>CP125846.1:11198475-12594262 GCA_030408175.1 Trifolium repens | reverse complement strand
CATCAGTATGGTACTCTTAAATGATCTTTTTATTTGAACTTTGAAGTTGGGATTTATTGCCTATGACTAACTTGCTACTGCAAATAGAAAACACTTACTACAATTGCTTTGATTGAATTGGCAGTTTATAATGTTGCTTCTCAACTTACTACAATTGCTTTGATTGATTGAACTTGACAGTTTACCCTGCGTTTGATACAAAACTATGTATTTTCCTTTTCAAAACAATTATGTGCAGGCGGTTGAGAGAAAGAAAATTAAGAGGGGGGAGAGATAACTATCAAGTTTCAAGAGAAAAAAATAAGATCCGGTGTGGTGATGAAATATTAGATCAAGTAGACAAATTTGATCTAACGGTGAATTTAAATGGTACACCGGTGAGGAACTTGATAGAGCTCTCACCCTAGAATTCACCAACATTATTACTCTTTTTGAGCCTGTGTTCCACCACAAACACGCACACGTCTCTTTTCGCATTAGTTTCCATTTATAACCAAACACAAACCTCCAACAAGACAAACCCGCTGTGTCACTAGGTTTTTTCTACACTATGTCTCAATAATTTTATAATATTTTTTCAACGATCAATAAGAATAAATTAAGCAAAATTTATCTATAAATTTTTTAAATTACAAATAAGTCTTTTAAATAATAAATAAATTTTTAAGTTTGTAATTTTTAACAAATAAAACCTTTAAGTTTGTAATTTGTAACATCTAAATCTTAGTATTTTTTAAAAAAATATCTGTTACAAACGTAAAAAAAAGATTTCTTTGTTACTTAAAATATTTAAAGTACCTATTTGTAACAAACGTAAAATTTAAAAAACTTATGAATACATTTTGCTACTAAATTATATACATGTCAAATAAAAGTTGGTTAAAGATTACTCCCCCTATATCAAATTATAAGTCACTTCAAGAAGAAAAAAAATATACTAAATTATAAATTGTTTTGCAATACTAATAAAACATTTAATGCTATTTTTTCTATTATTCTCTTAATTATTTATTAATCTCTTTATTCAATTCTCCAATTTAACCTTTTCACACTGTTAACAAAAAACAATTTTGTAAATTACTTCATAATTTCTTTTTCCCATATAACATTAGTTATATTTCTTAATTTGTTTAATATGGTCAAAACTATTTATATTTTAGTAGATAAACAACCAAATTCCGTTGTTAGTATGTTAGTTTTTTTACATCTTGCTAGAACTTTAACACTTAGCTCAATTAGTTTAACCGGTTGAACTCGTACAATTCAACACCTAAATCTCTTTTCATATTCACACCCAAAAAAAACACACACTCGCTCACAGTTACCATTCCCTATATATACAACAACCATACTCTTTACTCTGTTTAACACCAACCCTATCTTCAATTCCATGTTTACCTTTTAAAACTTTTTCAACTCTCTTCAACACATACATATGTTTCCAACTAACAGCTCTTCCTCTTCACACCCCAATTCCTCAATACCTTCCTCTTCCTCCCACAAAACATCTCTTCCGAATTTAGATGTCTCTCATGGTATGTCAACTTCCAACGAGGAGGTGCGGTTAGCTGCGAGTACCCCGAAGAAGCGTGGAGGGAGAAAGAAGTTCAAGGAGACTCGCCACCCGGTGTATAGAGGTGTGAGGACGAGGAACTTAGATAAATGGGTGTGTGAAATGAGAGAACCTAATAAAAAGACTAAGATTTGGCTAGGGACTTTTCCAACGGCCGAAATGGCAGCCCGAGCACATGATGTCGCGGCATTGGCATTGAGAGGTCGCAATGCTTGTCTCAACTTTGCAGACTCAGCTTGGCGGCTTCGTATGCCTGCCACTACCGAGACAAAAGACATTCAAAAGGCGGCTGCAGAAGCTGCGGAAGCTTTCAAACCAGATAAAACTTTAATGATTACTGACACGGTTGAAGTTGCCGCCGCTATAGAGGAGCGGCTTATGTTTAGTATGGAAGAGGAAGAAGAGGGAGAGTTGAACATTCCAGAATCATTGAGGAATATGGCACTAATGTCCCCAACACATAGCTTAGGGCATGAGTATGAACATATTGATCATGTAGACTTTCAAGATGTTGAGGTGTCACTATGGAGTTTTTCAATTTGATTTGGTTGGTAATGTTTGCATTGTACCATTTTTTATTTTTTATTTTGAAAATTGAAAATGATAATTTTTATGTAGTTTTTCAAATGTAACTAATCAGGTACGTGTATAAACTGTATCTCATCCTTTTTTAATATTGCAATATCACAGTTCACATGCATACATATACTAAAAAAGAATCTATCCAAACTCTACACCTAATATACATACCTTCATCCACCTTAAGCTTACCGATTTCGTATTACAACCGCGACTGAACTGCGCGAAGAATTAATCTGCAGGGATAGGGAAGGGTGATCAGTAGTTCAAACAATAACACACAGCAAATACACCAACAGTAAATGGGAGTACCAGAATTCGAACCCTGAATTCCTACATATTACATGCAATATCTCTACCAACTACCAACCGATTAATAATTTACTAATAAGTGACTAAATTATTGACAATAAATTCGATACACATTAGCAGAATGAGCAACATAATTCAAAATCAAGGTCTTTTATTGCCGATTCCCAAATTTCAGGATCTAAATGTTTGACTATACTACAAAAATCAGGAGGTGAATTGGTGATTTCCTCAACATATTTTTTACCACCCTTTTAATTTTTATAAACTAAACAATTTTGATCTGTTTCATATATATAATATTGAAACACATAACTATCAAATTATGTGTGCAAGTCTGCAACATCTGATGAAAAATAAAAAAATAATGGATGCTTTTTCTAATTTCAAAAAATAGAGATTTGATGTTTAATTAAATCTATCACAAAATCAGAATTAAGACCAAATTAAATTGAGAGGTTAGAGTTTATAGATATGGTTTATTTTTCTTATTCCAAAAGAAAAATAAAGTTTAGGATTTTCAACAAAAATTAAGGAATTTTAGTTTTGAAAAAAGAATTTTAATTTTGAAATTGAACTAACAAAATAAAGAAATGAAATAAGAGACTCACCTTAGAAGGAGAGAAGACGACGGCCGGAGGAGAGTTCCGGCACAGTGGTTCCGTTAGAAAATATTCTGGTTCTAAATGTGAAAAATAATGGAAAAAGAAGAAAATATGAATAGTGAAAGCCGAAAATGGAAAGTGAAGTGTTGTTATATACAACGTAGGGGAAAAAAGAACAAGAGAGACAAACAAAGAAATAATTGAAAAATTGGTGGGGCTCATAACGAGCTGGCAAAGAAAACTAGTGGATCCCAGGGGTGTTTATGTTGCGATTTGATTTGATTTTGAGCATAAAAATTATTATAACCGCGAAATAAAAATATATATTGTTCAGTTGTTTTTTAAAAAGTTATCTAAATCAAATTAAACTAATGCGGCTTGGATTGATTGGGTTGGTGCGATTTACGACATAATATTTCAGTACCAAATAATTTTAAATATCCAAAAAAAGAATTTAAAGTTCCAAAATAACAACACACTATCGATAAAAGTTGTTTATCTAAAATAACATTACAACACCAAAATAACAATAAAAAAACTCGAAGTTCCAAAGTAATACATCATTATGACTCCAAAATATGACATATTGTCTCGCTAGAATTACAATTGTGCTATGTATATTGGAATATAAGGTTGGGAATATAATGCCTAAATATCTTTTTGAAGATTTAATATTTAAATAAGATGATATTAGAATTTATGATTTATATTTCAGTTTAGAATATTTAAGATTCGTTTAGAATTTATAGGATTAGTTTGTTATTTAAAGATATTATTTGTTTTTATGTAGCTCTATATATAGAGAGCATATACCTATGAATTATAATGCGAAAAAGAATTGAAGTTTCTCCGCACGAAAAATATATCCCATCAAATTCTACAATACTAAAAACACAAAAAACCATATCATACAATAGAAACTTAAATTTGATATTGCGATTCGGTTTGATTTGATTCATTTCTCTAAAATGAAAATTGTCAATAAAAATCATCAAAATTCATTCAAACCAAATGTGATTTTCAATTTGGATTAGTTCGGTTTGCAGTTTTACTTTTGGATTGATTCAGATATGATCACCCCTAAGTTGAATGATTATGATTTTTTAATTTTTTTTAATTTTTTTATAAAATTACATATTTACTCTCTTAATTCAATTTTAATTAATATTTTAGTGTTTATAATTATTTTTAAAACATTTTAGTCAATTTTTTAGATTTGGATATTAATTTTAAGCTTCAAATTTATAGTTTTCTTTCTTTGCCCCCTTTCAACCATAAATGTAATTTATGGCTTAACTACTAATCTCCACCGAAGAATCTGTGCAGCACACAAAGTGCGTTCCCCCTTCCAATCGAAATTGAGTTTGTTTACATATATATATATATATATAGAAGGCATAATTCAAACTCCTGACCATCTACTTAACGAGCTTCAAAATTCTTACCACTTATATTACAATGAATACTATATATTATCACATTTATTTTGTGCATTTTTTTATTTTCTCAATTTGTGTACTTGTGTTGATTTTAGTTGCTAAATAGATGTGAGAATGATGAAGTGAAGAAGTTATTTTTAGTTTTAGAAACAATGAATATGTTAAATAATTGCTTTAATTATTTCTAGAAAGGCATCGTCCTAGTTAACATTTCTTTTTCTCTTCCAAACAAATAGTTCATTTTATGAGTCTCACATCTTATTTTTTTACAAATATAAACTTATACCATTTCATTAATCAACAAAGAGGAAATACAAGTAGGTAATGTCTCAAAAGTACAGCAACTAGACCAAGAAACGACCGTCTTAACAAGAGTGTGAGCAACCATATTCGTTTGCCGCTTAATAAACTTAACCACGGAGTTTGGAGAAACAATTAAACTAAAGGAGTGAATTCAGAATTTCCGCCACAAAAGGAGTGAATTGAATCAACCGCACTCTTAGAATCTGTTTCGAAAATCACTTGTGAAATGCTCCTTTGTTCCATGGCTCATAGCTTCAAGTAAGGCTATGGCCTCACCTTCAAGAATGGAGTAAAACCCATCTAACCAAAAGGTCCCAGCTATTATAAATCTCCTCAAGTAATCTCGCAAACTCCAATCGGCACTTGTCTTGTTTACATCTCGATGTCTGCATCAACATTGCATTTGTACCACTCTTGTTGAGTCTCACATCTTCTTATTATCAAGTTAAAATTAATACAACTTTAAACAATTGGAAATTTTTTTTTCATAAAGTAGATGTGTCCTATATTCTCTTTTAAAGTGTCGTCTTTTAATTTTTCTGTTTTCGTTTTATTTCTCATTTAACAAAATAAAAACAATTTTTTGATTTTTTGATACATGTATATCTTTAAGTAGCTAAAATAAATAAATAGAATAATATACATAAATAATTTAAAAACTAAAATTTGGAAAAGAAACTATATTTTTCCTTTAAATACAAATCAGTTGGTAATTGGAAGCGCGTGTATTGGTCTGAGTTGAAACTGAAAATTCTCAATTCTTTATATTTAAAATGTGTGAGCTTAACCACTAAATTTTTTTTTTTTTTGAGTCAAAGACGGTGGAAAGCAACGAGCTAACCACCCTGAAAATTTATTGAAAAGATGAAGAGAGCAAATACAAAATGGGGGGGACTAGGCCAAAACCCCATCTAAGCCAGACAAACTCTAAAAGACGATATCCCCTGCTTATTCTTAATAAAACTATCACTAACAAACAAGGGAACATCATCCCAAAAAACAATAGATGTGAGAGACAATCCATGATTGGCTAAACTATCTGCAACCTGATTACCTTCCCTATAAATATGAGTAATAATAACATTCATTTGCCGGGCTTTTAAAATCACATTGTTCCATCTGTTTCTTAAACTCCAAGCCACCTGTCTATCTGAGCGGTTAAAAGTTGAGACCACAAATAGAGAATCAGTTTCAATCCAAAGGCGATTCCATTGCTTATCAAAAGGAATTTCAATTGCTCTCATTGCTCCACAAAGTTCAGCAACATAGGCGTTATTTATCCCTAAAGGCTCCGCAAAACCATAAACAAACTCAGCATCATGATTTCTAAAAATTCCACCACAAGAGGCATTACCAGGATTGCCACAAGAAGCACCATCAATGTTGCATTTGTACCAATTTATCAAAGGAGGATGCCAAAGGACCTCTTTCAGAAAAGACGGTCTAGGATGATGTATAGAGATTCTAAACATCTTCAGGAAAGAAAAATCTCTAATGGAGTTAGAAGAAGTTTTACCAGTGGTATTACCTGACAAAGAGGTGCTGGCAATGATGAAGGAGATAGCAGACTGCCAAGGTATGTTGATGTTGTTAAACCGAGCTTGGTTTCTAACAAACCAAAGAGTGTTCAATAAATGAATAATAGCAGCAGTAATTGTGACTTTACTTTGATGCGACCAATTCAAATCACACAACTTCCAAATATCCTCCATAGAATAGAATTGTAAAGTGAAGTTCAAGCACCCCGCCAACCATGACCAGAGTTTGATAGCATAATGACATTCAAAAAATAAATGAAACGAAGATTCCACTTGACTATGGCAAAGATCACACATAGAAGGAGTCTCACAGCCCCGAAGCATTAAATTCTCATCCGTAGGTATCTTTCCATGCATCAAACGCCACACTAAGAGAGATTTGGAAGGAGGAATATCAGCATTCCAGATATTCTTGGCCCAATGTAATTCTTGAAACTGCGGAGATTTGAAAAAATAAGCCTGCTTGAGCTCTAAATCGCCTGTATCCGTTTGCTTCCAAATGAGTTTGTCCTGAGAAGGCTCCATGGGAATAGAAACATTAGAAACAATGGAGGATAAGTCACGGAACATGAGGGAGAGCTGGCGAGCGATACTCCATTGACCATTAGAAATAAAGTCGCTGACAGAAGCAGAGAGGGAACGCCGTAAATGATTAGGAATGTCAAGTTGCTCCGCAATTGGAACACCACACCAATTATCAAGCCAGAAATTAATGTCTGCGCCATTGCCAAGTAACCAAATTGAGTTATCTCTAATCACCTCAAATTCCTCCTTAATGCTAGACCATATGGAAGAAAAAATATGATAGTGTATAGCCTTGCCTTTTCTGAAAACTCTATCTCTAAGTAATATAGCCCAAGTAGCCTGCGAGTTTGTGAGAGACCAGCAAAGCTTTAAGTTGGAAGCTTTGTTCAATTGAATTAAGGATCTGATGTTGAGACCACCATGAGCCAAAGGCTTACATATCTTCTTCCAAGACACAGTGACCAGCTTCCTCTTATCTATATCTCCACTCCATATAAAGTTGCGAATGTATTTCTCTAAATCCTTGAGAAGAGAAACGGGCCAAGAGTACACTGAAATACTATAAACCAACATGCTCTGAATGACTGATTTAACCAATTGAACTCTACCAGCTATGGAAAGAAGAGAAGCTTTCCAAGCTGATAATTTCAACTTGATCTTGTCCGCAATAGGTTGGAGGTGGCAAGACTTAGGCTTCCCCTTGAAAATAGGAACACCTAAATAATTAAAAGGCAAGGAACCTAATCTGAAATTCAGCAAAGCAACAATGATATCCAATCTTCTAGGAGTAATAGAACCGGAATAAATTGTGGATTTAGAGTGATTTATAAACTGACCAGACTCAGAAGAATATCTGGCAAATAAATCATTTAGAGCCTTTAAACCCGCCAAATTTCCTTTGCAATAAATCATCAGATCATCAGCATAGAAAGAATGTGAAGGAACAAACACATTTCTAGTACCCCGGATCAAATTGAGACTGCCTTGTGAAACCAGTTTTGAGATGGATCTACTCAAAACATCTTCAGCCAAACAAAAAAGAAGAGGTGAAAGAGGATTACCTTGTCGAACACCTCTATTACAGTTGAAGTACCCATAAGATTTCCCATTAATGGAAACTTGGGCAATAAAGCAATAATGTTGGAATTAAAACCCGGAAGAATCCAACTAGAAGTGAAGAATTCCAAAACCGCCTTGATGACATCATTTTTTATAATGTCCCAATAATGCTAATAAAAGAATTAATTAATAAAAAAATTTATTTTGTTCAAAATTACCAAAACGGTGCCTGAAAATAATAATAAAAATGATTAAAAAAATAATTTTTATTTTCTCCTTTCATGTGTGGAGAGATCAGGCCCACGCAAAACAACGTTGGGGAATGATAGCGATTTTCTCACATGTAACACCACTCACTACTAGAAAACTTTTAAATGTCGATGGACCAAATCTGTCTCTAAAATGCAAATATTCTGTCACTAAGCATGCTAGAGACGGATTTGATGCTGTCGGTAATTTCCTCGTTTCTGAACTATTAGAGACGGACAAAATCTATCTCTAAAATGAAAATATCTATCTCTAAAATAAATATATCTATCTCTAACTGTTTTTTCTGTCTCTAATTCCATCTCTACTAGAGAAGAAATATATTCCG
The DNA here is from genome assembly GCA_030408175.1 of Trifolium repens. Classification (NCBI taxonomy): domain Eukaryota; kingdom Viridiplantae; phylum Streptophyta; class Magnoliopsida; order Fabales; family Fabaceae; genus Trifolium; species Trifolium repens. The sequence continues at coordinate 12,585,737 of CP125846.1, read as the reverse complement.
TCTCTAAATTTCGTCGGTATTTCAACTTTTTCTAGTAGTGACTAAAGTTCTTTTGAAACAAAAAACAGCACCAAAGTTTAATAATAACAAAAAATTCTAGCAAGTGGCCCACATAGTATTTCACTACAAGGAAAAGAGTAAACAGCGGCAGTTGATTTTGTCAAGCGGCGGCGGTTTTGAACTGCCGCTATTGCGTTTGCGGCGGTTTTTCAAGCGTCCCAGTTTTCGGCGTCGCTAGGTCATTCAGCGGCGGTTTTGGCAACCGCTGGAATAACCGTCGCTACGGTAATTTGCGGCGGTTTTGTATGCTTTGCGGCGGTTTTTGTAAAAAAAAATTTAAAAATTGAGATATTAGTGGCAGTTTAAAACCGCCGCAAACCTTTAAAATGTTCTAAAAAAAATCCCAATAATAAATTGGGTATTTAGTCAATTTCTTTTTTTCTTTTTTATATTTATTTCATTAGCTTTTTATTCTGTTAACCATTTTTAATACCTCAATTAAAAAGTCACTTTTGATAATGTAATCATTTTTTTTTTGACAAGGATAATGTAATCATTTAATTACTATCTAACTGTACATTTAAAAGAATGTAAACTATTATGCAAGTAGATCAATCCAATCAAGTAGATCGATCCAAGTTATGTGTCAATACAAAATGTAGTGCAATGATGAATATCCAGAACCTCAAGTGAAGTGAGGTGTCACATACTTTCTGGCAAGCCTCTCAATCCTTTAAAGCAACGGTTCCCAAATTCACTCTTGAAAAGACAAAGCTCATTGTAGTCAAAGATAGCCAGATGCTCCAAAGCTCAGGTGAAGGGTTCATTTTGTAACTCCTTCAATGGGACATTACTTACACTCAGATCTTAAATTCAAGTAAGATATGGAAGTCCAAGTTTAGTGGAATGGAAGATTGCAAACTAGCAAGACAGAGAAATATATCCATTTTATCCACTTTAAAAAACAGCTCTAAGTTTTAATATGAGTACCATCTCCAGAGATTAGAAAACCCTCACCTCCATAAGTACTGCAAGTGATTGGATCAAATGCACCTTCAAACTACCATCTGCAGTAACGACGCTAACTGTCATCCCATTTTGAAGCTTCACAGTCACAGCCATTACAAAAATAATGAAATGAATAAATTGAAGTCTTCAAAGGAAAATAAATTGTAGCTGTCATATTTGAAGAATTACTCACCTCTACATCATCACCTCCACCAAGCTTAGCAGTGCTGGTTGCTTTCTGGGACTCTTCTGTGGCGGAGGTAAGAAAAATTCAGTAAACATTGATAGAAAAGGACCACAAAAAATGCATAACTACCACAATTAATGTTCATCATTAAACCTCACTATCTAGGTGCCTTCATACATAGTTAAGCATCCTATAGTACCAGTTTCATGAAATTTTTTTAGCTAGACATAATCTAGAGAAAGGTGCATTTATATTTTGTGCTTCAATCCATTGAACATGTTGGACAATCCAGGGGTTTATGATAGACTGTGGCTAGGAAATAATCAAGCTTCAAACCCAATAGTTATCATCTATTTGTACATGTACATATATGACCGATGTACATATATGACCGATTGACCTTGTCACATCCTCTGAAACTATCCATAATTCTTGTTAAACATCTCAAAAGAAATATATTTGTAACGGTGCATTCTAAGGTGAACCATCTATTAAGTGGTTCACCGGTGAACCACTTATATATAAACCAAATCCAAAACAAAACAAAATAAAACAAGAATGATTATACAATTACATCCAAAGTACTATACCTCCATTGCAATGATCCATTCAAGACAGTTGGCTCCATATACACAACTCACAGGATTGACACTTGTTTCAAGTCTAACCACACATTAAAACTTATGAAATTCAATTGCAAAAAAAACCTCATTAAAAGATAAAATACAGAAAGCGAATTAAAGTAAATGAAAATTGTAAAGAGTTCACCGGTATGGTGTGTGCCTCTGTCCATGAGATCATGTCAAACTTGATCTTCATCATGATGGTTTTTATTCTCTACCAGTCTACTATCTTGCCTGTTTAGTATTTAGAATTTCAGCCTCCTCCTGCGATTGTGCAACTATTTGAGAAGTGGAAGCTCATATCTTTGGTTTCATACTCTGGTGTGCCATCTTTGGTACCATCTGCAAAATAAATTAAATAGAGAATCAATGGAAATCAAAGTTGATTACATACAATTATAAGTTTCAATTAAATTCCCAAAATTGATCCAATGAGATACATGAAACAAAGGACCCCAAGGCCTGCACCATCTTCTTAAGTTAACTATCCAAATTAGCTACACTACAACTAGCTAACATAAACTAGACCCAAAAATTTCAACAAAACCATACACAATTGAAAGCTCAACACCTTGTACTAACACCAAAACAACACAGACCTGCAGACACGAAAACACACCAGCAAAACATTGAAATCTTGATTCCATATTGCAGACGAAAAACCACAGATGCTAAAGTAGCACAACAATCAGAATTAGTCCACTTATGCTTAGTTAGAACAACCCCTAGCATAAGTTCGCAATTTCAGAATCAACAAAGATAATTTGATGCAAAATCACACAATAAAAATTTTAATTCAAGATAGCAGCCCTTGATTAATTTTTTTAAAATGGTGGTTTCTAAAGAAGGTGATCACCAAGTCCACAAAGTCCAAATCACAAAACCAATCAAGTTAACATTTCAAACTTGTCATTGCCAATGTTTCCTCCATACTCAACTTTAAACTCCAAGGTTCTAACCATAGATCAACATGTAAAAATCAAGCACCATCCTAACTGCTCAAAGTTGACAAATTAAGAGTTAAAACTTATGTGACTAGTGAGATTCATGTCATGAAAATTCAATAAGCAAATGGTAAAGAAACAAGTGCTTAACTTAATTAATTGGTGTCTTTTTGAAATAATAACAAGCACATAGTTCAAAAGAGGCAAAGAAAGACACAAAACAGTCACATGAGTTCCATTGATTAAGAATGAAGACTATGGAAATACACCCTTAAGGAAACACATAAATTACCATGTCTTTTCATGGCCGATCCCATTTGGATGGAAGCATCCTAGACCTCTTTACTCCAACTACAATACACCTATCTCAACAACACAAACCCAATTTAACCTCTCATTCAAAATACAAGATCTGCAGAACAAAACACACAGCTAACACAAAAACAAAAATCGCCACTACAACATTAGTACTAGCCAATGATTCTTTACTCTTTGCATCACTAATATTGTGAATGATATCTACCCTATTTGTTTATGTTACTATCTAGGAAACTCTGATTCTATTATTGATTAAGATTAATGTTAACTATGCTCTTAAGCTTCCTTCTCTTTGTAAGGGTACTACACCTCCAGTTAAAGATCACAGAATTGGAATTTACAATCTTATAAAATATTTATACTATTAAAGATCATAGAATTCGAATTCACAATCTTATAAAACCACTAAAATATTTATACTACACCTTCAGTAACATGTCTATATATTTGAGTTTTACCACAATTTTTAATGAGCTTTCAAACACATAACATCAAACTGTAGAAGGATCCAAGAAATTAAACCACTAAACTCAAAATCCCTAAAATCAAATTGTAGAACAATCCACACAATTAACAAAATTATCAAAACATCATTCCAGTTCAAACTATAAAATAGAGTTCAAGATTGGAACAAAGCTATATGAAATCTGGATCAAATTGAAACAGTAGAAGAATCCAAGAGAATTAACAAACTATCAAAACCCTAAAAATCAAGCTGTAGAAGAATCCAATAAATTAAACCACTAAACTCAAAAACCCTAAAATCAAACTATAGAAATTTAAAAAATTATCAAAACCAGAGAAGAATCATAAGCAAACACATTGGAGGTAGAGAGAGAGAGGTGAAACCTGTGTTGAGGAGGAGCAATGTCGGTGACGAGTGGAACTGCGGCGGCGGCGGAAAGCGGACGTTGAAGGAGGCGAAGAGCAGACGTCGAAGGAGGAGCTATCGATTTTGTTTACTGAGAGTGAAAATAAAGAGAAAGAGTATAAACAAATCTATGAGGGAAAGTGAAAAAAAATAGGGATAGTAATTATTCATTGGCTAACAAATAGAGGCTGTTTAAACCGTCGGTATTACCCAGAAGCACTCGCCGGTAATACCTGGATAGCCACGTCGGTTACACAACTGCTAGTGTGGGTGGAAGCAGCAGCAGTTATGGGTCAACTGCCGCTATTTGACCGCCAGTATATACCTTTTTTCTTGTAGTGTTTCTTAAGTAAAAAAATAAAATTTTATTTTGAGAATGGTACATTTAACTCCTTGAAGCTTTAAAAATTGACATTTTTTACATAAAATCTAGCATGGCCCTAACAAAAATGTCATGGTCTTAAAAACTTCATATTTTAATATTAAAAGATTTTAATCTAGAAAAATATAAAATAAACATAAGAATTAATTCAATAAAAAGCTAATTTATATCATATTATTTTCAAAATATTATTGTTGATCGCCAAATTATTATAACAGAAAAAGACTAAAATGATATGTAAATTATAATTCGCATGTTGTCAATGTCTTACAAGTCACAAATATAGATTATCCTCTATAAAAAAAACCTATTAAAACCGAAAAAAAAAACATATATATCATAGATTAAAAGAGTCCATTTGTCCCCCCAAAAAAAAAGAGTCCATGATTCATTTGAAATTCAACTCAAAACATGAACCTAATTTATTTCTATTAATTTTCAGCTCGAAAATTGTAGGAAAATTAGTTTAGAAATATAGTACAAGTTTAATGAATTTAGATTTCACAATTTTCTATATAAAATATGTAAATCAAACTATTAAAAAACAATAAACAAAAAAATAAATTAATTTCTAAAAAGTAAAGCATGTGGTTGTACTAATAAGGAAAAAACATGTGGTTGTAAGAGAGGAACAACTTAACTGTCATGTGGTACATAATCCAAGAAGTATCGCTTTCCTTACGCGCGAGTTCAACTCAACAACAGCCATAACAATAATTGCAGTGAGTTATCTGCTCCTCCTAGTACATACACATGATGTATCTACTAAATAAAGGAGGAAAAAATCTCTAAAAGTAAAGACTTAAATGTGCTTTTTTTAAACAAATTAAGAAGAAAAGAGCTAAAAACAGCATATTATTATGAATGCTTTAATTACCTTATTTAGTCGACTATGTCGAGGAATAAAAAGCATCATTGAGTGTTCTAGAATATATTTTGATAAGTGTGAGACATACTTCTCCGTCCCATTTTAAATGACATATTTGCAAAAAAAAATTGTCCCATAATACTTGATCCATTTCAATTTTCTATGTTATTTTTCTATTTCTACCCCTTATAAATGCTTTTGAATAATGTGCTTTTCTAATCATTATTGGGCAGAAAAAATGCATACATGAATAATTTGGTAAAATTAATATTATCTCTCCTTTAATTATACACTTTTCTTAATATGTGTCACTTAAAATGGGACGGAGGGAGTACTATACTGTATTATTGTTTAAAAAATTGAAGATATTTATCTATAAATAAACGAAAACAAATTATATAAATAAATTTACAGTTGGTATTTATAAACTAACTTTTATTTGCATGCAAGTTTTTTATATGATTTATTATTATTATTAAATATTAATTGTTAGATTAATATGTACTTTCAATTTTTCAAAGAATTGAATAATTAGAAAACAAAAATAATTTTGATAACATCATTATTCTTTTTGATCTAGTGATGAGGTGTCCTTCTACAAAAACGTTGTACTACTCCAATTCTCTCTCCAAATATAACCAAAACACAAAACCTCCAACTAGGGTATAAACTAGTTGTCCCAACTAGACAATATGTACTACACATAGGGTCTTATCCTATCCTATATTTAGACCCCTTTACAATTTTTTTTCTTTTTTTTGGGGTTAAGTAAAGTTATTAAAATTATTAAATTTGGTTTTTATTTTGTATAAAAAAATTGATATATTTTGGTCTTTATAAAATTATTATATATATATATATATATATATTCAATTTTATTCTTTATTATTAAACCTGTGTGTATTTTTGAATAATTATTTTGTAAATATGTTTAAAATATTACAAAAATTTCCTCGAAAAAAAAAACACAAAATTTTATTTCTAAGTTGAAAATTTCATTATTTTTATCTTTAGTTTTAGAAATTTAAAATATTCATGTTTAATTCTTCTCATTTTAAAAAATTCAAAAGTTTTGTAATTTTTTTTATAGTATGCTAAACATGACAAAAAAAATTATTCAAAAATTTAAATGTTTAATTATAATAAAATAATTTTAAAATTTTAAAAAATTGTAGGCAATAAAACTGCATGCATAAAAACTTTGCAAGGACCAAATATGTCACTTTTTTTATAAAAACCAAAAATAAAATTTAGTAATTTGAATTGTTACCAAAATGGGCATTTACATATCCTAGCTAGCTCTCTCTATAAACTTGCTCTCACTTCTCTCTAAAAACTCTACCGCCGCCGCTGTCCTTTCCTTTTCATCCAAACACCTTCTTCACCATGTAGCGGTCATAGGCGGTGGTGGCGAGGAGTGGCGTTGGCCTTCTGCACCACCCTATCCCAGATCTGCAACATGGAGTACAAATAACTTACATCGGCCTTTGCTTTTGTTCGACTGGGTTGGTATTTCTTGGTTCATATCTGGTTTATCGAACACCACCTATGTCACAGTGGTGATCGTCAAACTATGATGTTTACTTTGTTTCTCTGGTGGTCCAAGCCTCCATGTGCTTTCTCAACCGCCCGCGATGTCGTCCTTGTGTTCGCCGTTGATCATATAGTTATGTAAGGGTCGTGTGGTGGCGGTGATGCATCTGGTTTGCTGGGTGGTTGATGGCCTGCTCGTCGAAGGTTGGAGTTGTTTTTCATTTTCCGGTTAGAGTGGTTTTGTCGTGGTTCCGACAGTTCTAGTTCTTGATCTGGAGTTGTTGGTTCTTTTGGTGTTTCATTATCCTTCAAGCTCTCCTAAAATTCGTTTTTGGGTTTGCTATGTTTAGACAGTTTGACTCGAAAGGATCTATGTTGCTTGCTTTGATTTATCGCAACGGGTTGTTGGCATGTGAATCGATTCGTGTTGGCTGCCAGCTTATTTGTTGTTTTGTGTTGTAAAGACTCACAATACATTTCTTTCGCAGTTTGGTTTCGCACCCTGTTAGCCTGCATTTTCGACAGGCATTAAAGAATTGGAGTGAGATGATGAAATCTCATTTAATGTATATTATTGCTTTTTAATATTCTCTTGGGAACTGATTCTGGCAATAAATCAAGAGAAAATCAAGGCATTTGACATCAAAGACTTTTAATGTGCAAAGTTGCTTGTCAAAGCCTAGAGTTCTGTCGAATTCGACAGAACGCGTGTTGTATGAATAAGCTTGTCGAGTTCGACAAGATATTATTTGTGTAAAAGCATATTTTCGACACTAACTGGTAATGGTCGAAAATTATATATATGTATATACATGTATATATATATATTGTTTGTTTGTCTAACGTACTGTGCAGAACGAAAGAAGCGTACTCTGGACTTAGCAAAATATTCAAAAGTGAGTAACGTTCGAAAGGGTTCGCCAGGTGTCCAAGGAATTCAAATTCAGAAGATACGTGGAGCATAGTTAGGCAAATTGTAGTTTTATAGCAGTTATGTTAGTTTGTCTATAAATATTAGTTTCTCATATGAGAAACGGGTCCACAATTCGCAATACATGCAAATTCCTAGAATATTCAGAGTACCCATGTCAACGAGCGAAATGAATGCCGAAAGGAACATGTACGAATCTGTGTACCAATCTTTGTAAACATTTTTACATTGTCAAATGCAATTTACTTTTCAAGTACTGATTACTTGCTTTCCTTTAAAATTTGTCATTTAAGCTTTCTGCAAATTTAAAGCTTTTCTGCAACTTTAAACATTCTGCAATTTATTTCATTGCATGCTTTACTTTTTCAAAGTCTTTTCTTTAAACTTTATTTGCAATTCATTTACAAGTTTTCTGCAAATTTAAACTTTGAAGCATTTTACTTTAAACCAAATCATTTGACTTCGTCAAATGCTATTTACTTTTTATCAACTTATCCGATTTAACCCAAAGATATGAATATTTTTTCATCATCTTCCGCACAATCCATATGTCCCAGGATTCACTAGTTGATCCTTCTTGTAATAATTAGACTAGCGGTTGTTTACTAAAAATCGGGGTAAACAAATTGGCACGCCCAGTGGGACAATTGGATTGTGTATTTTTATTTAGTGTTTTTTGAAAATTTTTCTTACAAAATTTGTTGTTTGGTGTTTGTACTTTGATTGTGTGTATATTTGTATATGCATTTGAGGAGTGGTAAGTCTCTTCCAGTTTTTTCAAATATACCAAAGCGTCCTCGTTCCAGAATGGTGAGACCACCAAACAATCCTAACCCTAACAATAATAATAATAATAACAATAATGGGGCAGAAACCAATCCTGTTCCAAATTCGACAGGGCAACCAAATCAACCAGTATCTGGCAATCCTGGCGCCAATCCTACTGGTGGGTCAACAAATCCTGCCCTGAATTTTACAACTTCTGAAAGTATCCCAAGCAATAATCCTAATGGTGGGGGTACAAACCCTATGATAAATTCCGGAACCGTTGGTGCAAGCGCCAGTGGATCAACAATGTCTGCCACTACATCAAGTATGGCAGGAGGGTTTGTTCCTCCAAATACGAATGGTGCAATGATGACACAAATGAATGTATCATCCATGCCAACGAATGTATCACACATGCATGGCTACACAGACGGTAGTCAAGTTGGTGGAACACCGTCAAGACCCCCATGGTTGCCCAGAAACCCACAATTTGGAATGCCAACAACGACGATGGCAAGCCTGTATAATTGGCCTTCGATAGAAAGTTCTCCCTCCTCTTCTGCGATGGGAAATAGGGGAAATTCTCTGAACTTGACAAATAATTCTATGAATGTACTTAGGCAACAAATGGACGAAAGTAACCATGACATGGTGAACGCGTTGACCCAACAGATTGGCACAATCTTTAATCCTGTGTTACAAACAGCCAATGACAATTATTTGTTGTTAGCCAATCAAATGGGAAGGATGGCAGACTTTTTTGGTGCTCCTGATGCTCCAAATAACCAAAGAGTTCCTCGTGCAAACCCGGAGACTCAAACAGAAGTCCAAGCCCAGCCCGTGCGCATTGAGAGAGAACAGCCAGAACCAGAAGTAATTCTGGTTAATAGAAACCAAAATGCTGATGATGTTCTTAGGAATGTTCGACAAGAAAATGTTGCAGGGCAAAATAACTTGGCCAATTTGGTGGAAAATATCTTGGCCCAGAATGGTTTGAATATAGGATTGCATAGGCCAAATTTTGTGTCAGCCTTGTCTGAATATGTATTGCAGGCAGAATTGCCAAGGGGATGGAAAATTCCCAAATTCACAAAATTTGCTGGTGATACTAATGAGTCTACTGTCGAACACATTGCCAGATATTTGGCAGAGGCAGGGAATTTGGCAAATAATGAAGATTTAAAAATGAAGTTTTTTCCCAATTCCCTCACTAAAAATGCCTTTACGTGGTTTACCACACTTCCCCCTCATTCAATTCATACCTGGACTCAATTAGAAAGGCTATTTCATGAACAATTTTACATGGGACAATCTAGGATTAGTCTCAAAGAATTAGCCAGTATGAAGCGCAAAACCTCAGAAGCCATTGATGACTATCTAAACAGGTTTCGCCTCCTTAAGGCAAGGTGCTTTACTCAAGTTCCTGAACATGAATTGGTTGAAATGGCTGCTGGTGGCCTTGACTATTCCATTAGGAAAAAATTAGATACTCAACATTTAAGAGATATGGCCCAATTAGCAGATCGTGTTCGACAGGTCGAACGCCTCAGGGCTGAAAAAGCCAGAAATTCTAAGTTCCACAAAAAAGAAAAAGTGGCATACATAGAAACTTATGAAAGTGAAAATGAGTTCGACGATGATCAGGAGTACATGGAAAACAATGAGGTTAATATTGCTGAATTGAAACCAGGACCTCCCTATACTTGTAAAATGTTAAGACCATCAAATGGGAAAAATCCCGTCGAACCAAAAAATGATAGATTTGTTTCTAAGACATATACTTTTGACATTACTAAGTGTGATGAAATTTTTGACTTATTGGTTGCTGATGGCCAAATAATTGTACCAAAGGGTTTGAAAATTCCACCTTTGGAACAACGTAATAAAAGAGGTTTTTGTAAATACCATAATTTTTTGGGTCATAAAACCTCACAATGTGTTCTTTTCAGGGATCTGGTCCAGAAAGCCCTACAGGAGGGAAGACTCAAATTTGGCGAAAAGCCAAAATCCAAACAGCAGGTGGACGAGAATCCATTGCAGATTGCCGATGCTGCCTACACAGAGCCCTTTGAGTGCCTAATGATAGAAGCATTGAACCTCACTGAGGGAGGGCAATTGGTTTCTATTCCTGAGGAGGAGTATGAAAACAAAGTGGAGGAGGTATATCCACAGGCTGGGGAAACTTTATTGGATTTCCTTCAACGCTGCAAAGAGAATGATGGCGAAGCTACATTATGTCCTCATTGTAGTGCCATGTTCGACAAGAAGGCTGCTGCAGGCCTCAACAAGTTTTTGCCTCACAGTCAGAACAGCAACAATTGGCCAAGTCAAAGGCCAACTTATTCCAATGTTCTGAATAGCCAACAGGCACCTGTACATCAGAGGTTGGGACCACAAAAATCATTTGTCCCCTCAAACAGGACACCTGTCAACCAATGGGTCCATGGAAAGAATATGGGCTATGGTCAAAGGAATATGGAGAAAGGGAACTCCAGTAACAACAATCCCAAAAAAGATCCTGAATCAAGGAAGTATGATTACAGGAATAATTACAAAGGGAAAAATCCCATGACAAGATCCCAATGGCGTAGATATCAACGCCAGAAAAGAGTGGCTGCTCAAAAATCACAAGTTACTACTAATGATAATGAGGAGAAGCCTATGCAATTGGCTAAGAAGCCAATGAAAGAAAGGTTAGGAGAACCAAAAGCTGAGTCTTCAACTACTAACAACGTCGAAGACGAGCACATGGAGGCAGATGATTTTTTAGATTCTGAACCCGATCTCGACATAATAGTAAATGTTGTGTCCATTCTGCCAAGGGAGTTCGACGTCTGTTCTGAAATAACAGATGAAGAAGAAGAATCTGGAATGCAAATGGCCCTTCATAGGCCAGTCTGTTACTATGTCACAAGCAATGGTGCTTTGGAGGACCAAATGGCCACGTTTGAAAGGCCAGATGAAGGCATGAAAAGTCACTTGAAGCCTCTCTTCATTCAGGCGAAGGTGAATAATGTCGGAATCAACAAAGTACTAATAGATGGTGGTGCCGCTGTTAACCTCATGCCAGAATTTCTGCTAAGAAAGATTGGCAAATCTTTGGTGGATCTTCATCCTCACAACATAGTTCTGTCAAACTATGAGGGCGAGACTGGTTTCTCTTTAGGAGCAATCCAGTTGGATGTAGTTGTCGGAAGCACTATAAGGCCAACCTTGTTCTTGGTTGTGGCCTCTAAGGCAAATTACAATCTACTTCTAGGTCGAGAGTGGATTCATGGAGTGGGGGCAGTTCCATCTACCCTGCACCAGCGCCTCATTATATGGCGAGAAGATGGAGTAGTCGAAAATGTTGAAGCAGATCAAAGCTACTTCAAGACTGAAGTCCATCATCTGACGAAGCACTCCTTCGACAAGAAATTGGCGACAATTGCACCATGCACTGAGAAAGACTTTGCATATCGCCTAGCAGGAAATGGTCACCATGCAATCAAACTGGATCCCACACATGGTTTCTTGTGGGAGAGAGAAGATGGAAACAGCGAGGATGGCGAGTATGAAGGCCACAACTACCCAACTGGGTGGGATGTCAAAGAGGATTACTATGTCTGAGTCCCAAACATGGGCAAAGATTACGGCCTACATGGCTGAAAACAGAATCAAAATGGCTTTGGAAGCCAATGCAGTGTCAGAAAATATGGCTATTGCAGCCAATGACATGAGACTTGGCCAACACAAGCCAGAACTGCAAAAACTGGATTGTATCTATGATGACGAACCCTTAGGATTTGAGAAAGATCCAATCAATCAATGTCACAAGATGCAAGCACAGGATCCTTTGCAGGAAATTGACCTTGGAGATGGTTTGACAAAAAGACCAACATATATTAGTGCAAACATTCCTCCAGATCTGAAGGCAAAAGTGGTGCAACTTTTGATGGAATTCAAGGATTGTTTTGCTTGGGATTACAATGAAATGCCAGGTTTGAGCAGAAAGTTGGTGGAACATGAACTCCCAGTTCGACCAGATAAAAAACCAGTGAAACAATTACCTAGAAGGTTCGCACCAGAAATAATGTCAAAGATCAAGGAAGAAATTGAAAGGCTGCTGAGGAGCAAATTTATCAGAACTGCAAGGTATGTCGAATGGTTAGCAAATATAGTACCAGTAATTAAGAAAAATGGTTCCCTTAGAGTATGCATAGACTTTAGAGACTTAAATAATGCTACACCAAAAGATGAATATCCTATGCCTGTGGCAGAAATGTTAATTGATTCTGCAGCCGGATTTGAATATTTAAGTATGTTGGATGATTATTCGGGATATAACCAAATTTTCATTGCTGAAAATGATGTACCCAAAACTGCCTTTAGATGCCCAGGGGCATTAGGCACATATGAATGGGTAGTGATGCCCTTTGGTCTAAAAAATGCTGGGGCTACTTATCAAAGAGCAATGAATTTAATTTTTCATGAATACATAGATGCTTTCATGCAAGTGTATATTGACGACATAGTTGTCAAATCCTCATCAAATGAAGATCATTTAGATCATTTGAGAAAATCTTTTGAAAAGATGAGGAAATATGGATTAAAAATGAATCCATTAAAATGTGCTTTTTGTGTTAATGCAGGAGATTTCCTTGGGTTTGTTGTGCACAAAAAGGGCATTGAAATAAATCAAAACAAAACGAAGGCTATTATGGAGACCAAATCTCCAACTACAAAAAAGCAACTTCAGTCCTTACTTGGGAAAATCAATTTCTTGAGAAGATTTATTTCAAACTTAAGTGGTAAAGCTCAACCATTCTCACCACTGCTTCGACTCAAGAAAGAAAGCGTTTTCACTTGGGGGCAAGAGCAACAACAAGCTTTTGACGAAATCAAGAGTTATTTGTCAAAGCCACCAATGTTAATGCCTCCAATAAGGAACAAATTCATGAAGTTATATATTTCAGCATCAGATTCGACGTTGGGCAGCATGCTTGCCCAAGAAGATGAAAATGGCGAAGAAAGAGCCATTTATTACTTAAGTAGGGTTTTAAATGATGCTGAAACTAGATATAGTAGTATTGAAAAATTATGCTTATGTTTGTATTTTTCTTGTATGAAACTCAAGCATTATATAAAGTCAGTTGATGTTTTTGTTTATTCTCATTGTGATATCATCAAACATATGTTATCCAAACCTATTCTGCATAGTCGAATTGGAAAATGGGCTTTAGCCTTGACAGAATATTCATTAACTTATAAACCTTTAAAGGCAGTTAAAGGCCAAATTGTGGCTGATTTCATAGCAGATCATTCTGCACTAGAAACTCCACAAAACTATGTAGATTCAGAACCTTGGAAATTATATTTTGATGGTTCTAAACATAAACATGGAGTTGGAATTGGGATTTTAATCATTTCTCCCTCCAGAATTCCCACCAAGTTCAAATATAAAATTAATGGGTTCTGCTCAAATAACGAAGCAGAATATGAGGCTTTGATAACAGGCTTAGAAATTTTACTGGACTTGGGGGCAAGAAATATTTTGATCAGAGGCGATTCAGAATTGGTGTTGAAACAATTGACAAAGGAATATAAGTGCATAAAAGAGCACTTGATGAAATATTTTGTCATAGCAATTTCTTTGTTAAAACGTTTCGACCAAGTTGTTTTTGAACATGTACCTCGTATAGAAAATCAAGAAGCCAATGATTTGGCTCAAATAGCTTCTGGTTATAAAATTTCTAGTGAAAAACTAGAAGAGTTAATTGAGATTAAAGATAAACTCATTGTTGATCAACCTCCTTCTATGGAATTGTCAATGCCAAAACTTGTGGGGGCAGATGTACCACAAGATAATGGTCAAGGTACCACCTATAATTTTGACGAAAATTCAGAAATTTTTGAAATTTTTGCCATTGACAATTTATCTGATAATGATTGGAGAAAACAACTTGTCGAATATTTACGAGATCCAAATGGAACGACCAATAGAAAGATAAGATATAGAGCCTTGAGTTATGTCATCATTGGAAATGAACTAATGAAGAAAACACCTGAGGGAGTTTTGCTAAAATGTCTAAGTGAAACTGAAGCCTATTTGGCTATATCTGATGTGCATAGTGGCGCATGTGGATCCCATCAGGCAGGCCATAAAATGAAATGGTTGTTGTTCCGACAAGGTGTATATTGGCCAACAATTTTGAAAGATTGTATTGAGTTCGCCAAAGGTTGTCAGGAGTGCCAAAGGCATTCAGGCATACAACATGTACCTGCAAGTGAACTCCATTCAATAGTGAAACCTTGGCCTTTTAGAGGATGGGCTTTAGACTTGATTGGTGAAATTAAACCAAGCTCGTCTAAAAACCAACGCTATATTCTAGTTGGTATAGATTATTTTACCAAATGGATAGAAGCAGTCCCATTGCCAAATGTTGACCAAGAAGCAGTGATTAGTTTTATACAAAGTCACATTATTTATAGATTTGGTATACCTGAATCCATTACTACAGATCAAGGTTCAGTTTTTACTGGACGAAAGATGGTTGAGTTTGCTCAACAAACTGGTTTTAAATTTTTGACTTCTACACCATATTATGCACAAGCAAACGGTCAAGTGGAAGCTGCTAATAAGATCATTATTGGTCTGATTAAAAAGCACATTGCCCAAAAGCCTAGGAATTGGAACAAGACTTTAGATCAAGTCCTATGGGCATGTAGGAATTCTCCAAAGGAATCAACTAACACTACACCTTTTCGACTAACATATGGGCATGATGCAGTCTTGCCAGTCGAAATACACCTGCAATCAGTTAGAATCCAAAGGCAGGAAGAAATCCCAAGAGATCATTACTGGGATATAATGTTAGACGAACTAGTTGATTTAGATGAAGAGAGAATAAAAGCTTTAGAGATGTTAACTCGACAGAAAGAAAGAGTTGCTAAAGCTTATAACAAAAAGGTTAAATCTAAAACCTTTAATGTTGGAAATTTGGTTTGGAAAGTTATTCTGCCAATGGATAAAAAAGACAGAGTCTTAGGCAAGTGGTCACCACATTGGGAAGGACCATTTAAAGTCGTTCAAGTTTATTCTAATGGTGCATATGAAATTGAGGAGTTAACTCCTGAGAAACGCACTTTGGGTATAAATGGGAAGTATTTGAAGAAATATAAGCCTGCTCTACTCGAAGTAAAAATAAGCGCAGAATAATAATCAAACACGAGAATAAGATGGCAATAATTAAAATTTGCCATAATTCAAAAGCAGAAGAAAGACACTGTTTTATTGCAATGAGAGAAATCCTCTAGTACATCATGGGAATACAACACTACTTAGGCTGAGGCTTAGGTTTGGAAACCTCTGATTCTATTTTCTTCGCTTTATCCTTGTATAGAGATAGCGCTATATCAGCAAGTTTTTGGACCTCAGGTGGATACTCGTCCAGTCTTTCTTCATGTGTCCATAGAAACTCTTCCAGGTCGGAGCCCAATTCTTTTTCCTCTGATTCTGTCAAAATGAGCTCTTCTTTGTTTCTTTCATAGCGTGACCTTTCTTGCTCTTCTCTTTGGAGCACGAAGCACCCTTAGTAATGGTTTTTTCCATGGCTTAATTTTTTGGTGAGGTTATTCAATTACTCTGGATGAGTGAAATAAGAAAGAGCATTCCTTTTTATAGTGCTTTCAGGTCTTGTGGGTCAATATAGCCATTAATATGATTCATTTAATAAGTTTCGTTGTTATCACTCCCCTTTTGACTTGACTGTCTCGATATGGTGTCTTTGACTGCTCAGTTTTTGTGTTGTTGAAATGATGCCAAAAGAATTCAAAGGTTCAGAAATTACCATCGAATGGCGTTCGTTAATTATAAATGGTAAATACTTGAAAAAGTATAAACCAGCGTTGCAAGAAATAAAAAATTAACGAAGAATAAACCATAAGGCATAATCAAAATAATGCTGATCATAAAGGTGTTTGCCACAAAATGGGCATTGTCAAATACAAACCAAAAAGACTTGACAGACTGTTCAGAAGGTAAAATAAAACTAAGAACAAAGACTAAAATTATTACAAGTCTAAAATTGTCTCTTCAGGTCTTCATATAGGCTTTGGAAAGAGGAAATTTCTTTGTCTAGAACCTTGTTCGACTCCTCCAGACCCTGAATCTCTTCATCCACAGCTGCTGAAGCACTAAAGAATTTAATGCCTTCGTTAGCCTCTTTGTCAATTTTGGCTTTGACAGCACTGGAGAGGTTGGCCTTAGCTTCGTCACGCTTAACCTTCTCTGCATCAACTTTGACATTGAGACTTTGAATCTTCAAAGTCAGTTCTGCAATCTCATTCTCCCAAGCAGTGATGTTGTCATTGCATTCAGTGATCTCGGCATTCGACTCTATCTCCTTTTCCAGGCGTTCGACATTAGCTTGAGCAGTATTGGCCTTTTCGACCAATGCAGCATGCGCTTCAGTTTGAGCCTCCAGCTTCAGAGCATTGACTTTCCTCTTCTGAATGGCTTGAGTAAAGCCATCAATAAGATTTTCAAGTTGGATGACCTTGCTAAGAGTGGCACCATCAGTCAAAGGGTTGTGAAGCTTTTTCAAGAAGCCCAAGTGAGAAAATGCACTACTGGGGTTCGCCTCAATTAGGGCAAAGACATCTTGGTTGATGTAGTCTGTGTGCAGCTTGAGAAGCAAAGAATCTTGTCTCACCGTCGAACTGATCTCTGTATCAGAAGCCGTCGAACTGCTATGTTGGGAAGCACCTTTGCTTTGTTCTTTGTTACCTTTGCTTGAAAGGAGCATCTTGAGTGCTGCAGCAGGATCAGAATCCTTCATAGCAATGAATTGCATCTCTGATATTCCAATGTCAGCAGATAACTTTGATGTTGATGAAACTGGGAGTATTTCAGAACCTCCCTCAGTAGCCTCAGGCATAGAATCATCTTCATTGTCGAGCTCCATTTCGACATCAGTGTTTTCTGACGAATGAGTGGATTCAGTATGATCCATGGTGATAGTCTTTTCAGAATCAAGATTGATGATCGGAATTTCTTCAGTGCCTGGTTCCTTGTCATTTCCATCTTGATTGGCCTCAGCATCATTGGTTCCAATGCTTTGGGCCAAATTTTCTTCATTACCACCCTATTTAAAGACAAAAAAGAATCAAGTCTTAGAAGTTATAATGAAGATTTATTCATGTCACAAAGTCTTAAAAGGCGAAGAAGTTATTTTACCTGAACACCAGTGATGGGCTGTTCTTCGACAGCTGGTGGTGGTTGATTTTCGACTGGAACGGTTGGGATGGGAGATTCACCTTCTTTCGTTTGACTTTCAGAAGGTTTAGACTTAGACTTAATCTTCTTCTTCTTTGGCTTGGTTGGCATGCTTGCCTCACTAGTTTCGACATTGGCCTTTCCTTTGTCTCCTTGGCTTTCTCCACTAGGAGCAACAACATTTGTTGTGGTGGGAACATCATCAGCAGGCTGAAAAGAATTTGAAATTGTTAACACAAAATTCTATTTGAAGCCAAGGCAAAGTGCCAAGAAAATGTCGAAAGGACTTACTGTGGGTTCATTAATGGTAAGAGCTTTTTGTTTCTTCTTCTTGGTGGGCTCTCCAGTCTCGTTCGCCGCCATTAAATTCCTTTTTCGAAGCTGCATTTGAAATCAAGAAGAGTCACAGATATGTTTGTGAAAATGGAGATTCAAAGACTAAGTTACTTTGAAATTTGATACCTTGGCCCCAGTATTGGGCAGTGATTTCTTTTGAGTTGCAGCAGGAGTAGTGGTGTCTGTCGAAGTGGTGGTTTCCTTGGCTTTGGAAGCACCTAGTGTCGAGACAATGAGAGTTTAAGCATCAACAAAAAACAAAAAAAAAAATATTTTTTACAAACATTATAAAGCCACACTTCTGAATCACTCAAAGCTACCTTTGCCTTTGGGAGTCTTTTGTTGTAAAGCGTCAAATCCCGCCTCTATTGCTTGTAGAAGCACTTCATCAGTATTCTTAGCGTGCTTCTCATAGTGTAAGCTCCACCAGGTGGCGAATTCGTAAGTGCAGAATTGCGAAATCTCGAAAGCAACAGGTGTGAGCTTATAAGATTTTTCATCAGCCAGCTTCAAGCGACGCTCAAAATATTCGACAGACATTCCAGAATTGCCCAAGACGATCTCATCCTTGTTCTTGAACAAACTTTTTGGCCTGAATTGACTAAAGCCAAATTGGCGAGCAACTAAGTTAGGTTGGTACCCAACCAAACCTAAATGCCTTCTTTCAATTCCTTGTCTGGAGGATAAGATTGTAGGGTTCAAGAACATGGTCCAAACGTTGTTCGTACCCTCTTCTTCATTTGGATTGGTTGCAGGGAATGGCCTTTTAAACCAATCAGGCCCGACAGTCCTTTTGACGAATGGAGTATTCTTTGGGGTAATTTCGTCAAACTCAAGGAGAGTTTTGAAGTAGTGAAGGAAGAGTTGTCGAGTGGACAAATTTGTCTCTCTATACCTCAATAAGGCTAACCTAGCGCCTTCTGATTGTCGAGAAGCAACAGATGGTTCCATATGAGAGGGTAGAAAGAGTTTGAAGTTTGACTCAAATGTGGCATTCAGCCAAAGTTGCAGAAGCCATACGGGTCCAGAGAAAGAGAGTTGTGATCCTTTCTCGATCTTCTTAAGCATGTCACTAGCTTGTCCTAAAGAATCATAAAGGGATGCTAGGATGAATCTCCCTAAGGCCACATCTAATCCTTGGTGAAGCATGATGGCGAGGGGAACGAGTCTCTTCACCACTTGTAATGAACTAGTGCACAAAACAAAGTGTGATAACCAATAAGTTAAGAAAGCAATGTGTTCTTCATGAGAAACATCATCGCTGCTAAGATCATGATGATTTTTGAGGAATCCTGAAAAGGATAAAACTTTGAAGTCGAATTGGTGGTTGACAGTAGTGTACTTGGGGTCGAAAGTAGGTCCTGTTGGTCGTAAGCCAGTAATGGCAGCAACGTCGAATAAGGTTGGGGTCATCATTCCTGCCTTAAAGTGAAAAGTGTTGGTAGAGCTCTCCCAAAAGTGAAGGGCAGCTATGAGCATTTCTGCATTATATTTAGGTCCCTCTCTCGACAGCTGAATCAAGTCGAATATACCACTCTCTTTCCAGAAAGTAGCATATTGCTTTTCGACTTTGTTGAGCCATTTCAAATAGCCCTCACTAACTACAGGGGCAGATCTAAAAGCCCTATAGCCTGGTTCAAAGAAGCTCATGTCGAAGACAGAGTTGGCGAATATTTTTGGTTCGCAAGTAGAGTAGAGAGGGAAAATGTTACCTACGTCTTCATTGAAGTTGTCGGATGAAGGAAGAGGGCCTGCGAAGGCAAGAGTTTTACCTCCAAGCTTGTGGGGAATCATCAACTCTTCTCCCCATATGTTGTCTTCGACGGAGGTCATATCCGGCTCCGACACAAACTCTGAATCATCAATGATAATAGGCTCCTTATCATCAACAGCGTAAACAATCACGTTTCTGGAAGAAGATGAGGAGGCCATTGTTGTTCTTGTTGTTCTTGATGTTCTTGAGGTTGATGGTGATGAACAGGTAGCGGCAGCAAAGAGAAAGTAAAAAGATTCAAAACAAACTTATTTCTTGCTCAAATCTGAGAACAAGAACCACAGTAATGAGCGGAATCACTAGATGATCACGTTTACTGGTTTAGATCTCGCAAAAACGCAAGAACTTAGCAAGATTGAAGAGTTTTGTTTCTCGGTTTTTTCTTAGAGTGCGTAAGGTTTCTCTGTGAAAGGGAAGTGAAGAGTTTGAGGTTTCAGAAAAATGAAAGTGTGAAATACGTTTTCTATTTATAGGCACTGCATTTTGCATGTATCTGGTAACTGAAACATCACCACTCTTCCATCTCAACTATTCTGATCTTGCCACGTGCCCCACTACTAAGCTAAAAAGTTGGAGATCATGGTTTGTGGGGATTGAGGTGACAGTTATAAATTTTGTCATGATTGACAATGACTTGATGTGACGTTTACGCCGTCTTTGGTAAAGGTGCAGAATTGGAAAAGGTGAATATCTTCAAAAATGCCATTTCTTCCTTTAGTATCCGACACGCAGTCGAAACTGGCATTTTTGAGGGGGCAATTTGTTATCCTGTATTTTCGACAGGCATTAAAGAATTGGAGTGAGATGATGAAATCTCATTTAATGTATATTATTGCTTTTTAATATTCTCTTGGGAACTGATTCTGGCAATAAATCAAGAGAAAATCAAGGCATTTGACATCAAAGACTTTTAATGTGCAAAGTTGCTTGTCAAAGCCTAGAGTTCTGTCGAATTCGACAGAACGCGTGTTGTATGAATAAGCTTGTCGAGTTCGACAAGATATTATTTGTGTAAAAGCATATTTTCGACACTAACTGGTAATGGTCGAAAATTATATATATGTATATACATGTATATATATATTGTTTGTTTGTCTAACGTACTGTGCAGAACGAAAGAAGCGTACTCTGGACTTAGCAAAATATTCAAAAGTGAGTAACGTTCGAAAGGGTTCGCCAGGTGTCCAAGGAATTCAAATTCAGAAGATACGTGGAGCATAGTTAGGCAAATTGTAGTTTTATAGCAGTTATGTTAGTTTGTCTATAAATATTAGTTTCTCATATGAGAAACGGGTCCACAATTCGCAATACATGCAAATTCCTAGAATATTCAGAGTACCCATGTCAACGAGCGAAATGAATGCCGAAAGGAACATGTACGAATCTGTGTACCAATCTTTGTAAACATTTTTACATTGTCAAATGCAATTTACTTTTCAAGTACTGATTACTTGCTTTCCTTTAAAATTTGTCATTTAAGCTTTCTGCAAATTTAAAGCTTTTCTGCAACTTTAAACATTCTGCAATTTATTTCATTGCATGCTTTACTTTTTCAAAGTCTTTTCTTTAAACTTTATTTGCAATTCATTTACAAGTTTTCTGCAAATTTAAACTTTGAAGCATTTTACTTTAAACCAAATCATTTGACTTCGTCAAATGCTATTTACTTTTTATCAACTTATCCGATTTAACCCAAAGATATGAATATGTTTTCATCATCTTCTGCACAATCCATATGTCCCAGGATTCACTAGTTGATCCTTCTTGTAATAATTAGACTAGCGGTTGTTTACTAAAAATCGGGGTAAACACACCCGTACGCGGGTTTGCTGAAGAGTGCTTGTGTTGTGTGCGCTTTTGCTTCTGTTTTTCTTAGACAACTTTTGTTGTATTTTGAACTGTTTGTATACCCATTTGGGCTGATATGTGGTTTGCTTGGGTTTTGGTTGATGTCCCCCCCGATATTTTGTATCTTCTTTTAGTATTTATTTAAATCTATCTAGGGTGTTGTAGAGGGGTTCCCTTATGCACCCCATTTGCTTAAAAAAAATTAGTAATTTTTAGGCTGCAAAAACATATTTAACCCTTTTTTTATGGATCCTACAATTATTATTTTTCAAGTCGAATGACATTGTGATCTTAATCTTGCCAACTGGACATGTAATTCACAGTAAAAAGTTAAGATAATATGTGTCAACTTTAGCTACCGCAATAATATATATGTCATCAACATAAACACATTATATTTACACGGACAATAATATCAATTTTATCTTCTACAATGATGTATGTCAATGATCCATACACATTTCACTTACACCAGCGATGATCAATTTTAACTTATGCAACAATGCGTGTCAATAATATAAACACATTGCACTTATACAAGAGATGGTCAACTTTAGTTGTTGAAATAATGTTTTAACAATAATATAAAAACATTACCAATCATTAGTTGGTTCAGTGGTGATTGACGTTGAACTTTGTAGGGAAAACCACAGTTCGATCCCCCGCAACTATGGTCGAGAAGAGGCTGGAACCACTTGATACTAAAATTGACCCCCAAACCAAATTAAACTGGTGGTGAAAGGCAAAAAATAAAATAATAAGCACATTTATCTTATATGGGAGATGAGATCAATTTTAAGTTAAGCAACAATGTGCATCAATGATATAAACACATTGCACTAATACGGAGATAGTCAATTTTATCTTTTGTAATAATGTGTGTTAATGATACAAACACATTGCACTGAAGTTACATGTGCGACAATAAATTTTAGACTCTGCAACAATGTCTCTCAATGGCATAAGTTATGATGCATAAGCAATGTTTATGCACCGTGCATAAATACCTAAAATTGCTTAGCACACCCCCCAGATTTCTAGTGCACCCCCCAAATTACTTAGCGCACCCCCCAGATTTTTAGGGGGTGCATTAGAAATTTGGGGGGTGCGCTAGAAATATGGGGGGTGCGCTGAGTAATCTGGGGGGTGTGCTAAGCAATTTAGGGGGTGCATTTAGTAATTTTCATTATTTATGCACGGTGCATAAGGAAAAAGCTTATGCACCATAACCACTCCCTCTCTCAATGATCCAAATACATTGGCTCTGCTTGGTAAAAATAGCGGTTGACTGATAAGCTAGCTTATGGTTGATGACTGATAGCTTATAGCTGATAGCTTATGGCTGATGACTTATGGCTGATAAGCTAATTGAAGTGTTTGGTAAAATTAGCGGTTAACTAGTTGATAAGTGTAAAATGACATAAAAGGGTATTGTTATTTCATAATAAAATTTATATCAAATTCATATTTAATATGCTTAAAAGAATTTTTTAAAAATTATAATAGAATTTTAAAATTAAATTTACTAATATAATATTTTTTATTATTAAATTAATTTTTAATTCCTTGAAATTTAATTTTCTAAAATCATGGTTTTTCTAAAAATTAACAGTAAAATATATTGAATGTTTATTATTATTTTTTAGGAAACAATAATAATAAGGGTATATTATATTTTTTTTGAATCAAGGGTGTACTATAATTATTTTTTGAAGCAAGGGTATATTATAATGAAAAACAATAAAGAATAAGTGTGTATTATATAATTGAAACACCCAGCAAAGGAAAAAAAGAATTCTGGAAGTGGCCAAAGTAAATTTAAAACTTAATTATTTAGCTTATAATAAAAACCTCAACTATTCACGTGATAAGGGTACTAATCAATAATCTAAGTTTATTAAAAAAATGGGATGGTTAATTTGTATTAATATAAAATGTACTATTATAATTTTATTTTAAATCATAATAAACTATAAAGGGTAAAATTGAATTTTGATAAAATAATAAGGGTATAAATGGAAGAAAAAATGATAAGCTATAAGCTATAAGCTCATAAGCTACATGAAATAGCTTATGAAAAATAAGCTATAAGTCAGTCAAATAAGCTATAAGCTCTTTCTAAAAAACTGTTACCAAACAGATCTTTTAGCTTATAAGCTATAAGACATAAGCTATAAGTCAATTTTTTTTGTTTACCAAACAGACCCATTGTACTTACACAGAAGATGGTCAATTTGAGTTTCTGCAGAAATGTGTAACAATGATACGTACAAATACATTAAGGTAACAATGTGTGTCAAAGATACAAACACGTTGAACTTACACGGGATCGAGATGATCAATTTTAGATTCTATAATAACGTGCATTAATGATACGATCAATTTTAACTTTTCACAACAATTGCATCAATGATACACACATTGCAGTTACACAGCGGGAACAAGTTGCAGCTAATAAAAAAATAAATTAATTTTTATACACGAAAGATAAGTTGTGATGAAAAATTTAAATAACTACTATATATTGAAAACAAGTAGTTGATAAAAATATTTTAAATTAACTATTATGTATGGAGAATAAGTTGTTCCTATAATGAAAAATTTAAATAACTACTATACATAGGAAATAAATTGTTGCTGATAAAAAATTTAAATTAAATATTATACATGAAGAACAACTTATTACTGATAAAAACAATAAATGATTTTGAAAATGAAGGATGAAGGTTCATTTTTCTTCTTAATAAAATATCTTTTTATTAGTTTGATATAAGTCAAAAATGATAAATGTGATAAATTTCTCTATTTACCCCCAACTTCTTGCTTTCTCCAAAATTTCCTCTCCAAACTCGCAAACAAAGTCTTAGTCTTCACTCTCTTAACACTAATTCTATCTCCAGTTTCTATCCCTGGTCTCTTAATAATATAATTACTAAACACCAATATGATCAAGCATTTTTAATTGAAAATAATTTCAAATTTTTAAATATATGAAAGTTGAAATAATATATGATTGGCATATTTATTTTACGAAATAATTATGATTAGCATATTTTTTTAAATTGTTAATAGTATTATTCGATAGTTGGGTGTGGAGTTGGTGCTTCATCGTGGTGTTTTACGGGTTTTTTAGGCTTTCTTGGCCATGAGCATGGGTAGAAAAGAGATAATAAGATGGTTATTAATTTGACATTCTATTGTGTGGACTATCTGAAAATCTCTAAATGATATATTCTTTTTGGAAGATACCTTTTTTGTCCAGTGTCTGGTCAATAAGGTGAAACTTTTATCTTATAAGTGATTTCTAGGTAAACACTTTGAATCCCCCTTTTTCTTTTGTGAGTGAGTTATTCACGCTACTTTATGTAGGAACCAGTGGAGTCTATTGGGGTATCGTTTTGTGTCTCAATGGGTCAGGGGAATTGGAGGCTCTTTTGTTGATTTGTCATACATGTGGTTGATCCTCACCTCTCTCTTCCCGAGGGGTTCTTCTTCTCATGATAACTTTGAGAGATTCTAGTTTGTTTGTGGTGTGCCTCCTTGTTTTCTTTACAATTTTATTTGTATTTTCTTGTCTTACTTTAGAGATTGAGTTCTAGTAGAGTGTACTTCTAGTACATCTTTATTTTTTCTGAACTTTCTTTCATACCTTTTTCATTTTTTATATTTATATAATATAATATATTTTCCATTCGATTTTTTTTGAAGAAAACATAATTAATTAACGTACTCGATAAACATTTATATTTTCCGCATCCGTGAATCGAAAATACCATTGAATATAATAATGCCATTGAATACAATGTTCAACATATGTATCATGATGTAATTGTTGCATTATATACTTAACATGATTAAACGCATTATATACTTAACATGATTAAACGGGGTAAAGATTGTATCATGATATAGCAAGTTGCATTATGTAATAGTTTTATAGCAAGTTTTATATTTATCATGATGGTTTCCTTTTTCTTATATTTGAAGCCTATGAAATTCATTCAAAGCCCAATAAGACTATAAAAATAAAAATATTCATGAAAACAGAGTTGTAAATTTGTGTTACAACTTACAATGCATATCATAAATATTAAAGCTCCTGTATGTAATTAATGTAAATTAAACGCTTACAATTTAACTATGGTAATGATATTTTTATTCGTGTTTCTTACAAAGAAAAGAACATATAAAGATTACATAAATCTTCCTATTATGACATACTATATAGTAAGCATTGACATTGTCAATTGCATTGAGGAACAAATAGTTATAGATGTTTCTTGACATATAATATAAGCCACATACTTCATTATTTAATGTATAAAAAAGTCCAATTTACTTATTATAATTAATGACTGGAAAAAGTTACTTTTTTTTCGTATGGCCCCGTTTGGCCCGGCTTATTTTCTACTTTTTTTCTTCTCTTTAAAAATAGTAAAGAAGGAAAAAATTGTGTTTGACTTCTCTAATACTTTTAAGGAGAAATAGTGTCAAATATAATTTTATACTTCTCTATTTCGTTTAAGCAGAAATAGAAAAGTAAAAAATAAGCCGGACCAAACGTGACTTATAGAAATAGTAGGCATCGCATGCCCTAGCCTTTTTGCTTTTCTTACCTTCTTTTCTTCCTTTAAAGCAACTAACATCCATGTAGAAGAAGGTTCACAGGTGGACAAAGAAAGAGGAAGTAGAATGTGCAGTAGCACCTCCTAGCATTGAAGATGGCAGGTATCTCCGGGCTAAGTGAAAGTAACATCGATGTAAGCTTTCTGTCATCATGTATGACAACCGGTTAAATTAAAGGGGGCTTGAGCATTAGGGAAATTATTTTGGCCGTGAATAGGGTCAATGAATCCATACATTTCACTTGTGTCCACATTAATACAAATGTGATGAAATATAAAATAAATGTCAAGTACATAGATGACAATGAATTAGTTAAATTTATAATTATTGTGAATTGTTATCCACATAGCTCTTTTTTTTTTTGAGGTACCCAGAAGTGCATGAAAAAAAGCTCAATATAGTGTTCATGTGAACCGTAAGAGATAAATCATCAGTATATATCATTCATCAAAAAATAACAATACATGAAGTGTCCACATAGTTTCCATGCACTTCAACTAAAGAATAAATTAGACTTGGATTAAAGAAGAGGATGAACAAATAACTACAAAGAAAGGAAAGGCAGAACACATTAGTGAATTCAATGAGTAGGGTGACTACTTGGTGATTAAATGAACCAAAAAAAAAAAAAGATAAAAAAATGCATTATCGATTAACTACCTGAAGCAAACATCAACATGTAACGCCCATCAAACGAGAGCATAAACGACAACGCCATTCAATTTCAACAACTTCAACATGTGTCGTTTGAACCTAAAACCTCATGCCAATAAGGTTTGAACCTAAAACCTCATGCATGTTACTCAAACTTTTTGCCACTAGACTAAACTTAGTGGCGTATACCCTCTTTCAGTTTTGAATCAACGACAACACACAAAATAAGTACTTTTTTATATTCTCAAATTTGGAAAACAAATTAGTATGATTTAGTTTTGAACTATATTTGAATATTAGTATGATTTGGCTTCAATTTACTATCTTAGATCTATGGTAGATGGTCTTCCAATTTCGCAAACTATTTAAATATTAGTCTGATTTGATTTGTCATGTTTTTGCTCTACTCTTTTCTCTTTGTATCTTGATGTTGTGTTTGGAACACAAGAAAAGAAAGGAAAACTAGCAATGATGAATGAAAATTCAAACTTCAAAAACTTCTCAACTATTTGATCCTTCACAACAATAAAACTAAAAATCTAAAACGGATTAAGAGTGTCTGTTCTATAAATGGTATTGTCAAATAACTGATTATCCCAAAAGCTTAAGCTGTTAGGATAGGACATATCAATGGTTTTATATTATTCTAACACGCCCCCTCACGCAAGAGCCCATTTGGGTTTGAAGCGTGGATAATGCATAAATTCCACATTTTAATTAGAAAGTGAAGGGAGCGGGGATCGAATTCTAGACCACTTAGTCATAGAGGCTCTAATACCATGTTAGAAATTATTTAGAAATAAGTATGGGCCTAACTCATCCTCACAAAACCGGCTTAAGGCCCTTTGAATTGGATTGAGCGTTTACAGAGAGATAGGTGTGATTGAAGGGTTTTGTTAAGAAAGTATCGGGTATATATACATCTTTTCCCGGACCTATTTGTTGGGGAATCCGAGGCACAAGAGAAACAACATGCCCAAATACTCCAGGAACACAAGAGAGGTAGAGTTCACATCAACAAAAGACTACACAAATAGAGAGCATAATATTTTTTTTGTATTGTTTTCAATGGGATACAAATAAACAAATGGAAATCAACAAAAGACTAAGTGCGTGTTTGATATCACGGTGGATATGTCAGAATCACGGTGACTCACCGTAATTTTGCAGAAGCTAAAGTCACCGTGATTCTAACATACACACTGTGATACCAAACATACGCTAAGCAAATAGTCTTCATTTCTATCAAAAGGACTAGCTAATTGTCTATTATCCAACACTCAAATCACAAACCAATTTAGAATATATAAAGGAATAACCATTATTTCTCAATTTCTTGGATCCAACACGAGAATATAATTGATACCAATTTTAGAAATCTAATTCCAACCCTTTTGGATCAAAATCCGAAAACATATGCATGCATATATAACACAAAAGTTCTTAACTACTTAATGAATGTTTGGTTTAGCATTTACCAGAGCAGTGAAGCTCGCGAGTAACACCGGAGGGTATTGATCAGGAGTCCAAAAAATAACACAACAATCCAACATCAGCAAACATACCCAAACCAGAAATTAATCACAATATTAACCAATATTTAACAAAATTGAGCTAAGTTTAAGATTTAACAAAAAGTAGTCACAACATTAGCGGCACACAGCTTGTTGTCCATTTGTCTTTCATTCATGGGTAATTATCATAAATTCATATAGATTTTATATAGATTAAAAATTCAAAATATTGGAGATTTGTGTTTTTACTCAATCTATCCCAAAATCAGAATTGCGACCAAATCAAAATCAAAATCAAAATGAATAACATGGACAAATTAAATCAATCTGAAACCATGAACCATAGACACTCTTTGGATTACGCGTGTTCTGGTGTCACATATAAGCGGGTGTCCGACACCGACACCGACACGACACCGATTATGTAATTTTCTTAAAATATTACCGGTGTCGATGTGTCGGTGTCATGTCAATGTTTGTATATTGTGTTCCGTATGTATGATTCATAGATCTCAAAGTAAGAAAAGAGAAGTGAAGAATTTTCAAATAGTCTATTGATTTTGTAACACAAACTGAGTAAGGTGATAATTTCAAACAACACAACAGATTTTCAGATTTAACAATTAAACTTTAAAGTTTTCAACAAAAAATTATAGTTTTGAAGCATGAATTCAACAAAATAGATTAATAGGAGACTCACATTAGAAGGAGAAGTAAACGACGGCGGAAGAAGAGTTCCGGCACGGTGGTTCCGTCATGAAAAAATTCTGGTTCGGAGTAAAATGTAAGAAAATGGAAGAATTCAGAACATGGAAGAAGAAAATGTGAAAAGTAAGTGGAAAGTGAAACTATTCATGTGAAAAGTTGGTGGGGTTTAGCACGCGTTTGTTTAAAGAAAGCGAGTGGAAGGAATAGGATATTTTCTCGTGAATTCCGTGTTTGATTAAAGAAAACGAGTGGAAGGAATAGGATATTCTATTAAATACCGTGGTTGTTTAAAGAAAACGAGTGGAAGGAATAGGATATTCTAGATATTCCGTGTTTGTTTTAAGCGAAATTGCGGCGAAAGAAGTAGGAGCGACAACTAACTGTAAGGTGGGCTCAGAACTTACACGCTAAGAAAGAAAACGAGTGGAAGGAATATGATATTTTCTCGTTAATAACGCGTTTGTTTTAATGGAAAATGCCAAGAAAGAAGTAGGAGTGACAAATTACTTAAGAATAGAATTTTTTTTTTTTTTCATTTTACAATCATCTATTTTTGTTGAGTCAAACATTTTAGCAGCTAGAATTCTATCCTTAAAGTAAATAAATGAATTGTCCAACATTCAAACTCGAATTCTTACATATAAAATGCGATGTCTATATCAGCTAAGCTCACGTGAACTTCTATTTTATTTTAAAATGTCATTTTTTATTTTATGTTTTTTCTTTTTTCGAAACTAAGAGCCATAAATATCTTAAATAATAATATTTTATTTTAAACTAAAACTTTGTCTCAAATGTGTGCATTGATAACTTTGAAAGTGTAAAAAGTTATCTTTCCAATATTAAATTTTTCTTTTATTATTATTTTTTGGATAAACAAAGTGCCAAAAACCACCTAAAACTTACACATATAATTGGGAGGTCTCGTGCGTTCGAATTCAGATGTTCAACCTAACAATATTGACATTTTCCATTAATCAAAGACTTACATACACCAACACGATTTTTAGGCTACCATATTATATCGTTAGAGAATATGTGGGGCAAATAAAATGAGTTATTCTTTACCGACCAAAGCAAGAGTCATAAATCAAACCAATAACCACTTATTTAAGGGATCCAAGTTGCTTACTACTTGAACCAATTTATTATAGGTAGAATCTATTATTTTATCAAAATTATAAGACTTCATAGAAGAAAACAATTGTTTTTTATACACTATTCCTCGATAATTTGAGGGTATTTACCCAAAAATTAATTGAAACATATCATATTCATGTAAAATAAAATTTGATTAAAAGTTAGTGATGAATATATAAAAATCTATTTATATAACTTGTTTTTATTGATGGTTAGTAAATACTTCCAAATTATTAAAGGGTGGTCACTTATATGCTTAAATAAATCAAAAGCATATTCCCATGAGTTCATTTAATTACCTTATTTTGCCTTGTGTGGTATCCCACTAGAAACACACGTATCAAATTCATATCTATCACAAAGTCTCCAACTAAGCAAACAGCTGGCACATACACTTGTAAAATATCCAACGTCACACACACAAAACACACACACTCACACTCTTAGTTACCTCTTTCCTTCTACCTTGCTTCCCTATATATAACATTACTCTTCACTCTCTTAAACCTTAACACAAAAATAACAACAACCTCTTTACTTCATAACAAACTCTTATCTTCATTTCCAACTTTCACTATCAAGAAGACTTTTTTCCAATCTCACCATCACATAGATATGTTTCCAACCGACAACTCTTCGTCTTCCTCGGACATTTCATTGTCGAATTCGGAGGGCTCTCATTGGATGCCTTTTTGTAACGAGAAGGTTCGGTTAGCTGCGACTACCCCGAAGAAGCGTGCGGGGAGGAAGATTTTCAAGGAGACTCGCCACCCAGTGTATAGGGGTGTGAGAAAGAGGAACAATGATAAATGGGTGTGTGAAATGAGGGAGCCTAACAAAAAGACTAAGATTTGGTTAGGGACTTTTCCAACGGTCGAGATGGCTGCCCGAGCCCATGATGTTGCTGCAATGGCATTAAGAGGCCGCTACGCCTGTCTCAACTTCGCAGACTCAGTATGGCGGCTCCCTAAACCTGCCACCGCTCAAGCAAAAGATATACAAAAGGCCGCTACACAAGCCGCCGAGGCATTCAGGCCAAAGAAGATTTTATTGACTAATGACAATGACATGACTGTAGTTGTCGCCGCCGCAGAGGAACAAGAACAACCTATGCCTTGTAGCGAAGAAGAAGAAGTGGGAGTGATAAACATGCCAGAGTTGTTGAGTAATATGGCAATAATGTCTCCTATGCATAGCTTGGAGAATGAGTTCTATGAAGAAGAAGTGATGAACATGCCTGAGTTGTGGAGCAACTTGGCACTAATGTCTCCTGCACATAGCTTGGAGTATTATGACTATGAATATGTTAATGAAGACTTTCAAGATGCTGAGATATCACTATGGAATTATTAATTTTCTTTAGGACTAGTAGAATTTTTTAATTTGATCTCTTTGGTTCACATTTATTTATTTGTGGATTGTAGAATGGAAATTGTCTGCACTACAACCCTTTTTATTAGTAGTACGGATTAATCAGTTATAGGTTGAAATTGAAAAGGAAATTCTTTTTGTATTATTTTCTGTTAATGTAGTCACTTTTTTTTTAATGTAGCCACATATCAAGCATAAAGTGCATCTCTCATTTCTGATTTATATATGAAAGAAGAATATATCTTTGGTATGTCAAAATTTCTGTCTATTTATGTATGATAATTTTTTTTTACATTTACACAAATACGACATGGTGTGTTGTATAAATAATACACTAGAAGTTTTTTTTGTCAAGTAATCTAGCACTCTAGTGGTTAACCCCGACCCTTACATATAAAATACAATGTTCGTACCAACTGAGTTAAACTCACGGGGATAATACCGTAGATGTTTTATTTTCCTAAAAAGAAGGATAATTTTGCAACACAAATATCAACTTTTGTCATTAACTATATAATAGTGTTCTTGGAAAGAGACCTTACCAGTGATGTTTTCATTATAGCTCGATAGGGAATTTTGGTCCTATGTATCCCTAAACAACTAGAGAATCAGAGCTATGTAGTTCTCTTATAAAGTGGCAGTGTGGATGTATTGTATGAGTGTCATGCACTGATGGTAAGTTGGTGAAAGAAGAACGTATCATCTCAACTGTTGTTATCCCCGTATATATATAGAGCGAGAGTAAGGTGGAGTAGTTGGGTGAGATAGTGGAGAGAGTTCTCGAGAGAATGTAGGGAATGTGTTCCTATTATTCTGAACATACCCGTTGATCATGACCTGGTCTTATCTATATCCACTTGGGATGGGCGATCCGCGCCTTATTGGGCATCTCACCCCACGAGCGTGGCGGGCCCATTAAGCTCAGGAAACTCGCCTAATACAATTACTTTATTAGCCATTAAAATATTAATCACTTATTTAATATAAAGTACTCAGCTCAATTATTCAATGAGTGAACATTGTATTAGAAAGGGCGCTCTTCACACGCTTATTTAACATATTTGATATATATTTCAAAACCCGAACTTATAACACGCTGAATTGTCACGCATGAGTGAGCATTGTATAGAAAGAGAACTCTTCACCTAGCCATTGCAACAATATAATATGATTAATCCCCACCACACCTTTGGACTGATGAAAGGAAGGTATACACATGAGTGGTGTTGACTAAAGCTTTAGCCATGAAAACATTTAAAAGCTGCTTGCAACAAAAGTCCATAACAACTTCCTGAAAAGAATTTGAAAGATTTTATCACATATTTGCTAACCCAAAGTAATTTAATAAAATCAAAGAAATGAACAAATAGCTGAACATGAATGCTACTAAAACAAATATGCCAAGATCTAAAAATTAAAATTGGAACATTTGATAGAACAAATGTGAGAAAAATGATAACTCTAAATTTATGCTACCCTCTACAAACTATAAAGCCAACATGGAAAATGCGACTAACTCGATCAAATAGATCCGCACTACCAATGTAACTCGATCAAATAGGTTCGCACTACCAACAAATTGCTAGCAATTTATCCCAATTTTACACATAATACACATCGCCCCTCACCTTAAATTTACTAATTTCGCTTTACAATCGCGACTTCAAGACTAGCACACCAATACCATCTCAAATCCAAATGAGCGAAGCTGCCCTAACGTAGTGCAGCTAATATATATATAGAGGAAAAAGTAAGGTGTCTGTGTCTGTGCTTCATAGCATATACATCATTGGTATTGCATGAAAATTAAGCTCTTCCAAAAATTGGAGAGTTAAGGTTTTACTCAATATGTCACAAAATCAGAATTAAGACACCAAATCAAAATAAAAAATATATACAAGGGAAGAAAATCATTCATCATATAAAAAACTAGTCTTGTTGATTTTGATGTATCACAAACTAAGCAAGGTGATAATTTTTTGGAAGAATAATGAAATGAACAAAATAAAGCAATAGAAAAACTCACCGTTAAGGAGAAGAAGATCACGGCGGAAGGAGAGTTCCGGCACCGGCACGGTGTTTCCGTCGGAAAAAATTCTGGTTCGGAATAAAATGTATGACAATGGAAGGTTTTAGAATGGAAGAAGAAAACGTGGAAAGTAGCTGGAAATTAAAGTGCAAATGTTCATGTGAATATTTGGTGGGGCTTAGAACGTGTTTGTTTAATGAAAACGAGTGGAAGGAATATGATATTTTCTCGTGAATTCCGTGTTTGTTTTATGGTGGGCTCAGAACTTACTCGCTAAGAAAGAAAACGAGTGGAAGGAATAAGACATTTTCTCATAAATCACGCGTTTGTTTTAGAAGAAACAGCCGTGAAAGAAGTAGGA
Organism: Trifolium repens; assembly: GCA_030408175.1. NCBI lineage: Eukaryota > Viridiplantae > Streptophyta > Magnoliopsida > Fabales > Fabaceae > Trifolium > Trifolium repens. Next base: position 12,551,687 of record CP125846.1, on the reverse strand, counting down.
TTGACAAATAATTGAAAAATGGAATATTTTCTGAGTGTCATTTTTTAACTCTTTTTTTTCCGCTTTATTTGTTTGAAGTAATAACGACGAATATATGAAAACTAAAATAATTTGCTCTTATTGTTTTTAGTTTTTTATTTTTATTTTATATCTATATATGTGGACTTAAATTCAAATCTCTTCATTAAACTCTAGAGTTGAGGATTCTGGATAATAAATATAATATGATTGGGAAGGGACGAATACTTTTTTTTTTTGTAAAGGAGGAAAAGGAAAGAAAAAAATAAACAAAAAAAAAATTTAAAAAATAAAGTCCCATTAGCATCAGTTAATAAAAGAAGACTCATTTCGAATACTTTATATCAATAATACCGTTACTAAATTTTTAAAAAAATAATGTTAACTATTGTTTTATTAGTATGTGGATCTAATGTAATTGATAATATTGATATTGCTAAGTTGGAACACATTCATCCAAATTAGAGCTTTAGTCTTGCAATTGTCTTTGCATATTGTGTTGGTTGTGCTTGACTGTTTGTCACACAATAATAACCACTCTCTCCATCCCTAAAAATATGAATTTTTACCAAAAATTAAGGATATTAAGAAAAATTGTTCAAGTGATAAATTTGTTTGAAATATGTGTGATTATTAATACTAAATTACCATTTGTATTCAATGTTGAATTTTTTTTTTTGCTTTTACCACCAATTTAATCTGGTTCGGAGGTCAGTGACATCAAGTGGTTTCAACTACCTTCGAATTTTTATATTTCAATATAAACTAATGATATTAAAGAGAGATATATTTGGAAAAAGAGTAAGATACACATCTAGAAATCTATAAAAGATCTTATATTAAATGGGACAAATATTTTTTTTGTAAAAGGATCTATAACTAGAGATAGAGCGAGTATTGTTTTGTTAATCATTTAAAAAAATAAAACATAAGTGTATTTTTTAGGTGTTTTTTTTTTATGGTTCGTAAAATGCATACAAAAAATACTTAACAAAACCGTATAGGCCATATAACATTAAATTCACTTTTTGTAGTTATAATAAACTTTGAAAAAAAATATGAATTTGAGGAAATTATGGTTAGTTATGTTACAAACCATACAAAAATTATCGAAAAAAATGTACATAACTTTAGTCTTAACTAAAAAATTACCTATTATTTTATTAAAATTATGCTTAGTTTAATTACTACAAAAAACACCAACTTATATTACCGCGTCCTGCGCGTGGAAAACATGCATATACAAATTTGACTAAAGTCATATATAATAATGTTGTGTTTTTAAAAAAAATTCAATGAGTCGTACATAATAATATTGTGTTATTTAAGTCTCTCAACATATGTTAAAGAGAATTAGTTTGACATCCAAAAAAAGTTAGTGGTGTAATTCTTTATCTACTCTCTCTGTTTCAAAATATAAGTCACTTTGACATTTTTACACATATTAAAAAATTGCTAACTTTAGCTATTAATGACTTACATTTTGGTACAAATTTTTTTCTCAAAATAACTTATATTTTAGAAGCGAGTATTTATCTTTAATTAATGTGTAATTATGTAGAAGAAGAAAATCTTAATATTCCCATATATTGTTTAGTATCTTAGAAGATACTATATTTTGGTGGTGTGGCGTCCCTCTAGAAAAATGCACACTTTTTCTCACTTGTCTCCAATTAGACAAACCAGCTGGCTCACTACACTTCAAAAATATGCAACGTCACTCACACACTCACACTCTCACTGTTACCACTTTCTTCAACCATGCTTCACTATATATATAACACATCTTACTCTGACTCTTTAAGTCTTTAACAAACCAAAATCCCAACCTCTTAACTGCATAACCAACTTTTATCTTCAATTCCATCTTTCACTGTCAAAACATTTTGCCACTCTCTCTATCACATAGATATGTTTCATACTAACAACTCTTCATCTTCCTCAGATATGTCATTATCGAATTCCGAGGGCTCTCATTGGATGTCAGTGCCTAACGACGAGATGCAGTTAGCAGCGAGTACTCCGAAGAAGCGTGCAGGGAGGAAGAAGTTCAAGGAGACTCGCCACCCAGTGTATAGGGGTGTGAGGAGGAGGAACAACGATAAATGGGTTTGTGAAATGAGAGAGCCTAACAAAAAAACTAAGATTTGGCTAGGGACTTTTCCAACGGTCGAGATGGCTGCCCGTGCACATGATGTTGCCTCAATAGCATTAAGGGGCCGCTACGCCTGTCTCAACTTTGCAGACTCTGTGTGGCGGCTCCCTAAACCTGCTACTAATGAGGCAAAAGATATACAAAAGGCGGCTACTGAAGCCGCCGAGCTATTTAGACCAGAGAAGACTTTAATGACTAATGACAATAACATGGTGGTAATTGCCGCGGCCGCCACGGAGGAGCAAAGTAGGCTTTGTCCTGAAGAGGAAGAAGTGGAAGCAATGGACATGCAAGAGATGTGGAGGAATATGGCACTCATGTCCCCTACACCTAGCTTTGAGTATGAGTATGAAGATCATAATATGCAAGACTTTCAAGATGAAGAGGTTTCACTATGGAATTTTTAATAGTTTTTTAGGAAGAATGAAATTTTTTAATATTTTCTGTTCGGTTTGAATTATTTTTGGTTTCTAGAGTGGAAATTGTTTGTACTACAACCTTTTTATTAGTAGTATGGAGTCTTCATTTATAATATATAGGTTTAAATTGAAATGGAAATTCTGAACATGGAAGAAGAAAGTGTTCATGCGAAAAGTGTTGTGTACACGTGGTGGTTGAGAACTTACGTGAGCTGGGAAAGAAAATGAGTGGAAGGAAGAATAAATTTTCTCAGAAATAACGCGTTTGATTTAAGGGAAACTGATGTGAAAGAAGCAGGAGCGACAAACTCAAAACTTAACGCGCGCGCTGGTAAAGAAATTTTCATACTATAAAACTTATGGGTGAAGTAATAGTGATTTTACTCACATAGCAACAAAACTGAAGTCCTTGTCAATGCAAAAAACAAAACTAAAGTATTTTACGTACAACTTTATAAACTATTAAAATATATAAAAGAAATACATTATTGCAAAAATGATAAAATAATAACATAATTATTCCTTAAAAAAATAATATTATCAATTGCAAAATGATAAATTTTTTAAGTTTCGTCAATTAAAATTCTATATTAATTAAATTATCTCGATTGTAACATCTCAACCATAAATATAAAAGTGAGTCACTGTAAGCATAACTCGGTTGTTAAAGATAAAAGTCTAAGTTTGAATTTAAAATTTTTCATTTTTTATTTTAATAGATGAAATTCTAACAATTAAATTACTTGACAGAAAAATAAGAGCAAGAAGTAATTAAAGCAATAATTAAGTTTGATAGTTGAGATATTGAAATGAAAAAAGTAGAGAAGATTCTATTAAAACGAATTAAATTTTATTACTTTGTCAAAAAGAAAACTGTATTCGTCATTGGTACCACCAATAGTCATTGTTTTTTTGTTGAAGGAACCAACGGTCATTTTTAGTCATTGTAGTATGGGTGTATTATGTTTTTGGATTGAGCATGTCCTTATTTGCTTAATATATGGTCAAAATATAAACAGGTGGGGAATAAGGCTTAGATTGTTGTTCTCCCATGTTGTAAAAGAACATAAAGACAAACTAATGGATGGCCAAGTCTTTAGTTGTTCTCCCATGATGAGGAGTGTCTTCTAAAAATGAGATTTGAAATTGATCTCTATTATGTGGTTTATGTTTTGGTATTTTTATGGGTGTTCTGCTTATATACGGTACATTTGTTTTATAGTCACTTACCGGTCTTTGTTTGTCTTGTACAAAGACTGTGTTTATTAATAATATATTTGTCGTTTAAAAAAAAGTTGATTTAAATTTCTGCCAACGGCCGATTCAGAAATTTTAATTAGTAAGGTTTAATATATATTTCTTTCTTATTTTACTACAAGATTATCCAACGGGTCGCGTATTTTCCGGTGAGTTCTGGTGGTTTTATGGATTCTAAGAGTTATTTTCGGTGAGGTTGCGTTCATCCTTTTTGGTTAGCTCTATGTTCTCCCTTACTCCCATCATTTGTTTTCTGTGGCTTGTTTGTTCGCCGCCGGCTATCTTACCCTCTTTCTGGCGATTTCTTGTAAGTTGTTTCCGTTTTGTTTTTGTTTGCTTCAACTCTTGATAAATTCATTATAAAAGAACAAAAAATTGATGTATTCCCTCAAAGGTGTATAGTTTGAAGAAAATGACGGTTTGATGAGAATTTGAATACTCCATAAGTTGAGCTATCTGAAGAGCAATCTTTTAGGGTTAATTATTTTCTTTTTTATCTTGTTGATCAAAAAGTTGTATCTCTTAATTAGATATTGATTTGAGAAATATCAACCACTACAAAAAAAATGTGTTTTAACTTCAAATGTTAGCGTCGACCATGACATTGACGCTACAAGCATCCATGTTGCATCTATACATCAGACACTATATATGACATAATAAGCAATTTACTTCTCACAATTTACAATCATTGAAACATAATAAGCAATATGATGTTGATAAAAAAAAAACTGTGTGCGGAGTTGTGGTTACTAAAAAATATGTTGCCTTGAGGAATAATGAGACCTATTAATATATTAAGATTTTATTTTGCATACAAAATTTTATTGACTATTCTGTGACAACTTCTTCTGCAAAAAAAGTGTTTAAAAATTGAAGTTGTTGATGTCTTACTTGCGGTCTACGATGTCACAAAAAAAGACTTAATGACTTAATATTGATAGAAATTGAAGACTTAGATTGATGAATTTGTTTCAAAAATATGTTAGAAGGGTGACTCTTTTTAAGTATCTAGGAGGTATTTTGTTGTTATTGATTAGAATATGAATATTTTTTATGTTATTTACAATTTAAATGATGATTATTGTTTTTAATTTTTTACACTTTTTATTAGAGATTTATTTTTAATATTCAAGCCGAACTTCTAAATAGTTATGGCCAACCCTAGTTTTGAAAGAAATTAATGAGGATTGTTTAGTTTATATTAGCATCCAGAGGGCCAATCCCGGGTCCATTTATCCGCATTTTCTATTATGTTAATGTGTGTAAGAGATTATTCTCAACTTTTAAATTATTTTTTTTATGAATAGTTGGCTTTTAGAAAATAACAACCATATAAAAATATTTTTTGTCTATGCCCTCACTAACTTAGTTCTGTTGTCCCTCCTATGGTGGTGTGATGAGGGACCAAATTGAAACCTAAAATAAACATACGGGACCAAATTGAAACTTTAAAAACATAAGGGATCAAATTGAAATCTAAAATAAACATAAGAGACCAAATGTTGAATTAAACCATAATTTTTTTGGGACACTTATCTTACACGTGTTGTACACTAGTCTTATAAGTGCTAGACACTAATCTAAGAAGTGTCGGAAAAAAGAAATTTTTTATTTTTTTTTACACTTTTAGAACTATTCGAGACATGTTATACGAGTGTTACATAAGTGACAGACACTACAAGACTACTGGTCATTTGCCAGGGGCAATCCCTTGGAAAACGTAAAAAAAGGCCTGGGAAACACACTTTTGCCAGGGAATTTGCCAGGGGCGGGTGCGCAGGGAATGCACCTCGTCGCAAATGTTTTGCCAGGGGTTATACCCCTATGAAATCTGCGAAGGGCAGACCCCTGTCAAACATACTGGCAGGTCTGCTACAAATGTCACGTCATGTGATCTGTCTGATAGGTTCAGTCCTTGTGATGCGAGGGGTTTTGCCCCTGGGAAACAGAAATTCATTTTTTTTAAAAAAAAATATTTGAACCATATTTTGAAAATTAATGCAATAATATTTAAAAATAATATTAAATTCATCCAAAATACTGAAAATCATATATATTTTTTAAATGATAATTATTAATAAAATAATATTAAAAATCCAAAAATATTAATAAAACTCTTGCATTTTTCACCAAGATTACTGATGACAGGAATTTCTATGGTATTTTTAGTATAATTATTAGTAGTAAAATGGCCAAGACATGCCCAAATACGAAGGAAAACCTACAAAAGCAGGAAAAAACAACAAGACAGAGTCCAAGATGCCAAAAGACAAGAAAAAGCCCAAAAAGTGAAGAAAATGAGCATTCCATCGCAGCACGTTGTCGGGGATTGTGTTTACAAAGCATTACTAGATTTATTTAAGTTTGTCAAAAATTTCCAAAAAATACAAAAAAATTAAAAAATCTTGTTGATGATTGTGGATTTTAATCTGTGAAAATTCTAGCTAAGGATAAGTCAAGGTCTCCGAGCGATCCGTTGTGATCCACCTCACTTACCTGAGAATTTTCATAGTGACAAAGACACATGAGACAAACAAAAAAATGTCGAGTTTTACCATTAATTTTCCAGTGCTACTGAAGGTATTCATTTGTTGTGCTTGATAACAGGTATCCTGGAGTTTAAGTACGATCCTGAACCAGAAAGAACGCTTTGGAAAAGAAGGCAAGCACAAAGGCTTGCACAATCCAGTAATCTTAACACAGAGGAAGAACCTACCACCAAAGCCATGGGAGATGAACCGAATGGAAGGGATTACAGCAGGAAAGTCAGCATTAAGCAGGAGCCAGAATGGTCACCACCGAGCAACCACAACAACTTTGAAGGGATATTTTGGGAAGACCTGGCAGATATAGAAATGGATTCTCAAGGGGACAACTTTTCTAATGTCTAAAAACAATCCATAGGCGGCTGGCAACCCTGGGTTCCTGAAGTCGATGAAAGGTGGAAAGATCACATTAAGTGGCTCAAGAATTGGATGAAGATTGCACCCAAATCCAAGCACTATGCTAAAAGACCATTATCAGCCAAGGAGCGTCGTAAGATAGAGTACCAACAACACGTCGTCCGGGAATAGCTGATCAGGTCCTGCACCGTTTTTGAAGATTACACCAATGTCAAGTGTGAGGGACTAATGGAAGATATGCAGGGCACCATAAATGAAAAGTGCATGGCGCTTAAAGATAAAAAGCTGCCACCCAAGAAGGAGGATCCTGGAAGCGTCACCATCATCTGTCAGATTGGGAAAGCAGGAGTCAATGCACTATGTGATGTAGGCTCAAGTGTGAACGTAATACCATTATCTTTGGCAGATAAGTTCAAGCTCGCATTACCTATTGCAGGGACAGCTCGGGAACTCGTACTAGCTAATCAGTCATCCATCCAATCAGTAGGCACAGTCAGAGACGTTTTAGTGAAAGTCAAAAATCTAGAATTTCTAGTAGACTTCATGATCCTAGACATCGGAGAAGATGAAGAACATCCTATCATTCTTGGAAGACCATTCCTAGCCACCAACACGGCACTCATTGATATGGACCTTGGAGAGATAACACTAAGGAGTGGGGGTAAGTCAACAACCGTAAAAACTTTCAATGCAGGAAAGGATAAGTGTTTCATGCTTGAGTGGAAAGATAGAAAAGCTACACCACCGACTCCAGTTCAAGAAGTAAAGGTAAAAGTAGAGATAGAGGAACTGGAGAATGAAATGGCGCAGCTAGAGATAGAGACAGCTCAAGAAGAGGAGGTACCCAAAGAACTCACTGACAAATTGAAGAGGCTAACTATCGAAGTGGACATCCGAGCAACATGGGTAAAAGCATGGGGTAGAAACCGAAAAGTGGCCAGAAAATCTAAGTTTGGGGTTAATACGCCACCTCGAAAGAAGCCTGCTACTGAAGGAAAGAAGTATAATTGGGTCATAGCTGAGAAAGAAAAGAAGAAGGAACATCCACCAAAAGGCAAGAGGAAGTCGATTATAAAAACAGTACCTTCAGAAGATGATGGACAACTCTGCTTTGCCACCTTCAAAGAGAAACAGAACCCAGAAAAGTATGAAAGAAGCAACAAGAAAGAGGGAGGAGCTAAGGCAAAAACTCCTACAGAAGAGAGAGACATGCGAACCTATCCTCTGTAATGGAGGAAATGCCTCAAGCTAATGAGAGGCTAAACAAGCGCTGCTTGGGAGGCAACCCAAGGATAAGTATTTTCAATTCAGTATTTTCAATTCAATAAAGTATGCCAAGAATTCTGCATGTCATCTTCATCTGTAAACAGCCCTTTTTCAAACTTACAAAAAATTAAATAACTATTTGTTGTTTATTATCTAGTGCATGATAAAACTGTTATAGGTAAGATTGCGGCGAAGTGAGTTATAAATTTTGATGAGCTGAATTTCACGCCTTCATACAAAAAACCAAAGGTGATTGCTCCGAAGTGCGAAGTTCGGGAGACAGAGAGACGAGTGATGAAATGCCTCAAGCTAATGAGAGGCTAAACAAGCGCTGCTTGGGAGGCAACCCAAGGATAAGTATTTTCAATTCAGTATTTTCAATTCAATAAAGTATGCCAAGAATTCTGCATGTCATCTTCATCTGTAAACAGCCCTTTTTCAAACTTACAAAAAATTAAATAACTATTTGTTGTTTATTATCTAGTGCATGATAAAACTGTTATAGGTAAGATTGCGGCGAAGTGAGTTATAAATTTTGATGAGCTGAATTTCACGCCTTCATACAAAAAACCAAAGGTGATTGCTCCAGAAAATCTAAGTTTGGGGTTAATACGCCACCTCGAAAGAAGCCTGCTACTGAAGGAAAGAAGTATAATTGGGTCATAGCTGAGAAAGAAAAGAAGAAGGAACATCCACCAAAAGGCAAGAGGAAGTCGATTATAAAAACAGTACCTTCAGAAGATGATGGACAACTCTGCTTTGCCACCTTCAAAGAGAAACAGAACCCAGAAAAGTATGAAAGAAGCAACAAGAAAGAGGGAGGAGCTAAGGCAAAAACTCCTACAGAAGAGAGAGACATGCGAACCTATCCTCTGTAATGGAGGAAATGCCTCAAGCTAATGAGAGGCTAAACAAGCGCTGCTTGGGAGGCAACCCAAGGATAAGTATTTTCAATTCAGTATTTTCAATTCAATAAAGTATGCCAAGAATTCTGCATGTCATCTTCATCTGTAAACAGCCCTTTTTCAAACTTACAAAAAATTAAATAACTATTTGTTGTTTATTATCTAGTGCATGATAAAACTGTTATAGGTAAGATTGCGGCGAAGTGAGTTATAAATTTTGATGAGCTGAATTTCACGCCTTCATACAAAAAACCAAAGGTGATTGCTCCGAAGTGCGAAGTTCGGGAGACAGAGAGACGAGTGATGAAGCTGATGTCTGTGAGACAAGTGTTCAAACTTTCAGATATACCTAAGCTATGTGAGGATTTGAGCCAAATATTTCCAAACAGTATTACTACTTTCTTTCGAATTACTATGAGAGTACCGTGCACTTGTTTATTTTATAGAACTTGCTCTAATTCTCTGCTGACTGGTTAATTTGATATTTTATGCATTGAGGCAATTGTTTGTTATAACCCAGAGCCTTTTTAAGCCACCCTTTATATATTATATCCTTTGCTAGCCAATTTTGAGCCGTAAAAAAAATATATATCCCTTTTGTTTCGGTGACAAACCACATTACAAGCCTATAGACCTGAAAAACAATGATTTACCCTATTTGGAGTTAGGTAATAGTTCTCAAAAAGTCTTGGCAACAAAACAACTTTGGGGTTGCTCATGGAATTAGCAACATCTAAGTTTGGGGTGGGTATACGGAGAATTATCACTACAAAAAGAAAGAGAAAAAAAATGAAAAAGAGACGGGAAACATAAAAAATTCCCTAAAAAAATAGTCTCTTAAAAAAATGAATAAAAAAGAAAGAGCCAAAGGGCAAAAGAAAAAGCCAAAGGGCAAAAACAGTGATAGAAAAGAACCACACAAAGACACATCCGGTTCTTAATCTCCGATACCAACACAAAAAAGGCACCATAAGGAATAAGGTTGCGTACACAAAAAGGAACAACAAATTAGAACTTAACTCCAATGTTTAGCCTACTATTCCAAAAAATGTCCTACCTTGACCTAAGCCACGTTATAACCCTGAAAAAGACCTCCAATAATGCATGTATATTAAATTTTGACTGGTTGCTTAGAGTTCTTGCAAGCCTATGGTAAAATGGCAGGTTGTACGATGATTGAGAGATAACCCTTTCAATTATGAGCGAAAAACACAAATGTGAGAGAGAGAAAAAGTTGAACATGGACTCTTGCGGGCATTTGTCCGATTTGCTACTATTGACATCTCCTGAGCCTAGCAGGACTGAGCATGATCGCTGCGGTAAGAAATCAGCGGTACCATTGCTGAAATATAAGCAAGGTTATGAAATTCCTATCATCTTTATTTATCTCTTATTTTTCTAACGATCTTGTCTGACAGCATGTTACTTGAGGACAAGCAACAGTTTAAGTTTGGGGTTGTGATGACAGGAATTTCTATGGTATTTTTAGTATAATTATTAGTAGTAAAAGGACCAAGACAGGCCAAAATACGAAGGAAAACATATAAAAGCAGGAAAAAGCATCAAGACAGAGTTCAAGATGCCAAAAGACAAAAAAAAGCTCAACAAGTGAAGAAAATGAGCATTCCATCGCAGCACGATGTCTTCCATCGTGCCACGATGGGAGCTGCTTGCTTGCCAAGAAAACAGAAGAAATAAATCTGAAAAAAAGCTGTTCATTGCAGCACGATATAGCACATCGCAGCACAATGACATAACTTGGCGACCAAGATGATGAAATGCACAGGATCAGTTATAAAATTGAACTGAATCTTCACATCGCAGTACGATGACTCCATCGCAGTGCGATGCCTTGCTGAGGCCCATTACGAAAACTATAAATAGAGCCTCCCATTCATTGTTTAAATCATTCAAAAATAGTAGAACACTCTCTACTATAAGGAGAGGTTCAGAGGAGCTCTACTGGGTATAGTTTTCTTCCCTTACTGGAAAACTAACTCAACAAGGTATGTTTTCTTTAGGCTTTTGTATTTAGGTTATAATTCTTTTTAATTTAAATATGTAGTCTTTTGTAATTATGCCTTAGGTTGTGGTGGAGAAGATGAACTCCCCTATGAATATTTGGAGTCTGAGATTGAGTCTAAGTTATAATAAACGATATTTAGTATTATGTTTGTTATTTACTTTCTTGCACTTTAATAACGTATCTCGTAATCTGGCCTGATAAGCGGGAGCGCCCATAGAATTGATATTAGGTTTTGACTTAATATGGTCCGGAACTAGTAGTAAATAATGCTAGGTGTATAGAGACGGTAACATTCTGAACTAGTCGTGAACTGAGCGGTTAGACGAGGAATCTGTTGGAACAAAAGAGGTTCTGACATGACCCAATTGAGTTTTGATGATAACAAAAGTATTAATGTACAATAGGGTATACTAATTATTTAATCCAAGTGTGCAGATATACAAGTTAATTTTTATATTCATTGAAAGCACATTGGAAGCTCTGATATGGCAAAGCAAACTCTGATCAGAACTTGAAGACATCAGAAGATGCATATGTGTTTCATCAGAGGATGCAAATTTTATTCATCAGAAGATGCATATCAGACTCTGATAAGAGCAGTGAGAGCCGTTTTGTCAGAAGAACATTCTCTGCATCAATGATTATACTCTGACATTCCAAAATCTGATGGAATCAATCTTATCTTCAGAAAAGTGACGTTTGTACTATTGTACGAACTCTTTACCTGATTTGGATAAAATGTTTTCTCCAAGATTGATCGCATACAAGGTTACCTGATTTGGATATCAAAGGTACTATCTACAGCTGGCGCAATCTCACCGCATCAAATTCGAATCAAACACGCTCCACCTTCATCTATAAATTGGAGCAAGTTTGAAGCTTTGGGAGACGACACTTGAACAATTTGAAAAGAGCTGTTACTCTGCAAAAATCATCCTAAAGCACAAAACTGCAAATACAACTTGAACTGATATTCAAAATCCAAGACTCCATTTTCAGCTTCTGTTAATTCATTAGTTGAACCTTAGAATTTTGTATTAAGATTCTAAGTTAAGTCTTGTTTCAAAAGTTGTATTTATTTTGTAACTGAACATTGATCTTTATATCAATTGTTCAGACTCTGTTTTTCTAAACTTGTGTTTTGAAGTCTCTTGCCTGCGTGCTTGAGCATTAGGAAGTCTCTTGTTTGTATACTTGAGCATTGGAAGTCTCTTGCTTGTGTGCTTGAGCAATTGTAATCTTTGGTGATTATAGTGAACTCTCTTGGAAGTACAAGAGGACTGGACGTACTCTCGGTTTGTGAGGGGAACCAGTATAAAAATCTATGTCTCTATCTTTCTCTCTTTCTCTCTACCTTCAAAGTTATTCTTGATTGTGTTTTGTTTTCTAAACCGCTGCAAACTCTGATAAGTTTTCCATAACTTAGAAGAAAATTTCAAATTACCAAAAACACAATTCAACCCCCCTTCTTGTGTTTTTCACACCTTCAGAATCGTGAACTAGGTGTGAACTGAGCACTTAGAAGATGAACAGCCCGATACTAGGATCTAGAGGTTAATTGGTGAAGATAATAATGCATGTTTATAAACAACTCACTTAGTAATTAGGGTATGTGACACATCGAGGTTAGGCTCTCGTAGGTACCTTAGTTATTAACGTAGGAAAACTTTAATAGACATAGTGTAATAGTAAGGTATTACTACAACAAGGAAAAGTCACCGCCGAACAATAATCTGAATAACTATGTTATACACCGGTCATGCCAAATATGAAGAAGGGAGGGAGTCCAACCACCATACCTATCCTCTATGTTTCTGAATCTATATATATATATATATATATATATTTATTTATTTATTTTTGCAACACATTACGCTATTTTTATAAAAATCTTTTTCCAAAATCAAAGCGAATGCAAACTATACGAACTTAAATAACGCTAGTGAAGCTTCGGCACGATCCCTGTGGATATGAACTTATTCTAGACACCTAGAGTGTGAATTATTACTCGACGACAGACTAGTATACTTGCCAGACCGTAGTCAATTACCATATGATGTCTAAGCCTTCTTCTATTTTTCTTGGATAATCTCCTTAATTGCATTGGCTGCAAGAATGTTAGGCAAGAATCCAAATAGAAAAAATATTGTTAATGAAACATTATATACTAAAAAGTAATAAAATTCAATCAAATAACATAGCAATTTTAATTCTTATAAAAACAATTAAAAAAATAGAGCTTCATTTTGACAAAATAACAGTTTAAAAAAAATACCAATACACTATTATAATTGTTTTTAAAGCATGTATAGTAAAATTTCAATTTTTTAAAAAAGGTATATTTTTTTATAATAGTTTAAAAAAATATGTGTTTAAAGAAACATTTAAATAATTAATTTCATAATTTTTTATAAAACAATATTGATACATAAAAAAATAAAAAATAAAAACAGCATAGATAGCATTATATTTTCTAAAACAAAAACACAATATAAACATTACACAACATATTTCTCTAAAAAAAAGCACAATAGCATATAACCATCACTCTAAAAAAAACAGCATATGTAAACTTTACAACAAAATTTTAAAGGATTAAAATTACTAACTTGTTTAATTTTCAATGAAAGTGAAGAATAAAACATGGTGATTCACATGGCTGCAATTTTTTTGGTTGAATGGTGCTACAAATTAAAAAAAAAGTGTTAGGAAAGATTACAAAAATGAATCAATAAGATATTATAAAATAAAACGCTAAATTTATAATAATCAGAAAAATAAATTACTAGTAATAACCTTTTAAACATTGGAGAAATATGAAATAGGAGTAAATGAAAATAGGTGGAAGTTTTTTGTGAATAATTTTGAATGTTTAAGGTTTAAGGTTTATGTGATTTTTGATGGTGGTGTAGAGAGTATGAGAAACTAGTTTACTGTGGTAGTGGAGAAGTGAGAAATGAGGTGAAGAAATTTTAGGTGCAGTGGGTGAGAGAAATGGGGAATGATATATTGGTATTGATGAATCAACATTTACAAAGCATGCACACCGCGACACGTCTGATCATAGAGGTATTCGTGCTTGCTATTAACATCTTTGCTAGAAAACTGTTATAAAATGATGTAAATAAGAACAATAATATAGATGAACAAGAGAGAAGAAGAGAAAGAATAGTATGTATTATTCACCACTAGGATTAGGGTTACATTAGAGTGATACACGGGTCTTATATATAGACAAACATATTGGGCCAAATACATGGGCCAATGACCTATATGGACATCCACTAATATTATTCATAACACTCCCCCTTGGATGTCCATCGAGAATGTGCCTCGTTAAAACCTTTACTAGAAAAAAACCTAGTGGAAAAAAATTCTAGTGAAGGAAAAAGAGTACAACATCTTTTGTGTTTAAACTGCCTCGTTAAAAACCTTACCAGGAAAACCCAATGGGATAAAACCATGGTTAAGGAAAAAAGAGTGCAGAACACAATTATATCTCCCCCTCATAAAGACAATTATATTTGAGACGAAAAACCTCAATTAATCTTCAACGTAGTTGATAAATAGCTTTACTTGACGATGACTGATTTGTAGAAAGATCTGATTCTTCTCCTTTAATATACTCTTCTCTGAATTAGCCGTGGATGCGATATTATCTTCTTCCAGTTTCTTGTATGTGTAGAATAACAAACCTCAACAAAACCACATTCTGAACTTTCTGGATGTAGTGTTAAAACTTCCACATAATTGGAGGATATTCTTGTATCTCCAAGATACAAATTATATACTTGACTTTGTTCCAATATCTTCATGTTTATTGATATTGACAAAGATAAAATATCACTATGTGCAAATTTGCAAAATGCAATAGTGTCCTCAATTTAACTAATTAAAATATGGTACTTCAAGACCAATTCAAGTAACTCATCATTTTCTTGATACATGAAATGAGCTTTGTTCACATCAAGTGACATCATACACGTACAAAATCTCATTGAAATACTAAGTTTTCAATTTCAAACAAATTTTGATCATCCAACATATTTCATTTCAAACTTTCTTTAATCAACATATTTCAAAAGCTCTTCAGGAGTTTTGATCAAATTTATATCATCATGATATAACAAATTCATTTCCAAATATTTTCTCTAAAAATGGACAAATGTTGTCATTCTCATATTCCTCATTTGAGAATACCCACTAAAATATTATACGACATACACCTTGGGTGTTTGAATACACAAAGTGACTTATTCATTTTAGTAAGTCATCTCTTCGATAGTTTGACTTATATGTCTCACAAAAACGAAATCCTTCAGGGATTCTCGTATAATCATCATTATTAAGTGAGTCATTCAAATATGCTAAAACACATCTTTCACATAAAGTGAGTATTTCATATGTTACTCAACTTAACTAATTACAAAGAGGTTTTTGAATTCACTTCAGGTGAATATGCCTCTTGAAAATCGATAATAGACATTTATCAATGTCTTTGAATAACAAGTCAAACTTTAAATATCATTTTCTTTTTCGCAAGAAAATTGATTCTTATCTCATCATTTTCACATCTTCAGATGTACGGACTGCAAGTCCAAAAATCTTTCACTTTACAAAGTGAATTTAATTACGTAGCAATTGCATCATTTCATTTAGACACTCAATGTCTTGTCTATAATTTTCAATAGACTTTAGTTCATGATCCTCATTATCACTTATCACATATAGCGCTAAAAAATATCGTCAATGTCGACTTTCTTTCGATTCCATCGTATTTTATTCATGACATAATTTCCATTCATGACATAATTTGTCGAGATCTCTTTATTTTCATAACTTTCAAGTACTTGATAAGTTCTTCTGGAACTGAAAAATCAATTATGTCAAATACTCTTTTCATATCCTCACTTGGGCCATATTTCATAATAGCTCCTTTTCTTATTTGAGGATTTTTATCATTGGAACCGACTCGCCTACCACGCTTCAGGGTGGTTAAGGTTCATTTGCAATATAAGACTGTCCAACAGGGACATCCATTTTGATTGGAACATTAGCAGCAGATAGTTTATTTCATAAACTTTGCAAATAATTTATCTTATGAACTTCTGGTTCATACTGATTTCTAAGAGGATCAAGATGAGATAATGATTTATATAATATCAAGTGATTCAATTGAACTTCTGGTTCACATTTTCAGCTGCTTATTCTCTCCTCCTAATATTGGGAAAATTAGTTCTCACTTGATAATTAGCCTTATGGGCTATAAATCTAATTTCCCGATATTCTTTACGAATTTATTTTATTGCATTATATTGGAGCAATTGGAACATACCAACACATCCAAAAATGCTTATATGAAAAATATTAGGTTATAAACCTAAATTTAATTGCAAATTAAGGGGAGAACTTTCATATTATAACTTTTTGGCATTGATGCGAAACAATATCTCAACATAAATGTTTGAGTGTTCCCAAAACATAAATTAGATGCTTTGATTTCATAAGTATCGTTCATGTAATTAACTTTAGACGTCTAAAGAATGGATCTTCAAGTCCATTTTTTTTATGAACATATATCAATTTTGATTTGAAATACAATACTTCTCAAATGCTTTATATAAAAATGAGCTCTTAACCAAATCAATACCTCACAAACTTCTGGTTGTGAGTTGAAAACAAACGTACATGTGACCATTTAATTGATGCATCAATTAAAATTATAAAGGTCTAATTGGTCCACATGATCATGATAATGTATTGATTTACAAATATCACATTTCTATTATTCAAAAATAAAATATGCTCATTTACTTAATTTATCAACTTCTTTTGGGAAGTAGTAATACATAAAAATTATTAGAATGAAGGAACTTCATGCCCTTTAATATCTATAAAATTTCTTTTTCGCACCATAATAATCCGGGATGACCCAACCGGTATTGCCAACGATAAATTTAATATGATTTGTAAACTTCTGGTTTACAATATTTTGTGCTTCAATTGCACTAGTATATTTATAAGTATAGTATAAACTTCTGGTTTATAACTTTTTTATTACACTTATTTTATTTATAGCTATGAATCTTCGGGATTCATATTTTAAAAGAAATTCCACGGTGTTTCTTAAAGTGTAGGCGTATGAATCTTCAGGATTCATATTTTAAAATATCTATTACGTTACTTTTAGACACGTGGCTATGAATCTTCAGGATTCAAAATTTTCATCACGATGCTTCTGGATCGTATCCTATGAATCTTCAGGATTCATATTTCAAAAATTTCACTATGGTACTTTTGGACCATAAATTGTGAATCAATATTCAATCTTTATCCATTGAGTTCTTCAGGAACTAAATTAGTGAATTCTTCCGGAATTCATAATTGAAATTTTTTTTTTTTTTAGTTTTCTGAGTTCTTCGGGAACTAACATTATTGAATTCTTCAGAAATTCATAAATTTAACTTATTAGTTATTCAGGAACTAATTTGATTGAATTCTTCAGGAATTCATTGATTAAATTTATTAGTTCTTTAGAAACTAAAATTATTGAATTCTTCAGGAATTCATAAATTAAATTTCTTAGTTCTTCGGGAACTAATATTATTGAATTCTTCAGGAATTCATAAATTTAACTTATTAGTTCTTCAGGAACTAATTTTGTTGAATTCTTCAGGAATTCATTGATTAAATTTATTAGTTCTTCAGGAACTAAAATTGTTGAATTCTTCCGGAATTCTTAAATTAAATTTCTTAGTTCTTCAGGAACTTAAGTTTGTTAAATTCTTCGAGAATTCATAGATTAAATTTCTTTGTTCTTTAGGAACTATAAAATAATAATATCTTTGTAAGTTCTTCAGGAACTATACAATCAAAATATCTTTTGCAATCATTTAATGATGCACAAATATATTTCCTTTTAAAGTATATATGGAATAAATAAATTACCAAAATAAAAAACATAATTGAAGGTAAAGTTGATTTGGTTAGTTTTAAAATTATATGGATTTGCAAAAGTATGATACATACACCACATGCCATACTGATTTGGTTAGTTTTTTCAAAAAAAATTAGATTAATTCATGAATTGTATATGTATCAGTGTAACAACAAGAGTATGTATCGTTTCAATTATAACAGCAACAGTATGACATAAAGTAAATTAAAAAGAAAAGAGATTATATGTTCATACCTTTCCAAATAATTTTGGTAGAGTCTCGTGCTGATAACGTGTTATAAACTGATGTAAATAAGAACAATAATATAGATGAACAAGAGAGAAGAAGAGAAAGAATAGTATGTATTATTCACCACTAGGATTAGGGTTACATTAGAGTGATACACGGGTCTTATATATAGACAAACATATTGGGCCAAATACATGAGCCAAATACATGGACCAATGACCTATATGGACATCCACTAATATTATTCATAACAAAAACTAAATTTTTAAAATAGGACCAACTGTTAATAACTTTAAGATAAGGCACGCATATGCAATTATGGAAACTAATAATCTACAAAAAATAGATATTTATTTCCAACCATATAGCAAATAGTTTTTTTTGGTTGCATCTTCTATCGAAAATTAGTCACGCGCATAAGCAATATTAAATTTTCTTTTATGAAAGCCCCATTTACATTTTTTTTTTTGACAAATTTATATATTTTATTTTTGAAAACCTTTTTCCACCATATTTCTATTTGATACTATCCCTTCTGGAATGCCTCTCCAAAGTCCATATATAGAATAATATTCCAAATAAATGAAAAATTAAAGAGACAAATTAATGCAAAATTGATTCCTAAAAACATGTGGCTGAAAGAGAAGAACTCAAATGTCTTTCTAGACATCGCTTTCATTACCCGCAAATTCAAGCTTAATAGATAAGAAAAGAAGAAAACAACCGAGTCAATTCAACTGTATAAAATGATAATGATAATTGGAGTGAGTTAGCTCTCCCTGCTGGAGTAACATAGTTTTCTTTTTTTAAATGTGTTTAGTGGTTAAATTTTTTACACAATAAGTGATATAATAGGGGTTCGAACTCCAACATGTGCAATATATATAATGAAATATCCTTATCAAGTAAACTAAGTTCGTCAGTCAATAGTTACATAATCTTTATTATAAGAAAAAAGTTTATATTTTAGGTTTATAAAAATATTATATAATCTATAATATGGATCATATACATCAAACATTCAATAAAGTTAAAAAGTAATTTTTTTTAATAAAATAATCCCAAGACAGATCACATCTCTCCTTTATTTTCTTTTGTATTTATTTTTTTTTGTTTTCACCACCAGTTTAATCTGATTCGGATGTTAGTTCTGGCATCAAGTTGTTTTAGCCTCTCTCGATCGCAGTTGCGGGGATCGAACTGTGGTCCTCCCTATCAAATTCAGCACCAATCACCACTGAATCAACTAACTATTGATTCTTTATTAAAAAGTTGAAAATAGGCAAGTGGTCTCGAAAATATGATATTTTAGATATATTAATACAATAAAAATAATTCATTCAATTCTTTTTTATAGAGTAGTGACGGTAATAACTTGTCTTTTTTTTGTTCCCATTATATGCCATTATTTCCGTCATTTTATATGAGTTTGTGTGCATTTTTAAATGGTGTGATTCATATAAATTTTATCAAGTAATAAAAAAGTTAGTGTTTAGATTCACATAAATTTTGTTATATAATAAAAAGTGAGTGTCAAAATGAATTTTATAAAAATATCAACCACTTTTTTTTTTTTGGAAAGACACATAATATATCAAAATTCCAATGAATTATGTGTCTTTTCAAAAAATTATTAAAAAAGACCCATGATAAATTATAGGTTTAATTGTACATTTGATCTCTTATGTTTATTTCAGGTTTTAAGTTGGTCCCTTATGTTTATTTTGTTTTAAATTGATCCTTTATATTTTAAAAAGTTTTAAGTTGATCCATTAAATTTTTAAAAGTTTCAAATTGGTCCCTTAAGTTTCAAAAATTTAAGGACCAATTTGAAACATTTAAAACATAAGGAACCAACTTGAAACCTAAAATAAATATAAGAGACCAACTTAAAACATAAAATAAACATAAGGGACTAAATATACGATTAAATCTAAATTATATCAAAATCAAAACACTAATAACCACTTTTTATTACCGTAATATATCAAAATTATAAAAGAAGTTTTTTTTTTTTACAAAAACAAAATCATTCATTCAATTGATAGAATACATCGAATACAACCACATATTCAATCTTGCTAAAAACATAAATGATGAATCTGCAAACAAACTCACAACATCCGAGTTAATAGTATACAACAAATACAGATCTGCGACGTTGATGTCCAGATCATTGACTGAATCTGTAATTGACTGAAGTTGATCTATCAATCTGAATCAAACGAACACCGCAACAATACGGAAAAATCAAATAACGCCGCACAAAATGACGAACAACACAACACCGGACTTAGATGATAAAATCACAAAAACAACACAAATGGAAAACTTGATCTATGTGAAAATTTACTTATTTATATCAAAATAAAAGGAAAAAAGGTGTAAAGGGGGATGATTATAGGCCAAAAATAACCCAAAATCACTTTTATATGATAAACAAAAATCAAAGAAAACTTAGAAAAAAAGAAGAAAAATGTTTCAAAGAAACTAAAAAAATTATAAAAGAAGTTTTTTTTTTCGATGTCAAAATTATAAAAGAAGTTAAGCGCTAAAAATAGCATATTCCTATGAATTATTTTATTACCTTAATTAGTCCATGTTGAGGAAAAACAAACATTATTTAGTACGTCTTAGAAGATATTTTGATACCATTATTGATAACATCATTAATTACTTACTATTTTTGAGTGTTGCGGTGTCCCTCCACAAAACTACCACACTCTTTCTCTTTTGTCTTTTTCTCTTTCTCTTTAAAAATTCACAACCAATAACAAAGCCAACTAGGCAAACAGCTCATAACGCTTCTAAAATATCACAAACACTATACACTCTCCTCTCTCATACCCTTTTCCTTCAAACAAACTCAACCTCCATGCTTCACTATATATATAACACACCTAAATTACTCTTCACTCTTAAATCTTAACAAACCTAAATCACAACCTCTTAACGACATAACAAACTCTTATTTTAAATTCTTTCACAATCAAAACCTTTTCCACTCTCTCCAACACAGAAATATGTTTACCACCAACAACTCTTTCTCTTCGCACTATCCGTCTAACTCCGACACGTCATTGCCGAATTCAGTTACCAAAGTCGAGGTACGGTTAGCTGCCAGTACCCCGAAAAAGCGTGGTGGCAGGAAAAAGTTCAAGGAGACTCGCCACCCGGTATATAGGGGTGTGAGGACGAGGAACTTAGATAAATGGGTTTGTGAAATGAGGGAGCCTAATAAAAAGACTAAGATTTGGCTAGGGACTTTTCCAACTGCCGAGATGGCAGCCCGAGCACATGATGTTGCCTCAATGGCATTGAGGGGTCGCTACGCCTGCCTCAACTTTGCTGACTCGGCGTGGCGGCTCCCTAAACCTGCCACCACTCAGGCAAAAGATATACAAAAGACGGCTTCATTGGCCGCCGAAGCATTTAGACCGGTCAAGACTTTAATGACTAATGATATTGAAATGGATGTAGGTTTCTCCGCCAGAGAGGAGCAAAGTATGCTTTGTATTGAAGAGCAAGAAAAAGGAATGATGAACATGCCAGAATATTTTAGGGATATGGCTCTAATGTCCCCTACACATAGCTTTGGGTATCATGGGTATGAAGATATTCATTTAGAAGACTTTCAAGATGAAGAGGTATCACTATGGAATTTTTAATTTTTAGTTTTATTTATTTATTTTTTTTTTAATATGTTTGGAGTTTTTAATTTTGATGTGTTTGGTTCACATTTTTTTTTGTAGAATGGAAATTGTCTTTACTACAACTACAACCCTTTTATATACATATATAGGTTGAATTGAAAAGACAACCCTTGTTTTCTTGGAATATAAGAGGGCCTAGGCCCAAAAAGACAACCCTTTTATATACATAGGTGCATCTTATCTTATTTTTTTCTTTTTCTTTATATAATTTTGGTATGTCAAAACATGTTTATTTTTGTGCAATTTCAAATTTTGACATTAAATATATATGCATTGCATGCTATCTTTGCTTAGCTAATTAAATTAAGTTGAAGGAGGTAAAATCAGTGTCCGCTTCTTATATTCTTCTCTTCTCTTTTGTAGGATTTTAAAAAATGGTTTGCAACCATATGATCGATTTGGGTTGCGACATCAAATTTTTCATGTCGTGCATTAGCCGCATTTTTATATATATCAAGGATTGTGATCGTTTCCATGTGATTGTCGTTGAGCCTTCTAGAGAGACTCACTAAGGTGGATCAATATATTGATCAATTGAGAGTAACTACATAAGTAAATTTGAGCATCAAATGATTTTCATTCAAAACTTTAAAATATTAGATTTTTTGGCGTTTTCACTTATATATTGTTCAATCTCAATTCTTTTATTAAATGTGAGATCTCAACTTACACATGATAAATCATAACAACTGCAAACCCTGCGCTTTTGTATTCGATCAGTGTCTTTCTTTCCGGCTTGGCAAGGATAAAAATATATTTGGCAAACTGCTAATCTTAATGCACTTTCTTCATACTTCATTATGAATAGTCATTCACAGTTTGGTACTTATAATCAGAAGCAAGTTATTAATATGCTCAGCAATTTCATTCGGAAGGGTATGCATCTAGTCTTCTCTACTCTTTCTCTTTGTATGCATTGAGGAAAAGAAATTATATATCATCATATTTTCATATTTCAAACTTCTTATTTATTAAGGTTAAAATAAAATGTGCCTAATGACAGAATTATTATAAATTAAAAATGCTTAAATTATTTTTAAATAAAATGCTTAAAAGTGGACCTTATTATTTTGGTAAAGTGGACCTTATATAAATACGTGTTCCCCATTTTTATCATTAATAGAATTCCCATTTTAATTAACAACATACACAAAGTGTTGTTACGCTCAAAAAAATACACAAAGTGTTGCATTTTTTTTAAAAAAAATAAAATGAAAAATAAACATTTCTTTTACACGGATAAAATCTCTATTGTGTTTTAGCATTTAAACAAGTGTTTTTTTTCTTTGTATTTTAAAATGATTTTGATGATAACTTAAATATTCATGATAGAGATTTTAACTTATTAAAGTCACAATTTTTTAGATTTTAAGAGAATGATTAGTAGTGGACCTACTATTTAAATTTTAGTTCTTACATTTTGCGAAATAGGCAAAAATAGTCCCTATATTTTCAAAAAAAGGTCAAAAAAATTCAATAATTTTTTAAAATATAGGGACCATTCTTTCCTATTTTGTAAAATATAAGGACTAAAATTAAAATGGTGGGATCCACTAATAAGCATTCAGTTAGCTGACCTTGAAATAAAGATGGAATGTACCATTCTTGATAACAGAAAAACTTATGAGATTTTTTTTTACCATTTTTAAAATGTAGAGACTAATCTTGATAATTTTGAAAAATATAGGGACTAAAAACATATTTAACCCTTAAAAAAAACGAAAACAAACACATTCAATAGGGCGATATGGAAAAATGTTTATCATGGCTGTGGATAATAGAAAAAGGGGGATATAAACCAAGAAAAATTCTCTTCCTACCCCACGTTTCTTTTTTACCTCTCAGAATTCCATTTTTACCCTTAAATAAAAATTGCGAAACATGTTTTTTGCCTTGAATAAATACTTTAGAATGTATTTACCGAATTTTTTCCGAACTTAAACTAGAAAAACTTCAAAAAACGCATTTTGAAAGTTTTTATTCAAAGTCAGAAATAGAATTTTTTTTTTTTTAAGGTAGGAAAGAATGTGGGGTTGAGAAGAGAAGTTTTCATAAACCAATAGCTTTGTTTTTATATTAACTTAAAAAACTCTTATATTTTTTTTTTTTCAGTTTTGCCTATAAAAAAACATGTGGCCCAATAAATTTTCACCATTGACGTGAGAAGAAAGTTGGACCGAGAAATACACCCGAAAAAACTATGATCATAGTGACTTTCGGATTTGGAGTGTCTACATTCAAAAATTCTACATTCATATAAATTTAGTTTATTGTCAAGGACAATTTTATCATTACAACCTACCATACTATCCCTTTCTATTCTTTTTCTTAGCACTTTTACACTAAATGACGCAAACTATTAATTTTAATGTATCTCAATAACATATCAAATGATTTTAGTTTTGTCTGAAGTTTTACATAAATGATTTATATAATATAAACATTCAAAAATAAGCATTTCTTTACACGAAAAAAAAATCTCTATTTTGTTTGTTTTAGCTTTTATAATGATTTTGATGATAACTTAAATATTCATGTTAGGGATATTAACTTACTAAAATCACAATTTTTTTTAAAAAAATTATCTCTAAAAAATAATTTTTACGAAAAACTATTTAAAATAGCTTCTTTTTTAAAAGTTTTTTTTTTTTTTTGAAATTTTACGATATAGAATTTTTATTTAAAAAATGATGAAATAGTTAAAATGATATTTTAAAACAAACTATTTAAACATATTTTTCATTTGAAATTTTTATAAAAATATCTTTGTTAAAAAATATTTAATTAAAAAACAATAACTACAAAAAAAAATTTAAAAATAAATAAAACAAACGTGCACCCCCCAAATTTCTAATGCACCCCCCAAATTACTCTTGCACCCCCCATATTACTTATGCACCCCCCAAATTACTTGTGCACCCGCCAAATTTCTCACACACCCCCAAAGTTTCTCATGCACCCCCCAAATTTCTCATGCACCCCCAAATTTCTCGCACACCCCCATATGACTTTTGTCCCCCAATTTTTTTTGTCCCCTCCACATTTTTATCCTAAACCATTTTGCTGTAGGAATGCTTTCAGAGATATGCACTCAAAAACCATTAAGTGCATAAAATTGTTTTGGAGTACAACCCTATAATTAAAATAGAAACAATAATTGTGATTTAATGGTTTCGATTGTCTTATATGAGAAACCAAAATTATTGTTAAATGGTTTTAAATAATTATTATAACTGTACCAAAAAAACTTAAAAATAATGATTATAATAAAAAACCATTAAACTATTTTGCTGTGGGAATGGTTTTAGATGGTTGTAATAAAAAACAATTAGGTGCATAAAATGGTTTTGGAGTACAACCCTATAATTAGAATAAAAACAAAAATTGTGATTTAATGGTTTAGATTGTCTTATATAAGAAACCAAAATTATTGTTAAATGATTTTAAATAATAATTATAATTTTACCCAAAAAAAATAAAAAATAATGATTCTAATTATTGGTTGTACTTCAAAACCATCTTATGCACTTAATAATTTTGGAGTGTATATATGTGAAACCATTCCCACAGCAAAATGGTTTAGGCTAGAAATTTGTGGGGACAAAAAAAAATTTGGGGGCACAAGTCATCCGGGGGGTGCGTGAGAAATTTGGGGTGCACAAGAAATTTAGGGGGCGCACGAGAAATTTGGGGGGTGCACGAAAAATTTGGGGGGTGCATTAGAAATTTGCGGGGGTGCGCGAGAAATTTTGGGGGGGCGCGAGAAATTTTGGGAGGTGCATGAGAAATTTGGGGGGTGCGCGAGAAATTTGGGGGGTGTAAGATTAGGTGTGAGTTGAGATTGGCTAGGATTATTACATGTGGATGGATGTTCAATCTAATGAATGTTATTGACTTATGTACCATGAATAAGGATTACACTTATGCATAATAACTTCACCCCTAGATGTATATATGGAAAAATGTTTATCATGTCTTTGGATATTAGTAGGAAAAGGAGGATATAATTATAAACTAAGAAAAATTCTCTTTCTACCCCACGTCTCTTTCTTACCTCCCATAATTTATTTTTTGCTTTTAAATAAAAATTTCGGATTCGGAACATGTTTTTTGAATTTTTATGCCTTGAATAGATACTTCAGAATGTGTTTCCCCATTTTTTTCTAAATTTAAACTAGAAAAACTTCAAAAAACGCATTTCAAAATTTTAATTCAAAGTCAGAAATATAATTTTTTAAGGTAGAATAGATCGAAATGTGGGGTTGGGAAGATATTTTTTTTATAAACCAATGGCATTGTTTTTAGATTAACTTAAAACTCTTATAAGTTGTTTTTTCTGTTTTGCCAGAAATATAATATTTTAAGGTAGAATAGATCGAAATGTGGAATTTGGAAGATAATTTTTTATAAACCAATGGCTTTGTTTTTACTTTTTAGATTAACTTTTTTTTTTTTTTGACACAACTTTTTAGATTAACTTAAAACTCTTATAAGTTATTTTTTCTGTTTTGCCTATAAAACAACATGTGGCCCAATAAATTTTCACCGTTCTAAAAGTGATCTACTACATTTTTGCATAATATTACCAAATTTAGTATGGTTCCTCACTACAAGAATTTCATGTATTACCGGCCAAAATTATCAGCTGCTTTGAACCCACAGAAAGATTTCCAACGGTTTTTAGCCATTTGCGGCGGAAAACGTCGCCAGAAAAGTAAAATAATAAACCCATTTGCGATGGTCTTAATGGATTTTGTAACAGCCCGGACCCCACCAACATAGGTGGTCCCGACTGCCACCTCACGATCTTCTCCAACCCCCTTCTCTATTGGAGTTTTTGCCTTCCGTGGGAATCGAACCCATTTACCTGGGGATAAGTACATGTCCAATCCATTCCCACTACCAATTGGTAGTGGGAATGGATTGGACATGTACTTATCCCCAGGTAAATGGGTTCGATTCCCACGGAAGGCAAAAACTCCAATAGAGAAGGGGGTTGGAGAAGATCGTGAGGTGGCAGTCGGGACCACCTATGTTGGTGGGGCCCGGGCTGTTACAAAAATTGGTAGTGGGAATGGATTGGACATGTACTTATCCCCAGGTACATGAGTTCGATTCCCACATAAGAAAAAAACTCCAATAGAGAATGGGGTTGGAGAAGATCGTGAGGTGGCAGTCGGGACCACCTATGTTGGTGGAGCCCGGGCTTATACAGATTTAGCAGCGGTTTAAACCGTCAGAAAAAGTTATGGGAAAAAAATTCAAACAGAGGAATTCATGGTGGTTTAAAGCTGTCGGAAAAAAAACATTGAATTTGGTGGAGATTTAGCAGCGGTTTCGAAACCGCCGGTAATTATTGGCGCCAAACTTTTATTTTTGAAATTTGAGAAAAACTGCCGCAAAATTTGAAATAACCACAGCATAGGCTATACACATATTGCTAGAACATTTGACTCATGAACTATTAATTACCAAAAGTCAAAAATATGAAAAATCACAAACATTTGAGTTGGAAGCCTCCTATAGGGGTACATTGCGTGGTGCTACTGATGTTTGTAATACAAGTTCTCAAGAAGCTCAGAAGCTGAGAAGCTCTAAATTCTCAAAAAGCTCTGAAGCTGAGAAGTTCCAGGTTCTCAAGAAGCTCGTTGAGAAGCTCTAAGTTCTCAAGAAGCTCTGAAGACTCAGGTTCTGAACGTTGAGATTCTTATAGTTAGTTAGTTAGTTAGAGTTTTTTGATTTTGTCTTAGGTAGTTAGTTACGATTGCTTAGAGGATTGTTATTCGGTCACAAGTTAGACTGATAGTCCCGACCAAATAGATAATAGGCTCAACTTCATCAAACGGTCACACGTATGGGTGCTGCTGAGGGCTTTAAAGAACTAATGAACAACACGCTAATTTATTAAACACCTCATCACTTAGTTAGGAAATGTGACAACGTTTCCAACACAGGTTTTTCTTCTAAGAGATCTTGGCACCAAGATTAGTTCGCCATATAATAAAAAGGAATAGTCAATGATATAGCGCCAGTTACCAAACAGGAATAGGGAGGGATTCGAACTACTTAACCTTTTCTTCAAACTTTTATCTCTTATATTTTATATTCTCTGTTTCTTGAATCAAAACTCTTCCAACTTATAAAGCTAGAGCAATCTATCCAAATTCCTAAACAAAACTAGTTACTTTGGCATGATCCTTTTGGATACGAACACATTCTATACATATAGAGTGTGAATTATTATTCGACAACTGACTGATTCACTTGCCAGACCGTAGTCAGCGATCCAAAATATTTTTCTTACAATTATTATTATTATTATTATTATTATTATTATTATTATTATTATTATTTCTTAGAATTGAGTATTGGGCCTAATACTCAATTCTAAGATTATTATTAACTATTCCACATCAAGGGGAGGATGTTGAAGTGAATATGTCAATCAAAGAAGAAAGATAACATAATTTTTATTTTATCACTTTAACTATTCTGCAATTATTATTGTTATTATATTAGAAGTTTGTGTACTTGTCTCTTGAGCTTAGCTCAGTTAGACATTGCATTATATATATAGGGGCTGAAATTCAAACTCCAGTCACTCCATTTATCTACCTCATTTAGGTAGAATCTCTATCCATTAAGTTTACTTGATAAGAAAAAAAAAATTATGCACTTAAGGGGAAGTAATGATGTGGTGCCTGATTTTTTCAAGCTCTGGTTGAATGGTATCTCATGCGATGCTCGCTCATAGTTGATTTCTCCTCTCCTTCTTCTTGGTGATTGCACTAGGTGGTTGTGGTGGTTCCCGACTATTGGGAGTTTTTTTTATGTTGCTTTTATTTTATATCCTATTTCTTATTTTCATATATTTGAGTATTTTTGGTACTTCTGATGAATACTCTGACTTTCTTTACCCATTGTTTATATACATTACAAGATTCCCACGGAGCATTATCGTGCATTTAAATAAAAATTGTTTACGTGACATTCAATTATAACTTTTCTTGCTTAGTTGTCATTCAATTAGAGTTTTTCTAATATTATACTTATGCGAAATTTTTAGCTTAAGGTATGTTGTTCAAATCCCACTGACAACAATAATTAAATATTTATAATATTTTATGTAAAATTGTCTTTTCTTTTGTTGAGAAAATTACCTTATTATTACTAAAAAAAGGTATGTTATTCAAATCCCATTGACAACAATAATTGAATTTTTATAAAAAAAAATTGTAGAGAAAGTTTATTTGTTTTTTTTAAACACTACTAACATCCAAATGTCACAAAAAATATGGATAACTTTCTAATCAGCAACCAAAAGTTTATATTTTTATCAACCAAAAGAGTTACTCCGTATACTATTTTTTACATAATTTTATTTTTGAATAAAAAACTATATTCTTGATCATATAAAAATTATGTTCTTTAGGTATAAAAAACAAAATAGAAGATTTTGAGAGGACGAAAAAAGAATAATTCCATTAATGAATCTCTATTATATATATTACGAGATTCCCACGGAGCTTTCACATGCATTCTCAATATAAATTGTTTAGGTGGCACTCAATTAGAGCTTCTCAAAAATAATATATATATATATATATATATATATATATATATTTGTAGAAACTCTTTGAATTTTTTTTAACTCTCAATTTTTTTTCGTGGAAACTCTCTCAGGTGCCCGATATTTTTTATTTTGTGGAAACTCTCAAATATTATATATATATATTTTTGTAGAAATTCTTTTTTTAAAAATTATTCTAGAATCTCTCACAAATATTATATTTTTATTTTTAGAATTTTTTTTTTAGAAACTCTCAAATTATATATATATATATATATATAATTTTTTTTTAATTCAAAGGTATCATCCGCGCTCAACTGCAGAGACTAATTCCCCTGAGGTAAGTGAGATATCCATTTAAGGGGGTGACATCTCCCAAGAAATTTTCTCCATACGCACCGGTCAAAGTGAATCCAGGACCAAATGGTTAAAGGGTCAAAGTAACTACCACTTGTGTGACTCTATCTTGGTACATTTTTAATATTTTAATTTTGTAAAATTAACACTTATATTTAGATTACTATTAAATCTTACCAAAAAAACAAAGATTACTATGAAACAAATTAAAATAAGAAAGTACACTATTTTTTTCTTGGATAAGAGCACTTGAAGTCTTGAACAAAGAAAATAGCTTACGACATATTTGTACTCTTATATTTTCTTTTTACGTAAAAACATTTTATTTTAGAGAAAAAAATTATGTTTATTAGGGACAAAAACAAAATAGAATATTTTGAGAGAGAGAGAGAGAGGGAGAGAGAGAGAGAGAGAGAGAGAGAGAGAGAGAGATCACTCAATGTTGGAGAATGAGAAACAGTGAATACTTCCCACCCCATTTTAAAAATACACATTGACGAATTAAAATTTCAATTCCAACGGCGGGAGTTATCCTTATTTTCATAATTCATATTTTATCATGGGAAAAACTTACTCAAAATTTTATCTAGCACGAAGAAACGTGACTCCCATGATGAAAAATGTGTGTAGATCATAGTGAGAACTAAACACGAAAAATTTAATTGAAAGAGAGAGAGAGAGAGAGAGAGAGAGAGAGAGAGAGAGAGAGAGAGAATCTCTCAGTAGTATATAATGGGAAACGAGTAACACTTCTCATCTCACTATTAAAAATACACATTGACTAATTAAAATTTGAATTTCGACAATGAGACTTTTTTCATATTTTGTGTCAATTACACTTTCATTAGATTACAACTGGCTGATGAAATCTATGGGAAACCTAAAATAAATTAATATAGTTTTTATTTTTTCGGCTAAACTATTCATTTGACCCCTTTAGTTTATTTTAGGTTTGAATCAGGTCCCTTACGTTTTAAAAGTTTGAATTTGGTCCCTCACGTTATCAACATTTGCATTAGTTAGTACCTTCCATCAAATTTTTCACTAACTTTGTTTGATCCTTACACATGGGTGACAGTTTACACATACGGAAGTGATTTTGGACACGTGGAATGCCATATAATAAATAGAACCTTCGCAAATAGAAAAAAATATGACAAAGACCTTTGCAAACACTAACTCTTTTTTCTATTGTGAAGGTTCTGTTTATTATATGGTTGTCAACGTGTCCAAAATCACTTCCACCTATCCAAATCGTCAGCCACGTGTAAGGATCAAACGAAATTAGTGAAAAATTTGACGGAAGGGACTAACTAATGCAAACGTTGATAATGTGAGGGACCAAATTCAAACTTTTAAAACGTAAGGGATTTGATTCAAACCTAAAATAAACGTAAGGGACCATAAGAATAGTTTAACCTATTTTTTATAATTTATGCTATTTTTTTGTAATTCAAATTTTAAACTTTCCATAAACATTCATTCAAACTTTTTTAGGAATATTAATTTATCAATGTGGGTGGAGATTTCGACATATGTTTTCCTATTTGACGCTCACGTGTGAATATTATTTCTTTGTGGTACGGTGACAAGAATTTTTTTGAGAATAGGAACAGTGTCAAAGTACGTTAATATTCATTTAAAAAATAGCATAGAATTTACAATTATTTTTTGTTGATGAAGTCCCTACCGAGTCATAGGCTTAAACATATATCGTATTTTCATACTCAAAGAAACTAAAATAAATCAATCCCATCAACAATTGAAAAAACAAAGACAACTTTTTAAATACTATAAAATGAAAAAGACATAGACAACCTTTATAAGAAAAAATAACATATGAAAAAAAACATTATTGGAAAAAAAAAAAATCATCTCATGTTTGACAATGAACCTAATGTAGATTTTCTATAAAGAGTCGGCTGAAGATGAAAATTTAAAAAAAAATGGTATATTTTAATTTTACAGGTACGCTTCCAAAAAATCTTAAGGCCGTGAAAAATCAGAACATATCTGAATTTGAGAATGAAGTTTATAATTATTTTATATTTATAGGATCACTTTATAGTTTCAATGATGGAGATGAGATAAAGAAATATATCATAATAGTGTAAAATGGAAATTAAAGCAAAGTAATACTCTTTATTTTGGTTTATTCTGTAATATCATTAATTCTATATCATGCTAAACCTATCTAAATTTTATCGTAGAATTTTAATTCAAATTACTCAAATAATATATCAAAATAAACACATAAATAATATTAAAAAAGAAAAAATTGACTAACATACTAAGTATATATATATATATATATTAAAAAAGGCTTAAATGATCTTTTGATCCCCTTATGTTCGCAAAATTTTGGTTTTAGTCCCTGTAATTTTTTTTGTCGCAAATAAGTCCCTGAATGTACAAAATTTGTTGATTTTATTCCCTAAACTCAAAATCCGCATGCAGATTTTCCTTCAAATTTTCCTGTAAATTTTGATATTAAGGACTAAAACCAACAAACTTTATACATTAAAGAATTTATTTGCAACAAAAAAAATACAAAAACTAAAACCAAAAATTCATAAATACAGAGATCAAAAGATCATTTATGCCTAAAACAAAAATATACATGCCATAAAATGAGACGGTTTGTTTTCTGAGGCAAATAATGGAACACGTTATCTTAATTATGTGAGTGTACTATTTCCTCTGTTTTAAAATAGCTGCTTTAGTAAGAGAAATTTGTCATAAGTGTCATTTCATTAGTAATAGAGGCAATTTTTATAAAATCTTTATAAATATTCAATCATTTCTTCATTTTTTTAATTTATTCGAAACAACTTTAAACAACATTTATTTTAAGAAGGAAGAAATACTAATAACTAGCACGAGCCAAAAAAAATTACATTCCTATTATGTTTTTTTACTAAAAATAACGATATTCATTCATTCTAATAATCGATAGAGTACATCAGATGCAAATACAAATTCAACATCGTTAAAAAAAAAAAATAAATCTGCAAACAAACTCACAATATTCAAGTTAGTAGAATACATTAGCAAAATGCCTAATAATAATATGATAAAATTAAGGATTAAATATGTTTCTGGTCCCTATAAATATTTCAAGTTTTATTTTTAGTCCTCCTAAAATTTTTCTTTAGACTTTTAAAATTTTTCTTAGACTTTTGGTCCCCCAAAATTTTTAATTAACACTTTTGGTCCATACTTTAAAATCAACTCCTATGTAGACGTCATATTTTTTAATGAAATTTTTCAGAGAAGTCTAGAATATTTTAACAATCACTCACAAAAAAACAGTTATAATTTTTTAACAAAACATGAATTAAATGTGAATTTTTATGCACCAAAAACATAAAAATATATATTTAAACATGAATTCAAAACAATTTTGGGAGAGATTCTTATAATATTTTAAACATTCATAAAAAAAATTCATTCAAAAATATGAAGTTTATACATGAGTTGATTTAAAAGTAGGGACTAAGAACATTAATTGAAAATTTTTGAGGGACTAAATGTAGAAGAAAATTTTTAGAGGGACTAACAACAAATAGGGATGACAATTTACCCATACCCAATGGGTACCCACAAAAAATACCCACAATGGATAGGGTAAAAACCCGCATTTTGGGTATGGGCGTGGGTATGGGTAATTACCCATAAAATTGAGCGGGTATGGGTGCGGGTACGGGTACCTTTGTACCCACCCCATATACCCACATAATATATTTTTATTTATTTTAATTATATTATTATATAATAATATATATAAATCAATTTTAAAAAATACAATATTATTATACTATAATACATTTTTAATAAAAAAATTATTTATAACATATATAATGCAAATATGTCAAAGAGAAATGAACTTTAGCATGACATTACTAATAATTTTGTTTATAATTTTCATGAATCAACATTAAAATCTTTGAAATTTTTTTAATTCTATTAAAATGATATGATATTTTATAATTGATCAATTTATTTTTAGCAAAAATGCGGGTAACGGGTACGGGTATGGGTACTTAGGTACCCATAGGGTATGGGCACGGGGAGAAAGATTGTCACCCACACAGGTATGGGGATGGGTACGGATATTTTTTCAAACTGCGAGTATGGGGATGGGGACTATAGTACCTTACCCATACCCTACCCATTGCCATCCCTAAAAACAAAACTTAGAATATTTATAGAGACCAGAAACATATTTATCCCTAAAATTAAAGTCACTGAAACGTCCATACTTCTGAATCTGCAAAGTTGATGATCAATTCATTATTTGAATATGCAATTGATTGAAGTTGATATTTCAATATAAACTATAAAAATACCGCAATAAAATGAAAAATCAAATAACGTTGTACTAAAATGACGAACAATACAACGCCTCATTCGAATGATGAAATCACAATTACAAAAGAAAGAAACTAAAAAATTCAATTTATTAAAAAATCACTTATTTAGATAAAAACTAAGATGAAAAAAATGCAGAGATCGATCAAGTAGTATATATTTTGATAACATTATTTAGACACATACTATGTCTCTGATAAATAATATCTAAAGAATTAGCAGATATTTTGATAACATTATTGCTCTTTTTGACCTTAGTGTGGTGTCCCTCCATAATTTTGTTTGTTACTCATGATATTTTTGGTTTTCAGTACTAGTGAACATAGTCCACAGAAGTATATTATTAAATATTTAGATTATACATGCCGACATCAATAAAGAGAAACAAAGCTGCAAAGGTAACTCAAGAGCACCTCAGGAGATAGTAAGTTTCATTCTATATACTGTCAGTATATTTATAGCAATATAATTTAGAGTTCGACTACGAGAAAATAAAGTTTGGCAAAAAATTATATTTATCCTTATTTTTTTAATATCATTTTTTTTCTTCAAGAATTACTTGTATCCTATTTTTTATATCATTTAGAAAAAAAGTTAGGATAGAAGTAATTTTTGACCAAACTTTACTTTTTTTTTTTAGTTGAATTTTGAATTATAAGGGACTAAAAGGTTAAAAAAAATGTTTATTTTTTTATACACTTTTTACTTAAATATGTACCAGTAGAGGTGGCTAATTCTGATAAATTTATAAATCATATTTATTAATTTTTGAACGTATATTATTTATCTCAGCAAAGTATCAGTAGGGGTGAGCATCGGGCGGATTCGGTCGGATTCGGGCCCAAAATGGTTCACCCGAAAAAAACTGAGAGTGTAAAATCTTGGCCCATCACCGACCATTTCAAGTTTCGGTTTTGTCGGGTATCGGTTTAAATGGGTTATGGGTTGGTCGGTTCGGTTTATTCGGGTTAGCACATTGATAAAAAAAGACACACACATATAGAATACCGTAATAAAATAACTTGTTAGTGAATACCATCTAAATATTAGATCAACAATATGACAAATATATAATTTAACTTTGCAATAATACAGTCTAGCTTGAGTTTTGTGTGTAAATAACTTGTAATGTATTTTTTTTATAAAAGAAACGCAACTTCAATAAATACGATAAGACGGAAAAAAACTCATGATTTTACAACCTCGGTCGGGTTCGGTTAACGACATATTTAAATTTTTAAAACCGAACCCGACCGTATTTAATCGATTGTACCCGTTGTTTGTCACCCGTAGACCCGGCAACCCATATAAACTCGCCCGATACACCCAACTTAACCTCGGTTAGAATGAGTTCGGTCGGTTACGATATTTTTGCTCACCCCTAAGTATCAGTACATATCTAAATAATATATAAATCATAATATTCACCTAAAAACATATTGCTGATATAAAAGAGAGTGAAAAAAATGTACCCAAAAAAAAAAAAAAAAAAGAAATGAAATAATGTTGACAAAACACTATAATATCATGTACTACATTTAATCTAAGAGATAAAATATGTGGTGCATTGGTGAGAGACTTAGAATCCGCCTTCGAATTCAGTTGAATTGAAAATACAGAGTAGATGAATAGTGCTAAATATTTAAGGAATAATTTTGACACCTATTGTAATTCCATCTAACTCAAAAAATTAGGGTCTGTTTGAATGAATTCTCATTTTTAATTTTTAAAATGTGTTTTATAAAAGTGTTTTAGAAAATCGTTTTTAACAAGAAAAATATAAAACTTTTTGAACCTGTTCAAGGTTTTAAATAAAGGTCCGCGACCGCGAAAACGGCCGCGACAAAACAATTTTGGCAGGTGCCGATACCGTTATCACCGTTTTTTATATTAAAGAACAAATTGTGATTAATTCACACCGCGACGACCGCAATTAGTGTCGCAACACTTGTACCGACCGAAATCCCAAAAATCTTTACGTTACCGAGACGCGACCGCGACCGTTTTTTAAAACTTTGAACCTGTTTTACTTTTTCATTTTTAAAAATTGATAAACCGAAAATAATTTTTAAAAACACTTTTATAAAATTATATTATCAATCAAATTCTTTAGTTTTTAATTTTAAAAAACTAAAAACTATTTTTGAGAAGTTAATCAAACATATCCTTGATGCCTAACTAACATGAATGAAACAACATAAAAGAAAAGAAGCAAGTGTACAATTGATCGACTCAAAACATGTGGCTGGCTGCAAAAGCAGCACTAGATTGTCCTTTGTACATAAAAACTACCGAGAATTCAAGATTAAGAAAGGGAAATGAAAACTACCGAGTCAACACTTAACTGTTTGGTTACTCCTCGTACCTAGTACCTACACAATACCATAAGTTAAAGTTATGCCACACTAGGTAACAAGTGACACAAACAAAAACATAGAAGCTATGCGCATGTGACGCTAAAATCATAGTAAGAAATACATAGGATAATTTAAAAACTACATAGGATAATTTATGTTAAAAAACCTTTATAAATTTTTTTTATTAAGAATTATCCATTCCGATTGTTTTTTTAGATCAGCTAGCGGAATGCTTATTTGATATATATTGGACCCCACTATTTTAATTTTAGTTCTTTTATTTTGCGAAATAGATAAGAATGGTCCTTATATTTTAAAAAAGGTAAAAAAAAAAATTACATCAATTTTTCTGTTATAAAAAATGATCCATTTCGTCAATTTCACTAAAAGAACGCTAACGTGAAAGAGTGAAACCCTATATATAAGGGTTAAAACTAAATGCAAAAATATTTTCTAGAAAGTAATATAATCAACACCATAAAAATTTAGTTTTTCATTTTTTCAAAATAAACAGTAAAAATAAAAAAAAAACATAATTTTTTTTATTCCTTAACAAGTGTTCATGTTCTCAAGAATTTTTAAAATATATGAGCTCTATATATCCTATGAGAATATGACAAAAATATATGAGAATATGAGAATAAATAATAGCCTTTAGATTGAAAGGAAAGACTAGGATTAAAACATCACTTAAGTGAATCATGTGATTCTCTCTCCTCCGCTATTAGAATTGCTTAGCGCGTTGCTTCTTCTTCCCATTGTGTCTCTCCAACTCTTTCACCTTTCTGGCCGCCGTCTCCTTCTTCTTCAGCTTTTTCGCCATGTTGTTCTCCTTTCCTTTTCGTGAGCACCTCAACCGATGCCGTTTTTGTTCTCCGGCTTACCACATGGTCATCACCCTTTTCTGTTATTTTTAGTTTCAATTTTTTCACTCTATAGCTCGTCGTCCCCTTTATCTATCAACCTAAATCAAATAAAACTGTAACAAGATAGAAAACCAAATAATAATGTTGTACTATGACGACAATCAAAATAACACTACATTTAGACAACAAAATCACAATAAACACGGGGAAAAAATTAGAACTATATGAAAATTTCTTATTTAAATAAACAAAACGATACAAAAATAGAGGATTTCAGACCAATTATGTCAAAACCACTCCTCTTTGATACATGAGGAAAAGAGAAGTACGCAAAAGATTGAGAGAAAGAGAAGGCTCTTAAGCTTTTGGTCAATATTTTGTTTGTTTAATTTTTCTTGATGTATATAAAAATTACAACAAGATTTAAAGAGCTAAAAACAATATATTTTTATGAATCCTTTGAATAAAGCTATTAATTAGATACTGTTTGGTGTAATTTATTTTAAATTTTGTTACTTAATAAAAGGAGAAGTTGAGCCAAACAGATTTTCAGGAAGCTCTTGACAAAAGAAAAAAAAAGTTGCTTAATTTTTATTAGTAAAATACATAAATAAAAATTTGATTTATTAAAAATTGTGAAAACTCAAGTTAAATCGCCATTAACAAGATCTAACTTGAACCTTAGGCTCATTGTGGAAGATAAAGAAACAATTGAGCATGAGAGAAAGAAGAGAAGATGAAATTTTTATTATTCACAAATCTGAATTCATTACAATGTGTATGCTACGTTATATACAAAATGAATGTAACTAACTTCTATTTTAACTCTAACTAACTAATAACTGAAAAATGAAACTAACTAGAGTTAAGCTTAACTAATTCTGTTTTGCTTGTGTTACAAGTAACTGCTCCTTCATCACTATTGCTATGCTTAACACCCCCACTCAAGCTGGAATGTATATCTAACAGTCCAAGCTTGCTCTCAAGACTATCAAAAGGACCAGGATGCAAGGATTTAGTTAATATATCTGCTAGCTGATCTTTGGAAGAAATAGGTAGCAGATGAATGATGCCTTGTTACACTTTGTCTCTTATCACATGGCAATCAATCTCAATATGTTTAGTACGCTCGTGAAAGACAGGATTAGCAACTATGTGGAGTGCTGACTGATTATCACAATAGAGTACTATAAGAGAATCATGAGCAATATGAAAATCTTTCAGCAGATATAGTAACCATTGAGCTTCACAGGTAGCTTGTGCTAAGGCACGATACTCAGCCTCAGAAGAGGACCTAGAGACTACATTTTACTTCTTGCTTTTCCAACTCACAAGTGATGTGCCAATGAAGAAACAATAGCCAGTAGTTGATCTTCTTGTGTCAGGACAAGAAGCCCAATCTGAGTCACAGAAACCCTTAACAGTCAAGGATGAAGAAGAGCTAAAAAATAAACCTTTGCCAGGATTATTTTTGAGATATCTAAGGACATGGAGACCAGCCAACATATGTTCATTTGTTGGTGTAGAGAGAAATTGACTTAGCTTACTTACAGCATAAGCAATTTCTGGTCTAGAGTGAGTCAAGTAGAGTAATCTACCAATAAGTCTTTTATAAGTTGTAGGGTCTGATAAGATAGTTCCAGAAGTTTTGTGAAGCTGTAGATGAGGCTGCATTGGTGTGGAACATGGTTTTGCTCCAAGTAAGCCAGAATCAGACAACAAATCTAAGGTGTATTTTCTCTGACATAGTGAAATACCTTGACTTGTTCTTGCTACTTCAAAGCCCAGAAAATACTTGAGCACACCCAAATCCTTGATGTTGAACTTGTCATTTAGTAAGGTCTTAACATTTTTGATCTCATTCATATCAGTCCCTTCTAAGACCAAATCATCTACATAGATCAAGATAACAGTGAAACCAGCATGTGTTTGCTTAGTGAACAAGGAATAATCAGATTTAGACTGAGTATAACCAGAAGAAACAAGGGTGTCAGTGAGCTTGGTGTTCCATTGTCTGCTAGCCTGTTTTAATCCATAAAGAGATTTTTGAAGCTTGCAAACCAAGTCAGGATGAGGAAGAGTAAGACCTGGTGGGGGTTTCATGTATACCTCCTCATTTAGATCTCCATGTAAGAAAGCTGTGTTAACATCTAGCTGAAATAAAGGTCAGTTTTGTGAAGCTGCAATAGACATAAGGACTCTAATGGTAGTCATTTTCACAACAGGACTAAAGGTATCAAGATAGTCTCACCCTTCAGTCTGTGTAAACCCTTTTGCCACCAGACGTACCTTGTACCTCTCTACAGAGCCATCAACATGTAGTTTGAGTTTGAAAACCCATTTCCAGCCTATAGCTTTCTTGTGAGGTGGTAAATTCACAAGACTCTAAGTATTGGTATTCATCAAGGCAGACAATTCAGTTTTGACAGCATTAGTCCAATTTTCATTTTGCATTGCCTCTTCATAGCAAGGTGGTTCAGATATGGTGGACAAATTCATGATGAAGTGTGTGTGTGCAGGAGAAAGAGATTGATAAGTCAGAGATGCAGATAAGGGATACTTACTTGAAGATGATGAATTAGTGACAGATGAAGCTGAATCATGAATTGTATTATTGACAAGATTACAATGGAAATCTTGAAGATAAGCTGGTTTGGTGGTTTGTCTAGTAGATCTTCTAAGAGGTTCAACAACAGGTTGAGAGAGTGATGAAGTTGAATTAGTAACAGGTAATGAGGTAGTGGAGAGGTTTTGAGAGGGAACTGGGGAATTGGTATTAACAGAATTAGGTGGAGAAAGATTGTGGTTAGATGAGATTGGTGATGGATTGGTTAAGGAAAGTGAGTTAGGATTAGTAGTTGTAAGTGGATTTTGTGGTGAAGAATATTGAAATAAGTCATCTAGGTAAGCAGGATCAGGAATGGTTGGTGTGGATATATGAGCAGTAGTATCAGAAGAAATATTGTTATAAGGAAATAAATGCTCAAAAAAAGTAACATCTCTAGATAAAAACAATTCCTTGTTGTGTAAGTCAAAAAGAATGTGACCTTTAACACCTACCTTAGATCCTAAGTAAATGCATTTCCTAGATCTAGAGTCCAATTTTAATCTGTGTGCCTTTACAGTAGAGGCAAAACATAAAGAACCAAAAACTTTTAAAGTAGAAAAATCAGGCAAAGTATTGTGTAAAATCTGATAAGGTGACTTGTTTTGTAAGAAAGGAGTTGGTAAT
The DNA here is from genome assembly GCA_030408175.1 of Trifolium repens. Lineage (NCBI taxonomy): Eukaryota > Viridiplantae > Streptophyta > Magnoliopsida > Fabales > Fabaceae > Trifolium > Trifolium repens. The sequence continues at coordinate 12,511,082 of CP125846.1, read as the reverse complement.
CTATTAATGATGTGAATGGCATGACTGACAGCATGAGACCAAAAACTTTTAGGTAAGTTAGATTGAAAAAGCAATGCTTTAGTCACACCCAAGATGTGTTGGTGCTTCCTTTCAACAATTCCATTTTGTTGAGGGGTACCAACACATGATGTTTGATGCAAAATGCCAGTTTCAGCATAAAAATCTCTTAGTAAAAATTCATTACCATTGTCAGATCTAATACACTTAATAGTAATATTGAATTGAGTCTGTATCATTTTTACAAAAGACTTAATGAGATTAGAGGTCTCAGATTTGTATTTCATTAAGAAAATCCAAGTGAATCTGCTTTTATCATCAACTACAGTCAAGAAATACCTATAACCTAACATAGATGGTGTAGCAATAGGGCCCCATATGTCCATATGCACAATGTCAAAAATTGATTTAGAAATATGTTGACTATGTGGAAATGGTAATCTCTTTTGTTTAGCATAGAAGCAGATATCACAAGGCAAAGAAGAAGATTTAAATTTGACAGAAGGAAAAACTTTATTGATTTCAAACAATTTTTCATCTGATACATGTCCAAATCTCATATGCCATAAAGCATGATCATTTGGTTTATTTACAGAAGTAGAAGTAATAGAATTGATGCTATGTCTAGGTGGAGTGTGTGGCAAGCTAACTAAGGGTGTAGTCAAAATATACAATCCATGCTTTAGTTCAGCTGTGCCAATCATCATCTTGGAGTAAAGGTCCTGTATAAGACATTGAGACTTATCAAACAAGAGATTACAAGCAAGTGTATGAGTCAATTTAGGGACAGATATCAAATTGAATGAAAAATTAGGAATATATAAAACATCAGAAAGAATGAAATTCTGGTCAAAAGAAATTGAACCAGCATGACAGGTTTGTACAAGAGTACCATTAGGCAATTTGATATTGATGGGTTTAATTCTTTTGATGAATTGAAATTATTTAAGAGAATGACAAACATGATTTGTGGCACCTGTATCTAGAATGAAAGACTCTAGATTAGTGCTACTAGGAAGAGTACAAATGATACATGTGCCCAAAGGAGATTTTGAGGTAAAATGGTTAATGCTATGAGATGACATTGAAGATGATCCTTGAAGTAGTGCCAGCAAAGCTTTATGCTGCTCAGGAGTGAACATCAATGACCCAGAATCTTGATCATTTGACAAATCTTCATTGGTCTCAGATTGAACCTCATCATCATTGTTGACATGATTGACACTATTTTGTTGCCAATGAGGGGGATAACCATGCTTTTTGAAACAATTATCCACAGTATGATTTGTCATTCCACAATGTGTACACACCCTTGATCCCTTGCCCCTACCACCAGTGGTTCTACCAGCCTTAGAGCCTCTACCACGATTTGAAGAATTGCCTCTACCTTGATAATTGAGGTTGGTAGCAGCTAAGAGCTTAGACTCATCTAAAGGAATAACAGCTTGTCTTTCTTGCTGCACAAGTAGTGAATAAACCTTGCAGATATTGGGCAATGGATCCATCAACATGATTTATGATTTCACTGTGGAGTATTGTTCATTAAGACCTTTCAAGAACCTAATAACTTGGTCGCCATCTCTGTAGCTACGAATCTTATCAATAGCTTGACAAGTAGGGACACAATCACATGAAGGAATTGGCCTAAAATTATCCAATTCTTGCCATAGCTTCTTGAGCTTAGTGTAATATGAAGAAATAGAAGAATCACCTTGCTTAAGGGTACAAATTTCTTCTTGAATATCAGAGATTCTAAACACATCACCTTGGTAAAAACGATCTTTCAATTCCTTCCAGATATCTGAAGCAACATCCATCCACAAAACACTCTGAGCAATCTCTGGTTCCACAGAATTTGTAAGCCAAGACATGAGCATCGTGTTACACCTATCCCATGCCATTGAATCACGATCATCATCCTCAGGACTTGGTAAAGAACCAGTAAGAAAATGGAGCTTGTTCTTGGATCTAATAGCCACAGTCATTGATCGTGACCAAGAATGGTAATTTGATCCATTGAGAAGAGGGGTCACAAGAACAAGTGCGGGATTTTCATTAGGATGCATGAAATAAGGGTTGAGTGTGTCATTTTGGTAACCTTTGTTGGCGTTGTTGGTGAAGAAATCACCATGGACGCTGCTGGAAGCACTTGCAGACAAGATGAATCAAGGAAAAAGGAAAAGAAACAGAAAGATGATGAAGAATCAGAAGAAACAAGAAATGAGCAAAGAAAGCTCAAAAAATGGTGAGAATTTGTGAATGCAGCGGAGAAGAAGAGGGTCTAATCACAGGTCGATGATACCATGTGAAAACTCAAGTTAAATCGCCATTAACAAGATCTAACTTGAATTTTAGGCTCATTGTGGAAGATAAAGAAACAATTGAGCATGAGAGAAAGAAGAGAAGATGAAATTTTTATTATTCACAAATCTGAATTCATTACAATGTGTATGCTACCTTATATACAAAATGAATGTAACTAACTTCTATTTTAACTCTAACTAACTAAAAACTGAAAAATTAAACTAACTAGAGTTAAGCTTAACTAATTCTGTTTTGCTTGTGTTACAAGTAACTGCTCCTTCATCACTATTGCTATGCTTAACAAAAATTAAACATTTTTATTTTTAATACATAACACCACCCATTTTTTATAGAAACTTATTATTTAAAATAATTAAACAGTGCTCCAAAGACAATATTTTCTTCTTCTTTGTGAGGAGCCTAGGAGGATAGATATTTTGATAAAATGTCTTCAATTTTTTTTTTGAAAAGACGATATTTTATAGCAGTGCTGTTTTGAGCCAAACAAGTGTCATATTATTACACAAACAACAAGCAAATTTTCTCTCTCTGTATCTTCTCTCTTCTCTCATCGATTTGCCTTTCTCTTTCAAAATAATTCATTGCCAAATTACATAGCCTACATTAACCACCTTGGCTTCTCACACATGTAAAATATCTAACTCACAAAATACACACTCACACTCTCACCACTACCTTAATTTTTCCTTCACACAAACTCAACTATGATTCCCTATATATATAACATCATATTTTTCTTTCTTTTAACATCAACTATCTCAACTTCCCAATTTCCATTCTCTCTAACATTAGATATGTATAGTAGTAAAATCTCTTCCTATTCACATCCCATATTTAAAGATTTCAATGGTGAAATGCGGTTAGCCGCGAGTAACCCGAAGAAACGAGCGGGGAGGAAGATATTCAAGGAAACTCGCCACCCGGTGTATAGGGGTGTGAGGAAGAGAAATTTAGATAAATGGGTTTGTGAAATGAGGGAGCCTAACAAAAAGACTAGGATTTGGCTAGGGACTTTTCCAACGGCTGAGATGGCAGCCCGAGCCCACGATGTTGCGGCTTTGGCATTGAGGGGCCGCTATGCCTGTCTCAATTTCGCAGACTCAGTGTGGCGTCTCCCTATTCCAACGACGTCTGAGACAAAAGATATTCAAAGGGCAGCCACAGAAGCGGCTGAGGCTTTTAGACCAGAAAAGATTTTAAGGACTAATGACATTGAAACAGTTATAGCTGTTGTCGCCGCAAAGGAGTTGAATATGTTTGGTATGGAAGTTGAAGAAGAGGATGAGGAAATGATGAATATGCCAGAATTATGGAGGAATATGGTGCTAATGTCCCCTGCACATAGCTTGGAGTATGAGTATGAAGACATTGATGTAGGTGAATTTGAAGATGTGTCACTATGGAACTTTTAAATTGATTTGTTTGGTTAATTTTTCTTTTTTGGATTGTAGAATGAAAAATGTCTATACTCTACTATAGGCTATTTTATTAGATTGATTTAAAAGGGTTTTCCATTAGCATTCCTTTTCTGTGAATGTAATCAGCAACCAAGCATAATGTATGACTTGGGTTGTAATTTTGGTATGTAAAAATATCTATTTAAGTTGAAGGAGAGGTTAAATCATGTCTCTTGTTTTATTCTTCTCTTCTTTTTTAGCAGGATTTTAAAATAATGTATGTAACCATAACTTGGGTTGTTACATCAAAGTAAAAATGTATCAATCTATATTCGCATCATGGCAGCAATCGTGGCGCATCCGCCACATTTCTTTGCAATATCAAAGTTTGTGATAGTTACATTTCTTTGTTTTCCTTTTGCCAAGAAATGGTAGAAAATAACAAAATGGGCATTTGAATATCGTAGTAATATATACTAATATATAAAGGGGATACAAATTTTTGGGATGACTTTTTCATTATTCCTATTTTATTCTTAAAAAACAACTTCCACATAAAAATAGATTTTCAGTTTTTTTATAGTAAATTTTTTTTTTCTTCTTAATAACTAGTCACAACAGAAAAAGAAGGTTACGTAGGTATCAATTAACTAAGTCGAATAAAAAAAGAGATTAAATAATTATTTATATTTGCACAATAGAGAATATCGATCACAAAAAATAAAAAAGAGAATATCGATCACACAAACGGACACGGCTAGTATTAATAAAACTGACTCATAGACAAATTAATAGAAAAAAAAATTGGCAATAAAAAAATCATATTCAATAATTATAAGCATCAACGTATACTAACTAAACTAGTCATTGCTGAATGTTGATGCAGTTTCGATCCTCATGTCAATGATGTCATGCATCTTCTTTGGAATGAACTCAAACTATAGGTGACTAATAAGGCTAGGTTGTAGGCTCCCAAATATTTTTATCATTGGAAAAAGGCCTACAGTGATTGGAAAACGCTGCTCAATTGATTATATATATACAGGGTCGTCTCCGACTATTTGGAGGCCCCGAGCTAATAATAAAATAGACTCCGAATAAAAAAACACAATTTTTTTTTAAAAAGAACTTCATATATTTCAATTTTAAATTACATCAATATTATTAAAAATAATCATCCATCCTTATAACTAACAACATACAAAAAAGTCATCAACATTTTGTATAAAAAAAAATCATCAACATTCTGATTTTCAACAAGAATTTGTGGTTCTTTTATTGAGTTAACTCATCAAGTATTTTTTTTTATGCTTCACACATCTAATCTTAGAAGACAATTTAGGAGACATAGATGAATAATAAAAACAAATAAAAAATCTGAAATTTCTCATTATTCTTGACCAATTCTACTTTAAGAGATAATTAACAAATAAAACCAATATTTTAACGACAAATAAAATTATCAATTAAAAATGCATTTACAAATTGTGATAATAATGAAGAAATAATAATGAAATATGCTAAGGAATCTATTATGTTAACACCAAACCCTTTTAGAAATATTAATATTAACTATATTATATTATGCATTGATCTCTTAAAATAAAATTAAAAAGTTGTCATAGGTGAGGTTCGAACCCACAAACCCCCAAAACATATTAGGATGCACTAGACCAATAAACATTCATGAAATAAAATCTGCAAACAACTACTTAACCAATATTTTAATGATAGGCTTTAACAAACAAAAAAACGGAGGCCCCAAATTTTTGGAGGCCTAGTGCTGGAGCCCTTGTTGCACATGCCTAAAATCGGGCCTGTATATATATATAGAGAGAGAGGGGAGGGATCAAATTACACTGGTGTAATATTTGAGTAATGTTACACCACTCAATAACGCTTTAACGAATTCAAATTTTACAAAATCCATCGTTGGATTGAAAGTTTATATCGTATAGATCATCTATGTTGAGTTTTACAAAAATCTAAAATCGTTTGACATGTTTTTGAGACATATTCAATAAAAACGCATAAACCGTTAATCTTGATGTGTATCAATAATGTAATACCCGAGGCTGATGAGGGCGGGGAGTGGTCGCCGGTGCACGAGGCATCACAATGTGCGGCTCCTGGCAGCTTCTAGGCAAAAACCGAATTCACATTGGAATGAGAGGGATCCTGAGGCTGTGCAGGTTTGAGACTGCATGGTTGAAGGAAGGCTTATAAGGATTGATGGATACTACATATACCAACAAGATGCATCTTCTTTTCGGTAGCTCATTCCATAAGAACTCCACAGTTAAGTGTGTTTGACTTGGAGTAGTCTTTGGATGGGTGACCTTCTGGGAAGTTTCCTGGAAAGCGTGCAAGTGAGGACAAAGCTCGCTGAAAAGACTCGTGTTAGTTTGTAGGGTCAGTCGGTCATCCTAAAAGCAGTTTAGGCCGTTACAAATAACATATCAAACGATTTTAGATTTTTCTAAAACTCAACATAGATGATCTATACGATATAAACTTTCAATCCAACGGTGGATTTTGTAAAATTTGAATTCGTTAAAGCGTTATTGAGTGGTGTAACATTACTCAAATCTTACACCGGTGTAATTTGATCCCTCCCCATATATATATATATATATATATATATTGTCGCGCCGTGAAAAATTCCCGAGCATATTGATGCTCGGAATGAATACAGAGTCATCACCGAAGTTTTTTTTATTAAAAGGAAAACGTCGATAACACCTTGGAATTTTAGGTGGTTCCACAAGCTGCAACATCAAACTCTCCTTGTATTCAACTACTCCAGCAGTCTCGCAAGTTACCAAGTCTGATCACTGTTGCTTTCAATTGCCTCCCTGAAGATCTTCCAAGTTTTGCACTTCTTCAGCCACAATTGAAACATAACCCCACAAGGTCTTCATAGTCGTACCCCTTTGGTGCAACAATTTCACTCTCCTCCCTACATCTCATTAGATATCAAAGAGTCATTGTTGAATGTTTGTCTTCCTCTAGTCCAACTAGTAACAAACTCCACCTCAAACCGAGATTCCTCCACCAAAGTCACAAATCGGTATTTCCACTATGTTCCCACCTTGTAACGTGCAAAACTGTCAAACTGCTCTGAAACAAACTTCAGGTCATTGTTAGTATCCAACAATTCCAATTTAGTTCCAACACCTAGTAAACATCGTTTCACTAGTCCAACTAAACCTATGTCACTAACAAGAATCAACCAAAGTTTCACAACTCAACCATATGAGAATCACCACTAGTAACAAATGCACAACCAATAGTAAATCAACTATCCATGCATCAAAGTTTAGGAACATACCTCACATCATGTAAAAGAAAACACATGATTTGTCAAACATCGTAAGACAAACCAAAACCATACCTCAAACCTTTCAAGCTTTCCCCTCTTCAAGATGAAAAACTCCACCTTCAACTAGCTCTCGGATTTTTCACAGTATTCCTTCTTCAAACACATGTGATAGGAGCATCTAAAGTTCATCACTTAATACTCCACTGCTTCCAAACTTTCACTAGCATCACCGGATTCTTATAACAAAGTTGTTGTTTCAACAGTCACCCGAGTATTATTCTACCGCCTCTCCAGGTCGTGCTTCTCCCTTCAACGCCTCAACACATTTTGAATTAACATCGCCCTCATCTTCACCTTCCACAACACATAGTCGATACTCCCGGTGAACCTCTCAATATCCCTCTTCAAACCCATGGTACTTGAATTGACTGATCCCTTTGCCCCACGGTGGGTGCCAATTGTTGTGAATTCGACGATAAACTCACACCAATAATAAACTGATGTGTGGGGCAAGCGTAACAAGCAACCAAATATAAGGACGATAGAGATGATGATGCAATAATTCAAAGCAATAAAACGGCGGAAGATAAAGAACACAATAATATTGTTTACCCAGTTCGGTGTTAACTAACCTACGTCTGGGGGAGAGAGCAACTCTCCGTTGCACTATGATCAAAGAGAAACTTTACACAAGAAATTCACAAACAAGGGTTACAAGAATTAATCCTAATTCTACCCTAGTCCCGAATCTCTTCCCGTGGCCAAGAGACTCAATTTGACATAGTCTACCCAAGGTGTATCACAAACCCCTTACATGTTTGCTCTCTTTGGTCTCACAATTTTTCTATGAATAAACAACCTCTATTTATAGAAAAATATATGCCTATTATTTTAAAAGCAATCTTTTAAAATAAAACCAAATCTCCTATTATTTTTAAATATATCCTATTTAAAAACAAACACAATCTATTTTAAAACAAAACAAATCCAAGTCAGAGTATCCTCCAAGAAAATATATTTTCCACAAAAAACTCCAAACCATCACGAGCCCGCGCCCGGCGCCAGCCCGTCCGCGCCCGGCGCAGTCAACAGAACCAAACACCCGTTTTCAGAAGCTTCCTGGCGCGCGGCGCAGATGGCAGTTTCTTCAGGTTTTTTCTGACTTCTTGTAACTGAAATTTCAAGGCATATCCAACAGAGTTTTTATTAAATACCGTTAATCTTGATAGACTTCAATAACATATCAAATAATTTCCAATTTTTCTATAATTTTTCATGGAAGATCTATATGATATATAAACCTTCAATTCAACAGTAGATCTATAAGATTCAAATTCGTTTTAATAGTATTGAACACTTGTCCACGGTGGACCACTTGCAAATGTGGTCCACGGTAGCATATATATATATATATATACCTATCAACACTGCAACAAAATAGAAAACCAAATAATGTTGTACCACAACGACAATCAAAATAACACGGCATTTAGACAATAAAATCACAAAAACAAGGAATTTTTTTAAGAATAATATGAAAATTGATTATTTAGATAAACAAAACGATATAAAATAGACGATTTCCAACTGATTATAGCTAAAACCACTTCTGTTTTTTTTTTTGAACAAGCCAAAATGAAATAATATATAAATGAGAACAAGTAGTCGCCTCAGCACAAGGTGTGCCAAGACAACTACGAGAGGTTTCACAAGAGTCAATACAAGTCAAGTAGCATAAAAATACAAACATTAGTCGATGCCCAAGCAAAGCAATGGGTTCGACCACCAATAATGCAAGTTTATACCCAGTGTGGCGTTCGTCATCCTCAGCCACCTAAATGAGAGCATCTTGACTTTACCCAATAGATGATGCACTGAGTGCTCTGCATTTCTGAACAAGCGTTGATTTCTTTTGTTCCAAACGATCCAAGTACAGGCAAGCCAAATGAGCTGCAAAAAAGACCGTCGCGCTCGAAGCCCCCCGGCTGAAAAAGTGAACTGAACAAAGTGGTCGGGGAGGGCGTGAGCATCAACTGCCGAAAAACCAATCCAAGACCGGACAAGTCCCCACAATGAAGCAAAGGTACTGCACGAGAGAAATATGTGTTGAGCCGTTTCTATGCCGCCACAGCCGGACACACAAAAATGAGCCTCTGGAGAGATGATGCCTCGAGCTACCAAGTTTGATTTCGTTGGCAGCCGGTCGCGCAGGAGGCGCCATGCAAAGATGGAGACCTTCAAGGGAACATGTTTGTGCCACACAAGATCATCTGCTATCCCCAACGGAACTGGATCCTTAGATGTCAAAAGCTGGTATGCACCACGCACTGCGTAACCTGTATCAGGATCAGGCTGCCAATGCCATATATCTAGAGTATCATCCTGCACATTAAAAGGAAGAAGTAAAGTCTGACACTCCCTCAACATCTCCTCCTCCCACGCCCACAATTGCCTCCGCCACACCCACGCCTCCCCACCACCCTCCCACCCGGATTGGAACATCTCAGCTACCAAGCTCGACTTGTTCTCTGCCAAATCGAACAAACGACCAAACCTCTCACACAACGGAACTCCCCCCAACCAGGGATCAGTCCAGAAAAAAGTACCGGAACCATCCCCCACCTTTTTTGCTACACTCTCCCTGAACCACCCTCCCCTAAGCCCTCCGACTCCATCTCGAATTCTCACCATCTCCCTCCACCAAGCGGACCCTCTCCTCCCTCCCTCTCTCACCCTGCCCCCCTCCACAGCATAGCGGGCTGGAAGCACTCGAAACCACATCCCACCTCTATCCACCAACAACCTCCAGCACCATTTGCCAAGTAAAGCAAGGTTAAACTCTCTCAGCTGCCTAACCCCCAGGCCACCGTTCTCCCTACTCAAACAAATAGATTTCCAAGATATCCAAGAGGTTTTCCTAAAATCCTCACTCCCCCCCAGAAAAAATTAATCAATAAAGAGTCAATAGAAGAGATAGTACCTGAGGGAGCTTTGAAGAAGGAAAGGGCGTAGACGGGCAGGGAGGTCTGTCATACCCTAATTTTGCCCCATACTTTTTTATTCCAATTTTGCCCCCATATTTTTATTTATTCCAATTTTGCCCCCATGGCATTTTGCACCTTTTTTAAATAAGTCAACAAAACCCTTTTTCAATTTAAAAAATCAATGTTGACACAAAACACATGGAACTATTTTTTCTTGCATGATTATGGCTTAGCATGATCATAAGAGATAAAATTTTACTATGTTGCCCTCACATTTTCTTTATTTATTTATCTTTAATTAGTTACTTGCATTTCAAGAAACCTTTTAAAAATCAATTTTCAATTCTTTTTTCTTCCATTCTTGATCCATAAATATTTCACATAATCATATCTCATCATGCATATTTTTATTTCTTGACATATTTATTTTATTTTCATATTTATTTTTAATTTGTTTTATTCCAAAAAAAAATCAAAAGAGATACAAAAATTTCCCCAATCATTTGACACCTCATCATGGAATAGAAGGTTCCATTCCTTCTCACCACCTCATCACTTGGTACAAAAAAAATCAACAAAGGATAGTACAAAAATCATCAAAGAATCAATTTCCATTTTACCCTCAACAACTCTCACAAATCACCATTTCTTTAACCTAATTCATTCCTATAAATAGAAGCATGAAATTCAGAGCCCTAGGTGAGCCAAGAACACTGAAAATGGCGCAACTCCTACTCCTCCAAATAACACCATTTTTCTTCAAGTTCTCAAAAACGAAATCAACCAAAATCACCATAAACCTCCAATTTCTTGATCATAATAGTTCCTAAACACCTCCAGCAGATGATACCAGCCTCAAATTGCAATAAAAACCACCCAGAAACACCTCAACCAAACCTCAAAAAAACTTGAAACTAAGGTTAATAGTTTGAGAGTTTCAGAGATCCTTAGAGTTTGATTCTTGCTTCCCTGTACTCGTGTGACCTTCAGGAAGCTAAACCCATAACCAATTTGGACCAATTCACTCTGAATCGTGATTTACCATTTTTGTGTTCGCGTTGTTTTTTGCTTCGTATTTACTGTTTCAGGCTCGATTGCAAGAAAGTAAGCCCGGATTCGTGATCCTTGCGAAATTTCGAGCAAGATAGACTACCTACTTGTCACTTTTGGGGAGGTTTTGGAACTCCGGTGAAGGTTACAGTCGCCGGCGCCGTCGTGACTCAACGGAGAAGCCGAAGTCCACGGTGAGCCTTGTTTCAGGTAAGTTTGAATCCTAGCCGTCCGATCTCCTTGTTACATTCTGTTCGTTGATCTGTGGATTAAAACAGATCCGTCAGATCTCATTTAAATGAGATCTGACGGTGATGAAGTTGGTTGGCGTACGGTGCACCCTTTCCTAGAGCCACACAGGATTATTTTTATTTTTGACTTTCCATTTTTTTGTTTGACTGGGCTTTTCAGCCCAGAATTGATATCTACACCCCCTTCTGCTACGTTTTAATGTTTACACCCCTCCTGTTTTGATTTTAATTATTTTTTTTCAGCTTATTTCCAAAAGCACTTAAGTGACTAATAGCTTATTTAAGCTATTTTAGTCACTTTGCTATGCTTAAATTTTGCTTTCCATGTTTGAGCATTTATTTTAACTTTTTAGCTTATTGTTTAGCTTTTTAGCTTATTTAATCACTTTTTAGCTTATTTTCATAAGCACTTATTTGGTGCTTAAGCTTTTTAGCTTATTGGACCATTTGGTTATGCTTAAATCATGTGTGATTTCTGTTTGTCTCATTTGAGCATTTATTTTTTTCTTTTTAGCTTATTCTTAGCTTTTTAGTTTATTTAATCACTTTTTAGCTTATTTTCATAAGCACTTATTTGGTGCTTGAGCTTTTTAGCTTACTGGACCATTTTGCTTTGCTTAAATCATGTTTGATTACAGATTATGTTCATGCTTCTTTAGCTTGTTATTTAATCACTTTTTTAGCTTTTTAGCTTATTTACTTAAGTGCTTAATTATGATTAATTGCTTATTTTTTATTTCTCATGTTTGTCTTCAGCTCTTTAGCTTTATTTCAATTCATTCTAACTCATCTCACATACTTTGATTTAATTTAGCATGTTTATGTTATTTAATTCATTGTATGCTACTTTAGCTTATGCATTTTTATTTAATTATGCATCATTAATTCTCATCCATTCATGATTCATTCATGCATATTTACCTATATTATGTTGATTCATACATTTTCATTTGAATACTTGCATTCATTCGCATTTAATTGTCGCATTGTTATTATATCGATTGTCATCGTTATTTAATTTTGCACACTATTTTACATCCTTGAACTTGAGTTTTCATAATCAAACTTAATCAAACTTTTTGCAATAATTAATGGGTGAAAAAGGGAGAATCTGGCCACTGCTTCTTTCTTCCCTGAGTTGTCTTGGTAGCCGGTCCTCTGACTAGTTTACTCAAGCTGCTCTCATTCTAAAAGGAACATTAAAACCAACCAACACTCGTCTTTTCTTTTAGACACTATTTCTGAATAAATTTAACCAAAGATTTTCATAACAAATAATGAATGAAAAAGGGAGAATCTGGCCACTGCTTCTTTCTTCCCTGAGTTGTCTTGGTAGCCGGTCCTCTGACTAGTTTACTCAAGCTGCTCTCATTCCAAAAAACAAGCGTTAAAAGTTAACCCTTACACACTCAAACTTCTTTTCAGAAAACATGGATATACGCTTTATCCATTCCTCTGACACATACACAGCTTAAGCCTCCAAGTGGAGCATACAAGCGTTGTTGTATCAGCGGAATGCGAGTTAAGTCACATCCATTATTCAACTTTCTTTTTTACAATGGATATACGCTTTATCTATTCCTCTGACACATACACAGCTTACGCCTCTAAGTAGAGCATACAAGCGTCGTTGTATCAGCGGAATGCGAAATAAGCAACATCCGTTATTCAAACTTTCTTTTTTACAATGGATATACGCTTTATCCATTCCTCTGACACATACACAGCTTACGCCTCTAAGTAGAGCATACAAACGTCGTTGTATCAGCGGAATGCGAATTAAGCCACATCCGTTAATCAAACTTTCTTTTTAACAATGGATACGCGTTTTATCTATTCCTCTGATACACACACAGCTTAAGCCTCTAAGTTGAGCATACAAGCGTCGTTGTATCAGTGGAATACGAAATAAACGATACCCGTTTAAAATCAACCAACCACACAAACTTTTTTTACCAGAACTACGTGAGTTTTGAGTTTCCCATTGCACCGGGGAATACGTAGGAGCGGGCTCCTACAACCGTCAAACTCAACTAATAAAAACCCTTTTTTTCTTTTAATTTATTTTGGAAACGAAGTAGAGATTAGATAAGATAAAAGGCAATTTAATTCAAACCTACGCAAACAAACCCCAAACCACCTAAACGGTTCCCATCGAGTACGATGGATGCGAGGGGTGCTAACACCTTCCTCTCGCATAACCAACTCCCGAACCTAAACCGAAGGTTTTCGCGATATTTTCCTTTCCCCCCACGGGATAAATAAACGTCGATGGCGACTTCATTGTATGAAAAATGGAAGTGATTTTCCAGCCCGCTACAGCTGGCGACTTCACTGGGGACTCTTGAGTGTTAAGCCCAGTTTAGTTGGTTTGTTCGTTTGTTTGCTTTTTCAGGTTTGCAATATCTTGCCTTATCTTTTATTTTTATGTCAATTATATCTGCTTGGATTGGCTGTTTCTCTTCTTCTACTCCTTCTTTTATTTTTCTTTTGCCCTTGTGGCGTGGTTACTGTGAGAAGCTCTACACCCGAGCTTGAGAAAAGCTTAGGCTAAGCTAGAGGTCTTTATGTTGGGTAACCGGTCCGCTGACTAGTGACTCCGGCATAATCACCTCGCCTAGAGTAGATCCTCTTGGAGATGTCAGGACATCGGTCTGCTGACTAGTGTCTCTGATGTTTTCTCGTTGGGTCCATGACTCTAGGGACCTTTTATTATCTGGTCTAGAACCAAACCTTGTTATTAGGGACCTATGTTTAGAACCCGAGAGATTCCTTTTTGGACGCGTTTGCCGTGCAATACCGGCATCGTTTCCAAAGAGGTGATCCGTGATTTAACCATGTTAAACTTAGAACAACATGTGAGAGGGATGGGTTGCAGGTAACTTTGAGCCTTTTGACCTCAGAAATGATAATTAAACCTCTGCTTCACCGCGATAGAATCTGCTACAAAAGTGCATTCATGCATCCATGCATTCATTCAGAAAATTCATGATAAAAACCTTTTTGCATAACATTTGCATAAAAAACCTTTTACATGCATTTGCATTCATACAAAAGATCATTATCTCATCCTCGCCCATTCACATTAACAACCTTCATTCCCGACACTGATACCGGACTCAAAGCATTTCAAGGAAACCATGGAAAACATGCAGAAGCAGGTTGATGCCTTGAGAGGCGATGTGGACCAAATGACATATAAGTTGGACCGTGTTCTGAAAATGCTAACTAGTCTTGGCTTGCCTCCACATCAAGTTATAAGAGTGGATGATGCAACAGTAGGGGCAAATCTTTCAATTGACCCCTCATTGTCAAAAGTGGTATGGCCTTCATTCGGCTCATCATCCATATGTACTTCTGCAGTCGGTAAAGTCAACCAAGGGCCAATGACTACCAACACTGGATTTCTAGTTGGCCAGCCAAGAACTCATCAGGTCCAACCCAGGTTTGCTATGCCTCAGAGTCTAGAGAACCCCAAGAACGCCCGTCAAGGTAATAACTCTAAGGGAAAATCTGTTGTATCCCCGAGTGAGGAGACTCGCCAAAGGTTCAAGGCAATAGAGGACAAGCTAAGGATGATGGAATCATTCTTGCCCAACAATGTCAGCCCACCACACTCTCACTCTTGCTCGACGGTGCCAGCTCGCGCCCCATGCTTCAATCATCAGTATCCAACAGTTGTTCAACCTCAACAATCTCAAGGGTTTCCAAAACAGGCAATACAGACACCTTTGAATTATTCTCAGTCAGGACAGTTCGCACAGAACTTGGGACATCAGCAGAATCAACCAAAGACCAATGAAAAGAGAAAAGTCTTTGACCCCATCCCGATACCCTACTGTCAACTTTTGTCATTTCTGGTGCACAATGGGATGGTGACCCCAGAAGCTTTAAGGCCAAGGACTGCGCCATTCCTTGCTTGGTATGACCCTAAGGCCAAATGTGCATACCATGCTGATGCCGAAGGTCACTCCATGGACAATTGTAGAGCATTCAAAAACAAGGTTCAAGAGCTTATTGATAAGAAATTGTTGAGTTTCAAAGAGGGAGAGCCCAGCTGTGAAAGATAATTCATTGCCCGGTCATGCAAACCCATTTGTGAATGCTAATCAAGAGTTCAAGGATTGAATCAAGCCTTGAAATTATCATTTAAGTAGTTTCTTTCTTGTAATTTCCATGTTTGCTAAGTATTTACTTACAGTTAAACTTTGTTTGTTTGCAATAGTAATCTTAATGAAATAATAATGCATGTTTTGAATTCATTCTTTCATGTCCATTCACTTTTCTTTCTTACTCCTCACAAAAGCAAAAAACGTATGTTAATACTTCTCATTTCATTTCTTTCTTTATCATTTCTGTTTGAATAAAGATTGGAGAGAGGATGATGAAAAACGAAATAACCAAGTTGCTACAGTATGCTTTCGGATAAAACTTTGTTGATGATGTAAGGCATTGTTTCAAATCCCCAAACACCGGAGAAATAAGGGAGATAATCCGTAGTCAACCCCTTTGAGCCTAGAAGTTGGTGTTTCTTTCTATACGAAAAAACCCGCTATATTAACCCGGGGCAGGGTAGTGGTCAATTAATTCGACCATGCGTTCGAGTTTCAAGAGAAAAGAAAAAAATCAATAAGGTGTTCCTCATCACCCATTATCAAGGCAGTCACAATTCGCCAAACAAAATACAAAAAAAAAAAAAAAAAAAGAGAAGAAAGAAAAGCCCGCTAAGTCAAAACCTCAAAATGGCTTAGGCAAAAATTAGGGTATCCCGCTAGACTAAAAATGCAAAAGAACAGTCTAGGCAAAAGTTAGGGATTGAGAAAAATAAAGAAAAATGATGAAAAAGCAAAGGTCACCAAGATTCACGACAAAATAAAATCGTGTGACCAAAACGAAAGGCAATGTGACTGCCACAAAAAAGGGAAACACATCCTTGGCTTCGAGCCATCATATCCTCACCATCACAATTCCAAAAACCTCTTGGGACTTGGACACATGAGTTGAGTTAATTGAACATAGGGTTGAAGATCATCACGAAGAAATGGGTGGGTTAAAATCAAACTTTGAGCCTTACATCCTTTTATTCATAAACCGTGAACCAGGCCACGTTACAACCTTCAAAAGACCTAATTGAAGCAAGGTTTAGCTTGAAAGCATACGGTAGCAAGGTTGCGTTAACCTGACTCACAAAAATCTTTTGTTAATATCATACTCTCACACTTTCTTCCACAATATACATCCATTGTACATAAATACCATCTCAACTTCAATTTCAAAACTTGCATTAAAATGGCATTGGAATTACTATTCCAAACAAACAAGTTTATCTGCAAGTCTGCACTTGACAATAAGGAGGTTCCAACTCTTAGCTGTTACCGAGCAATCAAGAGGAGCCTTGGGCTAATCAGGGGCAGTTCTC
Source organism: Trifolium repens (assembly GCA_030408175.1). Taxonomy (NCBI): domain Eukaryota; kingdom Viridiplantae; phylum Streptophyta; class Magnoliopsida; order Fabales; family Fabaceae; genus Trifolium; species Trifolium repens. The sequence goes on along the minus strand of CP125846.1, from coordinate 12,494,316 downwards.
TCAGGACTTCACTTAATCTTGGGGCACATCCCTTAGAAAGGTCATTCAGCATGGATTGAGTGTCCTAAGATCGCATCATGGGAAGCGGTATCGAAACTCAAATTTCAAGGATCTAACAAATACGATCAGGACACTCCTAATCAGGGGCAAATCACCTTGGGGTTCTGCCAATCAAAAGCAAACTCTGATGACTAGGGGCAGATCACATGAGGATCCTATTGGCCCAACCAAACATGTTTCAGAATGGCTCAATCTAGGGGCATACCTCCCAGAGAGGGAGAACAAATATCAGTAAGTTAGCCGAGAGTCAAGGCGAAGCGCTTCAAATGCCCAACAGACTGGGGCAAGACAATATACACAGGGGCAGGTTCTCCCTATACCTTCGAGCTACTCAAGCGAAGACTGGTAGACGTCTGCAACCATTAAGTCTGGAACTGGTGTCGGGGATCAGCATCAAGCCACCATTCCACAAAAGGCCTTGATACAAGAAACTCACCACCCACCGTAGGGGCACTAATAATTGTCATGCATCAGTCATGTCATTTCATTCATGCAAGCAAATAATTGTCATGCATCAGTCATGTCATTTCTTTCATGCAAGCAAATAATTGTCATGCATCAGTCATGTCATTTCATTCATGCAAATAAGCATCATGCATTAGTCAGGTCATTTCATTCATGTAAATCATTAGCATGCATTGATCATGTCATTACATTCAAGCATCAGGTATGCCCCATACCACAAATCCAATAACCTCATAACCAAGAAGCCAAATTAAACACTCACAATCAAGAACCTAACCTTGCATTGACAATCCCAAAGTCCAATGATTATTGGCAAACACCTTCAAAGTCCAATGATTATTGGCAAACACCACTCAAAGTCCAATGATTATTGGCAAACACCTTTAAAGTCCAATGATTATTGGCAAACACTTTTAAAGTCCAATGATTATTGGCAAACACTTTTAAAGTCCAATGATTATTGGCAAACACCTTTAAAGTCCAATGATTATTGGCAAACACTTTTAAAGTCCAATGATTATTGGCAAACACCTTTAAAGTCCAATGATTATTGGCAAACACCCTTACAGTTCAATGATTATTGGCAAACACCTTCAATGTCCAATGATTATTGGCAAACACCTTCAAAGTCCAATGATTATTGGCAAACACCTTCAAAGTCCAATGATTATTGGCACACCCTCAAAAGTCCAATCATTATCGGCATCCACTCAAAGACCAATATTCAATGGAATCCAAATAAAACCCAGTGTTCATTAACACCCATGTTGAAACCCAATTTCCAATAGCACACAGTCACTTCATGTCATCATTAATCATGCATTTCATTCCATGCATAAATAATCATGACAAACATGCATTCATAAAGCAGGTTCAAAGATTCCTATTCAAGGAATAGCAGAGTTTGGTCACTCAGTTGTCAAAAGAGGCAGCTTGACTTTCCCCAACAAATTGGTTGGTGCATTAGTCTCTCAACAGATCAGTTGAAAGGTTTCCTCCCCAGTGAATTACAAACTCTATGGGAAATTCTTCTACAAAATGATCACGACAGTTGTCCGTCCCCAATAGAAGGGGCAATCATAAGAAAACCTGAAATAAGGTTATTCAGCGGAATCCGTAGGCCAGAGGGTGGTGATTTCTCTCCAAATGCAACGCCGAGGTGTTACATTTATATTTCTCAAGGACGTACAACTCCTGGTTTAGGCGTTAGCTCCTTCAGATTAAAAACCTGAAACAAGATTATTCAGTGGAATCCGTAGGCCCGAGGGTGGTGATTTCTCTTCAAAGTGCAACACTGAGGTGTTACATTTATCTTTCCCAAGGACGTACAACTCCTGGTTTAGGCGTTAGTTCCTTCAGATACAGCAGGTCCTGAAATAGGGATCTTCATCAGTCCAAGCACCTGTTTAGGCGACGACTTATTCAGCAGAATCCAAGCACCTGTTTAGGCGACGGTTCATCTTCATCAGTCCAAGCACCTGGTTAGGCGACGACTTATTCTCAGAATCCAAGCACCTGTTTAGGCGACGATTCATCTTCATCAGTACAAGCACCTGTTTAGGCGACGACTTATTCAGCAGAATCCAAGCACCTGTTTAGGCGACGATTCATCTTCATCAGTCCAAGCACCTATTTAGGCGACGACTTATTCAGCAGAATCCAAGCACCTGTTTAGGCGACGATTCATCTTCATCAGTCCAAGCACTTGTTTAGGCGACGACTTATTCAGCAGAATCCAAGCACCTATATAGGCGACGATTCATCTTCATCAGTCCAAGCACCTGTTTAGGCGACGACTTATTCAGCAGAATCCAAGCACCTGTTTAGGCGACGATTCATCTTCATCAGTCCAAGCACCTGTTTAGACGACGACTTATTCAGCAGAATCCAAGCACCTGTTTAGGCGACGATTCATCTTCATCAGTCCAAGCACCTGTTTAGGCGACGACTTATTCAGCAGAATCCAAGTACCTGTTTAGGCGACGATTCATCTTCATCAGTCCAAGCACCTGGTTAGGCGACGACTTATTCCCAGAATCTAAGCACCCTTGAGGCGATGGTTCACATTCAAGAAGAAATCCTGAGATAAGGATACCAAAGATGTCGAGCAGGTTTACTCGTTTCTTCTCATCATCACTCATGCCCATGCAAAATTAGGCATTCTGTATTTAATTATCTTCCACCAAAAGAATACGAATATCAGGGCTATTCGCATTCTTATGGTTTAAGCTAATTAAATAGGGGCAACTGTCATACCCTAATTTTGCCCCATACTTTTTTATTCCAATTTTGCCCCCATATTTTTATTTATTCCAATTTTGCCCCCATGGCATTTTGCACCTTTTTTAAATAAGTCAACAAAACCCTTTTTCAATTTAAAAAATCAATGTTGACACAAAACACATGGAACTATTTTTTCTTGCATGATTATGGCTTAGCATGATCATAAGAGATAAAATTTTACTATGTTGCCCTCACATTTTCTTTATTTATTTATCTTTAATTAGTTACTTGCATTTCAAGAAACCTTTTAAAAATCAATTTTCAATTCTTTTTTCTTCCATTCTTGATCCATAAATATTTCACATAATCATATCTCATCATGCATATTTTTATTTCTTGACATATTTATTTTATTTTCATATTTATTTTTAATTTGTTTTATTCCAAAAAAAAATCAAAAGAGATACAAAAATTTCCCCAATCATTTGACACCTCATCATGGAATAGAAGGTTCCATTCCTTCTCACCACCTCATCACTTGGTACAAAAAAAATCAACAAAGGATAGTAAAAAAATCATCAAAGAATCAATTTCCATTTTACCCTCAACAACTCTCACAAATCACCATTTCTTTAACCTAATTCATTCATATAAATAGAAGCATGAAATTCAGAGCCCTAGGTGAGCCAAGAACACTGAAAACGGCGCAACTCCTACTCCTCCAAATAACACCATTTTTCTTCAAGTTCTCAAAAACGAAATCAACCAAAATCACCATAAACCTTCAATTTCTTGATCATAATAGTTCCTAAACACCTCCAGTAGATGATACCAGCCTCAAATTGCAATAAAAACCACCCAGAAACACCTCAACCAAACCTCAAAAAAACTTGAAACTAAGGTTAATAGTTTGAGAGTTTCAGAGATCCTTAGAGTTTGATTCTTGCTTCCCTGTACTCGTGTGACCTTCAGGAAGCTAAACCCATAACCAATTTGGACCAATTCACTCTGAATCGTGATTTACCATTTTTGTGTTCGCGTTGTTTTTTGCTTCGTATTTACTGTTTCAGGCTCGATTGCAAGAAAGTAAGCCCGGATTCGTGATCCTTGCAAAATTTCGAGCAAGATAGACTACCTACTTGTCACTTTTGGGGAGGTTTTGGAACTCCGGTGAAGGTTACCGTCGCCGGCGCCGTCGTGGCTCAACGGAGAAGCCGAAGTCCACGGTGAGCCTTGTTTCAGGTAAGTTTGAATCCTAGCCGTCCGATCTCCTTGTTACATTCTGTTCCTTGATCTGTGGATTAAAACAGATCCGTCAGATCTCATTTAAATGAGATCTGACGGTGATGAAGTTGGTTGGCGTACGGTGCACCCTTTCCTAGAGCCACACAGGATTATTTTTATTTTTGACTTTCCATTTTTTTGTTTGACTGGGCTTTTCAGCCCAGAATTGATATCTACACCCCCTTCTGCTACGTTTTAATGTTTACACCCCCCCTGTTTTGATTTTAATTATTTTTTTTCAGCTTATTTCCAAAAGCACTTAAGTGACTAATAGCTTATTTAAGCTATTTTAGTCACTTTGCTATGCTTAAATTTTGCTTTCCATGTTTGAGCATTTATTTTAGCTTTTTAGCTTATTGTTTAGCTTTTTAGCTTATTTAATCACTTTTTAGCTTATTTTCATAAGCACTTATTTGGTGCTTAAGCTTTTTAGCTTATTGGACCATTTGGTTATGCTTAAATCATGTGTGATTTCTGTTTGTCTCATTTGAGCATTTATTTTTTTCTTTTTAGCTTATTCTTAGCTTTTTAGTTTATTTAATCACTTTTTAGCTTATTTTCATAAGCACTTATTTGGTGCTTGAGCTTTTTAGCTTACTGGACCATTTTGCTTTGCTTAAATCATGTTTGATTACAGATTATGTTCATGCTTCTTTAGCTTGTTATTTAATCACTTTTTTAGCTTTTTAGCTTATTTACTTAAGTGCTTAATTATGATTAATTGCTTATTTTTTATTTCTCATGTTTGTCTTCAGCTCTTTAGCTTTATTTCAATTCATTCTAACTCATCTCACATACTTTGATTTAATTTAGCATGTTTATGTTATTTAATTCATTGTATGCTACTTTAGCTTATGCATTTTTATTTAATTATGCATCATTAATTCTCATCCATTCATGATTCATTCATGCATATTTACCTATATTATGTTGATTCATACATTTTCATTTGAATACTTGCATTCATTCGCATTTAATTGTCGCTATCGATTGTCATCGTTATTTAATTTTGCACACTATTTTACATCCTTGAACTTGAGTTTTCATAATCAAACTTAATCAAACTTTTTGCAATAATTAATGGGTGAAAAAGGGAGAATCTGGCCACTGCTTCTTTCTTCCCTGAGTTGTCTTGGTAGCCGGTCCTCTGACTAGTTTACTCAAGCTGCTCTCATTCTAAAAGGAACATTAAAACCAACCAACACTCGTCTTTTCTTTTAGACACTATTTCTGAATAAATTTAACCAAAGATTTTCATAACAAATAATGAATGAAAAAGGGAGAATCTGGCCACTGCTTCTTTCTTCCCTGAGTTGTCTTGGTAGCCGGTCCTCTGACTAGTTTACTCAAGCTGCTCTCATTCCAAAAAACAAGCGTTAAAAGTTAACCCTTACACACTCAAACTTCTTTTCAGAAAACATGGATATACGCTTTATCCGTTCCTCTGACACATACACAGCTTAAGCCTCCAAGTGGAGCATACAAGCGTTGTTGTATCAGCGGAATGCGAGTTAAGTCACATCCATTATTCAACTTTCTTTTTTACAATGGATATACGCTTTATCCATTCCTCTGACACATACACAGCTTACGCCTCTAAGTAGAGCATACAAGCGTCGTTGTATCAGCGGAATGCGAAATAAGCAACATCCGTTATTCAAACTTTCTTTTTTACAATGGATATACGCTTTATCCATTCCTCTGACACATACACAGCTTACGCCTCTAAGTAGAGCATACAAGCGTCGTTGTATCAGCGGAATGCGAATTAAGCCACATCCGTTAATCAAACTTTCTTTTTAACAATGGATACGCGTTTTATCTATTCCTCTGATACACACACAGCTTAAGCCTCTAAGTTGAACATACAAGCGTCGTTGTATCAGTGGAATACGAAATAAACGATACCCGTTTAAAATCAACCAACCACACAAACTTTTTTTACCAGAACTACGTGAGTTTTGAGTTTCCCATTGCACCGGGGAATACGTAGGAGCGGGCTCCTACAACCGTCAAACTCAACTAATAAAAACCCTTTTTTTCTTTTAATTTATTTTGGAAACGAAGTAGAGATTAGATAAGATAAAAGGCAATTTAATTCAAACCTACGCAAACAAACCCCAAACCACCTAAACGGTTCCCATCGAGTACGATGGATGCGAGGGGTGCTAACACCTTCCTCTCGCATAACCAACTCCCGAACCTAAACCGAAGGTTTTCGCGATATTTTCCTTTCCCCCCACGGGATAAATAAACGTCGATGGCGACTTCATTGTATGAAAAATGGAAGTGATTTTCCAGCCCGCTACAAGGTCAAGACAGACTTAAGCAGAATCAGACGACCACCAAAAGATAAGAAACGATTTTTCCACCCAGACAATCGGTGCTTTATACGATTCAACACCGGTTCTCAAAAACCCAGACGCCTCGGATCACCACCAATAGGAAGGCCCAAATAAAGGAAAGGCACCTTTCGCACTTTACATCGCAGAGCTAACGCGGCCTCATGCATCGAACCAACATGCTTTTATGAAAATTCACCTTAAGACCTGACATTAACTCAAATAACACAAGAACTGCCCGCAGTGCACGGACATTCGCCCAACTTTTCTCTCCCACTAGTAAAGTATCATCAGCAAACTGAAGATGCGAGACAGTTAGTGGAGCCTGGTCCCCTACACGATACCCAGTAAACATGTTACGCTCAACCATAGAGGTCATCATCACATCAAGGCCCTCAGCAGCTAAGAGGAACAAGAAGGGAGATAGAGGATCCCCTTGTCTTAAACCCCTTTGGAAAGAAAATTCATCCGTCGGACTACCATTGACTAGGACCGACGCAGTAGCTGTACAGACACATTCTCTTATCCATTTTCGCCACAGGGACGGGAAAGCCATTTTCCCCATGACAGCATCTAAATAACCCCAATCCACGGAGTCATAGGCTTTCTCAAAATCCACCTTGAAGAGCATTAGCTCCTTTCTAGACTTACGAGCCTCGTCCACCACCTCATTGGCGATAAGGATTCCGTCGAGGATCTGCCGGTCCTTCACAAAAGCTGTTTGTGCCTCAGAGATAACACTACCAATAACCAATCTCAACCTGTTAGCCAACACCTTAGCCAGGATCTTATACAGACTTCCCACTAGTGAAATAGGCCTAAAGTCGTTCAGACGTTGAGGACTGTCCACTTTAGGGATAAGGGCGATAAAAGTAGCATTAATCCCCTTAGTTAACCTTCCGTTACGGTGAAACTCGGAAATAAAGCGCATCACATCGCCCTTTAGTTCCGTCCAGAAATCTTTAAAGAAACACAGATTTATCCCGTCTGGGCCAGGGCTTTCGAAGCTATCACACTCCCAAATCGCCGCCTTAACCTCCGCTTCAAGGAAAGGTCTGGTCAGACTGCCACCTTCTGCCAAAGTCAACCTTTTGAACAAGAGATTTTCCACCCCAGGTTCTTTGATGCATGAGGAAAAGAGAAGTAGGAAAAAGATTGAGAGAAAGAGAAGGCTCTTAAGGTTTTGGTCAATATTATGTTTGTTTAATTTTTCTTGATGTATATAAAAATTACAAAAAGATTTAAAGAACTAAAAACAGTATATTCCTGTGAATCCTTCGAATAATCCTATTTAGTGTAGCATGAATATTTTCTTCTTCTTGGTGAGGAGTGTAGGATAGATATTTTGATAATATATCTTTTTTAAAAAAAATCTTGCTAGTGAGGGTGTCTTGTGAACATTATTAAAAAAGATTATTTAAAAATAATATTATTAATTTTTTCAACAAAAAAATATTACTAATTATTAAAAAATTAAACATTTTAATTTTTAATACATTAACTCCGCACATTTTTTCAAAAACCTTATTATTTAAAATAATTAAAAAGTGTTCTAGAGATATTTTTTTAGGTAAATAAGTCGTTACCCACAGCAAAATAGGTGTGTTTTGCTTTACCCCTGCAAAAAATTCCTTTAAGATTTCTCCTTGTAAAATAATTTTTTTGGTTTACCCTCTTGGTTGGGTGCACTTTTTAAATTGGTTATTTTGTTCAATCGATTTAAAAAGTGCTGTTTTTTAAATCGATTTTTTCTGTTCAACCGATTTAAAAAGTGCACTCAAGGGAGAAAAAAAAAATATTTTGAAAGGAGGAATTTTTTGCATGGAATAAAACAAAACTCACCTACTCTATAGAGGGTAAAGACTTAACTACCCTTATTTTTTTTTCTTCTTTGTAAGGAGTCTAGGAGGATAGATATTTTGATAACATGTCTTCAATTTTTTTTTGAAAGGACGATATTTTGATAGCATTGGTCATTTTGAGCCAAACAAGTGTCATATTATTACAAATACAACAACCACATTTTCTCTCTGTATCTTCTTTCTTTTCTCATCGCGATATGCATTTCTCTTTCAAAATAATTCATTGCCAATTACATAGCCTACATTAACCACCTTGGCTTCTCACACATGTAAAATATCTAACTCACAAAATACACACTCACACTCTCACCACTACCTTAATTTTTCCTTCACACAAACTCAACTATGATTCCCTATATATATAACATCATATTTTTCTTTCTTTTAACATCAACTATCTCAACTTCCCAATTTCCATTCTCTCTAACATTAGATATGTATAGTAGTAAAATCTCTTCCTATTCACATCCCATATTTAAAGATTTCAATGGTGAAATGCGGTTAGCCGCGAGTAACCCGAAGAAACGAGCGGGGAGGAAGATATTCAAGGAAACTCGCCACCCGGTGTATAGGGGTGTGAGGAAGAGAAATTTAGATAAATGGGTTTGTGAAATGAGGGAGCCTAACAAAAAGACTAGGATTTGGCTAGGGACTTTTCCAACGGCCGAGATGGCAGCCCGAGCCCACGATGTTGCGGCTTTGGCATTGAGGGGCCGCTATGCCTGTCTCAATTTCGCAGACTCAGTGTGGCGTCTCCCTATTCCAACGACGTCTGAGACAAAAGATATTCAAAGGGCAGCCACAGAAGCGGCTGAGGCTTTTAGACCAGAAAAGATTTTAAGGACTAATGACATTGAAACAGTTATAGCTGTTGTCGCCGCAAAGGAGTTGAATATGTTTGTTGTGGAAGTTGAAGAAGAAGAAGAGGAGGATATGATGAACATGCCAGAATTATGGAGGAATATGGTGCTAATGTCCCCTACACATAGCTTGGAGTATGAGTATGAAGATATTGATGTAGGTGAATTTGAAGATGTGTCACTATGGAACTTTTAAATTGATATGTTTGGTTAATTTTTGTGTTATATTTTTTGGATTGTTCTATAGGCTTTTTATTAGATTGAAATTGAAAAGGGTTTTCATTTAGTATTCCTTTTCTGTGAATGTAATCATCAACCAAGCATAATGTGCATGACTTGAGTTGTAATTTTGGTATGTAAATCTATGATCTATTTATTTATCTATATCATGATTTGGTTAAAATTTCAACTTCCGACATAGAAAATATAATCAATTGCTACTTGCTAGTCTTGCTTAGCTTACAAAACAAAATATTTGTTCGGAATATTGAAATTCAACGGTTTTTTCAAAAGTTTGTCGTACGTTCATTTGAAGTTATCAGAAAAAGTATTAAACGGTTTTGAATTTTTATAAAAATTTATAGAGTTGATCTACTCAATGAGATCTTTGAATTCACCGGTCGGATTGAAGAAATATAATATCGATATCGAGTTATTAAGCGGAGTAAGTCGATGGAGACTTACTCCTGGAGTCAACGGATCCCTCCTCATAAAGTATTTCAGTAACTTCCAATTGTTCGGCGGTTAATGATCTTTAATGATAGCATTTATTAATACCACCCTAAATTCTTATAGGTTGTTATTGAATTCCTATAACTAGCGCACCCGGCTGCCTAATTATGTGTTGTCACGTACCTTAATTAAAGTATCAATTCAACCTACAGTAGTCATGATCGTGCAATTAACCAAAGCCACTAACGTCCTAGTATTGGCCGTTTCAGTCTCTCCTAGCTAAAGTCGCTAACAGTTTCTGATGTTTCCGTCTCTCGGTTGCGAGCCCTATTATTTATTGTTCCGGACTAATCCTAAAAGAGTTTTCCCAATAACCGGCTAGACGTTGAAAATATGGAATTAAAGCGTAAATAATAGAAAACAATTCATTCCAAAATTAGAATATATTATGAGTCTTATTGTACCAGATATATGTACCAAGCATTCATTGGGGAATTCATCTATCCACCTACCCTAAAGGTTTCTAGCTACTAATTTACAAAATAAATATTACAAGAATAAAACTATGCATAACCATGGCGTAGATGCCTTGCTGAGGAAGTTACATTTCCCGTTGAAAGGGGAAAGTTCTTCCCGTAGAGAGCTCATCTGTCCTCCTTGCTCCCCATCCTTGAATACTAGAGAGTACTCTAGGTTGCTGAATTTCTCCAGATCTCCAAATTTCTGAATGAATAATTGTGAAGGAGGAGAACTCTATTTATAGTTTTTTTAACGGTCTTCGCTCCCATCCTGACACGATGGCGTAGATATGTTTCAAATTAAAAATTGATACGTTGATTTCCTTGGGCGCTAAGTCATTCCCATCGTGGCACGATGAGATTCATCGTGGCCATAATGGAGCGCGTATTTGTGCATATCCACTTTTTGCTCTCTTTTTGACATTTTTTTGTATTCTTGTTTTTTTTTCAAGTAGCTTCATATATTCAGGTTTTTGCTTGGTTCTGGTCTTCAAACTCTTGATCTAACTACTAAATAACTACTGACAATACTATATAAATTTCTATCACAAACCCCTCTTAATTCAAAACTTTGTTTGAATATCACTTCATCCTTTGTTTGAAAATATTTCCCCTATCCAACTATTCAATTTCAGAAAAAATTTATAAATAAAGTTTGGTTTTGGAAAAAAAATTTACAAATAAAATATCGAAGGATTATAAATTTCATTGCAATAATATATTTTAAATTCCATTTTTTTCTCTTTTGCTATAGAAAATCATAGTCTATTATTTGGCATAAGCTCTTTCTCTCTCTCTAAGAAGTCTAAGATTATGTATCATGACTTCATTATTATAAAATTAATCTTAATTTTTCACTCCCAATGACGAAGATTTGTAACTATGATTTTATTTTAGATTTTCAATTATCTAATTCTAATTGGCACTGCCAACTTAACCTCTTGGTCCTTCATTAATACTTTAGAATCAAATAATTGTAAGCATATGATACACAGTAAAACTCACTAAAAATGAATTATAATTATAAATTCCATCAATAAAATATAAAAGAATGAAACTATGCATGAAAATCATATCCTAGGATTACTTTCCATAATCCTAATATCAAAAGAACTACTCACTCATTGATATGGTTGATGACTTTGAGTCATATCATGAATTTAGTATCTTTATAGAGTCTTTTCTTGAAAATTTTAGCTCTGTTTTGAATAGAGCTGATATTAGTCACAAGTGTGTAAAAATGTAATTAAATGGCTTTAATTTTTCCTAACCAGAGACAACTCTACAGTGACTCAGTGGGTGCTATTATTGATGCATTTTTGATGATATGAAGATGAAGTTAGTACAATTTGAAGAAAACAAAGTTAAACAATAAAAAAACACTTCAAATTAAACCTGCTAGGGTAATTTCTCAAATAATAAATTTTTTTAGAGGAAAGAGATAACAAGTGTTAGAAAATAAATGTTATTTTGTAATTAAAATAACCATACTTTTACATGTTGTATACAAACAAACTAAATATTATTTTATCAAAAAATTAAAGTGATATTTTACAATAAACAAGCACAATAATTACACTTCTCTATAAAATCTCTAAAATCATATTTCTAAATTATTGAATACCAAAATCACTATTTTGTTAATTATAAAATTTAATTTACCACCTTCTAATTGATTTATATTTCCACCTAAAAACACAAATTTACAATTTTATTACCTTTGTTTTTTGAAACAAAATGAAATCATTTCATTCAATAAAACAGAAGAGATACAATCAAATGAATAATAATGATGAATAGTACTGAGTCTAGACTGAAATAAAGACGTTTTAGCAACATTTTCAGCGACTCCATATGCTTGCGTTCTAACATAAACTACGTCGTAATTTGCATTAAAAATAAGAAGAGGGAACTACAAGTTGAGAGCAAAGTGTCTAACTCATTCACATACAAATATTATGCAAAGCATTCACAACATGTTTATGACAACCACTTTGGAAGATTACTCTCTCAAAGTCATTAGACAAATCGAGCACAATAGCATTCTTCATTGCAGTAACTTCACACATTCAACAACAGTAACTACAGAGAAAAAGATCATAGTATTCAACAACTGTAACTATATACCAAATACGGAATTTCCGTTATGTAATAAAAATAGCTAGTTCTTGTTCAAAAAATAAAAATAGCTAGTTCAATCAACAATGCATTTTAACTAATTTGTGAAAGGTTGTTCCTAAATAAGCATGTGAGCAGGCGTAGGATCCATATTAAGCATAATCACTACAAGAAATATCGTTTTTGGCAGCGACAAATGTCGCTGCCAAAAACGCAAAGTTGCTGCAAAAAGTATTTTTTGCAGCAAAAAAAATGTTGCTGCATGTCGCTGCCATAAGTGTCGTTGCGAAAAGTTTTGCAAGGACAATTAATGTCGCTGCCATAACTAGTGTTTTGCAGCAACAATTAATGTCGCTGACAAAATTAGTATTTTTAGCAACAATTAATGTCGCTGCCATAACTAGTGATTTTTTGCAACAACATTTATTGTCGTTGTCATTACTAATGTTTTTTGCAACAACAATTATTATCGCTGGAAAAAATGTGTTTTTTGCGACGAAAAAAATTGTTTTTCAAGGACAATTAATGTCGCTGCTATAACTAATACAATTAATGTGTTTTTTGTTAACGATATAAATTATTGTTATATCATTTTTACCTCAGCAATAAAAATTGTTGGAATATATTATATTTTCCAAAAATAAAAGATATACAACATAAACCAACAAATTAGATTCACAATAAAAGATATACAACATAAACCAACAAATTTATTTTCCAATATATTTTGTGAAATAGATCAATTTAAAGATAACAAACAAGCGTTTTAAAAATCATAATAATACAATTCCTAAAGATAACAATCTAATGATAACAAATCAATCTTTAAAATATAGTCAGATAAGCTTCCTACTCGGAACAAGTTTGTTACAACATATTTCCTACTCGAAAAACTTGCAAAAATGGTCTCCATTCGTAAGCTCCCTTCTTTGTATCTCTTAATTAGTCATAAAAGCTTGTTACAACTCAACTTACAGGAACAACTGTTTAAAATCTTCATTTGTGTGACAAAGCTTAACAAACCTGAAAAGCACAACAAACTCAAAGAAAACTGAAAAAGAAAACCGCGACTTTTTCTTTTAGTAATGACTATTCAAAGGCAAGTTATTAAAGCGATAAAAATAATAATCTATTATATTATGAATTAAAGTAACATATGAATTCTTGTACCAAAAAAAAAATAAAGAAAAAAAAGTAACATATGAATTATTATAACAATAATTAGTAAGTAGCTATCCATAACATTAGTTAACTTTACTATGTTGTTATTTGATTCCTCTCAATTAGTTGCATCCTAACTAGGATAACTCCATTATACAAAAGCCACGAATTAATCAATAAAATCATATTATGAATCATAAACTCAAAGGAATCAAAATATTAAAAAGAAAAGGGAAACAAACAAGGGAAAACGGAAGGAGGGCAAGGTCCCCTCGACTATTCTTATGGTCAACACTACCCCTATGCATGAACAATCTCCCCCCTTACCTAGACTTTGCAGAAACTTCCTCCAGCTAAATTGGGATATCTATTGTGCCCTTGCTCCTACGGTCGTTCAGCAACAAACGGAATCGAATTCGGACTTCGGATGAGAAAGTTATGAATATTTTAGTATTGCTCTCGAAATCCACTATTTGGTCATAAAGGGTACACGAAATTTTGTTTGTAAATTGTGGTAATCCTAATTCTAAGTTATTTTGCTCCATTTATAGAGGAAGTTTATGTTTTTCTTTTCCTAAAAACAAGCAAGATTCATAACGAATTTGTTTCTATTTTAATTCCCTAAAAACTCTCATCTTATTCCTCATGAAAATTCAAATATTTTATTTTGATGATATATTCCTAAAATATACTGTATTTCAAAATTATATCTATGATTCTAAAATATATCTTAATTAATTCTATCTTTCAAATAATTCTCCTATTCTCACTTTATTAAACTAGCCGCCAATATTTTTTTTTATCGATATTCTCTATTGTGCAAATATAAATAACTATTTAATATCCTTTTTTGATGGATTTAGTTAATTGATAACTACGTAACATCTTTTTTTGTTGTGGCTAGTTATTAAGAAGAAGAAAACTGAAAATCTATTTTTATGTGGAAGTTATTTTTTAAGAGTAAAATAGGAATAATATAAAAGCCATCCCAAAAATTTGTATCCTCTTTATATATTAGTATAGATAAATTCTAATTTATCAAATAGTTCACTTAGCACATAATCACTTAAATATACTATATTCTAAATAAATAACTATTTTTTGTGTCAAAAAAAAAAACTATTTTTAAATTTTAGGGTGTTACAAAAATATCCAATTAGTATAAAAAAAAAATAGAATAAAAATCATGCATACCCCAAATAACATAATTTCTATTTAATTAATAGATTTAGTAAAAAAATAATTAATAGATGACAATTGAACCTTTTTGGGCGTCAGTTAAATGTTTATGTCTATCCAATTAGTCAAAATATACAAATATTAATTTTCAATTAGAATTAAAAAAAAACAAAAAAAAAGCATTGTAAATACTAACAACTAACATTGCCTATAAAAAGAAAACAAACAAAAAAAAAAATCATGTGTATCTCAAATCCCAAATAACATGATTCCTTTTTAATTAAAAGATAACATAAAAAAATGAACCTTTTTTATTTAAATTAATTATTCTATTTAATAATTAACAATAAAAAATAAAGTAGTTAGAAATTAATAAATTAAATAATTAAAAAATAATTAAAGATAGTCATAGAAATATTATTATTAATAGCAATTTTAAAAATAGTAAGCATTCTCATCTATGCAAAACATAAAAATAGTAACAAAAATAATAATTTTTTGTTAAAAGAAATTTACGCATAAAAATAGGAACAAAAACCATGATAAAAGATAATATAAAAAAAATTGTAATTGAGTGGTTTCCCAGCGACTTTACAAGGTTGATGCAAAAAAGTTATACTATTAGCGACAATAATAATTATTGTTGAGATAATTAACTTTTCCCAGCGATAATGTAATTGTTGAGAAAAAGACTAACTTATAACAACAAGTTTAATTAGTTGTTACTATATGTATATTTTTATCAACAATTTGAGTGTCGCTGCGAAAAAGTCGCTGCCAAAAATCTTATTTCTTGTAGTGAATACGGCAATAATTGAAGTCTCGAATAAGGTCAAAAGCAAACCTACAAGAAATAACTGAGTTTGCTTGTTTGATAATTTTGGTTACACGCATAATTATTGCACCGATATATTTTTATTATAGAACCAGTTTTTTTTTTCATATTTAGTTGATATTATCCCTTTTGAAATGCATTATTACACATTTGAGTCTGTTTGATTCGGGAGTTTTGGAGGGAAGGGGAGGGGAAGTGAGGTGATATTTTAAATTTTTATGTTTGGTTCAACTTTTTAACGAGGGGGAGGGGAGGGAAGGGGAGAAGTAATTTATTTTTTTACCCTTAACCTTATAAACTCAAATTAAGGATTAAATTATAATGGATATATTACGTCAAAAAAAAATCTAATGGATATATTAAAAAAAAATCTAATGAGTAGAAAACCTAAATTTTTTTTGTTGTAAAGAAAAATAAAACCTAAAATTTAATATTCCAACAAGGATAATTTAGAATTTTAATAAAAAAGTGAGGGTAATTTTTGATAAGACTAATGAACATACATAAGAGAAAGACCCTTTGGTTTAGGGTTTCAATAGAATACAAATAGCTTAATGAGTAAGAGTTACAAAAGAGTATAAATATTAGATATTAGAAAAAGACTAAACTACCCTTACCTATACAAGATATAATAAAAATATAAATAATTAATAACTAACATCTCCCCTCAAACTCGCGATGCATTAACAGGAAGCATAGAGAGTTTGTCTATTAAGAAACGAAAACGTTTAGTGGAATGTGTCTTTGTAAACAAGTCAGCAATCTGCAAGGAGGAAGAGACAAACGGTAGAGTAATCGTTCTCTGCTGAAGATGATGACGAGTGAAATGACAATCAATCTCAATGTGCTTCGTGCGTTCATGAAATACAGAGTTGTGGGCAATTTGAATGGCACTCTTATTATCACAATACATGGGAGTAGGTTCCGAAAGAGAAATACCCATATCAGAAAGTAACCAACGCAACCAAACTATTTCAGTTGTAGTGGATGCCATAGCACGATACTCGGCTTCAGTAGAAGAGCGAGAGACAATATCTTGTTTCTTACTCTTCCAAGAAATAAGAGAATCTCCAAGAAAGATACAAAAACATGTGGTAGACTTACGATCTGTTTGGTCACCAGCCCAATCAGCGTCAGAATAAGCACGTAACTCCAATGCGGAGGATGAGGGAAAAAGAAGGCTCTGAAACTGAGTTCCCCGAAGATAGCGAAGGATGCGAAGAACAGCTGCCCAATGTACAGTAGAGGGAGAGACAACAAACTGACTGACAACATGAACGGCATAAGCAATATCAGGTCTGGTAATGGTAAGATACACCAGACTGCCAACTAAAGTATGATACAGAGTGGGATCTGGTAAAGGAACACCATCAGAGGGAGCATATTTCACATTCAATTCAAGAGGACTATCTATTGTTCTTGTATCAGAAAGATGAGCTTGTTCAAGAATGTTTGCAATGTACTTGGATTGAGAGATAAGGTAACCTTTAGGAGAGTATGCAACTTCAATACCTAAGAAGTAGCGAAGAGAACCTAAGTCCTTCATCTCAAACTGTTTGGCTAACTGTAATTTCAAATCATCAATCCCATCAACATCATCACCTGTAATAACCATATCATCAACATATAATGAGAGTAAAATACGACCATGAGAAGTGGTTCTAACAAACAAAGCAGAATCATAATCACTAGAGTGAAAGCCGAGGGATGTAATCACAGTGCTAAACTTCTCAAACCAAGCTCGTGGAGCTTGTTTCAGACCATATAAAGCCTTCTTTAACTTACACACTTCCCCCTGATTATGAGAAACACCCGGTGGAGGTACCATATAGACTTCCTCGTGAAGATCACCATTTAGAAATGCATTTTTGACATCCATTTGAGAAATATGCCATTGGCGAACAGATGCAACTGCAATAAGAGTACGAATGGTTGTCATCTTGGCTACCGGAGCAAAGGTTTCTTCATAATCCATACCATATTGTTGAGAAAATCCCTTAGCAACAAGACGTGCTTTGTATCGCTCAACTGACCCATCGGACTTAGTTTTGATTTTGTATACCCAACGAGATCCAATAGCACGTTTTCCAAGAGGAAGAGGTACTAGTTCCCAAGTATCTGTCTTGTGCAAAGCAGAAAGTTCTTCTCTCATAGCCTACTGCCAAAGTGGGTCAAGTATAGCCTCTTTATAAGAAGAGGGCTCAGACAAACTGTGTATAGAGGTTAGAAAAGAAGCAAAAGAAGCAGAGTAAGTGGAATAGACAAAATCAGGCAATTGAGTAGACTTACAGTCACGAGAGGGATAACGAGGAGGAGGTTCAACAATCAGAGGAGGATCAACAGTCGTAGGAGGTTGTTGGGTAGCTGTGGGGACAAGAGGGGTGTCAATATTTGGAGAAGCAGTAGTACCATCCCTGCAATTCTCAAAATTACAATCACTAGAAACATTATTATCAAGACCAAAAGGATCAATCTGAGTCGGTTCAGACCTACTAGGAGCATGCGAATCAAAGGAAAGAGAGAAAAATGGTATATGCAAAAGAAACACAACATGACGAGAAACATACAACTTTTTACTTGAGGGGTCATAACAACGATAACCTTTCTGACCATCCCCATAACCAAGAAAAACACATAATGCAGAACGAGAAGACAATTTATCACGTTCTACGTGTGGACGAAGAACAAAACAAGTTGAACCAAAAACCTTCAATGAAGAATAATCAGGACAAGAACGATACAATTTTTCAAATGGAGACAAACCTGATGTGACTGACGATGGAATTCTATTAATAGCATGGACAGCAGTAAGAATTGCTTCACCCCAAAACTCATTAGCAACCAAAGCAGACAACAAAAGAGAACGAGCGGTCTCAACAATGTGACGGTGTTTCCTTTCAGCAACTCCATTCTGTTGAGGAGTATCAGTACAAGATGTCTGATGAATAGTACCATCATAAGCAAGTAATTCAGAGAATTTATTAGAGGTATATTCACCGCCTAAATCACAGCGAAAGCACTTTATAACAGCATTATGTTGAGTCTTAACCATAGCACGAAACATAAGATAAATGTCAAAAAATTCAGAACGATTTTTCATAAGATAAACCCAACAATAACGAGTATAATCATCAATAAATGAAACATAATATCTAGATCCACCTTTGGTAAGAACTGGCGATGGACCCCATACATCAGAGTGGACTAAGTCAAAAGGTGCATATGAAATGGAAACACTTTTACTAAAAGGTAAAGCTGAGAATTTTGCAAGTTTACAACCACAACAATCTGAAATATCACTTGTTTGTAACTTTCCTAAGGCTCCAGTAGAAACCAAATACCTTAATCTAGAAGCAGAAACATGTCCAAGACGTGAATGCCATAAATAAAAACTAGAAGATGAAGAATTCAAACGAAAAGAGGATAATAAATCAGTAGTGAAAGTAGAAGTTGAGGCTGCAGTGTCTGAGACTCTCAACTCATCCAAAACATAAAGCCCCCCTTGTCTACGGCCTGTCCCAATCAGCCTCCCGAATGTGGATCCTGCACACAACACGAAGTGGAAGAAAACGTAACTGAATATCCAGAATCACACAATTGACTTACAGAAGCAAGACTCAAAGTTAGGCTAGGAATATAATAAACATCAGAAAATGACATATTAGGTGTGCGGACAGAACCAATGCCTGCTAATGGCATAGGAGTGCCATCAGCAGTCATAACTGACATAGACGACGCAGGTTTCAAAGACACAAATGAATTATTATCGTATGACATATGATGGGAAGCTCCAGAGTCAAGGATCCATATGGAAGGAGACATACCTGACATATTAGAAGAGTTCAAACCTTTAACAGAGGAGGCAGACATGGCATGTGACTGAGTGGCAAGAATCTTTTGGAGTTGCTCTGCAATATCAGATATTTGAGAAGTAGTCTCATATGGGTATACATGATCAGAACCAGAAGCAATGGTAGTCCGAGCAGCAGTAGCAACATTGGATGACGGGCTCTTAAAATTCTTCTTATTTGCTCTCAACAATTTCGGACATTGTGTTTTCCAATGACCTTTCTCCTTGCAAAAAGCACATTCATCAATACCTAGCCCAACCCTCCCTTGAGGTTTTCCTTTGAGAACCGGAGCAACAAAAACAGATGGAGGAGTGGAGAGTGTTCCTTTATCGGAAATCGAATTAGAGTGATACTTGAGTCTGATTTCTTCTGCCAACAATTCATTAACAACTGAATCAACTTTGGGAAGAGGGGTACGATGCAAAATACTCCCACGAAGGCCCTCAAAATCATCCCGAAGAGCCATCAGAAACTGAACCAAACGTTGCTCTTCTCTTTGATCAATATACGCTTTGACAGCTTTTAACTCAGCCGATTCCATAAGAGCCAACTGATCCCACAAATTACTCATAGCCGAGTAGAAATCCTGAATAGTCATATTATTTTGTTTGAGAGCTCTAATGTCACTCTCCAGCTGATACCGTTTTGCAAAATTAGACTGAACAAGCAAACGTTTCAAATGGTCCCAAACCTCCTTAGCAGTATCATATTTGGCCAGTTGCATGCCTATTGACTGGGAAACAGAATTATTAATCCAAGTAATAATCTTTGAATTATTGACATCCCATGTTTCCAGTGCTGCTGCATATTTTGTTGCATCTGTTTCATCTGTAGGCTTAACAGAGGTTCCATCGACGTAACTCCACATCTTTTTTCCTTTCAAAATTTTTTTCATTACATAACTCCAATAAGGATAATTTTCTCCTTTGAGTTGGACACTAACAGACTGAAGCGAATCATCTTTATCATTACTCATTATTATCAACTACATGGTAACTAAAACACTACAATTAAGCAAAGTATCAAGCAAAATTGACAAAGAATTTGTCACCGTCCAAAGATACTACAAGTGGATTTGTCACCGTCAAACAAATTGGGCAAATTGATTTCAGACCCTATAAACTTCCAAACAAATGAAATGAATCAACGAAACAGTGAAGGGAAATCAAAAAGGCACATACCAATTACTAATGAAATCATATCAAGTGAGGCACCACCGTTCCATATGAATCTACTAGTTGAAATTGCAAAACAAAATTAACCATCGCAAGTGCTGCTCCAAACTTGCAAAATGAGTGGACCACTTACGGTAGGTAACAAGATCAAACCACGTTCTTTGATACCATGATAAGACTAATGAACATACATAAGAGAAAGACCCTTGGTTTAGGGTTTCAATATAATACAAATAGCTTAATGAGTAAGAGTAACAAAAGAGTAAGAATATAAATATTAGATATTAGAAAAAGACTAAACTACCCTTACCAATACAAGATATAATAAAAATATAAATAATTAATAACTAACAATTTTGTCAACATAATAAATTATGTTTTACCTCGTTTTCTCTCCTTAAAAATCTCTCCCCTCCCTTCACCTTCCCTCCCCCTCGGTTGAACCAAACAAACCCTAGAATAAAATAAATATTCCAAGTTCCAACAACAAATTAATATTTCTAAAAATACGTGGCCGTAAGATGGGAGGTCAAGTGTCCTTGTACACATAATAATCCAAGTATTTTTGCTGTCCAACGTTAAACGGTGTATATTTGTGTGGCCAATCTCTATCTAAGCTAGTAATTTACCTGGTTTTATCAAAGTATTACCTAATTTCTTTTTTTTTTACGCATAATGTATTATATAATTTTTTTTTTTAATTTATATAATGATTTTTTTTATACTTTGACACTGTATATATACTAAAAAAGCCTTTTTTTTTTACGTACATGTACATATACTTATCTACCCTTTTTTTTACAAAATATACTTTTCTACCCTTTATTATTTTTATCTAATAGTTTATTCAAAAATATTTTTTTAAAAAAACATCTCACATAACGGCCCAAAATCTCCAAATTTTAAAAATTAAACTAGAAAACCTTTAATCTTTTTTCTATTGCATACAACGATAAATTTTAAAAATTAAATTAGAAAACCTTTAATCTTTTTTCTATTGCATACAACGATATATGTTTAGATGTAAAAACTTATAAATAATATTTTTATATAGAAATGAGGGCCTAAGCCCAAAAAAAATGAGATTACAAAGAAATCAATCTAGGAGCAGTAATCTTTAAGCTATCTGCCGAATACAATAAATTAATTTGAGATGGACAAGTCTCAAAAAGCAGGAAATTTTTTTTCCTATCCTAACATTTGTCACTTTACTCCTACAATATTTTGAATATTTCAATTTTACCCTTATTTAACTTTAATATATTTTATTATTATTTAGTTTGTGTTATTATAACTGTTCACCCACCGAAAAACTATTCCGTAAGTATAATAGTATACCGGTATGTTAATTTTTACCGGTACACTTTTCACAAGTGTACTGATTTGTCTGTTCTTGGAACAAAAATTAATACAATACCGGTACACTTGTAATTAATACAATACCGGTACACTTTTCACAAGTGTACCGGTATACAAAACTATTTCCAGGCATATCGGTACACTTATTAAAAGTGTACCGGTATTGAAAAAAATTTCCAATTAAAATGTGCAATGTATTGATTAGGATGTCTAACATCTATACCGAAATATATCTTAATAATCCGATTTATTACCGAAACACTTCTTAAAAATTGATTACTGGTATGAATGTCTAACATGTTAGAGTGTACCGGTGATAAGGATGTCTAACATGCATTGATTACCGGAACACTTCTTTCTCAAACTAATCCGGTTTGTTATTTCAAACTAAATTTGACTTTTAGTGACAGTTTTGTCTGTCACTATAAATTAAAAATTTGTTGTCAAATGCATTGCCAACCTTCTAAATTGCAATTTCTTCCCGTGTCTCCGCATTTACAGCAGCACTAAAGGAAAATGAGAAAATAATGTTCTTAATTGCTTCCATATGGTTTACAGTGAGGCATATAAATCAAAAAAAATGAAGAAAATATGACTTTTAGTGACAGTTTTCTCTGTCACTATAAATTAAAAATCTTGATCTCCTTGTTACTAATACCAATCTATACCGGTACACTTTTTCAGAGTAATCCGGTTCATTATTGCTTACCGGAACACTTCTTTCTCATATTAGTCCGGTTTATTATTTCAAATTAAATTTGACTTTTAGTGACAGTTTTGTCCGTCACTATAAGTAAAATTTCTTTTTTTTTTGGTAAGTAGCCTAGTGGCTTGAAATTCCACCTTAAAGGTGGATAAGTGGAGTGTCTGGGGTTCGAACCCCGGCTCCTATACATATAGTGCGATGTTCCAACCAATTGAGCTAATCTCATGAGGACAAGTAAAATTTCTTTTAAACAAATAATAAAAGGTAAAATTTATTCTACCAAAAAAATAAAGGGTAAAACTGGAAAATAAATTAATTTATAGGGGTAAAGATATAATTGTAGAGGTAGGAAAAAAATTTCCCAAAATAGATAATATCATAACCAATTAATAGAACAATCAATATTTATTAATGCATCCGCCCGATAAGTATGTGAAATTTCAACATGAGAATCTGGTTCATGTCATCCTCAAATTTGATTCAACGGAGATAATTAATATCCTTTTGAAATGAATTGTACAAACTCCATATATAGAATAATAATATCCCAACTACAAATTAATGATATTTTCTAATAAAAACATGTGGCCGTAAGAGAGGAACTCAATGTCTTTGTACACCATAAAATCGCTTTCCCTACGCTCAAATTCAACAAAGCTTTAAGGAAATGAAAAGGACACAAATTAAATAACGAGTCAGCATAAGTGCATAACTGTATGTATAATAATAATTGGACTGAGTTACAGGGACGGATCTAGACATCTAATAATGGTGTGGCCAAATATTAAAGAAGTTAAAAATTAAATTATATTGAAAATAAGAAATAATATTGTTTAATATAATATATTTACAATGAAATTTATAGATAATCATATAAAATCTTAAGGAAATTATCTAAAATAATTTCATATGTAACTGAGCTCTATTAAAATTAACGGTGTTCAATAAAAATATATAAATCCTTAATCTTGGTTAATCTCAATAATCTATCAAGATATTTTAAATTTCTATAAAATTTTACAAGTATTTTATCTATATAATATAAATTTTCAATTTTAATAGTAAATTTTAGGCTAAACTATATATTTGGTCTCTTACGTTTATTTTAGATTTCAATTTGGTCCCTTACGTTTAAAAAGTTTCAATTTGGTCCCTTACGTTATCAACGTTTGCATTAGTTGGTCCCTTCCGTCAAATTTCACTGTTCCACTGTTTCAATTGGACACGTGTCAACGTGTCCAGGTGTCCACGTGGCAATCCACGTGTGCAAACCGTCTGCCACGTAAGCAAACCGTCTGCCACATGTGCAAAAACTGACGGAAGGGACCAAATTGAAACCTAAAATAAACGTAAGGGACCAAATTGAAACCTAAAATAAACGTAAGGGACCAAATGTGTAGTTTAGCCTAAATTTTATATCATGTATGCATTGACCATTTCTTAAAAAAAATAAAATTGACCATACCTATTATTCTTGTTTTATCAATATTGTTGGTGGTGGCAACATAGCAATTTTTTTGGAAAAATTCAATAAAAGTAAAAATTGCAACTTGCTGGATTTGAACCCACGACCATTCAATAACAGGAGGCGCCCACTTACCACTTCGACACATGAAAGTTAGTGATTAAATTTGACGGTAATATGTATATATACTCTACTGGTTAACAAAAATATGTATAC
This sequence comes from Trifolium repens, assembly GCA_030408175.1. Lineage (NCBI taxonomy): Eukaryota > Viridiplantae > Streptophyta > Magnoliopsida > Fabales > Fabaceae > Trifolium > Trifolium repens. The sequence continues at coordinate 12,469,965 of CP125846.1, read as the reverse complement.
ATATTCCTATATATCTATTAAAAATAAAAAATCCACTGTGGCCAAGGCCACACTCTGCCTTAATGTAGGTCCGTCCCTGCTGAGTTAGCTGCTACTCATATCCACCAAAAAAATATCCACCAGAAAAATATCTTCTCAATTTTTCTCTTCTTCTATCTAATGGAGCACTTATTAACAAGTTTAGAGTCATTTCAATGGTTTTAGTGTTTGGTGAATACGAAAAATATGTTAAGTTGTCATCTTATTTGGTTAGCTACTGCGTGAAATTTATGGAATGCTCGTAATAAAATTGTGTTCAAAGATGAAGTAGCTAATGTACTATCTACTATAGTTGATCATATTATTTTTATTTTTTTTGGTGTAGCGACTCATTAATTTGCCTTCTTAATATCTAATGACGGTCTCTTAAATTGTAAAGATTGAGTGTACACCTAAAACTACTTAAAATTCAATTTTTGTTATAAAAACAACTTATTAACATAACCCAAAAAACATTTATGAGGGACCAAAATTTCTATACAAAATATGATATTCTTACCAATTAAATTAAACTCTCAAAAACAGAAAAACCATTATTTACTGCGGTACTTAGAAGATATTATATTTTTATAACATTTTTATTTTTGACCAAACTATATCAAATCCATATTTTGATAACATTAATATTACTCTTTTTGACCTTTTGGTGTGGGGTCCTACAAACAAACACTCACACTTTTTCTCTTTTGTCTCTTTCTTAATCAGTTTCCCTACCTATCACAAAATTCATAACCAATCACAAAGCCTCCACTAAGAAAACCAACTGGCTCATTATTATACTTCTGAAGTAAAATATCTAACTCACTCTCACTCACACAAGACACGAATGTGGATTGAGTGCAGTCACTGCTTCATGCAGTCGGCTGTAGTCGGTTCATCAGAGCTGTCGGATTAGAATCAGACGGTTCATGTTTAATGACAGTTTTTAATTTTTGTTTAATATTATTTTTTATGATTAAATCAAGACCATTCATTTTTTATCGTACAACTATTAGGCTGTTGACTGCGTGCAGTCACTAATTTGTGCCTGCACATAACCCTGAACCCACCAGACACACACTCACACTCTCACCGTAACCTTTTTCCTTCAATTTCAACCATGTTTTTCTTAGGATTTGGATTTAAAGGAGGAATTACACAGTAATTGTGTTACATAGTTATTGATGTAAGCGTCTCATTTAAAATTAATAGATGTTATTTTCAGTTGATTTTATTAGTAAGTAATTTGAACCGCTCAATTTATGATGAACTGTTGGAATCTATCTATCTATCTATATACTCTATGTAAAGCAAACTATTTTTTGTTTATGTGTCAACTTATCAAAGCTCCTCACATTTTTCTCTTTTCTAAGCAAAAGTTGGTACTTATGTGGCATTTTCATCTTTAAAACAACAAAATAATATTAATATATATTAAGTATTATATATGTTAAACTTAATGAAAGTGTTAGTAAATACTATGTGACCATCTATATATCATCCAAGTAATATGAGCGGTTTTACATCAAACAATGAATTTGATAAAAAAAATATTAAAAACAAACAATAAATAAATATAAATAATGATATCAACTTAATGTGATAATTGGATAGAATATGGGGAGGCGCATTTTTGTTATTTTATTTTATATATATGTTTGATTTAAATCATTTAAATTTTAATAAATTTCATAACTCTAAGAATAATGATCCAAAAAATAACCTCTAAGAATTCCAACTTATATATGTTATAGAACCCAAGAGTCTTTAGCTTTAGTCTAAACATAAATTGTTGTCTCTATGAAATTCATTATATATAGTATTTACTACAAAAGAAATCACATAGAGTCTTTGTTGGTTTAGCTTGATGTGTGTGAAAATTGTTAATATATTTGTTGAGTTTACTTTCTCCGTGCTTTTATAAAAAAATAAAAGGTATGTAATTTTATAATAACTTTGTTTCTATGAATATCATACATATATACCTAGAGAATACATTTGTATATCATTGATTGATTGAAACCTTTTTTATTTTTGAGGCAAATTTGCTTTTCAGTTTTTATGCTTAACAATTATAAAAGAGATGATTTGATTTATTTTTTTCTTATTGTGTTTGCAGATCACATATTATACCTTTGTATTCCAATCATTGTTAGAGAAATTATGGAAGGTGATAGAAAAAATAATATATTATTTCTCCTTTATTTCTTTATTTATGTTTATTTTAGAGAAAGAAGAAGATTGTCCCAACAATTATCACAAAGTAATTGTACAAATATCATTACTTACCCATTAATATTTTTATATGGCATGTGTTAATATTGTATATATACGTTTTATTGACTGATGATATATGTTTTATTTATGAGTGCATGTGAAATATTGTATAGATTGGTCACCTGAATATATTATAGGTGCTAATTTCACTATATTTTCTAAAATAAAAAATAAAAAACTCTTCAGGTGTATATCATTTTAAAAAACATATATTGAAAGGTTGGAATCAAGCAATGATGCGTGTTTTTTTAATCAAAATTAATAGGAGTAGTAGGTGATAATAAAGAGAAAACGTGAATAATTATGTATAAAATAAAAAGATGTGTGCTCCTTCATCTTTACTATCATTCATGAAAATATTGAAAGTGGTAAAGCAAATTTTAACTAATAAATTGGTTGGTTACATAAATAGTACAAATATAATAATTATATAGAAAATAAAACGATGTGTTTGTACCAAAAAAAAAAAAAAAAAAACGATGTGTGTTCCTTCATCTTTAGTATTTTTTTTTTTTAATTTACAAAAGGCTTTTCAAACTCTACTAAAACATTGTCATCATCTCTTCTAATAAATAATTAAATATAAAAGAAAAAAATAATTCATTATAGTATAATGTATAGAATATCAATTTAATATTTAGTAACTTCTTATAGAGAATAAATCAAGAATGAAAATATTAATTACATGCGATCAAGTACCTTAATAATATTTGTGTTTTATTGACTCATGATAAATGTTTTATTTATGAGTGCATGTGAAATATTGTATAGATTGGTCAAATATTTTGGCACTTTACTATTTTTTTATTGGACTAATATTTTGTTAGTATATTTTTCTAACTTTCTATTTTATTTTCTTTGACCGTTTAATGTGGAATGGATAATGTTTCATGAAGAGAAGATAACAATCACCCGTACAATATTTGCATAAATAATATTAAAAAAAAAAAAGAGTTCTTACGGTGAAAGTCGAGAAAAACAAAGTTTCACCCCCAAATAAAATGTGAAAACAATTATAACTTATAAAACAAATGTTATGAAAGGTGAAAGATCACTCTTTTAATGATGGTTTTTTGTATACTTCTTTACAATATCTTACTTTCATATTTTCTCAATTTCTTATTCTAAACACCTACTCCAAATTTCCATTTTTTGTTGAACAATCCTTCTTTCTACTCACTCTCTATATAAGAACCAACAATTTGTGTGATTTTTCTATCAAAAATAATAGTTATAGTACTATGAGACCTTTGATTCATTTTCCAAATATTATTGTGGTACAAGTTTTTTTTGAATGTTTCTCATTTGTTACAAGTGGTGGAGAAGTGGTGGAGATTATATGTATGATTTATCTTTATTATAAGGGGTTGACTATTTTAATTTGTGAATATTTTTGCAATATATCTATGGAAGATTAGTAAAGAAAACTATCAAGACTTATCTATTATACTATTTAATCGTCATTTCGCAATATAAATATATTATATATGATGAATGAGAACATTGACACAAAAAATATATATTGTAATTTCATTTTGACTAATGCTATTCTTGGGTCGTAATCTCATGATAATGAAAAAAATGTTTATTTTTATTTTCTATATATACATTTATCGATCAATCTATCTATCCATGTTCTAACTAATGATGTTCTTTCAACTAAAAGTCCTATTAACATTTGTAACTCCCAATTAGTAGTAATATTATTTCTATTAAAATATAATTATCATTCACTTTATTATTTCAATTAGCACTAAAATAATTTTAAGAGTCGTGTACTAAAAAAAATATTTATTTGGTCATTAGTCTCTTTTATGACAATGTGTGAATTATAATTATAATATGTAACATTAATTATAATTATAACTTCTTAGCTACTTATACTAAAAAATGTGTGATATCATTTTGAGTGCAAGACTCCCAATTAGTATTAGAATTCACTTTTGTAGCTACAATTATCAGAAGAAGGATAAAAAAAGACAAGGTGTATTAAAGTTTTGTGATAATAATTTCGATTTTTTAGTGTCTCTAAAAAATTTAGAGAAGAATGAAGAACATAATCGAAATTATATACATTTGTGATAATAATTTGCTTAGAAACTAAAGAATTTATCATGTAAACACTAAAAAATCTTAAAAGATGTATTGTGTTAACAAAGAAAAATATACATTTTGAAGATTAAACAATAGAAAAATATATTGAACACAATATAAAAAAATTTGGGTTAAATATGTTTCTCATTCTTATAAAATCAGCGAATTTTGGTTTTTGTCCCTATAAAACAAAATCATATATTTTTATCCGTAAAAAGTTTTCTATTTTGTTTTTAATCCTAATGGAACAAAGAAAAATGTGAAATCATTTTTTAATAGTGTGACAAGATATGAACCAAACACGGGAAAACAAAATGCTAATTTTTTTTACTATAAATTATTATTCAAATGCACTTCTATTAAATTCTATATAGAGTTGAAAGCCACAATATTTTTTTAAAAAGCTATTTTTATATATTTAAAGTTCAAGTATGATTTTTTTAAGTATGATATATATTGTCCTACATGTTAGTCTTAAAAAATTACTCTATTTCATAGTGATAAAAGATATTTAGAATTTTCAACCAATAATAAAATATTATACCAAAAAATTATAGTTAGCTATTTTGTATAAAATTTAGTTATTTTGGTAAAAATGAAAATTTAAATATATGTTAATAGTCATATTTTTAACTCGAAAAATAATTAATACATCCACTAAAATTGTTTTTTTTTTGTGTTGACTAAAATTGTCACTTTCAATAAAATATTATTAAATCTGGAAAAAAATAAAGTATTATTTATAAAAATATTTCAATCAAACTCGTGCAACACAATATTCCTATTCCATTCAAGTTACATAACTTTTGTTTATGCACCTTTAATAGTTCTTATTAAATTTTGCTGACTTTACACCTTCTATTCATAACTACAACATTTAATTTAAGTTGATAAGGCTGGTATTGTTATGAATAAGACATGACATAAAAAAAAGTCTTGAAACATGTAAAAAAAAGGATTAAATATTTCATTTTTTAATTAATTATATAGATTGTTAAACTTCTTTTTATTAAAGTTAAATCTACGTAGTTAAAATATGATATTTAGAATATTTAACCAATGAAAAAATATTATACCAAAAATTATATAAGTGCATTCTAAAAAAAACCGTGCGTTCAAACATTTGGATTTTATTTATAGCTACTACATATCGATAATATACATTTAGATTTTGGATCTTTCTCACTTTCTTTCTTGCATGCCTTATGTCTTGACTCTTCATTGGTTACTATGACATGATTGATCAAAACTCAAGTTACTGATCCATTGTATAAATTGGGCGAATATTATTAGCCATATATTTTTAATTGCTATAACAAGAAAAATGTGACATATTAATTACATATTCAGTGGCATGCAAGAAAATGGTGACATATTTTTAATAATTTTCAGTGGTATGAAAGTGCTTTTCATAATAATAATAATAATACCATAATTTTTTGATGTATTGTTTATGACATGACGGTGTAGTCTATTACTTGCCTAAAAATAATAGTATAGCAAATTGGTTCCTATGAAAGTTTTTGTTGTGCTTCAAATAGATTTCACATGATATACAACATTTTATTGTAATAAAAAATTTATTTTCAATTTAGCACTAAACATGCTCAAAATAATGTGCATCCTGTATGTATAATGAAGATTAAATAATGAAAATATAAGTTATCAAAATAAACTTTAATTAAAAATAAACTTTAATTAAAAAAAGGAAGCGTTTGTTTTACATTAAAAAAAATATTTTTTATTTTATTTTTAAATATAATTTTTATGATAATTTCATTAAAATTAGTAAATATTATTTCAAACACTTTTTTTTATTAATTAAAAGAATGATTTTGACATTGAATAACTTAAATATTCATGTTAGAGATTTTAACTTAATAAAAAACACAATTTTTTTTTAAAATTTATCTCTAAAAAATGACTTTCACGGAACGCTATTTGAAATAGTTTTTTTTTTAGAGATTCTTATGATCCAAAAAAATTTCTAACAAAATGATGAAATACTTAAAATGATATTTTAAGATAAGCTTTTTAAACTGATTTTTCATTTGAAGTTTTTATAAAAATATTCTTTGCTAAAATCTTTTTAACACAAAAATTATACACTATAATAAAAATCTATTTTTAAAAAGGATAAAACAAACGCACCCTAAGCTGAATAATTACTAATTTTTTTTACTAAAAATCGTGTTTGAATGTTACATATGAAAATAGGAGTAGTTCGATTTTAATTGTTTTAAAAGTGTGTTATTTATTATCATTAATTTTTCTAAATGAAATAATTTCATTGACTCAAGTTACAATTAAATTTTAATAACCTCTATTTAGATTCCACTATTTTTATTTTTATATGTAGGTGAACGACACATTATCTATGTCAGCAACATTTATATATATATATATATATCTCTATTTTTTTATACTTTGTGAAATAACAGGTTTCAAAATATTTTATAAGTGTTTCTCTTAAAACCAAAAAATCATATAATACACCTCTCAAATTAAATTATTATTTAAAAAAATTTAAAAAAATTCTAAATTTTATAAATCTATTATTTATGATAAATTTTTATTAAAATATCAAAACTAATTTAAAAAAATTATAAATACCAAACAACTTTTACATCTTAAAAAAGTAGGATCAAACACAACTTTAAACTATACTTCAAAATTTAAGAAAAAATTATTATTATCTATCAATGAACATATTAAATTTTTAAACATTGAATATCAACTTATTTTCTTCAATAAGCAAATTATAAAATAAAAAATTTAATCAAGTCCGTGCAACGCACGGATTTAATACCTAGTATGAAATAGTATCAAACTACATGTTATTTCAATAGCAGATAATTTATATCTCTTTTCTTATACATACAATAACATTTAGATTTCCACCTAAAAGTTTTTTTACGCAGTTTGTAACACCCCGTTTTTCAAAAGCCAAAAAGGGCATTATTTTTTTTTTTTTTTCTTTTTCAACTAACACTCAGAGTGCGCATAAAAGATTTTAAATGAACCGGCATTCAAATATACAAAGAACTCATTACTAAAAGGTGCTTCGACAAGCAAAGTGTATTTCCTGAATAATTACAATCCAAGTCTAAGTATTCGAATACTTACCACAAAACAAGTTAGAAATCCTATGCTAACCAAAAAGCACGGTGCACAAAACACACCGGCGCATAGTCTAACTACTCTAAGCTAATGCTCCAACCGCTCACTGGGGCTTGGAACAGCCACCGTCGTCACCACGACCTAACCCATCATCTGGGTGGGATGAGCCCGCAAATGAAAGAAAGGGTCACCACAAAATAAAAGTATATATATATATAACCGGTGCGAAAGATTGTACACATAACAAATATTTCCACAAAACACAAGAGAAAGCTCTTAATCTCAAGAGTAATTCCCACCAACGGGCTTATATAAATAAATCACCAAGCCTAATGCAGACTTCTACAATGGGTGTGACAACCGATTTCTGGTTAGCCACATGCATGATTTAATTCCGGAATTCAACCTCTCTAAAGAAGGCGTAGGTCTCTGGTGGGATAACACCTCCTACTATTGGTGGGATAACACCGGGTAGAGTCACACAAGACAATACCAAAACAATCACGGTGGGATAACACCGGGTGAGTCACACAAGACAACCACCAACTCAATAAAATCCAGTAGGATTTGGCGAAGTCGCACAGACAAACGCCCGGTACGAAGGCAAGTCACACAAGACATACACCTAGGCACACAACTATGAAATGCATGGCATATATTCTCTTCGGCATATACGGGATAGTCACACAAGACAAAATCCTCGCGTAGTCCTATCTGACGCACGCATTCATATATGCTCATGCAAACAATCACATAGCCTAAAGCCTATGTACAAAGCATCTCAACATACATACATTTTCTCAATCATATGTAATTTGCACACATCTTTATAAACACGTTCTCATCAACGAGAATACATAAGTACAAACATGCCAAAGCACACAGCAATTGCATACACAGCAAAACAAAGCATGTCGTAACCATTTCGAAAGACGGAAATAAAGTGGAGCCCTTACCTCGACAAGCTTCCGTTTACTAAAACTCGTCCAAACAACACAACGCGCTTCCTAAAACAAGCAGCGTACCATCAATACATTGTTTCCCAACCAATCGTATTGAAACTAAACCAAAAACCCCAAAAACCTAAAGGTTCCGAAGGAAAAATCCCTATTTCGGATATCATACCAAAAACTACCGTATTGATCAATCACCATGAGTTATTTATACTATTTTTAGGACCCAAAACAATTGTCAAAAGTCTTAAATAATTTGAAATGCAAAATGGCTGTTTTCTTGCGTTATAAGCTACGTACTTTCCGAGTACCCGAAAAACTCGTTTCCAATCCCAACCACTTCCATAAATTAATAAAAAGGGATTAGAAAGCTAAAAACCCAGTTTAGAAATCAGAATCCAAAATTTTAGTTTCCAGAGCTCGCCCTGGCGAGTTGATGGCGAGTGAAGGCAGAGAGGACTGGTCTAGCTCGCTCTGGAGCTCGCCCTGGCGTGTTGTCAGGACCTGTGACACTCGCCCTGGCGAGTAACCACTCGCCCAGCGAGTTTCAACTGTCATGACAGCAAAAGACAGCAACTCACACCACCTTTTTCCACCCAAGCCTAGTTTGATTCTATTAGTTCCCAACACTTTTTCAAGGCATAAAAGCAAACCATTTTCATAAGCAAGCAATTCATTTCCGAAAGCTTGTAGGTTGCTTCGAGTGCAAGTTATTTGGTTTTCACTTCCAAAATCAAAACCAAATCCAAACACAAGTTTTATTACGGACCTTAACCGTCCGGTAATCATTTTCAAACATGTTTTCAAGGTAAAAAGCGACACCACATGTCACAAGAGTTTTAAACCACTTTGACCTCAAAAACTCCACACAAAACACTTAGGAAATATTTTCATAAACATCCAAAATATTTTTTCATCGGATTTTCTAAAACAAAACCATACAACGCATTTCCCTTTCGCCCAAAGGTTCAAAGACAACTTTTCTTTTCAAAACCTTACAACTTAACCACATGTTATTGATCAATACATAACCAAATTAAAACCCTAACTTTTCTCATGAGATTTTCACCAACTCATGGAAAACAAAGATAACAAAGCCTACACATGCTTCTATAGACCTCATGAACAACATTCATGAAACAAAAACCATGTAAGGTAACCTTTTCTAACAAACCCTCATGAGAACATAAACTCAAAAACTCTTAAACTCTATAAGTCTACCAACCTAAGAGATGAGAAGAGAGGGTTACCTTTAGAAAGTGATTCTCTACACTTTTCCTCAAAGCTTCCAAGCTTGAAATGGAGTGAAATGGTGAAGAATGGAAAATTTAGTGAAGGTTAGAAAATGAAATGGAGTTTCACGTGGAAGAGAGAAAGAAAGGAGTGAAGTTTATGATTTTCTTAAGTCCACAATCAACAAACCTCCTTACTATGCCAATGCTCTTGCTCACTCAGGGCCATTGGATCAAAAGACAAAATGCCAAGACAAAACCCTAGCCATTGGATCAAACCAAACCAAATCCACTTGAGATAAAACTCAATACCTCTTAGAAACACTCACACGTTCAGCTCTCGCGCGTCGCGACGAACGAAACTCACAAAAACATAAAACCTACGGAAAGAACGTCTAACGTTTAACATTTCCAAAACTTATCGCCGAATCTTTTTCCGCGACTGTAATTTTCTTCCATACCTTAGAAAATTAATCTCAGAATATATCTTAACTCGCGCAGATATATAAAACTTCCATCCGAAACCTCACTTAAAACAGACGCAGTAAGATTTTCCATCCGCGGGTAAAATCCTACTCGTTTTTCCAAAAAACAAGAATAATCCAAAACTCGTTATTCTGAAACCACAAATAACTTCTTATACAAGAAACAGGATCACAAAACAAAAGTCTGTACAATTACAGTGCACGAGCACAAAACAAACTCGATTACAGCAAAATCCTATAATTACACGATGTTTCACCACATGAACACATCGAAACCCTAATATTCCTTAAACCAACTATACAATGAAATCTTGGGTCTTACAATACTACCCCCGTAAAAGAAGTTTCGTCCTCGAAACTTAGACGTCGTCAAACAAACTGGGGTATAATTCTTTCATCTTACTCTCAAGCTCCCAGGTGGTATCTGAAGGTGGAAAAACACAAGAAGGGGGGGTTGAATTGTGTTTTAAAAATTAAAACTTTTTACCTAATAGCGACTAAGTATGCAGCGGATAAAAACACAAATTAAAGAGAGGGTGCTGAGAGAGAGAAAGAAAGACACGGAATTTATCCTGGTTCCCCTCACAAATCGAGAGTACTCCAGTCCCCTTGTTACTAACAAGAGATTTTCACTATAATCTACTAAAGATTACAAATTGCTCAAGCACACTTGCAAGAGACTTCTCAGGTGCTCAAGTTTCACTAAACAAGAGACTTCTCAAATGCTCAAGTTAAACTTAACAAGAGACTTCTCAAACAAACTTAAGAATAAGAATGAATGTTAAGGAACACTTGATATACTATCAGAGGTGTTTACAAAATACAACTCAATTTGTTCTAAGACTTAGAATGACAGATTTAAATTATGATGTCAGAATGCTTCTTAGTCTTGAACGTAGTAATGGAACAGTAGTAAGAACAGTAGTCATTTCTTCCATTTGAGTCTTCTATTTATACTTGGAGGAAGATGATGACCGTTGCAGAGAGAGAGGTGCCAGCTGGAATTTACTCGTACAATTGATAGCTGTATATTGCCTTCTTTGGTAAGGAATTCCAATTCCACTACCTAGCTATTCAATTTATCACTCATCCATTTTGAGTAATAATAGTACGATAGTACAATCCTCAAATGCGCTCCACTTATGGATAAGGTTAACGTTGTACCAACGAATATTCCTTCCTGTGGATGTGACAGAGCCTTGAAGTGGATTGTTCTTCAATCATTGGTTCTGTATAGGTCAGCTTTTGAGTGACGTAAATTCTTTTTGCTTCTGATGCTGTTGCCATAGCTTCTTGAGGTCTTTTAGCTTCTGAGTCCTTCAGAGCCTTGTTTTATCCTCAGAGTCACTTTCTTCAGCATTCAAAATTCAAGCTTCTGATGAACAGTGTCGTGCTTTCAGAGCTTGTTTTGACTGGCTTCTCTGCTACTATTCATAGTGCTTCTGAATGAATTTTGACTTATAATTCTGCACACTAGAATAATCATTAGTAATACCAATTGTAATTTTAATACTTTGTTATCATCAAAACTACTTAAAAACATTAGAGGTTCATGTCAGACCCACTTTGTTCCAACAATCTCCCCCTTTTTGATGATGACAAACCAAAGCATTAAAATTCAATTGTTGTTGATTTAATTTAATTATGATGACTTCAGGTTTCAAAGGTTTGCAATCTCCCCCTGAGTCTGATAATCCATAAGGGTAGGTTTGTAAGCTCCCCCTAAATTTTATCCATAATTAATTAAAACAGTTTAAGAGTTGATTTATTAACTTAAAATAAATTTTCATATTTAACTCTCAGAAGCATAGTTTTGCAGGCTTTGCTTCTTAGAGTTTGATAATGCTCAGAAGCGGTTTGCAAGCTCTTCTGACATTGTCTATGAATTTTATTTTAGGTTCTTAAATTTTCTCCCCTTTCAATAATCGTACAGAATGAGAAAGAATCATAAGAGATAAATATTGATTCATAATGTATTTAACATAACAGTTTCAGATTGAGCAGTATATGAATGAATCAACATTAATTTTAACGCTACTCTTACCCCCCCTTTTGGCATCAGTCAAAAAGACACAGAAAACCAAGCAGTCAAATGCGTCATAACAAGGCAGTCAAGTCAAAAAGTTATGACAACTAAATTCATTTAATGAATTGTGTTGAAAACCGTCCTGACAAGAGAGCTTGATGACACTATAAAAAGGGATGATTCCTCTCATTTTACTCATCCAGAGTAATCAAGTAACATCAAAAGAAAAACATATAATGGAAAGGCAGGTTACCAAGGATGCTTCAGGCTCAAAAGAAGAGAGCAAGAAGGGAGCAGAGCCCTGGCGCTGCGAAGAAAACAAGCTTCGCTACGAAAGGAACAAGCAAGAACTAATTTTGACAGAGTCAGAGGAAGAGGAATTGGGCTCTGATCTGGAAGAATTTTTATGGACATACAATGATGATACTCCATACGAAGAGTACGAGGCCGCTGTTCAGAAGAACACTGAAGAACTAGTGCAAAAGGCTACTGCCAACTTGCTTTCTTACATTAAGGAGAAACATAAGAAGCTAGATGCAGAGTCTGCTGAAGTTAAGCCTAGCTCTAAGTAGAGTCTTATCATTCTATGTAATAGAAATTCTTCAATAATATTAATAAAGAAGTTTATGCTGTTAATTCCCTTTGTTTTGAGCAAGTTTCTTATATATATATATACCTCATTGCTATTGTCAGAAAACCAGTTACCAGACACGCCTCATTCGGTATTGGTGCCCCGTTGTTAAACAGGCTTTAATACTAAGAAGCTATTTCATGAGTAAACAGGAGTACTGATGAGAGGGACTCTTAGGTTTTGAAAATCCTAGGCTTATTAGTTTAAAAACTAAGATGCTCTTCAGCATCTTTCACTAGAGTCAGAATTCTCAAGAGTACCAGACAATATCATGGTATATAGAACAGTTAAATTTTGAAAAACAAATATAAAACAAACATATAATCAAATAACAGACACACAAATATGGATAATATAGATATGAATTAAAGAAAAATTATCCAAAAATTACATAAACATGATTACAAATAAGTGCTCAGACATGAGGGTTAAGGTTTGGGTTGCTGTTGAGTAAGCTTCAGAAGAAGTTCCATCATTGCATCTATCTTCTTGTTAGTAGCTTCACCAGATCTGTTCATGTCTTCTCTTATATCTGCCCTGAATTCATCCATTTCATTTCTTAGTTCCTCTCTTATGTCATGCTTGATTACATCCAGAGCTTCTTGCATAACAGAGGGTATAGCAGATGAAGAAGAGCCTTGGACAAGTACTGGTGGAAATCTTGGAGGAGATGAAGCAACAATGGGAGTTTTTCCTTTATCAGAATCTGGTTTACTAAGGTTCTGATCATTCATAACAGTATCTTCTGCAGCTCTTTGATTCTCAAAAATCTTATTAGTCTCAATGGTAGCAATGTGAACAGCTCTATCAATCAATAAGTTTAAGGCTTCTTGTTCAGCAAGCCTCTGACGTTCCATTTCAGCAGCTATCCTAGCCTGCTCTTCATCAAAAGATCTTATCATACTTTCATCAACAGCAGCTAAAAAGGCTAACCTCTGACATTCTTCTTCATGGTTGAAGAATGTGAGCCTTGGAGCACATGTCCTCTCAGCAATCTCAAATAGTTCCCGTACAATGTTTGCTCCTCTACCCTTAATCTTATCCTTCAGATGAGTACTGAGAATCCTTAAGGATTTACCAAACAAGTACTCTAATTCCCTGACCTCAGCATCCATATCAGAGGGGAAGATAAGAGCTTCTTCCTCTCTTTGTTTGAACCTCTTAAGTCTAATACCTATAGCATTATTTAGCAGTTCAAGGTTTGGTTCAGAGTCAGAATTGAAAAAGGATAAGGATGGGTCAAAGGGAATGGTTGGTTCAGGTTCCTTTCTTTTGAGTTCAATAATTTTGATTTTGCTGAGATTTGGAGGTATGATATCATCATCAAGATTGATGGAATCCTTGAATATTTGATGTTCAGCTTTAGTTAGGTGTTGGTAAAGCTCAAGAACCTCTTCTAAAACTAGAGGTCTGTTGAGTGGGTCAGGGACAGGTTGTGGTGATTGATGTTGTTGTTCAGTCATGACATTTATTGGTGATGAGTGAGGTGATTTTTGTTGTTCTTCAGAATGAGCAATTGGCTCATTCTGAACAGGGGTGAATGTAGGTGGATTTACTCGTGAGATGTGATCAAGTGAGGGAGGGGGTGTGTGAATGACCTGTGTGTTTTGTGTTTTATGGACGGGTGAATCATTTGTGAGATTCATGGATGGAAATTGATGTGGTGAATTTGGATTTGAGTTGGTAAATGCAACACCACACATGTGTTGTTCAAGATGTTCTATGACAGAACCTTGATTTGTGGATTGATTGAGAATGGTGGTGTCTACATTAATAGTAGGTTCTTCATCAGAAGAGAGATGAATGGGCTTTATGGAGGTTTTCTTTGTGGTTTTCTTGAAAGAGGTTCTCTTTGGTGTAAGAGTTTTCTTTTGTTTTGGGTTGGATTCTCTGATGAGTGTAGCAATTAACTCATCTGAGGCAGTGCTGGTATCTGATGAAGATGATGATGATATAGCTTTATGATCAGGTAAGACTACACTAATGGGTACAGTGAAGTCTATGGGTTGAGGTTGATTTGTAGATGATGGAGGTTGAGAAATAGATGATTTAGCAATAGAGGGTTGAGGTTCAGAACCAATAACCTGAGCTACAGGAATGCTAGAAGTATTAGATTCAGAGATCTTACCTTTTGGTTTAGAAGCTCTGGTCTTTAATCTCTTTGCAGATTTAGCAGGGTTCTGATCTTCCTCAGAAGCTGAAGGCCTATCATGCCTTTTCTTTGTCCGTTTTTCCTTCTGAACAGCTTCAGTCATCATACCTTCAGCACCTTCTTCAGTCTCATCAGCACTAGCATGTCCTTGATCATCAGAGCCTTCATCATTCATTTCTTGCTCAGTAGTTCTTGGCTTTCTTCTATTCCTTGTAATATCTCTTGGTCCCTTGAAGATATCCCAATTAGGAACACTTACAACCATTTTCCTGGGCACACTAACCCCAGTATCTCTTCTTACTGATTCAAGAAAGTTCTTGATGACCTCTTCATTATCATGTTCTGATATGGTGGGAAACCCATCACACCAGAAGTACTTTTCGTACACTTGCTGCAGAGGTGTTTTCACTTGAATGATTTCTTCCTTGGTTTTTCTCTTCATGTTGACCAGAACTGATGCATCATACTTAGCAGTTTGGAAAACTCTAAGTTTTTCTTTGGCACTCACAATGTCTGTGAGTTTGGTTTGCCTTATCAGTTCTGAGATTAACCTAGGGTGATGAATGACTGATGGTATTTTGGTTCTACCCTCATTGATGGTAAGGCACATGTGATCAAAAAGAATCTTAGCCAAATTAACTTTTACCCTCTTGTATAAGAACCAGATGAGATGTTTGTGTGGAATGGAGATGGTATCCAATCCACCTTTTCTGGTGAAGATAGTAGATAAACACATTCTGAAAGCAAATTCAAATGAATTCTTCATGTGCATTACTTTTCCAAAATCCTTTTGTGTGCATCCAGATTTAAAGAGGTCCTGATGAATTGAATCCAAATGCTTGCTTTTCTTATCATACACTTCTATATCTTCTCCTTTGTTGTCTAAACCCAGAATCTTAGCAATGTGTGCCTGAGTTATCACAACATTGATTCCCAAAATATTTGACCTAATTTCCCTTTCTCTATAAGGTTTAAGACCAAGTTCCTTTCTTGTTTTCCCTCGTAATTCCTGGTTCTTTTCAACCAAATCCTTGTATTCTTTATCAGCACTTGCTCTATCGTACACTTTAGCCTTCTGCCAGAAATACTTCACTATGTCGTAGTATACGAAACCATTAAGCATCTCAAAATAATTTTGCCATTGTTGGTTGTAGAACAAGTATTGAATGTCAATCCCATTCGCTTTCAAACTTTCAAAATCTACGAACTTCTCAGTGAAGAAATCATAAGCATCTGGTCCAGCGTCAGTTTGATGATGTTCGTAGACTAGATTATCTTTTGAATTAAGATCGATGATGGGTGGTAATGTAGGGTTAAAGGGTTCTTGAACGATTACGTTTGATGAACGAGCAGCCATGATTTCAACGCAGAGCAATTTGGGAGTTTCTGAGTTTTTAGGTTTGTGTGGGAAGTGATTATGTGTAAAAGTTGTGCAAAGTGAGTGAAGTGACTTATAAATAGTAACTAGCACACATACACAGAGAAAGTAAACATTGGGAGGGAGCGCGAGCAGTTTTAAAAATTAAATAATATACTTAACTGCCATAATCATCATTAACTGTTCTCTGCCCGTCAGGATCTAGACACGTGTTGAAAAAGTTTAATCATAGCTGACGCGTGTATAGACAACTGTTGTACACTTACACGAACTGAACGTTTCATTTCTAAAAGGTTCAGAGCCTCACTCATTTGTATCTGACACCTCATCAGAACCTGTTACTCTTCAGAGCCTAAATTATTCAGAGCTTCCCAAGGGATACTCTAAGTTATAAGAGGTTCTGATAGAGCTTCAGATGCTAATTCTATTCTACTTCTCAGAGCTAATTTTCTTCAGAGATATAGTGCATGTTCAAATTCTTTTTGATAAAATCAAATCTTTCAATAGCTAAAGGTTTAGTAAATATATCAGCCCATTGATGTTCAGTATCAATGAATTGAATATCTATTGTACCTTTCTGAACATGATCCCTTATAAAATGATGTTTTATTTCAATATGTTTAGCTCTTGAGTGTAGAATAGGGTTCTTAGACAAATGAATAGCAGCAGTATTGTCACAATATAGTGGAATACTGCTTTCAGCTATGTTATAATCTTCCAACTGATATTTCATCCAGAGAAGCTGTGTGCAGCATTTAGCAGCTGAGATGTATTCTGCTTCTGCTGTAGACAAAGCAATAGTTGTTTGTCTCTTGCTGGCCCAAGATATGAGATTTTCACCAATGAATTGGCAATTTCCACTAGTGGATTTCCTCTCAATCTTATCACCAGCATAGTCAGCATCACAGAATCCAACTAGCTTACTATCTAGGGATTTTTTATAAAGAAGTCCTAGATTAGTAGTTCCTTTCAGATATCTAAAGATCCTCTTAACAGCAGTTAAGTGAGGTTCTCTAGGATCTGACTGGAATCTTGCACACAAGCATACACTATATAGAATATCAGGTCTAGATGCTGTTAGGTAGAGTAAAGAACCAATCATACCTCGATACAGCTTCTGATCTACTTTGCTTCCTATCTCTTCTTTGCTTAAGCTGCTGGTAGGATGCATGGGTGTAGACATTATCTTGCAGTCATCAAGGTTGAACTTCTTCAGAAGCTCTTTTGTATACTTGCTTTGATGAATGTAAGTGCCATCTTTTCCTTGATTAATTTGGATTCCAAGGAAGAACTTCAATTCACCCATCATACTCATTTCAAATTCATCCTGCATAAGCTTAGAGAAATTCTTGCAAAGAGAAGCATTAGTTGAACCAAAAATTATATCATCTACATAAATTTGAATGATTAAGATATCTTTCTTAGATGTCTTTCTAAATAATGTATTGTCAATTTGACCTTTTTGAAAACCATTTTCTAAAAGAAAATTACTCAGTCTTTCATACCAAGCTCTTGGAGCTTGTTTGAGACCATAGAGTGATTTCTTAAGTTTATAAACATAATTAGGATTTTTCAAATCCTCAAAACCTGGGGGTTGTTTGACATATACTTCTTCAGAAATAACACCATTAAGAAAGGCGCTCTTAACATCCATTTGGTACAATGTGATTCCATTGTTAACAGCATATGAAAGAAGTAACCTGATTGCTTCCAGTCTTGCTACTGGAGCAAATGTTTCAGTGAAGTCTATACCTTCTTGCTGACTGTAGCCTTGTGCTACCAGTCTAGCTTTATTTCTTACCACTTCACCTTGTTCATTCATCTTGTTTCTAAATACCCACTTAGTTCCAATGATGTTCTTATGTGCTGGTCTTGGCACTAAGTCCCATACATCATTTCTTTGAAACTGATTGAGCTCATCTTGCATAGCTACAATCCATCCATCGTCAGTAAGTGCTTCATCAACATTCTTTGGTTCTAACATTGAGATTAGCCCCAGAAATGAATCAAGATGTTGATAGTCTGATCTTGTCTTTCTTGGACTTTCTTTGTTTCCAAGAATTAAATCTTCTGGATGTGATGATCTATATTTGAACTTCCTTCTTGGAGCTTCATCAGCATCAGCACTTGGTTGAGTGTCTTCTTCTGAAGTGTCATCATGTTCTTGTGATGCTTCTAATTGAGGTGCTTCTTCAGCATCTTCTTCCAATACAGCTTCTGAAGCTTCAACAGCTTCTGATGCTTTGTCAGGTTCTGAATCGATGTATTGGTATGGAACACCTGCATAACTATTATCTTGCTCTGACATTTTACTGTCAGGCTCTTTATCATCAAATCTAACATGTATAGATTCTTCCACTGTATTGGTTTCAGAATTATACACTCTGTATGCCTTTGAGCGTTCAGAGTAACCTATAAAGATTCCCTTACAAGCTTTGGCATCAAATTTTCTTTTGTAGGCCTTGTTGTTTAGAATGTAACATGTACATCCAAACTGGTGAAAGTAAGAGATGTTGGGTTTTCTTCCTTTGAAGAGTTCATATGTTGTTAGATTCAATAGAGGTCTTATGTAGATCCTATTTTGAATGTAACAAGCTGTGTTTACAGCTTCTGCCCAGAAGTGCTTAGCAAGTTTTGTCTCATGCATCATGGTTCTTGCCATTTCTTGTAAAGACCTGTTCTTTCTCTCTACAACACCATTTTGTTGTGGTGTTCTAGGAGCAGAGAACTCATGGACAATGCCATGATCTTCACAAAAAGTTGCAAGTGGTTCGTTTTCAAATTCACCACCATGATCACTTCTAACCTTTAAGATTTTGAGACCTTTCTCATTTTGCACTTGAGTGCAGAAGATACTGAACACATCATATGCATCATCTTTCACTCTTAAAAACTTTACCCAAGTCCATCTACTGTAATCATCAACAATAACTAATCCATATTTCTTCCCATTGATTGAGGCAGTACTTACTGGACCAAACAAATCAATGTGAAGTAGTTCTAAGGGTCTTGAGGTAGAGACAATGTTTTTAGGTTTAAAAGAAGTTTTTGAAATTTTGCCAATCTGACAAGGACCACACAGAGCATCTGAATGGTATTTAAGATTTGGCAGGCCTTTAACCAACTTTAGTTTGCTAAGCTTAGAGATTAATCTCCAGTTAGCATGACCTAAGCGTTGGTGCCAGACCCACTTTTCATCATTCAGAGATAGAAGACAAACTATCTTCTGCTCAGTGAGTTCTGACAGATTCACCTTATAAACATTACCTCTTCTTAATCCTTTAAACAATATGGACTTGTCAGAATCATTGATTACTGTACATGCCTCTTTATCAAATTTAACAATAAATCCGCTATCACAAAATTGACTAATGCTAAGCAGATTATGTTTGAGGCCATCAACTAACCAAACATTTTTAATTGAAAGAGAAGAGTTACCAACTATACCTGTACCAATGATCTTCCCTTTTTGGTTTCCTCCAAACCCCACAGTACCTCCCTCTTTCAGAGTCAGGGTTTGGAACATATGCCTTTCTCCCGTCATATGTCGTGAGCAGCCACTGTCCAGGTACCAGCATTGCTGCTTTGGCCTTCTTAGTGTGCAAACCTGAAGCAAATATTATTTGAGATTTTGGTACCCATATCTTTATGGGTCCTTTTATGTTAGTCTTTACAGGTCCAGGTGGTCTTTGTTTGTGAGACCTATCAGAGCCTCTAGAGTTAACCACCCTTGTTGAAACGTTTTTGGGTTTAGTATAGCTCTTGAGCTTTGTTCTTGAATATGTCAGAGCTTCTTTAGATTTAACATTAGCTTGAGGCTTAACAATCTTAGGTTCTGAGGTTTTATCCTTCAGAGTCTTTGATTTTTGAGCCTCTGGCTTTGATGTTCTATTAGAAGCTGACTCATTTAGAACTTCTGATTGACTCTTTACAAAGACAACCTTAGGTTTTGATTTATCTATATTAGAGGACTTTGAAGATAATGGATTATCTTTAAAACGTGAGAATCCAAGACCTTCTCCTCTATTTCTACTTACATGATAAATCAAAGAGGCTATTTTACTTCTTTTCATTCCATTGATAAGGAATTCCTGAAGAGCAAATTCATGTTCTGGAGGAACCTTATCATCAAGAACATAATGAGTTTCCATAAATTCATTTCTTGATTTTAGAGACTCATTTTGTTCAATTATTTCATTTGCCTTTTCGGTCAGGTTGTTATAGGCCTTTTTAAGGACCTTACACTCACCTGCCTTTTTGGTTAAAAGTTTTAAGGCATCTTTTAATGAATCTATTAATTCAGAACGAGAAAGTTTAGCAAGTACCTCATCTTCATCTTCTGAATCTGAGTCATCTTCGTGCTCAGAGTTCTCTTGGTCAGAAGCGGTTGCCATCAAGGCTAGATTTGCTTCTTCTTCCCCATCAGAATCTGATTCCTGATCCAAATCATCCCAAGTGGCAAGGAACCTCTTCTTGAGCTTACTTTTGTATCTTTCTTTGTTAGAGGTTCTCTTGGATGATTTACTCAGGTTCTCTGGACAGTCAGCAATGAAGTGTCCTGGTTTGTTGCACTTAAAGCATTTGTTTTGTTCTTCCTTTTTATCCTTAGAAGTACCAACCTTCTTGGAAGAACCTCCAAACTTACCAGCATACTTCTTGCTTCTCTTAGCCCATTGCGATACTCTTGCAGCCATCAGAACCATTTCTTCTTCTTCATCAGAGTCCATCTCGTGACCTTCTTCAGAAGCTTCTTCATCAGATACTATAGCCTTCGCCTTCAGAGCCTTAGAGGAACTCTTGGTGCTTAGTGCTATCCCTTTTAGCTTCTTAGTCGATTCATCAGTCATGAGTTCCATCTCATGACTCTTTAAAGAACTAACCAAGCTTTCAAGAGACACAGTATCTAAATCCTTAGATTCCTGAAACGCTGTCACTTTTGGTCTCCACTTTGGCGGCAAGCTTCTGAGTACTTTCCTTACATGATCAGCCTCAGTATAGCTCTTATCTAAAACTTGAAGTCCAGAAACAAGAATTTGAAACCTAGAGAACATTGTCTCAATGTCCTCTCCGTCCTTCATTTTAAATAATTCATACCGATGTACTAACAAGTTGGCCTTAGCCTCCTTAACTTGTTTATTTCCTTCATACTTGGATTTAAGAGAATCCCAGATAGACTTAGCCGTTCTCTTATCTCCAATTTTCAAGTACTCATCATGAGAGATGGCATTTGTCATCATCCCTTTTACACTGTGGTGCTTCTTATATTCCAGCTTTTGAGTGGGTGTAAAAGCCTTCCTGTCTTTAGAGCTAACAACACCTTCTAGGTCCATATTTTCAAAGTTCACTCCATCTTCTACCAAATCCCACAGATCACAATCAATCGCCATGATGTGACTGTACATCTTGGTTTTCCAGAATGGATAACCAGTTTCAGTTCCATTGAAAAAGGGAATTTTGTCAGAAGACCTTCTGTCTTTAGAATTAGAATCATAGTCAAATGGAACTTCATTGAGATTCTTCTCAGCAGACATGTTTTTCCTCCCTGAATCTTAACTGTTTCACTGATAGGTGAGAGTTAGGCAACAACCAGGCTCTGATACCAATTGAAGGTGGAAAAACACAAGAAGGGGGGGTTGAATTGTGTTTTAAAAATTAAAACTTTTTACCTAATAGCGACTAAGTATGCAGCGGATAAAAACACAAATTAAAGAGAGGGTGCTGAGAGAGAGAAAGAAAGACACGGAATTTATCCTGGTTCCCCTCACAAATCGAGAGTACTCCAGTCCCCTTGTTACTAACAAGAGATTTTCACTATAATCTACTAAAGATTACAAATTGCTCAAGCACACTTGCAAGAGACTTCTCAGGTGCTCAAGTTTCACTAAACAAGAGACTTCTCAAATGCTCAAGTTAAACTTAACAAGAGACTTCTCAAACAAACTTAAGAATAAGAATGAATGTTAAGGAACACTTGATATACTATCAGAGGTGTTTACAAAATACAACTCAATTTGTTCTAAGACTTAGAATGACAGATTTAAATTATGATGTCAGAATGCTTCTTAGTCTTGAACGTAGTAATGGAACAGTAGTAAGAACAGTAGTCATTTCTTCCATTTGAGTCTTCTATTTATACTTGGAGGAAGATGATGACCGTTGCAGAGAGAGAGGTGCCAGCTGGAATTTACTCGTACAATTGATAGCTGTATATTGCCTTCTTTGGTAAGGAATTCCAATTCCACTACCTAGCTATTCAATTTATCACTCATCCATTTTGAGTAATAATAGTACGATAGTACAATCCTCAAATGCGCTCCACTTATGGATAAGGTTAACGTTGTACCAACGAATATTCCTTCCTGTGGATGTGACAGAGCCTTGAAGTGGATTGTTCTTCAATCATTGGTTCTGTATAGGTCAGCTTTTGAGTGACGTAAATTCTTTTTGCTTCTGATGCTGTTGCCATAGCTTCTTGAGGTCTTTTAGCTTCTGAGTCCTTCAGAGCCTTGTTTTATCCTCAGAGTCACTTTCTTCAGCATTCAAAATTCAAGCTTCTGATGAACAGTGTCGTGCTTTCAGAGCTTGTTTTGACTGGCTTCTCTGCTACTATTCATAGTGCTTCTGAATGAATTTTGACTTATAATTCTGCACACTAGAATAATCATTAGTAATACCAATTGTAATTTTAATACTTTGTTATCATCAAAACTACTTAAAAACATTAGAGGTTCATGTCAGACCCACTTTGTTCCAACAGTATCTCCTGTAGCTTCGTTTCATATTACCTTCACCAAAGGTATCTCTTTCGTCCTCAGACGTTTCATCTTCCTATCCGCAATCTTGATCGGCGGAACCTCGAATGACAAGTTATCCCTCAACTGGATATCATCTGGTGTGATCACATGTGATGGATCCGGTGTATATTTCCGCAATTGCGACACATGGAACACGTCATGAATCAAAGATAGTACCGGTGGCAACGCGATCCGATATGCTACCTTCCCAATCCGTTCCAAAATCTGATAAGGCCCTATAAACTTCGGAGTCAACTTCTTTGCTTTCAAAGCCCTCCCAACGCCAGTTGTTGGAGTAACACGGAGAAACACGTGATCTCCCTCCTCAAACTCTAGAGGCCTCCGA
Organism: Trifolium repens; assembly: GCA_030408175.1. Classification (NCBI taxonomy): domain Eukaryota; kingdom Viridiplantae; phylum Streptophyta; class Magnoliopsida; order Fabales; family Fabaceae; genus Trifolium; species Trifolium repens. The sequence goes on along the minus strand of CP125846.1, from coordinate 12,446,459 downwards.
CGCCTATCCGCATAACTCTTTTGTCGATCTTGAGCAACCTTCATCATTGCCCCTATCTTTCGGACCTTGTCCGTCGTCTGTTGTACCATTTCCGGTCCTACTATCATACTCTCCCCATCTTGGTACCAACACAAAGGAGTCTGACATCTTCTCCCATACAAAGCCTCGTATGGTGCCATTCCAATACTCGCGTGGAAACTGTTGTTGTATGTGAATTCTATCAAAGGTAACACATCATCCCAACTTCCACGATCATCCAATACACATGCTCTCAACAAATCTTCCAAAGATTGATTTGTTCTCTCGGTCTGCCCATCTGTATGCGGATGGTAGGCGGAACTCAATCTCAGTTTCGTCCCCAACGCCTCATGCAAGGTCCTCCAAAAGTGTGAAGTAAACTTTGGGTCTCGATCCGACACTATACTTGACGGAATCCCATGTAACCTCACAATCTCAGCAATGTAAACATCGGTCAACTTCGCCGCTGTATCCGTAGTTCTTACCGGTAGAAAATGAGCGGACTTTGTCAAACGATCCACTATCACCCAAATGGAATCATGCTTCCTCCTGGTCCTAGGTAAACCAGTGATGAAATCCATAGAAATGCTATCCCACTTCCACTCGGGGATATCTAATGACTGCAGCATCCCTACGGGTCTCTGATGCTCAATCTTCGCCTTCTGACAAGTCAGACACGACGCCACATACTCAGCCACATCCTTTTTCATACCCGGCCACCAGAAATCATGCCTCAGGTCTTGATACATCTTTGTTGCTCCGGGATGTATACTAAGTTTACTCTTGTGTGCCTCCTCTAGAATGATGTTTCTCAAGTTCACCGCATCGGGCACACACACCCTACCTTGACACCTCAAAATGTTGTCCGATCCCACCTTGAAATCTCGGTTGGTTCCTCGAACAATCAAAGCTCTTTTCTCCATGAGAAACTTGTCATCTTGACAATTTGCAATGTCCTCCAATAACCCGCTTGAGATGGTAATCATACCCAGTCTCATATTTCCTAAAGCAAACTCTACTTCTAGGTGCAAGTCACGAAACTCTCTCAACAACTCTTGTTGACTAGCCATTTGTGCCGAACAAACCGACACACTCTTCCTACTCAAAGCATCGGCTACCACATTAGCCTTTCCCGGATGGTATTCTAAGGTGAAATCAAAATCCTTCAAGGTCTCCATCCACCTCCTCTGTCGCATATTAAGCTCTTTCTGATCGAACAGATACTTAAGACTTTTATGGTCACTAAACACGACAAAAGTGCAACCATAAAGATGATGTCTCCAAATCTTCAATGCAAAAACAACGGCCGCAAGCTCTAAATCGTGCGTCGGATAATTCTTTTCATGCACTTTCAACTGCCTTGACGCATAAGCCACTGCTCTCTTGTGTTGCATCAACACACAACCCAACCCTTGATGAGAAGCATCACAATAAACCTCATACGGTTCCTCCGACTGTGGTAGCATCAAAACTGGTGAAGTCGTCAACCGTTCTTTCAACAACTGGAAACTCGACTCACACTTCTCTGTCCAAGCAAAAGGTTGATCTTTTCGCGTAAGTTGCGTCATAGGCGCCACAATCTTAGCGAAACCCTCAATGAATCTCCGGTAATAACCGGCCAAACCAACAAAACTCCTCACATCAGTCACTGTTTGAGGCTGCTTCCATGAAAGTACCGTATCAATCTTGGCTGGATCCACGGCTATTCCCTCCTTTGATATAACATGGCCAAGGAAATTCACCTCTTCCAACCAAAAGTCACACTTTGACGGATTAGCATACAACTTTTTCTCCCTCAAAACTTGCAAAACCAAGCGAAGATGCTCTTCATGCTCCTCTTCACTCTTCGAATACACTAAAATGTCATCAATGAACACCACCACAAACTTGTCCAAAAATGAATTGAATATCCGATTCATGTAAGCCATAAAGATAGCAGGTGCATTCGTCACTCCAAACGGCATCACTAAGAACTCATAATGCCCATACCGCGTCCTAAACGCCGTTTTCTGAACATCCTCGCCTCGCACTCTTATCTGGTGATATCCAGATTTCAAGTCGATCTTGGAAAACACTGAGGCTCCCCTCAACTGATCCATCAGATCATCAATTCGTGGCAATGGATATCGGTTCTTGATAGTCACCTTATTAAGCTTCCGATAATCCACACACAGACGAGATTTACCATCCTTCTTTTTAACCAATAAGACCGGTGCTCCCCAAGGCGACACACTAGGCCTTATGAAACCCTTCTCCAACAAGTCCTCAATCTGACTTTTCAACTCTACCAACTCGGCTGGAGCCATCCGATAAGCTGATTCCGAAATCGGACCCGTACCCGGTTGCAAATCAATGAAGAATTCCACTTCTCTACACGGAGGAAAAGCTGGAATCTCCGATGGAAACACATCTTGGAAATCCTGAACCACTCGAATTTCCTCAATTCGGATCTCCGACGTCACTCCTAAGCTAGCAAGTGAAACTATCTCCGGTTCTCCGTTACACATAACCACAGAAAGCCGATTTGCAGACAAGTACCTTCGCACACCTGGCTCGGGAAAGAAAACCAATTTCCGAGCACAGTCTAGAATTACATAATGATAAGACAACCAATCCATCCCGAGGATGATCTCGAGAGATAACAGTGGTAGGCAAACCAAATTGACCAGAAAATCCCTATTCTGGATTACTACCAAACAATGCAAACATGCAGTATTCACTACCAAATCCTTAGCAGGAGTCAAAACATTCAAATTAAATGGAAGAACAGAAACATTCAAACTCAACCGATTTGCACATATAATCCTCATCTATCCCATCCCTAAAGAAGCGGAAGAAACGGGATAGTGATTCAAATTTCTTGGCATATGCCTCAACATTCATGCCCCCCTGACGCAACCTCAGAAATTCCTCCCCATACCTTTCCCTAGCTGTCTCGGGAAAGTACTTGGCTAGGAACCTCCTCTTGAAGTTCTCCCAATTTAACTCTTCATGGCCATTCTCCATGATAATACGGGTGTTCCTCCACCAATACTCAGAACCTCCCAATAACTGATAGGTAGCTAAGACTACCTTCTCCCCTTCTGGACAATGGATTGCCCCGAAAATTCTCTCCACAGATTGGAGCCACAAGTCAGCAGTTTCCGGACCTCCCTCCCCATTAAACTTTGGAGGAGTTTGGTGGTTGAAGTTTGAGAGAAGTCTAGATCCAACAGCGAGTATTTCCCTTTCGCGCTTTTCCAGATCCCTCTGCGCCTTAGCATGGCTCTGAGCAGTCACAGTCGCTGCCATCGTATGCATGGCATAAGCCATCTGATTTATATCAACCTCTGGTACCATAGGAGCTGGATTCGCCCTTCTTGGCGGCATTCTATTCTGCACAATACCAATTCTGATTAGATTCCTTATCCAAACATTTCTGAGTCTCAACAGAAAGTCTCATCCAACGGTTACTAACACATAACCCGACACAGAACAAACACTCTAGAACTAACTCAACACTAGTTACGTTCCAACCGACTCTGGACTAACGACTCAAGTATACACTTTCCCTTTGAAGATTTAAAGCCGGGCTCTGATACCAAATTGTAACACCCCGTTTTTCAAAAGCCAAAAAGGGCATTATTTTTTTTTTTCTTTTTCAACTAACACTCAGAGTGCGCATAAAAGATTTTAAATGAACCGGCATTCAAATATACAAAGAACTCATTACTAAAAGGTGTTTCGACAAGCAAAGTGTATTTCCTGAATAATTACAATCCAAGTCTAAGTATTCGAATACTTACCACAAAACAAGTTAGAAATCCTATGCTAACCAAAAAGCACGGTGCACAAAACACACCGGCGCATAGTCTAACTACTCTAAGCTAATGCTCCAACCGCTCACTGGGGCCTGGAACAGCCACCGTCGTCACCACGACCTAACCCATCATCTGGGTGGGATGAGCCCGCAAATGAAAGAAAGGGTCACCACAAAATAAAAGTATATATATATATAACCGGTGCGAAAGATTGTACACATAACAAATATTTCCACAAAACACAAGAGAAAGCTCTTAATCTCAAGAGTAATTCCCACCAACGGGCTTATATAAATAAATCACCAAGCCTAATGCAGACTTCTACAATGGGTGTGACAACCGATCTCTGGTTAGCCACATGCATGATTTAATTCCGGAATTCAACCTCTCTAAAGAAGGCGTAGGTCTCTGGTGGGATAACACCTCCTACTATTGGTGGGATAACACCGGGTAGAGTCACACAAGACAATACCAAAACAATCACGGTGGGATAACACCGGGTGAGTCACACAAGACAACCACCAACTCAATAAAATCCAGTAGGATTTGGCGAAGTCGCACAGACAAACGCCCGGTACGAAGGCAAGTCACACAAGACATACACCTAGGCACACAACTATGAAATGCATGGCATATATTCTCTTCGGCATATACGGGATAGTCACACAAGACAAAATCCTCGCGTAGTCCTATCTGACGCACGCATTCATATATGCTCATGCAAACAATCAAATAGCCTAAAGCCTATGTACAAAGCATCTCAACATACATACATTTTCTCAATCATATGTAATTTGCACACATCTTTATAAACACGTTCTCATCAACGAGAATACATAAGTACAAACATGCCAAAGCACACAGCAATTGCATACACAGCAAAACAAAGCATGTCGTAACCATTTCGAAAGACGGAAATAAAGTGGAGCCCTTACCTCGACAAGCTTCCGTTTACTAAAACTCGTCCAAACAACACAACGCGCTTCCTAAAACAAGCAGCGTACCATCAATACATTGTTTCCCAACCAATCGTATTGAAACTAAACCAAAAACCCCAAAAACCTAAAGGTTCCGAAGGAAAAATCCCTATTTCGGATATCATACCAAAAACTACCGTATTGATCAATCACCATGAGTTATTTATACTATTTTTAGGACCCAAAACAATTGTCAAAAGTCTTAAATAATTTGAAATGCAAAATGGCTGTTTTCTTGCGTTATAAGCTACGTACTTTCCGAGTACCCGAAAAACTCGTTTCCAATCCCAACCACTTCCATAAATTAATAAAAAGGGATTAGAAAGCTAAAAACCCAGTTTAGAAATCAGAATCCAAAATTTTAGTTTCCAGAGCTCGCCCTGGCGAGTTGATGGCGAGTGAAGGCAGAGAGGACTGGTCTAGCTCGCTCTGGAGCTCGCCCTGGCGTGTTGTCAGGACCTGTGACACTCGCCCTGGCGAGTAACCACTCGCCCAGCGAGTTTCAACTGTCATGACAGCAAAAGACAGCAACTCACACCACCTTTTTCCACCCAAGCCTAGTTTGATTCTATTAGTTCCCAACACTTTTTCAAGGCATAAAAGCAAACCATTTTCATAAGCAAGCAATTCATTTCCGAAAGCTTGTAGGTTGCTTCGAGTGCAAGTTATTTGGTTTTCACTTCCAAAATCAAAACCAAATCCAAACACAAGTTTTATTACGGGCCTTAACCGTCCGGTAATCATTTTCAAACATGTTTTCAAGGTAAAAAGCGACACCACATGTCACAAGAGTTTTAAACCACTTTGACCTCAAAAACTCCACACAAAACACTTAGGAAATATTTTCATAAACATCCAAAATATTTTTTCATCGGATTTTCTAAAACAAAACCATACAACGCATTTCCCTTTCGCCCAAAGGTTCAAAGACAACTTTTCTTTTCAAAACCTTACAACTTAACCACATGTTATTGATCAATACATAACCAAATTAAAACCCTAACTTTTCTCATGAGATTTTCACCAACTCATGGAAAACAAAGATAACAAAGCCTACACATGCTTCTATAGACCTCATGAACAACATTCATGAAACAAAAACCATGTAAGGTAACCTTTTCTAACAAACCCTCATGAGAACATAAACTCAAAAACTCTTAAACTCTATAAGTCTACCAACCTAAGAGATGAGAAGAGAGGGTTACCTTTAGAAAGTGATTCTCTACACTTTTCCTCAAAGCTTCCAAGCTTGAAATGGAGTGAAATGGTGAAGAATGGAAAATTTAGTGAAGGTTAGAAAATGAAATGGAGTTTCACGTGGAAGAGAGAAAGAAAGGAGTGAAGTTTATGATTTTCTTAAGTCCACAATCAACAAACCTCCTTACTATGCCAATGCTCTTGCTCACTCATGGCCATTGGATCAAAAGACAAAATGCCAAGACAAAACCCTAGCCATTGGATCAAACCAAACCAAATCCACTTGAGATAAAACTCAATACCTCTTAGAAACACTCACACGTTCAGCTCTCGCGCGTCGCGACGAACGAAACTCACAAAAACATAAAACCTACGGAAAGAACGTCTAACGTTTAACATTTCCAAAACTTATCGCCGAATCTTTTTCCGCGACTGTAATTTTCTTTCATACCTTAGAAAATTAATCTCAGAATATATCTTAACTCGCGCAGATATATAAAACTTCCATCCGAAACCTCACTTAAAACAGACGCAGTAAGATTTTCCATCCGCGGGTAAAATCCTACTCGTTTTTCCAAAAAACAAGAATAATCCAAAACTCGGTATTCTGAAACCACAAATAACTTCTTATACAAGAAACAGGATCACAAGACAAAAGTCTGTACAATTACAGTGCACGAGCACAAAACAAACTCGATTACAGCAAAATCCTATAATTACACGATGTTTCACCACATGAACACATCGAAACCCTAATATTCCTTAAACCAACTATACAATGAAATCTTGGGTCTTACACAGTTTCACGTAATATTAAATCTTAATTGTTTATTTGAAATTCAGACGACTTTAATATTATATATACAATTTTATGCATTAAAACAATCTTAAAATTTTTGATTGAGCAGTTCAAGTTAATTACTAACCGTAGGAAATTTCATTCCCCTACAACACACACCTTACTGTTCAATTTCTTAACACCAACTTTGTCTTCAATACCTACTTTCCCTCTCAAAACCATTTTTTTTCCACTCTCTAAATTACTACAACGGTCTTCAATTTCTCGTACACGTGTATGAACCAATGATCATATAATTTTTTTTAGCAGTACAAAAAGGTCAATTAGGAAGGATCTATAATCATCGGGTCATACATGTGTACGAGAAGCTCTAGTTAGTTTTGTTAATTAGTACAATTTTTTATGTGGATTTTTTCTTCTAATCCACCATTATTAGGAAGGATCTATGATCAGTGGCGGAGTTAAGAAAAAATATTGAGGTGGACCACTAAAAAACTATAAGATATAAATTAAATACAAAAATTATATTGGATATAAAAATTTGAGTTACTTATAATAAGCATACAATTATTATCAAAAAAATTAATTGAATACCTTAAAATCTACGTGTACCATGTGACTTGAAATTAACAGGTAAATAAGTATTTTTTTAAAGAAATTTTATTTTCTATCATTTAAATAATTATAATAACTAATTATTATTTACCAAAACTATAAAGAAAATAAAATTTGATTTTTTTTAAAAAAAAATAATCAGTAATATTAGTGATCATTGAATTTTTTTTATATACAAAAGTGTAAAAAATGAGTATAATGTTTATAAAAAATGAAATTGTGTTTTTCTTATGAAATTATTTTCTCTTAAATAAAATAGTTGGCAAATAACTTTTTGATTCATAAAAATGATGTTTATTTATTTAAAGATCAAGTATATTGATACATTCAAATTCTTTAGTGTAGTAATTTAGAGGTATATAGATATGAAAAACATTTTTTTAAAGACATTTATTTGCTTTAGAGGCCTGATACATTATTACAAATTCTCATTTTACTTGTTAAAATTGATTTTTTTTAAAGAAATTCAAATAGAGAAAACAATAAAAAAAATTCAGGATGTAGGGATTGAAGCCATAACCACTAGTATGTTTATAGAAATCATTATAGTAACGCGGAAACTAAAATATTAAGTATGTTCGAGAAATTATATTAAATTCTCATGAGTATTTTAGTAATTTCGATTATTTGATGAGAGAGTAAGATATGATAAGCTATTCCTGAAACTTATATTATTTTGCCTCTGTAGTTATAATTCTTATCTTGAATATAAGTTAAGATTATATTATCATTTTTGTTTCTTTAATCATTGTCTCAATGACGCTATTTAGCATTTCTCTAAATATATTTGGCATACTTAACATATAAAAAAAATTAAAATTATTTATTTAGTAGGATCAATATACTTTTTTAAAAATTACACAAAATGGTTTAATAATTATTTATATTTTTAGTATTTTAATTTAATTTATAAAATATTAAAAATTTAATTTCAAAAGATATATGTAATTGTTTTATAAGGACAATCTCGTCATTTAAATATGACATTTTATTATGTCATTGTTAAAAAAACATCTTACATAAATAAACTTTACCAACTGAATTGTATTTATAAAACAAATCAATATTATAAAACTATACTTTAATTAAAATAATATTATAAATTGGGGGCTGGAATCACTTAATACCAGAACTGACCCTAAACCAGGTTAAACCGGTGGTTAAAAACAAAAACAAAAAAATTATAAAACTATACATATACGATAAAATAACACGTTTTCTTATTTATGGCATAAAGTTAGACACGTTGTTACCTTAATAACGATTCTATAAAAGTAGAAAGAGCCAAAAATAGTATATTGCTATGAATCCCTCTTTAATTACCTTATTTAGTCCCTTTTCCAGGGGGAAAAAACATTATTTAGTGTCTTAGAAGATAAGAGGAGGGGTACTATATTTTGATAACATTATTGCACTTTTTGACCATGATGTAGGGTCCCTCTACAAACACTCACACTTTTTCTCTTTTGTCTCTTTTTTAGTTGGTTTCTCTACCAATCACAAAATTTATAACCAATCACAATTCACAAAGCCTCCAATCTCAACTCACTCACACAAAACACACACACACACTCACACTCACACTTTCATTGTAACCTTTTTTCCTTCAATCTCAACCATGTTTTTCCTATATATAACACACCATACTCTTGACTCTCTTAACACCAACTCTTTCTTCAGTTTCCACTCTCTTCAACACATAAACATGTTTACAACTAACACCTCTTCCAATTCACACCCCATTTCCTCAAAACCTTCATCTTCCATTGAAGGCTCTCATGAGATGTCAGTATGCAACGAGGAGATGCGTCTAGCGGCGAGTTGCCCGAAGAAGCGTGCAGGGAGGAAGAAGTTCAAGGAGACTCGCCACCCAGTGTATAGGGGTGTGAGGAAGAGGAACAATGATAAATGGGTGTGTGAAATTAGGGAGCCTAACAAGAAGACTAAGATTTGGCTAGGTACTTTTCCAACTGCCGAGATGGCAGCTCGAGCCCACGATGTTGCTGCAATGGCATTGAGGGGCCGCTACGCCTGTCTCAACTTTGCAGACTCTGTATGGAAGCTCCCTAAACCTGCCACCACTCAAACAAAAGATATACAAAAGGCTGCTGCACAGGCTGCTGAGGCTTTCAGACCAGACCAAAATTTATTGACTAGTGATGTTGACACGGCTAAAGTTGCCGCCACTGAGGAAGAGCAAAGCATGCTTTGTATGGAAGAGGAGGAAGAGGGGGTGATGAACATGCCTGAGTTATGGAGGAATATGGCGCTAATGTCCCCTACACATAGCTTTGGGTATCAAGAGTATGAAGATATGGATGTGGAAGACTTTGAAGATGAAGAGGTATCACTATGGAATTTTTAATTTTTCTGTTGATGAATGGAGTTTTTAAATTTGATGTGTTTATTTGCATTTATTTACTTTTGGTAAGATCTCATCCCTTTTATTCTATATGTTCAAAATATCTGTCTATTTATGTATATTGGCTTTTGGTTACAGTTTCAAATTTTGACAGAAGGTAAAATCCGGGTTTTCTTATATACTTATTCTGCTCTTTTCTTTTGTAGGATTTTAAAAAAAAAGTTCGCAACCATGACTTGGGTTGCAACATCAAAGTTTTTATGTCTCTGCAACCACAACAGTACCATGATTGGAGTGCATTAGTCGCATTTTTCTGCAATATCAAAGATTACGATCATTACCGCGACTGCAAACACTGTTCTTTTATGCCTGGTATCTTGGTTTTTATTCTTGGCGGGAACCAACAGCAGGCAAGCTAACTAAACAGACAAATTGACAGAAAGAAAAAAAAATTGGCAAAACTTGAAACACTTCATGGTATCTATAGCATAAGTAAAGCACCTCTCAAAACTCAAAAGGCTACTATTCTAACAATAATCAATCCGTTGAATTAAAATCTTACATATCAAGTGATCAACTAACCGACTCAGCAAATTATTCTAACAAAGTAACTTGTGTAATTCAACTTCAACCATATACTAACTAATATTTTAATAATAAAACCCCTACATACGACATGATGCTTACTTGGCAATCCTTGCTTCGAAGATGTAAAGCATGTTCCTGCTAAGGTTTCCAGATAAAATTCATGAAGCAAGTTCCTGCCAATAATACAAGAAAATGAATGAAGTGAAAGATTGTCACCAACCAAAAGACAGTGGAACTAAAATTATTATGGAATCATTCTGACATACTGTTGTCAATCTTTGATCGCAGAAAATAGAGGTTTGCTTAAATCCAGCTATGCTACTACCGCTGCTATAGTTGCAATTTGACAAAATTTAGTACTATGTCTATATCGCTGAACAATAGCAGTTTGTCAAAATTCTGCTATGCTATGGCGTTGTTACAACATCTATTTGACAACACTGCTCCAACAACATAAAAGTACATGTGTTCCAAATGAGCTGTGAAAGATTTAAGGATTATGGAATGTCATTTTAAGACATTCTACAATCTTAACTCCGTTGCATATAATTCTTCGATGACAAGATGACCAGACTGATCATAAGTGCCAAACCTCCATTGCGACATTCAATTGTGGGCAGTTAGATTCACAAACTCCAACACGAGACCCTGTGACAAGATGACCAAAATAGACAATAAAAATGGTTCCCTCTAAAGACATCAGGTGATTGTAAAGAAAAATACAGATATTCATAGATTAGAGTGCCAACGACTGATTGCTGCACATTTTTCAAACTCAGTTCATAATGACAGGAATCATATATCACTCATTTAAATTCTATAGATGGGATAACATTTGAGACAGTGAAACAAACAAGGGAGCTACATACAAGAAACCTCACACCAAATAACGCCACAAGAAACAACCTTCAGATAAATCAGTTTTGTCTGCTAGAGTATTTTGGGAAATGAACAATATGTACAACAGGGGAGTTTATTACCTGTTATATATTTTTGAAAACTTCAAGAGAAAATATGAACCAAAAATAAATAGGTGCTTCATTTTATTAAACATACCCTGAGATTATTTTTTATTTTCTATATTAACCATCTTAAGCTTCTGATAGAATTCCCTTTAAAGCAAGTTATCAATTAAAACAGTGAAGATATATACACTTACATGTATACCATCCTTAACCATAAAAACATGAAAAGAACAATATTCATGATTACGGTTCTAGAGAATGGTTGTGTGACTCATGTTTGAAACCCAAAAATATGGCAACCACATGAAAACCAAAGCAAAAAAAGCATACCATCAATAGAATCGTCCACGCCAGTTAGAAAATTAAAGGATAGGAAATTCCTAATACAACAATACTAAAACACGAAATCCTAAAATATCCTAAATAGAGGGGAAAACAAGGTAGCAAGCATCCCCTCAAGTGGAAAAAATTACAATACACTCGGTAAGTTTTCAATCTGCTTGACTGCCACAAAAGTCCTTTCACCGCCACCTATGAAGCACAGACACTCATCAGATTAGAAGTGTCTTGTTATCGGACATGTGTCGATACGGGCAAGGATCCTCTCCAGTGAGGATTTCACAGCAGGAGGTCTAGTGTGTATCCTCACCATTCAATGTATTTTTAAATTACATAACCAACTACAACAAAAAAGAATAACTGGTTGAGATTAAACTATAGACACTTCTCATGGGAGAAGATCCACACACGTCGATATCCAACACTGACACAAATGATTACATTGAATTATGTAATTTACTCAACTTATTATCAGTGTCAGCGTGTCTATGTCATGTCCACTATGTCCGTGCTACATAGATTGCCACAGGTAGCATTTAATCTAAGTTGGTTATCAAAACCGCAATTTAACACAGTGCAGATTTTGAATTTGGAGCAATTTGGCATAACCGCCGCAGAATAACTGCTGCAACTGCTCTTTTTCTTCAAGTGTGTGGATCCAATACCATGAGCTGCATGAGCACCCTAATTGCCATGAAGGGAATAACCGCCCCTTCTATTTACCCTAATTTCAAATTCAAATTTTTCATAGATTCTATATGTAAATTCATCATAAATATTCTATTAGATTAGATTGTTAATTTTCTTCATCTTGCAAGAACTATATCTCAACTACACTACACTAATTATTGTCTTTTGTCTATATTGAATTTGAAGCACAAACATGGCAATGTGATAATTTTCAACAAACATCAATACAATCTATCTAAAAATGGTGTATTGTTGGATTTAACATTAGGAATAAAGTTTAGGGTTTTCAACAAAAATTAGGGATTTTTAATTTCGAAGCATGAACAGAGAAAAATAATGGAATAAGAGACTTACCATTAGAGGAGAAGAAGAAGAAGAAGAAGAAGAAGAACAGGGCGTAAGGAGAACAGTGCATAAACGTGAAAAGTGGGGGAAAATGGAAGAGAAAAAAAAAGTATTTTTTTAAACAAAAAATAAAGTTTTCTAAAACCAAGAAATTGTAATCAAATGGTCAATGAGTTCCGTCTAGCATGTGATTTAAGGTTTGATTCCTCGTTTGTGTATGAAGAAAATTTTGTTGGGATAAGATAATCCACATTGTATAGCCCATAGATTTTCCGACGGTGGAAAATGCTATTTAACAAAAAAAAAATTTATGCAAGAAAACGAAGAATCTTAGGTGGCAATATTTAATTGGTCAAATTATAATCACTCTCTCATATGTATGGTTAGTCAAGTTTTAATTGGTCAAATTTCCTAATTTTATGGATTCTTCTCTTTCTTGCATCAATATTTTTTGCTAAATAGCATTGCTCTTCGTACAAATATCATAGTAACGAAAAAAAATGTGTTCTATCTAAGATGAACTATTCAGAAGAATCCAAATTCAATTTTTATTAGAACAATTTTTTGACATCACGGTCGATTATTGGGCCTAGGAACAAAATTGATGATGTGTTGCTAAAAGTTTACATGACAAGCCACCGAGAAGTGGAAATGGGTTGGATATAGAGCCCGTTTGGAATAGCTAATTTTTGAATTTATTGAAAACAGTTTATGTAAATAAAGAAATTTCTAAGTATTATTATAAATTTGTCAATATAGTTTATGGAAAAATAATTTATAAAAATACAGTTTTCATTAATGGAAACTTATAAACTAATATAGAAATTTATTTATTTGCATAAGTTGTTTTCTATAAGCTCAAAAATAAGTTATTTCAAATGAGTCATACACCATTTGCTTCAACATTGGGCAGCATGAATATACTTTGATAAGATAAATCTATACAATATTCTTCAATAACAAAATCAATAAGGTTTAAACTCATAAAAAAAAATTATTAAAAGTAAAATAATCCAATAGATTAGCCAGTTTAAACTTAATTTCTTTTCTCATAATCTTAGCTCCCTTTCTTATCTCATTTTTCTTCCTACTCCTATGTTTCTTTATCTTATGTTCATTAACAATTGTTAGACTCATCTCATAATTTTTACTTTTTTAGGATAAGTCTTGGGTTCTTTTTAAAAAATGGTTTTTGATTGTTAGTAATTATAGGATTATGTCTTTCCTATGAAACCGTTGTCACAATATCATCAAAATTTCTCTTAGGGGTGGACAAAAATCATTCGACCAGCCCAAACTGTGATATCCGGTCCAATAAAAACCGTAGCGGGTGGGTCTAATCGGGTCGGCGGGTCATGCGGTCCAATTTGACAGTTTTAGATGGACATGACTGGGTCGATTCAGTTTAATTTTTTGGACCCAGCGGTGACCTATACCGATCGACCCATCATATTAATATTAATATCGCAACAAATATGCCCGTATTTCGTGTGGGGTAGTGTGAAAGCTTTTTTTTTTTGTGAAAAGCAGTGTAAAAATTATTGAAAAAAGTGAAAATTTAATTATTAGTATGCTATACTAGAGGCTTACATCAGTATATCTAGTAGTCTAGTAACATACTCACACACATTTCCACCAGCTATACTTCACTTACCTATTCATTTTTCTTTATTTTCTTTTTTGACTTTGTCAAAACACCTCTGCCACCTCATCATCCCTAACCTCATCTCCCTCATCTGACTTTCGTTTTTTAAGATCCATTTTTAGGCCACCATCTGAGCTTTTATCTTCATCTTTTGAAACCCGAAATACCGATCCAACTAAACCGCCATTCGAGAAACCCGACATCCGATTTAACCGATACAAAAAACGGACGGAAATGGACTACCGTTTATCAACCGCGGTTGTTGATCGGATTGGGATTTTTGGACCGAATCCGACCCACGTCCAACAGATGTCCACTCCTTCTTATGTGATAAAACTTCTTTTGAAAAATAAGCATTTAGTGGTAATCGAGATAAAGTTTTATTAAGGAAAAAGTAACATTTAAATCTCTTAAGGGTTTGATAATCCTTATAAATTCTTCCTTAATACTTCCTCCATCTCTATTTATAAAAGCTAATTTGACAAAAATTTGTCCCTTTTTATGAGATCGTTTTACAATTATCAAAAATATTAATTATTTTTTTCCAAACTTATCTTTATTTACTTTATATAGTTTTTTTAATAGTATTAAATTCTTTTTTGTTTGATACAAAACACTACAATTAATTGTAAGGGTAAACATGTAAAACCAATATAATTTGTCAATCAATTTAATACTAAAACTCACTTTCTTGATACTCGTATTTTGTCAAACTAGTTCTTATAAAAAGAGACGGAGGGAGTATTAGTTTTTAGTAATCTTTGAAGAAAAGGTATAGGTGGGAGGTATAAAGTTCTTCTTCCTTATTTTCTCCTCTCTCTCCCTTTTTATTATTTTCATCAATTTGTGAGTTTTTTTTTTATTTCCTAAGATTTTTACCTCAAGGTTTTGTCCTTCAATTGACTTATCCGTCAATTTATTTTTTCTTCCAAATTCCAATTAATTATATATAAATAAAAACTATAAAAGGAATGAATTGAAGAGACAAAAATAGTATATTCCTATGATTTATTTTCATTATTTTAACAAAGTGGTGGATGATGTAGTTTAGATATTTTGACAAAAATAGTACTATATTGTATATTCCTATGATTTAACAAGCCTACAAAAATGAAAAACAAGTGTTTCTCTTTGTTAACGTTGCTCATTTTGAGCCAAGTGTTTCTCTTTGATTGTCCCACTCACTACACACAAGCACACTTTTTTTTCTCTCTTTCCTCATGAGTTTCCCTTTCTCTTTCCAAATAATTGATAACCAATCACAACCCTCCAACTTGGCAACTAGCTCACTCACACAAAACACACACACTCGCATAAAATCTCCCTTTTACCTCATTTTTTCCTTCAAACCCAACCATGTTTCCTCTATATATACCACACACCTTACTCTTCAATCTCTTACACAAACACTCTCTTCAATTCCCAATTTAGATCTCACAACCATTTTCCACTCTCTACAACACTTACATATGGTTTTCACTAGCAACAACTCTTCTTTTTCATACACAATTTCATCTAAAGATTCTTCTTTCTTCGCCACATCAACACTTGATTCTGAGCACCGGTTAGCGGCGAGCTGTCCTAAGAAGCGTGCAGGGCGGAAGATATTCAAGGAAACTCGCCACCCGGTATATAGGGGTGTGAGGAAGAGGAACTTAGATAAATGGGTTTGTGAAATGAGGGAGCCAAACAAAAAAACTAGGATTTGGCTAGGGACATTTCCAACGGCCGAGATGGCAGCCCGAGCACACGATGTTGCTGCAATGGCATTGAGGGGCCGCTACGCCTGTCTCAATTTCGCAGACTCGGTGTGGCGACTCCCAATTCCTGCAACCTCTAATACAAAAGATATTCAAAAGGCCGCTACCGAAGCCGCCGAGGCCTTTAGACCAGATAAGACTTTAATGACTAACGTTGTCCTTGCCGCAAAGGAACTAAGTATGTTTTGTGTGGAAGAGGAAGTGCTGAATATTCCAGATTTTTTTAGGGATATGGCACTAATGTCCCCTGCACATAGTTTTGAGCATGAGTATAAATATGAAGATTTCGATGTAGACTTTCAAGATGATGAGGTATCACTATGGAACTTTTAAATTTAATTTTTTTAGTTTACATTTTTTGGATTGTAGAATGGAAAATGTCTATACTACAACATTTTCTACTAACAGCGTGGATATTGCACATACATAGGTTGAAATTGACAAGGATTTACTTTTAGTAATTTTTATGTGAATTATTAAATCACTAAGACACTAATCAAGCATACAATACTTCTCATCTCTTTTATATGAAAGATGTATATAATTTTGGAATTTCAAAATATTGTCTCTAGTCTTATTATTCTCTTCTCTTTTGTAGGATTTAAAAAATATGTGTGTTACATTCCCTCAGATTGTGACTATGCAATCGGAGTGCATTTGCCGCCGCATTAATTTCACCATAATATCAAGGATTGTGATTGTAGCACTGACTACAAACCCATATTTTTTAATAAAGAAATATTAAGATAGTATCGATGTATCATACAATTTTTTTTTGGTCAAGTCATACAATTTTAATAATAAGAGTAAAAAAAATATTTTAGATTATTGACATCATTATAAATAATATTTATATTTATTATTTTCTTCTATTATTTTACCTAATCACCACAAATTCAACAATCTGATTTCTTTGTTACCGTCAGCAATTTCCTCATGTGAGTTTGCTTTAGAAGGGTATTTTCGTAGCTAGCAAAATGGAGTCATTCATCAATAAATGGGTTATACTTATACATTAATAAATATCGACACGTCCACTTTGCCTTAAAGTCGTTGCATCTTTATGAAATATAGTTATAAACAATTCTAAATTTAGTAATAGTCTTAAACTTTAAATGTCAATAGAAAATAGTTTTTTGTCAAAAATAAAAATAAAAAATAGTTTGGTAATGTGTCTTATTCGGATTTGGACCAAGCAATCCGGATCCTTAGCAAAAGCTTTATCTGCTGTCATCTTTACTGCAGTGCATTAATCCTTGAATACGGTTTACTTTTACTTAACCGTTAGATTGTCATGGCTTTATTCATACAATAGTGTACATAATAACAATAATTTGTAATCGAATGTTGTGAGATTATTCACGTTTACAATTATTTTAATTTGTTTTAGCAAAATACAACTTTCAAGAATTTTAAATTATGTTTTTTTTATGGAACTGAAACAAGATCATACTTAAAAAAAATTTGTTATGTGTTAAATTTAATCATTTTCATTTTCGAATATGTTTTTGTTAGACATTTTGATTCTCAAATTAATTTTAATATTAATTTTAAGCCTTTATATATAGCCCGTAGAAATATTTTCTATAGTGAAAACTTTTGTAAAAAAATAATAATATTATTCCTCAAAATAGTCTCTATAAAATGTAAATAATGACTAAAATTGAATAAATCTTTTATAATATAGCACAGTTGAGGCCTTATTAAATCCTCCCAAAGCTCTCACTATTTCTGAAGTTCTTTGGCAACCTCCTGTTTCTATATGGATTTAGTGTAACATTGATGGAGCAGCTAAGGGATATCCTGGTTTTGCAGCTTGTGGGGGTTTATTTAGCTTTGGTGACTTTATTGCCGGATTTGTTGACAACTTGGGAATATGACCTCTATTTTTGCCGAATTGATGGGTGCAATCCATGCAATTGAGATTTCCGAAGCCAAAGGTTGGTCTAATATTTGGCTGCAAACTGACTCCAAGCTGGTCCAGCGAGCCTTTAATTCATCTTCTATTGTTCCTTGGGAGATAAGCAATCGTTCGCAGAATTGTATTTCAATCACAAGAAGTATGACTTTTCTAGTTACTCACTTATATAGAGAAGGAAACACTATCTAATTTTGGTCATAGTTTGGATGCTTTCTGCTGGTGTGATGTCCCTCCACCTCAAATTATTTATGAACTTCATTGTAACAAATTTGGTTTTCCTAAGTTTAGATTTAGGTAAGCTTTGAGGGTTATGTCCCCCTCATTTTGAAACTCTCTAACCTTATTTTATATGTATTTGGGTTGCAGGTTTCTACCTTTCAAAAAAAATAAGTATATATAATTAATTTAATAATTTAATTTTTAATTTTATGATTATGTATACATTAATAAAAGAATAGTTTAATCATTTTTATGCTAAATGATTAAATTAGCTAAATAATATATACAAATATGACTATGCTATACACAATATTCAATTAAATAATTATTACCTAAATTATTGAAAGAATAGAGTTGCGTCAAAAAAAAAAGCGAATTGCATGAGTAGTAGTTTATTTGTCACTTAGTAAAAGCGGCTACAAAGCTATTAATAGTAACTAAGTAAGGACGATCTACAATCCTCAATAATTGAATCATACTCGGAGTTATTAATTTTAATATTATCCACATCATCTGCAACATTTCGCAATCCATCTCAAACATAGACTAGGATAACCAAAATAGCAACCCATTGCATACCTTAATTCAAACTCCACATCCTTTGTGTCTGTCATTGCTGTAATAAAATTATCATTCTCATCATGGATGCAAGCTCTCATGCCTACCATATTTTCTTCCATAAACCTTGCAGCATCAAGGGCCGCCATATCACATATTGTTGTTGCTGCTTCCTATGTAGGTCTGCAATAGCTCTAGAACGCACATGCTGCTAGGCCAGCAGCAATTCTCGTAAGCGTTCTAGAACCTGTGCAACGGTCTCTGTTTTTGAAGTTTAACTTTGTTCTATTTACTATTTTTTTTAGTTCATTTATGAGAGAGATAAACATAAATAAAAGATTGATGAGACCGATTAATGAATTTCATTTATTAAATGAATCTTATTACTCTATCATTTGTGTCTATATCTCTTATAAATAGACAAAAAATGAAAAATATTAAATGGAGCAAAGTCATGTTCCATTTTTGCCATATGAGAACCTTTCTTTGTCTTACAATGAATGGACTTCATAGAATAATATATACCAATCGATAACAACAAAAAAGTATAGATATTTTGATATAAATATATATATTTGTGAAAGGGATGAATAGCCAAAAATAGTAAATAACCGTGAATCTTAAATAACCTTTTATAGTATAGATATTTTGATAACATGGCTTAAAATAATTAAATAGAATATGTATTTTTTTGTACGCATTTTATTTGGATATATAGCGATATATCTGTTGAGTTGAATAATTTTAATAAATTTATAAATAGTATTTATTAATTCTCAATGATGTACCGGTACATATTAAAATAATATGTATTCCGAAATTTTCATAAAAATACTATATCGGCATGTGTAAAACAGTCAACTGTATCGTTATTTTGAGACGGATGAAGTAAAAAACAAACTACAGATATTTTGATGATCTTGCTCATTTTGAGCCAAGTGTTTCTCTTTGATTGTCCCACTCACTACACACAAGCACACTTTTTTTTTTCTCTCTTTCCTCATGAGTTTCCCTTTCTCTTTCCAAATAATTGATAACCAATCACAACCCTCCAACTTGGCAACCAGCTCACTCACACAAAACACACACACACTCACATAGAATCTCCCTTTTACCTCATTTTTTCCTTCAAACCCAACCATGTTTCGTCTATATATACCACACACCTTACTCTTCAATCTTTTAACACAAACACTCTTCAATTCCCAATTTACATCTCACAACCATTTTCCACTCTCTACAATACTTTCATATGGTTTTCACTTGTAACAACTCTTCCTTTTCATACACAATTTCATCTAAAGATTCTTCTTTCTTCGACACATCATCACCCGATTCTGAGCACCGGTTAGCGGCAAGTTGTCCTAAGAAGAGAGCAGGGAGGAAGATATTCAAGGAAACTCGCCACCCGGTATACCGGGGTGTGAGGAAGAGAAATTTAGATAAATGGGTTTGTGAAATGAGGGAGCCAAACAAAAAGACTAGGATTTGGCTAGGGACATTTCCAACGGCCGAAATGGCAGCCCGAGCACACGATGTTGCTGCAATGGCATTGAGGGGCCGCTACGCCTGTCTCAATTTCGCAGACTCGGTGTGGCGTCTCCCTATTCCCGCAACCTCTAACACAAAGGATATTCAAAAGGCGGCTACTAAAGCCGCCGAGGCCTTTAGACCAGACAAGACTTTAATGACCAACAAAATTGACACCGTTGAAGCTGTCGCCGCTGCAAACGAGCTGAGTATGTTTTGTGTGGAAGAGCACGACGAAGAAGAACAGTTGAATATTCCTGATTTTTTTAGGAATATGGCACTAATGTCCCCTGCACATAGTATGGAGCATGAGTATGAAGATTTCCAAGACTTTCGAGATGATGAGGTATCACTATGGAACTTTTAAATCTGATTTGTTTTAGTTTATTTTTTTTGGATTGTAGAATAGAAAATGTCTATACTACAACCTTTTTTATTGATAGTGTGAATATTGCACATAAATAGGTTGAAATTGACAAGGATTTCCTTTTTGTAGCTTTTTTGTGAAGTAATGACTAATCAAGCATAAAGTATTTCTCATCTTTCTTATTATATATGAAAGAAGACATTTAATTTGGAATTTCAAAATATAATCTATTCGGTTCGAATTAAAAGTTTGACATGGAAAATAAAATCTATTGCAATCCTTGCTTAGCTTACATTAAGTTGAAGGATGTAATATAGTGTCTCTTGTCTTATTCTTCTCTTCTCTTTTGTAGGATTTTAAAAAAATGTCTGTTACAATGACATATGTTGTGACTGCAATTGGAATTCATTCGCCGGATTTCACCGTGATAACAAGGACTGTGGTCGTTGCCGTGACTGCGAACCCTGCTCTTTTATGTCTGGTTTATTGGTTTTCTTCTTGGCAAGGAAAGGTGCAAAAGAATAATGAATGAAACTTGAATGGTAATTCTGAATTTAGTACTTAATCAGAAGCCAGTGATAACCAGCTGCAGCAGCGACCGAAGGCAGCAACAGAGAAACTAAAATACAAAACTAAAATTCGTCTAAAAATACCGAAAGCAGGATAACAGAATGCCCCCGACCAGACGGAACCTGTTATGTTCAAGAGCACAACAGAGATAAAATTCTCAGCAGAAAAAAACCATACCAGAGCAGAAAGCAACACAACCTGCTGACCGAAGCCGAACCAAAGCCAAAAATTTAACTGGACACTAATGTCATACCTATACGAACGTTTCTACATCATCGATACGAGTGAGCTAAGATCTGGTGGGATGACCAGCACCGGCCCCGCCAACGGAAAATCGTGTACCAAAAGCCTCACCAGTAAAATGCTTTCATTCATCAATAACTGCACTAGCTTTGAATCTAATAAGCCTAGTGGAAAATATTAGCTTTACATAATAAAATGCCCTACTTTGGACCCACAATAGAAAAACCAGAAATACAATGTTTTAGATTACCATATGCGCTTGGCCTTAAAGTCATTACATTTGTTCTGCAACTTGGCCTTGTAGTTAAAGTGCAACTTGGCCTTAAAGTCACCCCATCCCATTCTTATGCAATAGAATACTCCATCCAATTTTGAATATAAAACAAAAATAATTCTTAAGTTTATAGTCTAAAAATAAAGCTAAGTCAAATAATTTTACTATATTTAGTGCTATCATTTCTAATATATTCTTTAAAAGTTGAGTGTAACTTACCATCTCCGTTCTAGACCATTTTAAAACATTTTCTTTCACAAATATGGGTTGATGTAAAAATAATTTTTATGGTTATTCGTTATGGAAAAGATATGAGATGAGATGAAGTAAATTAAATGTTGTTTGCATTTAATTTCATAAAAATAAGCAAAAACTTTTCTTAAAAAAAGATAAATGTTTGTTTTCCTCTCATAATTTGAGACAAAAATAATATAATTGGTTGTACAAAAAAAAGAAGAGAATATTTGAGACAAAGAAAATAGATTTTTTTTCCTATAGCTTCTCATCATTCCATTTCGTTTTCAATTTAATCGGAAGTTTTGGCGAAGGTTGTGATGTTTTAGAAAGGGACATGTTACTAGCACTTGTTAGTTCAAGTAACAAGTAGTTTGGTTATGTTTCAGATTCAAACCCCCTTTAAAGTAAAACTAAAGGCAAAAACTTTGCGTTTGCCACCCAAAATGGGTCTATTAGCTTTAACTACCGAAGGTTTAGGGAGGAAAAAATAGAGAAAAGAAAAAGGGACGGGGTTAGAATTTAGTGAATGTTTGGATTGACAACGGACTTTACAAAATCACAATTACACCGTGATTTTGTAAAAGTTGCAAAGTGTAATTTTTGCAAAATCATGGTGGCTCATTGTAATTTTGTCAATCTCACCACCAATCGAAACATACACTGAAAAAAGTGCTGAAGGAATTGCAAATTTAAATTACAATAACAAAGTATGCCTCGTACATGAGGAAAACAAAAGTTACAAATTCAAAAACATAGAAACCATCGCGATAAGCACTTAAAAAAATGCTCACACGAGGAAAAGGAAAATGAAAAACAGTTCTTCTAATATACAAATCAAAGTAAGCATATGAATAACCTTCATCTGATCCATCCTTCTTTGTCCTCCATTATTCAACAACATTATTTAACCTTCTTAAGAAGAGCAGAGGTTCTAAACTCAGCATCATCCCTTATATAACTCCACCAAAGGAATGTAAGAGGAATATTTGCTGCATTCCATAGAGCATGAGCATCAACATATCCCATGTAAGGAGGAAAATCATATGTCTCTAAGACCATAGCATAAACTCCTCCAACCACTACTGTCCATAATTTCCATCGTGCCGGATGACTGGAAACACCAGCCCAGATTGCCCAAATAAGAAGCTGGACAACAGCCATCAGCATGGAAACTTTCATGTTCAAACCTGAAAAAACAGTCAATGTATTAGCTCACCAGTCACTGTCCAAGGCAGAACTGCATGCAGACCATTGCTTAAATTAATATGAAAAGGAATCAGCACAACAACAACAACAACAACAACAACAACAACAACAACAACAACAATAATCAATTTTTCTGAAACTAAGTGAGGTCAGATACAAAGATCAATTGATGTCATAAAGTCTTGTCGTGTATTATAGCTCTAACTTGGTTATGTAGCTTATGAGGCGTTTATTCAATACTCCCTCTCTTTTTTAACATTGGAAGTTTAAAGTTTTAGTGCATATAGTTATTTGTTTTAAATGACTAGTCAAGTTGTAAATTCTGATAACCTTTATTACTAATTTCAACTATTCTTCTTTGATAGTTGATGCAAATTTAATGGAGATGTTTATTTTCAATGCAAATTCCACTTTAGTGTACCTTCTGTGATAGTTGAAAGTTGAAACCAAAAAAGTAAAAATAAACTAAAATACAATTTCTAAGGGTAAAGTAGAAAAAAGATTTCTTGAGTGTATCTTCATTTTCTAAAACAACCAAAGTTTTGGAACAAAAATAAGAAGCTTGAATTGCCAAAGTTTAGACGGACAGAGCAAGTGTTTCTCATATAACTGCTGATATAAAAGTTGTTTCTAAGTCGAAGAGAGAATAAGGATAAACTCCGGAAACAACTTATAGATATGTCATAAGTCATTTTATAAGGTCTTCCAAAGGCCCCCTAAATACTTCATAATAGTTTAGCCTACAGATTGGTCCCTCTCTATCTCTAACTGTTGGACTATTATTCATCCAATCAACTATATATATCCCTACATGTGCTTCTATAATTATTCACCACAGGTGTCCCTCTCTATCTCTTTTACAATGAGGAGATTGTATTTTTAATCCTATCTTGACATGTATAGCTTACCACTGATAGCATAAAAAACATAAGATGTGTAAGTGTAACTCAATGCAGGTTTCATTTAAAGCAGTCAAGAAAATCATAAACCATGAATCTAAAGGGAACATTAAAACTATAAAACGTGTAACTCAGAAGATAACAACAAAAAACAATAATAGGACTGAATTTAAAATTAAAAGATTACCATAATTCAGTTCGTAGAAATTCAGATACATTATATGAGTTGTCACAAAAGCAACCAAGGGAGCAGAAACCATGACTCTTGTAGCCTCGTCCCTCACATTAAAAGCTCGAAGTATTGCTAGAACGAGGGAAAATCCAAGTAAGGCCACAGCAGAAGAATAATTCAGCTTCTCTGTTAATTCCACAGCTCTACAGATAATAAAAGATTGAAATACACATCAAAACAGAAAAATAAAAATAAAAGGATAAATCCTTATTTAAGAAATACATTTTTTTATATAATTCCTTTCGAGTTGCTACATTGTGTGTGATTGTGATATAAGATGCTGTGTGTGTGTAAATGTGATGTAAAATTTAATTTTTATGCCAAAACATACAATACAAAGAAAATCAATATTAACACAACAAAGAAACGACAACCGAGGCTTAACCTAATTCTGAAACAGGCAAGAGTTACATGTAGGATAAATGGCCAACCTCGTTCATGCTACAGCAGTAACATAACTGGCACATGTGTATTTCTGTGAATATGTAAAAAATGGCAATAGTGTACATATAAAACTTAAAGGACCTTTGTGGGACGAAAGAACTTAAAGGACAGTACAGTAGGATGTATTTTGTCTTAAATATATACACCTTCTGACAGCCCAGACAACAATTAAGAACAAATAAAGTGAACAACTTACCTACTATGAAAAACAGCACCCCACAACCATGCATTCATCGATAAAATCCCATAAATATGCCACAAGCCGGTGTACTCATAATATGCCTTCTTATCTGGCCTCAAAGGCAACTTGTAGTAAACAAGAATGAAGAAGGATACCCAGCCATGAAACTGCATAGCAAGATTAAGGGCTGACAGTGCAACAGCCACAGGTTCCTGAAACATATATCCATTCAACAATCAGAAACCAAATCAACCGAATTAGCACACTATTACCCTTAAATATTTTATAGGACATTCATAAAAGAACCTGAATCCCATAAATGCGCCTAAACGGCCATTTTCCATGATACTTGACAGGCTTTTCACCAAGTTTTGTTCTTTCTTCCTCTCTGGCTAGCATGCAGTAATACCGACAATCAGTGCGACAGTCCCATTGTTTCCACTCCAGGTAAAGTGGTTCATGCATATACCATGGACCATCAATTGGTTTTCCATCTGATGAGAATTTACAATGTTGAAAACATCTATCCCCTACACATCCAGATTTCTCGCACTGTTCCACACAACCCCTGAAATTCAATAGTGACAATCAAAATAGCTCAGATGGTAAAAGTTGTACATGAAGATATAATTCTTTGTTAATATGTAAGAAAATCACATAATAACTAATAACAGCAGTATTTAATCAAAAAAGTTAACAACAACACTAATTTTGTTAGCATAAAGGCCAATGCTGGATCATTCAGCAGAGTATATACAGTTTATGCAGCTGCCATTCTGTTCCTTCGGTTCCCCTTTTTTCTTTTTGAGTATACATTCTGTTCCTCATTTACTTATACCTGACAAGTGAAAATTTGGTTTTAGAAAATGTTTTCAATTTTCATTTCCTATTTGCAGTTTTAATTACAAAAGCTCCAACTTGTTTTCATTTTCTTTACTGTTTTCAAAGGTAGAGAAGCTCTCGGAAGAGACAAGCATCTGAAATTATGCAGGTAGGGTTCAATTTGAACCTCAGAAACAAATTTTTAAAAAACCAGGCCGTGCTACGATAGAGAGGCCTACAGGATTGGTGTATCTTGCCAATCCCCTTGATTTCAAGCTTAACATCGCCAAACCCATGTAATCCTATTGGAGTGTGAATGTGTGATAGAGCAGAAGAAATAATAACAGGAAAATAAATGGAGAAAGAATGAAATGAGTATTGATATGAATATTCAGATGCGAGATGACTCTACAGACTACAACTGACCTAGAGTCTATGAGTCCTCAGAGAATACTTCTCTACCCTCTTTCTAACTGAATACAAATTTGGATCTACCATTGTGTGGTAAATGTTGCGCATTAATGAACTTAAACATTCCTTTGGTGTTGGGCATAACTTGGAGACTAGAGCTGCCATGAAACCCTCATTAAATTCAAAAAAATATGTTTAACTGGAGAGGTTTCAATGCAGCTAATACCAGAAAATATTACCCGTTATAACCTTAAAGCATACAAGCTTGTCTATTTTTTAATCTAAAGTTTTATAGTAAAACAGTTATGATATGCCACTAATTATTTTAAAATGAAAATAACTAGGTATGCCAACAAATCTTATATATCAATAGTTGTGGTGTGCCACTACTTTACGCCATCAAAATTAACAAGAACATCGAAAAGGTATGATATCTAATCTATGAGAAGTTCACCCTTTATTGATTGCATTGTCATGAATAACGAGAAAACAGGCCTAAAACAGGCCTCGGCAATGTTGCAATACACAATACATAGAACAAATTTGCTTAGTAAGGTTCTTTGTGGTTGGCTTGGTAAATTAAAAAATGCAGTAAACCTCAACCTTTTACACTCTTTGAAATAAACTGACTCGATATTTCTATAAAGTAAAGGCACATGATGCTACAAAAAGTGAGGACAAAAAATATCACAAGAAGTCAACACTCTACATAGTTAAACACTTAAACATTAGCCACAAAATTACAAAATCATAATGAAACATAAATGCCGCTGTTTTCTTGAACAACTCAATTTCAAAGATCTATACTGTTACTGTACATTAATATTATACAAGTTTTGTCACATAACTAATGCCCATTATGCTGGCATAACATTTCAAATTCACAGACTAAGATCAACCCAAAAGGCCAAAACTGTGACTGGAATATCTTCGGGTACTCGAGTAAAGATGTTGGCAAACAAGAATGCATTCAACAATACAAATGCTCCAACAAATAAGGCATTGGATATCTCTCAATCGTCACAGTTTTACCATTATCTAAAATTCTCAATAAAAGAAAACAGATAAGCTGACAGAGAGAGGGAGGGAGAGAAAGAGAATTCTATCACACATTCTAAGCTTGACATAATCAAAAAATCACTGCTCGCCGCACCTATTGCCAGTTTTGGAACTTCCAGAAATCATTAAAAGCAGTTAAACAAATCAATGGAATTAAATCCAAGGGGGAAAAAAACTACAATACTAATCACATAATAAAAAAATTAGTTCATCTAAAGTGAGCAATTCACTTAAGAGAATAAAGCAAGTAATCTCAACAATGATTAATAAATCGATGGCTGATATTCCAACACATTCAAGCTTTGTTACAAATATGCACATAACATCAACCGTTGATTAATTCATCAAAGGTTCCGAATTAAGATCATTCATTATATACTCTATAAAATGAATTGCTCACTAAAGACAAGTCAAATCTCATAATAGAAGATACCATAATTTCAATGAATTCTAATCTCACACTCCATATGCTTAACAAATTATATCAAATCACCAAACATACCAAAAAAAACACTGCATCATCATTAATTGCACTTATATGCAAGCATGAAAATCCTAGAAATCAACCAAAAAATTAACCACATACTATTTTCTTCTAAAACCAAGGTATCCTCGTCCATCTGCATAGACTAATCCCTCGAGATAACTGAGATTCATTAAAAACTTCCTGACGAGATTAAATATATAGTATAATCTTAAAAACTCCTAAGTGCATACTAATTAATCATCCTATCCTATCCTAAAATATATACAAATCAAAAAGGAAAAAAAAATAAAATCCAAGTTTCAAATTTTAAGATACCAATACAATTAATACATCAAATTATAATAAGTCAAAATCATATCTAGCTCTTAGAGTAAAAATTCGGAGCAAAATCTTCGATTAGAGAGAGAGAGAGAGAGAGAGAGAGAGATTACTTGTAAAGTGGATCGGTGTCACCGTCGCTGGCGGCGAAGGGGAGGAGGAATGAACAGATGATAGAGAGGAGGATTAGAGAGCGAAAGAGAGCCATCGGATTCGCTGAAAAGCGAAGTCAAAGGAAGGTTATTCCCGCGAAATGGGAGAGGATGTTCGGAGGAGAATCAACGGATAGTTTTACATTGACGGAGGAGGTTTATTGAGGTTAATTAACGGTGGAGTACGGTGGAAGAGGTGGTGGTTGATCTAGAAATGAAAGGATATGGAACGAGTCAACTCGGAGCGAGTTGGAAGAGTGGCTATAACAGAAGCAGAATCTCGTGAAGAGGTGGTGATGATGATGATATCTCAGACACAACATTATTGTTCTATTATTATTATTTTATTTATTACGAGTATTGATTATTTATTATTTACTATAGTACTAATAAATAACCTTGTTGTGTCATCAAAATTAAATGATACAACTAGTAATTAAACATCAGTAATGCTATATGGTACGACTAGCATGTCGTCGGAATTGCACGACTTCCATTAATGTTTGTTTTTTTTTTTACGGAATCCATTAATGTTTGTTGGCTTGTTGGTTTTAACTTTTTAACTTTAAAGTGTTTTGTTCATCAAACAAAAGTTTATTCCACAAAAAATAAAAAACTAAAATGCATTTGCATTTCAAAAATTTGTAAGGTATCAAAATAAGTATTTTTATATTTTTTATCAGTAATAATTACATATCTTATAATTTTTTTTAGGTTTAATTCAATATTTGATCTTTTATGTTTATTTTAAATTTTAACGTGATCCCTTATGTTTTAAAAGTTTCAATTTGGTCCCTTATGTTTATTTTAGGTTTCAATTTGGTCATTTGCGTCAGTTTTTGTCACATGTTGCAGACGGTTTGCATACATAGGTAGACACGTGGACACTTGGACATATTGGGTGTCCAATTGAAATAGTGGAAACATAAAACTGACGGAAAAGAGTAACTTATACAAATGGTGGAAACATAAGAGACCAAATTAAAACTTTTAAAATATAAGGAACCAACTTGAAACCTAAAATAAACAAAAGCAACCAAATATTAAATTAAGTTTTTTATATAAAATTTAAAATAAAAGGGAATGGATCACAAGTTCACAACACATCTATAATGTAAGTTTTTTCTACTAATACGATCTATACCCCAAGCAAAATGGTTATTTGATGAATTAAAATTAAGATGGAATGATCATAATTAATAAGAAGTAACTATATAAAAAAAAGAAAGTAATTAGTCGTGCGCATGTGACGACAACAGCCGTCGTGCCTCTAAGCAATTTCCATTAAACATATATAAATAGATATATTATCGTCTTGAATTTGTTTTTTTTTTTTTCACCACTAGTTGAGTTTAGTTCGGGGGTCAGTTGAATTTAGTTCGGGGTCAGTTCTGATATCAAATGGTTTCAGCCCTCTCCGATCACAGTTGATCTTGAATTTATTTCAATTGATAGGATATTGTATAATACTATATGTAAATGATCGGATTCGAATTTCGATCATTTTATTTTTCTGCACTTACAACATGTAAGTCTAACTACTATGATACTTGGCAAAAACAATAGATAACTCATTCCATTATTTCTTTGGACTTTTTTTTTTTGTTTTGACTTAATTATTTCTCTGGACTCATAACATGTAAGACTAACTACTATAATAATTGGCAAAAACAATAGATAAATCATTCATTAACATATGAGATGGTTTTAATATTAGATACTCCTATGTTATTTGAACATCTAATTTTTTATTTTGACAATTTTTTTTTCATACTAACATTGTATTTTTATTCTCTCTCTGTCTTTCTTATTTTTTTCTAATAAAAATAACGGAAAAAAAGTTGTTCTAAAATTATTGTTCAAATAACACACCTCTTTTAATATTGTTTGTATGATGTTAGAGAGTTGCAGGAATCGAAATTTTAGTAATAGAGGTATACTTAGTTTGACACAATTCTAATTTTAAATGTAAAACATTTAAGCACACATATACAATTTTAAAAACTAATACAAAAATGATTAAATAATGTGACTAAATTATTTTAATTTTAAATATTTTTATTTGTTTGTGCCCAAATGATTTTCATTTGGGTTTTGCTTATCGAAAAATTGCTCTCTAATAATGACTTTTTATTATTTTACGAAGTTTATTAAGGATTCTTTGTTAATTGGCATATCTCTTTGGGGAGGGTGGTGACTACATTTTTTTTTTGGGTCAGATGGATTATGGAGTGTGATCAATGTTAGTTAATAGTTGTTTGATTGATAATTTGTATTGATATTGAACTTTATTATTATGTCGATCAATTTATTGTTTCATTGTAATTCAAACTTTGAGATCAAATTCACTAAACATCAAATTAAATGACGACTTACATTTTAACTAGAACAACATTTCTTGATCTAGTCGCAAGTTCTTTAATTGAATTTTTTTGTTATATCAATTTTTTTTATCATTAATGAAATAAATTGATTGTATTTTCTTTAAAAAAAAATTTTGAATAATGAGATTGATAATTCTCGAATTACTACTATGTGCTTAAACCAAATATTAAGTCATTAATATTTTTTTGCTATTGATACAAAAAATAAAGACAAGGATAAATCACACATGTCATCATCATGTGTTTATTTATTCATTCGTGTCACATGAATCAATAAAAAAAAAAAATCCATTTTTCAACTCTCATTCATTTCATTCTTCTTAGTTCTTACTTCACGCCATTTTCATTTCCACCTTTTCTCCTCAATGGCAACTATAACAACAACAACAACACTGTGCCATTACCACTTTCCCCTATCATCATCTTCCTTCAAAATCCACAAACTAACAAACTCACACTCACTTCCACTCTCACTCTCCCCGCGTCATCTCACTCTCCCCTTCAAATTCCAACCAAAAACCATTCCATCTCGTTTTCTTCTTTCCCAACCGCCACGCGCCTATGTAACCGGACCTGCATCCGACCCGAATGTTGCTGAATCGGATCCTAAACTTGACGGATTCAATCAAGAGAAACCATACATACCTAAGGTTATTACATGGGAGCTTCTTTCTTTGCTTCTTCTTAAGCATAAATTTCGTCTTGCTGTGTGTGTTGCTTCTCTCTTTGCCTGCACCACCTGTACCCTATCCATGCCCATTTTTTCTGGTAATTTTTTTGTTTTTTGTTTTTTTCTTTATGATGATTATTATTGCGTACACTCCACATGTTTTGGTTTATTGAAATTGTTATTTGTCATTTTGTTTCTTGAATGAGACACTTCATGGATGTGTTTGCAATTTCGATACATTGAGAAATTATAGTGATAACACCTTACATATATAGGGTTCGTTTGGATTAGCTTATTTTTGAACTTATGCAAAATAATTTATGTAAAATAATTTATGTAAATAAATAAATAAATTTTGATGAATTATTATAAGTTATTTTATGATAATGGAAACCTATAAAGTAACAAAAAAACTTTATTTATTTGCATAAGCTAAAAAATAAGATAATTTAAACGGACCCATATTCAAGAACAAAATAATTGTTTACTCACAATTATTAATTATATAAATATAAATGGCGCGGTTGATTTGCTTAAAAACAAGGGACTGCTGAACATGACAACTCTAGTTGTACTATGTTTGATTATAAAATTGTGTTAGATTTTAAGGGCATGTTTGGATTGATTTATTTTTGAGCTTATGGGAAACAATTATGCAAATAAATAAATTTTTATGTACTATTATAAGCTTTTCGAGGTAGTTTATGATAAAACAACTTATAAAGATATAATTTTTGTCAGTGAAAACTTATGAATTAATGCAAAAATTTATTTATTTGTGTAAGATATTTTCATAAGCTAAAATGTAAGTCTATCAAACGAGCTCTAAACCTGTTAGTGGGATTGGAAAAATTGAGGGTAAGGGTAAGAGACTGGATAAAATTTGAAATTCATGTCTCTTAATAAACTACGAGACAACTATTTGTCTCAAATACAAGTTTGTCTAAAATACTAAGATAACTTTTTGTCCATCAAATATCGTACAAGACAACAAGTTGTGAAATACTTCAAAAGTTTGTCTTGTTTTGTCTAGTATTTAATTTTTGCAAAAAAAAAGACCCAAAAGGGAATATTTGACTTAGCAACTTAGCCTAAAGGAATATTTGGATGACTAATTTGATCTTATCTACTAGCATAATCACTTGTGAGATTGTTTGAGAGGATTCATTTTCACAAGCTCTCTAATATAAATTATGAAATTAGCTTATAGCTTATACAAAAGTGCTTATGCTATAAACTGCAAATTAAGTTGTTTATATAAACATGCCAAAGTTTTACTGAAAAGGATAAAATTTAGGTCAGTTGCTTAGGTCGTCTTTTTCATGTTTAAAAGGTTCGTTGTGTTGTTCATTAAAATAATGAAAAAATATTGATAGAAAGATTCACCCCCAAAATTTGATAAAAAGCTTCCGTTATGTTTGTTTGATCCTAGCAGTAGGATTGGTGTAACTTTGATTAATGTTAGTCAGACGATTATGACATGTTGTGTTGAACAACCTTTTTGGTTTGGTTTTACAGTATCAGAAGTTACAGTATTTATGTGCTGTCTTTTATCCTTCTTGGATTCATGTTTACCGTATGCAATGCTCATGTATGATTTCATTGTTGATTCTGTTATATGCATTCTTATGTGTTGTTGTATTATTAGGACGGTTTTTTGAAGTTCTTATTGGTGTCAGACCCGAACCGTTGTGGAGTCTTCTCAGTAAAATGGGAGTTCTGTATGCACTAGAGCCACTTTTTACAGTTATTTTTGTTATAAACATGAACATAGTGTGGGAGAAAGTTATGTCAACACTAAGAGCTCAAATCTTTGGAAAATTATTGATTCAGAAGGTAAAATCAAATCTATATAAACTTTTCTTCTCATTTTTTAGTTATTTATTAGAATGTGTTGATTGTTTGAATTATCACATTGAAGATATTTTGCTTTGGTTGTTTAATTATATGATGTACTTTTTATTTATGCAGGTTGAATTTTTTGACAAATACAAGGTATGCATATGTAATCATTTAAATTATATGTGCTATTATTTTTCCATATTCTTTTCATAGGCAAATGTTAGTAATTGGTTGTTATGTTAGTACTTTCTCCTTCACCGGAGTTTGAACTTGGTCCTTTAACTATTCTAACTCCTTCAACTCTTAGCTCAAACCAGCAAACCAGTTGAGCTACAAACACCCATTTTTCCATGTTTGTTAATCTCTTAATCTATTTGTCTTAGAGCTGGGATCATGTGCAGATAATAACTTTTACCTGATTTTTGAGCATTTGTAATCTATTGCGGTTCTCTTCTTTCTTTCCCCTCTTTCTTTCAGTGCTAACATCTTTGCTAAGTTCTTTCGCTTCCAATCTTTCTTATTTATTTAAGTAACGTAATCCCATTTCATTCATATTAATATATATTGCTTAATTAAGTTTCCATTTTTTTTTTAAAAAAAGTAGGGGAGGGGGAATATTATTATTTATTTAGGGAGAAGGTGGAACCATTAGGCCATACATTCCCTAGTCAGGATTCAAACTCTTTTTGGTAGTCACTATTACTATTGTCATAGGATAATTAATATTTTTATTTCACTAATTTTATTAAGCTATATAATACAACATTTTCTCTTTGATTTCTATTATGCTAATGGAATAGGTGCAAAACCTATTGCACTTTCTTTGGTTTATTCTTGTAGGTAGGCGAAATCACTGGTTTGCTAACATCTGATTTGGGTTCTCTTAAAAATATTGTCAGTGAGAATGTTTCAAGGGATCGCGGATTCAGGGCATTATCTGAGGCAAGCAACTCTAGATCAATGAGAAGTGAGCTTTATATTTCCCATATTTAAGCATGTGTACGGTTCGTTTCGTTCCTTTATCACTTTGTTGGGATGACTTTCCTTCATTTGTTGAGGAATGACTTTTGTTGCACAATTATTTTGCTTGCGTATGGAAGAATTGATTCCTTCTTATATTCTCACTTAGGTTGTATTCATGCATATTTTGATATACATATTGCTGGTCATGTACATTTCTGATTTTGTTTACCTTGCTTTTGTAGGTCACTGGAACAATATTCATACTTTTTACTTTATCCCCTCAACTGGCTCCAATTCTTGGTGTTCTGATGATCGCAGTTTCTGTTTCAATCGGTAAATTTCTCTTGTAGTTGATTATAACAACTCATGACCAGTTGTTACTTTTAGGTAGTGTTGTTAAATAGCGGCTATAACATTGGTATAGCATAGTGGAATTTGAACAAATCATTTTTATTCAGCAATACGCTATTTACTACAAAATGTTGTCAAATAGCCCATAGCAGCGTTTTAGCTCTGTTGCATAGTGGAATTTGATAAATCTCGCATTTTCTGTAATCCATGATTGACAACACTGGTTCTAGGATTCGTTCAACACTGTTATGGTTTATTATAGACGGCGGAAATAAAATAATCCTGCATCGATTTCTCCATTCCTAAACATTTTAGGGCATTATGTATTATAATTTAAAAATAGTATACTTATATGAACCGACTATATAGCTTGAATAATAAATTCATCACTATGAAAAAAAAATTGTGCCATTATATTTGTCATTTATGTCTTCTTCGCTGCTGTTGATTTTTTTTTTTTGGGTTCGCTGAAGCTGTCTACAAGAGATCAACTTTGCCTGTGTTTATAGAACATGGTTTGGCCCAAGCATCTATCTCTGATTGTATAACAGAAACTTTTTCAGCTATTAGAACAGTGAGTTCCTAGTAGTTCATATTATCATGAGCATTTTAAAGGCTTGGACCTGTAATTATATGCTGAAAGTGTGATTTACATACTTACAGGTGCGATCTTTTAGTGGAGAAAAGCGCCAAATGTTTACGTTTGCTAACCAGGTAAGCTTATTAGAGAGCTGAACCAATAGCTGTTGTAAAAAATGACACACTCTAGATACTTACATGTTAATTATGAGTTCCATACAGGTTCTGTCGTTCCAATTGAGTGGTATAAAGCTTGGAACTTTCAAATCTATTAACGAATCCTTGACTAGAGTTGCTGTTTATATTTCTTTAATTTCTCTGTATTGTCTCGGAGGAAGCAAAGTTAAGGCGGTAAGTAAATCTATCTTGTGTGATCCTATAAATCTTTCTCATATCATTCTTTTGCAAGGATTTTCCATCATTGAAATCATTCAAAATTCTTAGTTGGTGTTAATTCTTGCTCTCAGGGTCAACTCTCTGTTGGAACTATGGCATCTTTTATTGGATATACATTCACTTTAACATTCGCTGTAAGAAAATTGTGTTATTGACGTTTTGTTATACTTTATTTTTTCATGCTCTCTTTGCTGTCTGATATTATTCTGTCTTTCAGGTTCAAGGATTGGTGAATACTTTTGGAGATCTTCGTGGATCTCTTGCGGCTGTTGAGAGGATCAACTCTGTTTTGTCTGGAGTTCAAGTTGATGATGCCCTTGCCTATGGCTTAGAAAGAGAACTAAAACAAAAAGCAGTGAACAATGACAACCTTAAATTGTTCTTCTCTGATGGTTCTTCTGAGAAAAACCAAAATAATCATTTGCATTACATGTCAGCATTAAAAACGTCGACTAATCTGTTTAGCTTAGCTTGGTCTGGAGATATTTGTCTTGAAGGTATATATCTCTTTTGAAATTTTATTATCCTCGAAGTTGCGTTGCTTGAATGTATGATTTTTATATGTCAACAGCCATGTTTGCTAATGTTTTTGTAATGGGAGTTTCCTCATCTTGCTTTTTCTTTTCTTGTTATGTGATGAACTTCCAAAGTTTTATAACTAAATGGATTAATTTTCTTTTGAGGGACTTTGACTGTGCACTGATTGATTTATGCTTGTATTAGATCTGATTTACTTTTTCCGTCTGTCAATGACTATGCTTGTATTATACTGCAGATGTTTATTTCTCTTATCCTCTAAGGCCAGATGTGGAAATTTTGCGTGGCTTAAACTTAAAACTAAAATGTGGAACTGTAACTGCACTAGTAGGTGCTAGTGGTGCAGGAAAGAGTACAATAGTACAGCTATTGTCTCGTTTTTACGAGGTTTGATTTCTATTTCAGAATTTGCAAGTTCAAGTTTCATTTAATTTGTGTCTTGATATTTAAATGGTCAAGCGACTTTTATTTCTGTAGCCAGCAAGAGGTCGTATAACAGTTGGTGGAGAAGATGTCCGAACATTTGATAAAAGTGAATGGGCCCGGGTTGTTTCTATAGTAAATCAAGTATGAAAACTAAAAAAGGAATTTTTTTTATCATATTTGATTTTAAACATCTTCTGTTTACAAATAGTAATATTAAGATTTGATATGACAGGAACCTGTTCTGTTTTCGGTGTCCGTTGGAGAAAATATTGCATATGGACTTCCAGATGATGATGTTTCTAAAGACGATGTTATTAAGGCTGCAAAGGCAGCAAATGCTCATGAATTTATAATTTCACTTCCACAGGTTGGTTTGTCTTTTAGGTATGCAAATTCTTTTAAATATAGTTACAATATATAAACGATTTACCTTATTGTTGATTGTTTATGGAAAGGGCTACGATACACATGTTGGTGAGCGTGGAGGCTTACTGAGTGGAGGACAGAGGCAGGTAAAGAGTTATAATAGACTATAAATTGTGTGAACACCATTCTCTTGCATTAGAATGCGTGTTCTTGATTCTGTTGTTCCTAAATTGCAGAGAATTGCCATTGCCCGAGCTCTTTTGAAGAATGCTCCCATCCTTATACTTGATGAGGTGATATGTTTGTTTAATTCTTCTTATTTCATTGTACTCTGTGTTTCATTTTTGTCCCAACAATAAGGTTAGATTCATTTGAAGCAGAACAACATGCAGCCACGCCGTTCTTTAAGTTGACATCAATCCGACTTTATCCCAGTTTGGATAACTTCAAGCTTATAGCTGCTTCTCGATTGAAATAAGTTTATGGTTTTTCACTTCCATAAAATTCCCACGGATAACTTAAAGGAACAAAGCGTTATAGAAAATTGAGATGCAGGAGTCATTTTTAATGTATACGAGAAGCTGTAGTTTAAAAACATTATAACAATTGCAGTTTGTTAAAATTCCGCTACACTATAGCCACTACTTGACAACACTGACTGAATCCATATACGTCGTATCAATTTAGATATTCTTTGTTCCTGCAGGCTACAAGTGCCTTGGATACCGTCAGTGAGCGCTTGGTCCAAGATGCTCTCAACCGTTTGATGAACGGTAGGACAACATTAGTCATAGCTCACAGATTAAGCACAGTACAAAATGCACATCAAATTGCGCTATGTTCAGATGGGAGGATTGCAGAACTAGGAACTCATTTTGAATTATTGGCTAAAAAGGGCCAATATGCTTCATTGGTTGGTAATCAAAGACTTGCATTTGAATAGATTATTATGAAGGTCTTAGCATTTACTGTTATACAAAATAGCAATACATGAAACATGGAGCTGGATAATTTGTAGGCTTGGAGGTTGCTTGAGAAGTATATCACAACAAGGAGAAATTACAAAATAGAAAGGAAAAAAAAAAAAAAATGTTGTAATTAATGTTTTATGGCATTTTGGTGTACAAAGACCTCATTTTATGTTCATCAAATTATATTGTAATTTGGAATAATAAAAATCTATAATTTCATTGTTGTTTTGATGTCCATAAATGCGTCAATGAGGTGTGGACTCACGGGTAAGAGTTTGATCTTATAATTTGAAGGTAAAATTCAAATCCTTTCAGTATGGTTGTAAATTATTGCCATTTTATTTTTGATGAATAATAATTTTTCATTCTCTAAAAATGTAAAAGAAAAGTGTTGTAAGATTGCAGGGTAAGGAAATGGCTCTGCACAAGTTGCATTGTTAGAAGTCGAGGAGTAAGTTTGTAGGGTACTGCACTAGATAGTTTCTCACTTGCACAAAATTGTTATGCATAAATGATACTTCCCCCGATCACTATTATAAGCAAAATTAACTTTTTGATACATTGGAAAAGTGATGGATGCGGTCCATATTATGTACCAAATACATCGTTTTACTAATTTACCAAAAAAGTCAAATTTACTTATAATACTGATCGGAGGAAGTACTATTTGTTTATCTTGATTCATCATTTTTGTTTTGTACTTGTACTTATTGTGAACTTGTGTTTGGAGTTCTGGTTGATGCATGTGTACTTTTGTGAACTAGTTTTGCAGCTCAATGCTATCTTGTGATCTAATGTTACACAGTTAATGAATGTGTACTTGGAAATGCATGCAATACCAGAAAGTTAATTTTGTTATTAGTTCAATGATGAAAAGTGATTGTTATCTCGCAAACTTCAGTAGAATAATCGTTTGTAGTAAGACTTCGCTATCCGTTCTTTAATCGAAAATCAGTACATCTTACAGCTTTCAAGTTTCAATCAAGGATTAATCATTGTCGCAGTGCGGTGTGTGACTGTCATAGTACTAGCTACACTCTTCCTTTTGAACGATACATTAAATTGTTCAAAAGAAGAGAAGAAGCTCCAGCTTTGCACAATCCTATCTTAGTATAATAACTCATTTTTTCTATTTTTTTTATATCTTGGTATAATATATGATGTTTTGTATCTAGTTTATGTAATGAGATTTAATCTCTTATGATGAAGAAATGGAGATTACAGCATTTAATTCAGCAAGACACTCAGTTGGTAGACCAAGGAATGAATTCATAATGAAATCATCAATAGGATCAATTGTTGCCACACCAACTAGTCTACACTTTCCATCTTCATCCAATCTTATGCCTCTTCCACTCTTCATAGTCCCTTTTGATTCTTCAGATGTTAACACTGTCTTCACAATCAAGGGTGGTGGTTTGTAGATACTACCAGCAGAAAACAAGAACTTGGCTTTGAACTCAAGATCAACCTTGTAAAGAATACATGATAATTGAGCATTAGCAATTGGACTTTTCTCCTAACAACAGTTCACTTTCGAGGATAAAGTAAGTAGTATCAATCGTTGAATTTGATTAAGAAATAACATTAGAGGTGCCAACACATTAATGATTAGTTATGCATCTGCAACCTAAACATCAACAGTTGAATTTGAATCCCACAAGATTTATGGGATTAGTCTCTGCAGTTGCGCACAGAGGATACTTAATTTATGCAAAAAAAAATAATCAACCATTGACTTTATTATAAGTATTGGAGATGATTTTTTATAAGAAAATAGTGAAATGATAAATTATAATTAATTAAAATGACATTAGTGATAATTTTACAAGCATCATGAGAGAATTTGAACTCCAGACCTTAAAGTTATATGACTGTTTTTACCACTGAACTGACACAGCATGTATCTGTATATTAGATTATTTACTTGAGAAGGTAAATGCAACCATATCTAACTTTGGTGGTTATTGAATTAAACTTAAGGGTCAAATGAGAAGGTAGGATAACCATAAAGTGTCACTATAAAAGGTGTACACATAATGCACAACCAATTAAATTAAATAAGTACAATCTCTATAACTAATACTTCCTTTCTGTCCCTAATTACAATATGCTTTTGGAAAAAAAAATCCTCAAATATAAGAGCATTTGAAAACTAAATGATGTTTATTATTGAATACATCGATCTATGCAAAAAATAAAATTTAGTAATAGTCATGTACAAATTATACATATTAATTACACTATCAATTTTTCTTAATATTTGTAAAATCCGTCAAAGAGTCTTAATTAATAATAAAGACCGAGGGAGTATTTCTTACCTTCCCAGATTCTTGATTAATACTTCCTTTGAATGTTTCTGGGACAATATCAATCTTCAAAAATGGTGGCAATGGCAATCCAAGAAACTTAGTTGTAGAGCTTGTTAATGATGGAATATACAATGTTTCAATATCAAATGAAACAAGAATATCATTGTTATCTTGATATTTTGTTTCTTTTGCACCAAAACCAGTTCCTATTCCTCCTTCAGCATCATATTCAAAATCAGGATATCTTGAAATTCCAAGTATGCAAGCACTTTTTGTCTTGAAACTAATAGTGTAAGCCTTATCATTTGATGGAGTTTTGATTGTTGTGGAAATGGTTTTTTGTTGTTTTTCACTTGAGGAAGAGGAAGAGAAGATGATAGTGTTTTTTCTTGTAAGATTTGATTTTTTGGTATGAAATTTGCATGGTATTGGTGGACTAGAGAAATTTATTTTAGAACTCATTAGTGTCTTTGATGAAATAAAAGGAGGTTGAATTCTTGAAATTTATTATTATTATTATTATTATTTTTTATGAGAAACCACTTTAAGAACAAGAGTAAAAGGATTGTGGCTATATGCATCTTATCTTTTCATTTGAGGTCTCAAATGTTTGGCAGTTCAATTGTATTGAGTAGGTAAAACACACCAAATGGTCAAAACACTTTATTTTGTTTTCGATTTAAAATAAGCTTTCTATGACAAATTGGGTTACTAAAATCCTTTTTTTAATTCATTAATTCATTTTAAATTGGTTAAATTAATGTATGAGATTTACCAAAAATAAAATAAATGTATAGATCGTTTCGTGAGTTTAGCTTAGTTAGCAGAGACATTACATCATATATATATATATATATATATATATATATATATATAGGGGATTAGAGTTCGAACCCCTGACATCCCACCAGACTACTTGATAAAAAAATATAGTAATATATATGGATCGGTATAATGATGGGATGTTAGGCAAACCGAGAAGTTTTTGATGGAACCAACGTGTTCCAAGCAACTCAGGGGACTCTTCTATATCTTTAAAATTTGATAACCACACATAAGCTTTTTTGAAAAAAAAGACCATTAAAATTGAGGTCCAAAATCCAAACATCTTCTATGCCATCTTGCAAGGAAATATTAGAGGATAAAACCCTACACTCTTCCACCAACTCAACCTCAGAGACAAACAAATTTCTTCTCTAACAACCACCCTCTAAACCACTTCTATATAACATATACTTCTTCTTTTTTTTTTGACAAAATATAACATATACTTTTTTTTTTTGACAAATAACATATACTTCTTAAACACACACTTTTATCCAAAGCTAAATTAAACAAACTTTTAAATTGATCCTTTAGAACGACCCCGTCCAACCATCGTTGTTACCAAAACAACATTCCCTATTTTGTTAGCCTCGTCACTCTTATTCCACAAAATAGATTTAAAAAGAGACTCAATTTAAAAATGGTACTTGAAGGAGTTTTGAAAAACGAAGTAATCAAATAAATTATTTGATAAAAAATAATATATATTAGATGATCCAATTAATATATTATATAACCAATACTTTAGGTATATTTGCTCTTTTTATTTATTTATATTTATACAGAAAAATATATTTCTAGTCTCATGAATTTAGTTCAGTTGGTAGAACATTGCATTATATATGCAGGGGTCGGAGTTTGAACCCCGATAATTTCATTTATCTACCTTAAAAGTGAAATTTTTAGCAACTAAATTACTTGACAAAAACAAAATTCTATAAAATGGAAATATCTTTCCATTTATTACTATTTTTTGTTTTTTTTTTTGGTCAAGTAGCCTAATGACTTGAAATTCCACCTTTAAGGCGAATAAGTGGGATGAACGGGGTTCGATTCCCGATCCCCTGCATAATAATGCAAATGTCCACCAATTGAGCTAAACTCATGGGCCACTATTTTGTTTTATTTTAAAGGATGATTTTCCTATATAAATAGCAAAATTCAGAGAGAGAATTCTCTCAATTTAAATTTCCTCAATTTCTTCAATCTCTACCTTTTAATTCACCTTTTTCCTCTTTTTCTTTTCTCTCTCCTCACACATCAATGACTAAGATTCAACTATTTTCCTAATGTAATGGAGAGAATCCATTCTCCAAAATTCAAAGTAAAAATTACATGAGATATGTTGAAAATATCACCCATTCGCCTTTTATTTTTTAACATGACTTTAACCTATCTACCCTAATTAGTCTTACATGTGATGTGATAAATACTTCACTTTTAGGTTAACAATGTTTGTACTTTGTAGATGTTTAAATTTGTAATTTGTGTTAGAAATAATATAAAATTATTGATGTGTCATATCCTAATAGCTTAAGTTTTTGGGCTAATTGGTTATTTGACATGGTATCAGAGTTTCTATGACTAAATGGTTTAGAGTTCGATTCCCGCTCCTCTCACTTTCTAATTAAAATGTGGAATTTAAGCATATTGTAGGTGGGCCTATGCATTATCCACGCTTCATGCCTAAATGGACTCTTGCGTGAGGAGGCGTGTTAGAAATAATATAAAATCATTGATGTGGCCTATCATAACAACTTAAACTTTTGGGATAATTGGTTATTTGACATATACTATCTTAAAAAAAAAGTTGAAAGTATCAAATAGAACAAAATTTTAAGTATTAAATTAATTTTTGTCTTATACAATATTTGGTGGATTGATAAAATATTATTTTATTATTTTTATATAATGTGTAGTTGAGATTAAAAGTTATTATGTGATTTAGTGAAATAATAAAACTTTTGTCCAGACTCTTATTAAAGAGAACTTGCTTAATTTTTATATTGACAAATCATTCATGATAAAATCAAAATCATCTTGTTTTATAGGAGGAAACAAAGTTGGAAACTTAAATTAACGACCCAAGAAACCTTTTTATTTATTTTTATTTATCGTTAATTTTACGCTACCACAAACCTAATTTACTCAAGCCAACGGTAAAAAATTCTATAATCTTTTTTCTCAAGCGACAGTATAAATAGTAGTGGTAACATTGTAATTTCCACACTGTCGTTAATCTCACGCTTCACTAACCGATTTTTTTACCAAACAGTCCCCCCTTTTGTTAATTATTCCCGTAGTGCCCCCCTTTTGAGAAAAAATCCCGTAGTGCCCCCCTTTACCCCCCAATACCCTCCCTTTTCAGACACAAACTGGCCCACACAGGATGGAGCCATTCACAATGGCGCCAGTTGACCTGGGATGGCGCCAGTCAGAGTGGAGCCAACTGCCACATGTCAGACAGCGTCAGCTGCTGTCCCCTGCATGCACAGCACAGCTTTTTCCTCTTTTTTTTTTTTTCGTTTTTAATATTAAATTTTTGTTTTTTTCAACTATCAACTCCTTCTATAAATACAACACTCTATACTATTGTTGTTTTATCGTGGTTTATATTTATGTTAGGTAATTTTACTATGGTGTATGTTTGTGCAATTTAATTTTTTAATTTCGTATGAATGTAAACATTTATATATTTTAAAATGAAATTTAAAATTTATTATAAATATATTGATGTCGTGTGTTGAACTTTTATTAAAAATATATTTTTTAATACTTTATCTTTTTTCCAATGGTAACACTTGATTGTAGAAAATGTTATAATGATAAAAAATTCAATTCTTCCCAATGGAGCTTGAGCATGGTAATCATGAGTTTTAAATTAAAAAGTGACAAATCAACCAAAATCTCAACAACCACAATGAACATTACGCAAACATCCAAGACACAACTCCCTACCAACCCACACAACCCCAACCAACCCAAGAAGTCTCCCAAGATATGTTCAACAATCTTATGTATGGATCATGGGCTGAGTGTTTACAAAGTTCAACGCATGATCTTGGTGGTCAAGGTTCGTCATCGGCTGCGGTTCAATATAATCAACCGACACGAGTGCATAATTTTATGGACTTGGAGGTGACTAGGCCTCAACCGGAGGAGGATAATCAACAACAATATGGACTAGGACATCGACAAGGTTATCCTCCACCGTGTGGCACTGGTTCACATAGATTTAGACCTGGTGATGGTAATCAGCGGCATTAGACCAATTGTAATAAAAAAAAATTTAATATATAATATTTCTATTTTTTATCATCTAATTTTCTGTTATTATAAATTTTTTATCGTAAATTAAATTTATTTATTGCCAGGTCATTTGTGATAAAATAAATAGAGGGTGAAAAAAGGGGGGACAGCAGTGCTGTGCATGCAGGGGACAACAGCTGACGCTGTCTGACATGTGGCAGTTGGCTCCACTCTGACTGGCGCCATCCCAGGTCAACTGGCGCCATTGTGAATGGCTCCATCCTGTGTGGGCCAGTTTGTGTCTGAAAAGGGAGGGTATTGGGGGGTAAAGGGGGGCACTACGGGATTTTTTCTCAAAAGGGGGGCACTACGGGAATAATTAACAAAAGGGGGGACTGTTTGGTAAAAAAATCTCACTAACCTTCTTCTTCTTCAATCTCTCACACTACACAATCGAAAGCTACATCTCAAAATTAGGGTTCAATTTTTCTTCATCCTTCGAACCCGTTAGTGAGATTTTACCTTCTTCTTCTTCAATCTCTCACACTACACAATCGAAAGCTACATCTCAAAATTAGGGTTCAATTTTTCTTCATCCTTCGAACCCTAATCTCATCAATTAGGATTTCCACGAACTTCAATTCATGTCCACACTTCATGATCGCACATTTCTATCTTCTTCGTAACACAATTTCAATCTCTCACACATGTTCGATTCGAAATCCCAATTCAATTTGTGAAACCGTCGTTTCTTCAAATTGAAACCAAATATTGTGTCTTAGAGAGGTTAATTTTCGGATTCTAGTTTCAATTCAGAAGAAAAGAT
This sequence comes from Trifolium repens, assembly GCA_030408175.1. Taxonomy (NCBI): domain Eukaryota; kingdom Viridiplantae; phylum Streptophyta; class Magnoliopsida; order Fabales; family Fabaceae; genus Trifolium; species Trifolium repens. The sequence goes on along the minus strand of CP125846.1, from coordinate 12,401,532 downwards.
CGAAAGTTTTTGAGGAATTCAGTTTTTGATTTCTATGGATTTCGACGGTGGTAACAAGCGCGTTTATAACCGACTCGGTGGTTCTACCGGTGGTGGTGATTCAAAGAATCAGAAAGTTTGTTTTCAATGGCAAGCGGGGAAGTGTAATCGTTATCCATGTCCATTTTTGCATAGTGAGTTACCTACTTCTAATGGAAATGGTGCACCTTCAAAGCGGCCTTATGCTGATAATTCGGGTTTTTCGGGTAACCGGCGTGGTGGTGGTTCGAGTTTTAATACGTGGGGGCCAGGGCGTGGTGGTGGACGTGGTCGCGGTGGTGGCCGTGGTTCTGTAGGAGGTGGGGGTAGGGGTGTTGTTGTGAATGTTGAAAAAGTTTGCACTTATTGGATTCAAGGAACTTGTAGTTATGGAGATAGGTGTAAGTTTCTTCATTCTTGGAGTTTAGGGGATGGATTTTCTTTATTGACTCAGCTTGAAGGACATAAGAAGGTAAAGGAAAAAGTTTTAGTTAATCAATTTTGTAGAAATGTGTTATTGTAGTATGGATTCATGTTGATGCTGAAACCTATGGATGCCAACTTGTTTAACATTGAATTTCATGATGCGCAAATGCGCGCGTGCACGCATACACACCAACATTACAATAACAATTGTTTCAAATTTCATGTTTATAATTTTGATTATGTTTTGAATGGTGGATGACTGAATATGTTACTATGCTTATTGGTTTATTGTGAAGTGTTTATTTTGATGAAAAGTGTATTTTTTTTTAAGTATTAATGTACTAAATACTTGATGCTTAATCAATATTTATTGACCTGTGTCTATAGGTATCTTGTTAGCAATACCCTGAAATTAATTATGTGTATGAGTGCGGTTTTGTGTAATGTATTGATGGGATGAGTTTTGGTTTTGTGAATGAACAGGTTGTGAGTGGAATTGCTATGCCTTCTGGTTCGGATAAGCTTTATACTGGAAGTACTGATGAGACAGTAAGAGCTTGGGACTGCCAGTCCGGACAGGTTGTTACTATTTTTCATTTTGTTTTATATTAAATTATTGTTTTATTTTGAAATACACAAACAACTCTTTTTTGAATGTTAAGAAATTCAGAATACGTTTATTTGGACTAGGTGAAGCATGTCTTCCTCTTTTACCCATCTTATATGTCGAAGCTATGTCAAATATTATACTCGTATCATTAATATAACTTGTATTTGGCACTTAGTTCTCGAGGTTCCTGATCAAATCATTAAAATACTTAAATTTTATATCTGAAAGCTAATGTATATGGTTCTCTTAATGTAATGTTGGCTAGCTGAATTAAAAGCTCAAGATGATACTGTAACTTTACATCTTTACCTCTTCCGGTCTCCAATTCCAATTCTTTTTGCTCACACCTTGTGCTTATGTTAATATCTTTAGAAGACTTGTTGTATTCTTTGCCTGATGATCAGTGTCACACACTTTGTTTCATGATAATTTTTATGAAAAAAGGAAAGTTATGTGTAAAATGAATTGTGGTAGCAAATCTTTTTTAAAATTATTTAATTTGACATTTCGTTTCTCTCTGTCTTCAATTTTGAAGTCAGCCATGAACATTGCATTTTGTTATAATTTTCATAGTTTTCTTGAATTTATGCCAAAACTGAAGTAGGTAAAACTGATCTTATTTTTTGTCTATATTTTTTGCAGTGTATAGCTGTGATCAATCTTGGTGGTGAAGTAGGTTGTATGATCAGTGAAGGTCCCTGGCTTTTTGTTGGCATACCCAATTTTGTTAAGGTAATAAAGGGCTAACAGGCCTTTGTATTTTTCGTGGTTTGGTTTTTCTATCAAGTACATCGACTCTAATTTAGTGATAGGTTTTTGTTAAGACATGGTTTTCTACCAATCGTAGCATTATGACTGATATCCTGTTTTGTTGGTCTCATTGGTTTTCAGGCCTGGAACACACAAAATTCAATGGAGATAAGTCTAGATGGCCCTGTCGGACAAGTTTATGCACTTGTTGTGATTAATGATATGCTCTTTGCTGGTACGCAGGTAATATATTTTTCTTCCATTGGCAATGTATTTGGTTTTCCAAATCATTCTATTGTGTATACCTATTTCAATGCGAAAAAAATAAAATATAATCTGTCCAAAAAAGTTTCACATGGAGGTCATCCTGCCTCACTATCCCTATTGACTTAAGATTTAATTGCAAGTAAAATATTGCTCTTCCAGGATGGAGCTATATTAGTATGGAAGTTTAATGTAGCTGCCAACTGTTTCGAGCCTGCTGCATCGCTTAAAGGCCACACGCGTGGTGTTGTTTCATTAGTTGTTGGTGCTAATAGACTTTATTCTGGTTCAATGGACAATACAATTAGAGTGAGTCTACATAAGCTCTCATCAATAAGCATTTCCTTTATTTTCTTTTATACCAATGTGGAAGTAGGTATTGTTTTGTTGATTTTAATTTTGATTTATTTGTTCCATCTGGTTGTTACTTTCAGGTGTGGAACCTTGAAACTTTGCAGTGTTTGCAGACACTAACAGAGCACACGTCTGTTGTGATGTCCGTTCTTTGCTGGGATCAGTTCCTTATATCCTGTTCATTAGACAAAACAGTGAAGGTTTGTTTCTCACTGTTTGCTGATATTATTTTATCATATTTGTGCCCTGTTCTGATTGTTATGATTTATTTATGCAGGTGTGGTTTGCTACAGAAACTGGAAATTTGGAAGTGACATATACTCACACTGAAGAACATGTATGTATGATTTTATTTATTTTCGCCCCTGTATAGTGTTGATCTTATTGTAGGCAATCAATTCCATCTAGAACCTTTCCATTAACTGATCTAGCAACTACCCTTATGAACTAAACATATATCAACATCACAACATAAAAACCGTACTCTAGTTTCTTATCAGAAATGCTTATATATGTATGAATGTATTAGCTTATTATAGTTTTAGATTCATCCCTTCATGATACATCATAAATAATATTTTAAATGTTTCGCAAGATAATTATTTCTAAATAGGAAAAGCAAATTTCCATATCTTTTCGCCAACATTCCTTGTCCTTTGGTGAGATGTTTGAAAATTTTCTGTTTACAATTGTACCCTGCATCATCATTTTCAATGAGAATAGTCTATTGCTCCCATGCAGTAGTTCCTTTCGCTGTTTAGACATTTTTAAAAGTAGTTACTTGTACACAAGACGTGGCTAATGGTATTTGTTATAGTGTGTGTAGTGGTTTTAATGGTGTTTCTGATGACGTTATGATATGTTTGTAGGGTATACTCACCCTCTGTGGGATGCATGATTCACAAGGCAAGCCCATATTGATGTGTGCTTGCAATGATAACACTGTTCGCCTCTATGATCTGCCATCGTAAGTATTTAACTTCCTATTCTTGCTCTTGTTATGTGTTGCTCATGAGTTCTCAAAATTTATGTATTTGTATTGTATACAAAATACAAAACAAGCTTGTTTTATTGTGCAAAATTAATTAATTTTTTTAATGAAAAGTTTAGAGGGTGTATATTCACCGAAGTGATTAGAGAGTCCAATTTTCTCTTTTCACAAAGAGAAAAGTTGTAATATTTATCACGAATATAATTCTTATGTTTATGATATAGTATGGTAGTTTCTAAGCTCAGTTTTTGTTATTACAGTTGGGAACTAATTATAACTTTTTGAACCCCATTTTCTTTTACAGATTTGCAGAGAGAGGTAAGATATTCAACAAACTAGAAGTGCGGGCAATTCAGACCGGTCCTGGTACCATATTCTTCACCGGTGATGGAACCGGCCAAGTGAGAGTTTGGAATTGGATACCTGAGCCAGCGGCGGCTAATAGCACCCAATAAAGTGGCGGCGGGCACTTATAATGTGTTCCAATTAATTGTTTAAGTAGTTTTTTCGATCTTCCTTTTTGTAATTTTTTATCTGCAAGAAGGGAATTCAGGGTGAGGTTGGGATTGCAGAGTAAAAAATAAGTGCTGAAATGAATCCTGGATTCTCTGCAGCGATCCATCTTATGCAGCCATTCAATCATGAACTGAACAGGCTGTACTGCTTCAGAGGATCCGTCCGGTGTAGAACATTTTCGTTTGTCCGGGCTAGAACGAAAAGGAAATGTGTAATCTATGTTTGCGGGATTAGTCTTGTTTTTTTAGAATGTGAGCTCTGGTTTTGGTGTTAAGTGAGTATCCATACCACAAAACAGCTTTAGTAGGCATGCTAATTAAGATTGTAACATTTTGCGAAATTACAACATTATTTAGCATTCATCGCGTCACAACACCTTTTAATGCGTATATACATAACATCAAATAATTTCCAGTTACTTGGTATTTTCAAGTAACCAAGATGTGTCTTGTATTTATTTACATATTAAAAGTATCCAAATGTGTCTTTTTTATTGTTCTGTATTGTATTTCTTTTTCATGGAAAATGGTGTGTATACCTATGGATTAAGAGTTTAAGCATTTATATAGTGAGCATGTTGTATGAGAGTTGGTTTATTTCAACAAGTGCTTATATAATGTTATTGTGTTATATTTATGAAGTTCTCATGTTGTTAGTTTAATATTTTGTTAATATGTTAGAGTCAAGTATCGAATTTTTGACCATTTACTTAAGGGGTTTAAAACTTTTACCATTTCGACCAACTAAAATTTTAATTAAGGAATAAGGAGTTATATTGAAATTTTGAACACTTACTTGAGGGATTTAAAACTCTTGTTGTACCTTGTAATTCAGTAATTTATAATGTTACTCATATTTTAATTATGTATGTCTCGATTAAATATAATAGACAATTTAGTTGAGGCGTAATAGGTTTTGATTTGAAATTTTCTAAAAGAAAATCTAAATTTAGCAAACATCAACATTGTTTTATTTAACTAAAATTAAAATTTTCAAATTTGAATCATCAACCAATTCATCTTCATCTCCAAATATTAATTCTCAGATCTGGATCTACATGTCTACAACTTCTCACACACACATTCATCATCAACCAATTTATTGGAACCTTCAATTTTCGTGTATGTTTGTTTTCACTTCTGGAGCAGCCAGAATTGATTCTGGACATGTAGAATTGATTCTGACTTGTTTGGTTTCTCAAAAGTAGAATTGATTATGCCTCCAGAATTGATTCTACTTGAAACTAGAAATCATATCTTATGATGCTAGAATTGATTTTTAAACTCAAAATTTTTGTTCAACTCACTTTTACATGAATATATTCAAACATAAACCACTTTAATTCAAAATCAATTTTGGCTAGAATTAATTTTACAGAATTAATTCTATCAAAATCAATTCTCGTCATCGCAGAACCAAACATACACGAATTGCCCAAACCTTTATCATTCTCCAAAACCCTCATCCATGGCTGACCCTATCCTCGCCGCTCAACTGCCGGAACACCCTTATTTTGATCCACGGTCAACATGTGGTACATAGCCACATCGGATTTATATTGGTCAAATCAACTCAAATTCTAGTACAGAGATTTTTTAACACTTTTGTGATTTTGGCAAGGTATTTATTTATATTTTGAATGGATTATGTAAGTGTATAAATCAATCTTTTTTATAGGGACCAAAATCAAAATAAGATATTTGTAGGGACCAAAATAATATTTAAACTTTATGATTATTATTATAGATTTCATAATTACTATATTCATTTATAATTAAGAAAAAAAATAATTACATGACTAGCCAACGAAATGTAAAGAATAAATCTCATGCTATTTATATCTGCAACTGCCTGTAAATGGCTTATGTTGAATCGATTTTTGGTAAAAAAAAGTATCCAAATAGATAAATATTTATCATTCGATTTGATTCAATTTTTAGTGTTTTTCAAAAATGAAAACGAACTAAATTAATCGATTTGGTTCGGTTTGATTTTATTGTTCGATTTACAAAGTCCCTTTTTTTTTTCCTCTTGTTCTAAACAACGTATATCTATGCAGTATTCCTTGCTATTATTTTTTACGGCATATTCCTTACTATCAATTTTCAAACTATTATTTTTCATTCAAATTATTTCATGCTTTCTATTTTTCAAGCAACTTGAAGTTAAATAAATTCATACAACATACTCAAAATCAAATTAACTTATATTATTCCATTTCTTTATTTTATTAGATAAAGTTTTATAAAAGAACACCAAATAAACCAACATATAATATTATACACCGAATTATATTATTTTATCTAATATTTATAAAAATTGTATTAGTTAGAGGTTCAGTTTGGTTCATCGGTTTTTAGGATTCATCAGTTTTTAGAATTAAAATCGAGAACCAAACCTTTAAAAACTGATGAACTACACCGAACTAGTTCGATATTATTTAGATTAATTTGGTTTTTTATCGGAACCTAACTAGATCAGGTAATTTTTTGTTTGATTAAGTTTAATTTATCGGTTTAAATGTTTTGTCTTAGCCGCTTACACCCCTAGCCCCATGTATTCAACCCCCATCCCCTTTAAAAAAAAAATATAATTTTTACTGGGATTAAAAGTATAAAATGTTTTTGTCAAAAAAATAAAATAAATTGTTAGTATATTTTTTTTTTTTGGTAAGCAAGAGGGCTAAAAGCCCAAAAAAAAGAACTACAAAGCTATAAAACTGGGTGTAGCAACCCCAACCCCAACAAGTATATTTTTAGAGATCGACCAAATGTATATTTAAACAAAAAGTTAATCATAGCAACATTATTTGAAATTGAAATTACAATATAAGCTTTTCAACTTGTTTTTATTGAAATCTTAAATACTTTGTTTATTGATATATTTTCTACAAACAATGGAGCAAGGAAAATTGTCAAACATTTAATTGCAACAACATCTAATGCCACCAACACATTCGCCACCGGCTTTACGACCCAGTGTTATAATACAAAAATGGTTGCAAACTTCCGATCCACCCGCACATCTTTCATAAAGGAAGCAAGTTCGGCGGGCATCTGATGAATCAACTACTCCATCTAAAATCAATGAAATTACGTTAGAAATATGATCTAATTTCTTTGTGGATCGGTTTTTTAGAATTAAAACCGAGAACTAAACCTTTAAAAACCGATGAACCAAACCGAACTAGCTAGTTCGATATTATTTAGATTAATTCGGTTTTTTATCCGAACCTGTATATATTTCCATAAAAACCTAATTCCCAAAATTATGTTATAAAATTATTCGTATATATATCAAGCAACATTTTCATATTGTACAATCCAAATAATTTTATTGAATGCAACAAAGTTGAGTCATGAGATTAGTTTGTTACCTGCAACTACCACTGAAGCAATGCAAATAATTAGAAAGGTCAAAAAGAGAGGATTTATTTTGGTTGCCATTATGTTTTCAAAGGTTGAAAAGAATCACCTTGCAAATGGGTATTTAAGATGATCAGGAAAGTTTGGTCAAAAAAATTAATAGGAAAGGGAATTATTTATTTTACTAAAATTGACTAGGAAAGTTATATTAGAATAATGGCATTTATTTCAAAAAATAAATAAAAAATAATGGCATTTATATGAGTATAATATGCTTTTATATCACTTTCCATATATAAAGATATTTTTTTTTTTCAGTTTTCAAGCATCTAATTTATTACATGTTTGATCATCACCGTTATATATTGATTATTAAAATATCTTATTTGGCATTCTATATTTGTTTTTTCTGTTTTAATTTAAATAAGTGGTTTTCATATAAGTTAGAATATTTTTATTTTATTTTTTGATTTCGTCGTTTTAATGTGATGTTGTATGATTTTCCGTCTTTGTGCGGCGTTCGTGTGATTTCCCGTTTTGATATGATGTTTGTTTGCTTTTCCGATTTGTTGTGGTGTTTGTTTGGTTCAGATTGACAGATCACGTTTGATCAACTACTTATTCAATCAATGACAAAGTCGTCAACGATGTAGATCTCGAAACATGAGCATTTCAGTTACTTTTATTTTGGCAAATTATTTGCAGGCTTGAGTACGCCGTTTTATACTATTAACTTGGATGATGTAAATTTGTTCGCAGATTCATCCTTTTTATTTTTAGCGATGTTGAATTTGTTCTTGTATCTGATGTACTATATTGATTTGAATGAATAAATATCTTGTTTTAGTAAAAAAAAAGTTGATATTGTTATGAATAATTATGTTAGTGTCTTATAGTGATTTAGTGGATGTCCATTTGATCTTCCATTTTTCTATAACTCCCATTAGTGAGTGAGATCTTTAATGTCTTTGATCATTCATTTGCATACTTGTGTCTTAATAAGGTTTTAAAAAACGGTCACGGCCGCGTCTCGGTTACGTAAAGGTTTTCGCAATTTCGGTCTGTACAAGTGTTACGACACTAATTGCGGTCGTCGCGGTGTGAATTAATCACAATTTTTTCTTTAATATAAGAAACGGTGATAACGGTAACGATATCGGCATCTGCCAAAACTGTTTTGTTGCGGCCGTTTTAGCGGTCACGGTCCTTTATTTAAAACCTTTATACATATATAGGACTATATTGTTGTAGAAGACATATACATATGAATATAGACTAATACAAAGTTCTTATATTTTATATCTCTATTTTCTAATACTTCTAATTTATTTCTAACATGTTATGAGCACGAAACTTTAACAAGACAAAATGAGGTAATATTGTTTCATGCTTGTTCTTGATTTTACTTTTAATATTGTATGCTTGTTTGTAACATAATTTCTTAGCCTATATGATGTCCATGTTTATTTGTTTTTTTCTACCTTCTACCTTTGTCTTTGAATAATGTACTGGGATGAATGTTTAATAATCAGAAAAGTGAGAATGATAGAAGACATCTTAGAATAACTATGTGTGAATTAATTTTCAGAAATCTTTGAACCATGTTAATAAAAAATCGTAATACTTTAAGGTTCTTGTTGTGGTGATTTCTAATTTTAATTTTGGTGTTTTGATTGAATTTCATGCCAATATATAGCTCATGCCTTATACGTTTTTTTTGGATAATATGCAACATGTGTGCAAATTGTAAATTATAGGAATAGTACGTTGCCTTGTTTATATGTTCTTGTGCTCATTTAAATGGCGTGCAAGTTTTTATTAGTGTTTAATTAGTTCATGCTCATCTAAATTTTCTTTGCACAAAAAGAAAACGTTGGAGAACTCTTTGTTTATTGAAAATTATTTTATACTTAAGAATATTTTCATAGTAAAACATTTTAATTTATTCTAGTGATGAATTTTGAGAATTCTAGTGATCGAGCAAAACACCATGATAGGTGTAACTTTTCAATACGATGACTTATTTTAGTAAGCGACGAATTGGCTTACAATGCTCTCTATATATGGAACTATTTTGCACATACAATAACTTCTTTTTTTATCAAAAAAAAAAATACAATAACTTTCTTTTTGAGATTTTTTTAAGAATTAATCTTTATGGTAAATTAATTTTATGATGCTAGATATGATATTTGTAATCCTAATGAATGACAAACTATCGAAACATTTTTTTCTGTGTACTGTAACAATTTGAATTAGGGATGTCAATTTGCATCCGTTAGTGGGGATCTCCGTGGAGATTGCCCCGTTCGGAGCTCCGAAAATGGGGATTTTTTCCCCGTGGGGACGGGGATGGAGGCAAAATCTCCCCCGTTGGCAATTCGGGGCGGGGATCGGGGAAGGTACATCCGTCCCCGCGGATTCCCCGAATCCGCCCATATACTTAACTATTATATATTATAATATATATATAGCAATAATATTAAATATTGATTCTTTGTAAAAACAAGGAAACTCAAAAAGCTGGACATGATTTTTTTCTTTGGATAATTGCTTAATACTTTTGTTAGAAGTGACTTTATTTGTCTAATTTGGTTGGATATTTACCAACGGGTTTTGTCATATACATTTGACAATTTTAAGTATCTATTTTGCTATGTATTATGGGATATTATAGTTATGAGTTTTTTATGATTATGCATATTTTGCTATAAGATTTTGGCTATCAGTTTTTGATGATTATTAGTAGCCAAATGCTTTTGCATTTGTTTTTGCTTATGAATGAATTATGTGTTGTTTCTTTTTTTAAAATAAAATAAAGATGCAAAATATTTGTTTTTTTAAAATAAAAAAAGAAAAAATAACGTCATATTACTATCATAATTTTGACAAAAAAAAATATTTTTTTGTTAATATTCGATATCCGTGGATCCCCGCAGGAACCGTGGAGATCTGTGGGGATGGGGATGGGGATAAATATTCCCCCGTGGGGACGGGGATGGAGGCAAAAATTCCCCCGAAAGCAGTTCGGGGCGGGGAACGGGGATAGCTTCCTCTGCACATTCCCCGCCCCGTTGACATCCCTAATTTGAATATTGACTATGACCTCGATAATATTTAAAGTTTGACTTATTATCTAAGAGTATTGATAAAAAATTGTCATTGAGTTTAAAAGTATTGTCGGGCACTTAACTTGTGTGTTGCACATGAAGGGCTCAAATTGCACATGATCGATTGTTATAGCTTATTTATATTGGATCACTTGATAGTAATATTTACATGAAGCTTTTTTAGATTTAATTTGCCTGAGGCACATAGTCCTAAATTTTGGTAAATTTTTCATAGTCAATATTTTCTAAAAGAGTGTTATGCAAATTCTTCATAAAAGATCTGAAAAAGAATTTACTATAATTTTCGTGTATGGAACTTCTGAAGAGCTTCCATCTTCCGTATCTTTTTTATACAAATCCATGTTTTCCGCCCTAACTTCTTCTTGCGCGCCTTACATGATTTTATTGTTACTCTTCCGCTACTTAAATAGTGGACGTTATAAAAATGAGAAATTTATAAAAATATCGTCCGCAACTTAAATAGCAAAGTTTATAAAAAAAATTCCAATAAAGTGTTTTTGGGATGTATCCACTGCCTAAGTAGGAGACAGAGACATTTTGGTAAATTCGTAGAGTGCGCGAGAACAATGTAGGGTGACAAAAGAAAATCTCTTTTGGATATGGCTAAGAATACAAGTAGGAAAATTGGAGAACCAATCTCTATATTGGGCCCAGGTGACAATGCATCCTTGTTTGAAAATTGCTATTTAGGCCCCTCGTGTTTGGTCTCACGTCCCCCCGAGTTGACAAAATTGCCCTTAGTAAAAAATTCGTATGGTAGAAAATGAAAAGATTGAAAATCGTTTCATAAACAATGAAATGGATATCGCATTAGTTACTCCAAAAGGTAACAAATTTCCGTCCCGTAGATGACGAAATCAAGGTTTCGTTGTGCAGCCGACGAAAACGATGACACCCTAGCGTACCTGCCATGCATACCACACGTCCACGCCTATTGTCCACAAATTCGCCCCGTAGGTGACGAAATAAATATGTTGTATCCTAGCTGACAAACACGCGAGATTTTGTTTCCTGCGCTACGAAATCAGGCTATATACCTGCAAAATCCCTAGTTGTCTAATCAAAATCACTTTAACACTCAAACAAACATAATGAGATCTAGGGCGATTTTTGGGGTTGGAAGTGCTTGAAATCGACGTTTTTGCACTCATAGACGATTCCCACACTGGTTTGAAGCATTATAACAGGTAATGTATTGTTTAATCGCTTTATTTTAAGGATTTTTTTGAATTTTTCTGCTAAAGGTGATTTTGTGACCTAAGTGACGAAATTAAGGCAATATGATTTTGTAAGATAGGAAACGAAACCAGGATTTACTGAAACATGAATGTGATTGTTCCATGATTGTGATTGTTTATATGTTTTTGTTTTTGTATCATGATTGTGATTGTTTATATTTTATGTTTGTTTGTGAAGGTGCTAACATGAATGAAACAAATGATGAACCTGACATTGCTAAAGATGAACCTAAGGTTGCTCAAGATATAGTTGTTGCATCCGATATAGTTGTTTTTCTTTCCGTTGGATTAATTTGCCTTATTTAATATTAATTATTTACTTTTATGATTAATCAATTATACACGTTAAAATATTATGAATAATTATTAATTTATTAATTACCGTTGCTAACCAAATCCTAATTGCTTAAAAAAAAAAACTAAATCCTAATTAATTGTTCCTCATGAGAGATTTTTTTTTTTAACGTGGCCAATCCTATGTTTTTACGACATGAATATACATATCTATTGTTTTTGACAAGATATATATATTTTTTTGGTGAGTGATAATATATATATATATAGGAGGGATCAATTGACTCTAGGAGTAACTCTAATGAGTTACTCCAAATCATAACCCTCTATTTCATTTTGATCTAATGGTTTAAATTAATTACTAATTTATTTCACATGAACCCTAAATCATGTTCTCCTACGCAATTTTTCTACTTTGCCTCTGTTTTGATTTCTCCCATGGACGAAGAATCCATCGCTCCCATTGTAATTTCACTCCCTCAGTCTCTTGATTATAGAGGCCATCTTAGTTTTCTCTTTTTGCTTAAGTCTTTCATTCCATTCATTAATCTGCTATTGATAAGCAACGTTACTAAACCTAATTGCATAGAACATCTGAATAATCAACTAGATCTGAAATGAAAAAAAAAAAAACAAAAGGACAAGGAAAATAGAACTAACTATTTTTCTCCATCGACACTATAAAAGCATATAACTCATCAACATCAACTACATATAACTATATGAATTGCGGGTTCTAAGATAATTTTTTTTAAATAATTTAATTTTCTAAATTTTTTAATTCCAAAATTATTTACCAATATTTAGCAATAAAAAATTCTAAAATTTCAATTTTAATATATAAGATTTCAAATCCTCTCAATCTTAAACAATTTAAATTTTTAAAAATTTAGTTGGGAAGTAATTTAAATCTCAATCTATTATGTTTAGGCACGCACGCATGCACATATACATAGACACACTAAAATAAATTATATGTACTAGGATAATGACCAATTGGCATGATCTGAGGAGGAGTGGAGAATCAACTTTGTAATACCACTATATACTCACTAGTTTTTCTGTTTGATAAAACTAGGTACTCACTAGCTAGTGCTTCAAACTTGTCTAATATTTTTTTTTTTTGACAGACAAACTTGTCTAATATTATTATTTTTGTTTTTGAGAATAAACTTGTCTAATATTATCACCAACATTTTTTGTATTTGTATTTAAAACACCATTAAAGATGATTTTTTAAATATTGCATTTGCCTCTTTAATCAAAAAATAGTCACTATTCAATAAAAAAAAAGAGAGATGGTCACAATTTTTTGTAATTGTATCAAAACATATATTGCTAATTTATAGAAATTTGTGCACACCATCTCAATTTGAGATTCTCAATTGCATATAGCTTTTTAATTATGTGTATTGCTTTGTTGGTGGTTGTAGCCTTGTAGGTAATAAATTAATTCTATGCATGACTCGACATTGTTACATTTTTAGTAAATTTGTTTGGATTAAGTTGAATACTTTCTAAAAATTGCTCATATATTTTATACTTGTTGCGGAGGCTAATATGCTACATTTGGACTCTTCTACGGGTGTTGGTTTCTCCTACTCCGCTAATATCTTAGGATTATTACATGGTGACGGATGAAATGACAGGTTTTATTTAATTTCTAATTGTTCCAAATAGTTTTAAATTGTTTCACATAAAACACAATTTAAATTTTTAACAAAATCAGTTTAAGTCATTTATTTTATTTTAAAATTTAGATTAACATATCATTTTTCTCAATATACACTGCTCCTTTCATTATAGCAATCGATAATCTTGCTTTTCTTCAACAATGGTTTGCTAAATTTCCAACATTTCAAAACAACGACTTCTTTATTATAGGGGAGAGCTACGCAGGTACTACTATCAGGAATTTTTATTGGACATCTAATTTGATGAATGGAATATAGTTGACATCATCTGGGTAGCATTATGTCATAAAAAATACAGCACCTTCCCTAAACAAGGCATCAGGCATGCCCAAAGCAATCAGCAGATTCTGATGAATCAGGGAAATATGAAACCTCTTTACTAACATCTATGCCTTGGCAATACAGATCCACGCCACACAGTAATTAAAGCCTCATTTCTCTTCACTCTTTAGTCTCTACTAACAGACCCTTACCAATGGAGTTTAGTCACTCTTTTGTTTTTACTGCAACAATTTTAATATTGATCTTAGGAGTTAGTTCCGGTACTGTTGATAAGGTAAACACTTTAACTAATCAACCAAGTCACTACAAGAAATATAATTTTTGGCAACCACTTTTTTTGGTAAAAGTTGTTACAAGTCGCTGGTAAAACTATCTTTTGTAGTTTTGCCAGCGACTTGTAACAAAAAAAGTCGTTGCCAAAAATCATATTTCTTGTAGTGAGTGTTGGTTTTAATCAGTATGCCGGATGTGTTACTGTCGACACAAACCACCAACGGAAATTATTTTACTATTTCGTCGAAGCGGAAGTTCATCCGGCTTCCAAACCACTTGTTCTGTGGTTAAATGGAGGTAAGTAACGGTAACTTTAACTGTTCTATTAGCTTACAAATTAATTTTAGAAATTAACTTTAATATGTTTTTTTGTTTTGGATTCTGAAGGCCCCGGTTGTTCTTCCGTTGGGCAAGGAGCTTTCTCAGAGCATGGTACGTTCAAGCCGACGAAAAAAGGTGGTTTGGTGAGAAACAAGTTCAGTTGGAACAATGGTAATTCCGAATCTAGTGCTTTCTTATTGTATTTTGAAATAATAAAAAAGAATAGTTTAATGTTTAGATTAGTTTCATAGTTTGAAACAATGTTTCTGTAAAAGAGATATTTTACACTTGTGTGACTTTTATGTAAGGTATTTTTTAATAATCTAAAGATTATGAATGTTGTCAGTGTCAAAATCACTTTCCCTGTGTTGATGATTTATCAATAAAATCTATGATAAAAATAGTGTAATCTTTCATTATTTCAATGTGCAGATCCTACTAGAAGCTAAATAAATTAGAGCAGTCCATATGCTTAGTTATTAGTATATTATCATAGTATAGTATAGTATAAAATAATTTAAAATGTTGGCGGCTCCGCCACTGTATTTAAGTCGAATATACTTTGTCAAAGTTGCTCATATATTTTCTACTTGTTGCAGAAGATAATATGCTATATTTGGACTCTCCTGCGGGTGTTGGTTTCTCCTACTCCGCTAATACCTCAGATTATTACATGGTGACGGATGAAATGACAGGTCTTATTTAATTTCTAATTGTTCGAAATAGTATTAAATTGTTTCAAATAAAACACAATTTAAATTTTTAACAAAATCAGTTTAAGTTATTTACTTTATTTTAAAATTTATATTAACATATCATTTTTCTCAATATTTGATACACTGCTCCTTTCATTATAGCAATCGATAATCTTGTTTTTCTTCAACATTGGTTCGCTAAATTTCCAACATTCCGAAACAACGACTTCTTCATTACAGGGGAGAGCTACGCGGTACTACTATCTTTAAGCTAAATTATAGAAACACCGACTTCATTATTTCATTTTGGAGGCTTTGTTGATTAATTATAATACTTGCTTATGTTTAGGTCACTACGCACCTCAACATGTGGAGCTCATTCTCCGAACCAAAACTAAGTTCAATATGAAAGGTATATATAGTGATGAGTACATGTAAATTGTAATTGTAATTTTAATTTTCAAAGAAGAATTGACATTTATATTGTTTTTTTTTACAGTAAGTAGTGTTTATATATGTTTGGTTAAATTGCATATAGGTAATCCTCTAATGGAATTTAACACCGACTTCAACACTAGAGAGTTTCTTTGGGCCCATGGGTTGATTACCGATTCAACCTACGAAATACTAACTAAGGCAGGTAACTATTCCCAATTTCGAAGAGAATATATCAAAGTGGGAAGCCGAGTAGCATTTGTGTGGAAGTTATTGGTTGAGTAAGGAGGTAATTATTATTACATCATATTTAGATTATAAGATATATTAAACTAAGTCATAATCGAATTTATAATTAATATCAAATTCGTACCACTAAAATATTACTTGATGGACAGGTTAGCAGATTTATAGATTCATTTGATGTTATCTTGGATGTATGCCTATCATCTAACAAACAACAGACATATAGGTTGACTCAAATGGTATATAAACTTCATTGTTTCTCTTTCTCGTACGTTTATCTGTTCATTTTCTTATACGTGCTTTAATCTATGATACAACAAGTGGAACAAAAGTTGGATATTTGTCAAGAAGACGAAACATTCACTTACTTAAATAGGAGAGAAGTGTAGAAAGCCCTGCATTATGAGCTAGTTGGGATCAAATACTGGTGAACTTATAGCGCATAAGTTTTACAGCCTTAAATCCCTTCAATTCTTCTAGTTTTCATTGGACAATAAATTGATTGATGTACCTTCCGTTATAGAGTTTTGGCATATGATTAGACAAATCTTGAGATTCCGACCATATCTCTTCTCGGGATGCTTGTTAAGTCAGGTGTACGAGTTATGGTATACATGTTAGTTTTCTCCATATGAATTGCGGGTTCTAAGATAAATTTTTTAAAATAATTTAATTTTCTAAATTTTTTAAAAATAATTTAATTTTCTAAATTTTTCAATTCCAATTTTTTTACAATATTTAGAAATAAAAAATTCTAAAATTGAAATTTCAATATGTAAGATTAGACCTCTCAATCTTAAACAATTTAAATTTTTAAAAATTTAGTTGAGAAGTAATTAACAACTATTACATGCATTTTCTATAATGTTTACGCACGCACGCATGCGCGCACACACATATAGACACACTAAAATAAATTATATGTACTAGAATAATGACCAATTTGCATGATCGAGTAGGAGTGGGGAATCAACTTTGTAATACCACTATTTCAAGGTTGTCAAAATCGAGAGTTTACGTTAACTCTTTTTGTCTAGGTAAAATCGAAACGTAAAATCGAAACGTAAAATCGTCGATTTTACCTCATATTAAAATAATATTAATTTTATATACATAACATGTATATATACTTATAAAATACTATAATGCGTTAATAATTTAAAATTTCAAAGCTAAAAATACTAAATCACTATAATAAAATGTAATATTCATAAAAATTGGGTTTTTAAAAGAAATTGTCAATTTTTTATTTTTTTTTAAAAAGGGTAAAATCGTCTCAAAGAGTTAAAACCAAAGACTTTACACGATTTCGCTACGATTTTACAAGATTTTAGAGATTTTTCTACGAGTTAAATCGTGTAAAATCGTTCCAGATCACGATTTTACCAGAAAACGATTCTACCAGCGATTTAACTCGTTTTTGCTACCTAGAAACGTAAAAACTATAATTTTTACGTTTTAAATCACGATTTTAACAACCTTGCACTATTTACTCACTAGGTTTTTTGTTTGTTACAACTAGGTACTCACTAGTGCTTCAAACTTATCTAATATATATTATCACCAACATTTTTTATAATTGTATTTAACGAACCATTAAAGATGGTTTTTTATGTATTGCATTTGCCTCTTTAATCAAAAGATAGTCACTATTCAATAAAAAAGAACAGAAAAAGATAATCACTATTTTTTGTAATTGTATTCGAAACATATATTGCTAATTTATAGAAATTTAATAGTGCACACCATCTCAATTTGAGATTCTCAATTGCACATGGCTTTTTAATTATGTGCATTGCTTTGGTGGTGGTTGTAACATTGTAGGTAATAAATTAATTTTATGCATGACTCGACTTTCTTACATTTTCAGTAAATTTGTTTGGATATATAATATGTCGAATACTTTGTCAAAGTTGCTCATATGTTTTCTACTTGTTGCAGAAGATAATATGCTATATTTGGACTCTCCTGCGGGTGTTGGTTTCTCCTACTCCGCTAATACCTCAGATTATTACATGGTGACGAATGAAATGACAGGTCTTATTTAATTTCTAATTGTTCGAAATAGTATTAAATTGTTTCAAATAAAACACAATTTAAATTTTTAACAAAATCAGCTTAAGTCATATACTTTAATTTAAAATTTATATTAACATATGATTTTTCTCAATATTTGATACACTGCTCCTTTCATTATAGCAATCGATAATCTTGTTTTTCTTCAACATTGGTTCGCTAAATTTCCAACATTCCGAAACAACGACTTCTTCATTACAGGGGAGAGCTACGCAGGTACTACTATCTTTAAGCTAAATTATAGAAACACTGACTTCATTATTTCATTTTGGAGGCTTTGTTGATTAATTTTAATACTTGCTTATGTTTAGATCACTACGCACCTCAGCTTGCGGAGCTCATTCTCCGAACCAAAACTAAGTTCAATCTGAAGGGTATAGCGGTGAGTACATGTAAACTGTAATTTTAATTTTCAAAAAAGAATTGACATTTATATTGTTTTTTTAAGTAGTGTTTATATATGTTTGGTTAAATTGCAGATAGGTAATCCTCTATTGGAATTTAACACCGACTTGAACACTAGAGGAGAGTTTCTTTGGGCTCATGGATTGATTCCCGATTCAACCTACGAAATGCTAACTAAGGCATGCAACTGTTCCCAGCTGCGAAGAGAATATCAAAGTGGGAAGCCGAGTAGCATTTGTGTGGAAGTTAATCGGTTATTGAGTAAGGAGGTATTTAATATTACATTATATTTAAATATATAGAACTAAGTCATAATCGAATTTATAATATCAAATTCGTACCACTAAAATATTACTTGATCGACAGGTTAGCAGGTTTATAGATTCATTTGATGTTATCTTGGATATATGCCTATCATCTGACAAACAACAAGCATATAGGCTGACTCAAATGGTATATAAACTTCATCGTTTCTCTTTCTCGTTCGTTTATCTGTTCATTTTCTTATACTTGCGTTCATCTATGGTATAGCAAGTGGAACAAAAGATGGATATTTGTCAAGAAGACGAAACATTCGCTTACTTGAATAGGAGAGAAGTGCGGAAAGCCCTGCATTCTGAGCTTGTTGGGATCAAATACTGGTCAACTTGCAGCGCGTAAGTTTTACAGCCTTAAAGCTTAGCACTAAAATGTTGGAAATTGAAGTATCACTAAAATAAATATAAATATTGTTT
Source organism: Trifolium repens (assembly GCA_030408175.1). Lineage (NCBI taxonomy): Eukaryota > Viridiplantae > Streptophyta > Magnoliopsida > Fabales > Fabaceae > Trifolium > Trifolium repens. The sequence continues at coordinate 12,382,414 of CP125846.1, read as the reverse complement.
AGCTTTAGAGAACAAAGTCGTGATTCAGTCGAAATTAAATGGATGAAATTGAGAAGAATTGAATGTGATTCAGTTTGATGATCCGAGATGGAATAAAAATATTTCTTCGTTTCATTTTAATATAGCATTATTTTCATTCTACTTTGTTCTATTCCATCCCTTCGATTCTAGTTTTCATGGGACAATAAATTGATTGTTTGTACCTTCTGTTATAGAGTTTTGGCATATGATTGGAAAAATCTTGAGATTCCGACCATATCTCTTCTCGGGACGCTTGTTAAGTCAGGTGTACGAGTTATGGTATACAGGTTAGTTTTCTTTTCCGTCGAACTTCTTCATTACTTCTTGACATTATATTGTTACCATTTGTTAATTAATTTCATATATTTATAACTAAGGAAGCTATTTTTATCACTGCAGTGGGGACCAAGATTCTGTGATACCCTTTCTAGGGTCAAGATCTCTAGTAAATAGATTAGCCAAAAACTTAGGGTTGAATACCACAAGTCCTACAGAGCCTGGTTTAAGGGAAAACAAGTAAGTGTTTGGAATATAGATCCTTTAAGTTTTACTTACTCTCTATAAGTCATTCCGACCATTAAAACTAATTAATTTTGTTATTTGATTGTTTAGGTTGCTGGCTGGACACAAGTTTATGGCGACTATTTGTCATTCGCAACCGTAAGAGGAGCTGCTCATGCAGCTCCATCTTCCCAACCCGGAAGATCATTGGTCTTGTTTAAGAGCTTTTTGGAAGGAAAATCACTTCCAAATATTCTGTGATTCATTAACTATATAACACTACTAGAGATTCCAATAACTTATGATTGAACTTAAGCCGTCTTTGAAATGGAAGAATACTTGACATTTGGAATGATTTATCTTTATCATATCTCTCACTTTTCTGTACTTTTTGTGTGTTTGGATAGAACATGGAAAGACTTGGATTTGGAAACATGTATGTTCATATAGCTACTTTCATGCTGTTTTGTATGGCTCCTTTTTGGATATTTGTATTGGCTCACTACAACAAAAATGTGTTTTAGCTTCAAACTTTTTAGCGTCCGCCCCGACACTGACGCTACTAGCGTCCCAATTATGTCTGTTAGGTGGACGCTAGAACTTCTCTGCATTTAGTTTTAAATTTTAAAGGATCATTAAATGTAGCGTCTGCTCGAGCGGATGCTAAGTCAATGCTAAAAATAATAAAATATTCATCAAATCTTCGCGTCTGCATTGTTAGACTCAATTATGTAAATGCTTTTAAATTTTATTAAATGAATTTAGTTAGTGTCAGCTTTCACGGACGCTAGAGAGACTAATATTTTTTTAACCGGGAAACCTTTTTATTTCCCACACTTTGTTTTTCACCAAATGTTTTTGACTTTTTTCTATTTCCCCTCTTTCTTTTTCTCCATCTCACACACACCCTTTTTCTCTTTCTCAATCTCACGGAACCCTTTTCCCTTTCTCAATCTCAAGAAGCTAAAACCATTTTCTCAACCTCACAAACCCTTAATTTCACATGAACCGTTCCTCAACCTTATTGAACTCTTTACCAATTTATCAATCTCACACAAACCCTTTCTTAATCGAACCTATTTTCATCTAGGGTTAACCGCTCAATCGATCATCATGTGATTCTCTCGCTCTCACAGAATCCGCCGTTTCTAGGTCTGTTCCTCTCTCGTTCAGATTTTGGTACCAAGGCTTTATATTTTTTAGCAAGCAAACTTTGTTTGTGATGGATGTTTTTACTAGCGTGTTTAGTTTGTTGGTTTGTGATGCGAATAAGATGTCAAAAAATTTATGTGTGCGTGGGTCTGATTATTTTGGATTTTTTATTTTACTTCCTCAGATTAGAGACCACTCATTATGTTTCAATGATCACAAATAACTTGTCAAACATTAAAATATGAATTCTCTTCTAGTTCCATATGTTATGATTTCAGCTAGTTTCTTTGTATGAATGTGTGACCAAGAGGATTCCAATTTTGTGGTATGTCTAGGAGGATAATCAATTATTATGTGGGATGGTTATATTAAATGCTAATTACCCCTTGTTTGTGACTGATATGCTTCTTTTTTTAATTTAATTGGATGACTTTTTGTTTTGGCGACAATGTTGGCTCTTCCTTATGCACTGTGGTCCTGGAAAATTCAGTAGATGGGTGTGTGATAGCTTACTTAGAAAGAATGGTGGTTCATGTGGTCTCTATAAAGGTTAGTAATTTGTGAACATTGTGCACTCTTTATAAAGTTTTAAATATTGTTAACAGGGTTATTGTGATATACTCTGTTTTTAAATATTGTGCCCTCTAATATACTGAGGGAGCTATTCATTCAATTTGGTCTTGTACTAGGTAGTTGAGTATATATAACTTGAATAAATCACAGGACCTGTAGGACATGAGTGCAAGAAACTCAAGGACAGATGGAAAACCATATGGAGGTATATTTGTTTTCTAGTTCTTCTATTGTTTGAAATTTTGTCATTATTGTTAGTTTAAGATGTTAAAAATATTATCTAATCTACTACAAAGACACTTCATGTCCCTCAAATTTTTGTGGTCTTAAACTTAAGAAATATGGTTATGATTTTCTAGTCTATTTATGATTCTTGTTAACTTATGATTGAGCTTTGAATGAGGAGTTAAATATACTAGATAACATTTTAGTAAAAGCAATTGTACCACCATGAATATAGTACACATGCTACACATATGATTTTGAATTAGTCATGATCACATATGTGTGTCTCTAGAGTATGTGTATATGACTCTTTTGTTTGATGATAAATCAGTAACGATTATTAATTTGTCTTGGGATTTGGCTTTGTCATTTGGTTATGAAAATGGTATTGTTATGGTCTATGATTTTTCCTAAAATTGTATATTGATAAGCCAAAGAGTTGTTAATTTTCCTTCTCTCCACTGCTATTAAAAGAAGAGGTAGATCAAGTCTTTTCTCTTAATAACTGTGTTGTTTTCAATTTTATGTTGCACACCTTTATTGAATACTAAGAAGCCATGCTTTTACCTTATGTATTTTCTTCATGTATTTGGTCTAGATAGGCAGATTTATGGTTGATATTGGTTTCCTTTGCGTTTATATTTATTTTTATTTACTTTTTTAGTGTTTCTATTTGTGTGTGGAATGGCTAATGAGATGTGTGCACCATGATGAACTTTCAGAGGCTTTTATTTTTCTACAATTTGTCATGTCGAGACATTGCGTATTCAATTTACCTTTGCTATTGCATGGTCAAATCTTGTCGGTATATTCGTGGAGCTTGGTAATTTCAACGGAGCCCTACAATAAAACAAGGTTTATCCCACTTTCATATTTATGTGCTTCATTGAACTTTACATAGGAGCCTTTTATAAATCCGACTATCCAATTAACTTTGATGAACCTAGCTTTGCTACTTTGTTTTCTTATTATTGCTAACAAGCTTTTTCTTTTTTTTTTGAAAAAAATTGTTGCTAACAAGCTTATTAATATTCACTGTCATTGTTTTTGAAAAAGTTTTAAAATCACTAATGATAAGTTGTATAACCCTTGTAGAACTATGATAGAGTAGTGTGTGATTGATAGATATCTTTTTAAAATTACTAATGATAATATGTCATGACTCATGAACAATCATTGATATATTGTATCATAAGGGTTTGCAAATTTTATTATATTATCAGGACTGGATTTTTTTTATTCTCTAGTTTTATTTCTCTCTTCGTCCAATTAACATAAATCATTTTAAACTTAGAGAGGTTCCGCCATGTGCTCGACTTTTCAAATTATTAGCGTATTGGAAAGACATTGCAGCATCCATTTTAATCACTGTGATCATGTTGTACCTTATGAAAGACTACCATATTTATTAAAAGCTTGACCCGAGGACCTAATTGGTTTTGGATCCCATATTTCACTCTTTTGAGCATGCTTTTATATCATTTTCCCTAACCTTCCAAACATACTTCTGTATTGGTGCTTTATGACTACCGCCCATCTCTTCGTCCTTTTGCCATGGTTGGACAACTATTATTGCTACTGCTCTTCTTTCTCTTGTTACTCCCTCACCCTAGTATGATATGCAGGTTCTTTTGACCCAATGACTTGTTCGTCCGATTTGTGTGGCTTAGTTGCGGGTGCTGGTTTGGGTGGTCTTTGATGGTGAAGAAGGTGCTTTGATCTTTTCTTTATATGTAGATATATATAGGTTGTATTTTCCTTTGTTCCCCCTACCTATATCATGGACTGTTGTTTGTCATTGGAAATCACTTTGGCTGTATTTCCCTTGAGCTTGAAATTTGTTTTACTCTTTGAATTTCCTCATGATAAATTTAGCCACTTTTGTGTATAATTTCAATGTTGTTACAGATGATTTGGATTTTGGAAGTGCTTAAAACTACAAGTGTCTAAATATGGTACTCTTTGCAACCTTCAATTTGAATAATATACCATATTAATTATTGCGCTTCAATACAAATTGTGATCAATAATATCTTAAGAAATTTGATAGTAAAAAGGGTTGTTATGTAGAACACGGTAATTGGTAGAAATGAAATCGTTTGAGTTGCTTTATGTCCATTGACTATATGGGAGTTTGAGTTGAACCTAATAAAGTTAATTTATTTAAGTAACTTATAATGATGTTATTGATAATACCTATTTGATTTCATGCTTTATTTATATAGGGGTATACTTGTTCCATCAGGAAAGGAAGATCAAAAGAAATGCAACTTGTAAAAGGGATACTTCGGAAGTTATGCAAACATCACTACAAGAATTCTCTTTATTTCCTACAAACATTTCCTACAAAAATTGGATTCGTGGTGAAACAGTACCATTTTCTGAGCAACTCAGTGTGGCGCAGCTTTCAATGCACATTTCCTACGAGCAGTTTAGTAGGAGATGCGTTTTGACCGTTGAATGTGCATACTTGGATTCCTAGGAACGGTTCCTACAAATTTGTTCGTCGGAAAGGTTTTATTTTTTAAAAAAAAAGAAAATAGCAACGGCCACATGGGTGGCGCGGAGTTCAAGGAACATTTTCTACAAATATATTCGTAGGAACTGTTTTTTTTTTTTTAAAAAATAAATTGTAATTGCAACGGAGCCATATCAATAATATCATCAATGTTGCAACTGTACTGCCTTACCAAACATAATCAATGCTGCAATCTTACTTTCATTTTTGACGAAAATTCTGCAAGTTCCAGTTTCTTTGAGCTCATATTTCCTTCTCCACTTTCTTTCAATCTCATATTTTCTTCTCTAAATTTTATATCTATTCACCATTTTCTAAGTTTGCAATCAGATTATTACATGGTTAGATTTGTGAATTTATTTTATTTCTTATATATATATATATATATGTTATTATACAATGTTGTATATTATTTCTAGTTAATCTTAATTCAATTTGTTCTTATTTGTAGTATGATTGTTGTTGTGTTGCTGTTGTTGTTACTTTTTGAGGCTTTATGTCATCATATTACATTGTTTGAGGTTAGTTTGTCTAATTTATTTAAAACTATTAGTATAAAAAAATATTATTATTATTATTCATATATAAAAATGTTAGTTGATGCCAGAACTGACCCCCGAACCAGATTAAACTGGTGGTGTAAACCAAAAAAAAAAATGTTAGTTGATAAAGAAGTGTAGTTGATAAAGAAGTGTAGTGGATATATGTTAGTTGATAAAAAATATTATTATTATTCATAAAAATGTTATTTGAAATTTATCTGAAATTTCTAACACTAGGTTACTGAACCGATATATATTAATTTTTTTTTTGTGGTGGACATAAATGTTATTATATTATATATAGTTTTTGATGAAAAAAAAAATTAGTTAGTAAAAAACTTATTTTAACAAAGTAACAAATAAAAAATAGAAACTAACTCATTTGAATTAATTTCAACAATATATGCAGTAGATGGATCAATATATGTCTCATCGAAGTTGGATGTATGATAGAAAATATCCGGGTGGTAGGACAATCAAAGCCCGTTTTAAGGATGGAGTTGAAGAATTTGTTACTTACGCGATGTCGCAAGATATTGTTAAAAGTGAAGGAGGGATAAGATGTCCGTGTATTAAATGTATGTGTGGGTCGATTCAGAGCCCAGAAGATGTCATAGCTCATTTAGAGAAGGTCGGATTTATGGATAATTATTATGTGTGGAGACATCATGGTGAACGAGAGCTGGCAAATATTAATACCGAGTTTGATGAAGCAAAGTCTGTTTGTCATTGGTTAAAAGAATTGAGAATGCCAGATGGATATTCTTCGAACTTGGCAAGGTGTGCCGACGTCAAGACGGGAAGATTGAGGGGGATGAAAAGTCACGATTCACATGTTTTAATGGAACGCTTACTTCCAATTTCTTTTTGTTCATTGCCAACTGTTAGGTACTTTGTCCCCTTTTTGTCTACTGTTAGGTACTTTGTCCCCTTTTTGCCTCTTCAGCACAATTTATGCTAAAAGTGCTTAATATATTATTGCAGTTAAAAAGACAATTGGCATGTCTTATTACTTGGTTTAGTGGATCATCAATATATTGGCATTTAATTTTTATAATGCAGCTCCTTATTAATATTTTTTTTTACATTTTCTATGAAATGTTTTGGAAAAAATTTGAATTTTCGTTTTGTAACAATTTTTAAAAACTAATTTTAAATCAATTTGCTGAAAAATAGCTATTTTTTTTTTTTTTTTAAATATCAAATATAGTACCTACGAAAATTTGGTAGGTAAGTGTTGACACATGCTCATAATCAGTTCTGACACTGAAAAATAGCTATTTTTTAATTTATTAAATATCAAACACGCTTCCTACCAAGGTTGGTAGGTAATGTGCTGACTCACCTTGCTTCAGAATCGGTTCAGGTTTCCGCTGACACAATACCTCTCCTGCGAATTTGGTAGGAAATGTTGTAGGAATAGGGAGCTTTATACCTACCAATCTGCTTGTAGGAAATGTTGTAGGAAATGCTACGTTTCCTACAAAAATAGGCCCGATTCCCACGAAATATTTTGTAGGCAATAAGGAAAATTCTTGTAGTGCATGTAGCAATCAGCCCTATGCAAATGCCGTCGTCACGAAAGAATTTGTTTGCCACTCTTTTTTGTCTTACAAATTATGTTTGATTTTGATATTTTTTTTGTGTAGGCTTTACTTTGGATTTAGTTTTTTTGTGTAGACTTTACTTTCGATTTGTTAGACATACACTTGGTTTATTTTTCATAGTGTTATTGTTGTATCTCATAATGGTTGTGATTCTTTTACATTCTCATGTTTACTTTGTTTGTTGGTTGAGATATTGTGGTTGTTACTTTGTGTCACTATTGATTTTATGAATCTATGTGTGGAGACAGTTACTAAAGAAAATATATTTTTTTTCAAAAAAAGAATAGCGTCCGCCAAACAGACTCTATTTTGTGAATAAATTGCTTCAGTATAAAGCAGACGCTAGATATAGCGTCCGCCAAACGGACTCTATTGGCAACAATGAGTCAAACCAAACCATATGTATAGCGTCACACAAAAACGGAAGCTACTAGCGTCTGCCGTATACCTGTGATGGTAGCTTCAACATAGCATCTCTGCAGACGGACGCTAAAGTAGCGTCTGCTGGACGAAACTGTTAGCTTCAGGCAATTAAGCGTCCACCACGACACAGACTCTAAGTCGACGCTAATACCTTGTAGCGTCCGTTTTTTGGTAATTAGCGTCTGTTTTGGGCGGACGCTCCAAAGCAGTTTTCTTGTAGTGTCTTCTGTTAACATTGATGATGACAATGTTAGACAATCTTTAGTAGCTATTGGAATCATTCTTTGTTTTTGTGGTTTACTTTATGGTGGATTTTGGAGGATTCAAATGAGAAAGAGGTTTAATTTACCTGCTTATGATTTTTGTTTTGTAAAACCTTCAGTTTCTGATTGTGAACGTACATGTTTTGGAAAACTGTCAATGTTGAGAGTGTTTTACAACCTGTCAATGTAACTTGAATTTATCAAGTAGTGAACATGTTTTAATCAAATTTGTAAACTGTTTTCATGATTTGACAAAAAAGTTATAAAAAAAATGTTAAAATCAACTTTTGAAGGAATCATCCAGCCACCTCGATTGGTCACCCGTTTTATTCCAATCTGTATCGGTAAATATGTTATTTTTATTACAAAGACGATTTTATTAGCAGATGAGGAATAGATTGTGATGTTGTAGGGTGTGGCAGGCTTGTTCATGAATGCGCCTCGGATCAGGAAGGCCAAACAAGTTAGAACTGAACAAGTGTATGGTGTCAAGTTATGTTTTGTGCTTGTAATTTTTGTTGACAATCTATAGAACAAACTCTGATCTAGTATTATATAACATATTTATGATGCATTATATAAGATTTGAATCAAACATTGAGAAATTTGTGCAGTACGAAGCAGACATTATAAAATCAAAATTGTAACTCTAATAGCACAGCACATGCACATCATTTGGAGTAACAATGCAAGACAAATAACAGGCTGAAGCAAACACACTGAAAAACTGATAAACTTTTAAATTGCAGTGAAGTAACAAACAATCACTTAATGGAAAAAATCATGAATTTGTCAATGAGGATCATAATGGTGAGCTAAAGAACTCAAATGGCGGATTTCGACCTTCTTAGAGCTCCAATTAAACAAATACTACCAAGAATCAATGGAGGATTTCGTGATTTTTAACGCAGGGAATAGATTGAAGATGGAGGCTATGGTTTGAGAATTTTTTTGTGAAAAGACTAGAGAGAAAAAGTAGAAAATAAGTACTCTCTCCGGTCTCCTATATAAGCAAAAGTTGTTTTTTTAGATTCATTGAAAAAGTTATGTATTTAGTCCATATTATAGACCACATACATCACTTTTTTGATGAATCTAAAATAACAATTTTTGTTTATATATGAGATTGGAGGGAGTATATTCTATTTGAATACTCGAAGATTCAAAACACAGAACTTTTGCATGTGCGAGAAGTTACATTCGCACACATGAACTTGGAAGAATCCAGGTTTCTTGCTCAAACTCGGCTAACGCATTGCATATGCATGATCAGCACAAAATTGTGTTTAGTGTCTTCTTATGAAACTCGGCTAACGCATTACATACACAGTATGTATTTCACGTGTCTTGACTCAAAATACACGTTCCAAATCCTACTATTGTATTGTAAAATAGTCGAACGAAACAACTCATTACTTTTATAACATCTTATTGAAGCCACTTCATTCACAATCCAAATTATAAATACACATTCAACAAGGGCATGAACAAGCAAGTATAATAAAGATTTTGTTCAAAGTAAGAGAATTTGTAAATTCTCAATCTATAGTATCTAAAGATTAAACATGACCTTAATAGCATTACCTCCACGAGCACTTGTTTCAAAAGCTTCTTCCACTTCCTTCTGCGAAAATCCAAACCTATGAGTTATAAGTGGTTTTACATCAATTTTTCCACTCTTTATAAACTCAAGGCATAGAGGCCATGTATTCTTATAGCGAAAAATGCCAACCACATCAACTTCCCTGTATTATGTATAACAATACATTATTAATAAACAATGCATCATTGTAGAAAAAATTTATGTAGTCAAAATATTATAACTTAATGTGAATGTATTTTTCTTAACTTATGACATTATAAAGAAGAGCCTAGTAAACTTGAATGAATATATTATTTTTGTACTTAATTATAAGCATCATTAATTTTTATTTTTTAAATATACTCATAATTAATAGGATTTGAAAGATATGCACGATCAGTGTAAAACAGTTTAACACTGACATATTGATACATACTTTTAGACCAAGTATATTACCTTGCAGCAGCTGGTGTGAGTGGCACCGTCATTTCGGAATGACCCATTCCAACTAGACAAACTTTGCCACCTGGTTGAGTAGCATTCAATGCTGTAGTCATGGTTTTGTTAAAACCAGCACAATCAAAGGTAACATCAACACCACCTCCCATAACATTATGAATCTGCTTAACTTCTTCAGTTACATCCTGCAAAGAAGTGTATTTGAAATTTAGTTAAGCTATATGTTTTATTCGTAAGATATAACCATTAAGATAAACATAGATATGACACTGATACAGACACGTCGACACCAGTAATAATGTGGAATGATTGAATGTAAATTATGTAATTATATGTGTCAGTGTTATGTCTTTGTTGACACGTGACATGTCATAAACTGTTTACGTAAACTAGATGATATAGATTACATAAACTAGATGATAAACTGTCGACACTATTTAGAAGGTAATTTCAAGTTAAGGGAGAAAATATAGATGATATTAAGAATCTTCTGATTGAAAATACCTGAATGTTTGTTGAAACTTTAACAATATCATCTGCACCAAGACTTTTTGCAACAGATAAACGATGGTCATCCACATCCACAACGACAATCCTAGGTGCACCAAAAGCGCGAGCGGAAAGCATTGTAACAAGTCCAATAGGTCCTGCTCCCATAATCAACACATTTGTTTCTGGTCCTATATTAGCTCGCCTACACGCATGAACGCCGACACTTAACGGTTCACACATTGCCCCTTCCTCCAAACTCACGTTGTCTGGTAATTTAAAACATAGGTCTGCTGGATGTACTATCTGAAAAGAGAAAAGTGTAACTCAAACATGGTTTTATTTGATTTAACGGTCAACAAATATTGGTACATTTTTCTGCAATACAAAGGTTTGCAACAAAACCGCAACCTCGAACACGAGCATGCAAAGGAAATACTTTGAGAAGTTGTGAATTTTTTCAACAAACCTGATTAGCCAACGAACCATGAACTGGTGGAGTAGCAAAAAACTTCATCTCAGGGCAAAGATTATATCGACCAAGTTTGCAATGGTCACATCGCCAACAACTGATCCCAGGCTCGATCGCCACACGGTCACCAGGCACCAAAGTCTGTACTTGACTACCGACTTCTTCTATAATCCCAGCACACTCGTGACCAATAACCATCGGTTCTTTAACTATAAAATCTGCACATCTCATTGTCTGAAAGTAATACAATAATCAAATAAAAATTGAAACTTCTTACTAGAGAGAACATAGATAAGTGCAGGAAATAACAGAATACAGATTGTGCTGGAAATCACTTACAGATAAGAGATCATCAAACTCATCAAATCTAGATGTATATTTTTTTTATTGAATATCGAAATCGATTGTAACAGTAACAATATCTACCTTGAGGTAGTGAACATCACTCCCACAGATTCCAACAGCTTTCATTCTTATTCTGACATCATGGGGTCCTTCAAACATACAAAATGAAATAAGCCGATGATTTAACATAAATATTACATTTGGATTCTCTGCAGTCGATTAATGATGATGTTGGCACAATCAATCCAAACCGTACTAAGAGTCAGTGTTGTTAAATACGGATTATGGCGCCACCGTAGCGTGACAGATTTTTGGTCAACCGCTATAGGCGGTTGGTGTGTTTGGCAGATTTTTGGCCTTCGGCAATCTGCCGTCGATGAAATTTCCCACAGTTTAAGTTTCAATTTGAGTTTAATGGATATGCTTTGTCGGTGTAAATTAATCTTACACCGACATCCAATAGGAATCAACCATCAACCATTTCTCCACGTCATACCATTAAAGTGGGATGTAGTGGCGTGATTTAGCTAGCAGAATACATAGTTGTTATTGGATGACGGAGTAAAATAATTTCACACCATCAGTGGGTATCGTATTTTTTCTTCGAATCCGATATATTAATGAGTTTAATGGACACACATCGTCATACAATAAGAAACCAACATTCATCCATGTCATACAAGTAGTTTCAAGATGTCGCAAATTGGTAGATTTGTATTGGATGTCTGTGTAAAATTGTTTTACACTGACCGTGCATATCCTTTAAATCCTATATTAATTGATCAAAGTTATGAATTGCCTGACTGTGTAAACATCATAATTTTTTATCAACTAAAGAGAATCCAAAAATCCCAATTTTTTAACAATGAACTTAATCCAAATCATTCCCAAATTTAGAGGCCAATTTATTAATTAATCTAAAGTTCAGAATCACTTGACAGTGTAAACTTCATTCATTTTTCAACTAGAGAAAATACAATCCTTAATTTTTAACAATAATAATAACAACAATAATAATATAGTAATAATAATGAAATTTAGAAAGGAAAATAAAGAAGAATACCAAGAGAAGGAAGATTGAAAGGTTGAATCTTGAGAGTGTTTAAACCAACAAGCCAAGCAGCCATGTTCTGTTGATCATCATCAACTGACATTCCCCCTTTACCCATTTTTCTCCAACCTCTAATTTTTAAGATTGATATAGAGAAGTGAGGTTTTGCACACACTGCTATGACTTTTTATTTTTTTTAGAATTTCAGCTATGACATGAATAAGTGGATAATATTATTAATAATTTATTATATATTATATATTAATAATAACGTTTTTTTTTTAATTTGGTAAGATAACGGTGGTTTTGTCTGTGATATAAAAGATATAATGTTGGAGTAAAAAAAAATAGTAATGCTATTTAACAAGGAAATATTGTAGCAAGAAAGAGAAGAATCTACAAAATTATGAAATTTGATCAATTAAAATTTGGCTAGCCATACATGGAAGCTCTAGTTAGTAAATATATGTTATAAGCTATTATAGTTGAAAATCTAGTAGATTGAAATTAAAGTGTTTGGTAAATTTAATTTTTGTAAGTGCAAAATGATATAAAAATATATGATTAGTGGTTAGTTATTATATTTTTTAAAAAAATGAAAATAATAAAGGTAAAAATAGAATAAAATGTAAAAAGTTATAAATTATAAGCTCAAATGCTACTTAGTATCTTAAAAAATGCTATAAACTAATTAGAAAAGTTAATTACTTAACACATCTATTTTTTTCAAACAAGTTTATAAACTAGTTCAACAAACTATAAGCTAGCTTATTAAATTTAGCAAACACAAGGGTAAGGAAAAAATTTGGCTCTGATCTATTTAGGACGAACAAATTATGTGGGAGAATTTGATTTTTTAGGAACAATTTTGTAGGAAGTAAAAATAAAATTTAGTAATTTTATAGGAATTAAAAATATATTTAATTTTAAAAAATATATTGATTTATCAATTAACCAAAAAAATATTTTGGTTTTATTAAAAATATAAAATATTGGGCTGTTCTCATCCATATTTTTTCTTTTCTTTTCTCTGTTTGATTTCTAATCCATAATATTCTGTAGTGCTTATCCTTTCTATCACTTTCTGCTGGTATTGATAATAGCTTCTAGACACACATGTTGAGTGATGATGGTTATTCTATTCGGTTCATCTATCATCATATACAAATCATGCCACCTATGACACTCGTGTCCTGTATCATCCTTTTAGTATTTTTGTTTTTTTTACAATGAACTGAAAATCCAATCTAAAATCTTATGCATATTATTCAAATCACTCACCACAAGATCAAACCTAGTAATTTTCCTTTTAGTAGTTTAGTGATCATACTCATATATTTTAAGTGTGAAAAAAAAGAGAAATTAAAATTTAAATTCTGTTCTTTCGTTTTTTTGGTACAAAAAAGAGGGCATAGCCCAAATTCTGTTCTTTCTACTAGTGCTAATAATGTCATGAGTTAACTAAATATATTTTTAATCTTTATATTTTATCTTATATTCAAGAATAATTTCTACATTTTTTAATGATAAAAAAAGTCGTACAATTTTTTCGTTATGAATATTGATACTTGCCGTTAATTTTACAAACAAAGTAAAATACGTGATAACAATATTTGAATAATTTAGACATTTTGATTTTATACCCCTATATATATATATATATATAAAATGTGATATTTCTATAAATTGAATTATGTTCATGGATATTACATTTTTATTTCATTTTAAAAAAAGATAGTTTTGATTCGATGACATGTTGTAGAAGTGGCCTTTTTTTTTGTCAATTAATACGGTGATTAAAATTTCATCGACCCCCTTAATGTTAATAAGTAGAAAATATTAAGTTTTTAATATAAATAAGTGATTTTCACATAGATTAAGTTTTTATATTTTATGTTTTATCATGATTTCGTTGTCTAGGTGCAGCATTCTGTTAGTTGTCATCTTATGCGGCGTTATTTTATTTCTCGTATTATCGCGGTGTTCATTTGATTTTTATTGAAAGATCAACTTTGGTCAATTACAGATTCAATCAATAATTTAGGCATCAACATTGCAGATTCGGAAGTATAGATACCTCAATGGCTTTAATTTTACCATATTATTTGTAGTAGACATTTTGCTATTATATGTTATTAACTTGGATGTTGTGAATGTGCTGTAAATAGTCAACATTTTGCTATTGTATGTTAGTAACTTGGATGTTGTGAATGTGTTTTAAATGGTCATTCAACTGCTTTTATGTGTTAGACCATAAATTATGAAGTGTTATAATGTTATTTAAGAAAGAAAAACCAATTTATCATATGCATATAAAAAATAAAAGCAGTTGAATGGTCAACATGTAAAAAGATTGCAAAATAAATATAATTTTCAAAAGTCATTTTCAAAAAATAAAATAGATAAACAAAGAATGTATAACTGGTACTCGTCCTACCTTTAATTATAAGCAAAAATCAATTTTTTAGATTCATTGAATAACCGATAAATCTAGTCTATAATATAGACCAAATACATTAACTATTCAATGAATTTGAAAAGTAAACTTTTATTTAAAATTAAAGATGAAGGGAGTGTAAAGAAAAATGAAAAGTAGTTGAATGGTCAACATGCTCTCAATATCTAGTAGCTATATAAACATGTGTCTAAACTCTAAAGAGCATATACAACATTGGTTTTTTAATCAGTGATTTCATAAGATGGAGAAATCAAGGAATTCTCTCTACAAATTGGCATTCTTGTTGTTTTTTCTCATCATTGCAACGGGTATGATGCCAAAGAGTAAATCTTTATTGAATTTTCTGTACACCATATTTTTTTTTTTCATTTCAATTTTTTTTCTTAATGTCTACTACAATTTTGCAATTAAACATTTTCTTATGTTTTATGATTTTTTTTTTCTTTTTCGCTTTGCAGATATCTGCACGGCATCAGAATCATTGATAGTTAGTCAAGATCAACCTTGTAAAACAACTGAAGATTGTTTCGATGTTCTTCATTGTCCATACCCCCTACGTGCACCCAAATGTATTGAGGGAAGGTGTGAGTGTCAGCCACCTTCCAATACAATTGAATAATAGACTACTCTTTTGAAATTAATATATGATATGATTAAAAGATAATAAGGTATCTTAGTTTCTATTCACATCAAGTTAAATAAAAAAACTTCAACACATTTTTATCTATAGTCTTTTTTGTCTTAATTGCTATACAATTATTTTGATAGAAAATAGTTTGTTAATCGTTATGTAATTTACATTTTAAAATTACAATAATATTAATGTCAAATTTGTAACAAAAATAGGTCAAAAATAAAAACAAGACAAATATTATAAATAACTTTAAACAAAAAGTACCAACTTCACGAAAGAAAATAAATGACTAACTTTAAATAAAAAACTTCCCATAAAAGTTCTCTGAAAGTGTATGCATAATTATTTTGTGATTGTTGTATAAACTTCTTTCAAAAGCCTATGGTAAGGGGATGCATGATCTAGGATTTAAGTGATATTTTTAACCTTTAAACACTTGAGAGAACTTGGTGAGATTATGTGAAGAGAGAGATTTGAGTTTGATGGATAAGTGTTGAATGAATTGCATTGCATTCTTGATTGATTGTTGGTAGATAAAAGTGATCTTGAGTATGATGTTTTTGTTTGTTCACATGTTTGTCAATATTGATTATGAAGATATATATTGCTATACAAAAAGGTTTATCTTCACTAACCAGCAAATAAATTCTATACAATATTGCTATACAGCAAATAAATTGTCACTTTAAATTTATTGAGTCAATTAAGTGTTTATGCTTTCAATTTCTTCACTAATCAGACAAAAGAATTACAAATTATATATTCACGTGTTTTAAACGAGTTAGACGGGACAACCAATTAGAATCTCAGCAAAACCCGCACAAAAATGGCTGGTTAAACGGTCTAGCACTAGTGCAGAAAACACCTTTTACATCTGGCGAAAAGCACCTTTTACATCTGGCGAAAGTCAGTCATAAACCTACGAGTTATAGAAAGTCCGACACTTTTTACCACTGGCCCAGTCAGATGTAAAACGTGCCCCTTTTACATCTGATTCGTTCTTCCGCAGATGTGAAAATCATTTTTTTATTATTTTTTTAAAATTAAATTGGACTTTTTACATCTAATGTAACATTTCCACAGATGTAAAAAACATGACTCTTCACATCTGACAAAACTGTTCCCAGATGTAAAAAGTTCACAATTTTTTTTTTTTTTATAAATCCTGCTTTTTTTTTTCAAATCCTACTTTTTTTTTTAACCAATATACTATAGCATCCAAAACATAATAACTTGCAAATAAACATATATATAACTTCACAATAAAAACAATCCATAATACAACCTCATTCAACATCCGAATTAAGTTAATATTCAATCGTTCAACAAATACAAAGTTACATGTCATTAATTGATACAACCATTCAACATCCAAAAGCCAAAATCAAAACAAGTCACATAATATCGTTGCGGCACATTAATACAAATACAATGTAACTTCACACGAACCTAACGTCTTCCCTTAGCACCATCGTCATAATCATTCTCCGGGTTATATAGGTCAAGAAAACAAGTTGCCCAATGATTTCGCAACTCATACAAGTCATCTGATAATGCCGTAGGATCATTGAACACCTATAATATGTAAATAACTTAATTCAGCCACTTATAGTACACATAGTACTTTAATTTGATACATTTAAGTACATGGAAGAAAAATAGGCTGCATTGAATTATAACAGGCTGCATTGAAGAAAAATAGGCTGCATTTAAGTACCAAGAAGAAACTATACAAATAGGGGCGGTGTAGCAACAATCAAAACAGGAGCTTATTTTATCATTGAATTATAATATTAAAACACGCAACTACAAAAAGCAAAATATAATACCTCATCCCATTTCTTTGTAACACTAGCAGAGGCAATGTCAATCATATTCTTCATTACATAATATCCACAATCATTGCTGTTGGGTTGTACCCTTGTCTACATATGAATGACATTTAGTTAATACATACTAAAAAAAAACAACGATGTATTATGAACGTAAATAAATATTAAAATTTACCAAACGCTTACTTTGGGAAAAATCCTATTAGGCTTCTTTCTATTACCACATGCAAATTGATGAACCATGAAAGCACTACATAAATACAAATTTAAAAATCAACAAAGTTTTAATAGGAAGGAAGTGGATGATCACTTATAAAAGATATCTTATATTGGAATTGCAAACTTACTGGAATAATGGATCTTGACCATTCAGCCATACAATTACATTTAAGTATGATCAGTCTCGACCATGCATGATTGTATGATCAAGATTAGCTCCTTGCATCTTTCATGGTCTCACTTGTTATGCTCCCTTTGTATAATCTCACTTGATAAATTCCTCACAATTGATGCCTCTCTCTCTCTCTGACAAACACACACACACAATTTATAAAAAAAGAAAAGAAAAAAGCTGATTACTTATCTTTTCTGAGCTTGAAAGTGATCCTTGTTTCACTCATATCAAAATCTGGCCATCCTTGTAAGTGCTCATAAATTCCATAAGAGTAGAAGCCTGATGAACCACGGAGCAAAATGAATCTGAAACGGACCATTCACAAATATTAATCCAATAGTTATCGTTTCAAAAGGCATTATACACAAAATTGGACCAATTACCTTTTGTCAATGTTTAAGGGGACAAACTTTCCCTCAAGAGAATGATCCCACATTCTCTTGAATGAAAGCTCCACCTGATCCTCATTTTGAACTATAACTTCAAAACATGTTCCATTAATCCTGAATCACAATATCTTCAGTTCAGATTTGCTTCAAATCCTCAATCAAACTTGAACTGATAAGATTGCCAATATAACAGTTAAGCAAGTAGTATTGGCATACACATCAAAATATCCTTTGATTCTTGGTGCACTCCAAACAAGATCCCAATACCTACACATTCAATTGGAAGATAAAATGTATAATCCAGATTAGCTCCTTCCAAAGTTTTAACAACATAAATCAATAGATACTGAAGTACAAAGACATCTTAATAAAACCCAACATATGTTATCAGTTATCACCCATTTTTTTTTGAACTTCAAGATATCTATATAGCCACAAGTTCAAACAAGTTACAGGACCATAATCACTTATAAGTCTGGAGGAAAGTATCAATCTTGCAGACCTTTAAAATGGCACAAAAAAAATAACATTTTATTATTATCTTTTCTATCACCCTCAAGCCACCCTATCTATAACTATAACTGTGTAATATAACTTCAAGAGTTCAAGATATTTGTGGAGAGTTAAAAAAGAATAACAAAAGTTTAAAAATCACATTCGCCAATTTATTTGTGGATAGTTGTCCATTTAAAATGCCACAAAAAAATACTTGCAATTGTTTTCTGCAAGACTAGCATAATTAAGAAAACCATTTTGTTAGGTTTGACTCATGATAGAGCCTTCAAAATTTGACAATCTCAATGGAAAACAGTCTATGTTTGGGTTAACATCCCACTATTGCAATCCGCTACAGTTTGAGATATGAAACTTTTGCACTTTCCTGTCACTAACTCCTACTGCGATAGTCTATCACTCTCACCGAATCTTTTATCCTATTCTAAGCACATTGAATTGAACTGTGTTTTATGGTTAACCAAACTATTACACCTCTTTTTTGGTTTTTTTTTACCATTTTTTAGAAAATTCAAGTAAATTGTATCACACACCATTTATAAAAAGGAAACCTAAAACTGATAGACCAAAATAGATAGAAACGAGCCCAAGAAACTACACATCATGGTTTCTAAAATTCAATTCTGCACACATACACCACACATACATATAAAACAAGGAAAGCATGATGGTCAAGGAAAGCATATAAAATTCAATTCTGCACACATATTAATTTTGCCTTCATTTGATATAAACCCAAAGATATAAAGTAACATAAAATGGCAAAGTTGATTTCAAAGAAAGCATGTTGGTTTGCATTCTTTCTTTCTTTGGTCATGTTGATGTATTCTAAATTTGGACTCGGTAAAAATAATTCTAATTTATGAGTTCCACAAAATTATATATAATTTACAACTAATGAGTAATAACTAGAGTTGATCACTTACGAGTTACGAGTAGTCATCTTCTCGACCATGGTCTTCTTTACCATTCTCTTTGTTTAGTAGAATAACTAGAAGTGCCTTGCATTGCCTTACTTTCCATTTATCTTATCTTTCTTGTCATCCTGCATCAGCTTCTACATAAGATAGAAGTAGTGAAAATAATTGCTGCACTACCACTATAGATATAATAATTTTTTTAAATATCTCTCTTCCCACCTGTATCTATAGAATTTAGATAAAAATATGGTTATTTTACTAGAACTATACTTCCTCGTATATTCACAAACCAGAACAAGCAAGTGAGGTGTTTCAAATTCTTAATCATCATACAATTAAGCTTCATTTAATAAATAAATTACCTGAAATGAACACATCTCAAAATAAACAATATTAAGTTTAGGAGAACAAACAAATAAATGAAAACTGAAAGATGATATACCTATATTGGGACAACACCTGAAATTTACAGTGATACACATCATATGAACATAAGCAAGCAATTTACAGAGATACAAATCATATGAACACAAGCAAGCAATTTACAGGGATACTATTGTCGGGAACAAGACTTGCAAACATCTTCTCGAGTAATTTCTAAGACCAACAAGCTGGAGGACATACATTAAGGGAACTTGACTAAATCCTCCCGATTCAACTGAAACTAACTCATGACATAAGCCTATGCTGATTAGAAAAATGCCACAATGCAAACTAGAAAAAATGTGAATAAATAGTAAATAGACTGATAATTTAATTTCAACCATTCAAAATTTAATTACTTCACTTTACTTCTTAATCTCCATAAATGAGCATGTATGTGTTCACTAAAAAACAATGAACGCGCATCTATTCAAGAGAGACAAAGAGATTGTTACCTGGGAATCAATATAGTTCAAAGAACAAAAAACAACCCATCATCAATTCAATGAACACGCATCTATGCAATCCCTAACACAAATTCAAAAACAACCCATCAATTCAATCGAGCTGAAAAAACAAAATAAACAATAATAATCAAACCAGATCGATAAAAATCAATTTTTTTTCAATTAAAACAAAAAATCCAACCTTTGGAGCTTCTGAGAGACTTGAGAACAGTTTTATACCCCAAAGTATACTTCCCACTCTTCATCACAAGAGCGAGATTGTTGTTAATAGACTCCTGGGTCGTCTTCTGCAAAATATTATGAAACATTAACATATGAGAATAGAACCCTAAAATCAATATCTATAAATCGAAAATCCTAAAATCAATATCTATAAATCAAAAGAAAAAAGAATAGGAGTCAAGAACTTACAGATTCGGAGAGGAACTTTCGATTGAGATTGATAGGAACCGAGAGAGTGATGAACAGAGATGGGCGATTGAGAATCAGAGATGGTGAGTGAGAGCGATGGAGGAACCGAGAGAGTGAACGGATCGAAATAGTGGGTGAGAGCGATGGAGGAACCTGAGAGAGATAGTGACTTAGGGTTCGATATCGCATTTGAGTCTAGACTATGAGTGCGTTATGTTTTTTGTCACTCTTTCAATAATAAAAAAAAAAGACTTTTTACATCTGGGATATTATGCCCTGATGTAAAGTTCTTTTAGACAATTTTCACAATAATTACAATATTGCCACCGCGTTTACTTTTGTAACTGGTGGATATCATTCTCAGATGTAAAAGGTTGTCTCTATGTATATTTCACTTCTGAGAATATTGAATTCAGATGTAAAAAGTACTTTATATTGCTTTTTACATCTGACATCTCTTTCACTGATGTAAAATCCTTATTAATAAGTCATATTTGTACTAGTGTAGCCCGATGGCTCTTGCCCATTTTTACAGCCGTAATTACTAATGTGTCAATTTTCAATGTGGTATTGTCCCCTTTTCATTGAATTAGGATCATAGTCTGCTTCTTGACTGTTTCCATTTTCTTATACTCAAATATGTTTGCTGTTCATTTTTTTTCTCTTCCTAATGATGATATAGAGTTGTGGTTGTGTTAGTGTAAGACCCAAGATTTCTTTGTATAGTTGGTTTAAGGAATATTAGGGTTCGATGTGTTCGTGTGACGAAACATCGTGTAATTATTAGCTTTTGCTGTAATTGAGCCTGTTTAGTGCTCGTGCACTGTAATTGTACAGACTTTGGTTCTGTGATCCTGTTGCTTGAATAAGAAGTTATATGTGGTTTTAGAATAATAAGTTTTGGATTATTCTTGTTTTTGGAAAAACGAGTAGGATTTTACCCGTCGTTGTAAAATCTTATTGCGTCTGTTTTGAGTGAGGTTTCGGATGGAAGTTTTATATATCTGCGCGAGTTAGGATATATTCTGAGATTAATTTTCTGAGGTATGGAAGAAAATTACAGTCGCGGAAAAAGATTCGGCGATAAGTTTTGGAAATGTGAAACGTTAGACGTTCTTTCCGTAGGTTTTCTGTTTTGGTGAGTTTCGTTCGTCGCGGCGTGCGAGAGCTGAACGTGTGAGTGTTTCTATGAGGTATTGAGTTTTATCTCAAGTGGATTTGGTTTGGTTTGATCCAATGGCTAGGGTTTTGTCTTGGCATTTTGTTTTTGATCCAATGGCCATGAGTGAGCAAGAGCTATGGCATAGTAAGGAGGTTTGGTCACTTGGTCACTTAGAAAACATCACATATTTCACTCCTTTCTTTCTCTCTTTCACGTAGACTCCATTATTTTCATTTCCAACCTTCACAAATTTTCATTTCCTCACCATTTCACTCCATTTCAAGCTTTGGAGCTTTGAGGAAAGTTGTAGAGAATCACTTTCTTAAGGTAACCCTCTCTTCTCATCTCCTAGGTTGGTAGATTTTTAGAGTTTTGATATTTTTGGGTTTATGTTCTTAAGAGGGTTTGGTGAGAAATGTTGTTCTTGCTAGTTTTTGTTTCATGAAAGTTGTTCATGAGAGCTTAGGAAGCATGCTAGGCTTTGTTGTTTTCGTTTTCCATGAGTTTGTGAGAATCTCATGAGAAAAGTTAGGGTTTTGAAAGTTTAGAGTATTGATCAATAACATGTGGTTAAGTTGTAAGGTTTTGAAAAGAAACGTTGTCTTTGGACCTTTGAGCAAAAGGGAAATGCGTTGTATGGTTTTGTTTTAGAAAATTCGATGAAAAATATTTTGGGGTTTATGAAAATATTTCCTAAGAGTTTTTGGGGAGTATTTTGGGGTCAAAGTGGTTTAAAACTATTGTGACATGTGGTGTCGCTTTTTACCTTGAAAACATGTTAGAAAAGGATTACCGGACGGTTAAGGCCCGTAATAAAACTTGTGCTTGGATTTGGTTTTGATTTTGGAAATGAAAATCAAATAACTTGCACTCGAAGCAACCAACATGCTTTCGGAAATGTGTTGCTTGCTTATGAAAATGGGTTGCTTTTATGCCTTGAAAAGATGTTGGGAACTAATAGAATCAAACTAGGCTTGGGGTGGAAAAAAGGTGGTGTGAGTTGCTGTCTTTTGCTGTCATGACAGGTGCAACTCGCTGAGCGAGTGGTTACTCGTCAGGGCGAGTGTCACAGGTCCTGACAACACGCCAGGGCGAGCTCCAGAGCGAGTAAGACCAGTACTCTCTGCCTTCACTCGCCACCAACTCGCCAGGGCGAGCTCTGGAAACTAAAATTTTGGATTCTGATTTCTAAACTTGGTTTTTAACTTTCTAATCCCTTTTTATTAATTTATGGAAGTGGTTGGGATTGGAAACGAGTTTTTCGGGTACTCGGAAAGTACGTAACTTATAACGCAAGAAAACAGCCATTTTGCATTTCAAATTATTTAAGACTTTTGGCAATTGTTTTGGGTCCTAAAAATAGTACAAATAACTCATGGGGGTTGATCAATACGGTAGTTTTTGGTAGAGAATCCGAAAGAGGGATTTTACCTTAGAGAACCTTTGGGTTTTGGGGTTCTAGAGTCCAAATCATTAAGGATTGATTGGTTATGGTTTTGATTGAATACTTTGCTTGTTTTAGGAAGCAAGTAAGTGTTGTGCGATCGTGTGATAGTTGAGTGCTTGACGAGGTAAGGACTCCACTTTATTTCTGTCTTTAAATGGTTACGACATGCTTTGTTTTGCTGTGTGTGCAATTGCTGTGTGCTTTGGCATGTTTGTATTTATGTATTCTCGTTGATGAGAACGTGGTTATAATATGTGTGCAATTTACATATGATTGGAAAAATGTATGTATATTGTGATGCTTTGTACATAGACTTTAGGCTATGTGAATGTTTGCATGAGCATATATGAATGTGTGCGTCAGATAGGACTACGCGAGGATTTTGTCTTGTGTGACTATCCCGTATATGCCGAAGAGAATATATGCCATGCATTTCATAGTTGCGTGCCTAGGTGTATGTCTGTGTGACTTTGCCTACGTACCGGGCGTTTGACTGTGTGGCTTCGCCAAATCCTTCTGGATTTATATTGAGTTGGTGTTTGTCTGTGTGACTTCGCCTGGTGTTTGTCTGTGTGACTTCACCTGCCTTGTGTGGCATTTTTAGTGCGGGTACGTATATTTCTGTGTGGCTTTGCCTACCCCACGACTCTTCGAGGAGAGGTTAATTTTCCGGAAAATCATGCATGTGACGAACCAGTAATCGGTTGTCACACCCATTGTAGAAGTCTACATTAGGCTTGGTGATTTATTTATATAAACCCGTTGGTGGGAAGTACTTTTGAGTTAAAGAGCTTTCTCTTGTGTTTCGTGGAATTATTGTTATGTGTACAATCTTTCGCACCGGTTATATATATACATACTATATATTTTGTGGTGACCCTTTCTTTCATTTGCGGGCTCATCCCACCCAGATGATGGGTTAGGTCGTGGTGACGACGGTGGCTGTTCCAGGCCCCAGTGAGCGGTTGGAGCTGTAGCCTAGGATAGTTAGACTATGCGCCGGTGTGTTTTGTGCACCGTGCTTTTTGGTTAGCATAGGATTTCTAACTTGTTTTGGTACTTAGACTTGGATTGTAATTATTCAGGAAATACACTTTGCTTGTCGAAGCACCTTTTGGTAATGAGTTCTTTTGTATATTTGAATGCCGGTTCATTTAAAAACTATTATGCGCACTTTGAGTGTTAGTTGAAAAAGAAAAAAAAAATGCCCTTTTTGGCTTTTGAAAAACGGGGTGTTACAATTTGGTATCAGAGCACGGCTTTAAATCTTCAAAGGGAAAGTGTATACTTGAGTCGTTAGTCCAGAGTCGGTTAGAACATAGCTAGAGTAGTGTCAGTTCTAGTGGTTGTTCGGTGTCGGGTTATGTGCTAGTAACCGTTGTATGAGATTTCTGTTGAGACTCAGAAATGTTTGGATAAGGAATCTAATCAGAATTGGTATTGACGAGAATAAAATGCCTCCAAGAAGGGCACCTACAGCACCTATGACGGATAATGCTGATATATATCAAATGGCTTATGCCATGAACACAATGGCAGCGGCGGTGACTGCCCAGAGCCATGCTAAGGCGCAAAGGGATCTGGAAAAGCGCGAAAGGGAAATACTTGCGGCTGGATCTAGACTTCTTTCGAATTTCAACCATCAAACTCCTCCAAAGTTTAATGGGGAGGGAGGTCCGGAAACTGCTGATCTATGGCTCCAATCTGTGGAGAGGATATTCGGGGCAATTCATTGTCCGGAAGGAGAGAAGGTGGTCTTAGCTACCTATCAATTACTCGGGGGTTCTGAGTATTGGTGGAGGAACGCCCGACTGATCATGGAGAATGTTCATGAAGAGTTAAGTTGGGAGAACTTCAAAAGGAGGTTCTTGGCCAAATACTTCCCTGAGACAGCTAGGGAAAGGTATGGTGAAGAGTTCCTGAGGCTGAGGCAAGCGGGCATGAATGTTGAAGCATATGCCAAGAAGTTCGAATCACTATCCCGTTTCTTCCGCTTCTTTAGGGATGGGATAGATGAGGATTATATGTGCCGTAGATTCCAAGATGGATTGAGGTACGAGCTGCAGGATGCGGTTGTGCCGTTGGGTATTCGACAATTTCAGGTATTGGTTGAAAAGTGCTAAGAGGTCGAAGACATGAAGAATAAGCGGGTGAACCGCCAAGGGAATTCTAATGCCGGAGGACCAAGTCGCACCAATGATCGTGGTTCGACTCAGAATAGTGGGAGGCAAGGGAGTAAGCCTTATAACCGTCCTCAGCACAGTAAAGGACCGGGCCGATCGGTGAATCAGGGAACCCGGGGAAAATCAGAGGGTAGTAAGGGGACTTGCTACAACTGTGGAGAAGCAGGGCATTTTTCTAATGAGTGCACGCAACCGAAGGTGGGAAACACCTGCTACAATTGCAAGAAGCCGGGACACTTTGCTAGAGATTGCAGAGCCCCGAAGACTGGGCCGTCGGCAAATGTGGCACAAGGTTCACAGGGTGCCAGACCTGCGGCAAAGGCACGTGCTTACTGTATGGGCACTGAACTGAGTGGGCAGGCTAGCAATGCCATCCACGAGAGCAGTCACATCGCAGGTAATTCTTTAACTACTTTGATTGACACGGGGGCAACCCACTCATTCATATCTTTGGCATGTGCAAATCGTTTGAGTTTGAATGTTTCTGTGCTTCCGTTTGATTTGAATGTTTTGACACCTGCTAAGGATTTGGTAGTGAATACTGCATGTTTGCATTGTTTGGTAGTAATCCAGAATAGGGATTTTCTGGTCAATTTGGTTTGTCTACCGCTTTTATCTCTCGAGATCATCCTCGGGATGGATTGGTTGTCTTATCATTATGTGATTCTAGACTGTGCTCGGAAATTGGTTTTCTTTCCCGAGCCAGGTGTGCGAAGGTACTTGTCTGCAAATCGGCTTTCTGTGGTTATGTGTAATGGAGAACCGGAGATAGTTTCACTTGCTAGCTTAGGAGTGACTTCGGAGATTCGAATTGAGGAAATTCGTGTAGTTCAGGATTTCCAAGATATGTTTCCATCGGAGATTCCAGCTTTTCCTCCGTGTAGAGAGGTGGAATTCTTTATTGATTTGCAACCGGGTACGGGTCCGATTTCAGAATCAGCTTATCGGATGGCTCCAGCTGAGTTGGTAGAGTTGAAAAGTCAGATTGAGGAATTGTTAGGTAAAGGTTTCATAAGACCTAGTGTGTCGCCTTGGGGAGCACCGGTCTTATTGGTTAAAAAGAAGGATGGTAAATCTCGTCTGTGTGTGGATTATCGGAAGCTTAATAAGGTAACTATCAAGAACCGATATCCATTGCCACGAATCGATGATTTGATGGATCAGTTGAGGGGAGCCTCAGTGTTTTCCAAGATTGACTTGAAGTCTGGTTATCACCAGATAAGAGTGCGAGATGATGATATTCAGAAAACGGCGTTTAGGACGCGTTATGGGCATTATGAGTTCTTAGTGATGCCGTTCGGAGTGACGAATGCACCTGCTATCTTTATGGCTTACATGAATCGGATATTCCATTCATTTTTGGACAAGTTCGTGGTGGTGTTCATTGATGACATTCTAGTGTATTCGAAGAGTGAAGAGGAACATGTAGAGCATCTTCGTCTAGTATTGCAAGTTTTGCGGGAAAGTAAGCTGTATGCAAACCCGTCAAAGTGTGACTTTTGGTTGAAAGAGGTGAATTTCCTTGGCCATGTTATATCAAAAGAGGGAATAGCCGTGGATCCAGCCAAGATTGATACGGTACTTTCATGGAAGCAGCCTCAAACAGTGACTGATGTGAGGAGTTTTGTGGGTTTGGCCGGTTATTACCGAAGGTTCATTGAAGGTTTCGCTAAGATTGTAGCACCGATGACACAACTTACGCGAAAAGATCAACCTTTTGCTTGGACAGAGAAGTGTGAGTTGAGTTTTCAGTTGTTGAAGGAGCGTTTGACGACTTCACCAGTCTTGATGTTACCACAGTCGGAGGAACCGTATGAGGTTTATTGTGATGCTTCTCATCAAGGGTTGGGTTGTGTGTTGATGCAACACAAGAGGGCAGTGGCTTATGCGTCAAGGCAACTGAAAGTGCATGAAAAGAATTATCCTACGCACGATTTAGAGCTTGCGGCCGTTGTTTTTGCATTGAAGATTTGGAGACATCATCTTTATGGTTGCACTTTTGTCGTGTTTAGTGACCATAAAAGCCTTAAGTATCTGTTCGATCAGAAAGAGCTTAATATGAGGCAACGGAGGTGGATGGAAACTTTGAAAGACTTCGACTTTACGTTGGAATACCATCCGGGAAAGGCTAATGTGGTAGCCGATGCTTTGAGTAGGAAGAGTGTGTCGGTTTGTTCGGCGCAAATGGCTAGTCAACAGGAGTTGTTGAGAGAGTTTCGTGATTTGCACCTAGAGGTAGAGTTTGCTTTAGGGAATATGAGACTGGGTATGATTACCATCTCAAACGGTTTGTTGGAGGATATTGCTAATTGTCAAGATGACAAGTTTCTCATGGAGAAAAGAGCTTTGATTGTTCGAGGAACCAACCGAGATTTCAAGGTGGGATCAGACAACATCTTGAGGTGTCAAGGTAGGGTGTGTGTACCCGATGCTATGAACTTGAGAAACATCATTCTAGGGGAGGCACACAAGAGTAAACTTAGTATACATCCCGGAGCAACAAAGATGTATCAAGACCTGAGGCATGATTTCTGGTGGCCGGGTATGAAAAAGGATGTGGCTGAGTATGTGGCGTCGTGTCTGACTTGTCAGAAGGCGAAGATTGAACATCAGAGACCGGCAGGGATGCTGCAGTCATTAGATATCCCCGAGTGGAAGTGGGATAGCATTTCTATGGATTTCATCACTGGGTTACCTAAGACCAGGAGGAAGCATGATTCCATTTGGGTGATAGTGGATCGTTTGACGAAGTCCGCTCATTTTCTACCGGTAAGGACTACGGATACAGCGGCAAGGTTGACCGATATTTACATTGCTGAGATTGTGAGGTTACATGGGATTCCGTCAAGTATAGTGTCAGATCGAGACCCAAAGTTTACTTCACACTTTTGGAGGACTTTGCATGAGGCGTTGGGGACGAAACTGAGATTGAGTTCCGCCTACCATCCTCAGACAGATGGACAGACCGAGAGAACGAATCAATCGTTGGAAGATTTGTTGAGAGCTTGTGTATTGGATGATCGTGGAAGTTGGGATGATGTGTTACCTTTGATAGAATTCACGTACAACAACAGTTTCCACGCGAGTATTGGAATGACACCATACGAGGCTTTGTATGGGAGGAGATGTCAGACTCCTTTGTGTTGGTACCAAGATGGGGAAAGTATGATAGTAGGACCGGAAATGGTACAACAGACGACGGACAAGGTCCGAAAGATAAGGGCAATGATGAAGGTTGCTCAAGATCGACAGAAAAGTTATGCGGATAGGCGTCGGAGGCCTTTAGAGTTTGAGGAGGGAGATCACGTATTTCTCCGTGTTACTCCAACAACGGGTGTTGGAAGGGCTTTGAAAGCGAAGAAGTTGACTCCGAAGTTTATAGGACCTTATCAGATTACGGAGCGGATTGGGAAGGTAGCATACCGGATCGCGTTGCCACCGGTACTATCTTTGATTCATGACGTGTTCCATGTGTCGCAATTGCGGAAATATACACCGGATCCATCACATGTGATCACACCAGATGATATCCAGTTGAGGGATAACTTGTCATTTGAGGTTCCGCCAATCAAAATTGCGGATAGGAAGATGAGGCGTCTGAGAACGAAAGAGATACCTTTGGTAAAGGTAATATGGAACGAAGCTACAGGAGATACCACCTGGGAGCTCGAGAGTAAGATGAAAGAATTATACCCCAGTTTGTTTGACGACGTCTAAGTTTCGAGGACGAAACTTCTTTTAGGGGGGTAGTATTGTAAGACCCAAGATTTCTTTGTATAGTTGGTTTAAGGAATATTAGGGTTCGATGTGTTCGTGTGACGAAACATCATGTAATTATTAGCTTTTGCTGTAATTGAGCCTGTTTAGTGCTCGTGCACTGTAATTGTACAGACTTTGGTTCTGTGATCCTGTTGCTTGAATAAGAAGTTATATGTGGTTTTAGAATAATAAGTTTTGGATTATTCTTGTTTTTGGAAAAACGAGTAGGATTTTACCCGTCGTTGTAAAATCTTATTGCGTCTGTTTTGAGTGAGGTTTCGGATGGAAGTTTTATATATCTGCGCGAGTTAGGATATATTCTGAGATTAATTTTCTGAGGTATGGAAGAAAATTACAGTCGCGGAAAAAGATTCGGCGATAAGTTTTGGAAATGTGAAACGTTAGACGTTCTTTCCGTAGGTTTTCTGTTTTGGTGAGTTTCGTTCGTCGCGGCGTGCGAGAGCTGAACGTGTGAGTGTTTCTATGAGGTATTGAGTTTTATCTCAAGTGGATTTGGTTTGGTTTGATCCAATGGCTAGGGTTTTGTCTTGGCATTTTGTTTTTGATCCAATGGCCATGAGTGAGCAAGAGCTATGGCATAGTAAGGAGGTTTGGTCACTTGGTCACTTAGAAAACATCACATATTTCACTCCTTTCTTTCTCTCTTTCACGTAGACTCCATTATTTTCATTTCCAACCTTCACAAATTTTCATTTCCTCACCATTTCACTCCATTTCAAGCTTTGGAGCTTTGAGGAAAGTTGTAGAGAATCACTTTCTTAAGGTAACCCTCTCTTCTCATCTCCTAGGTTGGTAGATTTTTAGAGTTTTGATATTTTTGGGTTTATGTTCTTAAGAGGGTTTGGTGAGAAATGTTGTTCTTGCTAGTTTTTGTTTCATGAAAGTTGTTCATGAGAGCTTAGGAAGCATGCTAGGCTTTGTTGTTTTCGTTTTCCATGAGTTTGTGAGAATCTCATGAGAAAAGTTAGGGTTTTGAAAGTTTAGAGTATTGATCAATAACATGTGGTTAAGTTGTAAGGTTTTGAAAAGAAACGTTGTCTTTGGACCTTTGAGCAAAAGGGAAATGCGTTGTATGGTTTTGTTTTAGAAAATCCGATGAAAAATATTTTGGGGTTTATGAAAATATTTCCTAAGAGTTTTTGGGGAGTATTTTGGGGTCAAAGTGGTTTAAAACTATTGTGACATGTGGTGTCGCTTTTTACCTTGAAAACATGTTAGAAAAGGATTACCGGACGGTTAAGGCCCGTAATAAAACTTGTGCTTGGATTTGGTTTTGATTTTGGAAATGAAAATCAAATAACTTGCACTCGAAGCAACCAACATGCTTTCGGAAATGTGTTGCTTGCTTATGAAAATGGGTTGCTTTTATGCCTTGAAAAGATGTTGGGAACTAATAGAATCAAACTAGGCTTGGGGTGGAAAAAGGTGGTGTGAGTTGCTGTCTTTTGCTGTCATGACAGGTGCAACTCGCTGAGCGAGTGGTTACTCGCCAGGGCGAGTGTCACAGGTCCTGACAACACGCCAAGGCGAGCTCCAGAGCGAGTAAAACCAGTACTCTCTGCCTTCACTCGCCACCAACTCGCCAGGGCGAGCTCTGGAAACTAAAATTTTGGATTCTGATTTCTAAACTTGGTTTTTAACTTTTTAATCCCTTTTTATTAATTTATGGAAGTGGTTGGGATTGGAAACGAGTTTTTCGGGTACTCGGAAAGTACGTAACTTATAACGCAAGAAAACAGCCATTTTGCATTTCAAATTATTTAAGACTTTTGGCAATTGTTTTGGGTCCTAAAAATAGTACAAATAACTCATGGGGGTTGATCAATACGGTAGTTTTTGGTAGAGAATCCGAAAGAGGGATTTTACCTTAGAGAACCTTTGGGTTTTGGGGTTCTAGAGTCCAAATCATTAAGGATTGATTGGTTATGGTTTTGATTGAATACTTTGCTTGTTTTAGGAAGCAAGTAAGTGTTGTGCGATCGTGTGATAGTTGAGTGCTTGACGAGGTAAGGGCTCCACTTTATTTCTGTATTTAAATGGTTACGACATGCTTTGTTTTGCTGTGTGTGCAATTGCTGTGTGCTTTGGCATGTTTGTATTTATGTATTCTCGTTGATGAGAACGTGGTTATAATATGTGTGCAATTTACATATGATTGGAAAAATGTATGTATATTGTGATGCTTTGTACATAGACTTTAGGCTATGTGAATGTTTGCATGAGCATATATGAATGCGTGCGTCAGATAGGACTACGCGAGGATTTTGTCTTGTGTGACTATCCCGTATATGCCGAAGAGAATATATGCCATGCATTTCATAGTTGCGTGCCTAGGTGTATGTCTGTGTGACTTTGCCTACGTACCGGGCGTTTGACTGTGTGGCTTCGCCAAATCCTTCTGGATTTATATTGAGTTGGTGTTTGTCTGTGTGACTTCGCCTGGTGTTTGTCTGTGTGACTTCACCTGCCTTGTGTGGCATTTTTAGTGCGGGTACGTATATTTTTGTGTGGCTTTGCCTACCCCACGACTCTTCGAGGAGAGGTTAATTTTCCGGAAAATCATGCATGTGACGAACCAGTAATCGGTTGTCACACCCATTGTAGAAGTCTGCATTAGGCTTGGTGATTTATTTATATAAACCCGTTGGTGGGAAGTACTTTTGAGTTAAAGAGCTTTCTCTTGTGTTTCGTGGAATTATTGTTATGTGTACAATCTTTCGCACCGGTTATATATATACATACTATATATTTTGTGGTGACCCTTTCTTTCATTTGCGGGCTCATCCCACCCAGATGATGGGTTAGGTCGTGGTGACGACGGTGGCTGTTCCAGGCCCCAGTGAGCGGTTGGAGCTGTAGCCTAGGATAGTTAGACTATGCGCCGGTGTGTTTTGTGCACCGTGCTTTTTGGTTAGCATAGGATTTCTAACTTGTTTTGGTACTTAGACTTGGATTGTAATTATTCAGGAAATACACTTTGCTTGTCGAAGCACCTTTTGGTAATGAGTTCTTTTGTATATTTGAATGCCGGTTCATTTAAAAACTATTATGCGCACTTTGAGTGTTAGTTGAAAAAGAAAAAAAAAAAAAAATGCCCTTTTTGGCTTTTGAAAAACGGGGTGTTACAGTTAGTGTTCGCAACCGCAACATACTGCAATAAATTCACGCTGCAACAATTGTAATACGCACACATCACAATGACTACAATGCCGGTATAATTGTAATGACCGCGACCACAGATGCAATTAGTTATAAGTATAGTCATGTTTCACTTGTATGACACAATAGACAAATAAAATAAATCAGAACTTCCCCTAACATCAGACACATGCATGCATCCTTCAATTTTGAATAAACGTTTCTTTCCAATCTTTGTTTGGAATTAAACTAAAGCCGCGACAGGGCAACTCTCCTTTGGCAAGTTAATTATTTCCATTAATGAGGTCGAAATATGTTTACTTGCCAGGAGAGAGATGCCCTATTGCGGATTTGCTTATTGATGGAGTTTTCGACTTCAATGAGTTCTTGTGTCTTGAATTGCCACTGGTTTGTGTGTGACACTTCAGAAGAATTTTATAGCAAAGAAGATGGAATAAACCTCTTAGAAACATTGGCATATTCTTGAGGGTTATACCATGGATATCCAAAACTAGTTGTTTTTCTTTAGCAATCAATTTTAATTTATATGCTGATGAATTTGCTGATTCCTAATAGCCAAGGGTCAAAACTAAGAAAGAAAGCTTTTTTGCTGATTCCTATATCTCAGATTCTTGTATACTTTATAAAAGTGGAAAAAGTGAATAAAATCAAGGAATATTTTTTCATATCTTAAGTTGCTAATTAAGTGGCAAATTGCACATAGCTATTTTTGTTTTTCTCTTTTATTTGTTTGCTTTTAAATCTTTTATAAGTTGAAATGATTAACATGTGTCGAGATGTATAGTTGCATGTATACTCATAATAATATATTAGAAAAGAAAAAAAGTATAAAAGAACAAAAATTGGGAAACATAAAACCCAACCCAATGAGTCCAAACAAAGTGTAGGTCAATTCAACTGCGAAAATAGTCCAGGAGAAAGGACAAATCATCAACACGGAGTAAGTTATATCTTTACAATCTATCTATCTTCTATATATATATATATATATATATATATATATATATATATATATATATATATATATATATTATATATATTATATATATATACTATGTAAAGCAAACTATTTTTGCTTATGTGTTAACTTATCAAAGCTCCTCACATTTTTCTCTTTTTTAAGCAAAAGTTGGTGCTTATGTGGCATTTTCATCTTTAAAACAACAAAATAATATTAATATATTATGTATTATATGTTAAACTTAATGAAAGTGTTAGTAAATACTATGTGACCATCTATATATCATCCATGTAATATGAGCGGTTTTACATCAAACAATGAATTTGATAAAAAAAAAAATATTAAAAACAAACAATAAATAAATGTAACTAATGATATCAACTTAATGTGATAATTGGATAGAATATGGGGAGGCGCATTTTTGTTATTTTATTTTATATATATGTTTGATTTAAATCATTTAAATTTTAATAAATTTCATAACTCTAAGAATAATGATCCAAAAAATAACCTCTAAGAATTCCAACTTATATATGTTATAGAACCCAAGAGTCTTTAGCTTTAGTCTAAACATAAATTGTTGTCTCTATGAAATTCATTATATATAGTATTTACTACAAAAGAAATCACATAGAGTCTTTGTTGGTTTAGCTTGATGTGTGTGAAAATTGGCAATATATTTGTTGAGTTTACTTTCTCCTTGCTTTTATAAAAAAATAAAAAGGTATGTAATTTTATAATAACTTTGTTTCTATGAATATCATACATATATACCTAGAGAATACATTTGTATATCATTGATTGATTGAAACCTTTTTTATTTTTGAGGCAAATTTGCTTTTCAGTTTTTATGCTTAACAATTATAAAAGAGATGATTTGATTTATTTTTTTTCTTATTGTGTTTGCAGATCACATATTATACCTTTGTATTCCAATCATTGTTAGAGAAATTATGGAAGGTGATAGAAAAAATAATATATTATTTCTCCTTTATTTCTTTGTTTATGTTTATTTTAGAGAAAGAAGAAGATTGTCCCAACAATTATCACAAAGTAATTGTACAAATATCATTACTTACCCATTAATATTTTCATATGGCATGTGTTAATATTGTATATATACGTTTTATTGACTCACATGATATATGTTTTATTTACGAGTGCATGTGAAATATTGTATAGATTGGTCACCTGAATATATTATAGGTGCTAATTTCACTATATTTTCTAAAATAAAAAATAAAAAACTCTTCAGGTGTATATCATTTTAAAAAACATATATTGAAAGGTTGGAATCAAGCAATGATGCGTGTTTTTTTAATCAAAATTAATAGGAGTAGTAAGTGATAATAAAGAGAAAACGTGAATAATTATGTATAAAATAAAAAGATGTGTGCTCCTTCATCTTTACTATCATTCATGAAAATATTGAAAGTGGTAAAGCAAATTTTAACTAATAAATTGGTTGGTTACATAAATAGTGCAAAAATAATAATTATATAGAAAATAAAACAATGTGTGTTCCTTCATCTTTAGTGTTTTTTTTTTAATTTACAAAAGGCTTTTCAAACTCTGCTAAAACATTGTCATCATCTCTTCTAATAAATAATTAAATATAAAAGAAAAAAAATAATGCATTATAGTATAATGTATAGAATATCAATTTAATATTTAGTAACTTCTTAAAGAGAATAAATCAAGAATGAAAATATTAATTATATGCGATCAAGTACCTTAATAATATTTGTGTTTTATTGACTCATGATAAATGTTTTATTTATGAGTGCGTGTGAAATATTGTATAGATTGGTCAAATATTTTGGCACTTTACTTTTTTTTGTTATTGGACTAATATTTGTTAGTATATTTTTCTAACTTTCTATTTTATTTTATTTGACCGTTTAATGTGGAATGGATAATGTTTCATGATGAGAAGATAACAATCACCCGTACAATATTTTCATAAATAATATTAAAAAAAAAAGAGTTCTTACGGTGAAAGTCGAGAAAAACAAAGTTTCACCCCCAAATAAAATGTGAAAACAATTATAACTTATAAAAAAAATGTTATGAAAGGTGAAAGATCACTCTTTTAATGATGGTTTTTTGTATACTTCTTTACAATATCTTACTTGCTAATTAATTGAATCACTTATAAAAAAAATGTTATGAAATGTGAAAGATCACCCCTTTCGATGATGGTTTTTTGTATACTTCTTTACAATATCTTGCCTCTTTGTTTCTTCTGCATCAATTATAAATACCTTATGGAACTCCCTTCAATTTCATATTTTCTCAATTTCTTATTCTAAACACCTACTCCAAATTTCCATTTTTTGTTGAACAATCCTTCTTTCTACTCACTCTCTATATAAGAACCAACAATTTGTGTGATTTTTCTATCAAAAATAATAGTTATAGTACTATGAGACCTTTGATTCATTTTCCAAATATTACGGTGGTGCAAGTTTTTTTTGAATATTTCTCATTTGTTACAAGTGGTGGAGAAGTGGTGGAGATTATATATATGATTTATCTTTATTATAAGGGGTTGACTATTTTAATTTGTGAATATTTTTGCAATATATCTATGGAAGATTAGTAAAGAAAACTATCAAGACTTATCTATTATACTATTTAATCGTCATTTCGCAATATAAATATATTATATATGATGAATGAGAAAATTGACACAAAAAATATATATTGTAATTTCATTTTGACTAATGCTATTTTTGGGTCGTAATCTCATGATAATGAAAAAAATGTTTATTTTTATTTTCTATATATACATTTATCGATCAATCAATCTATCCATGTTCTAACTAATGATGTTCTTTCATCTAAAAGTGCTATTAACATTTGTAACTCCCAATTAGTAGTAATATTATTTCTATTAAAATATAATTATCATTCAATTTATTATTTCAATTAGCACTAAAATAATTTTAAGAGTCGTGTACTAAAAAAAATATTTATTTGGTCATTAGTCTCTTTTATGACAATGTGTGAATTATAATTATAATATGTAACATGAATTATAATTATAACTTCTTAGCTACTTATACTAAAAAATGTGTGATATCATTTTGAGTGCAAGACTCCCAATTAGTATTAGAATTCACTTTTGTAACTACAATTACCAGAAGAAGGATAAAAAAAAAGGCAAGGTGTATTAAAGTTTTGTGATAATAATTTCGATTTTTTAGTGTCTCTAAAAAATATAGAGAAGAATGAAGAACATAATCGAAATTATATACATTTGTGATAATAATTTGCTTAGAAACTAAAGAATTTATCATGTAAACACTAAAAAATCTTAAAAGATGTATTGTGTTAACAAAGAAAAATATACATTTTGAAGATTAATTAAACAATAGAAAAATATATTGAACACAATATAAAAAAATTTGGGTTAAATATGTTTCTCATTCTTATAAAATCAGTGAATTTTGGTTTTTGTCCCTATAAAACAAAATCATATATTTTTATCCGTAAAATGTTTTCTATTTTGTTTTTAATCCTAATGGAACAAAGAAAAATGTGAAATCATTTTTTAATAGTGTGACAAGATATGAACCAAACACGAGAAAACAAAATGCTAATTTTTTTTACTATAAATTATTATTCAAATGCACTTCTATTAAATTCTATATAGAGTTGAAAGCCACAATATTTTTTTCAAAAGCTATTTTTATATATTTAAAGTTCAAGTATGATTTTAAGTATGATATATATTGTCCTACATGTTAGTCTTAAAAAATTACTCTATTTCATAGTGATAAAAGATATTTAGAATTTTCAACCAATAATAAAATATTATACCAAAAAATTATAGTTAGCTATTTTGTATAAAATTTAGTTATTTTGGTAAAAATGAAAATTTAAATATATGTTAATAGTCATATTTTTAACTCGAAAAATAATTAATACATCCACTAAAATTGTTTTTTTTTGTGTTGACTAAAATTGTCACTTTCAATAAAATATTATTAAATCTGGCAAAAAAATAAAGTATTATTTATAAAAATATTTCAATCAAACCCGTGCAACACAATATTCCTATTCCATTCAAGTTACATAACTTTTGTTTACGCACCTTTAATAGTTCTTATTAAATTTTGCTGACTTTACACCTTTTATTCATAACTACAACATTTAATTTAAGTTGATAAGGCTGGTATTGTTATGAATAAGACATGACATAAAAAAAAGTCTTGAAACATGTAAAAAAAAGGATTAAATATTTCATTTTTTAATTAATTATATAGATTGTTAAACTTCTTTTTATTAAAGTTAAATCTACGTAGTTAAAATATGATATTTAGAATATTTAACCAATGAAAAAATATTATACCAAAAATTATATAAGTGCATTCTAAAAAAAACCGTGCGTTCAAACATTTGGATTTTATTTATAGCTACTACATATCGATAATATACATTTAGATTTTGGATCTTTCTCACTTTCTTTCTTGCATGCCTTATGTCTTGACTCTTCATTGGTTACTATGACATGATTGATCAAAACTCAAGTTACTGATCTATTGTATAAATTGGGCAAATATTATTAGCCATATATTTTTAATTGCTATAACAAGAAAAATGTGACATATTAATTACATATTCAGTGGCATGCAAGAAAAATGTGACATATTAATAATTTTCAGTGGTATGAAAGTGCTTTTCATAATAATAATAATAATACCATAATTTTTTGATGTATTGTTTATGACATGACGGTGTAGTCTATTACTTGCCTAAAAATAATAGTTTAGCAAATTGGTTCCTATGAAAGTTTTTGTTGCGCTTCAAATAGATTTCACATGATATACAACATTTTATTGTAATAAAAAATTTATTTTCAATTTAGCACTAAACATGCTCAAAATAATGTGCATCCTGTATGTATAATGAAGATTAAATAATGAAAATATAAGTTATCAAAATAAACTTTAATTAAAAAAAGGAAACGTTTGTTTTACATTAAAAAAAAAAAAATTATTTGTATTTTTAAATACAATTTTTATGATAATTTCATTAAAATTAGTAAATATTATTTCAAACACTTTTTTTTATTAATTAAAAGAGTGATTTTGACATTGAATAACTTAAATATTCATGTTAGAGATTTTAACTTAATAAAAAACACAATTTTTTTTTTAAAATTTATCTATAAAAAATGACTTTCACGAAACGCTATTTGAAATAGTTTTTTTTTTTTAGAGATTCTTATGATCCAAAAAAATTTCTAACAAAATGATGAAATACTTAAAATGATATTTTAAGATAAGCTTTTTAAACCGATTTTTCATTCGAAGTTTTTATAAAAATTATTCTTTGCTAAAATCTTTTTAACACAAAAATTATACACTATAATAAAAATCTATTTTTAAAAAGGATAAAACAAACGCACCCTAAGCTGAATAATTACTAATTTTTTTTACTAAAAATCGTGTTTGAATGTTACATATGAAAATAGGAGTAGTTTGATTTTAATTGTTTTAAAAGTGTGTTATTTATTATCATTCATTTTTCTAAATGAAATAATTTCATTGACTCAAGTTACAATTAAATTTTAATAACCTCTATTTAGATTCCACCATTTTTATTTTTATATGTAAGTGAACGACACATTATCTATGTCAACATCATTTTTATACTTTGTGAAATAACAGGTTTCAAAATATTTTATAAGTGTTTCTCTTAAAACCAAAAAATCATATAATACACCTCTCAAATTAAATTATTATTTAAAAAAATTTAAAAAAATTCTAAATTTTATAAATCTAATATTTATGATAAATTTTTATTAAAATATCAAAACTAATTTAAAAAAATTATAAATACCAAACAACTTTTACATCTTAAAAAAGTAGGATCAAACACAACTTTAAACTATACTTCAAAATTTAAGAAAAAAAAATTATTATCTATCAATGAACATATTAAATTTTTAAACATTGAATATCAACTTATTTTCTTCAATAAGCAAATTATAAAATAAAAAATTTAATCAAGTCCGTACAACGCACGGGTTTAATACCTAGTATTATAAAAAGTTAAAAAGAAAAAGCTTAACTTTATACTTGTGTCTCGTGTACTTTTTATTTCTGGACATTTATTAGATAAATTATTTTCACTTTTAATTTTATTTAATTTAAAATATTTGGTATATGGAGTAAGTTATATTTTTTATCAAATCAGTATTATAATTTAGACTAAAACTGCAAGAAAGCAACTAACATGCAATATGGTGTTGACAATGGTTTTAAATTGCGGTCTGCATCTGCAATTGTGGATGCCACATTGTTGATGCGATAACCTCCGCAACCACATCATACCATATTTGCGGGGTGATTTTCAATAATGCAACCGTTACTTCTTGCAATCTAATACCATGGTGTTGACTAACCTAATGACCTTAGATGTGATGACTCAACTCAACAACATCATGATAAAAAAAGAATAGAATCTTACATTAACGTAAAAAAAAATGTAAAGATTATAGGATATTTAGGACCTTCAAGCATATCCCATTTTTAAGAAGACAAGGAGCTCGTAGCTTTTAGGACAAGGATATCCATAGCATAAAACCATCCTGTGTTAGCCTATATAACTTGTTGGGAGTGTCATTTACTACTTGGCAATCTAGCTAGACACATTAGTGAAAGTGAGTGTTATATTTTAGTAAGCAAATCAGTCACAGGGCATGTCTCTTTTGGCAGGTGATTGTGATATTGCATTTGACTTGGAGCAATAAAAATGTACATATCTTATTCATTGACTTGCCAAAGGAGAGCTGCCCTGTGAGTGTTTAGCTTAGACAATGATCTCGTTTTTCTACATTGATTATTACTTGACAATCTAGCTAGACAACAAGAGTCAAACAGAAGTGTTGTATTTTAGTAAGCAAATTAGTCGTAGGGCATGTCTCCCTTGGCAGGTGGTGATGGCGATATTTCATTTGAAATAGAGTTACAAAACTTGCCAAAGGAGAGCTGCCCTATGAGTGTTTAGCTTAGACATATTTGTTTCATGTTTCCTTGGGAAAATACTTGTATAGGCACAAATATAAATAAGAGTTGTTAGGCACACTCACAATAAGTTAAAAAAATTAAAGAAAAAGGAATTGAAATGATATAACTTGATGTGACAAATTTATTTTTCTTTGAATGTTTTTGATTTGTGTGAGTGTGCCTAAATTTTGTGCCTAAATGGTTGTGCCTATGCAAGACTTTCTCGTTTCCTTGACATGAAATGCAATTGTTTAAAAATTAATTTTACATGTATAGTGTAACACCCCAAAATTTAGAAGTAGTTATTTATTTAGAATATAGTTTATTTAAGTGTTTATGTGCTAAGTAAATTATTTGATAAGTTAGAATTTATTTAATTTAGTGAGAACGAGAGGATTATTTGAAAAATAGAATAATTAAGATATATTTTAGAATCATATTTTAGAGATATAATTTTGAAATATATTTTAGGAATATATCATTAAAATAAAAGATATGAATTTTCATAAGGAATAAGATGAGAATTTTTATGAATTAAAATAGAAACAAATCCGTTATGAATCTTGCTTGTTTTTAGGAAAAGAAAAACATAATATTCCTCTATAAATAGATCTAAATAACTTAGAATTAGGATTACCATGATTTACAAACAAAAATTCGTGTAGCCTTTATGATCAAATAGTGGAATTTGAGAGCAATACTGAAATAGTCATAACTTTCTCATCCGAAGTCGGAATTCGATTCCGTTTGTTGCTGAATGACCGTAGGAGCAAGGGCACAGTAGATATCCCACTTTAGATGGAGCACGTTTCTGAAAATTCGAGGTAAGGGGGGAGATTGTTCATGCATAGGGGTAGTGTTAACCATAAGAGTAGTCGAGGGGACCTTGCCCTCCTTCCCCATTCCCCTTTTCTTTTTCCTTTCTTTTGATGTGCATAATTTTATCTAGATATTGTTGTTATTTCTTATGTCTTTTGTTTATTAACTTTCTGTGTATTTTCTACTATGAGTGCCTTGTGAATTGTCATGTTTACAAATCAAATATTTTAAGTTGATTTATTTATAAAATTGGTTATATTTTTAAAATCAAATTGGTTATGACAAATATAGGTTACGTTAATAAGTGATGATTAAGATTTGTTTGTTTTGTTTTAAAAAGATTAGAACATGGTTAGCACATTGCTGTAATTGAAAACGGATACTAGTTAGCTTATATACTCAAAAGATTATGTGTCTTTATCAAATAGATCATGGGATATTAAGGGCCTCCCAATCCTGTTTTGCGATGAACCATATTTCTTTTTTTACTAATCTAAAATTTTATGAAGGTAATAATTGATTTGATTTGGGATGTTCTACAAGATTCATTATTTATTTTACGGCTACTGCTGCCTTTAGAGTTGAGAATAAGTTATATGCCTTATTTGATTTTGTAAGGGATTAATCTGGTTCGGTTTACAGTATGATGCGAACTCTATTTTAACTTGGTCAGTATATGTATACATGTTATTAGTTCTAGCTAAAAATATACATATATGAGTTAGTTTTCCATGATGAGTCTAATTGGTACTTTAGTGTGGAGTTTATTTGGTATTGAATTAAATTGGCGTTGAGTCTAATTAGTGTCGAATTAATTGGTGTTTGACTTACTTGGTGTAGTTTTAATTGGTAATGTTTATTAAATATAATTAGTGTTGTTGCTTGATGTCATGGTGGCCGTTGTGTCACCGTTTGTCGTGTTGCTATGGTGACTTTGAGCCGCCGTTTGTCGTGTTGCTATGGTGGCCTTGAGCTGCCGTTTGTCGTGTTGCTATCGTTGTTGTGTTGTTGCAGTTGTTACTTGTCGTGTTGTTGTTGATTCTAATCTGTTGATAATGATGTTGAAAATATGGAATTCCTATTGATGTTGTCTTTAAGCCGTTGATTATTGATGTTGATTCTATAAAGTTGTGTGTTGTGATAGTTGTTGAATTTGATGTTGTCGGGTCGAAATATGCTCATGCATTCATTCATGAGTCAAATGAAGTTGCTTAATGAAGTTGAAAATGACGTTGTTTATTGATGTTGTATAAATGAAGTTGAAAATATGACGTTGCTATTGGTACCACATGCATTTAGAGTTTAAGTCGCATTGCATTCATTGTCTAATTAAGTTGAATTTTATTAATTGATCAAGTTGCTATGTTTATGATGTTGTGTTTGCTTGTGTGTTTGATCGTCCCAAAGGACGATATTTTGTTTTTTATGTTTTCCCTATTCTTGTGTGTTAATACACCGATGCCTTGTGTGAATATAATCTCACCCCTTTCTTTTTGTTTTGTCTGGCTTGGCCCTGCGATTGTGAAATCGCAGTATTTGCAGGTTGTTGAGTTTTGAGTTCGAGTCAAGGGAAGCTCGCTCTGATTGTAACACTTGGGAAGAAGTCTTAGAGTCTAAGAAGTTTTGCTACTTTATTTTTTAAAGCTAATGTATTTTATTAGAAAGAAAGTTACTATGTTACATCTTTATAACAAAAAAAAAATACTTTCAATATTGGGTCCAATTTATAGTTCTTTTATCCGCTGCGTGATGTCTCTTAAAAGGAATTTTTGAAAAAGCATTCTAAAAAAATTAGATTATTATTAGTCTCGGGTTCGGGGCGTTACATATAGTAATTTATCACATTGTCATGATCATCGTGGTACTCGGATTGGCTACAACAATTATTACATACATTTTCACACTATTTTTAATCTAAACGGTTAATTTGAAATCAAACAATCTAAATTGAAAACTTTGGATTTTCATCTAAAACAATCTCGGTTATTGGTTTATAATTAATTAGACGGTACGTTGAAATCCATTACAGTGTCTTGCTATAACTATATTTAATCTTATCAATAGTACTTGAGGGCGATACTATAGTTGACTTGGTGTATATTGAGTTTACTTCACCTAGTAAGTGAGAGGTGAAGTAAACTCAAGATACACAAAGTCTCACTAACTATAGGGGTATAAATATAATCGGTTACCCCATTTTTAAAATGTGGAACTAGGTGAAGTAAATTTAAGATACACCAAATCTCACTAACTAGGGGTATAAATATAATCGGTCACCCAATTTTTAAAATGTAGAATCATTGATTTAAAATCGGACCACATCCATTGATTAACATTGAGCGGTTGAGACTGTAGCCAGTGGCGGAGACAGGGGTGGCCAGGATGGGCCATGGCCCACCCTAAAACATTAGGAAATTACTAATATGCCCATGGTAACTTAATGAAATTACACAATTTTACTATACATATTTGTGTGCGCAATAAATTTCCAAGTTTTACATCTAGTCTAGTGGGAATTTGGATGACGCTGATGCCCTGAAGGTGCGGGTTCGATCTTCACCCACAAATTTTTATCATTTATATTTTTTATAAAACATCAATTTTAGCAGTGTTTTGTACATGGAACAAGCAAATATACATATCTTTGAACAATAATGCTTTTCATATTTATATACTTCTAAATTATACATTCGAAAATTTGAATGTATAAATATACTTAGATCTTTAAAATAATACAAAATATTTTTATCAATCAAAAAGTTTTTTGCCAACTATTTTATTTAAGAGAAAATAATTTCATAAATAATTATACTAATTTTTCCCAACTATTTCTTTTTTCCCAACTATTTTCATAAACATTCGATCAACTATTTTTCCCAACTTATAAACATTATACTAATTTTACATTTTTTCATAAAAACCTTCAATAATCACTATTATAAGTAATAATTTTTTTAAAGAAAATCAGATTTTAATTATTTTCTTGGTAGTTTTAGAAAATAATATTTAGTTATTATAACTTTTTAAATGATAGAAAAAAGAAATATCTTTCATAAAATACTCATTTACCTATTAATTTAAAGATATAATGTAAAGATGAACTCAAAAC
Organism: Trifolium repens; assembly: GCA_030408175.1. Classification (NCBI taxonomy): domain Eukaryota; kingdom Viridiplantae; phylum Streptophyta; class Magnoliopsida; order Fabales; family Fabaceae; genus Trifolium; species Trifolium repens. The sequence goes on along the minus strand of CP125846.1, from coordinate 12,338,111 downwards.
CTTCATTTTGTTTTAGTAAAACACAATTTCTTTTTCAATAATTTTTGTATGCAATATAATTTTTATATTTAATTGATTTATTATTATTTTTAATGGCCCACCCTAATATTATTTTCTGGCTCCGCCACTGCTGTAGCTGCGTTGCAAGGAATCTTTTTCCATTAGTAAACATGGCATGCATGAAAAGAAAAGAGAGAGGTATATAAATTGTATTATTTTAATGAATGTGAATTTGTACAAATGATCAAAGAAAGAGTAAAGTGCACAATAGTAACTCCCAATCTAACTTGTAACTAACTAGTGCTTATTTCTAATAGACCCGCAAGCTGCAAGGTGTCCAAGACTTCGAACTTAGGACGATGAATATAAAAGCATATTAAAATGAGGAATAATACAGAAAAACCAACTAAAAGTGACAATTCAAGGCTTAACCACTTTGAAGAAGTAACCATCTAAGACTTAACTATTAAGCGCTGAAGACAAAACTCAAGTTTTGAAATGGTTTTAAATTGCGGTTGCGATCGCAGATGTAGTAACAGTTGCGGTTGTTGCGATTGCAGTCATTGTGGTTGCTTCAAGGCTCAATGCGGCTGTTGCTATTGAGTTTCAAGTATTGAGTGATTATTAAGTCCCACATCGACTATGTATGGGAAGAATGTTGGATTTATAAGAGAGATGACCCGTTAACCTAATACCTTAAGGTTTTGGGTGAATATGTGGTGTCAAAGTCTCTTGTGCTCCTGGAGCATTGCCCCATGGTGTTTCGCCAACAAAGCCAATTAAAACGCGGAGCATAACCATCAAGATTAATCAGCCACTAAGACAAACACAAAATATATTGTTTCATTCATGGAAGAAGTGTTTGCTTGAGTAGAATTTATTTTAATTTCTCTCTGCTCTTTATTTCTTCTCTATTTCTATTCATCCAAACAATACTAAATTTCTGTTTAACTTTTTTCTTATTTCTCTTCTCTCATATTTCTCTCTTTACTATTTCTTTCTTTCTTAATTCTCTCGGCATCCAAACGCAGTGTAGGAGAGAATGAGAGTAATTTGAGAGAGAAGAATTGAGAAAAGAAAGAGTAAAATTTTATTGTAAACACCTAACTAACTAAAACAGAATCGGTTAGGCAGTTTGCATGCGGAACAAGTAACAACATTGATCAAAATGGATTACAAATAACAAGAAGCTTATAATCTGAAGTGAACTACCATATTCAAAAAATGTTGACAAGAGATCAAATGAAATACAAGAAATTAGCCCAAGAGTTCACACAGAACAGTCCTAATTTCTATGCATTTCCCAATCCCTCAAGAACAAAAGTGAAACATGAATTTCACTCCCAAATTTTCTTAATCACTGAAGCCAGGATTTGTGTGAAAGGAACATTGCAGATTGAGGAGAATTAGACAGTAGTGAACTCTTATGATGCCATTGATGATGATCATAGTTGCTGGTAAGGAAAATATAGTAATGTCATAAAAATTCTTTAAAAGTTATATATCACTAACATGCAAGTTAATAACTTAATATCATTAAATTGTAAAAATATTGAAATAAACCTGCAATACATTTTTCTTCAATTAACCTCTTTGTATACCATTCTATGATGAGATTAAGCTAAAGAAACCACAGGGCAACTCTCCTTTGGCAAGTTATTTGCTTAGAGCTATAAGTAGCTCTAAAAATACTAACATTTTACTTGCCAGGAGAGAGGTGCCCTATTGTTACTTTGCTTATTAATGAACTTTTCAACTTAAACCAATGCTATGGAAGGCCTTATGCCATGAATTGCCAATGGTTTTTTTTTGTGACACTTTAGCATACTCTTATAGCAAAGAAGATGGCATAATGGAATAAACCTCTCAGATACATTGGCATATTCTTGAGGGTTATCCTATGGATATCCAATAACTGTTTTATTTTTTTATATATATAATATATATATATATATGATAAAATCAGGGTATTTGTTCCCCTTACAATTAGATTCTTGTATACTTTGAAGAAGTGGAAAAAAGAAGTTGTGAATAAAATCAGGGTATTTTTATTCCATATATCTAAAGTTCCTTAGTGGCATGGACCTATTTGCACAAGTCCATACATATTCCATATACTTTTTCTTTATATATATATATATATATATATATACTAGCTTTGAATGTTTTTGAGCTTTTATTTAGCTATTATGATTTTTTATATGTCTATTAATTATGCCTTTTACATATTTTCATGAGTTTGCAGTTTTCATAACACTATCACAAGATTCATTGGCAAAGTTGATAGGGCAACAGTGCTTAATTGCTTTCTAGGGAAAGTTTAAAAAAGAGAGAATATAAATAAATTTGTAAGAATTACTTCATTCCAACTAATATGATTGAAACTTAGCACACTAAATGAGTCACACAGTGAGTATCAAACTATTTGACTTGACTCTAGGAATTTTTGTAATTCTACTCATGGGTTTTAAATTGCGGTCACAGTCGCACATGTGGTAGAGGTTTTGGTTGTCGCGATTATCGTCATGCGGTTGTTGCGACGCACAATATTGTGGCTATTGGGTGTGGATTCATTTTTAATTTTCACACGCTATATCAAATGATACAACTATATATCACTACACTATTTATTCACCATAACATAGTCTCACTTTGTCCCATAAAGTACTTATTCGATGGTGCTTCAAATAAATGGTTTTTTTTTTTACACAACTTCAAAAAAAAAAAATTTAGCTTCAAATAAATGGTTAAGAAATTGTTAAGGGTAAAATTTTTCATTGGATTTGGTGGAAAGTTGGAATTCGAGGTTCATAAATTTCAATTTCATCAGATGAGAAGATTTAAACGCATGCGGTTGAAATTATCTGATGCGGTTCCTAACGGCCGTACACGTGATTGAAAATCACGCCGAGATTGCGGTGCCATATGCAGTTGCAGAAACTACCGCATCAACATTATCGCAACTGCAATTGTGAATACGGATCACAATATTTAAATCATGATTTTACTAAAATAAATCAGGGCAATTATTTTGAGAAGAATATATATTGTGGTATAAAGTTTATACCGGATGCTTAATATGACCTTGGATGTGGTCACTCAACAACTTCATGCAGTGGAGTATAATGGGATTCTATTTCCAAAAGCTGAACATGAAAATAAAGAAAACTTCTTATGTGAACGGAAAAATATATTAAAACTCTATATGATATCTCTAGGACCTTCAAGCATATATTTTTCATTGTTCAGAATAAAAAGGGTAAGTAGTATATCCAAAGCATAATACCCTTAAGTATTGGCCTATATAACTTGCTGGGAGTGTCACTCACTTCTTGACAAACTAATTTGACACATTAGAGAACATTTGAGAACAAGTTCCTTGTATTAGTAAGCTAAATCATTAATTTTAGGGCAAGTCTCTATTGGCAGGTGATATTTCATTTGACTTTGAAGTTAGAACAATGAAAATTCGTTTGCCAAAGGAGAGCTGTCCTATGATTAATTTAGCTTAGACATTTGTCTCGTTTATTATGAGTTTCATTACTAACCTTTTTTTTTCCTTCACCACCAGTTTAATCTAATTCTGATATTAAATAGTTTCAGCACCCTCCCGATCACAGTTGACTTAACTCTTTATTTAAACTAAGCATACTAGTCATTTATAAGTTGATGATTAACAAAAAGGGTAAATAGGTCTTTACCCTTTGCAAAGTATGTCATTTTTGCTTTACCCCTGCAAAAAATTCTTTTGGAATTCCCTCTTACAAAATATATTTTTTTGGTTTTCTCCTTTGGGTGCAAGGAATTTGCACTTTTTAAATGTATTGAACAAAATAACAGATTTAAAAAACAGCATTTTTGAAATCGGTTGACCAAAATAACCGATTTAAAGAGTGCATCTAAAGCTTCATTTGGATTGATGAAATGTAATGGAATGGAGCGGAACGGAATAGAGTGGAGTGGAAGGATGGAGCGGAAGAGAATAAATATTTCGTTCCATTGTTTGGATATTTTAAAAAGTGGCGGTATTATATTAAATTCATTAATTCCATCATATTCCATTCCGCTCCGCTCCATTCCATTATTATTTTTCAAATCCAAACAATGGAACATTATTATATTCCATTCAATTCCGCTTCATTCCATTATATTCCATCAATCCAAATGGAGCTTAAGGTGGGGACTCAAAAAAATTTACTTTGCAAGGGGAGAATCTTAAAGAAATTTTTTGCAGGGGATAAAATAAAACTCGCATACTTTACGATGGGATAAAGACCTATTTACTCTAACAAAAATAATAATAAAATTATAAGATGATTATCTTCATCAGGATCGGCTTGAGTATAACATATGGCTAAAATTTTTATTGTAGGTCGATGAACTAAATACCGTTTAAATTAAAAAATTAAGCTCAAGTGATTATTGAGTCTTAGGACGTGTTATTCGAGAGAATCTGACTTCAATTTCTAGTAAAAATAATTCTTGATGGAATTATAGATTATTGAGATCTTTTCTTCCGAAAAGTAGAAAGTATTGTTGGAACAACAAAAGTACTTTATATAATAAAAAAGTATAAGACAAGGTTTTAAATTGCGGTTGCGATCACGGATGCGGTAACTGGTGCTGTTGTTGTGAATGCGGGTATTGCGATTGTTGCAACGCGCAATGTTGTTGTTGTGTCGTGAAATCATTTTGAAATTTCACAAACTATATAAAATGATACTACAATGTCACTACACTATTTATCAACCATTGCAAAGTCTTAGTTTATTCCTTAAACACTAATTTGAATGTGCTTATTGATAGATTATTAAAAGTAAGATTTTCATTAGATTTGATACAAATTAGGATTTGAAGCTCATCAATTTTATTTTTTGGTGTGAAAAATTGAATGAATATCACCAAAATCAATTGTGCGGCCGCAATGGGGATATGGACCGCAATTTAAAATTATACTATATATAAGAGGTACTCAAATGTCACACCAAGAAATCGTTTGGTAAAAGCAAGACGGAATAGCCCACCAAATTACTATAACGATTCAAAGAGTACATAAGAAAAGCAATGACCACTTTGATATAAATTTTTATACAAGTCTATGCGTTAACTTGCTGCCATTGCAATCATCGGTAATATTAATTAACATAAATTTAATACTAATTAATATTTTCATCAAATATTTTATTTAATTTTTTATTAATAAGTACCGATTAGTGTACCGACTATGTATACCCCTCACATATCGAATGCTTTAAAGGTAGTGTACCGCGTACCCGAACTCGTACCACGTACCGAAACGAATTGCAAACCGTGTGATTATGGTTTTGAACCTTGGCTGAAATGACATCTCATGGACACAGTTTTGGACATTCAAATAACAACTAAATTATAAAATCCTATGATTTTAAATTGTAATATCAATTTTTTATTTATGAGCATAAGTTCTAAAATGCCATAAAACATTAATTACAACAGTTCCTTTAAGCCTTCAAAATTATGCAGCTCCATGTTTCATGTATTGCTATTTTGTAATTCTCCCATCTGAACAGAGTGCAATTTGATATGCATTTTGTATTGCACTTAATATAACTAATCTTGTCCCATCCTTCATCCAGGGCACTTGTAGCCTGCAAGAACAAAGATTATATAAATCAGTGTTGTCAAGTAGCAGCTATATTAACGATTGTGTTATATATTATATTAGTACTGTAGGGGATTTTTTTTTTTTTTTTTTTGGTTTTTCACCACCAGTTTAATCTGGTTCGGGGTCAGTTCTGGCATCAAGCGGTTCAGGGGAATTTTAACATACCACTATTGTAATAATGTTTTTGAACAACAGCTTCCCCCATAAAATTGTCCATAGGATTTTATAGAATCAACTAAAAGCTTGAAGTTAATCCAAACTTGGAAAAAGTCGGATTGAAGTGATCAACTTAAAATGCAATATATCATATCACCTCATCAAGTATAAGGATGAGAGCATTCTTCAAAAAAGAGCTCGAACAATGGCAAATCTCTACAATTTAGAAACAACAGAGTTAAGAAGATACATTTTGATGGACAAGAATGGTACACGTGTACACTCGACGCAACTTCTATTGTAAGTCTTTACCTTCCTCTGTCTTCCCCTCATTAGGCCACCACGCTCATCAACGAGAACAATTAAGCCGTTGTTGATGATGAGATGATAATGATGATGATCAAAGACGATTATGACAATACTTAAACGGCAGACATTCTTGAACATATATCTTACATGCAACTTAAACATGAATTACTTTTTCTTTACTACCATTCTATGATGACATTAAGCTAAAGAAACTACAGGGCAACTCTCCTTTGGCAAGTTATTGGCAGTGAGCTCTGTTTACTTGCCAGGGGAGAGGTGCCCTATTGTTTGCTTTGCTTATTGATGAAATTTTCAGCTAAAACCAATTCTTTCTTGCTCCTTCACTGCTGGTTTGTTTGCGAGACTTTGGCAAATAAACTTTTATAGCAAAGAAAATGGAATAAACCTCTGAGAAACAATGGCATATACTTGAGGGTTATGCCATGGATATCCAAAACCAATTGCTTTCTTTAGCAATCACTTTTGATATATGTGCTATAATAAATTCTGATTCCAATAGCCAAGAGTCACAACTCAAAAATCTTTGTTGGTCCATTTCAGATAGGAGTTGTGAAACAAAATCAGGATTTTTTTATCATATCTAAAGTTTCTTAGTGGCATGACATTGTTTGCAACAGGGAATAATTCCTTATCTTTCACGTCAGTTTGATCCGCAAAAGATAAATACTTAACAAAACAACAGAGGATAAAACAATACATGACAAGAAAACACAAACTCTTAATATATTGAACAGCTTGTTTTCTTGTACGATTTTTGTTGAACAACTTGTTTGCTTGAAACAAAAAGTTATCCTGTGGTTTTGTGAAGCACAGAAGTTTCAGTTTTGTTCGGTTATTTGCCCTCCACTTTGTCTAATCTTAGGAACACTTTTAAAATCAAACATAATACTACTGCAATTTGTCCGAACAATTTGGTTTAAATATTAAAAACATTCATTGTATGGCAAAATTTGCCATATATTAAATTTATCAAATAAGGGTTCGGTGTATGATGCATGTGTCAGATTTCTCAAGCTGGGCATGAAGTGGTGTTTACTGGCATTATATTTGACCTTGGATGTGGTCACTCAAAAACTTCATTTAATTAGTGGAGCATAATATTGGGGTTCATGTTCCAAAAGCTGAACAAGAAAATAAAGGAAGAATCTTATGTAAATGGAATAAATATGATATGTAGCTCCTTCAAGCATATGCTATTGTTCGGAAGAAAAAAGAGGAAGTAGTAGCTTTTAAGAAGAGTATATCCAAAGCATAAAACCCTTCAGTACTAGCCTATATAACTTGTTGGGAGTGTCATAGTACATTACTTGAAAAACTAGTTGGACACATATTAGAGAACAATATCATTGAGGGGCATATTATTGTATTTTAGTAATCAAATCAGTCGTAGGGCAAGTCTCTATTGGCAGGTGATATATATGGTGATGTTTCATTTTGACTCAAAGCTATATAGAAACTCACTTGCCAAAGGAGAGCTGCCCTATGAATGGTTAGCTTAGACATTTGTCTTGTGTTCCCCCATATGTAATGCGGTACTTTTTGTGAGGTGAGTTAATTTGAACATTGTTTAGAAATAGGAGGTTGGACATTTTATAAGAGGATCCATAATATTGTTTTGATTAAGGGATATTTTTGTTGAGTGTCTTGTGGATAGTGTGAAACTTCTATTTTGGAATTTGTTTCTAAGGAAAAACTTGACTCCTCTTATTCCTTTTTACGAGTCGGCTATTTGTCCTACTTTATGCTAGAACTAGTAGAGTTTGTTTGAGTGTCGTGTTGGGTCTTGATGCGTCCTGGAGATTGAAGGACCTCATGTTGTTTGGTCCAACTTGTACGTGGTTGATCCTTATACTTCTCTCTTTCTTAGAGATATTCTTTTTCTCGTGGTGGACATTTTGAGGGGTTCTAATTTGTTGATGATGTGCCTCCTTATTTTCTTATTTATTTTTTTTTTTCCATTTTATTTCCTATCGTACCTTGAGATTGTTGGATTCTGGTGAGTGTTGTACTTCTAGTACCTCTTTGTATTTTGTTTCCGCTGTCTTTTTTTATTAAAAATTGGTTATGTAGTATTTTAAAATTAAAAAAAAAAATTTAAAAATAAATAAAATGTTTTTAAATATTTAAAAAAATTACAAATTATTTTTTCAAAAAAAACTTATAAAATATTTTTTTATTATATGTAGTTTTTAAAATTATTTTATTCTAAAAAAAATTTATGAACTATTTTTTAAAATTTTGTAAACTATTTTTTAAAAAACAACAATTATTAAACCTTTTATTAAAAAATTTGTTTTTTTAATATGTCACATAACTAATTTTTAGTCAAAAAAGTCAACGAGGGGTAGAAAATGCAAAGAGGGGGTAAATTTGGGGTGCCAAAATTGAGCAATGGAAACATGGGAGCTAAAATCGAACAATTGTGAAATTTAGGAGGTTAAAATCAAGCAATTAATACTCGGGGAAAAAATTGCACAATTGTAAAACTTGGGCGCCAAAACTGCATTTAAATCTTTATTTTTATTTATTTATAAATTTTATCTTTACTATATATAAAAAGGATACAAATTTTTGGGATGACTTTTTCATTATTCATATTTTACCCTTAAAAAATAACTTCCACATAAAAATAGATTTTCATCTTTTTTTTAGTAAATAATATTTTTTTTCTTCTTAATAACTAAGCACAGCTTCCACATAAAAGTAGGTTTTCAGATTTTTTATAATAAAAAATAATTTTTTTTCTTCTTAATAACTAGCCACAACAAAAAGAATGTTACGTAGTTATCAATTAACTAAGTCCAATAAAAAAAGAAATTAAGTAGTTATTTATATTTGCAAATATCGATCACAAAAAAAAAAGAATATCGTGCTCGTTTGGCGGCTAGTATCATATAGTTGTCATTTTAAAAAAAAGTTAGTGCAAACGTAAAGCACACACTGATTTTATAACATCATAAAAACATAATTATTTTACAAAAAACAAATTATAACAATAAATTTACAAGTTTCTAAGCACAATAATAACAAATAACAACAATAAATTCTTAGGAATACAACAAAACCAACAATACTAAAAACACTGAAAAAAAATAAAATACTCCGATATAACTTAGGGTAAGCCTACACTCCTCTTTATTCCCAAACGAAATTCTCTTGCTACAACCATCATTTTGAATAAAATCTGCATACAAATATAAGCACACAACAGAACCTGAATAAGATGTTATAGTACATCCTAAATCATTTAAAAAGAATAAGGCATAGGTAAATGAACAAACACAGATATGAATCAATCTATAGAACATAAGAACAATCATGACATCATAGTATTGAATTATATATTAGGAATAACTATTTAATGCATGCACAGTTAAAATTCATGTGGTATCTAACTCGAAAATATGGAATAAGGGGTTAATCTCTATGTAATATGGAAATTGCAACACTCTCATGTAAATGATACTACTAGGTCAAGTATTTGATCAATCAATATTATGTTTTGAGAACTAAATTAAAATTTAAGTTTCTTATGTGATATATAAAGCATGATTTTAAATTGCAATCCATATTTGTAATTGTGGCTGAAGTGTTGTTGATGTAATAGTCTGCATCGCACTGCAATTACAGTATGATATTCAATCACGTGTACAGTCGTGTAGAGCAGCATCGCCAACGCATCAAACAATTTATGCCATATTCGTTCATATCTTCACACTAAAAACTAATTTTTATGAACTCGAAATCCCAATTTACGTTAAAATATGCAATGAATAATCTTATCCTTAATAGTCGCTTAGTGTGTTTCAATTGCATCTTCCAATAAATATGTCAAATCAGATTTTCCACAGTAACAACAGGACGTTGTAATTGATCTGGACCATCCGATTTCCAATCAACGGCTGAGATCTTTTTACAATATGAACAGAGATTTAAACTTGAACCATCCGATCTGTGATCAACGACCATGATTGCTCACATCATCGATCGAACTGAGTAGTTATCCTAAATATGCATGAAACAAACACTCTAATATAATGAGTAAATAGGGTAATGACATAGTGATGCCATTTAATTTAGGTTGTAAATATTTTTAATTATTTCATGTTGCAAGAACCGCTACGAACTCCACAACAGCCGCAATGATCGCAACTGAAATGACGACCACAATTGCAATTTAAAACCCTGATATCAAGGATCTATGTCATCTTTATATTCAAACAACTATATATCATTCACAATTAAATGAAGGTAGCAACACTTTCTTCTAAAGCTACAAACAAAGTTAAGGGGTCGAATAAATATATGAATGTGTGGGAGAAAACATATGAGAAAAAATATTATGATGAGCAAACAAAATTAATATATTGGATAATAATAGATTAGTCTATAATCTTAACTGTTAATTAAGCGCACCAACATTTTTCTAGAGTGCAATGAAGAGTTTGATGATCAGGGCACGGTATACGTTGAAAATGGGGAGCAACATTTTTCTTTCCTGTAATGTAAATAAGAAAAGAGAAATATTTCTTAAAAAAAAAAAAAGATGAAAGATTGTGTATATGATAAAAATAAAAAATAAAAAATTTGAAGTATGATCTTACCACAAACATTGACTACAACGATAAATAGAGAAACAAAAAGGATAATATTGTAAACAAATTTGAGAATTTCAGCCATTTTAATTTATTCACTTTTACTTGTAATAAATTGAAATTATTTTGATCAATTTATATAGTAAAAAATCTCATGATATGTTACTTGAATTAAATAGTTTTTAATTCTTTTAAAATTATTATTAAATACATTAATGTGTCATATTTGGCCATTTAGCTCTTGTAAATTGTAATTGATCAATTTATCTTTCAGGAGATAGTAAAAGTCACAAAAGATACATAATATAGTCTAGAATGAGGACAAAATTCTTTTGTAGAAGTAACACACCAATGAGATTGTAACATTTTTACACATTACATGAAAGTATCGTCCAATTAAAGTGATTCATAAATAAACTTTAGAATCGCAACATAATTTTTCAACCTTCCGTCCAGAAAATAACAAATAGAATTTTTTTTAATTATTTTATTATGTAAAAAACACTGCTCTTTGCATAAATTTAAAAGTTAGTGGCACAAAGAAACACTCTTTGCTTCACGCAATTGATAACTTAACTTTAGTAAATATCTCACATTTGATCAACATAATATATATATATATATATATATATATATATATATATATATATATATATATATATATATATATAAATTCTTGGCTTAATTAGTTTGTTGGTACAGATATTTTGGGTTTTACATTAGTCTCATAAAAAAAAAAAGTTCCACTTTGATTCTTTAAAGATATTTATGTTTGCCACATTGATCTTTTCTATTAACTTTTTACAACAAACGTTAACTTTGGTTTCACATTGATCTATTATCTAGTTTTATATTAGTCTCTTACTTAGTTTAATAGATTTCACATTGGTCCTAAATTTAGCGTTTTTTGTCAAAAATTAAAGGAAGGGACAAAAATGAAAAACAAATTTAAGTGACCAAGGCCCATTTTTTTTTTGTTTATAGGACTATTATGAAACAAAAAATATCTATAAGGACCATAAAACTAATTAAGCCATAATTCTTTTATTCCACCATTATTATTATTATTATTATTTTGTTCTGTAAACCCCCTTATTATGTGCTTAATTATTTAGATATATCATATATGATTGATTTGAAAAGTCTACGATGATAATGGTGATAATAAATCTAGAGCATTTTGAGTGCTTTTGAAGGAGACCATAATTTACTACTACGCTTAATTAGTTTATTACCTTTCTTGTTCGTGAAGAAAAATCAAACGAGTACAGGAAAAAAACTTTGGTAAACAAAATATGGGAACCTATTAAGTGAGAATTAGTCCATCATTGTTTTAAATTGCAATCTGTATTTGAAATAGAAAGTTTTCGGTATGACGGTGTTATATTGTACTAAGATGATGACTTGGGCTTTAAATATCAAGGCAAAATGTACTTGTAAAAAATTAACACTCCAATGGTCAAGTCAATTAGAGTTCAAGAAATTGAATGAAATATTTATACATTGAGATGAGTGTTCAGGCATATTTGTAAAAGAGTATCTGCATAAATGTTTTTGTGAGGTGCTCCATGAGAATGGAATAAGTCACAAATATCTCATGTAGACGTTATTTATCCCCTGTGGGCAGCGTATCATAGTGATGAACCTACAAGGAAGGTTGTCATTCATGCTTTATGTGACGCCATAATTGAGCACGTCACATTCATTCACGACATGAGAAGAATTAATGGACTTAGTGAATAATGAATCACTTATCTCAAGGACTTTGACCGGTCGTGCACAAAGTCCAAAGATTTATGTAACATTTTGTAGTCCAAAGATTTGTTAGAAACTTGCATGATAAATTGTGTGAAACTAAGGAATGGTGAAGATAAGAGAAAACAATGGAGTTAGGGAGAAAAAATTTATTGATCACAAGCATGCACAAATTACAAGGCTCGCATGAATTTATTATATACTTCTTCCGGTACTTAATATAAGAGGAATTTCACTTTTTAGATTCATTGAAAATCTAATGTATCTAGTCAATAATATGAGTTAGATATATTAGATTCTTAATGAATCTAAATAGTGAAGTTCCTCTTATATTAAGGACTGGAGGGATTACATTATATTTCTCATAACAAACTCCAACAAAAATGGTTACTTCAATTACTTAGACTACAAGTAACTAAACTAACTCCAACTCACTTGCTATATTACAACTAACTTGAATTACACTTCAATATTCCCTCTGAATTCAAGTTCTCAATGCTGAACACATAAAACATTTTTGTCATATCCTTGAACTTCTCAATCTTTAATGGTTTTGTGAATACATGGATCTGCTAGCTGATCCTCAGTTCTATAGTAGCTTGCTTAGCTAATCCTCCCTTTTATAACTTGATTTCTTAAGAAGTGAAATTTTGTTTCTATGGTTGCTCCATCTTGAGTTATGGGATTTTTGGCCGGATTTATGGCTCATTTATTTTCAACCGTGAGTTCAATTCCTTCATCAACATCAATCTTCATCAATCTCTGTAACACCCGTATTTATTTATTTATTTTATTTTTAATTAGAGTTAATTAGCCTTTTTATGGTATTTGATAGTGAGTTAGTAATTAATTAAGAATTATGGCTATTTTGGAAAAGAGTAGTGCTTTGAATAGGATAAGTTTTATTAGAGTTATAATAAGAATCACTACTAGAAAACTCGCTTTTAGCAACCGATTTAGAGACCGAAAAATTTCGGTCACTATAGAGACCGAATTAGAGACCGATATTTTGAAAGTAAACTTTTAAAAATATTGGTCGCTGAATTGGTTGCTAATATATTATAGAGACCGATAATTAGAGACCAATATTTCGGTTGCTTTTAGAGACTGAATTAGTGACCGTTATTTTGACTGTCAAATCCACAAACATTCCGGTCGCTAAATCGGTTGCTATAGAGACCAAATTGGAGACCGATAAATAGCGATAAAAAATTCGACGTAAACGTGTTTATTTTTTGGCACTAGTTCCCATTAACATTTTTTTATTTATGCTATTTTTTAATAATTAAAATATTTTATAATTCAAATATATTTTTAAAACAAAAATTCATATACCAAAAACCCTCGTCATATGTTCTTTTTATACGAACTCATAATCCTTTTCTTCTTCACTCAGTTTCTTCTCCCACATCACTCAATCAAATTTTTTCAAAAATTCCAAACCCAGAACCCTCTTCTTCTTCTAACTCAATCGATTGAAACCAAAAACCCTTCGTCATTATTCACCCACCCTCACTCAGTCTCCATCTTTCTCCTCAATCGATTGAACCCAGAAACCCTTACTCTTCTCTTCCAACATCACTCAATCTCAATCAATGAAACCCTAAAACCCAAAAGCTCAACTCGTTGGAACCAGAACCCAGAACTCGTTAAAACCCTAAAATCATCTTCCCCATGGTTCTAGAGTTTGTTGAACCCAGAGACTCTTCATCGTGTCTCCATCGTTCACCATCATTCATCGCAATTGAACCTCGTCTCGTCAGAACTCGTTCTTCAGGTATTTGAATTTCTCTTATTCTTCATTGATTTTTAATTTTAAATTTGCAGTCTAAACTTTTGGGTTTCTTTTGCATTAAAAGTTGTTGACCTGATATCTTCTTCACTAAACTTTTGCATTTGGGGAGCTTTTCTAATTTGTTCAAGTATCTATACTTCTTTGGAATGAAAATAGATCACTACACATTCAAAAAATTGATTTACATTATGTATCATTTCAATTATTAATAATGTGAAGGTATAAATTTACATGTGTATTCATAATGTGGAAATTGTTTAATGTTTCGTTTAAAAAAAAGAGGGGGTGGGGATTGAATGGAAAAAAGTAGTTTTGTTTATGAAATTAATGAAATTCTTTTGTTGTATCATTCTATTAGAAACAGTTTTAAGGGGTTCAGTGGATAAATAAGGACTTGGCCTCATTGGTTACAAAATGGATCTTGAGTTGATATACGCGTGTTAGGAAATAAATTGGTTATGTTTGTGAGAAAAAAGTATGTAGTAAGATGTTCTAATAGTTCAAAGGTTTGTCTTAGAAGTACTATATGTGTAAAGCTTTTCAATCACTATGAAGAAAAAATGCAATAGAATAACATGTGCATGCCCTGTATCTTGACTATGAGTTGAAATTTGCGTTTGAGAATTAAAGTTTTCCATTTTTGAGCTATATTGTCACAATTATAGTTGTGTAATTGCATATAGACTTGCTTCTGAAATTATTGACTAATGAGTTGTTGACCAATGAATTGTTCTTGAGCTTGCTTCTTTTTACTTATATATGTAGCTTCTTCTTTGCTCCCCTTTTTCAGGTTTATGTAAAGTGAAGGTGAACAATCATATCATTGTAGCTTTTATACAAAAAGGGGATGTTTGGACTTTAACCTTTGATCATTAAGTATTGAGAATGAGGCCTCAAATGCAAGAGGTTAATAACTGAAATTTTAAGCCTACAATTTTGTCAACCTATTCTTGCACTGTTTTAATTTTTTGGGTGGTGATTGTAGTTGTGTATTTTTTTAATCAGCA
Organism: Trifolium repens; assembly: GCA_030408175.1. Classification (NCBI taxonomy): domain Eukaryota; kingdom Viridiplantae; phylum Streptophyta; class Magnoliopsida; order Fabales; family Fabaceae; genus Trifolium; species Trifolium repens. Next base: position 12,322,829 of record CP125846.1, on the reverse strand, counting down.
TGCAATAATGCATGTTAAAGGAGATAAGTACTAGGGAGGTAAATCTAATGAAATAAGTGGTGTGCATGCCGTGCCTTTGTGGAGACATGTTAATTAAGAAGTTGGAGACATAATATGCAAGTCTATTTGACCAATTTGAATATAGCAACTCAATTTCGATATTGTTGTGGAATTAGTCAATCTAATATACTGATGTCAAATTATAGTTACAGTTCTTTGTATTCTCTAAAGCTATTTGGTTATTGGTTCTCTTGCAGAATACTGATTTCATTATGCATCTCTAAAGCTATTTGGTTATGCAAAAATACTAGATTTGTTTGTCCTACAGAGGTATATATTTTATTCTAATCAACATAATTTACTATATTATGCAGGCCACTTAAATTTGATGACAATAATTTGATTATATTCTACTTAATGTTTATAGCTATGCCAATGTTGATGGGTATGGTTGGTTTTATGCCATTGTTGGATATGGTTCTACTTAATGCTTATAGTAATCTATGCCATTGTAGCTTTATATCTTAAAATTTTACTATGGTATTGCTTGATTGACATGTCCTTTGTGTATATGTTGTTGAATGTTTATAATTTACCTGGTGGCATATTATCTTGTGCTTTCTTCAAAAGCTTTCCATTTGGTGACCTGAAGTAATTGCTTTAAACCTATCTCCATTTGACTTTAAATATTGGCATTTTATGCTGTATTATGTTGACAACTTAAAGTTCCTTCCATAATGGAGTAATTGCTTTTCTATGTTGCTTAGCCTTAGAACTTTATGCTGCATATTTGTTTTCAATCTCTCACACGCACATGTGTACATGCATATATTATGTTTTTCCATCTCACTGTTTATCAGTGCTTAGCAATGCATTCACATGCTCTGTAATTCATATATTGATTACTTTAAATGCAAATTGTATTTGGATTTGAAGAGTTTTTGTTTTATGATTTTTCATTGCCAGAATCTTATTTGCAATAAATACTCAGCCTGGGTTTACTAAGAGAGAGAAGAAAAGAAGTTTGTTGAAATCACCGAAAATTCTCTATGCAAAGGTAAAATTTCACTTGATGCATATAGTAAATTTTGGATTATCTCCTAGCAACGTAATTATTTACTATTGCTAGCTTGCTCTGTTTTTTTCTTCCATTTGCATGTTGGATTGATTAATTTTTTTTTTCAATTTTTTGCTAGAAAATGAGTCAAAGACAAAAGGGCATGCAAAATAGTTTAGGAAAACCACCACATTGTTAAACTTTCTGCTGCATGATACGAAACTTACTTTCAAGGTGCTGGAATCACTTATAGAGTTACACAAAGTGTATTAGAATGAAAAAACTAAGCTTTATATAGATATAATTATGTATGTATGTATTATTCCTATGTTACCAATTGTGTGATTTCTGATTTCCACCGTTTTTGTTGTAATTTTTTATATATAATCTTTGATTAAGCAGAGCTTTATAAGTATTTAATTTACTAATGTGTTTGTTATGTTTATGTTATGTATATATATTACTGGGGATATAATTTTTTTTTTAAAAAAATTGAAATCAGTGACCGGATAAGCAACTAATTTGTTTGAAAATTAAATAAATTTAGTCTCTAATTTGGTCGCTAAAATTGGTACCAAAACCAGTCACTAAATCAGTTGCTAATAGCGTCGTACAATGTGTCGCAAACTCTGTCTCTAAACTGTTGTATGATTTCGGTCTCTAAATTAGTCGCTGCAATTGGTCGCTAATTTGGTCTCAAAATTCAGTTGCTAATCGGTTGCTACAAAACCGGTTGCTAATTTGGTCACTACAGATCAGCGACCAAGGTTTTTGCTACTGATTTTAATTGGTTGCTAAATCGGTCGCTAATTGAATTAGCAACCGATTTTGATGAAAATCGGTTGCTAAATCGGTTGCTAAACACATGTTTTCTAGTAGTGAATTGGGCTTGAGTGTTAATGGGCCTAAGTTAGTAAGAGGGATATTATGGTCTTTAATTAAGCTAGGTTTAGATAGAGTTATGAGGATAGAGAGAGAGCTCATAACTTAAGAAAATAGAAAAGAGGTAGAAAGAGAAACTTTGAAGAGAAGGAAGTAGAGGGGAAGAATAGAGAAAGCTCAAGAGAAGGAGAAGAATCAGAATTTCATCAATTCTAAGGTTAGAGAGTAGTTTATAATTCATGTGAGATGATCAAAGAGGGGGGAGATGACTATTCTCCACACCCAAACCCTCTCATCTCTTTGGTGGGTTATGGGATCAAGGGAATGCGATTTAATGAATTTCTGCGCTATTGCATGATGTTACTATGCTATTACATGATCCTAATTGCTATTCCAATCATCAATTTCGTGTGTTATATGAAAATTGTTGTTATTGATATTTGAAAATGGGTTTTGAATAAAATGAGGAAAAATCTCTACTTTCTACTTGAAATGATGTTTGATGATGTTAGAACTTGTACTTCTAGGTCTATAGATGATATATATGCTTAAATGTGATAGCTTTAAGGGTTTATAACATGAAATTCGTGATTTTTATGAGATTTTATGTCCAACCCGTGAACAGAGCATGAATTCTGGGTACGCTCGCTAGCTCTTCGCCAAGCGACTCATGTTATTCTTGCTAGAAACCCAAAAATTCATCTGTTCGCTTAGCGAGTAGTAGCGAGTGTTAGCGAGTAGCTCGCCAGGACTCGCCAGATGGGGGTTACAGTCTGTGTCTCCTTCGCTAGGCCTCGCCAGATGTTGGCTTAGCGAGCATAACTTAATTTTGAGAAATTTCGTTATGTTGTATAATGATTATGAGCTTATAACATGATTAGATTTGGTCTTATAACATGTTATTGATTTGGATTGATTGAATCTTGAGTTAGTATGATGATGAAATGCTTTTATGTATGTAATTGATTGAAATCGAGATGATGAGCTATGATTAGTTAAGATGCTAAGTGTGTTGTATCTTGCTTGAATGTATACCTTAATGATGATATGATGATGTGAATTTGATGCGAATTGAGAAGGAGTAATAGGGTTGAGCGGCATATTATTCATGATTAGTTGTTTAGGGTATCATCATTATATGGTATGTGTACATTCATGCATTCATGATTCAATTTGATGCGATGTCCCCCATGACTTAAAACTGACTTGATGCGATGGATATATGTTTATCCTAATTTGATGCGGGTACCACATGCATTAGCGATGTCTAGGTGACATACATTATGTGTTTTCATTAGCTTGCATTAGGAGATTGTGCACTATACTTGGTATTTGGTAATTGTGTTGTCTTCCAATGTAATCTTGTGAATGTTTGAGTTATGTGAGTTTTACTTGAATATCTTGGCTTTCGCTGATGAGCATGATGAACCATGATGTTATATATATTGTTAGCTCAATATGATATGCGTATGATTTATTTCATGATATAATTGTTTACATAATATAAGTGTATGCTATGCTTATTATTATGAACTTGAATTATAACTAACTCTCTATTTTTGTGTATGTGTAATGGTTTGGGTCCAGATTCTCCACGTGAGGAGTAGTTTCGTGGCTTTGGAGTTTAGCTCGGTGGACTAGCATAGCTTGGTAAGGAGGGGAGTAGGAGAATTCTAGGTGTTTAGTTGTCTAGAATTGCTCTGATACTTGTAACCTTGCTTAGACTAGTATTAGGTTCCTCGTTTGTTTGAGATCTATGTATGACCTTGCTACTTATCTTATATTATTATATCTTTAATTACTTGTTGGATTATCTTGGATTATGTAACGGGTCTTCATTGTGGAAGTACCTAATTGAAGTTGTAATATGATTTATAACTTGCATGTTTGGATTTAGTTATTATGAGTTATTTGATGAGAATTTCATATGCTTCCGTTGTGGTTAATTTAACCCATACTTGCTATTAGTTATTTTGTATTAAGTAATGCCTTGATGATTTGTATGTTGAATGATTTAAATTAATTATTGCATGCGAATCGATTAGGAGCGTTACATTTTGGTATCAGAGCAAGGTCGGTCCATATCGGATCAAGTAGGTTAGTATACCCATAGGTGCTTGAGTTTAGTGAACACTTTTAGTACCCTTAGTCTAACGTAAGGTTGGATTTCTTTTGGTTGGTTGTTCAGGTGATGGCGCAAAGAGCTATGGCGGATGCGATAACCTTTATGGCTAATGCTTTAACACAAGAAGCGGCAGCTAGGATGGCCGAAAGGGTTGCACAAGAGAATCGTATAGGGAATGAGGATGAAATGAGGTTGGAAAGATTTCTTAGGAACAATCCAAAGGAATTCAAGGGAGGTCATGATCCCGAAGGAGCCCAAAAATGGTTAGAAGCTATGGAAAGAATTTTCGGAGCAATGAGGTGTTCGGAAGTTCAAAAAGTGACTTTGGGAAGCTATATGTTGCATGAGGATGCGAGTTATTGGTGGAGGAATACATGTCAAAGGTTGAGCCAAGGAGGAGCTATCATTACTTGGGATATCTTTAAGAGGGAGTTCTTGACTAAGTACTTCCCAACGGACATGAGAAACCGGAAGGTAGTGGAATTCATGGAGCTCAAGCAAGGGAATCTATCGGTTGCGGAGTATGCAACCAAGTTTGAGGCACTACTAGAAAACATGTGTTTAGCAACCGATTTAGCAACCGATTTTCATCAAAATCGGTTGCTAATTCAATTAGCGACCGATTTAGCAACCAATTAAAATCAGTAGCAAAAACCTTGGTCGCTGATCTGTAGTGACCAAATTAGCAACCGGTTTTGTAGCAACCGATTAGCAACTGAATTTTGAGACCAAATTAGCGACCAATTGCAGCAACTAATTTAGAGACCGAAATCATACAACAGTTTAGAGACAGAGTTTGCGACACATTGTACGACGCTATTAGCAACTGATTTAGTGACTGGTTTTGGTACCAATTTTAGCGACCAAATTAGAGACTAAATTTATTTAATTTTCAAACAAATTAGTTGCTTATCCGGTCACTGATTTCAATTTTTTAAAAAAAAAAAATTATATCCCCAGTAATATATATACATAACATAAACATAACAAACACATTAGTAAATTAAATACTTATAAAGCTCTGCTTAATCAAAGATTATATATAAAAATTACAACAAAAACGGTGGAAATCAGGAATCACACAATTGGTAACATAGGAATAATACATACATACATAATTATATCTATATAAAGCTTAGTTTTTTCATTCTAATACACTTTGTGTAACTCTATAAGTGATTCCAGCACCTTGAAAGTAAGTTTCGTATCATGCAGCAGAAAGTTTAACAATGTGGTGGTTTTCCTAAACTATTTTGCATGCCCTTTTGTCTTTGACTCATTTTCTAGCAAAAAATTGAAAAAAAAATTAATCAATCCAACATGCAAATGGAAGAAAAAAACAGAGCAAGCTAGCAATAGTAAATAATTACGTTGCTAGGAGATAATCCAAAATTTACTATATGCATCAAGTGAAATTTTACCTTTGCATAGAGAATTTTCGGTGATTTCAACAAACTTCTTTTCTTCTCTCTCTTAGTAAACCCAGGCTGAGTATTTATTGCAAATAAGATTCTGGCAATGAAAAATCATAAAACAAAAACTCTTCAAATCCAAATACAATTTGCATTTAAAGTAATCAATATATGAATTACAGAGCATGTGAATGCATTGCTAAGCACTGATAAACAGTGAGATGGAAAAACATAATATATGCATGTACACATGTGCGTGTGAGAGATTGAAAACAAATATGCAGCATAAAGTTCTAAGGCTAAGCAACATAGAAAAGCAATTACTCCATTATGGAAGGAACTTTAAGTTGTCAACATAATACAGCATAAAATGCCAATATTTAAAGTCAAATGGAGATAGGTTTAAAGCAATTACTTCAGGTCACCAAATGGAAAGCTTTTGAAGAAAGCACAAGATAATATGCCACCAGGTAAATTATAAACATTCAACAACATATACACAAAGGACATGTCAATCAAGCAATACCATAGTAAAATTTTAAGATATAAAGCTACAATGGCATAGATTACTATAAGCATTAAGTAGAACCATATCCAACAATGGCATAAAACCAACCATACCCATCAACATTGGCATAGCTATAAACATTAAGTAGAATATAATCAAATTATTGTCATCAAATTTAAGTGGCCTGCATAATATAGTAAATTATGTTGATTAGAATAAAATATATACCTCTGTAGGACAAACAAATCTAGTATTTTTGCATAACCAAATAGCTTTAGAGATGCATAATGAAATCAGTATTCTGCAAGAGAACCAATAACCAAATAGCTTTAGAGAATACAAAGAACTGTAACTATAATTTGACATCAGTATATTAGATTGACTAATTCCACAACAATATCGAAATTGAGTTGCTATATTCAAATTGGTCAAATAGACTTGCATATTATGTCTCCAACTTCTTAATTAACATGTCTCCACAAAGGCACGGCATGCACACCACTTATTTCATTAGATTTACCTCCCTAGTACTTATCTCCTTTAACATGCATTATTGCATGCTGATTAAAAAAATACACAACTACAATCACCACCCAAAAAATTAAAACAGTGCAAGAATAGGTTGACAAAATTGTAGGCTTAAAATTTCAGTTATTAACCTCTTGCATTTGAGGCCTCATTCTCAATACTTAATGATCAAAGGTTAAAGTCCAAACATCCCCTTTTTGTATAAAAGCTACAATGATATGATTGTTCACCTTCACTTTACATAAACCTGAAAAAGGGGAGCAAAGAAGAAGCTACATATATAAGTAAAAAGAAGCAAGCTCAAGAACAATTCATTGGTCAACAACTCATTAGTCAATAATTTCAGAAGCAAGTCTATATGCAATTACACAACTATAATTGTGACAATATAGCTCAAAAATGGAAAACTTTAATTCTCAAACGCAAATTTCAACTCATAGTCAAGATACAGGGCATGCACATGTTATTCTATTGCATTTTTTCTTCATAGTGATTGAAAAGCTTTACACATATAGTACTTCTAAGACAAACCTTTGAACTATTAGAACATCTTACTACATACTTTTTTCTCACAAACATAACCAATTTATTTCCTAACACGCGTATATCAACTCAAGATCCATTTTGTAACCAATGAGGCCAAGTCCTTATTTATCCACTGAACCCCTTAAAACTGTTTCTAATAGAATGATACAACAAAAGAATTTCATTAATTTCATAAACAAAACTACTTTTTTCCATTCAATCCCCACCCCCTCTTTTTTTTAAACGAAACATTAAACAATTTCCACATTATGAATACACATGTAAATTTATACCTTCACATTATTAATAATTGAAATGATACATAATGTAAATCAATTTTTTGAATGTGTAGTGATCTATTTTCATTCCAAAGAAGTATAGATACTTGAACAAATTAGAAAAGCTCCCCAAATGCAAAAGTTTAGTGAAGAAGATATCAGGTCAACAACTTTTAATGCAAAAGAAACCCAAAAGTTTAGACTGCAAATTTAAAATTAAAAATCAATGAAGAATAAGAGAAATTCAAATACCTGAAGAACGAGTTCTGACGAGACGAGGTTCAATTGCGATGAATGATGGTGAACGATGGAGACACGATGAAGAGTCTCTGGGTTCAACAAACTCTAGAACCATGGGGAAGATGATTTTAGGGTTTTAACGAGTTCTGGGTTCTGGTTCCAACGAGTTGAGCTTTTGGGTTTTAGGGTTTCATTGATTGAGATTGAGTGATGTTGGAAGAGAAGAGTAAGGGTTTCTGGGTTCAATCGATTGAGGAGAAAGATGGAGACTGAGTGAGGGTGGGTGAATAATGACGAAGGGTTTTTGGTTTCAATCGATTGAGTTAGAAGAAGAAGAGGGTTCTGGGTTTGGAATTTTTGAAAAAATTTGATTGAGTGATGTGGGAGAAGAAACTGAGTGAAGAAGAAAAGGATTATGAGTTCGTATAAAAAGAACATATGACGAGGGTTTTTGGTATATGAATTTTTGTTTTAAAAATATATTTGAATTATAAAATATTTTAATTATTAAAAAATAGCATAAATAAAAAAATGTTAATGGGAACTAGTGCCAAAAAATAAACACGTTTACGTCGAATTTTTTATCGCTATTTATCGGTCTCCAATTTGGTCTCTATAGCAACCGATTTAGCGACCGGAATGTTTGTGGATTTGACAGTCAAAATAACGGTCACTAATTCAGTCTCTAAAAGCAACCGAAATATTGGTCTCTAATTATCGGTCTCTATAATATATTAGCAACCAATTCAGCGACCAATATTTTTAAAAGTTTACTTTCAAAATATCGGTCTCTAATTCGGTCTCTATAGTGACCGAAATTTTTCGGTCTCTAAATCGGTTGCTAAAAGCGAGTTTTCTAGTAGTGAGGACTTATGCCGTTTTTGCCCACACTACAACACCGTAGAGGCGGAAGGGAATAATTGTGTGAAGTTCGAAAGTGGTTTGCGTCCCGATCTTAAGCAATTGGTTGGTATCTTGGAGATAAGGAATTTTGCTAACTTGGTGAACAAAAGCAACATTTGTGACTTGGATGGGAAAGCTAAGACAAGCTACTACAAGGAGATGAATGATAAGAGAGGAAAAAGTCAAGACCGTGGTAAGCCTTATGACAAGCGGAACAAGGGCAAAGTTGGAGGTAGTGGAGAGAATGGAAAGAATGCTAATGACAAGTGCTTTAAGTGTGGTGTTTTGGGTCATTGTTCCTATGATTGCCCAAAAGGAGATAGATGCTTTAGGTGTGGGGAGTTTGGACACAAGGTTGATGCGTGCAAGAAGAAGGTTACTTGTTTCAATTGTGGTGAAGAAGGTTACAAGAGTCCGGAATGTAAGAAGCCAAAGAAAGCGACCGGAAAGGTGTTTGCTTTAAGTGGAGATGGATCAGAGCAAGTGGACAATCTCATTAGAGGTACGTGTTTCATCTATGACACTCCTTTAATTGTGATTATTGATACTGGAGCAACACATTCTTTTGTATCGTTTGAATCTATGAAGCGTCTTAATATTCCTGTGTCTGAAATGCTTGGTTGTATGGAAATAGAAACCCCTGCTAGTGGTTCTGTCACTACTCAACTTGTTTGTCGAAAATGCCTTGTGACCGTGTTTGGTAAATCTTTTGATATGGATTTAGTGTGTATTCCACTTAGCGGTATAGATGTGATTTTTGGTATGAACTGGTTAATCTTTAATCGAGTCCATATCAACTGTTGTGAGAAAGTGATTACATTTCTGAAGTTGGAAGAAGAGTCTAAATTGATAAGTGAGAAAGAAGTAAGGGAGTCCTTATTGGAGCATGGCGAATTGTTTGCTATGTTTGCATCTTTGAAGATTGAAAATGATGTTGGAATTAAGGAACTACCGGTTGTGCAAGAATTTCCCGATGTGTTTCCGGAGGATGTGTCAGATATGCCTCCAGAAAGAGAAGTGGAGTTTACTATTGATTTGGTACCTGGTACTAGCCCTATATCTATGGCACCTTATAGGATGTCAGCAACTGAGTTAAGTGAATTGAAGAAGCAACTAGAAGAGTTACTAGAAAAGAAGTTTATTCGTCCGAGTGTATCGCCGTGGGGAGCACCTATGCTTTTGGTAAAGAAGAAGGACGGAAGTATGAGGTTGTGTATTGATTATCGTCGTTTGAATCAAGTGACAATCAAGAACAAGTATCTGTTGCCAAGGATTGATGAGTTAATGGATCAGTTGGTGGGTGCTTGTGTGTTTAGCAAGATTAATTTGAGGTCCGGATATCATCAAATTCGAGTTAAGGCGGAAGATATTTCGAAAACTGCTTTTAGGACAAGATATGGTCACTACGAGTATTCAGACATGCCTTTTGGAGTAACTAATGCACTGGGGGTGTTTATGGAGTACATGAATCGGATTTTCCATTCGTATTTGGATAAGTTCGTAGTGGTTTTCATTGATGATATTCTAGTGTACTCTAAGACTGAGGAGGAACATGCAGAACATCTGAGAATAGTGTTGAGGACCTTGCAAGAGAAGAAGCTTTATGCGAAGTTGTCTAAGTGCGAGTTTTGGTTGAAGGAAGTGAGTTTTCTAGGTCACTTAATATCTAGTGGAGGTATTGCGGTGGATCCTTCTAAAGTTGATGCGGTAATGAAGTGAGAAACTCCAGAATCAGTATTTGAGATTAGAAGTTTTCTCGGATTGGCCGGTTACTATCGAAGGTTTATTGAAGGTTTTTCAAAGTTGACTTTACCGTTGACCCGATTGACTAGGAAAGATCAACCTTTTGTTTGGGATAGTTTGTGTGAGAAGAGTTTCCAAGAGTTGAAGAGGCGGTTGACGTTGACACCAATTTTGATTCTACCGAAACCGAATGAACCGTTTGTTGTATATTGTGATGCATCTTTGATGGAATTGGGTGGTGTTCTTATGCAAAATGGACAAGTGGTTGCTTACGCTTCTAGGCAATTGAAAGTGCATGAGAAGAACTATCCAACACATGATCTTGAGTTGGCGGCCGTTGTGTTTACTTTGAAGATATGGAGACATTATTTGTTTGGTTCTAAATTCGAAGTTTTTAGTGATCACAAGAGTTTGAAGTATTTATTTGATCAAAAGGAGTTGAATATGAGGCAAAGACGTTGGTTGAAATTTTTGAAGGATTATGATTTCGAGCTAAGTTATCACCCCGGAAAAGCTAATGTTGTAGCCGATGCTTTGAGTAGAAAGCCCTTGCATGTGTCTTCACTTATGATGAGAGAGTTGGATTTAATTGAAGGGTTTAGAGATTTGAGTTTGGTTTGTCAAACAACTCCAAGAAGTGTGAAATTGGGAATGTTGAGGTTGACTAATGATTTTCTTGATGAAGTAAAGAATGGTCAAAAGGGAGATTTGGATTTGGTGAATCGTCTAGCATTGATTGATCAAGGGAAAGAGACCGATTTCAAAGTTGATGAGAATGGAGTTATAAGATTTCGAGAAAGAGTTTGTGCTCCTAACATACCCGAGTTGAAGAGAAAGATTATAGAGGAAGGACATAGAAGTGGGTTGAGTATTCATCCTGGAGCTACTAAGATGTACCAAGATCTTAAGAAGTTGTTTTGGTGGTCAAGTATGAAAAAGGAAGTTGCCGAGTTTGTTTATGCTTGTTTGACTTGTCAAAAGTCCAAGGTTGAATATCAAAGACCATCCGGATTATTACAACCCATGTTTATTCCGGAATGGAAGTGGGATAGTATTGCTATGGATTTTGTAAGTGGTTTGTCGAGGACTACAAAAGGGAATGATTCGATTTGGGTGATTGTTGATAGGTTGACTAAGTCGGCACATTTTATTGCTTTTAAGACCGGAACTTTAATACCAAGGTTGGCGGAGATTTATGTTGAGCAAATTGTGAGATTGCATGGTATTCCATCTAGTATTGTGTCGGATAGAAATCCAAGATTCACTTTGAGGTTTTGGGAAAGTTTGCAAGAGGCTTTGGGGACTAAGTTAAGGATGAGTTCGGCTTATCACCCTCAAACGGATGGACAATCGGAAAGAACTATTCAATCACTTGAAGATTTGTTGAGAGCTTGTGTTTTGGAAGATGGAGGGAGTTGGGATAGATATCTACCTTTGATAGAATTCACATACAACAATAGCTATCATGCGAGTATTGGAATGACACCTTTTGAAGCTTTGTATGGTAGGAGATGTCGTACTCCTTTGTGTTGGTATGAGGATGGAGAAAGTGTTGTGTTGGGACCAGAATTGGTTCAACAAACTACGGAAAAGATTAGGATGATTTAAGAGAAAATGAAAGCGACTCAAAGTAGACAAAAGAGTTATCATGACAAGAAGAGGAAGGATGTGGAATTTCAAGAAGGAGATCATGTATTTTTGAGGGTTAATTCAACCACCGGTGTTGGTCGTGCTTTGAAATCTAAGAAACTGACATCGAAGTTTATTGGACCTTATCAAATTTTGAAGAGAGTGGGGAATGTGGCTTACAAGGTTGCCTTGCCACCATCGTTGTCTAATCTTCATGATGTGTTTCATGTGTCACAATTGAGGAAATATGTCTCGGATCCATCACATGTGATTGTATCGGATGATGTGCAAGTAAGGGATAATTTTACAATTGAAACTAAGCCTTTGAGGATTGAAGGTAGGGAAGTGAAGAAGTTGAGAAACAAGGAGATAGCGTCCGTTAAGGTAATTTGGGGAGGACCCGCGGGAGAGAATGCTACTTGGGAGCTAGATAGCAAGATGATGAGTTCTTATCCGGAGTTATTCTCAGGTAAATTTTCGAGGACGAAAATTCTTTAAGGGGGGTAGAGTTGTAACACCCGTATTTATTTATTTTATTTTATTTTTAATTAGAGTTAATTAGCCTTTTTATGGTATTTGATAGTGAGTTAGTAATTAATTAAGAATTATGGCTATTTTGGGAAAGAGTAGTGCTTTGAATAGGATAAGTTTTATTAGAGTTATAATAAGAATTGGGCTTGAGTGTTAAAGGGCATAAGTTAGTAAGAGGGATATTATGATCTTTAATTAAGCTAGGTTTAGATAGGGTTATGAGGATAGAGAGAGAGCTCATAACTTAAGAAAATAGAAAAGAGGTAGAAAGAGAAACTTTGAAGAGAAGGAAGTAGAGGGGAAGAATAGAGAAAGCTCAAGAGAAGGAGAAGAATCAGAATTTCATCAATTCTAAGGTTAGAGAGTAGTTTATAATTCATGTGAGATGATCAAAGAGGGGGGAGATGACTATTCTCCACACCCAAACTCTCTCATCTCTTTGGTGGGTTATGGGATCAAGGGAATGTGATTTAATGAATTTCTGCGCTATTGCATGATGTTACTATGTTATTACATGATCCTAATTGCTATTCCAATCATCAATTTCGTGTGTTATATGAAAATTGTTGTTATTGATATTTGAAAATGGGTTTTGAATAAAATGAGGAAAAATCTCTACTTTCTACTTGAAATGATGTTTGATGATGTTAGAACTTGTAGTTCTAGGTCTATAGATGATATGTATGCTTAAATGTGATAGATTTAAGGGTTTATAACATGAAATTCGTGATTTTTATGAGATTTTATGTCCAACCCGTGAACAGAGCATGAATTCTGGGTACGCTCGCTAGCTCTTCGCCAAGCGATTCATGCTGTTCTTGCTAGAAACCCAGAAATTCATATGTTCGCTTAGCGAGTAGTAGCGAGTGTTAGCGAGTAGCTCGCCAGGACTCGCCAGATGGGGGTTACAGTCTGTGTCTCCTTCGCTAGGCCTTGCCAGATGTTCGCTTAGCGAGCATAACTTAATTTTGAGAAATTTCGTTATGTTGTATAATGATTATGAGCTTATAACATGATTATATTTGGTCTTATAACATGTTATTGATTTGGATTGATTGAATCTTGAGTTAGTATGATGATGAAATGCTTTTATGTATGTAATAGATTGAAATCGAGATGATGAGCTATGATTAGTTAAGATGCTAAGTGTGTTGTATCTTGCTTGAATGTATACCTTAATGATGATATGATGATGTGAATTTGATGCGAATTGAGAAGGAGTAATAGGGTTGAGCGGCCTATTATTCATGATTAGTTGTTTAGGGTATCATCATTATATGGTATGTGTACATTCATGCATTCATGGGTCAATTTGATGCGATATCCCCTATGACTTAAAACTGACTTGATGCGATGAATATATGTTTATCCTAATTTGATGTGGGTACCACATGCATTAGCGATGTCTAGGTGACATACATTATGTGTTTTCATTAGCTTGCATTAGGAGATTGTGCACTATACTTGGTATTTGGTAATTGTGTTGTCTTCCAATGTAATCTTGTGAATGTTTGAGTTATGTGAGTTTTACTTGAATATCTTGGCTTTCGCTGATGAGCATGATGAACCATGATGTTATATATATTGTTAGCTCAATATGATATGCGTATGATTTATTTCATGATTTAATTGCTTACATAATATAAGTGTATGCTATGCTTATTATTATGAACTTGAATTATAACTAACTCTCTATTTTTGTGTATGTGTAATGGTTTGGGTCCAGATTCTCCATGTGAGGAGTAGTTTCGTGGCTTTGGAGTTTAGCTCGGTGGACTAGCATAGCTTGGTAAGGAGGAGAGTAGGAGAATTCTAGGTGTTTAGTTGTCTAGAATTGCTCTGAGATCTATGGATGACCTTGCTATTTATCTTATCTTATTATATCTTTAATTACTTGTTGGATTATCTTGGATTATGTAACGGGTCTTCATTGTGGAAGTACCTAATTGAAGTTGTAATATGATTTATAACTTGCATGTTTGGATTTAGTTATTATGAGTTATTTGATGAGAATTTCATATGCTTCTGTTGTGGTTAATTAACCCATACTTGCTATTAGTTATTTTGTATTAAGTAATGCCTTGATGATTTGTATGTTGAATGGTTTAAATTAATTATTGCATGCGAATCGATTAGGAGCGTTACAATCTCTTGCATTGTCAAGCTGCATTACAAGTTGATATATATTCAACTTCACATGTTGACAATGCCACAACATTATGGTTTCTTAAGCTCAAAGATATTTGACATTGAATAATGTGAACACATATCCCATTGAACTTCTTCTTTCAACTTTCTCTCGTAATTAACTACAATGTTGTGTCCTAAACAATCAGAATAACAATAGCCAACTAATTTTCCTCTTTTACAATTCGGTTTAGGACACAGTACACCATATATAATCATTTGTGCCATGAATGTACCTCATGATTCTCTTCCACTACTTGTATATGTGATACTTTAGGTGGTTGCATGAACCTACTAACCGACCGTGACATATATTTGGCCTTCCATTGCAAGCATATCTCAAGCTTCCTACCATCTACTTGAAGAGATTATTATTCACAGTTTTGCCTTCATCATCATTACTAAAGCTCAAGGCAGTCTCCATAGTGTATTAGTAGGCTGCAATTCATCATATTGAACCTTTTTCAATGTCTTAGAAATATTTCCTTTGATGTATAACCAGGGCGGCCCTAAGGAGGTGCAAACAGGTCTACAGTGCTGGGCCTCCAAATATTTGAGGCCTCAATTTGTTTAATAAATTTTTACCTAGAGGTGCAAATAATAATAAAGTACGTAGTCTACAGGTGTAAACAGCAAGTCGTTAACTACTTCCACCAGCCCACTCAATTAGAATTCTGACTTGTTGTTTAAACCCCCATGGCTACATCGACTTTCTGTTTACACCCCCTAGTTATAATTTCTTTTTTTCTACTTTTTTACAATTTAAATAGAAAATTGGTCTTTCATAAAAAAAAATTTAATTAAGGATTGTTGAAATTCGGACTTCTAATTTAATTGGAACGACCCTCCTAATTACTCAGTTTTTCCGATTTTAATTTCATCTGTTCTAATCGCTAACTTATTCTTCTACTTTGCTAAATATTTGTAATTGTATTTGAGAATTGCTATTTTTTTTTTTGATTTTTTTGTTCCCGTTTCAACTTCAAATTGTTTATCAATCTGTTTTACCTTCAATGATGAATATTTATTTGAATTTTTTTTATATTCATTAGGATCTAATTTTAACATTTAAGTCGGGCCTCCAAATAATCGGAACAGCTCTGTATACAGTGGCGACTCTAGGAATGTTAGAGAGTCTGGACAAAGTTTAGGAGAAAATTTTATCAACCCAACTTTCGAATACAGAATTATTTAAATCTTATTTCCAATATTTAATTTTGGAGGGAAATAAAAACAACAAGAAAGAGTACAACCTTGTTTCCAATATAATTAAGACTCAAATAAGCAAGAGACTACACAAACCAGAAAAAACTAGCAAAACATGAGTCAAATAAGAGGGATGAAACAAAGACAAGCATCACCAATTGCATAGTATCTCATCCATAGATACTATGTTGCTTAAACTTGGCATCAGTTATATAGCCCATGCCTTTTATCATACAATATAGAAAGTGAAATAAGTATCAAGTTTCCTATCAATTTATCTCATGGTAATCATAATCGGACCGACTTTTGAACCAGTGTGCTTATAGGTTCGAGATTCAAAGGTTAGCCCGGGATTCAACCGGGGGCGGACTCTTTTTAATTATATGTATTTTATTTATTTTTATATATAAAATAAAATGATAATCAATAAAGAATTATACAATATTGATAATTTTACACCATTAATAAAAATAAAATGTTTTTTTTAGTATGTGTAAGAAATAGAAGTTACTAGTATGTTTTAGTAGATTTGTTCTTTGGCCCAAGATCCAAGCCCATTTATTCAAGTTGTAATACTAAAACCCTAATATTGGTACGGCCGTACAAACAAAGAAACAAAACCAATGAACCGTACAAACAATATCCAATAAACCAGCAAAACTGCTGCGAGAAACAAAATCAGGGGCGGCCCAACTGCATGTGCAGCATGGGCCGTTCCACAGGGCCTTAAAAAATTGAGGATTTCAAAAAAAAATTATATTGTAGTAGTATTAGTAAATAAGGGGTGTAAAAATAATTGTATTGCAACATTCTTGTAAATATATATAGCTAGAAGTTATTTTAATGTTACTACTAGACTATAAATCCCTTTTATGTTAATTACAATAATGATAATTATTTTTTTTTTATGTTAATTGCAATTTAAATTGATGTGGTTTTTTCTTATAAAAAAAAATTGTTTCTTTTTTATTATTAAAAAGACCACTTTTATATTTTGCACAGAGCCTCCAAAAACTTCGAGACGCCCCTGAACAAAATATAAGCATTCCACTTCTCGTATTAGTAAATTCCAAATCAACAAAATATTTGCTCATATTAACCTATTAATTAATTTCCTCATTACTGCTGCGAGTTATAAGTAGGTCATCAATATATAAGCATATATACTATGAAAAAGTCTATTCTGAATTGTACCTTTAACTTAGATGCCATGTTCTATTGTGCACTTTGAGTATAAAGAAACAACAATCTCCTTGTTGGCACCATATCTTATTTATATAATTATATTTGCCTCTAAAAGAGAAGCAAACCATAAATTTTTGTTAATTTATAATAGTACATAAAATTGCCCAGCTTAAAATAAATACCTATTTAAATTGGTTAAAAAATATAGCTATTTAATTGTTGCTTATAAAATAAAATAATATAGGCTAAACTACACATTTGGTCCCTTATGTTTATTTTAGATTTCAATTTGGTCCCTTACGTTTAAAAAGTTTCAATTTGGTCCCTTACGTTTATTTTAGGTTTCAATTTGGTCCTTTCCGTCAGTTTTTGCACATGTGGCAGACGATTTACTTACGTGGCAGACGGTTTGCACACGTGGAATGACACGTGGACACCTGGACACATTGACACGTGTCCAATTGAAACAGTGGAATAGTAAAATCTGACGGAAGGGACCAACTAATACAAACGTTGATAACGTAAGGGACCAAATTGAAACTTTTTAAACGTAAGGGATCAAATTGAAACTTAAAATAAATGTAAGGGACCAAATATGTAGTTTAGTCAATAATAGGCTATAACAATTGCACAATTGTTGCTTGTTTAAAACGCAACACTTATATAACCTTTTCCTATAACATTCAATAATTATACAATTGTTGGTTGTCTATATACAAGTATTATATACTGTATTATATTATACAGGATAGTTATCTTTTGATATTCTAGTATCGGTTTTAGACAAATGCTAACAAGTGTTTCTGGAGCACTCTTTAAAACTTTAAATAGTAAGGTTTTTATAGAATTTTTACGAAAATGCGTAAAGTCAATACATTGAAAATTGTAATGTTTAATTTTTTGAATAAAAAGTTTCTATAAATGGAATGCTTAGAGAGTGCCCCAGGGGCACTCGTTAGCAAGACCCTTTTTTACAAAATCCCACATTTATAAAGGGACGTTCTTTTTCTCTCTCTAAACATTTTCTCTCTGCCCTCTCTCTAACCCTAGATCCGCCGCCTCCTTCCCCTTCATATCCAAACCTTGCCGCTCAAAATGTAGCTCTCTCTGCTGGTGGTGTGACGAGCGGCGCAGCCCTCCGCACCACCTTGTTCCGTTTTAGATCTACACGTTCATTTGCTCGTTTTTGTGTGGGGTTGCTCTGTTCCAATGGGGTATTCCGGTGGTTTCGATGGTTCTTTTACCGTGGTCATGCTGCTCTGTATCGGTGTGTGGTGGTTCAGAACCTGTCTTGCTATTTGTTTTGGTGGTCGATTGGTTTGGTGCTCTGTTTCGCGGTGGTGGTGGAGACTCTCCTATTCAGCTTTGTGGGTTGACGCCGGTGTCCTTTTCTGGTTGATTTTTAAAGTTGTGACGGAATCTCCAAAGGAGGTGTTTGATGAGGTTATGGTGACGATGTGACGACGTGTTTGATGAGGTTATAGTGTGGTGGCAGCAGCAACCAATGTTAGTTTTTTCTTCCCTTTGTTTGTCTCTCTAGTTTTTGCTTTTATTGGTGTTTGTTTTTGGATGAAGCTAGGCCTAAGTGATAGTTAAGGTTGAGGTTTTGTGTTAAGCGCTTGGTGATTTGGGTGGTTCTGTTGTGGAGAGTTTTCCTTCCCTTGCCGACGGGGTTCTCTGGCGAGTGGTTCTGTGGAGGAGATGGAGGAGCTGCTGGCGAGAGTTTTGGTGTAGATGGGGCTGTTATGGTTTGGATACGGTGGTGGATTATATTGGATTCGGATTTGGTGTTGGTGTTGGCATGATTTGCGGACCGGAGTTGATTAGGTGTAGAAGTGGGTGATTTTGTGGTGTTTGTTGTGGGTGATTTCTTTTGGAGATCGGGAACCAGTTATTTGGTCCAAGTTTGGGGTTTTAGTTTTGGAGTACTTTCGGTGGATTGCGGTGAGTAGCGACGATGGATGGTTTCGGTTTTAGTGGTCGGTTTCGTGAAGGAGTCTATTTTAGATGGCGATGATTATTTATGGCAAGGTGTTGTGTGTAAGGTTATCTGTTATGATGTTTATTTTCGGGTGTTCCGCATATATACGGCACCTTTAATTTGTATTCTCTAAATTATCAGTCTCTGCTCGTATTGAACACTGATCTGATTATTAAATAAAATTTGCTGTTAAAAAAAAAAACATTTATAAAATACACATCAATAGTAAAAATTAATACTTTTTTTTTACAACTAGTGCAGGGGATCGGGGTTCGTATCTCGATCCACCTTAAAAGTGTAATTTCTAATTACTAGACTACTTGACAAAAAAATTAATACTTATACATACACTAATTTTAACATTATAAAAGCATAATTTTATTTTCAAAAAACATAATAACAATAATATTACAACAAAAATTTTAAACTCTAAAATAAAACAAATAACAACAATAAATTGCTAAGATTAGATTACAACAACACCAACATTACTAAAAACACTCGAAAAGAAAATATATATAGGCTTAAGCCCTCAACTCCTCTTTTCCCAAATAAGATGTTACTATTATACATCTTAAATTATGTTAAAATAATAAGGCTTAGGTAGATGAACTTCTTTATTTTTATTTGATTCTGGTGGAGTGTACTTCTGATACCGCTTTATTTTTCTAACCTTTATTTACATAAATCATAACATGAACAGCTTGGAAGTGCGAGAGAAAACATGAGTAGAACCATTATGATGAGAAAAAGAAATTAAATGGTTAACAAATTATAAATAATACTTATTGTATCTTAACTGTTAAATGCAATAACATTTTTTTGGAGTGCAGTAAAGATTTTTCTCATCAGGGCATGGTATGCGTTGAAAACTTGGAGAATTGCGCTTTCCTGTAATGTAAAATAAGAATAAAGAAATAGTTCTGAAAAAAATGTGAAAAATCATGTGTATATATACATATGATAAAAAAAAATTATGAGATTGATCTTACCATCAACATTGACTACAATAAGAAATAGGGAAACAAAAAAGATAATAGTATAAACAAATTTGAAAATTTCAGCCATTTTCACATGTAATAAATTGAACTTATTTTGATCAATTTATATAGTAATAAAAACCCTCATGCTATTGCTATGTCACTTCAATTAAATAGCTTTTAATTCTTGTGTAAAATTATTATTAAAAATATTGGTTTATCATGTTTGTCCATTTGGCTTTTTTTTTTTGAACAGCAAATGATGAATTTTATTAAAATAGTAAATGGAATCAGTACAAGAGGTACTAAACCCACAATAGTAGGAAAAGTATAGATAGTACTCGTCCCAAAACTATTGGATAGAGTAAATCACTAAGCCTATACAATACTACCAAAACTTAGCGAATAATACAATCAAGCGGATTAACATGCCATTCATAGAACAAACAAGGGGCTTTACATTTCTTTGCTACCAACCATTTCCATGAAGTAATTTGAACTTTGTCGAAGAGTTCCTCCACGCCCACCTCCTTTGCCGAGAAGATCTTATCATTCCTAGCACACCATAAAGTCCAAACCACTGCATGCCATACCAAGAGTACACTCTTTGATCCTTGTTTCCCTTTCCTATACACCTTGAGAAAGCTTTCACACATAGAGGATATGGTAGACGGCAACACCGATGTTATAAACGGCCCAAGCAATCGGGCAAGTAACAAGCAAATGATTTTCCGATTCAATTTCACCCTCATACCATGGACACCATGAAGCCTCACTCATAGGTACAATCCCTCTACACACTAGATTTGCTCTTGTTGGCAATCGACAAAGTAGCGCTTGCCACGAAAAAACTATAACCTTTGACGGTGCCCAACTACTCCACACTTGTGCCACCACCCCACTAGATTCAAGCCCCAAAGTAGATGACGGAAGAAATTTGTTATACAAATATAAATAATTTGCACTAACCGTATACAAGCCACCATTGACATAATGCCACGAGTCCGGTTCTTTTGTGATATTTACCGTACCTATTATATTCCAAAAATTCCGACTCATTTCCTCCTCCCACGTGAAGAAGATCCGCCTCCACTTGATATGCCAAATCCACTTATCATTCACCCATTCCCCCATTTGTTGTATAGTGTGATCCATTTGTAGAGAAATACTATAAAGCCGTGGGAACACCTCTTTCAATGGAGCAACACCAATTCAAAGATCAAGCCAAAATCTAGGGAACTCTCCATTTCCCAACTTCTTTTGAAACACTTCTTGAATCCAATCCCCCACCACTCCACGTTCCACCCCTATCCCCACCAAATCTTTCCACCATAAAGAGAAATTATTCCCATGCCTAATCGTCAAATTTGTACGGGAAACATCTCCATATCTAGCATCCAACACTTTTTTCCACAAAAAGTCACCTTCTTTGAGTATCCTCCAACGTCATTTAGCCAATAATGACACATTAAACCACTTTAGATCTCTCACCCCTAGACCCCCTTCACACTTCGGCCTACAAACATCCTTCCAACTTACCCATGGAGTTTGTCCATTTGGCTTTTGTGATTGATAATTTGATCTTACAAGAGATAGTAAAAGTCACGAAAGATAATAGTATAGAATAGGAGAAAAATTTGTCGTTGGATAACACACCAATAAGATGATGATATATTTTATTGAACAGCCAAGAAAAATATATACTATATTTTCGTCTTTAAATATAAGATATTTTTTTGTTTTTATAAAACCATTTTCAAATTTTTAAGAGCATTAATTATTTCTTTACCAATATATCATTAATTAAAGGGTATATTTTTCTACAATATGTAATAAATACTTTAGAAAAACAAAAATTTATTTTCTTTTTTGAAAGATAAAATTGTAAAAAAATAATACTAATTGTTAACAAATTTAATATCAAAATCCACTTTCTTAATCTCCACAATTTTTTCAATGATATCTTATAATTATCAACGGAGGTAATATATATAATATATAATAATTCAAATAGATGCATGTCTTGTAACCTTTGATTATACCTTATCTTTGTTGCCATTCTCTATATGAAATAAAGCTAAAGCAGCCACAGGGCAACTCTCCTTTGGCGGCAAGCAACTCAAATATAATTTGTATACTTGCAAAGAGAGAGGAGCCCTATTGCAGAATTGCTTATTGATGAATTTTTTTTATTGAAACATAGTGTCTTGTGTTAACGTTGGTGTATTTAAGGTTTTAAATCAAGGTACGTTATTGCGAAAAAAGACCGCGACAAAAAAATTTTGGTATCTATATTACCGTTTTTCGCCGTTTTTACATGGTGAAATAAAATGACGCCGAAACGCTGATACGGTTGCGATGAAACACCGATACGGCCGCAACGAAACGCAATACGGCCGCGATAAAATGCTAATAGCTAGATATAGACTTTCCATTTTTTCCAATAAAAATCACATTTTTAGTACAAATATGAACATAAATTATATAGTATCTTTTTTCAACTCTTTTTTAGTTTAAAACTATACATTTATCTCACATTTAAGTTGTTATACATATATTATAGTATAATAATTTTAATTAAGATTTGTGCGATATTGTGATTAATTCACACCGCGACAACCGTAATTCATAACGCAATAGCCGTAACAGCCGAAATCGTGAAATCTTTAACGCGACCGCGACAGTGACCGCGACACCTATTTAAAACCTTGGGTGTATTCTTATAAGTTTGCAATTTTTCAAACTACATCACAAGATTAATTTGCAAAGTTGAGTTGGGCTGCATTTTTATAAATCACTGGATAAAAGAGATGAAAGTTGATCTCATATAGAAAAAACATGCTTGATACCTTATTGAGGATTTTTGTTCTTAGCGTTTATTTTGATCGGTAAAATATGGTAATGAGATGCTCTATATTTTTAAGCAAGTTAGGAAAAATGTTTTTAATAATAATGATAAAAAGGTTAAGGTTAGAAAAAAAAATCTTGTGTAGTTAATGAAAATAGAAACAAAAAGTTTTTTTCATAACAAAGTCGCATGCGTAAAAACAAATCTCACATCCCAAAAAAAAAAAAAAACAGATCTACGCACAAATACAATTCAAGCAGTTATTATATGCAAGGCGGAAAAAACAAAGGAAAAGACCAACCTACGCAAGCGAGATTTCCCCCAGTGATTAAAAAAGATAAAGATTTGATCACTTCCTCTTACTTCGTCTCCTTTTTTCTTTTATTTTTTATGGTTTTAGAAGCTTAGCAATGAGTTTGGTGTAGTAGGTGTTGACGGATATTGAAATATTGTTTAACCACACAATGATTTGCGAATTCTCTCCAAACAACTCGACATGGATGTCGGAATTGGTTCTGTTCGGTTCAGGTTATAGGCTTAAACCTAAGAACACGTCGAACTGATGGGTGACATATATGCTGCAGACCCGAATTTTACAAAATAAAAAAAAAATTGCTCCCCGGAATAAAATTATTATAGTAAATTCATAATAAAAAGTTATATTTTTATTTTAAATTTATATTTCTTATTTTGACATTATACATTTTTTCTTCTTATTTTACAAATCCATAAGAAAAATATTATGGTAAATCCACCACAAAATGATACACGGAGATCAAATTAAGGAAAATTATACAAGTTGTTGGTCAAAATTATAGAAAAATCACAAGAAAATTACACATCAAATAAGACACAAAATCGTTGGTTTTAACTTTTAACACAACATTTGTGTCAAAAAAAAAAAAACTTTTAGCACAACAATTAGAATTTCTTCTATCATTTCTTGCATGCTCTCGATTCTTTGCTCTATATTATTCATCCAAAGTAAGCAAAACCACTGCTTTAAACGTACAAGTGAAAAAAAATAGATTACAAGTTACAACATAAACATAACATTAAACATTGAATCTGATCTACTAAAAAATTAGAACAAAAATGAAATAGAACCGAAAATATAAACCATAGTATCCATAATCCTACAAATAAACAACAACAATAAAAAATTAAATGGAACATGAGGGATATATATATATATATATATAGGGTCAGGATCAAATGACACCAAGGTGTCAAACTTAGTAACATGACACCTCCGATAATTCTTTATCGGATAATCGTATTACAAAATAAACCGTTGGATTCGAAGCTATTATTATATAGATCATGTCTATAAAATTTAACAACAATCGGAAATCATTTGACATGTCAATGAGATGCATAAAAACCAACGTCTTACAAAACTTCGTCAAAACCGTTAATTTTTATCCTTCTCTTTAATCCATCAAATGGTTTCCGATTGATGTTAAATTTTATAGACATGATCTATATAATAATAGCTTTGAATCCAACGGTTGATTTTGTAATACGATTATCCGATAAAGAATTATCGGAGGTGTCATGTTACTAAGTTTGACACCTTGGTGTCATTTGATCATGACCCATATATATATATATATATGAGTCAGGATCCGTTGACACCAACTAGTTTGACACCAAATGTTACACCTCTCAATAACGTTTTAATTGATATAATTTTTTTAAAATCCACCGTTGGATTGAAAGTTTATATCATATAGATCATTTATATAAAGTTTTAGAAAAATCCAAAATCATTTGATATGTTATTGAGATATATCAAAGTTAACGGTTTGCGTCTTCTTTTAAATGTCGTTGATACTTGAAATGATTTTGTATTTTTCTAAAACTTTACATAAATGATCTATATGATATAAACTTTCAATTCAACGATGAATTTTAAAACATTTAAATCGGTTAAAACGATATTGAGAGGTGTAACATTTGGTGTCAAACTAGTTGGTGTCAACGGATCCTGATCCTCTCTCTCTCTCTCTCTCTCTCTCTCTCTATATATATATATATATATATATATATATGGCATATCATGTGAGAGCTTATTCGGTTTAATCATATGGTAGACCCAGTGGTTCAACCAATAATATCTCCGTTGATTTGATCACCGGTCCAACTTTTAATCAATATGAATTTTAGGGATGAAAAAATATGCATTTTCATTATTAACTTTTACTAACATGATTTTAATTACATCAATTGAGATTATTTTTCTATGATAATTTTTATTTACTATTTTTTATTCAATGCAATGTTGCAAAATACCAATTTATATTGGTTATATGTTATGAGTGTTAGAAATAATTTATATTTAAGGGTATTTTAGTATTTTACTATGTTGTCTTTATGACCTAGTCCTTTTGTATAAATAGGAGTAGTGATATCATCATAGAAGTAAGTGCCTTTTATTCTTCTTGTAGCCGTCATTTTTCAAGTTCATTAATACATTCTCTTTTCTATTCATTTATCATCTTTGTGCACCAACAATTGGTATCTAGAGCTCCGGTTCAAATCCACGGGAAACACGAGTGAAACGTGAGGCGTTGTGTGATTGATTTCGTTTCTTGAACGAAGTTGTAACAGAATCACATTTTCTGATTCTGCGGGATTGGGAAACACGAGTGTTAGTGAGATTTAAGTGAACGCACAAAGATTGAAGATGAACGGAAACAGTGGTATGAGTACCAAGCTTCCAGTGTTTGATGGCAAAAACTGGAATCGTTGGATGAAACAGATGATTGTTCTGTTTGGTGCTCAAGATGTACTTGAACTTGTTACTGAAGGTTATGTTCCAGTAGCAGCTGATGCAACAGATGCACAAAAGCTTGCTCAGAAGGATACGAAGAAGAAAGATCAGAGGGCGTTGTTCTACATCCATCAGTGTGTGGATGAAAATGTGTTTGAGAAGATTGCTGACTCAGAAACGGCAAAGGCCGCGTGGGACACACTGATCAGATGCTATGGTGGTGATGCATCAGTGAAGAAGGTGAAGCTTCAGTCCTTACGAAAGCAGTATGAGAATCTCAACATGAAGAACAATGAGAAGGTCCCTGAGTACATCTCAAGAATGATTTTGATCACTAATGAGATGAAGGCGTGTGGAGAAACACTCTCAGAACAAGTAATCATTGAGAAGGTATTGAGATCACTTACCCCTCAGTTTGATTACATTGTGGTAGCTATTGAACATTCAAAGGACTTGAGTTCCATGAGAATTGAAGAGCTACAAAGCAGCCTAGAAGCACAAGAGTTGCATTTGACTGAGAGAAACTCTGAAAGAGAAGTAGAGCAGCAGGCTCTGAAAGCAGACTCTGGTAAGAACTATCAGAAGAAGTCTTGGTCAGAAGCCAAGAGAAGATCTGATGGAGTTCAGAAGCCTGAAACTTCAAACTCTGATAAGCAAAAGTATCAGAAGGGAAAAGAGAAGTTTGACAAGAAGAAGATTCAATGCTACTGTTGTCAGAAGTTTGGTCATTTTGCTTCTGAGTGCCGGTCAAACAAAGAAAGGAAGTCAGAAGAAGCAAATATAGCCAGAAGCTCTGATGACTCTGATGGTGAATCTGTGTTGCTAATGGCTTCTGAGACTGATGATATGAATTCATTAGAGTGGTGGTATATGGACACAGGGTGTTCAAATCATCTTACTGGAAACAAAAGGTGGTTGGTTGACTTTGACTCGAGTAAGAGTACAAGGATCAGATGTGCTGATGATAAATACCTTAATGCTGAAGGTATGGGAAATGTCAGAGTCACTCTGAACAATGGCAAATCAGCATTGATTCAGAATGTATGGTATGTACCTGGCATAAAAAGCAATCTGATGAGTGTAGGGCAACTGATTGAGAAAGGTTTTTCAGTTACCATGAAGGACAATCTTCTGAAGCTGTATGATCGTAATCAGAAACTGATTATGGAGTCAGAACAGGGAAGGAACGGGACATTCAAGGTGAATGTTAAAACTGCAGACTCTGAATGCCTTAATGCAACAAGTGTTGAGAAGGATAGTGAGCTGTGGCATAGAAGATTTGGTCATTTGAACTTTAGAAGCCTGGGGCATCTAAAATCAAAGAATCTGGTACATGGAATTCCTACAATCAAGAAACCTGAGAAGTCATGCAAGGTGTGCATGGAAGGGAAGCAACCAAGATTGCCATTTTCATCAGGAGTAGCTCCAAGAGCAAAACATGCCTTGGGAGTAGTACATTCTGATGTGTGTAGTCCATTTCAGGTAGCATCAATTGGAGGGAATAAATACTTTGTGTCATTTGTAGATGAATTTAATAGAATGACATGGGTATCCCTGATAAAGTACAAACATGAGGTGTTTGCTGAGTTTAAGAAGTTCAAAGTGAAAGCTGAGAAGCAGAGTGGTCAGAAGCTGAAGATTCTCAGAACGGATGGTGGTGGTGAGTTTAATTCCAATGAGTTTAAAACCTTTTGTGAGGAGAATGGAATTGAGCATGAGGTTACTGCTTCTTACACTCCTCAACACAATGGTCTTGCTGAAAGAAGAAATCGTACTTTGCTTGATATGGTGAGAAGCATGCTGAAAGAGAAGAAGCTTCCTCATAATTTATGGGGTGAAGCTGTTGCAACAGCATGTTATGTGCTCAACCGATGTCCAACGAAGAAGTTGAAGGAAATAGTTCCTATTCAAAAGTGGACTGGAGATAAGCAAAGTGTTAGTCATTTGAAGGTGTTTGGTTCTGTTTGTTACAAACATGTTCCAGAAGCTAGAAGACAGAAGCTGGATGATAGAAGCAAAGTTATGTTATTGGTGGGGTACCACAGTACAGGTGCGTACAAGCTCTATTGTCCAGAGACTAATAGAATTGAATTCAGCAGAGATGTCATTGTGAAGGAATTAGAAACTTGGAATTGGAACAAAACTCAATCCAACTCTGATGTGATATTCCTTGAAGGAGACTCTGAAGGTGATTCAGGCTCTGAAGGTGATTCAGACTCTGAAGGAGGTCCTGAAGGAGACCCTGAAAGTCAAGGCTCTGATGTTGAAGCTTCTGAAGATAGTACTTCTGAACCTCCAACCTCTGAAGGAAATCATGTGGAACAAGATCAAAGACCACAGAGAATCAGAAGCATTCCAAGAAGGTTTGCAGGGTTTGATATGCTGCAAGACACTGAAGTAGACTCTGAGGGAGAAGTTATTCAGTGTGCTATGTTAGTAGACTCTGAACCCGTGAGTATAGAAGAGGCTCTTAAGCAACAAGTCTGGTTGCAGGCCATGAATGAAGAACTTGATGCTATCAAGAGAAACAAAACTTGGAAGCTATCAGAACTTCCAAAAGGCAAGAAAGCCATCAGTGTCAGATGGGTTTTCAAGCAGAAGCTAAAGCCAGATGGATCAATTGGCAAATACAAAGCAAGGTTAGTAGCAAGAGGATTCTTACAGAAACCTGGGCTAGATTATTTTGAAGTGTTTGCACCTGTAGCAAGACATGAAACAATCAGACTGGTAATTGCAATAGCTGCTAACAGGAATTGGCCTCTGATGCATTTAGATGTGAAATCTGCATTTCTGAATGGTCCATTACAAGAGGAGGTATATGTGTCACAACCTCCTGGTTTTGAGAAAAAGAATCAGGAAGGGATGGTGTATAGATTACATAAAGCCTTGTATGGATTGAAACAGGCACCCAGAGCCTGGAATATGAAGATTGATTCTTTCTTCAAGAAGCATGGGTTTCAGAAATGTGAATTGGAGTATGGTGTTTATGTTCAACACACTTCAGAAGGCAATATGATTCTGGTATGTTTATATGTTGATGACATATTGCTGACAGGAAGCTCTGAACAAGAGATAGCTAAGTTCAAGAAGGCTCTGATGAATGAATTTGAGATAACAGACCTTGGTAAAATGAGTTACTTTCTAGGGATGGAATTTATGTACTCTGAGAAAGGAATCATTTTACATCAAATGAAGTATGAACTTGAGCTTCTGAAGAGATTTAAGCTGGAAAATTGCAAAATTGCAATTACACCCTTCTGATACCAATCAGAAGCTGGACTCAGATTCTGATGGAGAAGATGTGGATGCTACAACCTTCAAACAGTTGGTTGGTTCTCTAAGGTATTTGTGCAATACCAGACCTGATATTTGCTATGCAGTTGGAATGGTTAGCAGATTTATGAGCAAACCAAAATGGTCCCATTACCAAGCTGCTGTTAGGATTTTGAGGTATATAAAGGGAACTCTGAAGCATGGTGTGCTATTCCCTTCTGAAGGAAAGACCGAATCAGAGCTTCTGAGCTACTCAGACTCTGATTGGTGCGGAGTCAGGGTTGATAGAAGAAGTACTTCTGGGTACTTGTTTAAATTCCTGGGAGGTCCTATTTCTTGGTGCTCCAAGAAGCAACTTGTTGTGGCTCTATCAACCTGTGAAGCTGAATATATTGCAGGCGCTCTGACTGCATGCCAAGCTGTGTGGATTCTGAACTTGCTACAGGATCTGAAGATTAAGGTAAACAAGCCTCTGAAGCTGATGATTGATAACAAGTCTGCAATCAATCTTGCCAAGAACCCAGTGCTGCATGGGAGAAGCAAGCACATTGAGACAAAGTATCACTTCTTAAGGAATCAGGTTCAGAATGGAGTGTTAGAAGTTGTGCACTGTAGCACTCAGAAGCAGCTGGCAGATGTGATGACAAAGGCAATCAAGACTGACCAATTTCTTCGTTTAAGGAATGGAATTGGTGTTGTTAGCTTTGTATAAATATAAATTAAGAGATGGTGTTAGAAGTAATTTATATTTAAGGGTATTTTAGTATTTTACTATGTTGTCTTTATGACCTAGTCCTTTTGTATAAATAGGAGTAGTGATATCATCATAGAAGTAAGTGCCTTTTATTCTTCTTGTAGCCGTCATTTTTCAAGTTCATTAATACATTCTCTTTTCTATTCATTTATCATCTTTGTGCACCAACAATGAAATTACATTTATCTCAATTCTAAGAACGACTATAAATTTAAACCAAAATGTGGTAGCAAAACTTTCAAAATATATTTGACATGCATCTAAGATTATCAAATAAATTTAAATTAAAAGTCATGAAAATATATAGTGTGAGAGAAATCACAAGAAACAAAAGTTATGATATTTTTAACCTGATATTGAGGCAATAACATTTGCCTAGAATGCAACGCGTCATTTGATCGGGGAGACACCAATGATGGACACAATGCACACTATTAACACACTTTACTGCAACATAAATACGAACATTTTTGAAAACAAAACTAAAAATAAGAAGAACAAATATTATTAAAATGTGGTGAGATATTGTCTATATGATAAAGAAAAAATAAATTAGAATAAGCTTACCCTCAACCTCAACGTTTTCTACGGCAAGAAATAGGGAAACAAAAAGTATCATAGTATAAAGAAATATAAGAATTTTATTCATTATTTTTAACCTTGTAAAATATAGAAAATTGATCATAGCTTTATATAGTAAAATACTCTAATAGAGATTCTCTATGCTAGGTAAACTTTTATTAAATACATTTATTTTATTAGTTATTTATTTTTGTGTAAATTAAATACCTTCTCGAGCTACACGGACTCAAATGTCTAACAAACTAAGTTACTAGATTTGGTCTAGTGATGAGGAGTTTGGATAATATGAAAGAGGTCGTGAGTTCGATTTTCAACTCTATTGTAGATTTTCATAAAATTTTTAACACTGCTCATGTCCACACAATAGATCAAACACAGGATTTTGATTATATTAGAATTAATCTGTGTGATCTCGTTAAGTGTTCTTGGATAATTAAATACTTATTTTAATTTGTTGCATTAAATTAGAATTAGAATACTAATTAAATCTCTCAAAAGTATATTGATGTGTCATGTACGTCCCTTTAGATCCGGTAATAATTCATTTTTTAATTTATTTTCTCTTTTGGCATTCCATAATAGACAAAAGAAATTAACATTATTTTATGTTGATTTTTTATTTTTATTAATCTTTTATTGTTGGCATAATCTTCTTTGACTTTTTTTTTTTAAAAAAGTTGTTACATGTTTTCTTTCATATCTTTACAGGTAAAATTACATTTAAGATAAAAGATTAGAAATATTATTAAAATTGATGATGACAAGTTAGGTACTTTAGAAATAATCAATTTTAATAGTATATTGTTAGTAGATATTTTTCTATTCTAGGCAATAATCTTTTTTTTTCCGTATAAATCTTTTTTTTATGTGTTTTCGTAATAATTGCATCATCTTCTTTGATGTGTTTGTTTTTTCAAAAAAAATGTTATATGTTCGGGCTTAGGCCCTCTTGTTCACCAAAAAAAAAATGTTATATGTTATCTTTTATTTATTTTTGAATGAATATGTTATCTTTTATTTGTTTAGAGGTAAAATTACATTTAAAGATAGAAGATTTGAAATATTATTAAAATTGATGAAGATAGATAGATACTTTAGTAATAATTACTTCTAATATATTTTTGTTACATAATTACTTTTGATATATAATTAGTAGACTTTCTTTCATAATAATCTTTTATTTTTGGCATAATTATCTTTGACATTTTTTTTATAAAAAAAGTTGTTATATTTTATCTTCATATCTTAAGAAGTAAAATTAAATTTAAGGGTAGAAGATTTGAAATATTGTTAAAATTGATAAGCACAAATTAGATAGTTTAGTAGTGTTACTAGATTCTTGAAGAAGAAGAAAAACAAATAGTGTTTTAGTTGTTTAAGGAATGTGAATACTATATAACAAATCAAATATATGTTCAAAGATCAGTTCAAAGTCGATTCACACT
The DNA here is from genome assembly GCA_030408175.1 of Trifolium repens. Taxonomy (NCBI): domain Eukaryota; kingdom Viridiplantae; phylum Streptophyta; class Magnoliopsida; order Fabales; family Fabaceae; genus Trifolium; species Trifolium repens. Next base: position 12,291,251 of record CP125846.1, on the reverse strand, counting down.
TAATAATAATTTTCTTTTCTCTTCTTTTCTTTACATCTCTAGAGCAAACCTTTATGGCAAAAACCATGAAAACTAGGGCTTCATTGGCACTATTGTTAATAACAGCATTGGCACTATTTACAGTTACCGATTCAAAAGAGAACAACATTGATGAGTTACCTTGTGTTGAATTTTACATTGTTGATGAAGGAGAAACCTTAGAAAGTATTGGGAAGAAGTGCAATGATCCATATATCTTGTTTTGGAATCCACTTATTCATGATGCTAAAGATATTGCTCCCGGTGTCATACTCAGAATTATACCCAATATGGTTTCAGAATTAGATTTGTTTGATTTTTAGTATTTTTTAGTTTAGTTTTTTTTTTTGTAATTTCATCTAGGTTTATTTCAGTTTGTTTAGGAAGTCATGTCATGGTAACATGAAAATAGGAGCTTAAATTTCTCTAGAGAGAATTGTAAAATTGTGTTTGGTACTTTTTAATGAATAATAAATTTCTCCTGGTTAATTTTTTTTTCTTTGGTCTTTAGGTTAATTTTATTTTTCCCGATTAAATATTATTTATTTATTTATTTATTATCATTGATGCTGAAAATATATTTCCCGATTAAACACTCAGAATTATAATCCATCAGGTTTTTGACAGAGGATGAAGATTTCTCAACAGTGATTTTGATTTTCCCAAAATTCATCTAGTGTATTTTCTTTTTTTTCAATCTATTAAGGAAATTTAATTTTTTTTCAGGGACGGTTGTAAAATAGTTGCAATTAGTGGTATTTTAATATTTCAATTAGAGGTATGTAAAATTTTGTCAATAAATTGTTCCATCTAGGAATCAAACTTGGGTTCCTAGACAATATGTCCTTTCATAAAATCATTTACCACATGAGCAAATGGCTCCCCTTACACTCACTTTTTTAAAGTACGGGAAGTGTAACACCTGATTTTTGAGAGTATTACACGCCAATTTGGGGGTGGCTCAGAGATTATTTAATTGTATTGGGTCTATCCAATTTATTTATTTATTTTGGGTTACCAGTAGAGGAAAATCATCAGAAAGAAGTAAATTGAGAGCCTTGCTGAACTATATTCTCAATTTCATACCTATTTTTTTAATCTTTCTTTTATGAAAATAGATGTTAAATATTTGGAAAATAAACAGTGCAAATACAACAGAACTTCTTGGGGAGGCTAAGATTGTTAGAAAGAGTGCTTGGGTTATAGCTAGAGCAAGGTGTGTAAGTGAAAGAGGAATTAATGACGGGTTAAGGGTCATAGATTTTCAACCGTGCATTGTTTGATAAATGGGGATGGAGACAAATTTTTAGAGGAGCGGGTTTTAGAGAGATATAAGTATGGCGAGATATGCCTCTTTATTTCCCTCCCCTTATCTTGGAGGGAGGCTTAGGAATCTTAGGAGGGTCTCTAGTTGGTTGAGGAACGTGTCTTTACTAGGACATTGTAACATCCGTATTTATTTATTTTATTTTTAATTAGAGTTGATTAGTCTTTCTATAGTATTTTATAGTGAGTTAGTAATTAATTAAGAATTATGGCTATTTTGGGAAAGAGTAGTGTTTTGAGTAAGATAAGTTGTAGAATTATAATGATAAGAGTTGAGCTTGAGTGTTAATGGGCCTAAATTAGTAAGAGGGATATTATTGTCTTTGATTAAGCTAGAATTAGGTTAGAGTTATGAGGATAGTGAGAGAAAGCTCATAACTTAAGAAATAGAAAAGAGGTAGAAAGAGAAAGTTGAAGAGAAGGAGGTAGAGGGGAAGATTAGAGAAAGCTTTAGAGAAGGAGAAGAATCAGATTTTCAACAATTATAAGGTTAGAGAGTAGTTTATAATTCTTGTGAGATGATCAAAGAGGGGGGAGATGACTATTCTCCACACCCAAACCCTCTCACCTCTTTGGTGGGTTAGGGGATCAAGGGAATTTGATTTAATGAATCTCTGAGTAATTACATGAAGTTACTATGTTATTACTTGATCCTAATTGCTATTTTAATCATCAATTTCGTGTGTTGTATGAAAATTGTTGTTATTGATATTTGAAAATGGGTTTTGAATAAAATGTGGAAAAATCTCTACTTTCTACTTGAAATGATGTTTGATGATGTTAGAACTTGTACTTTTAAGTCTATATATGATATGTATGCTGAAATGTGGCTTTAAGGGTTTAGAACATGAAAAATGTGATTTTTATGTGATTTCATGCCCAACCCGTGAACAGAGCACGAATTCTGGGTTTGTTCGCTAGCTGTTCGCCAAGCGACTCATGTTGTTCTTGATAAAAACCCAGAAATTCATCTGTTCGCTTAGCGAGCAGTAGCGAGTAGTAGCGAGCAGTAGCGAGCAGTTCGCCAGGATTCGCCAGATGAGGGTTACTGTCTGTGTTCCCTTCGCCAGGGCTCGCCAGGGGTTCGCTCAGCGAACGTACCTTAATTTTGAGAATTTTCTTGATGTTGTATGATGATTGTAAGCTAATAACATGGTTAGATTTGGTCTTATAACATGTTATTGATTTGGATTGATTGAACCTTGAGTTAGTATGATGATGAAATGCTTTTATGTATGTAATTGATTGAAAATCAAGATGATGAGGTATGATTAGCTAAGGTGTTAAGTGTGTTGTATCTTGCTTGAATGTATGCCTTAATGATGATATGATGATGCGAATTTGATGCGAATTGAGAAGGAGTAATAGGGTTGAGCGGCCTATTATTCATGGTTAGTTGTTTTGGGTATCATCATTACATGGTATGTGTACATTCATGCATTCATGAGTCAACTTGATGCGAAGTCCCCCATGACTTAAAACTGACTTGATGCGATGGATATATGTTTATCCTAATTTGATGCGGGTACCACATGCATTAGCGATGTCTAGGTGACATACATTATGTGTTTTCATTAGCTTGCATTAGGAGATTGTGCACTATGCTTGGTATTTGGTAATTGTGTTGTCTTCCAATGCAATCTTGTGAATGTTTGAGTTATGCGAGTTTTACTTGAATGTCTTACCTTTATTGATAAACATGATGAACCATGATGTTATAGATTGTTAGCCCAATATGATATGCGTATGATTTATTTCATGATATAATTGCTTACATAATATAAGTGTATGCTATGCTTATTATTATGAACTTGAATTATAACTAACTCTCTATTTTTGTGTATGTGTAATGGTTTGGGTCCAGATTCTCCACTCGAGGAGTGATTCCGTGGCTTTTGGAGTTTAGCTCGTGAGAACTAGCATAGCTTGGTAAGGAGTTGGATAGGAGGATTCCTAGAAACTTAGAGTTTTAGGATATGCTCTGATACTTGTAACCTTGCTTAGACTAGTATTAGATTCCTCGTTTGTTTGAGATTATGTATGACCTTGCTACTTATTTATCTTATCTTTAATTACTCGTTGGATCATTTTTGGATTATGTTATGGGGCTTCGTTTATGGAAGTACCAAGTTGGAGTTGTAATATGATTTATGACTTGTATGCTTGGATTTGGCTATTATGAATTATTTGATGATTATTTCATATGCTTCCGTTGTGATTAAGTTATTATATGCATGCTATTAGTATCTTGTATTAAGTAATGTTCTTGATGATTTGTATGTTGAATGATTTAAATTAATTATTGCATGTGAATCGATTAGGAGCGTTACATTTTGGTATCAGAGCAAGGTCGGTCCATATCGGATTAAGTAGGTTAGTATACCCATGGGTGCTTGAGTATAGTGAACACTTTTAGTATCCTTAGTTTAACGTAAGGTTGGATTTCTTTTGGTTGGTTGTTTAGGTGATGGCGGCTAATAGAGCAATGGCGGATGCGGTGACATACATGGCAAATGTTATGGCACAAGAGACGGCGGCAAGAACGGCCGAGAGGTTGGCACAAGAGAACCTAAGGGGTAATGAGGATGAATTGAGGTTGGAGAGATTCTTAAAGAACAATCCACAAGCGTTCAAAGGAGGTTACAACCCCGAAGGAGCTCAAAAGTGGCTTGAAGGCATGGAGAAGATTTTTGGAGCCATGAGGTGCTCGGAAGTTCAAAAGGTGACTTTAGGAACCTACATGCTTCAAGATGATGCTAACTACTGGTGGAAGAATGCTTCTCAAAGACTTGGTTATGATGGAGCCGTGATCACTTGGGATATCTTTAAGAGGGAGTTCTTGACTAAGTACTTCCCAACGGACATGAGGAACCGGAAAGTAGTGGAATTCATGGAGCTTAAGCAAGGAAACCTATCGGTTGCGGAGTATGCAACCAAGTTTGAGGACTTATGTCGTTTTTGTCCACACTACAACACCGTAGAGGCAGAATGGGATAAGTGTGTGAAGTTCGAAAGTGGTTTGCGTCCCGATCTTAAGCAATTGGTTGGTATCTTGGAGATAAGGAATTTTGCTAACTTGGTGAACAAAAACAACATTTGTGATTTGGATAGGAAAGCTAAGACAAGCTACTACAAGGAGATGAATGATAAGAGAGGAAAAGGTCAAGACTGTGGTAAGCCTTATGATAAGAAGAACAAGGGCAAAGTTGGAGGTAGTGGAGAGAAGGGAAAGAATGCTAATGACAAGTGCTTTAAGTGTGGTGCTTTGGGTCATCGTTCCTATGATTGCCCAAAAGGAGATAGATGCTTTAGATGTGGGGAGTTTGGACACAAGGTTGATGCATGTAAGAAGAAGGTTACTTGTTTCAATTGTGGTGAAGAAGGTCACAAGAGTCCGGAATGCAAGAAGCCAAAGAAAGCGACCGGAAAGGTGTTTGCTTTAAGTGGAGATGGATCGGAGCAAGTGGACAATCTCATTAGAGGTACGTGTTTCATCTATGACACTCCTTTAATTGCGATTGTTGATACTGGAGCAACACATTCTTTTATATCTTTTGAATGCATGAAGCGTCTTAATATTCCTGTGTCTGAAATGCTTGGTTGTATGGAAATAGAAACCCCTGCTAGTGGTTCTGTCACTACTCAACTTGTTTGTCGTAAATGCCCCGTGACCGTGTTTGGTAAATCTTTTGATATGGATTTAGTATGTATTCCACTTAGCGGTATAGATGTGATTTTTGGTATGAACTGGTTAATATTTAATCGAGTCCATATTAACTGTTGTGAGAAAGTAATTACATTTTCGAAGTTGGAGGAAGAGTCTAAGTTGATAAGTGGGAAGGAAGTAAGAGAATCTTTATTGGAGCATGGTGAATTGTTTGTTATGTTGGCATCCTTGAAGATTGAGAATGAAGTTGGAATTAAGGAACTACCGGTTGTGCAAGAATTTTCCGATGTGTTTCCGGAGGATGTGTCAGATATGCCTCCAGAAAGAGAAGTGGAGTTTACTATTGATTTGGTACCTGGTACAAGTCCAATATCTATGGCACCTTATAGAATGTCGGCATCTGAGTTAAGTGAATTGAAGAAGCAACTAGAAGAGTTACTAGAAAAGAAGTTTATTCGTCCAAGTGTATCGCCGTGGGGAGCACCTGTGCTTTTGGTAAAGAAGAAGGACGGAAGTATGAGGTTGTGTATTGATTATCGTCGTTTGAATCAAGTGACAATCAAGAACAAGTATCCGTTGCCAAGGATTGATGATTTAATGGATCAGTTGGTGGGTGCATGTGTGTTTAGCAAGATTGATTTGAGGTCCGGATATCATCAGATTCGAGTCAAGGCGGAAGATATTCAAAAGACTGCTTTTAGGACAAGATATGGTCACTACAAGTATTCAGTCATGCCTTTTGGAGTAACTAATGCACCGGGAGTGTTCATCGAGTACATGAATCGGATTTTCCATTCGTATTTGGATAAGTTCGTAGTGGTTTTCATTGATGATATTCTAGTGTATTCTAAGACCGAAGAGGAACATGCTGAACATCTAAGGATAGTGTTGAGGACCTTGCAAGAGAAGAAGCTTTATGCGAAGTTGTCTAAGTGCGAGTTTTGGTTGAAGGAAGTGAGTTTCCTAGGTCACGTGATATCTAGTGGAGGTATTGCGGTGGATCCTTCTAAAGTTGATGCGGTAATGAAGTGGGGAACTCCAGAATCAGTGTTTGAGATTAGAAGTTTTCTTGGATTGGCCGGTTACTATCGGAGGTTTATTGAAGGTTTCTCAAAGTTGGCTTTACCGTTGACCCGATTGACTAGGAAAGATCAACCTTTGTTTGGGATAGTTTGTGTGAGAAGAGTTTCCAAGAGTTGAAGAAGCAGTTGACGTCGGCACCAATTTTGATTCTACCAAAACCGGATGAGCCGTTTGTTGTGTATTGTGATGCATCTTTGATGGGATTGGGTGGTGTTCTTATGCAAAATGGACAAGTGGTTGCTTATGCTTCTAGACAATTGAAAGTGCATGAGAAGAACTATCCAACACATGATCTTGAGTTGGCGGCCGTTGTGTTTACTTTGAAGATATGGAGACATTATTTGTTTGGTTCTAGATTCGAAGTTTTTAGTGATCACAAGAGTTTGAAGTATTTGTTTGATCAAAAGGAGTTGAATATGAGGCAAAGACGTTGGTTGGAATTTTTGAAGGATTATGATTTTGAGTTGAGTTACCATCCGAGAAAAGCTAATGTTGTAGCCGATGCTTTGAGTAGAAAGTCATTGCATATGTCTTCACTTATGATGAGAGAGTTGGATTTAATTGAAGGATTTAGAGATTTGAGTTTGGTTTGTGAAGCGACTCCAAGAAGTGTGAAATTGGGAATGTTGAAGTTGACTAATGATTTTCTTGATGAAGTAAAGAATGGTCAAAAGGGAGATTTAGACTTAGTGAATCGTCTAGCATTGATTGATCAAGGAAAATAGACCGATTTCAAAGTTGATGAGAATGGAGTTATAAGATTTCGAGAAAGAGTTTGTGTTTCTAACATACCCGAGTTGAAGAGAAAGATTCTAGAGGAAGGGCACAGAAGTGGTTTGAGTATTCATCCTGGAGCTACTAAGATGTATCAAGATCTTAAGAAGTTGTTTTGGTGGCCAAGTATGAAAAAGGAAGTTGCCGAGTTTGTGTATGCTTGCTTAACTTGTCAAAAGTCCAAGGTTGAACATCAAAGACCATCCGGATTATTACAACCCATGTTTATTCCGGAATGGAAGTGGGATGGTATTGCTATGGATTTTGTAAGTGGTTTGCCGAGGACTACAAAAGGGAATGATTCGATTTGGGTGATTGTTGATAGGTTGACTAAGTCGGCACATTTTATTGCTTTTAAGACCGGAACCTTAATACCGAAGTTGGCGGAGATTTATGTTGAGCAAATTGTGAGATTGCATGGTATTCCATCTAGTATTATGTTGGATCGTGATCCAAGGTTCACTTCAAGGTTTTGGGAAAGTTTGCAAGAGGCTTTGGGAACTAGGCTAAGAATGAGTTCGGCTTATCATCCTCAAACGGATGGACAATCGGAAAGGACTATTCAATCACTTGAAGATTTGTTGAGAGCTTGTGTTTTGGAAAATGGAGGGAGTTGGGATAAGTATCTACCTTTGATAGAGTTCACCTACAATAATAGTTATCATGCGAGTATTGGAATGGCACCTTTTGAAGCTTTGTATGGTAGGAGATGTCGTACTCCTTTGTGTTGGTATGAGGATGGAGAAAGTGTTGTGTTGGGACCGGAATTGGTTCAACAAACTACGGAAAAGATTAAGATGATTCAAGAGAAAATGAAAGCGACTCAAAGTAGACAAAAGAGTTATCATGACAAGAAGAGGAAGGATGTGGAATTTCAAGAAGGAGATCATGTATTTTTGAGGGTTAATTCAACCACCGGTGTTGGTCGTGCTTTGAAATCTAAGAAATTGACATCGAAGTTTATTGGGCCGTATCAAATTTTGAAGAGAGTGGGGAGTGTGGCTTACAAGATTGCTTTGCCACCATCGTTGCCTAATCTTCATGATGTGTTTCATGTGTCGCAATTGAGGAAATATGTCTCGGATCCATCACATGTGATTGTATCGGATGATGTGCAAGTAAGAGACAATTTGACAATTGAAGCCAAACCTTTGAGGATTGAAGGAAGAGAAGTGAAGAAGTTGAGAAACAAGGAGATAGCATCCGTTAAGGTCATTTGGGGAGGACCCGCGGGAGAGAATGCTACTTGGGAGCTAGAAAGCCAGATGAGGAGTTCTTATCCAGAGTTATTCTCAGGTAAATTTTCGAGGACGAAAATTCTTTAAGGGGGGTAGAGTTGTAACACCCGTATTTATTTATTTTATTTTTAATTAGAGTTGATTAGCCTTTCTATAGTATTTTATAGTGAGTTAGTAATTAATTAAGAATTATGGCTATTTTGGGAAAGAGTAGTGTTTTGAGTAAGATAAGTTGTAGAATTATAATGATAAGAGTTGGGCTTGAGTGTTAATGGGCCTAAATTAGTAAGAGGGATATTATTGTCTTTGATTAAGCTAGAATTAGGTTAGAGTTATGAGGATAGTGAGAGAAAGCTCATAACTTAAGAAATAGAAAAGAGGTAGAAAGAGAAAGTTGAAGAGAAGGAGGTAGAGGGGAAGATTAGAGAAAGCTTTAGAGAAGGAGAAGAATCAGATTTTCAACAATTCTAAGGTTAGAGAGTAGTTTATAATTCTTGTGAGATGATCAAAGAGGGGGGAGATGACTATTCTCCACACCCAAACCCTCTCACCTCTTTGGTGGGTTAGGGGATCAAGGGAATGTGATTTAATGAATCTCTGAGTTATTACATGAAGTTACTATGTTATTACTTGATCCTAATTGCTATTTCAATCATCAATTTCGTGTGTTGTATGAAAATTGTTATTATTGATATTTGAAAATGGGTTTTGAATAAAATGTGAAAAAATCTCTACTTTCTACTTGAAATGATGTTTGATGATGTTAGAACTTGTACTTTTAAGTCTATATATGATATGTATGCTGAAATGTGATAGCTTTAAGGGTTTAGAACATGAAAAATGTGATTTTTATGTGATTTCATGCCCAACCCGTGAACAGAGCACGAATTCTGGGTTTGTTCGCTAGCTGTTCGCCAAGCGACTCATGCTGTTCTTGATAAAAACCCAGAAATTCATCTGTTCGCTTAGCGAGCAGTAGCGAGTAGTAGCGAGCAGTTCGCTTAGCGAGCAGTAGCGAGCAGTTCGCCAGGATTCGCCAGATGAGGGTTACTGTCTGTGTTCCCTTCGCCAGTGCTCGCCAGGGGTTCGCTCAGCGAACGTACCTTAATTTTGAGAATTTTCTTGATGTTGTATGATGATTGTAAGCTTATAACATGGTTAGATTTGGTCTTATAACATGTTATTGATTTGGATTGATTGAACCTTGAGTTAGTATGATGATGAAATGCTTTTATGTATGTAATTGATTGAAAATCAAGATGATGAGGTATGATTAGCTAAGGTGTTAAGTGTGTTGTATCTTGCTTGAATGTATGCCTTAATGATGATATGATGATGCGAATTTGATGCGAATTGAGAAGGAGTAATAGGGTTGAGCGGCCTATTATTCATGGTTAGTTGTTTAGGGTATCATCATTACATGGTATGTGTACATTCATGCATTCATGAGTCAACTTGATGCGAAGTCCCCCATGACTTAAAACTGACTTGATGCGATGGATATATGTTTATCCTAATTTGATGCGGGTACCACATGCATTAGCGATGTCTAGGTGACATACATTATGTGTTTTCATTAGCTTGCATTAGGAGATTGTGCACTATGCTTGGTATTTGGTAATTGTGTTGTCTTCCAATGCAATCTTGTGAATGTTTGAGTTATGCGAGTTTTACTTGAATGTCTTACCTTTATTGATAAACATGATGAACCATGATGTTATAGATTGTTAGCCCAATATGATATGCGTATGATTTATTTCATGATATAATTGCTTACATAATATAAGTGTATACTATGCTTATTATTATGAACTTGAATTATAACTAACTCTCTTTTTTTGTGTATGTGTAATGGTTTGGGTCCAGATTCTCCACTCGAGGAGTGATTCCGTGGCTTTTGGAGTTTAGCTCATGAGAACTAGCATAGCTTGGTAAGGAGTTGGATAGGAGGATTCCTAGAAACTTAGAGTTTTAGGATATGCTCTGATACTTGTAACCTTACTTAGACTAGTATTAGATTCCTCGTTTGTTTGAGATTATGTATGACCTTGCTACTTATTTATCTTATCTTTAATTACTCGTTGGATCATTTTTGGATTATGTTATGGGGCTTCGTTTATGGAAGTACCAAGTTGGAGTTGTAATATGATTTATGACTTGTATGCTTGGATTTGGCTATTATGAATTATTTGATGATTATTTCATATGCTTCCGTTGTGATTAAGTTATTATATGCATGATATTAGTATCTTGTATTAAGTAATGTTCTTGATGATTTGTATGTTGAATGATTTAAATTAATTATTGCATGCGAATTGATTAGGAGCATTACCGACATCTTAATTGAGGATGATATCTTGAATTGATTTTTAGAGGGGGTGACTAAGAAGGTTTATAAATTTATAAAGGTCACATGACATCGTTCTGGTTTGGTCCTTGGCTGGGGGAGCCCTACTAAGCAAGATTGATAAAATCGTAATTTAAAACATAAAAACTATATATTTTACATTTCTAGATTACGATTTCGAGTTAAATCGCTAATAGAATCTAAAAAAGTAATTACATCTAACAAACGATCCTAACAAATTTGTTAGTTATATGTAACAATCACTAGTAAACTTGTTTGACACGTAACTGAGACTTTATCTCTGAGATTTTTTTTTAAGAGTTGAATATTATTAGGCCACTAGTCAAGGCATAAGATGTGCCGAGAGAGGGCAAGGAACCAATACAAAGAAGCAAGAAAACAACAAAAGCACACCTGCACCAAAACAACCAACTGCCCCTAGTAAGAGCACCAAACAGAGGACATGCACGCAGAACCAGGGACAAAAACCCACAGAATAACAAGAAACCTCAAAACTAACCCAACCAATACAACAACAAAATTACAAAAATTATTAAGTAAAGAACTCTTCCAGATCCCACGTCCACTCATAAAATAAACACGGGGATCGGAAATCTTCAATCTATCCACACTCCTGAACAATGTCTTTCAACTCTTCCATTATACTATATAAAATAACGCTATTATGGGCCCTCTACAATGACCAAATAACTGTGTGACACACCAAACCAAAAGTCATTTCTAACCACTGGGGGCATCACAATCACCAATCCTAACCACTTGAAAATCTCATACCACACCAAATGAGCCACTAATTTACAATGAAGGAACAAGTGACAAAGTGTAACATTCTAATTTTCGAGAATGTTAAACGTCAAATCCTAATTTTAAATTTTAAACTTTATAATTTTAAAAATAATAATCACATATAATAATAGTCTAAAATGTTGAAAATATGACGTAGGATTTAAATTACGAAAGATTTTTGAAATGATAATATGAACTATTTGAATTGTAACACATTACATAAAATAACATCTTTAGACATGCAAGATAACGTTTGAAAGATATCTAAGCTAATCAACTTAAGAGTATCCAAAAATACATCGATCGTCGTCAATGGAATGAAGGTGGAAGCCAACAATAACATATATATTCAACGCAAATCTTAAGTTGATCGGGGTCACACCAAAGATAGAGACAATCTCTATTATACATACACTTTCCTAGTCCTACAACATTAAAAAAAAAAAAAAAAAAAACTATTAAAATGTGGTTAAATATTACCGTAAAAAAATGTGGTTAAATAAAAAGTTAGTGAGAATAAGCTTACCACCAACTTTTACGACGGCAAAAAGTAGTGAAACAAAAAGTATCATAATATAAAAAAAATTGAGAATTTTATCCATATTTTTGACGTTGTAAAATATAGAAAATTGATTACAGCTTTATATAGTAAAAATCTTTGTGCTAGGTAAACTTTAATTAAAATTTGAATAATTTATTAAATGTCTCAAAAGTATATTAATGTATCATGTTTGTCCTTTTAGCTCATGTAATTCACCACTTGACCTTAAAATAGAGTAATTAGAGCTCATTTTTTTTTACTAACTATTCTTATTTTATTTATTTATTCCTCTTTTGGCATGGCATAATAGACAAAGGAAAATCAACAATATTTTACGTGGTTTGAGTGGAACTGTACTTTAAATTATATATCTAACGAAACGTCTAACGTTTAAATATTGAGAAGGAATAAAAGTTGGTTGCAACGGAATTCCAATAATTTAAGGTTAGGCGATTAATAAGATTTTCCCATAAAAATTAATCATTGATCACTGATGGATAATTTGCACCTATAACATATCGAACAAACCAGACAAAAAAAAAATGTGTGCATGTAGGCGAGTTTTGTTTTTCCGCATGTAAAATTTTTTTGTGATTCGTCCCTTGCAATGTTGAATTTCTTTTTCCTAGTTCGGTTTACCCCTCTGTACCCCTGCAATAATCATAAAATATATCTAATCGTTTAGGATGGTGAATTTTTTGCACGATGATTAAAAATTCATAGGAATGAAGTTAATGCATAAATAACACGTTACACGTCGACTCCAACATATTTTTCTCACATTGCATGTAACAAATAAAATAAATTATTGTTTGATAACTATAATGTGAATCAGCCCATGTTCTTGATACAATTAAATACTCCAATATACTTACCAATTGACATCCCAATTAAATTATTATTAGCACTCAAATAAAATATTATTGATTCAACTCCAAAGTAAATTTTTGTATCATATTTATCCCTTTAACTCATGTAATATACCACATTTTTTTTCTGAGCGGGCATATTTAGATGGATTTTTAGGTGGATCTGATGATAGCAACGAACTCAATTTCACAAGGAAAGAGTATTTGCACCTCAGATCAGTAATTGTGTATTGTGTGAAAAACGTGAAATGTATGTAATTTGAGGATGAGTGTTTGTGCATGTATATGTAGTAGATGACGTGCATCCGTCTTATGTGAGTCACTGTATGAGTGAAATAAAGAATGAATATATCTCATGACAAGGATCATGTATATGTTAGGCTTAGTGTATCATACATAATTGTGTGGTGATACTCGGAAGGTCATTTATATGTTGTGAATGAAGTTATATGAGGACGATATGTCTTAATGAGGATGACATAAAGCATTGTGGGACTTGGGATGCAATTAAATGGGCTGATGGCTATATGGGCCTTTGGCCAGTCTAGAACAATTTTTTCAGCAAAATTAGAGATGATGACATCATGATAATATTTTGACATTTTAATTATGTTGGCATCCAAATCCATTAGCAATTCCATATTGAATCTTTTAAAAAAGTATTATTAATATGGAAAATAAAATATAATGTACACTCTCTTTGATTTCACTAGTTTTGATACCCGTGCATCACACGGGTCTATTGACTTTTATTTATAAAATATTGTTATAATATAAAGGATGTCATTGTCTTCTTTCATCTAAAATTTATTAAAATAATAATTTTTTTGATTAAAACAATTGTCTCGTGTATGATTAAATATTTTTTATTAAAGCAATTGTCCCGTGTATGAATTTTTGATTCAATTCCTTTTAATTAGTGATAAATATTTTGTCTTTTTTTTTTATATATTTATTATTGATGTGAATTCATTCTTCTGTTGTTTAAAAAAAAAAACTATTTGTAAAAGCTCATGTCCATTGATTTTAATTTTTTTCTATTTAAGATTGATAATATACTAAAGTATCAAATTTATTTAGAATAAAATATTTATTAAATACTAGCCGCCTCCGTGCCCGTTTGTGTGATTGAAACATTATTATTATATTTCATTCCGCTCCATTCCATTGTATTCCATCAATCCAAACGGAGCCTAATAGATAAGTAACGTCATTGTGTTCTTTCTTGCAAAATTTATTGAATTAATATTTTTTCGATTAAAGTAATTGTTCCGTATATGGCTTTTGTGTAATAAATTATAATTAATATTAATAATTAAGGAACGAAAAAAGTATAAGTTGATAATTCAAAATCAAATTATGAAATATTTTGTTATTTATTATTCAATTCCTTTTTTATTAAAGCAATTGTCCCGTGTATGATTTAATTTTTTTATTAAAACAATTTTTCCGTGTTAATTCATAAGTTTTTTTTACATATGTTAATTCATAAGTTTTCACTTACAAAAATTATATCTTTATAACCTGATTTCATAAACTACCTTATAAAACTTATAATAAGTCAATCTAAACGGGCTCACTATGTTTTTTTTTCCTATTTTTATGTTCTTTTATTTTCAAGTTACTATTTTTTCATTCAAAAAAAAGTTAGTACTATTTTGTATGTGCATCTTTTATATTTATTTTTGTTCCTATTTTATATGTAAATTTCTTTTAATTAATTTTTTTTGTTAAATATATTGGATTAATATTTTTTTTTAGAGGTTGTTTCAGATGTTATTTTTAAGGGAAGATTTCTTTTATGTCTATCTTTTTTTATTCTTCCTATTTTTGTTTTTTTTGTTTTTTTTTTATTTTAGAGTTAAAATTACATTTAAGGGCATAAACTTTGAAATGTTATTAAACTTGATTGGATAAATTTGGTATTTTAGTAGTAGTTTCTTTTAATATATTGTAAGTAGATATATAAGTAAAAATTAACTTTTTAAATTCATTAAAAAAGTGATGTATCTAATTTATATATTGTTATGATTCAAAATAACATATTTGGTGATACACTTGGCATAGTATAATTGGTTGAGGTAAATGGACATGTGGCGAGTGATCCTTGAATCAAGAAACATTGGATTGTATATAAATAGTGAAAGGAGGATCAATAGGGGGTATGAAGAAAATTGATGAAGTCTCTCCTCTCTCCCTTTGGTACTCTCTTGTAGAGTAATGATTAAGTTTTAGACTCAATCTTCTTCTATCTTTCCTTAATGTTTCTTTTGTACTAAGAACACCAACTCAAATTGGGTTCTAATCTATCAATTTTACCTTAATTTCATAATCAAATCACAATTATCCATTTTATTACGTTCTCAATTTTACAAATCCTTACATTGGTGCTTTCATTGACACCATGGCATGGGCGACAGCAGTAGGAGCTCACTGGGAAAAAATAGAAGCTGAGTATAATGCTGAATGGTTGAAATTGGCGTATTTGGACGGACCTGGTTACACCGTTTGGGATCGAATTGAAGCTAAAGCAGAATTGCACAGAAAGTTCTTCTCACGGAGCTCGTCCCATGGTGTTTTGAACTCACCTAGAGAAACCTTAACACAACCAGTTAATTTGCACTTCACATCTTCCATGGTGGAATCAAATCGACAACACAATTTGCGCACGACTGAATATGCACAAGAAATCCGAGAGTCCTGTGCAAGAATTCTCAAGTTGTTGCAAAAGATTGATGCCACTGAGTCCGAATCAAAGAATGGCGCGCTTCAAATTTCCGACGAAACTTTTCCGTCAATGGAACCAATCGATGCTTCGAATTCGTTAACAGTTGTGTTGCCGATGTCGAAGGATTTCCTTCCCTCCAAAGAACCGACAGAACCATCTGTTGTCATTGATGCGTTTCCGGTTTTAGATGAATCTCTTCCTTCCATGGAAACAACCGAAGAACAATCCATGACTGATGAATCTATTGGTGTGGGCAATTTAAGGATGGAAGAAGTGATGCTGATGAGTGAAATTCTCGACAAGCCCCTTGTTCGTATGCCTATTCTCCACCAAGATGGGAATCATCCACTCACAAATTTGATGCACTCAACACTGGAGTGCCTTTCTCGTGTTCGATTAAATGACCCGATGTTGCCACCGCCACCGAAACCACCTGATCACCATTTTCGGCAGAAGCATGTGGAATTCCAAGTAATGTGGAATGTCACCATGGCTCCACCTCCTCCAGAGCCTCCTGATTGCAAGTACAAAGCAATGATTGGGAATACATGCCAGGTATTTGCTGAAATGTCTAAAATGTTTATGGGGTGTTCAAATTCTTTCTTCTGTTTGTCTATAACAACTGGTAGGTTGAACGAGAAAGTATTGTTATCATATGCATTTGGTTCTAAATGTTGTGTTATTGTGGTTAAGGAATTATTAATATATGAGGTTTTTGATCTCCTAAGATGGATTTGTGGTACTGGTTCTGTTTATGGTGTTGTGATGTTTACGAAGAAAGACATCACCTTTAGTTTAAGGTATATGCTTGCCATATTTGGTGTTATTTTACAACTCTCATGGAAAAATAATTATTATAGTTGGTTATGTGAACTTAATCCCCAAGGAATCTCATGTGTTGAGTATGGCCTTAATTGTGCTTATGTCTTCTGCAACATCAAAGGTGGACCAATTTGCAAGTATTGGAATGGTTTTGGGCTTATGTTTTTTCATGAATGGAAAATGCTTGAGTGGTTTGATGGATATGTTAAAAAGAATTGGCAGGTTTGTAGAGATGGAGATATGTTTAATCACTTTACAAGAAGAAACATGTCAACTGTTGATTCAATTTTAAAGTATATTCAAGTTGTTGTTTATGGCTATAGTGTTGTCTTGTTCAAACTCTTGATTGGTAAGCATATTCATGAAAAATGGCAGCAAAAGTCACAAGAACCACATTCACAATTTGGGGTTATTGTTGATCATGATGAGTGTGAGACGACAACCTTATTTAACATTGGTCTAGCGTCAAAAACAGTTATAATTTTCATTGATCTTGAGGACAAGATCATATTTAGAGGGGTTGGTAATGATATAATCAATGTTGTATTGATTCCATGTTTGTTCTCAAATATTCTTTGCAATGAGAAAACCATTGGTGACATCAAGGTTGTTGAAGTTGAAATGATAGAAAGAATTAGACACAAGAAGATGCTTCTTTCATCATGGAGTGATGCACTTGAATTTTACCATGTTCAAATTAGGGATACACTTTCAATGGAGCCACTTGAAGTTCATAGTTTTAATTCTCAAATTTGCTTCACTCCTTCCCATGTCTACTGCATAGTTGGTAAGGGTACATGGTGGAAAATTAAAGCTAAAAATATGCTTACACATGGTTTGGCCTATGATGGTAATATCAATTACTGTGAAATTGAAAAGCATGTTGCAGGAGTTACTTGCCATGAATTTTCCAATATATTTCTCATGTGTGAAATTAGACCATGGGGAATAATTGATCCAACAATTAAATTGTGCAAGATTCTTGTTGTTATTGATGAGAAGCCTCCCACAAATAACTTGTATGAAAATGTGAATTTTTATATGTCCTTTTGTTTTGATCCTAGGCATCTAAATCCACTAAATCGGGAACTTATGGAATATGGGGCTTGTGACTCTTGGCCAACTATTTCAATTAACAATTCTAGTGGCACTTGGGTGACATATTCATGGTATAAGGACTATCTTGTCTCTGATTGGCATATAGCTTGGCTTTACCAAATTGTTAGGAAGGTATCCTTGGCACAAAGGCAAGACTCCCCACATCTCAAGTACTTTTATTTCAAACAGTGGGATCCGGGAATTTTCATATTGTTCCTTGGAAAGGTAAACTTGATTTTAGATATCACTTTGGAAGATGCAATTGATTCTATGAAGGTTTGTCTAAGTGACAACCTTGAGGACAAGGTTGATTTTAATGGGGGAAGTAATGTTATGATTCAAAATAACATATTTGGTGATACACTTGGCATAGTATAATTGGTTGAGGTAAATGGACATGTGGCGAGTGATCCTTGAATCAAGAAACATTGGATTGTATATAAATAGTGAAAGGAGGATCAATAGGGGGTATGAAGAAAATTGATGAAGTCTCTCCTCTCTCCCTTTGGTACTCTCTTGTAGAGTAATGATTAAGTTTTAGACTTAATCTTCTTCTATCTTTCCTTAATGTTTCTTTTGTACTAAGAACACCAACTCAAATTGGGTTCTAATCTATCAATTTTTCCTTAATTTCATAATCAAATCACAATTATCCATTTTATTACGTTCTCAATTTTACAAATCCTTACATATATATGAGACGAAAGAAAGTACTAAAAATTAAAAAAATAAAATCAGAATTGTTCTTGAAAATTTCAACCTCTATCACATTTATCTCTCATATTTGTCTTCATCGAGGGGGAAAGCACCATAGATCGTATTTTGGGATGCACGGATAAGATAGCAAGCTTTAGGTTTGGGCATATAAAAAGGGGAGGCAATGAAGTGGCCCATCAAATATAATATGGATGGAGAGACACCTCATGTTGTATATTACCAATCTATTTTAGATGTTCAATAAATTTTTTAGTTTTTATCAACAACAAAAAAATAAATTAAAATTGGAATATGACACCAAAAGATAAAGTAACAAATAATTTAGGAAATTCAAAAAATAAGATTTACTCCATATAACAAAAACTAGAAAAAAAGATATAATATATTTAGTTTGTTGAGATATAGTATTTAGGTAGAGTTTTAGTTGTATAAGGAGTGTACAACAATACTTATATATAGTAAAGTAAATCTCCATTCAAAGTATCTCAATTCCACGTTTAATTATAATTTTCTTTACTCATCTTTTCTATCCATCTCGATAGCAAAGTTACAAGGCAAGAACAATGAAAACCAAGACTTCACTTGTAGGATGTTTTATCATATTATTGTTAATAGCATGTTTTGTGGCACTACTTATAGTTAATTATGCAAAAGATATTGAATACATCAATGAACTACCATGTGATGAATTTTATGTTGTTGAAGAAGGGGAAACTTTGGATAGCATAGGATTTAAGTGCAGTGATCCTTACATCATATCTAGAAATCCGCATGTTCATGATGCTGAAGATATTTTTCCTGGTGAAATACTCAGAATTATAGCCCAGCCGTTTCATGATGACTATGATTTCTCTTTGTAATGATTTTAATTTTCTTAAAATTCATCTTCGTTTAATTTATTTGTTCATGAAATTATATTCTCTTAAGTATTATTGTAATATAGTTACGATTAAAAGTAGTCATAATTACTGTTATTTTTTTTTTACTAAAACATAACGTTCATTCATTCAAACAGATTAATACATCAGATACATGAAGGATATTTTAATATGAGCCATGGATCAATAGATACAAGATTATAGCATATTGATATATTAGAGAAGATCATGATACGTACCTTTTAGGATTGCAGACACGAGATAGAGAAACGTTGAGAGAGTGCTTCTACCTCTTACTGATGAGCGGTTAAGGATTCTGTATTCAGTGTGTGTATTAACCTGATGGGATGGTCAATATATACTCATCAGTAGAGGCAGAGATCTCTCAATAGGCTTAACTGAATGGTTCAACCCATCACGGTCCATTCAGGGACAAAAGCCCAATCATATAATTCATCAATAAGTGCTTAATAACAATAGACCATAATTTATATTAATAATAATTCCGAATAATTGATTATTGTCAATCCATAATTGATTAATTAAATAATTAATCTAACAATACAAGCACAAATTCAATAGCGCTAAAAACGAAAAGGATGAATCTGCGAACAAACTCACAACATCCAAGTTAATAGCATAAAACTGCATACTCAGGCCTACAAATAATGTGACAAAATAAAAGTTACTGAAATACTCATGTCTTCGTATCTTCATCGTTGATAACTTTGTCATTGATTGAATTTGTAGTTGATCAAAGTAGATCTGTTAAACTGAACCAAGCGAACACCGTAAAAAACAAGAAAACAACGCCGCACAAAACGACGACCAACACAACGCCGCACAAAACGACGACAAAATAACAAAAACTCAAAGGAAAAACTTGATATTTTTGGAACAAAAGAGGTTCTGACATGACTCAATTAAGTTTTGATGATAACAAGAGTATTAATATACAATAGGGTATACTGATTATTTGATCTAAGTGTGCAGATATACAAGCTAATTTTTATATTCACCAAAAGCACTCTTGAAGCTCTGAAATGACAAACAATTTCTGACCAAGACATAAGTCATCAGAAGATGCAACGTTTATTCGCGTCAGAAGCTACTCATCAGAAGCTACAATATCAGAATCTGAGGTTGAAGACATCAGACTCTGATAAGAGCAGTGAGAGCCGTTTTGTCAGAAGAACATTCTCTGCAACAATGATTGGATATCATCATCATCTTCTGACATCTCAAAAGCTGGAGAATCAATCTTATCCTCAGGATAATGACGTTAGTACTATTGTACGAACTTATTACCTGATTTGGTTAAAACGTTCACCCCAAGATTGATCGTATTCAAGGCTACCCGATTTGGTTAAATATGTACTATCTCCAGCTGGCGAAATCTCACAACATCATATTCAAATCAAATGCGCTCCACCTTCGTCTATAAATAGGAGCAGATTTGAAGTTTTAGGACACACAACGATTGAACAATTTTGAAAGAGCTGTTACTCTGCCAAAACGTCCTAAGCACAAAAACAACATGAATACAACTTGATCTCATATTCAAATCCAAGACTACAGCTTCAACTTCTGTTTTTCATTAGTTGAACCTTAGAATTTTTTTATTAAGATTCTAAGTTAAGTCTTGTTTCTAAGTTGTATTTATTCTTACTGAACATTGATTGTTGTGTCAATTGTTCAGACTCTGTTTATCTTGTAATTTGTTTGAAGTCTCTTGCTTGTGTGCTTGAGCATTAGGAAGTCTCTTGTAAGGATACTTGAGCATTTGTAATCTTTTGTGATTATTAGTGAACTCTCTTGGAAGTACAAGAGGACTGGACGTACTCTTGGTTTGTGAGAGGAACCAGTATAAAATTCTCTGTCTCTATCTTTCTCTTACTCTCTTACTCTTTCAGAAGCTCGTTTGATTGTGTTTTTTTTTCTACCGCTGCAAAATCTGATAAGTGTTTAAACTTTGGAGAAATTTTTAAACTACCCAAAACACAATTCAACCCCCCACCCTTCTTGTATTTTTCACACCTTCAATTGGCATCAAGAGTCCGGTTCTGTTTTTATCACCTAACAGTGAGACAGTCCTTTGTTGAAGAACACAATGACTGACGCATCACCAAGTATGAAAGTTGTTCCTCATGACTATGATGTTGAAGATAAATCAAACAACAAAGCTCCTAAGTTCAATGGAGATGGTTCTACGTTTTCCTGGTGGAAAGATAGAATATACAGTCATTTCATTGGCTTAGATGATGAGCTTTGGGATTTGGTTGAAGAAGGAGTAACTTTCCAAGGTCTTGATGAAAGAGGAAAGTTATCTGTTGAAGAAAGTAAGAAGTTCACCCCTACTGATAAGAAAGCTTACAAGAAACATCACAAAGTTAAGGATTTTCTCATTGGATGTATATCTCATGATGAATATCTCAAGATTACAGACAATTCTACTGCAAAGAGTATTTATGACTTTTTATGTTCTACATATGAAGGAAACAAACAGGTTCAAGAAGCCAAGGCTACTCTTCTGATCCAACAGTATGAACTTTTCAAAATGAAGGATGATGAGAATATTGAAACTATGTATTCTAGATTCAAAATTCTAGTGGCTGGTCTCCAAGTTCTGAAGAGAAGTTATACAACTTCTGATCATGTAAGGAAGATTCTGAGAAGCTTACCTTCAAGGTGGAGGCCTAAGGTAACTGCAATTCAGGAAGCTAAAGATTTAAACACTCTTGGTTTAGAGGAGTTGATAAGTTCTCTCATGAGTCATGAGATTGAACTATCTGCTGATGAGCCTCAGAAGAAACTAAAGTCAGTGGCTCTGCCATCAACTTCAATTTCATCTAAGGCTCTGAAAGCCAAGGTTGTAGAATCAGAAGCTGAGGAATCTTCCATAGATGACCAAGAAGATGGGTCAGACGATGACGTTTTTGCACTCTTGTCCAAGAAATTCCAGAAGTGGAACAAAAGGGGCAAAAATTACTCAAGCAGAGGTTATGGTTCAAGGAATTCAAACAACAAAGAGAGGAAGGACGACTCCAAAAATTGTTTCAATTGTAATAAACCTGGACACTTCATAGCTGACTGTCCTGAACTCAACTCCAAGTTTAAAGGAAAGAAAAGCACTATAAAAAATAAAGCTAAGAAGAGTCTGATGGCTACATGAGAAGACATCAATGAACTATCTGATGATGAAGACTCTGAGGAGGCAAATCTGGCTCTGATGGCCACTGGCACATCAGACAATGAAAGTGATTCAGAGTCTGACACTGACGACATTGAAGAGGTAATTTCTCAATTGTCTAGCACTCAAGTTACTAAAGCTTTGAAAGATGTTATGACGAAATACATGGAAAAATCAAATGAGCTAGATCTTTTTAAACAAAAATTCAAATTGCTCAATGATAAAATCAACCATGTTCAAGCATATTATCAAAAATCTCTCAAAACAATTAAAGTGCTTGAAACTGGTTGTAGATCATGTCACAAACCCTATGATGAGTATGAAGTTTCTCTTCAAGAGTTTGTTCATCATAACATTGACAAAACTAGAGTAACTTCCATGATTCATGGTGGAAGCTGTAATTATTATAGAAAACAAGGACTTGGTTCCCTTTCATCTTCTGATAAAGGAAACACAGGTAAAACTGTTTTCACAAGCAAACCACCTTCTGAACCTTATTCTAATCTTACTAAAGGTAGTTCAGAACCTCTGATTGTGGCTGATACTCTTGTGACCTTGGAACGCCAAGATAAGGTATCAGAAGATCACCCATCTTCTGAACCTAAGTCTTCTAAAACCCAGGTTCCCATCACTTCAGTATCCAAGTCTACTCAAGCTAAAGCTATTAGAGTACTAAAGCCTGTTGATAAACGGGGCACCAGTACCCCTAAAGCAAACTTGGTAACTGGTTCTCTGACACACTCAAGAGGAAAATCTAAGGGACAACATAACCCTAAACAATTTCCTAAAGGCTCAGTTGACTCTAGACATTCTGAATACCCAAAGAAGAAGAATAAAGTTCATAAGACTAACCAAAAAGGACCCATCAGAATATGGGTACCAAAATCTAAAATAATGTACACTGCAGGTATGCACCCAAAGAAGAAAAGAAAGCTCATGGTATCTAGACAGTGGGTGCTCTCGTCACATGACGGGAGACAAGCTCTTGTTCCACACCCTGAATCAGCACGAGGGTGGAACAGTAGGATTTGGTGTGAACCAGAAAGGAAGAATCACTGGTATAGGTACAGTTGGTAATTCCTCCTTATCTATTTCTGATGTTTGGTTATTAGATGGACTACATCATAACTTACTTAGCATAAGTCAATTGTGTGATAGTAATTATGATGTCATGTTTAATAAGGATTCATGTACTGTAATCAGAGCCTCTGATCAATCCATTGTCTTTAAAGGTTCTAGAAAAGGCAATGTTTATAAAGTCATTTTTTCTGATCTTAAGGAACAACAAGTGCTTTGTCTTTTGACACTGAGTGATGAAAAATGGGTCTGGCATAAAAGATTGAGTCATGCTAACTGGAGATTAATCTCCAAGCTTAGTAAGGACAATCTTGTCAGAGGCCTTCCTAAAATCAAATATCACCCAGACTCTCTTTGTGGTTCCTGTCAGAAAAGGAAAATTGTCAAAAGTTCTTTTAAGACCAAAAACATTGTTTCTACTTCTAGACCTCTAGAACTCTTACATATTGATCTTTTTGGACCAGTTAGCACTGCTTCAATCAATGGTAAGAAATATGGATTAGTCATAGTTGATGATTATAGTAGATGGACTTGGGTAAAATTTCTGAGAACTAAAGATGATACATATGAAGTATTTAGCATCTTCTGCACCCAAATTCAAAATGAAAAGGATTCCAAGATTTTGAAAGTAAGAAGTGATCATGGTGGTGAATTTGAAAATGAACCTTTTGAAAAATTTTGTGAAGAACATTGAATTCTCCATGAATTCTCTTCTCCTAGAAATCCACAACAAAATGGAGTTGTAGAAAGAAAGAATAGATCTTTACAAGAAATGGCACACACCATGATGCATGAAAATAATTTGGCAAAATTCTTTTGGGCAGAAGTTGTTAACACTGCTTGTTATATTCAGAATAGAATCTATATAAGACCTATTTTGAACAAAACAACATATGAACTTTTTAGAGGAAGAAAACCCAATATTTCTTATTTTCATCAATTTGGTTGTATTTGTTACATACTGAATAATAAAGTTCATCTAAAGAAATTTGACTCTAAAGCTTGTAAGGGTATTTTCATTGGATACTCTGAACGCTCCAAGTCATACAGGGTGTATAATTCTGAAACTAAGACTGTTGAAGAATCTATGCACGTAAAGTTTGATGACAAAAAGCCTGATGATATTTAGTCAGAGCCTGTTATAGATATTTCTGGTTCTAATGAAACTCAATCTTCTGATACATCTCAAGATCATCAAACTTCTGACAACAACTCTGAAGCAGCTGATATTCCAAGGAATACATTCAAGTATAAATCTTCACATCCTGAAGAGCTTATTCTAGGAAACAAAGATATTCCCAGAAAGACAACGTCAAACTTCAGAAATGAAGAATCACTTTTTGGACTAGTTTCCCTGATTGAACCAAAGACAACAAATGAAGCTCTCTCAGATGATGCTGGGATAGTTGCATTGGAAGAGGAGTTGAATCAATTCAAGAGAAATGATGTATGGGATCTGGTACCCAAGCACAAGAGCATTATTGGAACAAAATGGGTATACAGAAACAAGTTGAATGAACAAGGAGAAGTAACAAGAAATAAAGCAAGGCTTGTTGCACAAGGATATAGTCAACAAGAGGGTATTGACTTTACTGAAACATATGCTCCAGTAGCTAGACTGGAAGCAATCAGGTTACTTTTATCCTATGTAGTCAATAATGGTATTACTCTATATCAAATGGATGTGAAAAGTGCATTTCTAAATGGTTTCATTTCAGAAGAAGTGTATGTCAAACAACCCCTGATTTTGAAGATTTAACAAATCCAGACCATGTGTTTAGACTAAAGAAGTCACTCTATGGACTCAAACAAGCTCCCAGAGCATGGTTTGAGGGACTGAGTACCTTCTTGGTTGACAATGGTTTTGAAAAGGGACAAGTTGACAACACACTATTCAGAAAGACCCTTAAGAAAGACATTTTAATCATTCAAATATATGTTGATGATATCATTTTTGGATCAACTAATGCCACTTTGTGCAAGAACTTTTCTAAGCTTATGCATGATGAGTTTGAAATGAGTATGATGGGAGAATTGAAGTACTTTCTTGGAATACAAATTAATCAAACAAAGAAAGGAACCTTCATTCATCAGTCAAAATATATAAAGGATCTTCTGAAGAAATTCAATTTAGAAGACTGCAAACCCATGAATACTCCTATGCATCCTACATCAAGTTTAGGTAAAGAAGAATCTGAAGGCAAAGTTGATCAGAAGCTGTATCGAGGTATGATTGGATCTCGTCTTTATCTAACTGCCTCAAGACCTGATATTTTATTTAGTGTATGTTTGTGTGCAAGATTTCAATCAGATCCTAGAGAATCTCATTTCACTGTTGTGAAAAGGATTTTTAGGTATTTGAAAGATACTTGTAACATTGGATTACTGTATCAGAAATCCAATGATTACAAGCTGATTGGATTCTGTGATGCTGACTATGCTGGTGATAGAATTGAAAGAAAATCCACCAGTGGCAATTGCCAGTTCATTGGTGAGAATTTAATTGCATGGGCTAGTAAAAGGCAAACCACCATAGCTATGTCAACAGCAGAAGCTGAATACATATCAGCAGCTAAATGTTGCACACAACTACTTTGGATGAAATATCAATTGGAAGATTATCAAATGAGCAGTAACAATATTCCTTTATATTGTGATAATACTGCAGCTATTCATCTTTCTAAAAACCCTATTTTACATTCAAGAGCTAAGCATATTGAGATTAAACATCATTTCATAAGAGACTATGTTCAAAAAGGTGTAATTGATCTCAAGTTCATTGAGACAGAAAATCAATGGGCTGATATCTTTTCAAAACCTTTAGCTGTTGAACATTTTGATTTTATCAAAAAGAATCTGAATATGATGGAAATCTCTGATTAACTTAGACTCTGATGGAAAATTTGTGTATATAAGAATCTAATAGTAATCAGAAGCCGAAGTCATCAGAACCTTCTGTATCAGAAGTTGTGATGAGAACATCTTCTGGTAAACTATCAGAGTCTATTAGAAGAAAAATTGTATTGGCGCGTAAGGAAAAATCTTTTATAGAAACCCTTTCGTTTTCCTAAACTTACGTGTCAGTCATTTAAGTAATCTTCTAATGCACGTGTCTTGTTGTAAGAGGATAAAGAAGTTGGTTAATGATGATTAGTATTTCTAATCCCTATTTGATAGGTAAAAGACTCTGCTACCCCTATGTGTATGTACTTGTTTTTGCGCGAAACTTTCTAGTTAAACACACAAATTGTCCACATTCACACTTTTGCACTCTCACAACCTACACTTTCATTCTTCTAAAACACAGAGTTATTTCTTTCTCCCAAACTAGCAACCCTAACGCCCAACTTCATCAAATGGCTTCTTCATCTACCTTAAAAGTTGGTGCTTGCATAATCGAAATTGAGAATTCCACTCCAACAGTGTTTGCCAAGGATCAACGATAGTACAAATATGATGACCTTACTTTCGCCATAGAAAATTCCGTTGATTTCGAAAGTCTAAGAGTAAACGGTTTTCCAGAAATTAAAGATCATTTTGAAAGGCAAGGAATGATGTATTACTTTGATGTAATGAATGGACCAACCTACTCTGAATTAATCAAAGAATTTTGGATGAAAGCGTCCATTATTACAAAGGAGAGGTACAATGAAAACATCAAGGAGTTAATTAAGAAGAGACCGGAACTTGAAGGAAAAACTCCCAAGGAAATGGGATTAAGACCTTTTGTGTCTACAGAGATTGAATCGTTTGTTGCTGGATTCAGAGTCTCCATTAGACTAGCTCACATCTATGAGGCTCTTAAGCTATCTGGTGGTGGACTCCTCATCAGATCAACAGATGATGTTGGTTCAGATGTTGATGAGTACATTTTCAAACCTAAGGCTAACCCTAAGGACAAGTTTGAAATGACTGACATCAGCAAGGTTATCTACAAGGTTCTAATTGACAGTATTCTATCCAAGCTGGGAGGTACTGATCAATTTTCTAATGTCCAGAAGCTATTCACATTTCATGTTGGTAAAGGAAACTTCTTGGATATTGGTAATGTCATCTTTATTCATCTGGCTGACTCTATAACCTCCAGCAAACCTATTATCCGTCATGGCAGACTGCTTAGTCATATGTTTGCCCAGTGTGGTCTGTTGGATGCTATCAAACCGTTTTTCACAGGTTATGGTACCTTCTTAGTCAGTTCTAAGATCATAAAGAGCACTACTTTGAGGTATTTAAAACTGGTGAAATACAACAAGATAATTCATCCAACACATCCTCTGCTTCTCAGAGAATCTGAGGAAAACATTGTTGTATGCAGACTTGTCCATGTAAGTGATAGGGATGCGAGTATTGTAGCAGAAGCTCATGATGAATATATGAGGAAGTTAGGTGCTGAGGTAGGTACTGGAGAACCTACGGAGTTGACAGTCAGACAATCAAGGATTCTGGAACAACCAACCAGAGTCTATCCAGTGAAGAGAAAGGCTACTAAGAGCCCTGGAAAGTCTGGTAGCAAGAAGGTTGCTAAGACACAAACTGTTACTAGACCAGGAACAACACGGAAGACAAAGGCTCCAAAGGTTGTGTTAACAGACCTTACTGAAGAAGAGAAGGAGCAAGCTGACTTGCAGGCAGCTTTGGAGAAGGTTGATGCTTTCAACAAAAAGCAAAAGGACTTGAAGGATACATATGACTCAGGAATTGATCCAAAGGAATTTGAGGATATGTACTCAAAGCTTCCTCCAAGAGATGATCCTCTGAATATGACTGATTCACAGACTCTGTATGGACCAGTCAATGGTAAGACTCCTGATATTATTGTTAATAGCTCAAGTTATAGTAATGTCTTCCGAAAACTCAAACACCCTCCTATGGTACAAGTTAAACGCGCTTTTGATAGAATTTTCAAAGGTGTTAATTCTAAGAAAGATTTTAATCTTTCAGAGAATCAACCATTGTCAGATCCGTTTAACTCACCCCAATCTAACCCATCAGAATCTCTAGCTAATAAAATATCTAATGATGCAGCACAAGCTTCTGATAGTACTGCACCAGTCATTCACTCTGTGGATGAAGATATGAAGATTCTGATCGAACACCATCACCACACCCACAAAAATATGTTTCACTCATCAATCGTAATATTGCTCAAATGGAATACTCTCTAGAAGATGATGAAACACAACCATCAGAACCGAACCAAAATGAACCACAAACACCCCCTCCAGAGCATGACATTTCAGAACATGAACAACAAATTTCACCAGAACCTGCTATTCCAATTAACCTAGACTCTGATGTTGCTCATCAATCAAACTCTCCAGTAAATGTTGTTGAAAAATCCCCACATCATGTGGCTATGGACAACACATCTACTATAGAAACACCTCTCAAGCAACATCTTCAGAAAATCAATGACAATTTAAACTTGGAAATAGCTCAGACAACACCTCCTCATCACACCTCTCATCTCAAAGAGCTGATGCATAATCTCTCTCATGATTGCATCATGGTTCCTCCTCACTTACCTTCCAGAATCATAAATGAACCTTTAGACCACACCCAGGAAGACATTACTACCTTTCTGCAAGTTGTTGACAAAAATATTAGGAGAATGTCCATTGTTATTCCTGACAGATCAATTGATGAACCTCATATTGATACAGAGTGTGATCTAATGGAAACAAATTTCTTGGCTATGATGAAGGCAGTTAGAGAGGCCTACAAGAAAGATTTGTCATTCAGAAATGAATTTACCAGGAAGGAAGCTGAGAGGATAGAGCAAGAGAGAAGAGAAGCTGAAGAAAGAGAAAGGAAGAGATTGGAGAATGAGAGAATTGAGAAGGAGAGACTGGAAGCTCAGGCTAGAGAAGAGGCTAGGCTAGCAGAAGAAGCTAGAATAGCTGCTGAACAAGAGAGGATTGAACAACTAGCTAGAAATGCTCCAGAATTTGCTCTTATAATGAGACAAGATCAAGAGAATATGCAAAGAAAGATTGATGAGCATTCCACTTTGTTGGTAACTATTCTCTCTACTCTTCAGAGCATTGATGAAAGATTACCCCCTCCTCCTCCACCACAACCCTAGGATTCTAAGCACTTTACTTTATTTTGTAATTTACTTTTCAGAATCTGTTGTTATTATTTGTTGTTTTGTGGAACCTTATTTTATTTAAGTACTCCTTTTGGTTTCTCAGTTAATTATTTGTGTTTATTTATTTTATGTTCTTTACTTTATGCATACACAAATGTTTTTGAAACAAATATCAAAATAAGATTTCAAACTACATACTAAGTTTTTATTCAAAAAGTAATTGTTAAAAACAAAAGTTCTATCTAAGTTTTCACTTGGATTCTACATCAGAAACAGCTAGTTCTAAATCTAGCTTATGAGAATCAGGAGGTGAGGATGGGAATTCTTCCCTAGGAGGAACATATGTACTTAAGAATTTTTTCCAGTCAGAATCCCATTCAGACTCTGACTCAGAAGAAGACTCTGGCTGTTTGGTTTTGGATTATGTTTGATAGCTGTCTCTGACGGGAGCCGAAGTTGATGCTTTCATCTTCTGAGGATTCTTCTTAGACTCTAAATCTTGTTGAATCTTCACTTTCTTCTTCTTCTCCCGTGATTTCTTACTTTTGATCACTCTTCTATCTTTATCCATTGTTGTTTTTCAACATAAAATGGAAGTGTTGAGTGAAATGACAAAGGTTGTTGGTCATTATATAGTAGTTCAAAACAGACAAGTTCATGGTTTTACGACAAACCATTAAATTGGTATAGTTGTAACCTCCCCTTGACCGTCTTGAAACTCTATCTCTTGACCATTTTTTCAAAATTGTCATTTATTCCCTGTCTGTTATTTTTTGTTTTTGTTTAATGACAAAAGGGAGAGTAAGAGTAGTTATTAATTTATGAAATGCTAAACTGAAACCAATTTCCATATTTAATTCTTTAGTTATCTTATCTTCTGATATGTTATTAAGGAAAATTTTTAGTTGAAATTTGAACTTCTGATACATGATACGTATAAGAGAAAAGTGCAATTTTCTTTCATTGGTATCAGACTTAGGGGGAGAGCTTGCAAACCTAGCCTCTGAAAGTCTAGTGTATTAGCTTTAGTTCAAAATTCAAATAATAATTTTTAAACTGATTTAATTAATCATTGTTGAACTTAGAGGGAGCTTGCAAAACTCATAAACCTAAGAGATGCATGATAAATTTAATCAACAACCATTGTAAATTAATACTTGGTTTGTCATCAATCAAAAAGGGGGAGATTGTTGGAACAAAAGAGGTTCTGACATGACTCAATTAAGTTTTGATGATAAAAAGAGTATTAATATATAATAGGGTATACTGATTATTTGATCTAAGTGTGCAAATATACAAGCTAATTTTTATATTCACCAAAAGCACTCTTGAAGCTCTGAAATGACAAGCAATTTCTGACCAAGACATAAGTCATCAGAAGATGCAACGTTTATTCGCGTCAGAAGCTACTCATCAGAAGCTACAATATCAGAATCTGAGGTTGAAGAGCAGTGAGAGCCGTTTTGTCAGAAGAACATTCTCTGCAACAATGATTGGATATCATCATCATCTTCTGACATCTCAAAAGCTGGAGAATCAATCTTATCCTCAGGATAATGACGTTAGTACTATTGTACGAACTTATTACCTGATTTGGTTAAAACGTTCACCCCAAGATTGCTCGTATTCAAGGCTACCTGATTTGGTTAAATATGTACTATATCTAGCTGACGAAATCTCACAACATCATATTCAAATCAAATGC
Organism: Trifolium repens; assembly: GCA_030408175.1. Taxonomy (NCBI): domain Eukaryota; kingdom Viridiplantae; phylum Streptophyta; class Magnoliopsida; order Fabales; family Fabaceae; genus Trifolium; species Trifolium repens. The sequence goes on along the minus strand of CP125846.1, from coordinate 12,260,275 downwards.
GCTCCACCTTCGTCTATAAATAGGAGCATATTTGAAGTTTTAGGACACACAACGATTGAACAATTTTGAAAGAGCTGTTACTCTGCCAAAACGTCCTAAGCACAAAAACAACGTGAATACAACTTGATCTCATATTCAAATCCAAGACTCCAGCTTCAACTTCTGTTTTTCATTAGTTGAACCTTAGAATTCTTTTATTAAGATTCTAAGTTAAGTCTTGTTTCTAAGTTGTATTTATTCTTACTGAACATTGATTATTGTATCAATTGTTCAGACTCTGTTTATCTTGTAATTTGTTTGAAGTCTCTTGCTTGTGTGCTTGAGCATTAGGAAGTCTCTTGTAAGGATACTTGAGCATTGGAAGTCTCTTGCGTGTGTGCTTGAGCATTTGTAATCTTTTGTGATTATTAGTGAACTCTCTTGGAAGTACAAGAGGACTGGACGTACTCTCGGTTTGTGAGAGGAACCAGTATAAAATTCTCTGTCTCTATCTTTCTCTTACTCTCTTTTAGAAGCTCGTTTGATTGTGTTTTGTTTTCTATCGCTGCAAAATCTGATAAGTGTTTAAACTTTGAAGACATTTTTAAACTACCCAAAACACAATTCAACCCCCCCCCCCCCTTCTTGTGTTTTTCACACCTTCAGATTTATGTGATAATCACTTATTTATCTTAAAAGAACAATAAAAAAAGGTGTAGAGGAGGTGATTCTAGGCCAAAAAAGACCCAAAACCACCCCTCTATGATGAATCAAGAAAAAAGAGAACTAGAAGAGTAGAAATTTTTTTCTAGGGCCGGCAGGTTTCTTCTTTGTCATGTTAACCAATCAAATTTGTGAAAAAGCTTTTAGGGCCAGTAATTGTGTTATGTTAAACGTCTTAGACATAATTACTGTTATTTTAATAATTAATACAGTAAGTTTTTTGTTTTTTAATTATTTTTCTTTCTTTTCTTCTTCAAAATTTAGAATTTAATTATAATTATTGATAAAATACTCAATATACTATTGCATCATTTAAGTTTTTAAATTTTATATTTAGTTAAATCTCACTAATGAAACCCAAAACTCTCTTTAAACATTTCATTTTAAACCTCGCGGATTTTCTATGTTTTCCTATTATCACAACAACAATATCACTTACAACAACAATAAAGCAAATGAATTTTTTTTTCCATTTAAATCCTAACTCAACAAAAATGTTCATAAAATTCATTGATTGCAAGAAAGTTTCAACAAAAATCCCTTTTTATTTGTAACTCATCGCGATTTCAAAAAACAAATTTGTAACTCCACGCGTCTCTTTCTTTGAGGCAAATATATTGGTGTTAATCCTAATTAATTATGTGTTGCATAGTATTTGGAAGTCATGCGAGGTTATTATGAATGGATGTCAATTGGAGGTGGTAGTAAAATTAAAATTATGACTCACCCTTGCTTGAGAGGGGAAGAAATTTTTTGGGTGCATGCGGCATGCCCCTCAACCCCAAAGTGTGTATGATTTAAGTGTCAGTAATTTATTGTTACAGCCAAGGTTTCAAATAAAGGTCTGCGACCATAAAAACAACCAAGACAAAACGGTTTTGGTAGGTGTCGATATCGTTATTCGTTACTGTTATCACCGTTTTTTATATTAAAGAACAAATTTTGATTAATTCACACCGCGACGACCGCAATTATTGTCGTAACACCTGTACCGACCGAAATTGCGAAAACCTTTTACATAACCGAGACGAGACCGTTTTTCAAAACCTCAATTACTGGAGGGAAAGGTATGTGGAGAGGATTGTTGTCAATGAAAGGCGAGAAGAAGAAGCCAGGATCGTACGGGAGCAACAACAACAATGTGCCCAATGAAGATTCTGTCCTATAACATTCGAGGGTGGGGAAATTCGGCAAAACAGCGTCGTTTGAATACATTAATTAATTCAGGTGTGTTCGATTTGTGCTTATTACAAGAAACAAAAAGAGATAATATGGATGATTATATGATTCATAATTTGTGGTGACACAAAGATGTTCAATGGGTGGCGAAGCCGGCTGTTGGCTTTTCAGGTGGTTTCTTAATTATATGGAACAAGGACTCTCTTTTTTATCGTTTTAGTTTCACCGGTGTTGGCTATCTTGGCATTTGTGCGGAATGGAAATCAGAATTGTATTACATAATTAACATCTATTCTCCATGTAATTTAACTGGCAAGAGGAATCTTTGGGAATATTTGTTGGGTTTGAAAATGAATTTTGATCCCGGTGAATGGTGTTTAGGGGGAGATTTCATTTCTATAACTAGGGTGGGTGAACGAAGAGGCAGAGCAGGTGATGGTGGTCAGGCTGAACGGAAATAGTTTTCTTGTTTCATAGAAGCTATGGAGCTTATCGACATACCGGTTCTAGGTAAACGATTTACTTGGTTCAGATCAGACGGTTCCGCCATGAGTAGGTTGGACAGATTTCTCTTGTCGGATGGTTTCATTGAAAAGGGAGGCATTACTAATCAATGGGTTGGAGACCGAGACATATCGAATCACTGCCCTATTTGGCTTGACTGTTCCACTCTTAATTGGGGTCCAAAACCATTCAAATTCAACAATTGTTGGATTCAACACCTAAAATTCAAGTCTTTTGTTAAGGAGACGTGGGAGAATTTGAGTATACAAGGGAAGAAGGCATTCATTATTAAAGAGAAGTTTAAAAGATTGAAGGAGAGTTTGAAGAAGTGGAACAAAGAAGTTTTTGGCATCATTGATTTGAATATTAACAAAACAGTGAAGGATTTGAATGAAGTTGAGGATTTGCTAGCCAACGGAACTGATAATAGCGCGCTACACACCAAAGACTTGGCAAAAAAATTCTGGGAGCAGCTCTATTTTAAAGAAAGTCTTATTCAGCAAAAGTCTAGATCGAAGTGGATTCAAGAAGGGGATTCCAACACCCGCTATTTTCATGCGAGGCTTAAGGGCAGAAGAAGAAGAAACCAAATTGTCTCATTGAAGAAAGGAGATAATTGGATCTAGGGGGTGGATAATATCAAAACAGAAGCAGCAAACCATTTTTCTACTCTTTTGTCCGAGGAGTGGGAGAATAGACCCTTCTTGCAAGGTATTAATTTCAACTCTTTAACCGAGGCGGACAATGAATTTCTGTTAGCACCTTTTGATGAAGATGAAGTTAAGGATATTATCTGGAGCTGCGACGGTAAAAAGAGTCCGGCTCCGGACGGATTCAATATCAATTTCTTGAAGGCTTGTTAGGATATTGTGAAAATAGATGTGCTGGCTTTTCTATGAGAATTTCTTGGTAGTGCCATACTGCCTAAAGGTTTGATTGCGTCTTTCCTGACACTTATACCTAAGAAAGATCATCCTCAAGATCTTTACGACTATCGGCCCATCTGTTTGGTAGGGAGTTTATATAAAATACTATCTAAAATCCTTGATACTCGATTAAAAAAGGTTTTGGGTAAGTTGATTTCAAATTGCCAATCTGCCTTTCTTCCTAACCGTCAAATTTTGGACGGAGTTGTTGTGTTAAATGAAATCATCGATCTTGCGAAGAAAAGAAAGGATCAATGTTTGCTGTTTAAAGTTGACTTTGAACGAGCTTATGATACTGTTAGTTGGAGTTTTTTGGAGAAAATGATGTGTAAAATGGGGTTCTCCGAAGGTTGGCTTAGATGGATGCGTGCTTGTATTTTCCAAAGTTCGATGTCGGTTCTAATTAATGGCAGTCGACCTCAGACTTTAATGTTGGCTGAGGCTTAAGACAAGGTGATCCACTATCACCTTTCTTATTCTTGATAGTTGCGGAGGGTCTAGCAGGTATGATGAGACGGGCTACTGAACTAAACAAATTCAAGGGGTATAAAGTAAGCGGTAATATTCATTTTCAGATTTTACAGTTTGCCGATGATACTATCTTAGTGGGAGAAGGTTTATAGGAGAACATATGGACCATTAAAGTGCTATTGAGAAGTTTTGAATTAGTTTCTGGGTTGAAAATTAACTTCGTAAAGAGCAAGCTTTATGGTATTAATGTTGAAGATAAACTGTTGTCAGCAGGAGCCGCTTTTTTATCGTGTCGGGCTGAATCCATACCGTTTAAATTCCTTGGACTTCCGGTCGGAGAAAATCCTAGAAGGCTCGCGATGTGGCAATCGGTGGTGGATACTAGGGCCAAAAGATTAAACTCTTGGAGTGGGCGTTTACTCTCATATGGTGGTCGGTTAACGCTCATCAATTCTGTGTTGGCAAGCTTACCTCTTTATTTCTTTTCTTTCTCCAAAGGAATTTTCTTTGGGGAGGAGGTACGGAGGACAAGAGATTGTGTTGGGTCAAATGGGACCAAATTTGTCGACCCAAGGACGAAGGAGGTTTAAGAGTCAAGAATCTCGAGACTTTTAATCGGTTTTTGTTAAGTAAATGGAAGTGGAGATTTATTCAAGAAGGCGAAGCGATATGGGCAAACTTATTACAATTCAGATACGGTCATCTACCTTCCATTTGTTTGGGTGGAGAGCTCCTGCTCCGAGATCTAGAGATTCGACGTGGTGGAAGGACGTGATAGGAGTGGGGAGAGAGGAAGCGGCGGACTGTTTCAAGAATAATGTGAGCTGTATAGTTGGGGACGGTAAAAACATTGGTTTTTGGAAATTCAAGTGGTTCGGGAATCAATCTTTCAATGTTCTTTTCCCGCTACTTTTTGCCAAAGAATCTCAACCGGATATTTTGATAGCACATTGTTTGATCTCTGTAAACGGTTCCTTTGTTTGGGTGTGGCGTTGGAGTTCTCCATTGACTGTTTTGGAAGATTTACAGAGGATTGAGTTAGAAGTTTTGTTGGCTAGCTTCACTTTTCCATCGCAAATGGAGGACCGATGGCGATGGATACCAGGTACGAATGGTTTATTTTCTGTCCAATCGTGTTATAGTTCTCTTCTTCGCAACACAGAATGTTGGACACAAATATTCTGAATTCGCTTAAAGATCTGTGGCATAACGATGTCCCATCAAAAGTTCATGTTTTTGGTTGGAGACTTCTTTTAGATCGTTTACCGTCGAAGGCTGCTTTACAGCATAGAGGAATTTAATTGAACAGCAAGACTTGATTTGTATGTTTTGTGAGAATGCTATTGAGGATTGTGCTCATTTGTTCTTTTCTTGCCCAACAAGTGGAAGAATATGGCAAGAAATTTCAAAATGGTTGGGAAAGAGTATCACTGCATCAGGAGAAGGTTGGAGTCATTTTCAATTATTTGGTAACCTTCTAACAGCACATAAGTATAAGCGAGTCAGACATTTGATTTGGATGACAACTACTTGGAGCATTTGGAAACTTAGAAACAATATGATATTTAAAGGTGCAACTCTTCAAGCCCCCCAACTTGTTTTTTTTTTTATAAGCAAAAATGAATTATAAGGAGCACAAGGGGTACTCAACCCTTACAATTCAAAGGAAATATATAACAAATCAATGGAAACAACTTAAAGGATTTCTACACCAATCAGAGAAAGTAACAGGAGTAGATAAATCTCCCCGGCCTATAAACCAAAACTACGCAATGTAAATGATTTGATCTACAAGAGAAGGAATATTAACAAAATCTCCACGGAACACAATGTTGTTTCGCTTTCTCCATATACTCCAAGTTGTTGCTAACCAAATAAGATGACGGAACTTCTTGTAATGACCTCCTATTAGCAATCCTCCAAAAAGAGTGAAGTGATTATTTATATTAACAAAACCAATAGGGTTGATTCCCATCCACCGGAAAACTTTGGACCAAATTTGAGACTACACCGTGCAATTAAAGAAAATATGATTGATATCTTCTAATTCATTGAGCCAAAAAACACAACACCTCTCTAACATATTTGTAATTATACCTTTATTGTATAAAGCATCCTTTGTTGGTAGTTTCTCAAGCAACAACCTCCACCCAAAAATACTCACCTTTGATGGAACATTATTCAACCAAAGATCTTTGAACACTTGCACTGGCTGCGGGCCGATTAACGAAGAACTCCGAGTGGAAATCAAAGCTAAATATGCGGATGACATCAAAACTAGGGGTGTCAAAATGGATGGATTTGGATTGGATTGGATTGTTAATGGATGGACCAAAGTAATCCATTTGTCCATTAACAATCCATTGAAATGAGATCAAATAATCCAATCCAATCCATCCATTTAGAGATAAAATCCATCCAATCCATCCATTATCATCATTTTAATGGATGGATATCCAATCCATCCAACAAAATTAATTCAAATATTATTTTATAATTTATATATTACTTAAAGGTTGTTCCGTTATAAAATATCCAAATAATATTATGAAAATCGTCATAAAATATCCAAATAATATTATTTCTTAATTTAAATATAATTTCGATAAAATATTATTTAAAAATTGGCCGAAAACCCAAAAAAACACCAGAAAATCCTAAAAACGGCCGAAAACCCAAAAAACACCAGAAAATCCATAAATCGGCCGAAAAACCTAAAATCGGTCGAAAACACAAAAAAATCAACCGAAAAACCGAAAATAAAAAATTGGCCGAAAACCGAAAACATAAAAAATCGGCCAAAAACACAAAAAATTGGCCGAAAACACAAAGAATCGAAAGAAAACCGAAAACACAAAAAAACGGCCGAAAACCCAAAAATCGGCAGAAAAACAAAAAAACGCCCGAAATCCTGAAATCGGCCGAAAAACTGATTTTAGGTTTTTCGGCCGATTTTCTTTTTTTCGGCCGATTTTTGGGTTTTCGGGTGTTTTTTGGGTTTTCGGCCAATTTTTTGTGTTTTCGGTTTTCAGCCGATTTTAGGTTTTCGGCCGATTTTCGGTTTTTCGGCCGATTTTTCGGTTTTTCGGCCGAATTTTTGTGTTTTCGATCGATTTTTTGTGTTTTCAGCCGATTTTTGGGTTTTCGGCCGATTTTCGGTTTTTCAGCCGATTTTTTGTGTTTTCGGTTTTTCGGCCGTTTTTTTTAGTTTTTGGCCGATTTTTGAGTTTTCGGTCGGTTTTTGGGTTTTCGGCCGGTTTTTTGTGTGTTTCGGTCGATTTTCAGTTTTTCGGCCGATTTCTTGTGTTTTCGGATTTCGGCCGATTTTTTTATGTTTTCGGTCGATTTTTTTTGTTTTCGGCCGATTTTTGGGTTTTCGGCCGATTTTTTGTTTTTTTTTTTATTTTATTGTTATTGTTATTGTTATTATTATTTATTTTTTAAAGAATTTTATTATTTTTTTAAAAAAGTGACAATTCATTAGATTTAAAATTAATAATGATCAATTATCCATTGGATTTTAAAATTAAGATGGATGGATTGGATCCATCCATCTAATTAATTGGATGGATTGGATGGATAAATTTTTAAATGGATTGGATGGATAATGGATAAACGGATAATATTGACACCCCTAATCAAAACCATCTCTTGGGTATGGTTTAGAGGGAGGTCCGGTCATAAAGCTTATGTACCTTTATCGGATTGGTATCTTGATCCGTGTTTATGCTTTCAAAATATTTAAATTGTTTCTCTTTCTTGTAAGGGATTGAGTACCCTTTGTATTCCCTTATATGAATTCATTTGCTTATAAAAAATAAAAAAAAAATTCACCTATACATTTGGAGTTAAAAATTAACAGTGAGGGCCATTTTGATTAACGGAGATAAATTTAAGCACCAAAATGTAACCTTTATTAATTAAGAGAACAAAACAAAATCTAAAAATTAGTTAAGGGACCAAAAAAGTAATTAAACCGAAGTTTTTATATTCAACCTCTTAACAGGTCAAATGTATAAGAGTTTAACCATTAAATTATTAGTTTAATTGTTCTGTATTGTCGGTGTAAAGTTAATAAATGTGACATATTATGTGTTTCTAAACACAGTACATGATATATTGGTATATTATTGGACGCATGCGTAAAATAACTTTACACGGACAGTGTATATAAATTAAATTTTTAAATTATTAAATAAAAGAAATAAAAAAATATCACATGAAACACGATATCGATTAAAAAAGTAGCAATCATGAAACACGATATAGATTAAAAAAATAGCAATAATTATCAAGTTGGTTGTTGAAAACCTAAAAAATACGTGTTACTCAAATCGAAAGTCAGTACTCAGTGGCGTAGAAAAATGGATAAAATCATTTCGAGCGTATAATCAAATATATAATAGCAAATTGTCGCGTATATTTTGAATATTGATATTTTCAGATTTTTGTTATGAGTCTGATTGGTTAACACTAACTAGTTTGATATTAATTCTAATAGTTTTTAATATCGTTTTAACCAATATAAATTTTATAAAATTTACCGTTGGATTAAAAATTTATATCATATAGATAATAGATAATTTGTGTAAAATTTCAGATAAATCCAAAATCATTTGATATGTTATTGAAACACATAAAGATTAACGGTGTTTAAAAAAACACAAACCGTTAATTTTGATATATCTCAATAACATATCAATTGATTTTAGATTTGTCTGAAATTTTACATAAATGATCTATATGTTATAAACTTTCAATCTAACGGTGGATTTTGTAAAATTTATATCGGTTAAAATGCTATTAAGAGGTGTTAGAATTTGTGTCAAACCAGTTGGTGTTAGAATTGGTGGATTTTTTTTATATATGTGTAGTATATTTTATCTAATAAGTGTAGTTCAATTAGTAGTTAAACGAGACATTATTAGAGGGTTCATATTTCTAACTTTAAATTTCTCATTTCTTCATATTTTAAGTGTCTGAATCTAGTCACTAAACTACTTGACAAACAAAAAATAATACTCCCTCCGTCTCTATTTATAGGAACCAGTTTGACAAAAATGTACTATTCATTCGATTTTTATTACACTATTTTTTTTTTGTAAACAATGTTAGTTGTTAGTATATTACAATGTTAATTTTTTCCTTGTCAGGACTTGAACTCTGGACCTCTAACTCCTTAACCTTTAGCTCAACTAGTTTAACCAACTGGCTTGACACCAATTCTAACATAAATAATGTTTGACAGAATTAAAAACCAAATTAGCATATATATTTTTTAAACAGGCAAAAATGACATAATTTATATTGTAAGTAAGGCAACTAAATTCTATTTAAAGGCATGGTGATTTTATCATTTCATATCACTGATCCTTCTTTCTTTCTATTAATTGAACATATATATTTTTATTCTCATAAAGGAAATGGTGCTCGCTGGTAAACTTAGTACTGAACTTGGGATTAAATCATCCGGTGCTGAGTTCTTTAATGTATTCACAGCACAACTTCATGATGTTGCAAACATTTGTGATAGAATTCATGCTAGTAAGCTTCATGAAGGTGATGACTGGCATCACTCTGAATCAGTTAAACATTGGACTTATGTTATAGGTAATTAATTTTATTTCTCTCTCTCTTTTTTGTTTTTTTTTTATAAACTACTTTTAATTTTTTTTTTTTTGGTCTTAGATGAAGTGGTAAATATAATGAAATTAAACTCACACAACTGTGAGATCCCGGGTTCGAACCCGAGTCATGACGTCCGGCCTAACAATTTCGGTATTTTTGCCAGTTGAGCTAGGACTTCTAGACATAAACTACTTTTAATCTTGGTTTCTAAATGATGCGAGAATTTTTAGTTTACTAGATCATATGTGATTTATTATGAATAAATTCCTGCTCAACTAATTTTTTTTAGAGCTTCGACCCTCTTTTATTAAAAACAAAAAAATGCATCTATGTTTTTTTTTTTTTTATGAAGCTAATTTTTCATTTATTTATTATTGTGGTGTTATTTTTATCAACGACAGATGGCAAGGTACACACATGTAACGAGACTATTGAAGAAATTGATGAAGAAAACAAAAAACTAATTTTGAAGATATTTGGTGGAGATATTGATGAACACTATAAGGTATTTAAGATCACCCTTGAAGGAATTGATAAGGATAGTAGCAATGCTACTGTTAAATGGACTATTGAATATGAGAAAATCAATGAGAACATTGATCCTCCAAATGGCTACATGGATTACCTTAGCAACGTCACTAGAGATGTTGATGCTCATCTTGTCAAGACATAAAATTGACGTATCTAGACTGTATTATAGATCAGATACATTAAATATGTAATAAAGCTGAAAAATTACTTTGTGCTTATAATTAAAATCGGAGGAAGTATACCAAACATTAGTTGGTTCAGTGGTGATTGACGCTGAATTTGGTAGGAAGAACCACAGTTCGATCCCCCACAACTGCGTTCGAAAGGGGGCTAGAGCCACTTGATGTCAGAACTAACCCCGAACCAGATTAAACTGGTGGTGAAAACCAAACAAAAAAGACCGGAGGAAGTATATAATAAATAAAGATTAATGGCCTAATGGAGGTTGCTTTGATGTGTGTTTAATTTGTCTATCTATATAATTAATTAAGTGATGTTTGTAATATAATGGCATGTAACATAAGCATGCATATATGTATTTGATTTTCTTTATGTGTACCTAATATCATATGCATGGGATAATATCTATTTTAATATTAATTTGTTAGTTTATTTTAAATTAGTGTATGATAAAAATTTTTACAAGCAAACATTTTAAGTGAATTATTTTAAGGGATACTCTAACGCAAAATTTTTTTCTCTCATCTCTACAATTATATCTTTACTCTTATATTTTAAGTGAACTACCAATTTTATCCTTATATACAAACTAAAATCCTTCATTTTTTCAGTTTTTCTTACAAATGTTCAAAGTTTTTCGGTACACAAGAGACAACAAAAAATTAAATGTCTAAATTGTTAAAATTTCTACTAATTCATAAACGAAATTCTACTGAAACAGCGGAAACACAATTGAATTAAATAGCCAAAATATCTCCAGCCATTGCTCTTGGTTAAAGATTGTTCTTTGTTGAGATTTGCTTTTGCTAGACGATGTTGAGGCTCTTCTAAACCTTTATGATCTCACTTAGATGGTGTAAGTTTACTGTATAGAGATATCAGACATAGGAAACCAAAACAAAATATTGCACTCGTTTATATAACTTCTGTCCATCACAAAAGTAATTGGATGTGCACCAGATCAACTATTCCGCTATCTCTTAGTGGATAGTTACTAAATTGAGGGAAAGAATAAAAGACCACTTTAGGCTTAATGGATAATTACCACAATGTGCACTTAGTAAGTAATTACCATATATTTAAATAAATAAATAAAAGAGAATAAATCCAACATTCTCCCACTTGGTCGACATATTCTTTCACTCACAATAATAAGAAACAAAGTACATGGATCATAGCGATATGTCCTCTATAATATCGAGTATTACATTCCATGTATTACAATGTAATGTGTCTCTAACTAAATATAACTTAATGAATAAACTCATAACATTTATGTTTATTCAGGTTCCAAACTTAAACGATATTTCTCAAAACCAAATTTGTACGTACACTTTAGAACTTAAAACATGAGAAAATATTATATATAGAGTTTCATAAAACCAAAAGTCGTTCTTACTACGAAAATCAAATATAGGAACCAAGTCCCAATTTTTCTACATGATCCTTAAATTTCTATAGTGGCATGCCTTTAGTCAAAGGATCGACAATCATCAATTCAGTACTATTATGATCAATAACAATTATTTGATCCTTAATGCGCTTTCTTATGGCTAAGTAATTAATGTCGATATACTTAATTCGACTTCTACTTATGTCATTCTTAGCCATAAAACTGCAACTGAATTGTCACAATACATCTTTAGTGGTCAAAATTGAATCTACAATTTTCAACCCAAAATGAAACTCTTCCTTTATACACCATGTGATGTAGTCTCAAACAAAATACGAACTTAGCTTCTATTGTGGAACTGACGATCAAGGTTTGATTTACGCTTTTTCAAGAAACAACTCCACCGGCTAACATCAAAATGTAACCGGATGTTGATTTTCTTAAGTCAACGCAATCCGCAATGTCTGAATCAGAATAACCTTTGATCTCCAAATTTCAGTTCGCAATACATAAGCATGTGGTATTCGGTTCCTTGAAGGTACCTTATTACTTTATTTGCAGCTTTCTAGATTTCCATATATGGATTACTCTAATATATATCCAACATCCCAATTGCAAATGCAATGTCAGGCCGTGTGCGAACCTTAACATACATTAGGCTTCCAACAGAGGAAGCATATCGAATAAATATTATGTAACGTAAATTTTAATGTCATATAACTTAAAAATGTGAAATCGGTGAACAATCTTTTATCTGAATTCTCTCTAAGACCTTATTGATATAAGCCTATTGTGACAAATCTAGAATTCTACGAATTCTATCTCTGAATTTTAATGTCAATGACATACGTCACCCATATCCTTCATATCAAAACTCTTATAGAGAATAGATTGTTTCACCTCATATAAAAAAAACTTTATCATTGGTAGCAAGTAAAATGTCATCCATACACAAAATAATGAAACCAAGTTTTCTCCCACTGACCTTCTGGTATATACAATGATCCATAATGTTCTCTACAAATTCAAAGGAAGAGATGACATCATGAAATTCTAAATACAATTTACGGGAAGATTGTTTGAATCCATATATGGATTTCTTAAGCTTGCATACCACATGCTTATCACCTCTAGAAGAGAACCCTTACGGTTGTTTCATGTAAACCTCTTCTTCTAGATCTCCATTTAGGAATGCAGTTTCCACATCTAAGTGAAAATGTTTCATAATCATTTTCAGTACTAATATTATGGTCTGACTCTTATAAATATACCACATAATCACTAGCTATATATATGTATGGCTTACTTTCTCTAGTAGACTTTCTTTATATATGCTCAATAATTTCAGAAATTTTTGAACGTCTTCATTTACTAGATTATTATCAGCCGCTGGTGGAACTTCATTAATTGGTTGTCTAATATCCGTTTGAACTTGAGGGGTACTATGAATGACAATCAATTGATCACTTGAAGTAGAAGGTTCAACATCAATATTACCTTTATCAGAACTAATGTCCTGGAATTGATTCCTCCCACTTATCAAGACATTTTCAAGAAACTTTGCATTTATTGATTCCACAATTCTAGTGCTATGAGATGGACACTATAACTTATACCCTTTAGGTTTTTTGGCATATCCAATGAGATACCTACTTATAATCATAGGGTCTAATTTATTGTGGATTGTAAACTCTTACTTTAGACGGGCATCTCCGAATGCATATATGACACAAACTCGGTTTCCAACCTTTAAATAACTCAAAATGTGTCTTTGGGACAACCTTGGTTGGAACACGGTTCAATATATACGCTGCCGTTTCAAGAGTTTCACCCCACAATGAAAATCCGGAGTAGCTAAACATACTCCTAACTATGTCCATTCTCAATATATCTATAATAATATTCTACACCTCTATAATTTCTCACGATCTTAATTTGCTTTTCACATTATTTTCTACTTCAACCTTAAAACTGTATAGGCTTCCAACGCTTCGTAATTATTATGAAGCATGTAGACATACATATATCGTGAGTAATCATCAATGAAGGAGATGAAGTATTTCGGACCTTGTATGTCCATGTCTGGACAACAAATACCTGAATGTATGATTTCTAATATTTCAGTTTTCCTCTTAGCACCTTTCTTATGTGTGTTAGTTTGCTTTCCCTAAATGCAATTTACACAAGTCTCAAAATTAGTGAAATTTAAAGTACTAAGTACTCCATCATTCACTAGTCTTTCAATTCTCTAAATGGAGATATGTCTTAATCTTTGGTGCCACAGAATAGAGGACTCCTTATTTATAACACATCATTTAGTTTCAGCTTGAACATGCATAACATTATTAGTGGCATCAATTTGAAAAATTAATTACGAAAGGGGACCATTGGATAATACATCATTTTCCGACAAATTTATATTTATAAAATAAACTGAAAGACATTTCATAAAAATAAAGGATTATCCCAATGGTTCAAGCTTTAAATGGAAATTAATTTTCCGGAAAAATTTTAGAACATTAAAAGTCTTTTCCAGCTTTAAAAACGAAGCCACTACAAAATAAAAATATTGCATGTTCCAACAACCTCCACATGTGAACACATCTTACTTACTGAGTAGATGTTTTGCTCAATTGGAAGCGGTTTCCTTAAGCTGGACATACCTTGAAAGGTATTCAAAAACATGGATTGTAAAACCAAATCAATCCACTTGTGTTATAAATAACATCAACCATATTAGACCCATAATAGACAAATGAGATTGATTTACCTTTAATGATCATGCTTTTTCCCATAATTGTTATTATAACATCTTAATTCATTTTCATCACCAACCTTTTTTCTTCTTGAACACACATGGTCAAGAATTCATTGACTGACCATTTATCCTTATGTGTGTTACAAGAAATTATGAACGGTTGATATAAGGATGGAAGAGTGCTCAAAATATAATGCACAAGGAAGGATTCAGACATGTTAATTAATCTCAAGAGTCTTTAGTTGTGCTGCTATATCCTACATTCACATGATGTGCCCACGCACACCTTTCATATGGATGAGCTTCATGGATGAAAACTTCATAATTAAGGTCCTAAAAAGTGTGTTATCTAATGTTTTAAACTGATCATCATTGGCCTTAGGCAATGCTTGAACATTATTATGACGATCAACAGAACCACAAATGCTAGCAGAGATGTTGGTCTTTATGAATATCATACTGAGACAATTAGATTGCTCCCACATTTCATAAAGATCAACATCTTCCTAAAGGCTAGCTTTGTTGGAATTTTTAATCCAGTGTTGGACTTATATGTGAATAATTATGTGTTGTGGACTGTCACTTAAGTTAAGCTCAATTATAAGTGATCTACTAAGGTGGGCTTTTGAGTATCTAATAGGGTGTGGGCCTTTAATGTGTAGAGACCAGTGGGTAATTCTATTTTGTGATGGGTTAAAATAGAAATACCAATAATTAACCCTAATTGGGTTCTATAAATAAGGAGGTTATGGTCCCCGGGTCGCACACGGTTTCTGGCTCTTTGTTGACATCCCATTATCACAAAGATACAGAGAGAATAACTAAAGGCTTCTCTCATGGAGAGTGTGTTGATCTGGAAGACCAAACCAACATTAATCGGCACTATATGAACTCAGGTACGCTTCCGCTTATGTTTTTGTTTACGGTAATTTTCTTGATGATTAACATGATTGGGTTCTAGGGTTTCCAAATCAAGTTTAATTCTAACAAGCTTATGTAACAGGAGGCGGTTCGTCTTTCCGAATATCATAATCAATGTTCATTCATTCTAAATGAAGAACAAATTTCTCCTTCCACACCTTATAGTTTTCAATCCTTAGTTCGGGAATTTCACACTTAAAATTATAAACTTTTATAATCTGCATTGCCGCAAAATTAATAAACATACATGCTTATAATAATAAAGATTTGAGACTACTAAACAAATATCATGTTTTATCAATGTAAATCATGTTTCCAACTATGAACCTAGTGACACAAAACTTACCTGTGGGCCAAAGTTTTATTCAATTAGACTCATATAACTTAACGATAAAACTATCAAATTATGTTCCTTTTTCTAATCCCTGCTGGTAAATTAAAAATTATAATTAAAAAGAATCATCATCTATTTAAATTATAAATAATAATCATCATATATAACAGCAAAAAAATACATCATAATTTAAAATGATTAGAACTAAAATTATAGTTAGGTTTTTCAAAAATAAAAAATCAGTTTTAACTTTTAATTTACTTTAAAATGACTAGAACTAAAATTATGCAAAAAATAATGACAACATAGAAATTTGCTAAAACAAAGACTTTGGACACACCACTACTAGATATATGTTTATTTCCTGCGGATTTGAGTTCCCATCTAATACCTTTGTAGATAATTATATCATAAAGAAAATTAGCAGGTAAAAATAAAATCTTGCAGGAAACACCTCAGATAAATCCGCAGGAAAAATAATCATCAATCCATAGCAACCTCAATGGCTCAATCCCTTCACCATCAACACCAGGTCTAGGTTCAACTATTCAACAAAAACATCAATAGGATCAATCAAAAGCACTTTTCAAGCTTTCAGTACATGAGCACCTATCAATAAAGGGACAATTCTTCCACACACAAGATGAAATAGATGCACTTACAAGTAACGGACACCACTCTTCATTCAAAAAGGAGATCTACAAAATTGGAACCCTAACTTGAATGGAACGACAAAATTGAATATATAACAATAAGCCTTCATTGGTAATCCTTCGTTGAGAAAATATCAATTCCGAATTTCAGATTTGCAAAACGTGCAAATTTAGGTCACTGTGATAGGGTTTTATTACCTTCGCAATAGAAAGACAAACACCGAACCGCTGCGAAAGCGACTGAGAACGTGAAATCAAACTCATGACAGTTGATGAAAATGCCCGAAGGACTAAGAACGTCAACCGGTTCGCTGAACGGTGTTAAACGACGCTGAACGTATTATAAAAAAAACCTCTGTTTTTGGTCTTATAATAAATACTCTTTGTTTTTGTTTGATAAATCTTGATCTTAATTTTTAAATAAAAAAATTAAACGTTTCACCCGGAATTTTCTGAAGTAGTAAAATTCGCAGGAAAATGGATGGCCAAAATTTGTAGGAAAATCTTTAGGAATACCTGCGGAATTTCCTAAAACAAGAAAATCTACAGGAAATGGCTTTGAGTGGCAAAATCCGCAGGAAAAGCCTTGGGAATACATGCGAATTATTTTCCGCAGGAAATATGCAAATTTCTAGTAATGCACAAACATATGATATTTTGTGAATGATATTTTTTTTTTTTGGTCAGGTAGCTAGCCTAGCGGCTTGAAATACCACCCTTAATGTGGATAAGTGGGATGACCAAGGTTCGAACCCCGGTCCCCTGCATAATAATGCATTATCCCTACCAACTGAGCTAAGCTCACGGGACTTGTGAATGATATTTTATTTACTAAACATATGATATTTTATGAACATTCATAATATATAACTAATATTATAGGACTTCAAAATTAATCTATTAAATACACCTGATATTTTATAAAAACTAACGTTATATAACTATTATTGTAGGACCTCAAAACTTTTAATTGAGGCCCACAAAATTTTGAAGCATGATGCCGTCGCCCACCCCGCACACCCATGGGGGTCGGGCCTGTCTCACTAGTACTTATATTTTACAAATCAAATTTGTTTTAAAATAGGTGATAAACAATTTTTTTTGTCAAGTATTCTAATAAATAGAATTTTACCTTTTAAAAATTAATAAGTTGAGTCAAGCTCGGCCTGCACAGATGTGCCAGGTGTGGGACGGTCTCAAGCCTCAAAATTTTGAGGGTCTAGACTCAAAATTTTATGGTCCTATGATAATAGGTATGTAGTATTATTTATACTTGTAAAATATCAAATGTGTATCAATAGATTAATTTTGAGGTCTTAAAATAATATTATATGTTGTCAGTGTTCATAAAGTATCATAGGAGTACCAATATATTAGTTATCTATACTCATAAATATAATTTTAGTACATTTTAATTTTTGTATCAAATTTAATCTTAAATTAGGATGTCTCCTTTTAACATTATACATAATTACGCCTTCATAGATCCATATCTACTCTATAGAATTCTAATTCACACCTCCCCTCATTGCTACTACTACATTAGTTGGCCCAATTTAATTAAAGCTCTATCCAATGTTGTAAAACACGTAAATCGGATTAGGATCGGGAGAAGGGTAATAGTTCGTAACTCGGGTAATCGTAACACGAATCGTAAGATTCTACAAAAATAAAGGATCAAAGATCGGAGAAGGATTGTAATACAAAATCGTAGGATCGTAACCTCTAAAAATAACTCAACATAAAAATTAAGATTTAAAACTTAAACTCAAAACTCAAATAATTCAACATAAGTTCAAACAGAGACAAATGACATAACTTGAAATGAAATCAAATCAAAACAGAAGCTATCTTAATTCAAACTAAAAGCTAACTAGAAGCTAACCAAAACAGAAGCTAACTTTAATCCAAACTAGAAGCTAGTTGAAGCAAATCAAAACAGAAGCTAGTTGAAGCTAACCAAAACAGAAGCTAACTTAATCCAAACTAGAAGCTTACTTAAGCAAATCAAAAGCTAACTTAATTCAACATAAGTTCAAAACATAAGCAAATAATTAAAACTGAAGCTAACTTAATCCTACTATAAAACGGCCACTCTAGATATCCATGATATTATTCAATCCAAATTCAGGAAAATCATCCTCCATATGATCTTCATTCTCATCAATTTCATCTTCAACATGATCATTGTCATTAGGAATCTCCAAATCATCTCCTAGTGCAGCACCAATACCAACATTAGCATCTTCTTCTCCAACTTCAATTGGAGCATCCAAATCAAAATCTGAATTGTCTTCTACATTATCCGCAACCCACTCATCATCAGAAGCAAGATCATCTATGTCATAAACCTTTCCTTTCCTAGCTTGCTTCTTCTTGTTTAGTGTTGAGTTTACCATCACAAAGACCACATCATTCATGGTCTTTTGCTTTAAACGATTCCTTTTCTTGGTGTGGACCTAAATGTTTATATAATTAATTAAAACACAATATACTAGATAATTTAAAAAACAAAGTATATATTAGTTTATAAATTTTAAAATCTTACCCTCTCAAAGGCGCTCCAATTACGCTCACAGCCGGATGAGCTACATGTCAAGCTCAATATTCGAATAGCAAACCTTTGCAACTCCGGACATGTATCACCATACGATTCCCACCATTGTGCCGGAGTTTTGGTCTTAAGTGCACATGTAGCTAATTCACCACCAAACATTCCAGCTTTACTTTTGAATTCCTCCAATTGAGCATCAATCTTAATTCTTTCATCCCTATTTCCTACCATCCTTTTCAAGCATTTATACATTCCCTCTTTAACCTCAAAATCAGCCTTAAAGGTAGGACTATAATGCATTTCAGGGTTAAGGTAATAACCAGCAGCATGTAATGGCCTGTGCAGCTGCTTGTCCCATCTTTTGTCAATTATTTCCCACAAGGGAGTGTAGCTAAAAGAGAGAAAAAAAACTGAAATAAATATCTCATTGAAGTATAGAAATTTCTAAACCAAACAAGTGAAAAATGAAAGATTATTACCTCCTTTGAACCCCATTGAAGCCAGTTTGTATCTTCTCTTTAGCTTGATCCATTGCTTCATAAATGGATCCCATGGCTGGCTTTTTATCAGAGTCTACTATGCGCAGCACACCGATTAAGGGAAATGCACCCCTCAAACAGAGGATGATGTTTTTCCAAAATCCCTTATCTGTAATCTGATTTTCAACAAAAATTCCATCATTCGATTTTGAAAAAGCACTAGATTTCCACTACTGAGATGTGAACATCCTTATCAATGCTCCCTTATTGTCATGCAAGCATCCTAAGGTCAAATAGGAAGTGGCAAAGCGAGTGGCAGCAGGTCTAATCAAGTCTCCACCTTTAGTAAAATGATGCAACAATGACATAAGGCCAGTTCTTGAATAGATATAAGTTGTGATTCTTTTACCGGTAGCGATTGTCTCCTTGTGGAGTGGTATGTTTTTCTCAAAATCCTCCAGCATCAAGTCGATGCAGTGAGCTGCAAAAGGTGTCCAATACAAGTGTTTGCGCTTCTGCATCAACAATTCGCCTGCTGCCTTGTAGTTTGCTGCATTGTCCGTGACGACTTGAACAACGTTCTCTTCCCCGATCTCATCAACGACCTCGTCCATCATCTTAAATACTTTATCAGCTGTCTTGGTGATGTCTGATGCATCAATAGACTTCAAAAAAACAGTACCCTTAGGACTATTGACCAAAAAATTAAGTATAGTTCTCCTCCTTCGGTCTGTCCATCCATCTGTCATGATGGTGCATCCTGTTTTCTTCCAAACAGCTTTATGTTCCTCCAAAATCAGCTTTGTTGCTTCAACTTGTTTGTTCAAATATGTCACCCTTACCTCATGGTATGATGGTGGCTTAAATCCCATACCATGTCGGGCAATAGAAGCACACATCTTCACAAATTCTTCACTCTTCACCGCCTTGAATGGAATAACATTGTTGTAAAAGAAAGAAGCAACATCCATGCATGCATCTTCCCTTACACTCTTCTTGAAAATGCTATTGATAGTAGCTTGATTGTTCTTTCTCTTAAAGAGATTTGCTGCACCATCAACTTCTGATGACATTTTTCTTTTTCCGGCTCCGTCTACCGATTCAGCAATGACATCAATTTGTTCCTCAAACTCTGCAGTTTGTGTCTTCTTAACAAGTTTTTGTTGCAAAGATGCAACAACATCCCACATCTGAGCCTTAACTTCAATTGGAACTGCAGTGCAAGCTACAACATCCTTCTGTGTTCCTGCCAAATGGTGTTTCAACCGGTAAACACCTCCTGAGATGATCTTTTCACAATATTTGCATTTGATTTTCTTTCCAGTTTTGTCAATTGCAACACCATGGTTCCAAGCAATGTCAGTTTTCTTTCCAGCAGTGTTTCTGTTTTGTATAACACTAGTTGCACCATTGGCAATTGTTGCAGCAGCAGTGCTACCATTAGTCACAGGGTTTGAAGACATTTTTAGGGTAAATAAGAAAGAGATGAAGGTGATAAAAAAACAAAGGAAACAGAACAAATAAATGGTAATTGACTGGTATGTTAATCCAAGTGATAGAGAGGGAGAGAAGTTGGTTATATAGTGGAAGTGTGGAGGGAAAATTTTGTTCAATTGGAGGGAAAAAAATTAGTGCATTGACTAGGGGAAGTCGCTTCACGTCCATGGGTATGGGGCTTGTGTGTTGAAATGGTTTTTCAACTGCTTTTGCTGATAAAATGGTGCTGCAGGTCCATGAATGTGGGGATTGTGTGTTTGAAAAGTTTTAATTAAAAAAAGAAAAAAGAAAAAAAGAAAAAAGAAGCAACGGTGGGAACAAAATAAAAAGGGGTAAGGATTAGTTAAATAAAAAATAAAAAAAGGGATAAGAATTAGTCAGAAAAAAAAAGGGAAAGGGATAAGGAAGGAAACGGTGGATTTATTAGAAAAGTGAAACGTGGATTTACTAAAAAAGTGAAACGGTTTTGTAAAAAAAAAAAAAAGTGAAACGGTGCGTTTTAGTAAAATACAAAACAGTGTGTTTTAATAAAAAACAAAACGGTGCGTTTCAAGTCTTCTTCTTTCTCGCGACCCTTTCAGAATCGGAACGAACATCGTTTCCACGATTCTGCGATTCAGATCGCCGATCCGGCGCCGATTCTCTTCTCCGGCGATTCTGAGCACGATTCTGATCGCTTAGGGATGGGTAAAGCGTAAACTCGTCCGAGTCAGCGAGTTGACTCGCGATTTTGACAACACTGGCTCTATCTACATCATTTTACTAATCCACCGATATTCTCTTTTTCTTATCTCTACAATTTTTTTACTTACACCCCCCATGCTCCAACATCTCTTCTTATTACTTTCTACTTCTTTTTATTTTAACTTTTATTTACCAACTATTTAATTATTCGCCACAAAATAATTAAATAAACATCGTCAATCAACACCATAACAACTAAATAATTAAATAAAATAAAATTCTAATTTTTGGGGCATTACAATGAGTACTTAACATCATTTTTTGTTGTGGCTAGTTATCAAGAAGACAATATATATATATATATATATATATATATATATATATATATTTAATATAAAAAAACTGAAAACATACTTTTATGTGGAAATTGTGCTTAATTATTAAGAGGAAAAAAAAATTATTTACTAAAAAAAACTGAAAATCTATTTTTATGTGAAAGTTATTTTTCAATATATACAAATATTTAGTTTTTTTTTTGTAGTTTTTTTAAGGGTAAAATAGGTATAATGAAAAAGTCATCCCAAAAATTTGTATCCTTTTTATGTATAGTAAGATAAGTAACGTCATTGTGTTCTTTCTTGCAAAATTTATTGAATTAATATTTTTTCGATTAAAGTAATTGTTCCGTGTATAACTTTTGTGTAATAAATTATAATTAATATTAATAATTAAGGAACGAAAAAAGTATAAGTTGATAATTCAAAATCAAATTATGAAAGATTTTGTTATTTATTATTCAATTCCTTTTTTTATTAAAGCAATTGTCCCGTGTATGATTTAATTTTTTTATTAAAGCAATTTTTCCGTGTTAATTCATAAGTTTTTTTTACATATGTTAATTCATAAGTTTTCACTTACAAAAATTATATCTTTATAACCTGATTTCATAAACTACCTTATAAAACTTATAATAAGTCAATCCAAACGGGCTCACTATGTTTTTTTTTTCTTTCTATTTTTATGTTCTTTTATTTTCAAGTTACTATTTTTTCATTCAAAAAAAAGTTAGTACTATTTTGTATGTGTATCTTTTATATTTATTTTTGTTCCTATTTTATATGTAAATTTCTTTTAATTAATTTTTTTTGTTAAATATATTGGATTAATATTTTTTTTAGAGGTTGTTTCAGATGCTATTTTTAAGGGAAGATTTCTTTTATGTCTATCTTTTTTTATTCTTCCTTTTTTTGTTTTTTTTGTTTTTTTTTTTATTTTAGAGTTAAAATTACATTTAAGGGCATAAACTCTGAAATGTTATTAAACTTGATTGGATAAATTTGGTATTTTAGTGGTAGTTTCTTTTAATATATTGTAAGTAGATATATAAGTAAAAATTAACTTTTTAAATTCATTAAAAAAAGTGATATATCTAATTTATATATATGAGACGAAAGAAAGTACTAAAAATTAAAAAAATAAAATCAGAATTGTTCTTGAAAACTTCAACCTCTATCACATTTATCTCTCATATTTGTCTTCATCGAGGGGGAAAGCACCATAGATCGTATTTTGGGATGCACAGATAAGATAGCAAGCTTTAGGTTGTTTGTTTGATTATGTTTAGTTTGGTTTGGGCATATAAAAAGGGGAGGCAATGAAGTGGCCCATCAAATATAATATGGATGGAGAGACACCTCATGTTGTATATTACCAATCTATTTTAGATGTTCAATAAATTTTTTAGTTTTTATCAACAACAAAAAAATAAATTAAAATTGGAATATGACACCAAAAGATAAAGTAACAAATAATTTAGGAAATTCAAAAAATAAGATTTACTCCATATAACAAAAACTAGAAAAAAGATATAATATATTTAGTTTGTTGAGATATAGTATTTAGGTAGAGTTTTAGTTGTATAAGGAGTGTACAACAATACTTATATATAGTAAAGTAAATCTCCATTCAAAGTATCTCAATTCCACGTTTAATTATAATTTTCTTTACTCATCTTTTCTATCCATCTCGATAGCAAAGTTACAAGGCAAGAACAATGAAAACCAAGATTTCACTTGTAGGATGTTTTATCATATTATTGTTAATAGCATGTTTTGTGGCACTACTTATAGTTAATTATGCAAAAGATATTGAATACATCAATGAACTACCATGTGATGAATTTTATGTTGTTGAAGAAGGGGAAACTTTGGATAGCATAGGATTTAAGTGCAGCGATCCTTACATCATATCTAGAAATCCGCATGTTCATGATGCTGAAGATATTTTTCCGGGTGAAGTACTCAGAATTATAGCCCAGCCATTTGATGATGACGATGATTTCTCTTTGTAATGATTTTAATTTTCTTAAAATTCATCTTCGTTTAATTTATTTTGTTCATGAAATTATATTCTCTTAAGTATTGTTGTAATATAGTTACGATTAAAAGTAGTTATAATTACTGTTATTTTAATAATTTATACAGTAAGTTTTTTGTTTTTTAATTATTTTTCTTTCTTTTTTCTTCAAAATTATAGAATTTAATTATAATTATTGATAAAATACTCAATATACTATTGTATCATTTAAGTTTTTAAATTTTAATATTTAAATCTTACTAATGAAACCCGAAACTCTATTTAACTTTTCCTCCTATCACAACAATAACATCACTAACTTCTCTCTACCAAAAAAAAAAAAAAACATCACTAACTTCTCGAAAAAACATTAAAGCAAATGAATTTTTTTTTTCCGTTTAAATCGTAACTCAACAAAAATTTTCATAAACTTCATTGATTGCAAGAAAATTTTCAACAAAAATCCCTTTTTATTTGTAACTCCACGCGGTTTAAAAAAAAATTGTAACTCCATGTGTCTCTTTCTTTGAGGCAAATATTGGTGCTAATCCTAATTATGTCTGGCGTAGTATTTGAAAGTTATGTGAAGTTATTATGAATGGGTGTCAATGGAAAATTGGAGGTGGTAGTAAAATTAAAATTATGACTGACCCTTGCTTGAGAGGGGAAGAAAGTTTTTGGGTGCATGCCCCTCAACCTATTACAGGAGGGAAAACAATGGGATATTGCTAAAATTCACTTTTTTTTTTCATCAGCAATACTGAAGCTATTATCAGAACATCTTTAATAGAGGAATTGAAGGATGATTAGTTAGTATGACATTCAGAGAATCATGGTAATTACACGGTTAAGTCCAGATACAAAAATTATTTCATGATGAATAAATAGCATATCATAGTAATAAAAAAAATGCCTATTATAATTTATAATATATGTTGGGGGTAGAGATTCGAACCCCGATCATCCATTTATCCACCTTATGCGGTGGGAGGCTTATTCCTTTGTCCATTATGAAAGGCTAAATGAGAAATAAACAATGGTTACAGTAAACAAAGAATGAAATATAATTACAAGCAATATTTTTATATCAAATATATTCTAAGGTCATGTGGTGACTTACATGAGTTAGAGGGACACATATTATTCTGATTTGAATGAAGTTTTTTTTTTTTCAAAAAATAAGTCACAAGAGCTTTTACTATATAAAGTAGCAATAAACCATTTTTTTTATTTGACATGCAACGATGAAAAAAATGAATGAAATTCTCAAATTTGTTTATAGTATAACCTTCTTTGTTTCCCTATTTCTCGTTGTAGTAAACGTTGGAGGTAAGCTTATTTTCATTGTTGGTTTTTTTTTTTTTTTATACACTATTTTTCAGCTCATTTTTGTAATATTTTTCTTAAATTCTTATTTTATATTTCAGGAAACTGTATTTCAGACGTGCATTGTATGTATCTTAGGTGTCACTCTCTTCAATTTAGGCCAGCATTGTCTTCAAAATGAATGTTTCTGCATTAATCGTTAATAATCAAAGTAATCTTATTATTGGTTTGTTGTATTCTTCAAAACAAAGTATTCTTCAAAATGAAATAACAACTTTGTTCGAGCATCACTTCTTTTTGTAATATTATATTATTGGTTTGTTGTATTCCTAAGAATTTAATGTTGTTATTTCTTTGATTTTGAAGTTATTACTATTGTTTTGTTTTTTTATCGTAAAAAAACAATACAAATTAAAGTTAGAGTATGATTTTTCAATTTTAATCTCAATTTAAACTCTTTTATTTACAAATTTATGCTTTTTGCTTAATTAAATAATTGCATAATTTTAAATTCGAATAAAATGAAATTCAATCTTTTCCTAATTTAAATTATGGATTAATTCTCATCTCTAAATCATTCTAAAAATAATAATAAAAATTAAAGCTGATCGTAATTTTGTATATTTTGGAAAGAAAAAAATTGTTGAGAAGATTGTGAGGTGGCAATATCGGAATCACTTAAGATGGTGGGTCTAGGTATTGTTACAAAGAACAATGACATACACAACTTCATCTTCTTTTCTTTTTTTACTATAATAAGAGTCGTAACTTTTTAAGCGGGCTTTAACGTATATTAGATTGTATTGGTCCAAATAAAAAAAATTAACATTTAAAATTAACATACCAACTCAATTATTTTTATAATTTTTTTAATTATAATTTGTTCGGGCTTCCTGATAGGAAATAACAACACTAAAGAAGAAAAATAAACACAATCACAACACAAGAAAATAATGTGGAAACTCCAAACCGGAGAAAAAACCACAAACAGTTGTCTAAACCGACAACTAGAAAATTATCACTATGTGAAAATTATTACAACACATAGATTTCTCTCACTCTCACCCCAATGCCCCAATACAACCACACTCTCACAAAGCAAATATTTAAACTAAGAGTCAAATATAAGCTTAAAGTGCTACTGACTGGTGCAATTACAAACAAAGAACTTAGGTTCTATATATAGTCTTGGTTTTCCCCTTGCTTCACCATTCTAAGCAATGTGGAACTTCTACAATAGCTAATTTTTAACCTCCTTCTTTATTTAAGAAACTAGGCAATGTGGGACTTAACAATCAACCCCAACAATCTCCACCTTGATTGCAAGAGTTTCATCTTCCGCTTCCATTGTCTATACCGACAATCACACTCCACCATAAAAAGTATACTTCACTTGGAACTAAACCATCCCAATATTTTTCTTCACTTGGAACTAAACCATCCCAAGAATTTCATGTCGAAACCTGCTGAAAGATTATGGTGCAACTCCCATGGTAGCTTTAGGAAATTCTTCAGCCATCGACACACCTTGCATCAATGCCAACCAATGTTCGTGTGTTGTTCTGAATCTGCTAGCAATAACTTGTCCTTTTCCATGGTATAGCGGAAATACCATAAGGACACACTTTATCTTCAGATAAGATCACCATCATCCCCCAAGACAAGGGAGACATTGCTAGCACTTGTCTCAGAGTCTTTTTCAGATATTGCTCCACCTGGACAATTTCTCTTTAAATGCCCAGACTTACCACACTTCCAACAAGACAGATTATTTGCATGGATCTTCTTCTCACTAGTCTCACTTCTAGTTAGCAACATCGAGCTTGATGAAGTGCTTTCATCACTTTTCATCCTCCTTTCTTCAGAAATAATTTTAGTTGCAACTTCTCCAAAATTCAATTTTTCCTTCCCATACATCAAAACAGGTTTGAGATGAGCATAAGAAGGTGGAAGGGACCAAATGAGCCTTAACGCCTTATCCTCATCATCAATCTCAACTTTAATAGATTCTAACTCAGAAACAATATTATTCAAAGTACTAAGATGATCAGAAATTTTCGTACCCTCATCCATGCGCAAATTGTGGAATTGCTCCTTCAGCAACAACCGATTTGAGATGTCCTTTGCCTGATACAACCCTTCAAGCCTTTCCCAGAGTTCCTTGGCTGATGATAAATTCTGCACATTCGCAAGAACATTCTTTGCCAAACACAAGCGAATTTCACTTGCAGCCCTCAAATCTAGTTCCTCCCACTTTGTCGGCCTCCATCTTGGAAGTGTTTCCTTTCAACGCCTTGTGCAAACCTGATTGTATCAACACATCATTGACTTGTACTTTCCACAAGCCAAAGTTGATTCTTCCATCAAACTTCTCTATGTCAAACTTCATAGCACTTGAATAAGACATAGAAAAGACCCCTTCTTTAGCACCTTGACAATATCACACTTCTTTTTTCTGATGTGGAAGATCAGACAATGCTGCAACCACAGAGCATACAAAGAATTATGATATCTCACCGAACCGAAGCTCTGATACCACTGATAGGAAATAACAACACTAAAGAAGAAAAATAAACACAATCACAACACAAGAAAATAATATGGAAACTCCAAACCGGAGAAAAAACCACAAACAATTGTCTAAACCGACAACTAGAGAATTATCACTATGTGAAAGTTATTACAACACATAGACTTCTCTCACTTTCACCCCAATGCCCCAATACAACCACACTCTCACAAAGCAAATATTTAAACTAAGAGTCAGATATAAGCTTAAAGTGCTACTGACTGGTGCAATTACAAACAAAGAACTTAGGTTCTATATATAGCCTTGGTTTTTCCCTTGCTTCACCATTCTAAGCAATGTGGAACTTCTACAATAGCTAATTTTTAACCTCCTTCTTTATTAAGAAACTAGGCAATGTGGGACTTAACAATCAACCCCAACACTTCCGACGTGGCCTATTCGAGTTAGCCATTATTTTAAGCGATCTTAAACGGGCCAGACTAAAAAGTACAACAAAAATCTAGGCTCAACTTTAAGGTCCAAGCCCAAGAAATCGAACCATTCGGGTTAGCACATTTTAACAACTCTACTTTAGATTTGGATATATATTATGGATTTAGGCCAAGAGAAATTAGATTCATTATTAATTAAAGTATCAAATGTAGCCCAATATAGGTGACCATTATTCTAACACACCATTGTAGCACCCTCAACAGACATGCATTATATGTACATATTGTTATTGCTTTGGTCTTTGTGAGGAGGATATGGAAGAATGTTCATTTAATTTTCTTTTGGTACAAGCCAACTAATAATTCAGTGATTCTGTTGTAAGCTTATTGGTCCATAAAATATCGTAGTTCATTGGTGAAAGTATGACAATTTTATGAAATCTTGTATACAGGAAAGTTCATGATATAAGCCAAAATTATCAATTATGACAACCTATTTTTGTCAAGTGCAATTTCCTGAATTTGATGCATTTGTTCATCGAATATGATAATGTAAAGATGCCATGGCAACTTTGTGGGATATTGATAGCAGTTTAATATATTGTTGTAACTTTCTTTAGTACCACAAAAAATCATTAATTGTAAAATTTCATTCGAACGCATATCTTCGGATGAAGGATCAAACATGAAAGCAAATTACTCGATTCCAAATCAGAAGAGTTCCTGATTTGGAATTTGAGAATTTTGCATTCATATTTGATCATTCATCATAAGATATACAGTCGAAGGAGATTTGCAATCAAAGACTTTTGGTGGTACCAAAGAAAATTATAAGGATATATCAAACTGCTTTCCAAATTCCATAAAGTTACCATGGCAGCTTTACATTAACATATCCCATTAACAAGCGCATCAAATGCAGGAAATTACATGTAACAAAATTAAGTTATCCTAACTGTTATTTTTGCTGCGAGAGTGATTCTCAACTTTTTGAATTGGTACGATTTTCATTGCAAAAGATATATAAGAAAAAAATAAATAAATTATAAAAATTAGTACTAATGGCATACCTTCGGTAGAAACACAAAAACCCTAATCACCAAAATACTACAATCCAAAACATCAATGACCCCTTAATCACCAAAAAACCAGTAACGCTGTGAAATAGAAGAAAACAAGAGCAGCCTGCAACACCATAATAATCTATTGGAAACAAAGTTGTCTTTGAGAAATTCAAACAAAAAATCAGCATCAAACAGGAACCAAAGTTGCAAGCTATAATCAAGTCATCTTATAATATGATTAATTACGAATAGCTGTTCTTATACACGTACAGGGAAAAAATTCATCTTCATAATATAATTAATTATGGATTTGAAAGAAAAGGGGTTAGGATTTCAAATAAAATTGGGGCGTTTTGATTTAATGATAAAATTTAAGCAAGAACGTTACTTAGTTACCCTTCAATAAGAAGAACACAGTGGGTGCGACAATGACTCCGAGATGGTGGTTGTTCTCGAATAGTGCAGGAAAACATGCTCCTTATCTTGATTCTTTTTGGTAGGTTTTGTGGCGAGAAAATGAGTTTGTGCTGACTTAGTTTATAGTTGGTAAGAATATCATATTTTTATGTTTTATGGTAAAATCAACTAGATTTGGCTTGCCTAATTGATTCCTATGAAGAAAATTATAGCTATTATAAAGAGCTTCAGATCTAGAGATTGTAGATCAACAGGCAATGAGATGTGCGCTGAAGTTGCAAGCCAACCTTTTACATTGAATTTTTTCAATGAAAATATAGCAGTTATTAAGAGCTTCAGATCTAGAGATTGCATAACAGACAATGAGACGTGCTGAAGTTGCAAGGTAATCCATTTGAATGGTTAAAAATGGATTAGATTGGAACTTTTGCATGTCTTCTAACCTATTATGAAATCTCATATATGAAGCTCCTTATCGCTGCAATTTTCAATGAAAGTTTGATGTAAAAGGTTGGGAATCAAATAGGCTATTAATCATTGAAGCCAAATCTTGTTAATTGTACAATAGCACAAAAAAAACACTCACTATTCATAGTAGTTAACTTTAGTTTGGATTTTCTATATTTTTTCTCTCTATTACTATAGTTTTGAAGAGTTTTAAAATAAATATTACATAATTATACTTACCAAATTTCACATCATCATTATATTTATATTTCCAAAACTAATAAAGATAAAAATAGAGAAAGTAAAAAATAGAGAAAATCTTGAGTCAATTAACTTTAATTCAAATATGCAATGAAAGAGCTGAATAAATTAAGGATAAGCTACAATTGATGTAGATCGCACACGATTACCGAAAAGCACCACAGTGAGGTCTATTCTACCCTTTTATAATTTGAAGGTATTTACCATCAACTAATGATAACAAGCCACATAAGTATATTTGTGTGTAGTTTCCACAACTAACTTATAACAAATTTGTGAGAACCACATACAAACATACTTATGTGGCTTATTCTCATTGGTTGGTGGATAAATACTCCTAAATTATTAAAGGGTAAATTAGAGATAGAAAAAAAACTATTTGTTTTTCCATTTCATATAATCCATCAAAATGACTTAAATCTCAATATACAACAATTTGAATAGATTACCATTCTGGTTGGTAAAATTAGAACTTCAAACTCATTTAGTCATAGTTAATAAAAAAAATTGATCCGTAAATTAAAAGACTATATAAATAAATAAATAATAATATTAAGGAAAAATTGACATATATGTAAATGTAATAATAAAAATGAATAAATTCAAAGATTTATCATTGATGACATACTCTTGGCACTTCATCGATATGATTTTTCCATTTATAAATGCTTTCATAAGAACGTCGTCATTATCACCATCATCTTCATCTAATGCTGTAAAAACCAAGATTGATTGACTGATTGGATTTATTTGATAAAAATTCCAATACAAATTTGATTTGATAAAGTTTGATCGAGAAATCCATCAGATCATATCTGGCCTCATCAAGGGGATAGTAAATCAAATTAAATAAATTAATCCAAAAATATAATTAACAAATAAAACTGCTTACAAAGTCACGAAGGAAATCATCGACAAAAAATTTACAAATAAAACATATATCGTGCATAACATAAATAATCCAATATTAAAGGAAAAATTAAAATAAATATAATAATAAAAATGAATAAATTCAAAGATTTACCTTTATGATGACATACTTTTGCTACTTCATCGATTTGATTTTTTTTTCATTTAATATTTTCATAAGAACATCAACATTAATAATCACCATCATAATCATCTCGTGTTATTTGATAAAAATTCCAATACATAATTGATGTGGTCAAGTTCTACCGAGAAATCTACCAGATCGGATCTGATCTCATCAAACGGATAGTGATAACATAAATAATCCAATATATAAATATTTATATGAACAAGAAAACATATATTGTGCATATTATAAATAACCCAATACTAAAGAAAAACTAACATATACAAAAATAAAATGAATAAATTAAAAAATTTACCATTGATGACATACCTTTGGTACTTCATCGATTTGATTTTGTCATTTATGAATATTTTCAGAAGAATGTCATTGTTATCACCATCATCTTAATCCAGTGTTATAAAAACCAAGATCAACTGATAGATTAGATTTATTTGATAAAAATTCCAATACATAGTTGATCTGGTCAAGTTCGATTGAGAAATCTATCATATCAAATCTGACCTTCAAGCAGATAGAAAAAAAATAAATGATTTAACTCAATAACCTGATTGACAAATAAAATTGTGTGCTTGTAAAAGCAAAAAAGAAATCATCAACGAAAAACTTACCAAGACAACAATACTTTGTAAACTTCTTAAAAAAATTGAGAATACTTAAAAGTAAAAAAGAAAGGGAAAAATGATATTTGATGAAGAAATGGGACCTAAAGATCTGAAAAAACAAGAGACGTAGAAATAAGTAAGCCTCTGAGAAAAAACTAAAATGAAGAGTTGGAGAAAAAATGTAACACTACGTTTTTATAGATATTATGGGCCAAGCCTAGGAGAAATTAGATTCATTATTAAGAGAATTTCTTTTCGCACCCATTGCATTTTTATTTTTACCCTTCTCGCATCTTAGGTAACTAATGTTGTAAAATATAAATTCTGAAAAATAGAGTTCACAATTTATCATGCCAACCATGTCCCACTTTTAAAATGTGAACCTGACAGTGGTCGGATTTCTTGGTCTTAGTCAAAGTCAATGGTCTTAGACGGTGGCCGATTTTGATTGGTGTTCCGGACTGGACGAAGGCCCGTTACATGAGAGGCTCAAATACTCATTGTGATCCAAGAAAGCTAATCATAGTGGAATTATTGTCCTTGCATGGTACTATTATCAATTTCATTCACATAGTGGAATTGCCATGCATATCCATGCGTATTTCAACATATAGATACAGTTATGCATCAACATTCAAGGTACCCACAATTCACCCAATTCATACACATTCCCCCTGAGCAAACACTGACTTTAGCGTTAGAGTCCTAACATTTTTGCAGGTATTTATCCCCTTTGTGCCTGAAGCTCGTCACCACCACAAGAAATGCCTTAGCCTCACCAACAGAGTTGTGCCATTTTGCTGGTTCAGAGTATTGACGTCGTTTGTGGGCTTAAAAGTTTCCTATAAGCCTTCTTGAATCCACCAAGCTACCAGTTTCCTTCAACACCAACAGCTCCAATGGCAACCTCAAGAACAACCTGTAGCGAAGCCACAACAGCAGAACACACTTCTTCTATATAGACACTTTGCCACTACTCCATCCTTATCCTTACTTTGGTAGGAGAAAGCTCAGCTCAAGTAGTAGTGAATCAACAACAACCATACAGTAGCTCTTATATTTTCACTTTCAACAACAAAACTATTGATGTTCAACCGTTGTCTCATAAGTAACCACCAACTCCCAACATCACCAAACCGGAGATATAAGAAGCATTATCACCAGATCAAATCCTTAATCGAACTAGCAAAATCAACAAATTCAGTAGAACAACTTCAAGGCAAACGAAATCCTCCTCAATATCTACACCCTCTTACAACAACTAGGAAACAAATTGGCAATCGTGGAGCGGAACCAACAAACAAATCCAAGAGAAATTGTGAGCTGGTCCCTCAGAGCCAACAAACTAGGCTCTACAATGAAGACGACTCCCAATCTCAGCCATAGAGGCCAAGAGGAAAATCAAGTAGGGGGAGGAAATAATGGAACTAATGACCAACAATGGAGGAGAGGGAAGAGAAGGACCCCTACCAGATCAATCAAATGGAGATAATAACAATTGGTCACATTCCTCACGAAGGAATGAGAACAGAGACAACTCACACAGCAAATGGGATCGTCATCATTCTCCTACGAGCTTGTTCTCAACCATAATCACGGATTGCCGTATTCCAAATTCAGTAGAAAAACCATCAAAGCTGGAAACTTTTGATGGAACTGATGATCCTAACGAGCATATAGAACACATTGACACCATCCTTGATTACCACGAAGCATGAGGAGGTGTCAAGTGTAAGTTATTTGTCCTCAATCTCAAAGGTTATGCAATGACCTGGTTCAAAAGCCTCCCAAATGGATCGAACAAGTCTTGGACAGATCTTTGTGCACAATTTACCTTAAAACTACACTGCTTGAAAGCGCCAGCGCAAGAGTATTGCCTCCCTTGGGGGAATCGTATAAGGGAAAGAGGAAACACTTTGTGGTTACATTGAACGCTTCATAGAAAGAAATAAGAGCGGGAACCATGTTCAAGGAAAAACTAGGGCTGAAATAGGTAGTGTCATAGATTTGACCTATCAGAAGCACTCTATAATTATTTAAATTGAAACCTTTTGTATGTATTTATGTTTATTTCATGTAATTTTTATTAGTTTTAATAAGTTGCTAAGACCAAAACCATGTGAAAAGTACAAGAAAACCAAAAGGACACAAGCTAGACACCAGTTGAAGAAAAAATACAAAAAATGGGGAAAAATAAAGATTCCAAGCAGATCACATCGTATCACGATGAGATGCATAGTACAATGATGCTAAAGGATTAATTTGAAGCAAATTTGCATGCGAAATTTTGGAAACAAATCAGAACCCATCGTACCACAATGAGTATCATCGTAGCACGATGCAATATTGTGAGGCATCGTGGCACGATGCAATCCTATCGTGCCATGATGGTGCGTGAAGCACAAGTCCAAAATCACTATAAATAGAGTCTTTTTTTCACCTCATTTAACACACAATTCAGAAAAGCAGAAAGCAATAAGCAAGAGAGAAGCATCAAAGGAGCAAGATGGCTAAGAGCTTTCAAGGGGATGGAGTAGTTCTTTAAGCTTTTTATTTAAATAGTTATGTTATGAGTAGCTAAGTCCCTTGGTTAGGCTATCTATGGGTGAAAACTCTTTTGTATATATGAAACATGGAATTGGTTTGAGCAAGGTTATATAATTATCAACCACCTTATTTTCTCTATTTACTTGCATGCTTTTACACAATTTATAAGTAGACTTATTTATGAATTGAATTCTAAGTATTATGAATGATCTGTTAAAAGAGACTTAATAATCGACCCTGGAGTAAATAAGGCTAGTGTGTACTAATAGACAAGAACTACCGAGTTAGAGGCCAATAGATTAACCCGCTAACTTAATTAATTTCTGCATGATATAAGTTAAACTCACGTTAGGAATCACTTATAAAGTATTGATATGTGACAGCAAGTCTCCTATCGGCTAGATTTAGTTTATACATTTGCAATAGAGGTCTCACACTCACTGGATGCTAAACACAATACAACATAACTATTAATCTGCTAGGGAAATAAGACTATGATTGCAAATATAATATATATAACCTCAATTTCCAAATAGACAACTAATCTAAAAACACCTAACCAATATTTCACTCCTTGATCTCTAAACCTAATTGTATCCATTTATCTTTATTTTCTATTAATTGTTTTATTCAAATTACAAGCGAATGCAAGCTATTATAAGTTCCTAAAGAAACTAATTATCTTGACATGATCCATGTAGAGACGAATCTTTATTATAAATATTATTACTCGACGACTAACTGATTCACTTGTCAGACCGCAGTCACAATGATATTCGGATCCACATTTTTATCCTACACCTTACATTCAAAAAATAAGATTAATTCAACTACATACATAATTAAATAATTTATCACAATTTTTTCAAGTTGATTTAAATAAATTGTATGACCAACTGAATAAATCATAATTTTCCATGTGATTATCCAAATTTTACAGGTGTAGAGAAAATTGAGATTTCATTTACATTTTAGGAAGGAAAATAATGTTGAAAAAGTTATTGAATATGTTACATCAAAAAGACATAGACATCAACAATTAAAAAATAATGTGCAAGATGTAGCAGTACAGGGCAGTGAGTGACAGGCATATCTCGGTGTCTGTTCTTCGGAAATGCGGCAAGATCTTATATTGTGTATATATGTATTTTGTTTTCTTCTGAAGTCAAGTCATGTGCATTGCATTTATATTTGAAACTAACCAAACTAGGGATAGGGATGGCAATTTTATCACTGGTTTACAATTCATTATGTATTGGCCTAATCACCTTTTTTAGGCAGATTTTCGATACAAGAAGCAAGTTAAACACTTTATCGAACATTTGGTTTTGATACCATTGTTGAGTTTAAAAATAATTATATAAGTGAGTTGAACATAACATTTTTAATCAAAATTTTAAAATATTAAATGAGTCATCTCATTTATAAAATGTTTCTTTACTTTAAAAACAATGTGAAACTTAAACTCCCTCACACTCGCCATAACAGATGCATTTAACTATATGTTCCTCTAATCCATTCATTAGGTAACAAATATTAAATAAAAATATAAATGAATTTAATTCATCCAAGTTATTTTAAAGATTTAATGTATCATTATTTAGTGTTTATTTACTTTATTCATTATTAATAGTAAGGTTATGCCCAAACAATATTATAGAAAAAGGGGGTCCAAAACCGAATGGAAAACAAAAGGGAAAACAAAAATCTATTAAAGAAAATGAAACCAAAAAAAAAAAAAAAAACATCTTCGGAATTGGTGCTATAATCATGTCAGTTCTAGTGGTTTGATGAATTATCAAATTCCTTTTGTAATCCATGGAATAATGTTTAGTAAATCCAACTTCTTTGTCTTGAGTTGAGAATGGATCCTCTCCATTTTTTTTCCTCAATACAATATCCTGCTCAATACTTTTATCTTTAATTTCTCAATGATTTTATATTTGTGTCAAGTATGCTACAATATCCTCCTCAATACTTTTATCTTGAGTAGATACTAACAGTGAATATGATAGATTTTGTCTTCGTTACGTTATTGAACGGTATATATACACTCCAACAAGTAAATGCCCAGGAACATATGTGATCATGATCGCATACCCTAAACATGCTCAGGGTCACTACTGAAAGCCGCACACCCTTAGGAACCAAAATGATTGTTCACCAACAAAAACTCGCATGGGTTAATAAAACTAAGCATTCCAAATAGTATTGGATTAATCTTCAATTGAAGACTTGGTCACACGAGTCTCGTTACCTCTACCAAAAACTAGTACTTTGTGGATATCGAACCTTGCACTTACAATTCATTTATCAAGCATTAAACTAAACAAATTTATTTATTCATGAATAGCTAGCTAGTAGCATCAAATTCATTTACATCCCTAATTAATCTTGATCATAAGTATAACTAAAAGGATGAAAAAGAAGTCTTTGTCTAATATGCACAAGTGTATTTTTCACCATTGTATCAATAAATCACATCATATCTCTTTTTTTTTCAATTGTGTGATTTATTGATCCAATAGTAGAAGCCAACTTGCGCATAATACAAGATATGTCTCACTTGTGCACCATAGAATTGGCCGAAAAAGAAATACGGGTATAATTCAGACAACAGCGTAATAAATCATCAAAGAAAAATTAAAGTGCCGATTGAGAAATCTATTTTACCAAGAATTCACATTGGAACAACCTATTTAATAAAACCTAGATGCTCTTCAAAATGTTGCTGAGCTATAAAAGACTGATTGACAAAAGAAAGAGGTCTAGTTGAAAAAGAACATTTTCCACTTTCAATCTGAGTCTCATTGGATAGATATCAGTATAAAGAATTGTAGGTATAGCAGGTTGCCATGATAGAGAATACTGAAATGATGAGTGAAGGAAGCAAGGTGACATTAAGGAGGCTACTCTCACCCAAAAATCCAGCTAAGGTAATGGTAGCATCAGCAATTACTCTAGCGATTGTTCCGGCCTCGGTAGATAGAAGGCCACCATTGTAAGTTCCACGAGAAAGCCTTGACGACATGACGCGTGAAAGCAATGACAGGTTGACACCTGGAATCAATGAGGTTTTTTGAATAGGTCATACAACAAATCAATTAAGTAACTACATCTTTAACTCTTTTTCAAATATCTGTGCATGTTTAGCAAGATAATAATAACATTGTCCGTATCCCATTTACATCACAACGATGAAAAGTTGAGAGATTTTTGAATTAGACAATGAGGGGCTGCACATACGTAGTGTCTCATCCCTTAATTTTCAAATCTGAAAGACATCGACATAGAAAAACAGATGCCTGGTTGCATATGAAATATTTAACAGCATGCTGGTTCATCACTATTCCAGTTGCCGAAGTTAAAAATGGTTCATCACTAAAATTTATTGGTTTCAATTATTGGGAGAAAATTTCAAGTATTCTTTGCACATTTACAATAAAATATATAAAGAAAAGTAAGTGATTACCTTCCAGTACTTCTGCAGAAACAAATAAAAGGAGACCCGAACAAATGTATTGTACCACAGTATATGGAATGATTAAATGGAAGCTGAAGAGAACTCCAATGCAGACCATAATTTCTGATGTCAACAGAATTTGCCTAAAACAAAGAAAATATGACCCCTCAAACAATTATGAAAAATTATACAATGTTCAACAACATTAAGGCTCTAAATGGTTTTCTTAATTATTTTGACAGAATAAGCATTTTAATCTCTATAGGGTGTTGTCTTATATTTTCCTTCACTATTTTGACAAAAATTGACATGCATTATGTATCACTGTACATCTTTAAGAAGATTCAATTAGAGCATAAATATAATTATAGATGACAATCAAATAAAGCATGGAATTCATTAGAAACTAGCATGCAAACGTACTTGTCTGCTTTTCGGAATGTTTTTTTTAAAGTTACAAATTTGTATAAGGCCATTTAGAAAAGTTCAGTTATTTAATTAGATAAAAAGGAAAAGAGTTGCACATCAAATAGTTTAAATGAAGGGTAAAATCAAAACAAAAAAGATACAGCTAAACTTAGCATCCCCTCTTTATATATTGGTATAGATTACCTGTCCTCAAACATGTTGCTTATGTAGCTTCCAACAACAATGTTTACAGGAAGAACTGTCAAGCCAAGGCAAGCAAGAAAAACTGCAACTGTGCTGGTTGTCCAGTTGAAGTAGTATGTTGTGACGACACTAGATTCAGATAGTAAAATCTCCATTACATATTTAAGCATAAAATATATCAATAACTGAACCTGCAGATATTACAAAATTTGGTCAGGTAAAGCATTTAACTTTCCATATCATCCGATCATCATCTTCCATTGGAGCATGGTGAAATTTATATAATAAACAGCACTATAAGAAATATTATATAACATACGCTAACCATGTAAAATAAGTAATAAAGTCTAATTCATGTATATCAGTTATTTTAAGAGTTAATAAGACCTTTAATATCATCTTGGCATTTTGTTTGTACAAACTAGATTGATTATCAACAGATTATTTGGTTACTTTGTAGAGGACTTTATAATAAATTAATAATACATAATGTGTCTGGATCCTCTCCTTCAGGAATGTATACAGTTGTGTCTCGACCACAAATATATGCCTTTATATATATCCAATGGATGAGAGAAACCAACAAAATTAATGACAAAAATTCAATAAATAATAAAAATAACAATAAAATAATAAAATTCGGGAACAAAATTGAAAGTCAGAGAGGAACGCAGAAAAATGGGTGAGAGTGAAGGAGGGATGGTAGTAAGTGATGTGAGTGGTCGATGTTAGTGTTGGATTGGAGAGTTTCTTGTTCTTTGGGAGAACGATGTTTTTTAAGCTGGTTCTCGGAACCTCAAATAGAGGTGTGAGTAGATACGAAGATTTCTGTCTCATGCATTAGATATATTTAAGGGTTTACAAATATGGTTGAGAGACAGCTCTAGAGACTTCTGTGGAGAGGATCTGGATCCCATAATATATAGAGGGTGAGGCTACATATTAACGAATATCAGATGTTGCACTCGTAACGTAATAGAACTTAAGTATGTTAGTAATTAAGTACCTGCAGAGTCTAGTTATATAATGTTCATATTATCTAACTTCAATTATTAACTGACATATACGAGCCTTGTTTACTGGCTAGTATCGTATCAAATTCAAATAGCAGTTCAATTCCTTTATTTTCTCAATTATAATTTCCTAAAACAAAAGTATCTTCCACACTCATAGAAGACCATAGTTGTGTCACTTACGCACCAGTAAACTAGGATTCCATTTGAACATAAAACATGATTCGAAAATTATGTATCTAATGAAATCATTATTGCATGATAGAACTGCAATATCATAACAGTGACAGTTAGTTTTTCACAAACCTTTACAGAAGGTGTAAGGAGTCTATAAGCCTCTCCAATTGAATTGGCTGGAAGGCGAGATTCCTCTGGAGCTTCCTCACTATCATCAAAATCTTGGTCGTCTTCATCTACCTTATCATCCGAAGTAATTAATAATGGTTGTTTTAGGCCTTTTTCTACTGCACCATTTTCTGCTGCTGCTGCTGCATAGGGAGAAAAATAATGTTATTTTTTATTTTGCTGTTCAACAGAATCATAGAACTCATAAAAGGGAAAACTGGTGCTCCCGTCACAGTATGGTTCTGAGAAGGGCGTGCAAAAATGAGTGTAATAATAATGTACAGTGTATTAAAGAACAACATCTTAACAATTTGGCATTATGAGTATTAGAATTGGTGTGGAACATATCAAAATTGAACAACAAACACCGATCTAAGCTTAATAAATAAGGATAAACTTTACAAAGAGACGATATAGACGAACAAAACATCTTATTAGTCATCACAATGAATAGTCTAGAGTAGCAAGTGAATTGGATAATGAAATCAGAAATCTTGTGCAGCAACCGGACAATATGCATCAATCAACAGGTCTGCTATGTTACAAGGATCATATGTAAAAAAAATTAAATAAAAAAGACAAAACAGAAAGTTCATTTCTCATACAAGAAGTCTAATAAAAACGTTAAAACAATCATCAACATGTAGATGCAATAAAAGTATCATACCATCATTTGACTGATTTGGTGTCTGACTCTCTTCAACATCATGAGAAGGTTCCTTAAAAGAGATCCATAACCATACTAGATATATCATCCAGGCAATAGCCATAACCCACCCGGGCAAAGTATTTTGATTAAATGTAAGGTTGTAAATCTTGAAATTCGTCTGAAGTATGCCAGCTAATGCAGGACCGCATGCCATTCCAAGAGCACTGGCACTAACAAAACCAGCTGATGCTTGCATGCGGAGTTTAAGCGGAACACAATCACTTATATAACGCCGGTTAACAGCTCTGGCAGAACCCAATCTGCAAAAGCAATCAAATGTTTTCAGCAGCATAAAAAAGTAATAAATGTTTATAAATGTCATATACAGCTCAGTGCATTTACAACTCAAATCAAGCAAAGAACATAACTTTCATGTACCATTAAAATAATAGTATATAAAATCTATGAAGCATGGACACTTTAGATTGAAGGTCTATCCTGACACTAACAAGACACTGACACATGTTACATTACGTTACTCTCATTTCTCAAATTTTTATCGATATCAATATGTCAGTGTCGTGCTGTTGTCCATGTATGTGCTTCATGGATTAAGATTCCTGTTTTAATGCCTCCTTTTTAAAAGGCAAAAGGAACATTGTGATCAATTATGTTCATCAAGTAATGACAGGAAGAAAAGTTAGAGGATAGAATATTGCTTACCCACAAAAAAGACGACCGATTAAGAGAATCCATATTGAATGAACATCATATGCACATGCATAAAAGATGTTTCCAACAAAAAGTGCTATGCTACTGAATACAAGAGGTCTAAAGTATGACTTGTTTGACCATGCACTGAAATACACAGAAGAAAACACCTGTGCCACAGCCATTGCCCCAATAACAATACCACAAACCGTTGGCGCAGCACCAAGGCTTGTAGAGTAATCATCTGCTGTAGGAACAACGATATATGTATTGATCATATACAAAAATGTGTTGGCCAAGTTCAGCAGAAGAGACATAAAATGGTATCTTTCATCATCAACATGTTCCTCCGAAGGGGTAGGAAGGTCATCTTGCATAATGAGTGCATGTTGTGCCATGAAGTTAAGAAAGTTTGTTGAGTTGGATAACCTATCAACAGCTGCGTTTATCAAATCAACGACAGGATCCTGCATAAAAAATGAAGGATAATCAAACATCAAGTAGAATTGATTGTCTCTAGAATTAATTCTAATTTGAATATAAAAGTTGGAGCTTCTGCCTCTCCAATTGATTTTTTTATTCAAATTTAATGTT
The DNA here is from genome assembly GCA_030408175.1 of Trifolium repens. Taxonomy (NCBI): domain Eukaryota; kingdom Viridiplantae; phylum Streptophyta; class Magnoliopsida; order Fabales; family Fabaceae; genus Trifolium; species Trifolium repens. The sequence goes on along the minus strand of CP125846.1, from coordinate 12,218,457 downwards.
CAGTCTACTTTTACATGAATGTATCCAAACATAAATCGTTTTACATTCAACACACTATTAGCCATAGTCAATTTGATGGAATCAATTCATTCAAAATCAATTTTTTTCACCGCAAAACTAAACACACACACCAAGAGGGAAAAAAATATAAAAAATCAGTGTTTTAAGGAGAAAAGAATATGAAGAAAGAAACCTGGAGAGGAAGAGAGGGCTGATCATAAATCGATAAGTAGCTCCCCTGACGATCCTGAAGCTCATGAAGATTGCGAGATAAAGCTCCCACAACAGCACTTATTCCCTACAAACCCATATCCTTCGGTCAATGTTTATTCATTGAAACAAATTTTTATATTTATAATAAATATGTGTTTGAGAATTTCTCGGTTTTTCAATTTTGAACTGAGCATATTACCACATGTTTGAACACTTGTTGCAGCTGGGAGTAAGGATGATTTGCACGAGTTTTGACATAGTAATCAGTGAATCTATAACCAAAGCGTTTATCAAACTTCTTCAATATCTTACGCAAGCCAATAGCGTTGATCTCTATAAAATAGAGCAGGTTTAATAGTTCTTGTCCCACTGCTCTATATGCTTCTCGCAGTTCAGTTATTTTGTTTATTTCAGGCTCCTGCTGCAAGTCATTATGCACCTCTCCAAGCTTTGCTATCCTGCTTGCCAAAAGCCCTTGTTGCTCCAATAGGAAAAGCACAATCGTCTCAATCTGGATTTCAACAGAAGCAAAATGATCGATACAAATATTAATTTAAATAATTTGCAGCAACATTTAGTAAAATGTAAGAGGACATTTACGATTGATTCCTTTTACTCATATAAGCAGAACCAAATTTGAGCTCTACAATCTCATTTTGTATTTCATAATAAAGAATTCAACAAAGGAAACAACAAAAACCTGATTATCCAACATTCGTGAGAAATCCTTGAGAACATGCCGCCGATCTTGTGTACCCTGTTCCATTTGCTGTCCATATTGCCTTACTCGCTTCTTCATGAGTTTGTAGTTTATGTAATATCTATAATTACAAAAGATCAAACTTATGAATCCAAAGTAACAATAATTTGGAAACTAATATTCAACTCAAAATTATTTTTTAACCCTCAATAACACAAGGGCATTCATACATACCCTTGCCATTCTTGAATTTGTCTATCTTTCAACTTTTTCCCAAAGGCAACCATCGCTTCCTGCAATCATAAAGGACTTTGGTCAATAACCGATTAAAAAGGGTCTCTCAAACCAAGTGATTGAACACAAGTGGTTAATGAGTTTCAATTAAGGATAAATTGATCGGGTTGGTCAGGCTTTACTTACCCTTTACTCCTAAACAACTCTGAATTACTAGGATCCCCTTCGCCTAGTAACTGAAGTGTTAAAACAAATAAAAATTCAAAAAGGTATCATTTTATTCATCGAAATCAAAATCATACACTTCATAACAACTTAAATTATTTTTTTTCTTTTGGAAAAACCAAAATAAAAATATATTAACAAAACATAATCACAGCACAAGAAGTGTTAAATTCAAAATTGAAGAGTAACAGCAGTCAAAGAATACAAAAAGGAAACAAACAAACAACAACGCCACATCGCCACCAAACCAAAAAGAGAGAAAAATCAGCAAGTAGGTATAGCAACCATAAACATGGAAGTGGTTGAATGCTCCCTTGATAGTAATCATAAGAAAAGCACTTAACTTTAGACTTTAGGGTATGTTTGGATTGCTTTATTTAATTTTATCTACTAGTATAAGTTTTGTGAAACGGTTTGGATGAACTTATAAAAACAGCTTTATAACATTTTTATAAGCTTTTATTAACTTATTTTTATAAGTTCTCAAAAATAGCTTATGAAAACAGTTTATAGCATATAAAAAACACAATTAAACTATATTTTATGTTTTTCCATAGAAATAGCTTATATAACAGTGCCTAATTCATGACCATTCGAATAATTTAACCATATCCATAACAATTTCATTTCACAATCAACTATTTCAATCATGCCAAACACAACACAACATAGAATGATAGTATTAATTAATTCAAGACTAAAAACACTTACAAACTTAATTAATTAATTGATTCTTAACCAACTGAATCAAAAATTAAGCTTTGAAATTCCAACACCAACTCTTTGCTTGAATCTTAACCAACTGAATCAACAACTTGTAATTCCAGCATATAAATCTGCAGATAATAATTAATAAAATCACAAACATTAACAAAAGGCCTATACTCTAAAAATTGAAATATATATGAAGTGAATTGAAACAAAAAGTAATTTGGAAGAATGAAAATTGAGATCGAATGGAACAATTATGCATACCAGTGTTCAGTTTAACTTTCCAGATTATGGATTAGAAAACGCGATTCTCAGTTTCGTTATTATGTTCTCTTGTAATTTCTTTGAAGAAGCTTATATATAAGCTAAAGAGAAAAACAGAGAGGTAAACAACGACTCAACACAAAGATAAACACCGAGCACACCACAGCATGTGTCGCCAACAGTGTATATCATCAATTTATATATGAATGTTCCCTAATCATTGGTAATAATTTGACGTCAACGGTAAATCTTCTCATTTCACTCATTTACGAAATTAATTTGAACGGTAATAATGTTCCCTAATCATAGGACTATTTGACGAAAAAAGACATATTTAATTTTTCACTTACTCACCTTAAGATGTGAATATATAGTGCAATCGAAAATCAGTGCAGTCATGCGGTACAAAATATTTAGGTTGTTCGATCTTAATTGGACGGTCCAAATGTCATCTTAGAATTTTATATTAAACAAAAATAAAAACTATCTCAAAATCTGAATCGTTCGATCTTAATCAGATGGCTCATAATCACTGACTTCTTGCGGCCTGACTGCATGTAATCCAATTTCTTCATTAAACTATTTGACTTAAAAAAATATTTAATTTTGGTCCTTCCTCGGATCTTTATATTTTTTGAGTGAAATATATTTTTAATTATAAGAAATGTTTCGTCATTCTAGATTCAATGAATAATTAATGTATCTGACTATAATATATGTCACATACATTTATTATTCAAATTTCACCATTTTATATTCATTGAATAATTGATGTATATGGTCTATAATATATGTCAGATACATTTATTATTCAATGGATGAATATAGAAAGGTGAATTGAAGTGTCTACTAAATTTTGTTGTTTAACCCTATTAGAAAAAAATGTCATATATTGGATTTTACAAAATTATTATGCATGTAATTTTATTTTCTACTTTTAAATTAATGTGTATTTTTTTATTACTGTATTATTTTACAGATATGTTTAGCTTATTATAAAAGTTCATCTAATAAAAAGAACTCAAAATTTAATTTTTTAAGTTGAGTTTTTTGTTACTCTTATTTTTATTTTCAAAATTAATTTTTAATTCTTTTTATTTAAATATTCTACAATTTTGTAAATAAACATTTTATATTATTCTAAATGTTCCCAAAAAAATTATTTAAAAATCTAAAAGTTTAAGAAGATAAAAGAGTTTTGGAAATTTTAAAAAATTGTAGGACCTAAAACTACATGCGTAAAACTTTTGTAAGGATTAAAAAACATGTGACTCTTTTTATAGGAATTAAAAACAACATTTGATAACTTAATTTGTTGCGAACAAAAACATATTTAAACCTAGTATTTTTAAAAGAAGAAAATCAGTTTTATGAGTGAGTAAAAATTTAGAGATCAATACGATCATTAAACAACAAGCTAAATACGAACAATTTTGATCATTGGAGTGTGCATGTACCACATGCTCCTTCACAATAGGGTTCAACCACAAACAACAAGCTAAATCACCGGTCAAAGTCTTATCGCAACAACTTCCACCACCTTATCATATTGACCTCATGCCCGAAGAGGATCACCCATATTAAAAAGATTTTCGACAAAATCATTTGAAATCTTTGCCAAAGATCACTGGATACAATTGTTGGATTATAAGAGAGTCAAAATAGATCATCTATATTGGGGCAAGAGCAACCACACAAAAATTAAAGATACTAGTATATTTTAACTCAAAATTTTAGGACATTAAAGTTATAAATCTTCTCACTTATTTATTTTATTTTAGTTAACCTTCATTTTTCAAATAATGTGAGATCTTTAACTCATTGTCTACACAATTAAATAGTATGATAGACACTAAATTGCTTGCATATTATAATTCTAGACTTCTTGTTATAACAAAAAAAGTAGTCATTTTTATAGATAAAATAATTTTTAACCAAATTTTACTTACCTTACCGCTAACTTAGAAACTAGAGGGTTAAAAAAAAATAGTCTTTGAATGATTTTATTTGATCACAAGACATTGACATGTCACCATTTTTTTTATACGCTTCCTCCCATATTTGTTTGTTTTGTTGATACGTCATGATTATAATTTTCATTTTTCTTTATGAGCTATAATTTTCATTGCTTGCTTCCTCCCATATTTGTTTGTTGTATTCCATATTTTGCAGAACCGCACTTTTTTTTTGAATGGAGAACCGCACTTAATTTTATTTATTTATATATAATAAATGCTTTTAACAAAAAAAACTACTGAGTGTAGTGATATTGGGCCCGTTTGTTTTAGATTTTTTTGAAAATAGATTTTATAGTGTTACATAATTTTGTTTAAAAAAAAATTACACAGAAACTTTTTATAAAAGCTTCAAATGAAAATTTTGTTTGAATAGTTATTCTTAAAATGTCATTTTAGGCATTTCATCATGTTATCGAAAAAAAATTGGATATCAAATTTTCAAAAAAATCATTTAATTTGAAGCTATTTCAAATAGATTTTCATAAAAATCATTTTTGAAATACAACTTTTTCAAAAAATTGTGATTTTGACTATCTTTTGTTCTTCAATAATGTATGTTTATGTTATATGATGTCAAAATGAGTGTTTCAATTTAGAAAAAATAAATATACAAAAACTTGTAATATTTTGAAAAACGGTTTTACAAAATCCATTTTCAAAAATACAAAGAAAAAATCCATTTTTTTAAAGCTAAAACAAACGCACCCATTATATGTCTCTATCCATTATAAAACAAGTGTCACAACTATTTCATTTGTACACAAATTAAAATAGTTGATTTTGACCAAAAGAAAAAAAAAGAAAGTTGATAAATAAAAGAAGGTTGTGTTTTTTTTTTAAAAAAAAAAATCTGCTAACTGTATCTATAAAATGATGGGCTAGCATAAAGCATGCCAGACACCATCGAGACAGTTACAAGAAAGAAAAGCAAAGCAAAATACAAGAGTATACGTTATAAGTGTTAGTAAGCATGTTATCAGAGTATACGTTAAAGCAAAAAAAATTGATTAAATATTTTTCCTTAAAAGTTGACTATATAATTTATAATATAAAATACATTATTCATAAAGAAAGAGATATACATATAAGCGAAATTGTCAAATTCAAATATTTATCTCAATTCATATTGACTATAGATGGAATAAACTTGTGCAAGTTTACCTTATACATGCTTATAAACTTATAATCAAATAACTTAAATTACTCCACCAAATGAAATATATATATATATATATTCAGGGGCAGATAGAAGGCCCCAGCTAGCCTGGGCACTTGCCCGGGCTCGGCCGAAATTTTTTGGTATTTTAAGGGTTAGCTTAGGGCAAAACTAAAAATTTTAGAGATTAATTTAGTGCAAAATTGAAACATATTTTTTAAAATTGCAAATTTTCGGTGTAATACCTTAATTTTTTGATATTTTAGGGGTTAGTTTAGGCAAAATTAAAATTTTTAGGGATTAATTTAGGACAAAACTGAGGTATTCTATTCAAAATTGAAATTTTTCGGTGTAATACTAAAATTTTTATTTAAAACTGATATTTTGCCCAGGCTTTAGAAATTTTCTGGCTCCGCCACTAATATATATATATAACAATTAAAAAAACAAGAGTTTAATTAGTTTCTAAAAGTATTAAAAATTAAAAAAAAAAACTTAAAAAGAATAGAATTAATTTCTTCAAAAAAAAAAAAAATCAATATAGATTAACTCAATTTTATCTAGGGGTAAGCACGAACCCGCAACCCGACTCGAAACCGACATAACCGCCAACATATGGAACCACTCGGTCGGGTGCGGGTTGGGTCTCGGGTCAACAATTGTGAAAAATCGGTCATTAACAGTTTTATACGGGCGGGTGCGGGTCTATAAAATTTATCTCTTCATAACCGAAACCGACCGAACAATTACTAAAATATAAATTAATTGTTTTTTTCCAGTTTTGAGCACCTCTTAATCTCCTATACTCTTCGCTTTGTTAATTTTGTCTATCTTTGATAGAGAAGAAAAATGTTATATTTTACAAGTTTATGCTTGTAATAGGTTGATAAATGAGATGTGAAAGATAATATTTTAGATTTATATTAATTTTTACTTCTCATCTACTAACTATTATTGTCTTTGGATTAACAAATTTAAAACAAAATAATTGCATCTCATCATTTTTATTGTATCATTTGTTGCGGTGTATACGAAATATTGAACTATTTGAAGAATAATATTTTTTTTATCAATGAAATTTTAAATGTAACAATAAAGTTTCAATGTAACCCGTTAAAACCGACCCGCTATACCCGTCACATGTATGACCCGAACCCGAATAAACCGAAGATGTAGACGGTCGGAATTAGGTCCAAATTAAAAGGCCGCAATTTTTATCGGTTTTACGATTTTTGCCCGAACCCAACCGATACTCACCCTTTTATCCGATTCCACTACAAATCAATTGGTTCAAAATTCATTATTTCACGAGTTTATTAATTAATTAACGAGTTTACCACAATTTAACTTAATTTTTATAACTAAAGGCATAAATCGGCAATTTTACATATTAACACACGATTTTATAAGGAGAATAGAATTGAAAAATAAAGGATTAAAGTAACGTTGAAAGGTAATAATTATTTTGGACAAATTTTTTTCTTTTTCAAAATTGCAATACTTGTTATGGAAAAAAGGATTATTTACTTTACATGTGGAATGCGTAGACAGTGTAGCTTGTCTCGATAGATTTCTGTTTGTTTTTTTACTTTTGCAAGCTTGTTAGTTTGAGTATCTCTTGGACTAGTATACTAGTAGTGTGTCTAAGTCAAATATATATATCGGAAAAATTAACTTTCACGTTAATAAGATCTTATTAGAGTTTATAAAGAAGATATATTTATTTTTTTATTTTTTTTGTTTTCACCACCAGTTGAATCTGGTTCGGAGGTCAGTTCTGGCATCAAGTGGTTCCAGCCCCCTCCGATCGCAGTTGCGGGGGATCGAACCGTGGTCCTCCCTACTAAGTTCAGCGCCAATTACCACTGAATCAACTAACGATTGATAAGAAGATATATTTATTTTATAAGTTGGTTTTGTATAATTGAAATAGATTTAATTTTAAAATGGTATAAGAAGTTGATTTAATTTAATCTTATAAAATTGAGTTGTAAAACAAAGGGTAATACTCGTTATCTATATATAAGTTTTATTTATATGTATAAACTTTTAATCCCATTGTAAATTTTATAAAATTCTTATTCGTTATAAAATTATCAATAAGTGGTACATTGTGCACCACTTGCTGAACTCTTTCATGTTAACTTTGATCCTAATACAAACACACATGCATGCACAATAAATTAAATGCATACGGTTTGTCCTCACTTGTCTTTGACAAATAAAGTAGTGGTTCAGACATCACATGGCATGTCATATTGTGCGATCGATATGCCTGCATATTCAATTTAAACTTTCCACCCACTTTTTATGGTTAGTTTTGTGCTTTCTCTATCATATATATAGTACTTACAAAGTACCGCCCATTTGCAAGGTTCTGCAAATTTATGGTTGATTGTTTGTTTTTTTTTTTTTTTTTGTTGTGTGTAAGTTGATAGAAACAAACTTCCAGTGAATAGATAAGATTGATAGGTTAATACTAAGATGGACCACTTTCATAATTGATCAATTGTGGACAGTGGCGACTCTAGGAATGTTAGGGAGTCTGGGCACAATTTTGAAGGAATTTTTTTTAACCCAACTTCCGAATACAATAATATTTAAACCATCACTAGTACAAAAATACCTTTATAGAAATCTTTTTAAGTCAGTTAATATTTCCACCTGACCTAAAAAGAGGCGCGGTGGCAGTTTCGTAATTAAGTTAAACTTTGTTAAGGCGGTTACGTTGTTAACCGACCTAATAGGGATTAAAAATAATATTTGTTAAGTCAGATGTAGATTAGCTGACCTAAGAAACCCTTTTTGTTAAGTCATGTGTCTCTCAACTGACTTAAGAAACTTTATTTGTTAAGTCAGATCTCACTTACCTGATCTAAGATGTATTATTTAATTTACAAATTAAATTGTAAAATGTGGCATACATGAATCGAACCCATGTCCCTTAACTAATATAAAAAAAATCACAATCTTTTTTGTTTTTTTAATGAAAAATCCTAATGTTTTTTTTTAAAGAATATTTTAAAAAGATATTTGTTTTTACGGTATTAACCAAGAAAAACAAAAAGATAAAAAAACAAATAATTAACAAAAAAAAAAAACAAAAAAAAAAAACAACTCTATATCAGTATATCACGTTACTGCGTTTCAATCCCCAATTTCTTTATACTTCATATGCGTTTCTTCGAACTTCTTCTTCACCATCCAATTTCTTCTTCTTTTTCGCTGCTAATGGTCAATTGAATTCAACCCCCTTATTCAAAATCGAAACCCTTCATTCACCATCAAACCCTTCAATCGAATTCAAACCCCTCATTCAAAATCGAACTTTCAATCCTTAACTCTCTGCAAGTCATAATATTCTGTTTGATTGTAATACTCATTCATAGGTATGTAATCTCCAAACCCTAACTTTTTATTTTCTTTGTTGCAAGATTTCAATTTTTTTGTTTGTTGTTAGTGTTGCTAGTATATTGAAACTAAGTTTTGATTTCAATTTTTTATGTATTTAGCTAGAACAGTTACTGATTTTGCTTAAACCTGACGATATTTGAATCCTGCTAAAATCTAACTATTTACTAATATATATTGAAATTAACAATGCGGTTGGTGAACCGCTGCATCAATATTACCACTTCAAAAAGAGCTGATCTAAAAGCTTGTGGTTGAATGCAAAAGTATAGTGTTTTTGGTAGATTGATGTATCTATTTGTTATTAGTGTAGAGGAGGTTTTATTTGCAACTGATACTTTAGTAAAGGGATACTCGTTGTTGTTGTAAGTGGGGGCTTTCTAATGCTTATTTGTTCTGGTTATTAACTTTGTTTATCCCCATCAAGTACTTCTTGTACTTGGTTAGGTTGCATTTAATAAAATTCTTCTTTGCCTTTGGAAAAAAAAATATTGAAATTAACATTGTCCAATATTTACTTTTTATTTTTTTTATGTAACTGTAATCAATAAAATTGAAATGTATAGAGCCCTTTAAATAGATAGGGAATTAACAATATGCATATATATGGAATTAACAATCTGAAATATATTTACAATCAAAAATGTATAGATAGGCTCTTTTATGTACAGTTACTAATTCAATCTGAAATAGATAGCCCTTTTATGTACAGTTACTAATTCAATAAGCATTAGAAAGATAATCTAACCAATATTATAGAACTCATGGAATACATAATTACAAGAGAAATAAGATAGTAAAAGAAAACCGAAAATTGATGTAAACAAAGTGAGAAAGCTCCCACCAAAATTCTACATATCCATGCTCTGCCCTTTGTTGTTCTATTTATAACTCTTGAGTGCTTCACCGCCTTGTTCCTATTATTTTGCAGCTCAATTTCTTACCTCTCTTAAGCTTTGCCAATATGCAAGAAAGGAATATCAATTTGCTTCAGCTTTTGTATCTTTTTCGTTTCTGCTTCAGATGCTGTTTTCTTTGACTTTCAATTTTGGTGTCCTATTTTTCTTCTTACAGAAATGTGCCACTTCAAGTGGGCTTTTCAAAAAGGTATGGTTTGCCTCATTTGGATAAGAATTGAGTGAGTTATGACCCATTTAAGGAAGATAGATATTTTGCCAAATAACATCACGACCAGAACTTTTGGAGCCCAGTTTGATATAGATTTAAGCCCAATTTGATGAATCTTGAGGAATGGTAATTTTTGTTTTAATTTTTTATCTAAATATGCAGTAAGAAATGTCAAATTTTTTTATCGTCTCATGTGCAATAGTTTTAATCGTATATTTCACATTATTGAGCTTGAGTTGTTACTAACCATTATTATGTTTTTTTTTCTCTCTAAACAGACACATGGGTGATGCATCTGGTCCTTTGCAAAGTGGGTTGAATACTCAATCAACCATAAAAAAGGGAAGAGGATGCACCCGAATGAAACGATTGCAACTTTTTACTGCACGGAAGGAGAGAAAATCGATTGATTTCAATTCATATGGACAACCTATAGGCGAACTTGCACATGATTTCAAGTATCACGTGGCTGATCTTGCTCGAGAGAGAGAATCAATATTCTAATTGATGAGTGGGATAAGGTTGGTAGTGACGACAGGAAAGAAATTTGGAAAGGACTTAGGGTACGTAATTTTAATTGTACTTGTCACAATTGTACATAACTTATGTATTTTGATATATGTACTAACTCTTCTATTTGTTGTGTAACATAGGAATTGTGGGATATTCCTAAAAATGATGCTGTTGAAAAGAAAACGATGGTATATGCGGGTGAGCGTTGGAATTCATTTAAAAACAGCTTAACAAGCAGATATTTAGTTGAAAGAGGAAAAAATTTTGGCATGTCTGCTGCTAATGATTACTCTTATATTGATAAACAAACGTGGAAGACTTTTGTTAAGTCGCGAGAGAACCCTTCCTTTCTGGTTAGTTGGCTTTATTATTTAGTTCATCAATCAACTATTATTTTAGTATTACCTAATGAATTATTGTGCTATATAATATGAGAAAAGAAAGAGGGGACAGAAAGCTTTGCTAGAGAAAAATATGATGGCGGATAGGTTAAAAGAAAGACAACAAGCAGCTGGAGGGTCAGAGGTTCCACCACCACTTCATGAGAAGTGGATGAAAGCCCGAACAAAACCATCAGAAGAGTATACATCAGAAGACACGCGTCTTGTTGCAGAAAAAATTGTAAGTAGTTATACAATTGTGTTTCTTGAACTTATACTATGCGGTTCTTGTTGCAGAAAAAATTGTAATGGTTTTGTTTTAGGAGTGTTACAACATGATTAATTAGCTGGAATTCTTGGTCTGGTGCATATATATATATATATATATATATATATATATATATGATTTTGAATTTTTCAAATTTTATTTTGGAGTGTTATAACATGATTTAGAGAGCATCCTTGGTATCCAGTTTTTGTTTTGATTAAGGAATGTTACTAAACCAGCATCCCTAAACCAGTATCAAAATATATCAGAATCCATGAAACTCATTGGATGAATCTATAGAGCCAACAACAACAACCAGTAACTGAAACTTGCATCTCATGTTTTAATACCTTTCTCATTCTATTTCTCACTCTAAAGCATATCCAGTCATAATGTTGGATAGAATAATAATGAATACTGATCTTGCTTAGTACTTTAAATATTAATATTGATTTAAGTCATATGTTTATTCTTCCAATGAAAGTAGATGCAGGAAAAGTTTAATTTGTATGGGTACAAAAGAATTAGGCATCACTATTTTACAAGTGTGGCTCCTGTAAGTATGTTTTATTTTTAAATTTATTAATTTATTATTTACTTATAATGTAAATAACTTCCAATGTGTTGTAGATATCTACACCACCATTGTATGGAATTGGGCAACAACAATGTTTATGGATTTATTGATCCGCATTTCACTCATAGTCAAAATGAGTGTGGTAGTGTTCAGTCCTACATACAAAAGAAGATGTGTGATGATAAAAAAATATGCTACCTTGCTACTTATTTTAACAAGTAAGAATATTTTTTCTTGTTATAGTCAATCACTTATGATTGATAGAAATTAATTTAACACATTAAATTGTATGTTGCCTTTGTAGTCATCATTGACAATTGCTCATCATTAATCCTACAAAGCTTGAAGTAGTCTTTCTATGTTCATTGGGAAAGAGGCCGGATAAAAAAATCTATGAAATTCTTGACACGTAAATATTCAATTTATATACCGTACATAAACTATGTGACATGTATTGTCTCTGGATGTAGGTTTTGTATCTGTTATGGTTTGAGATTTTTTATTTTTGCAATTCATACACTGTGTTTGTAGTTTTGATTTTGTACTCTTTTAGTCCATGACCATTACTTTTGCATTTGAATATCTATTAATGATAACTTTTGCTGATTCTAAAAAAAATTGTAGAGCTTTGACAACTTATAATAAGTTACAACGTGCGAGAAAGCAGAAGAAAGTGGATTGGTTATTTCGCACGGTAAGTTGTCAACTTTATATTTAAATGAATAATTCCATATATATAACAATTGTTGAATAATATTTACTGACTAGTTGATGTTCACATTAATTTGATCATATTATATTTAGAGTCAAAAGCAAAAAGCTAGTTATGAGTGCGGCTATTTCATCATGATTCACATGTTGAACATTGTATCTGCGACTCTTGTTGATTCATGGACACAAGTAAGTAATAGAATTATGTTAACAAGTTGCATGTATCACTTAATTAGTATAATTTTTTATGTTGATATAATAATTTAATGTTATGTCAACATTTATTTATACAGATATTTGGGGATTCAAAGCCATTTCAAAAAGATGAAGTTAAAAATGTTCAAGAACGCTGTGGAAACATAATATTGAAACATATTGAAGCAAGTACGGACAATGATATGAATTAGGGTGCAATTATGTGTTGGATATTTTGATAAGTACGTAGTTACTATTTCACCTAGGTAGTTATTAATCTTTGTTTATGCTAGCTATTTGATAAGACTAGTTATATTTGTTGAGTTTTCATTTTAGTGCAACTGAACTTGTCTAGTAGTGTTGTGGTTGTGTACTTATTTTGATTAAAATGATATTTTAATTTGATATGACAATATTTTTACTTCTACGGTTTTATTTTGAGATATGGTAATGAAATATAATATGATGCTGAATATTTATTTTGATGAATTGATGTTGCAGTATATATAAATTGTGCAGGAAAAAAAAGGGTGCTATTATAGAAAAAAGCCTGCAGAAAAAAAAAAACAAAAAACAAACTTCTTAGGTCGGTTATTAATAGCTGACTTAAAAAGCAATGTTCTTAAGTCGGCTAAACATGTCATTAGAGCTTGGTAAAATCTAGACTTCTTAAGACGCATAAAGTTTAACAGACCTAAAAAGTAGTTTGTTAAGTCGGGTCCAACCCGTCCTAATAAGTCAAAACTTGTTATGTCAGGATAACTTAAGCCACGCACGGAACCGACCTAAAAAGTGGCTAGGAACCGACCTAAAAAGGCTTTTTTCCACTAGTGCATATTTCCAATATTTAAACAAGAAACGACAAGAAAAAGTACAACATTGTTTCCAATATAATTAAAGCTCAAATAAATAAAAGGCTACACAAACCAGAAAAAACCAGCAAAACATGAGTCAAATTAGAGGGATGAAATATAACATACGAATAGTGTACTACATAAAACTAGGAGGCAAATTCTCTTCTAAACCAATGGAAATACGAAATGTTTATCAGTTCCAAAATTGGTTGTGTTGGACTCTTCAATATATATGTCCTCCTTACTTGGTTTTGAATATCCGGAGCGTACTCATTAATTTGTTTCCTAAGACCCGGATCACGCACAATCTCATTTGAATTTAACTCGTTGGCCACATTATGTGGTGATTGTTCTACTCCGGCTTCCGATTGCACATCATTCACATTCTCAATACTTGCTCTAGGAACCAAAAACTTTCTCATTTCTGAAATAAACTTCTTCAATGATATAAATACTCATAATTAATTATTACTATATGCAAAAAAAAAAAATTCAAAAAAAAAGGGGGGGGGGGGGGGGGGGGGGGGAGCCCGGGCACGTGCCCGGGCATGCTGGAGGGCATAATCGCCCCTGACTGTGGATAAATGATTAATATTATTATAATGAATACGAATTTTACAAAATTCATCGTTGGATTGAAAGTTTATATCATATAGGTCATTCATATAAATATTTAAAAAAAATTGGAAATCATTTGATATGTTATTGAGACATATCAAGATTAACGGTTTTTTATAAAAACTCATAAACCGTTAATCTTAAAAAGCCTCAATAACATATCAAATGATTTTCAATTTTTCTAAAATTTTTAGTATGATCAATATGATATAAATTTTCAATCCAACGGTGGATTTTATAAAATTCGTATTCGTTATCATGTTATTGATAACTGGTCCACCATGGACCACTTTGTTAGAATTTTTATATAAAATTGATATTATAAAATGATAAAGTTTTTTTTCTGGACTTAGGCTTTGTTTGGTAAAAAATAGCGGATAGCTTATAAGCTAGCTTATAGCGAATAAGCTAGCTGATTGAATTTGTAGTGTTTGGTAAAATTAGCGGTTGGACTAGCTTATAAGTATGAAATGACATAAAAAGGATATGTTTAATTAATATTTAATTCTTTTCAAGTAAGATGATAGGGGTAAAATTGGAATAAAAGATAATAAGCTATAAGCTATAAGCTCATAAGCTACTTGAAACAGAATTTGGAAAATAAGCTATAAGCTAGTAAAATAAGTTATAAGCTCTTTTTTAAAAACTGTTACCAAACAGAGGTTTTAGCTTATAAGCTAAAAGCTATAAGCTATAAGCTAGCTTATTTGGTTTACCAAACAGAGCCTTAACAACAATTTTTTATGTAAGGGTAAAATATATTTTCAGACCCTATTTTTATAGTGAGTTTTCATTATTTTTTTTCCTGTAAAATAAAGGGCCCGTTTGACCTAGCTTATTTTTGAGCTTATGCAAATGGCTTATGCAATATAAATTTGGTTTTATGCTATTTTATAAGTTCAAACTAGGAAAAATTGAATTTTTATAAGCTATTTTAATTATCATAAAATACCTTAAAAAACTTATAATAATATGTAAGAATTGCTTAAACTGTTTGCATAAGCTCAAAAAATAAGCTTGGCCACACCAGCATAAAATCACTTATTTTCATTCATATAAAACAAATTCTTTTCTTTTTAGTCCCGACATCTTCAATGCAAGTTGCTTACTGAACACTTAAAACTAAACCATCAAATCTTATTTTATTTTACTATTAGTGTTAAGTGACATGACATACAAAGTGGCTTAAAAATAAGGGATGAAACTTCATGGAGCAACTCTTACTAACGGACCTTTAACAATAAAATTCATTATTTTAATAAAGATTAGTGGAGCCCATACCAAAAAGTAGAGGTGTACATGGATTGGGCAAACCTCACTCGATCCAGTTAAACCCACCCAACCCAACCCAAAAAAGTGGGTTGGATCGGACAAGTGGGTGGATATGGATTTTAAAAATGAAAAACCCATAAAAACTCACAGACCCACTAGTGTTATGTTTTTTGAAATATTTTTATGAAAATACTAAAGATTTTGCCATTTGATCAATAAATATTTTTATATTGAAAATAAGTTATACTTTTTTTTAAGAAAATAAAAAGATTGAATAATTTTTATAAACAAATATGATAATTCATCGCACTATTTTAAAAATAAAAATATTGAATAATTTTCATAAACAAATATGATGATTTTTCGTTTAGTCATTTGATATTATAAAAAAGGAAGAAAAAAAAATCATTTGGATAACACACTATTCAACCCATAAATTAGTGGGTATACATAAAAAATAGGTGATTATTTTTTTTAGTGAAAAAAAGTAACACTATTTTTCAAACAAATACAATGGTTGAATTATTTTTATGAAAAAATATGATGATTCGATATTTATATTTTAAATATAAAAAAATAGAAAAATAGTTCGGGTAACCCACTACCCAACTCAATCCATAGTACTTTATGTGGTTTGAATTTTGGTTTTGGCCAAACCCAACCCAATCCGGCCCATGTACACTCTGCCAAAAAGTATTATTATTATTATTATTATTATTATTATTATTATTATTATTATTATTATTATTATTATTATTATTATTATTTTAATTAAAAAATTGAAGGCACCAACAAATTGGAATTTAATGTGTCAAACCAGAAAGCATTTTTTTTAACAATTTAAATGCTTTCCAACATATAGGAATTTACTATGTCCAACAAATATATATGATTCATTATTATGTATTTTACTATGTATTTCTTGTTGTTGCATATTTTTCGTTATTATGTAGTTATTGTCGCTATGTATTTCTCATCGTTTAAAATAAATTTATTATATTTTTATGTATTTATTATATATTTTTTAAACATTATTAGATTTAAACATATTAATAAAATAATTGAATTAATATTTAAATTTAAATCAAAATTAAGTGAAAATAAAAAATATATAAATTGGTGGGGTCAAATATGAGTTGCTTATTTTAATGTCATTGTATTAAAATTGGTTAACAATTGCTTAGATTTCGTGGCAATTTGGGTTCACAAAAAGTAACTTAAGTCATTCATCTAAGTTTCCTCCATTGGAGATGCCCTAATAGGCATAATTTTGACATATTTTTTTTATATTATTTTTAACCTAATAGGAAGAGGGATTTTTGCAGTGAAGAGAAGGAGGAGGATGAGGTTGGAAGATTGCGGGATTAATTATAAAATTATAATCTGATTTTTTTTATTTCTTTTAAATTTTTTTTGAAGAATATTTTTCATTAAAAATAAATAAATATGTAATATATTTATATATGTGTCATTAAATAAATTAATCAAAATTGAAATCAAAAGCCACATAAGCTGCCACATCATCCAAAATGAAGATTCTCTATCTAGTTGGTAACTTTGGGGGTAATCGAATGAAACTAGACATTACAAGGGGATAATCACAAAAAAATAATAGCATAGGGGTAAAACAAAACTCACCTATTTTGCCCTATAAATTTTAATTAATAGTTAAAGAAGTATTGAAATTAATTACCAACACAATTCAATTTTTGTGTTTGAAAATCTTTCTCTATATATAAAATAAAAAAGTCTTGAAAAACATTGACATGTGTTTAAACTTTTAATGTCAAACATTATGTCCTTTATAGCATCATTCGAAAAAGAAAAAAACAACAACAATATAACAACAACAGCAGCACAACAAAAATTAGTTCACATTCAAATTATAAATGTGAAAAAATAAATCATCTAAAAGTTGAATCTCAGTTCATCTATTAATGTGCATAGCAACTACTAAACGCGCGCCTCTAAAAAAATTTGATGTTTTACACTTGTAAACCAATTACAATTATATTTTCCGCCGCATCATCTTATTTAACCCCATTTTTTTATATGATATGAAAAATTGAATCATTCTTATTAATTGTTAGTGTAAAATTAACTTACACTGACAGTACATATTTTTAAACTCTTAAAAATATATGCAAATATGAAATGAAAAACAGGTTATAATATTTAAATTGATTTGTTTGATCAACACTCAACCACCAAGGTTAGTTGGCAACTGGCACAAAATAATATCGGAGAAACATTATTTAACAAATATACAAATATGTTTTGATACTTATAGAATTTAAAAAATTGTTTAGTTATTTTAAACTTTTAAATTCTTTTTATAGGTATATTAATACCACAGAAAGCTTTTTCTTTACAAAAGTTTAAGTATTTCTTAAAATAAAAAAAATTAAAAATGAATTATTTTAAAATTTCAAAAGATAAATATACCGAAAATCTCATTTTACAAATCATATTACAAATTTATTTTTTTTAAGAACTTTTTATAACATGTAGGTAAAATATTCATTAAAAAAACACAAATTTCAAAAAATATTTTTTATATTTTTTTCTTAATATATACTTTTGAAACATATAATGTCCCATAATTTAAAAGATAAATTCTTAGTGATATCATTTTAAAAAATTAAAATTCAACTCAAATCCAATTAATTCGGATTTTCTCCAATCAAACTTCAGGCCGGTTCAGCGAAATATCTACTAGTAGTAATTTTCACGGCAAAATTTATTTTATTGTCATGTCACATCAATCATGTTCATTAGCCTCACCATGATAAAATCGTGGGCAAGACATGTTTAGTTGCTGCACTCTTTTTATTTTTTTTTACAGTAACTTGTTGCACTTACTCATTGTTGAGTACACAAGTCAAATATATATTTAAAACATAAGCTTCCTTTTAAAATCTATGACCTAATTTTATCTTAATTATTATTCATATAATTTATTTTGACTATATTTTTCTTCTATTATATACATTCAAATATTAACATATGAGATGTTTGATTTGTCTTGATGAGTATTTTTAAAATATATAATTTGTATGATTTTTAATAATAGATAACTAAGGATATTGATGATCAAAGTTGTCCATCAACATACGTAAAGATGGTATTTGGCTTTTGTAGATTCTTGAGGAACTGACTAGCACGTCTTGTGCTGGTCAGAACTTGATATAATATATAGGCTAAACTGTTCATTTGATCCCTTATGTTTATTTTAGGTTTGAATCAGATCCCTTACGTTTTAAAAGTTTGAATTTGGTCCCTCGCGTTATCAACGTTTGCATTAGTTAGTCCCTTCCGTCAAATTTTTCACTAACTCTGTTTGATCCTTACACGTGGCTGGCGGTTTACATAGGTGAAAGTGATTTTGGACACGTGGAATATCATATAATAAATAGAATCTTCGCAAACTGGAAAAAATACGACAAAGACCTTTGCAAACACTAACTCTTTTTTTTTGTTTCTGAAGGTTCTGTTTATTATATGGATGTGAACGTGTCCAAAATCACTTCCACATGTCCAAATCGTCAGCCACGTGTAAGGATCAAACGGAATTAGCAAAAAATTTGACGGAAGGGAACAAATGTTGATAACGTGAGAGACCAAATTCAAACTTTTAAAACGTAAGAGACCTGATTCAAACCTAAAATAAACGTAAGGGACCAAATAAACAGTTTAGCCTAATATGTAAATTCCATTTTCGCTTGTTAAAAAAGAAAAAAAAAATGTAAAGATGGTCAAACAAATCATTTATTTTGGAACAGAAGAAGTAGTTAATTGGTGCTCCCCACCTTAATTACGACTAATTTATTTGGAGCAAAAAAAAATCCTAAATATATTAGTTTTAGTTAATTCCTTTGTGACAAAATATAAGCAATGTTTTGCATAATTAATATTATTATTTTGGTCAAGTAATCTAGTGACTATAAACTCCACTTTTAAAGTAGGATATCCGATATTCGAACCCTGGCCCCCTGTATAAATAATGCAATGTCATGTCAATTGAGTTAAGCTCACGAGACACATAATTAATATATTTATGGACTAAATATATTAATTATGTAATAAAGTTAAAAAATTGAATTTTTCTTATATTTTATTACGGAGGGAGTATTTTACTATATATATATATATGGGTTATGATCAAATGACACCAAGGTGTCAAACTTAGTAACATGACACATTTGATAATTATTTATCGGATAATCGTATGACAAAATCCATCGTTGGATTCAAAGCTATTATCATATAGATTATGTCTATAAAATTTAACATCGATCGGAAATCATTTGATATGTCAACGAGAAGCATAAAAACCAACGTCTTACAAAACGTCGTCAAAACCGTTAATTTTGATCATTCTCTTTAACCCATCAAATGATTTCCGATTGATGTTAAATTTCATAGACATGATCTATATAATAATAGCTTTGAATCCAACGGTGGATTTCATAATACGATTATCTGGTAAAGAATTATCAGAGGTGTCATGTTACTAAGTTTGACACCTTGGTGTCATTTGATCCTAACCCTATATATATATATATATATATATATATATATATATATATATGTTTTGTTTTCATTTTCTCAACAAAAAAAAATTGTATGTTTTCATATTTGTTGTTTGACTGATATCGATTGGTAAATTTATACGAAAATACAGTATATAAGATGAATTCTTCTCTTGAATCGATTTTTCTTGATATGCAAAAGTTAATGATTGAATTGATCATTTAAAGAGTGTTACTTGTTGTTGAGGTTATTACCAAAAATCTCAAACATCATTATTAATAGTAGTGAATATATTAATGATTGAATGTATATAGGTTAACTTTTGTCATCGCTCTTTAAAATACATTTTTATTTTTAAATTACTTTTCAATTATTAAGGGAAAGAAATAATAAAATTTTACTTCACTTTAATTAAAAGTATTTTTGTAAATTTTAATTAATAGACCTGAACTTTGAAAATGATCAAATAAAATAGAATAACACTATTTTGAGTATTACTTTATATAGTATTAGACAGGAAGCAGTATCAATGAGAATCTATAATTTTTTAAATATTTTTTGACAGGCATGAATCTTTAATTAAGAAACTATGATACTATGATTATATAATAATGTGGACATGTGGTCATATGGGTACGTTATGTACTCAAAGTGGGCATACACTAATTAATTGACTAGGATTTGTGTACAACATTTTTGATTCAAAACTGCTATGAAATAAAGTAATAGATAAATGAATAGAGATAGAGAGAAGATGGAAGAGAGAAAGAGAATAGAGAATTATTATTTCTTATTCATAAGTGTCTTTTACATTGTAACACATGTCATATATATAGGACAATATATTGGGCCAATGATGTGAGCCAAAACCTATTGGACATCTAATAACTAGAATTGTTCATAACACTCCCCCTTAGATGTCCATTGAGGATATGCCTCGTTAAAACCTTACTAGAGAAAAACCCATTGGGAAAAAATCCTAGTGAAGGAAAAAGAGTACACCATCCTTTGTGTGTGAACAGCCTCATTAAAAACCTTACCAAGAAAACCCAGTGGGATAAAACCATGGTGAAGGGAAAAAGAGTGCAGAACATATTTGTGTCTCCCCCTCATAAAGACAATTATATATGAGGTGAAGAAAAACCAAATAATCTTCTATATTAGTTTCTCAAAAGCTTTACTTGAAGTTGACTTCATAGAAAGATCTATCATATCTTATTTATCGTACGCTTCTCTAAATTTGCATTTTGTGCGACATTATCTTCATACTGAATTGTTGCAAGAGCCATTTGACATAAAATTCACAAATCTCTTGTATCTGATGAATCTCATACTTGAACCAAATCACATTCCTGATTATCTCATGTAGTGCTAAACTTTCCTCGTCATTTTATTTCATAAGATTGTTATTGTAGTTAGTTTCACAAATCTTCATGAGTGACTGTATTTACTCATGTAAACATATAGTTTGTATTATACAAATAACCTGCATATATCTCAAAATAACAAAATATATATAATAACAAATAATATGTCAACAATGTATTTGTCTCCTTTTGAGTTAAAATTTGGTACTTCAGGACCAATTCAAGTAAGTCATTTTCTTGAGACGTGTGATAATCTTTGTTCACATCAGGTGACATCGATACACAAATTATATTTTTTCATATAAAATGTGTTTAGTACCTTATTTCATTCCAACATATTTCATATGAGTGTCTTGGTGCATAAAATCTCATTGAAATACTAAATTTGCAATTCAAAACAAACTTTGACCATCCAACATATTTCATTCCAAATTTTTCTTTAATCAATGGATTTCAAGAGCTCTTCAGGAGTTCTGGTCAAGTTTATATTATCATCATAAAAAAATCAATTGTAACAAATTCATTTTCAATGATGGACAAATGTCATTCTCATATTTCTCATTTGGAAATATTCACCAAAATTATTGTACAACATGCATTTTTTATTGTATGCATATACAAAGAGACTTATTCATTTTATTAATTCATCTCTTTAATTTTTTTAATTGCATGTCTCATGCAAATTAATTCCTTCAAGGAGTTTCATATAATCCTCACTAACAACAAGTGAGTCATGTAAATATATTGTAACACAATTTTCAAATAAAGTGAGTCTTTTGTGTTACCAAAGTTAAGAAAACATTTTGATTTCACTTCGGGTGAATATTTTTCATTTCACTTGAACACGAAGGCTCATATATGCCTTATTGAATTTATACCTTCAGGGCATAGACTTCAAATCCAAAAACCATTATATTTTGCAAATGAATTGCTTCTTTATATTTTGGTTAACCACACCCCTTAATTTGGGTTCAATGTTCTCGCACTTATAATATTTAGCGCTACCTCATTTGTCGACAATTTTTCAAGTTTTTGGTTCCTTGTTTTAATTTGTAGAGATATAACTGATTTGTTGGAACAAAATAGGTTCTGACATGATCCAATTAGGTTTTGATGATAACAAAGGTATTAATATACAATAGGGTATACTAATTATTTAATCCAAGTGTGCAGGTATACAAGTTAATTCTTTAAATTTACTAGAAGCACATTGGAAGCTCTGATATGTCAAAGCAAATTCTGACCAGATTTTCAAGGCATCAGAAGATACAAGTTATATTCGTCAGAAGCTAGTATCAGACTCTGATAAGAGCAGTGAGAGCCGTTTTGTCAGAAGAACATTCTCTGCAACAATGATTGGAAATCATCATCATCCTCTGACATTCCAAAAGCTGATGGAATCAATCTTATCCACAAGATAGTGACGTTAGTACTGTTGTACGAACTCATTACCTGATTTGGCTAAAACGTTATCCTTAAGATTGATCGTATACAAGGTTACCTGATTTGGTTAAAAATGGTACTATCTACAGCTGGCAAAATCTCACCGCATCGAATTCAAATCAAACATGCTCCACCTTCATCTATAAATTGGAGCAAGTTTGAAGTTCTAGGATACGCAACTTGAACAATTTGAAAGAGCTGTTATTCTGTCAAAATCATCCTAGAGCACTAAGAACTTCAAATACAACTTGAACTCATATTCAAATCCAAGACTCCAGTTTCAGCTTCTGTTAATTCATTAGTTGAACCTTAGAATTCTTATATTAAGATTCTAAGTTAAGTCTTGTATCAAAAGTTGTATTTATTTGTAACTGAACATTGATCTTCATATCATTTGTTCAGACTCTGTTTTTCTTATATTTGTATTTGGAAGTCTCTTGCCTGCGTGCTTGAGCATTAGGAAGTCTCTTGTAATTGTTACTTGAGCATTGGAAGTCTCTTGCAAGGTTGCTTGAGCATTTGTAATCTTTGGTGATTATAGTGAACTCTCTTGGTAATACAAGAGGACTGGACGTACTCTCGGTTTGTGAGGGGAACCAGTATAAAATCTCTGTCTCTACCTTTCTCTCTTTCTCTCTACCTTCAAAGTTCTGATCAATTGTGTTTTGTTTTTCTAAACCGCTGCAAACTCTGATAAGTTTTTCATAACTTAGAAGAATTTTTAAACTACCCAAAACACAATTCAACCCCCCCTTCTTGTGTTTTTCACACCTTCAATTGGCATCAAGAGCCCGGTTCTGTTTTTAATCACCTTACAGTGAAACAGTTTCTAGTTGAAAAACACTATGACTAAAGGAACTCCAAGTGTGAGCATGAAATCAGTTCCTCATGACTATGATGTTGAAGATAATAAGACAAGCAACAAA
Organism: Trifolium repens; assembly: GCA_030408175.1. Taxonomy (NCBI): domain Eukaryota; kingdom Viridiplantae; phylum Streptophyta; class Magnoliopsida; order Fabales; family Fabaceae; genus Trifolium; species Trifolium repens. Next base: position 12,194,740 of record CP125846.1, on the reverse strand, counting down.
GCACCAAAGTTCAATGGAGATGCATCTAACTTTTCCTGGTGGAAAGATAGAATCTACAGTCATCTTATTGGTTTAGATGATGAGCTTTGGGACTTAGTTGAAGAAGGGGTAACCTTCCAAGGACTTGATGAAAAAGGAAGGTTATCTATTGAAGAAAGAAAGAAGTTCACTCCTATAGACAAGAAGCTATACAAGAAACATCACAAGGTCAAGGATCTTCTCAATGGATGTATAACTCATGATGAATACCTCAAGATCACAGACAAATCTACTGCCAAGAGCATCTATGACTCCTTGTGTTCCACATATGAAGGAAATAAACAGGTTCAAGAGGCAAAGGCTACTCTTCTGATCCAACAGTATGAACTCTTTAGAATGAAGGATGATGAGAATATTGAATCCATGTATTCTAGGTTCAAAATTCTAGTGGCTGGTCTCCAAGTTCTAAAGAGAAGCTACACAACTTCTGATCATGTAAGAAAGATTTTGAGAAGCTTACCTTCAAGGTGGAGGCCTAAGGTAACAACTATTCAAGAAGCTAAGGATTTGGACAAACTTGGCTTGGAGGAATTGATAAGTTCACTCATGAGTCATGAGATTGAATTATCTTCTGATGAGCCTCAGAAGAAACTAAAATCTTTGGCCTTGCCATCTATTTCAGTTTCATCTAAGGCTCTGAAAGCCAAAGTTGTAGAATCTGAAGCAGAGGAATCTTTCGTAGATAATCAAGAAGAAGGATCAGACGATGATTTCTTTGCACTCTTGTCCAAAAAATTTCAAAAGTGGTCACTAAGGAAGGGCAAAAATTTTCAAGGCAGAGGTTCTGGATCAAGAAACAACACCAGCAGAGAGAAGAAGGATGACACAAAAAATTGTTTCAATTGTCATAAGCCTGGACACTTCATGGCTGATTGTCCTGAACTCAACTCCAAGGGTAAAGGAAGAAAGAGTACAATCAAGAACAAAGCCAAGAAGAGTCTGATGGCAACATGAGAGGATATCAATGAACTATCTGAGGATGAAGACTCTGAGGAAGCAAACCTAGCGCTTATGGCCATTGGTGAATCAGACCATGACAGTGATTCAGAGTCTGACACGGACGATATTGATGAGGTAATATCTAAAATGTCTAGTACTCAAATGACCAAAGCTTTGAAAGATGTAATGGTGAAGTACATGGAAAAGTTGAGTGAGCTAGATTTTTGTAAACAAAAAAAGAAGCTACTCAATGAAAATCTCACCCAGACTCAAGCAAACTATCAAAAATCTCTTAAAACAATTAAAGTGCTTGAGACTGGATGTAGAACATGTCACAAACCCTATGATGAGTATGAAATCTCTCTTCAAGAGTTTGTTCACCATAACATAGACAAAACTAGGGTAACTTCCGTAATTCATGGTGGGCTTAGCAATTATTATAAAAAACAAGGACTTGGTTCTCTTACATCTTCTAATGTGGGAAAATCAAACAAACCTGTCTTGTTGAGCAAGTCACCATCAGAATCTTATTCAAACTTTACTAAGGGTACATCAGAACCTCTGACTGTGTCTGGTACTCTTGTGAGCTTGGAACAACAAGATAAGGTATCAGAAGATGACTCATCTTCTGAACCTAAGTCTTCTAAAACCCAGGTTCCCCTCACATCAGTACCCATGTCTACTCAAGTTAAAGCTGTCAGAGTACCAAAGCCTGTTGATAAGCGGGGCACTAGTACTTCTAAAGCAAACTTGGTAACTGGTTCTCTGACACACTCAAGAGGAAAATCTCAGAGACAACATAAGCCTAAACCTTTTTCTAAAGGCTCTGTTGACTCCAGATCTTCTGAGTATTCTAACAAGCAGAATAAGATTCTCAAAACTAACCAAAAAGGACCCATCAGAGTATGGGTACCAAAATCTGAAATAGTGTATGCTGCAGGTATGCACCCAAAGAAGAAAAGAAAGCTCATGGTATCTGGACTCTGGCTGCTCACGTCACATGACAGGAGACAAGCTCTTATTCCACACCCTGAATCAGCAAGAGGGAGGAACAGTAGGGTTTGGTGGCAACCAGAAGGGAAAGATCATTGGTATAGGTACAGTTGGTAATTCTTCTTTGTCAATTTCTGATGTTTGGTTAGTAGATGGACTACATCATAATTTACTTAGCATAAGTCAATTGTGTGATAGTAATTATGATGTTATGTTTAATAAGGATTCATGTACTGTAATCAGAAACTCTGATCAATCTGTTGTCTTTAAGGGAAATAGGAAAGGCAATGTTTACAAAGTAAATTTTTCTGATTTAAAGGAACAACAAGTGCTTTGTCTCTTGACACTGAGTGATGAAAAGTGGGTCTGGCACAAAAGATTGGGTCATGCTAACTGGAGATTAATCTCTAAACTTAGTAAGGGCAATCTTGTCAGAGGTCTTCCAAAAATAAAATATCACTCAGACTCACTTTGTGGTTCCTGTCAAAAAGGAAAAATTGTAAAAATCTCTTTTAAAAACAAGAACATTGTCTCTTCTACAAGACCCTTAGAACTCTTACACATTGATCTTTTTGGACCAGTTAGCACTGCTTCAATCAATGGTAAGAAATATGGATTAGTCATTGTAGATGATTATAGTAGATGGACTTGGGTTAAATTTCTGAGAACTAAAGATGACACATATGAAGTGTTTAGCATCTTCTGTACCCAAATTCAAAATGAAAAAGATTCCAAAATTTTAAAAGTAAGAAGTGATCATGGTGGTGAATTTGAAAATGAACCTTTTGAAAAATTTTGTGAAGAACATGGAATTCTCCATGAATTCTCTTCTCCTAGAACTCCACAACAAAATGGAGTTGTAGAAAGAAAGAATAGATCTTTACAAGAAATGGCACGCACCATGATGCATGAAAATAATTTAGCAAAATTCTTTTGGGCAGAAGCTGTTAACACTGCTTGTTATATTCAGAATATAATCTATATAAGACCTATTTTGAACAAAACAACATATGAACTCTTTAAGGGAAGGAAACCCAATATTTCTTATTTTCATCAATTTGGTTGTACATGTTACATTCTGAATAACAAAGTCCATCTTAAGAAATTTGACTCTAAAGCCTGTAAGGGTATCTTCATTGGATACTCTGAACGCTCTAAGTCATACAGAGTGTATAATTCTGAAACTAATACAGTGGAAGAATCAATGCACGTAAAGTTTGATGATAAGGAGCCTGATGATAAAAAGTCAGAGCCTGTTAAAGATCTGTCAGGTTCTGATGAATCAGAAGATGAAGCTCCAGAGTATGACAACTACATAGAACCTGTAGAAGACTCTGAAGCGCAAGAAGCTACACCTTCTGATGCTGCTCAAGAACATCAAACAAATGAAAACAACTCTGAAGCAACAGAGATTCCAAGAAATACGTTCAAGTACAAATCATCACATCCTGAAGAGCTTATCCTAGGAAACAAGAATAGTCCAAGAAAAACAAGGTCAAACTTCAGAGATGAAGAATCATTGTTTGGATTAGTATCCCTGATTGAACCAAAGACAACAAATGAAGCTCTTTCAGATGATGCTTAGATAGTTGCTATGGAAGAAGAGTTAAATCAATTCAAGAGAAATGATGTATGGGATCTGGTACCCAAACCTAAGCACAAGAACATTATTGGAACAAAATGGGTATACAGAAACAAATTGAATGAGCAAGGTGAAGTTACAAGAAATAAAGCAAGACTTGTTGCACAAGGATATAGTCAACAAGAAGGAATTGACTTCACTGAAACCTATGCTCCAGTAGCAAGACTGGAAGCAATCAGGTTACTTTTATCTTATGCAGTTAACAATGATATCACTCTTTATCAAATGGATGTTAAAAGTGCATTTCTTAATGGTGTTATTTCTGAAGAAGTATATGTCAAACAACCTCCTGGATTTGAGGATTTAGCAAATCCAGATCATGTGTTTAGACTAAAGAAATCACTCTATGGACTCAAACAAGCTCCCAGAGCTTGGTATGAGAGACTGAGTACTTTCTTAGTCAACAATGGTTTTGAAAAAAGGCAAGTTGACAATACATTATTTAGAAAAACACTAAAGAAAGACATTTTGATCATTCAAATTTATGTTGATGATATCATCTTTGGATCAACTAATGCCACTCTGTGTAAGAATTTTTCTAAGCTTATGCAGGATGAATTCGAGATGAGCATGATGGGAGAATTGAAGTTCTTTCTTGGGATTCAGATAAATCAAACAAAGAAAGGAACATTCATTCATCAATCAAAATATATAAAAGATCTTCTGAAGAAATTCAATTTGGAAGATTGCAAACCCATGAACACTCCAATGCATCCTACATCAAGCTTAAGCAAAGAAGAATCTGAAGGCAAAGTTGATCAGAAGCTCTACCGAGGTATGATTGGATCTCTTCTTTATCTAACTGCATCAAGACCTGATATTTTATTCAGCGTATGCTTGTGTGCAAGATTTCAATCAGATCCTAGAGAATCTCATCTCACTGCTGTGAAGAGAATCTTTAGGTATTTGAAAGCTACTTGTAACATTGGATTACTGTATCAGAAATCCAATTATTACAAGTTGATTGGATTCTGTGATGCTGACTATGCTGGTGATAGAATTGAAAGAAAATCCACCAGTGGCAACTGTCAGTTCATTGGTGAGAATTTAATTTCATGGGCTAGTAAAAGGCAAACCACCATAGCTATGTCAACAGCAGAAGCTGAATACATATCAGCAGCTAAATGTTGCACACAACTACTTTGGATGAAATATCAATTGGAAGATTATCAAATAAGCAGCAACAATATTCCTTTATATTGTGATAATACTGCAGCTATTCACCTCTCTAAAAACCCTATTTTACATTCAAGAGCTAAGCATATGGAGATTAAACATCATTTTATCAGAGACTATGTTCAAAAAGGAGTAATTGATCTCAAGTTCATTGAAACTGAAAATCAATGGGCTGATATCTTTACAAAACCTTTAGCTGTTGAACGTTTTGATTTTATCAAAAAGAATCTGAACATGATGGAAATCTCTGATTAACTTAGACTCTGATGAAAAATTTGAGTTTGTAAGAATCTAATAGTAATCAGAAGCTGAAGTCATCAGAACCTTCTGTATCAGAAGTTGTAATTAGGACATCTTCTGAAAAACTATCAGAATCTGATTAGAAGGTAAATAGTTCTGGCGCATAAGTTAAAATCTTTTATAAAAACCCTTTCGTATCCCTCACTTACGTGTCAGTTAATAATCTTTTGATACACATGTCTTAGTGCAAGAGGATAAAGAAGTTGGTTAATGATGATTAGCATTTCTAATCCCCATTTGTGGTAAAATACTCTGCTACCCCTACGTGTTTGTACTTGTTTTTGCGCGAAACTTTCTATTTAAACACACTAACTGTTCACATTCACACTTTTGCACTCTCACAACCTACACTTTCATCTTCTAAAACTCATAGCAATTTCTTTCTCCCTCATTAGAAACCCTAACCCCCAAACTCCATCAATGGCTTCAATCATTCCTAGAGATTGTATTATCGACATTGCTAACTCCAAACCTACTAAGTTTGCTAAAGATCAACGTCCTTACAAGTATGATGACCTAAATCTTGCGATTGAAAACCCTGTTGATTTAGAAGGGTTAAGAGTAAACGGTTTCTCTAATGTAGTTGATCTGTTCAAGAGACAAGGATTGGAATACTACTTTGATTTATTGAATGGACCAACATATACTGAAATGGTGAAAGAATTCTGGATGAAAGCATCAATTATCAACAGAGACGTGTACATTCAGAGAATCAAAGATATGGTTGAAGAAAAGCCTGAACTTCAAGGTAAAACTCCAGAGGAAATGGGTTTGAAACCTTTCACATCAACAGAGATTGAATCGTTTGTGGCTGGATTCAGAATCTCTATCAGATTATGTCATATCTGTGAGGCTCTGAAGATAGATCGTGGTGGTCTTGTCATCAGAAACTCTGATGAGGTTGGTTCTGATGTTGAGGAATTTATATTCAAACCTAAGGCTGACCCCAAGGACAAGTTTGAATGGACCAACAACTTTAAAGTCATCTATAAGATATTGATTGACAACATTTTGTCCAAGTTGGGAGGCACTGATCAAATTTCAAACCTTCAGAAGCTGTTTACCTTTCATGTTGGTAAAGGAAATTTTGTAGATATTGGTAAGCTTATCTTTGATCATTTTGCCCTTTCTATTCTCTCTTCCAAATCTATTGTACGACATTCAAGGCTACTCAGTCATATGTTTGCACAGTGTGGTTTGTTGGATACTATCACACCGTTTCTCCCAGGATATGGTTCCTTCCTGCTTAGTTCTAAATTTGTTAATAATACTACTCTAAGGTACATGAAACTGGTGAAAAACAATCAGATTGTTCATCCAACACACCCACTGCTGATCAGAGATTCTGAGAAAGACATTGCTGAATGTAGGCTTGTGCATGTCAGTGATAGTGCGGCTAAGAGAGTTATAGAAGCACACGCTGATCACTTGAAAAAGCTAGGTGCTGAGGTAGGAGATGGACAACCTACAAAATTGACCATCAGACAATCTAGGATTCTGGAGCAACCAACCAGAGTCCAACCCTGTCAAAAGGAAAGCTGTTAAGAGTCCTGCTGGGAAGAAGGTTGCTAAGACCCAGAAGACTACAGCTCCAAGATCTTCAAAGAAACCCAAGGCTAAGAAGATTGTTATGAAGGATCTTACAGAAGAAGAGAAGGAAAGTGCTGCGTTACAGGCAGCTTTGGAAAAGATTAATGAATTCAACAAGAAGCAAGAGGCTCTGAAGGATGGGTATGAGTGTGGTATTGAAGAATCTGCGTTTGATGAGATGCACTCAAAACTTCCAAAAAGGAATGATCCTCATAATCTGCTGGAACAACAGACTCTGTATGGACCAGAAAATGGTAAGTTTTCTAATTTTATTGGAGGCAGCAAAGCATTTAGTGATTATTTCAGAAGACTTCAATTTTCTTCTGAAATCAAAGTTAAACATACTCTGAATAAGATTTTAAAAGGAGTTTATTCTGAGAAAGACAACATTCTTTCTGAGAATCAACCAACATCAGAGCAGTTTAACCCTATCCAAACTAACCCATCAGAATCTCATGCTAATACTATATGTAATGATGCAGCACAAGCTTCCACAAGTACTGCACCGGTCATTCTTACTTTAGAAGAAGATTCTGATCGCACACCCTCACCACCTCCTGAAAAATCCCCCATACACCATGATAACCAAATTCTCAAACCTACCCCAAACTCTAAGAATATTGAACCAGAGTCAACCCAAGAAAAATCACCAACACCACAACAAGAAAATGAACCACACCCACAAACACCTCCACCAGAACATACTCAACCAGAAAATGAAAACCAAAAATCCCCTGAACCTAAAGTTGCTGAAGTGGTTGAGCAATCAAACTCTGAAGTACATGCTGGTGAGCAATCCCCACATCATGTGGTTATGGATAACACATGTACTTTACCTACACCACTTAAGCATCATATCCAGCAAATCAATGATTCTATGAATCTTGAAATTGTTCAGAAAACCCCACCTGATCAAACCAATCATCTCAAGAACCTAATGAAGGATCTGTCTATGGACTGCATTTATATCCCGCCTCACTTACCTTCCAGAATTGTCAATGAACCACTAGAGCAAACCCAGGATGATATCACTAATTTGCTGCAAGCTGTTGACAAGAACATTAAAAGAATGTCCAGTGCTATTCCACAGAGGTCTATTGACACAGCATATATTGACAAAGAGTGTGACCTTATGGAACAAAATTTGGTGCTCATGATCAGATTAGTGAGACAGGCTTACACCAAAGATTTGGACTTTAGGAATGAGCTGGCTAGGAAGGAAGAAGAAGAAAGGTTGGAAAGAGAGAGATTGGAAGCTGAGGAAAGGGAAAGGAAGAGGTTGGAAGATGAGCGTATTGCAAAAGAAAGGCAAGAAGCTGAGGCAAGAGAGCAAGCTAGGCTAGCAGAAGAAGCTAGAATAGCTGCTGAACAGGCAAGGCTTGAAAATATTGCCAGAAATGCACCAGAATATGCTCAACACATCAGAGAAAATCAAGACAATATTCAGAGAAGGATTGATGAGCACTCATCTATGCTGGCTACAATTATGACCACTCTCCAGAGCATCAATGTCAGATTACCTCCTCAACCTTAAAACCTAGGATTCTATGCACTTGTTCCTTTTAATTCATTATCATGTTCTGTTATTTTGTAACTTGGCTGAATTCTATTTGTTTAAGTACTATGTTTGTTGATTATCTCTTGTGTTTGGTTATAATTTATTTACTTTATGCATCTATTTTATGCTTTTATAAATGTTTTTGAGACAAATATCAACACAAAGATTTCAAAGCTAAATAAAGAGTTTATTCAATTGAAAATTGTTGATTACATAAGTTCTTATCCAACTTTTCACTTGGATTCTACATCAGAAACAGCGAGTTCTAAATCTAGCTTATTAGAATCAGAGGGAGAAGAAGGGTATTCTTCCCTAGGAGGAACATATGTACTCAAGAATTCCTTCCAGTCAGAATCCCATTCAGATTCTGACTCGGATAAGGACTCTTGTTGTTTGGTCTTGGATCTTGTTTGATAATTGGCTCTGAGAGGAGCAGAAGTTGATGCCTTCATCTTCTGAGGTTTCTTCTTAGACTCTGAGTCTTGTTGAATCTTTGCTTTCTTCTTCTTCTTCTCCTGTGCTTTCTTACTTTTGATCACTCTTCTATCCTTATCCATTGTTAATTTTTTACAATGAAATGGAAGTGTTGAGTGAAATGACAAAGTGATGGTCCTTATATAGTGGATTCAAATTAGACAAGTTCATGGTTTTACGACAAACCATTTAATTGGTGTAGTTGTAAGCACCTTGACTGCATTGAAACTCTACTCTTGACCATTTTTTTTCAAACTTGTCATTTAATTTTTGTCAGTTTTATCTTTTTGCTTAATGACAAAAGGGGGAGTAAGAGTCGTAATTAATTTTTGAAATGCTAAACTGAAACCAAATTCCATATTTTGATTTATTAAAATTATGTCTTCGTATGATATGATTTTAAGGAAAATATTAGTTGAAATTTGAACTTCTGATACATGGTACACATAAAAGAAAAGTGCAATTTTCTTTCATGGGTATCAGACTTAGGGGGAGAGCTTGCAAACCAAGCCTCTGAGAGTCTAGTGTATTAGTTTAGTTCAAAATTCAAATAATTATTTTTAAACTGATTTAATTAATCATTGCTGAACTTAGGGGGAGCTTGCAAAACTCATCAACCTAAGAGATGCTTGATAAATTTTATCAACAACCATTGTAAATTAATACTTGGTTTGTCATCAATCAAAAAGGGGGAGATTGTTGGAACAAAATAGGTTCTGACATGATCCAATTAGGTTTTGATGATAACAAAGGTATTAATATACAATAGGGTATACTAATTATTTAATCCAAGTGTGCAGGTATACAAGTTAATTCTTTAAATTTACTAGAAGCACATTGGAAGCTCTGATATGTCAAAGCAAATTCTGACCAGATTTTCAAGGCATCAGAAGATGCAAGTTATATTCGCCAGAAGCTAGTATCAGACTCTGATAAGAGCAGTGAGAGCCGTTTTGTCAGAAGAACATTCTCTGCAACAATGATTGGAAATCATCATCATCCTCTGACATTCCAAAAGCTGATGGAATCAATCTTATCCACAAGATAGTGACGTTAGTACTGTTGTACGAACTCATTACCTGATTTGGCTAAAACGTTATCCTCAAGATTGATCGTATACAAGGTTACCTGATTTGGTTAAAAATGGTACTATCTACAGCTGGCAAAATCTCACCGCATCGAATTCAAATCAAACACGCTCCACCTTCGTCTATAAATTGGAGCAAGTTTGAAGTTCTAGGATACGCAACTTGAACAATTTGAAAGAGCTGTTATTCTGTCAAAATCATCCTAGAGCACTAAGAACTTCAAATACAACTTGAACTCATATTCAAATCCAAGACTCCAGTTTCAGCTTCTGTTAATTCATTAGTTGAACCTTAAAATTCTTATATTAAGATTCTAAGTTAAGTCTTGTATCAAAAGTTGTATTTATTTGTAACTGAACATTGATCTTCATATCATTTGTTCAGACTCTGTTTTTCTTATATTTGTATTTGGAAGTCTCTTGCCTGCGTGCTTGAGCATTAGGAAGTCTCTTGTAATTGTTACTTGAGCATTGGAAGTCTCTTGCAAGGTTGCTTGAGCATTTGTAATCTTTGGTGATTATAGTGAACTCTCTTGGTAATACAAGAGGACTTGACGTACTCTCGGTTTGTGAGGGGAACCAGTATAAAATCTCTGTCTCTACCTTTCTCTCTTTCTCTCTACCTTCAAAGTTCTGATCAATTGTGTTTTGTTTTTCTAAACCGCTGCAAACTCTGATAAGTTTTTCATAACTTAGAAGAATTTTTAAACTACCCAAAACACAATTCAACCCCCCCCCCCCTTCTTGTGTTTTTCACACCTTCATGATTGAGATCTCTTTATTATCATAAATGACAGGTACTTGAACCTCTTCGGGAGGTATAAACATTTTGCAATCTCTACACTTTTCATGATTGTTTTTCTCACCAACAAGATCATCTTCCTTCTCTAAGTTTTATCTTTGGAACCAAGTTTTAGGCATGCCATAGCATATTAAAATTTCAATAGAAAATGACATTTGCAGCATAAAGGAATTTAGAAATCCCTTTTGGGTCAGAGAATGCATATTTTGAACTTCAAGTTCACATTGTTGTGTGCGAGTATTTGAATGCATTATATACAAATATTTCAGAGCTGCTTATATTTAATTTTCTCTCCCCCTAATGCCGATAACTAATAACTCAAATTCATTACATAATCTCAGTTTTCTGTAGTTTCATCTAACGTTGTCTGCTGGACAATGGAGAACATATAGTTCACATAAAAAATTCTTAGATGAAAGATATTAAGTTCCTGACCATGAACAAATTTTAATGGGGAGAATTTTAATGATTCATTGGCTTGATGCACGTAGATGTTACTACTAGCAAAGTAACATATCCAAGTAAGGACCTTTGTTCTGATAATAATTGTTTGGCTATAAATATGAAGCATTTAGCTAAATATCTTTTCCAAACCATTCTAAATATGAACATGTGCAACTCGACATTCAAAATATGTCACACACCAACTTGATCAAGGTTGGTCACATTTACTTGGCCATTTAGTCGATGCATCGATAAACTTGTATAATATCTATGTGGCCCACAAACTATTAGATATATGCACATGTATCATATCAAATAATGGGAAATTCAAACCCCTTATTTCGCCTTTTATTGGCCTTCAGAACAAAATTTGATAATTCATTATATTGAAGAATGTTCATACTCTTCGATTGCATCATAAGACTCGGGATGGTCTAACCAGTCATGCCATTATATTCGCCTTTCAAATGTAGAACTTTGTCTTGAATAAAATGATACATCAATATTTCATATAATATTTTCTCGCAATTTGAATCCTTCAAGGATTTTCATATTTCCTCATTTTATCGTCCTACTTTGATACCAATAGTTGGGGAAAATAAGAGAGACTTTAAATCACACTTGAATTTTCAATATTCTTCCCCTCACGTGTGATTTCCACCACATCATCATAAACATTGTTTGGGATTTCAGAGATCTCTTCCGGAGAATCACCGTACAATTTCATATATTTCATCATGTCCTTCTGGGACAATTTAATCATACTTTGATAAAAGATCACAACTTAGATGAAATATTTGCTTCAGGAAATATCTCAATAATACATAAATTTATCAATCAATTTACAATGAATAATGGTTGTAGAATACACATGGTATTGTATCTCATTTTACAAAGATAATTTGATTGAAAATATAAATAAATAATTCATGTTCTATGTTATTTTTTACTATGAATCTTCTGGATTCTTAGTTAAAGTACATCACACTATGGCTCTTCTGAGCTCATAGTTTAAAACTCAATAAATTTCTACGAGCATTTGAGGAATATAATGCATTTTTAATATTTACTTGAGTTTCTTCGGATAATAATATTTTAGCTCTTTCGGAGCCTTCAATATCATATTTTATGATATAGTACTAACATTAATTTCTTCCAAAAGAGAAAAATATTTCTTTTAGAATTCTCCTACTATTCTTATTTCCACTTCTCGTTGTTTTATCAATTAAAATAAGACAATTATCACAAGATATAATAATACCATTAAGATGAATGATAAATTGATGGTTTCGATTTATTTAATGGGTATAAAAAATAGAAGACTAACAACTAAATGATTGAATAAAAATAATAGAATGTATAACTTAAAAATTGCATAAATTAAAAAAATGTTATATACGCAGTCTAGGAATAAATTTTATCTCGACTTTGCTACTTCTGGAGCATATTCAAGGGGAAAAAATTCCTCTAATTTTATTTGGTCCAACATCCCTTATACTAAAATCAAATAAATTTTATGGACATTGATCATTGTCCAAATATTTTGTTCTTCAAGAACTGAACCGTATATCGCTATCAACAATGGTAAAGAAAAATTACAATTTTGGATCCTTCTGGGATACTTGATATTAAACTTTTGGTTATTCAAGAATTATACTTTTAGGGGTACTTGATATTAAATTATTAATCCTTCAAGAATTATACCACCAATATTCATAAACATTGATTATGAAAAATTATTCAGGAACTATACAAATAATTTTTCATTAACAATATGGTTAAGAAAATCCATATTCTTTGAGCAATCCATCATGGATGCGTTAATATTAAGGCTTTAGTTCTTCAAGAACTATATCACAATGATCTTCATAATAACCGCAATGATCTTCGTAATTTCTTCAAGAAAATTTCATTCTTTGAGCAATCCTTCAAGGATGCTATGAACTTTTGGTTCTTCACAACTATCTTACAAGATTTTTTATAGTGATCAAGAATAATTCACTTTTTCCAAAATTCTTCCAAGATGCTCTATATTAAATTTATATTACAACTGATCTTTATAGTAAGAGCAATCAATTCTTAGCACAATCCTTCAGGGATGCGCAATATTAACTTTCTAGTTCTCCAAGAACTATGTCCAAATTAATATTCAAAATAATGATATAATTCATTCTTTGAGAAGTCATTTGCTTCAATATTAAGTTTTTTTTCTATAGTTCTTCGGGAACTATATCACAATTGATCTTCATAAACAAAGACATAGATCAATATTTCGAACAATTCTTCAACAATGCTTTAATGTTGAATTCTAGTTCTCCATGAACTATATGACAAATCCTTCCGGGATTTATTTATTTATTTATTTTACTATCATCCAACCGTAAAATTAAGCAAATTGGAAAAAATATAACATAGTAAACATGAATCACTTAATTATTTTTTTTTTTTAACGTAATAATTAAAAAGATGAAAAAAAATAGAAATGGTATATAGGTATGGAAGGCACTCATTATTGGTAAACATAATTATTTTTTTTATTTTATTTTATAAGTAAATTAACAATTAATTAGTCAAAGATAACATAGAATACTATATCAAGAAATAACATATGAATGACACTAATCGAGTAATCATAGTATACGATTAAATGTGAATTAATTATTGATATTTAATTATGTTCAATATGGAATGAATTGATAAAAATTAATAGAGTTAATGAGTCATAATTAATAAAATTATTTGGCCATAATGAATAAAATTAATTGGTGATAATTGCACATATGAATAGCCATCACTAACGTGAAAGAAAAATTAACTAGTCAAAAGCATCGGTAACATAATGGCATATATATGAATGATATTAGTATGGAGTTAGCTTAAACATTATATTGGTTGATCGTAACATTATATAAAAAACAAATAAATTGCAATAAAAATTATAAATTGGCAAAACTTTAAAAATAAGGTTAATTAGGCAATCCTTCGGGGATGCATATATACTGAATTCTTCAGGAATTCTAAGAAGTAAATTTTTTTTGACATTTTTCAATAACTATGTAACATCTTTATGATGTAGAATAATCTTTTGTGCAATCCTTCAGGAATGCATGAGTATTGAATTCTTCTAGAATTCAAAGGGAATAAAATTCTTATAAGTTCTTCGAGAACTATATAATAAATCGGTATCAATTTTCAATCTTCAAAATGTAGGAATATTCATAAAAGAGAACAAATAGATTTCATAATAAATGGCGATCCTTTTTTTTTTATGTTCGTCAGGAACTAAAATCAATAAATTCTTTGGGAATTCTTGATGGAAAATTTGAGTATTCTAAATTCTTCGGGAATTAAGTTTATTGAATTCTTCGAGAACCCATAGATTAAATTTTTAAGTTCTTCGGGAACTAATATTATCGAATTCTTCGGGAATTACTAGATTAAATTTATATGTTTTTCAGGAACTATATAATATAATAAAATAAACATATTTATGTTCTTTTGGATATCGAAGTATCGATGTTTCACCATACATGTGTCGGTCACGAAGCATAAGATGCTTCACCATACTGTTGTCGGTCACGAAACTCGAACAATATCAAACATTCAAATACATAAAAACATGAATCTTCAGGATTCATATTTTAAAATGTCATCATGCTATGAATCTTCAGGATTCATATCTCAAAAATTTTACCACGATGCTTCTGGATCGTAGACTATGAATATTCATGATTCATATTTCAAACTTTTAACTATGGTACTTCTGGACCATAGGTTGTGAATCAATATAAAATAAAAGGAGAAAGATCCAAAAAATAAATAGAATTATAAAACTCATAAAATAAAGAGAAGTGGAGGAACTTACAAATTCTAGAATTATTTAGGAGAGACTATCGTGCTGATAACGTGTTATAAAATAAAGTAATAGACAAAGGAATAAAGATAGAGAGAAGATGGAAGAGAGAAAGAGAATAGAGAACTATTATTTCTTATTCACAAGTGTCTTTTACATTGTAACACATGTCATATATATAGGACAATATATTGGGCCAATGATGTGGGCCAAAACCTATTGGACATCTACTAACTAGAATTGTTCATAACAAAAACCAATTTATTATTAGTCAGAGTATAACTTTTGTACCAAATTATATGTTATTTTGAAGAACAACTTATATTAAATTATGAATCACTTTATATTATCAATGAAATATTTAATGTTATTTATTTTTTTTTTGACAGAATGTTATTTTTCTATTATACACTTAATTATTTATTATTCTCTTTTCTTTGAATTCTTCAATTTATCTTTTTTATACTATTAATTATTATTTTTAAAAAAGGAAAAAATTTATTAAATAGTGAAATTTCACAATTCACTGCCCAAAAACAAATCTGATACAAGGGAGCCACCAAAGGATCACAAACACAAGCTATTCCTAGCCAATACAACAAATCGCACCCCTGAGGCACCCCTGATTCTGAGAAGAACACACAGGACTGATGAAAATCGGACAGCAGATCCACCCGCGAAACAAATCGCACGGAGAATTAATAAGATTTGGGATCTCGCATCTTTCCTATACCATTAATAAAAAAAAATTGTAAACTAACTCATAATTTCTTTTTCTCATGCCACATTAATTACATTTTTTAATTTATGTGATTTAGTCAAAATGACTTATATTATGATACAAAATGAGGATAATTTTACACCGACAATGTTTGAATATATGCTTTTGGAATTATGTGTGATTTTGTAAAAATGTGAGAGTATTTTTTAGAAAAAGCAAAAGTATATTAAAGAGTGATGATACCTAAAAACTAGTGAGGACAAGATCATATCCTTCTAAATCCAACACATGATGATATTTTAAAAACTGGTGTTTTGGTCTTTAATTTTACTTTTTTCATAATTTTGGCCTTTAACACATGATCATATAAGAGGTGATTCTACTCTATTTTTTTATATAATCTATGTGCAAAGTAATTATAAAATATAATTCACATGCGTCAATATATAGAAGATATAAAAATTGTTGGGTGGCCTATACTAGATTATTAATAGACATTTTCTCCTGTTATAAAATTAAACACTGTTAGAATTTTTATCTCAATTTAGATTGTCCTGTACATTAGCTGAATGTTAAAAATATATTCTTCAATGATGATATAGAAAAAGTATACATGGATAGTCCTTCTGGCTTTGAAGACATATTCAAATCGAAGGTATCCAAGTTGAAGAAGTCTCTTTTTGGCTTAAAACTGTTGTGACAAGTGTGAGTGAAAAGTCTCACATTGCTTAGAATAGTAAAGGTTGAATACTTTATAAGTGAGAGGATTCATAAACCTAACGCCTTAAGGTTTTGGGTTAAAGTGTGGTGTCCAACTCACTTGTGAAGTTGTTCTTGAGCCCAATGTGGATGATCCCCCTGGCTGCCCCCTCATGGTGACCCAACAGTGGTATCAGAGTCGATGGTTCGACAAAGGGTTCGACCAGCTCCTTGTATCGAAAGTCTTCCTAACAAATGTGGTTAGGCGACGTGTTCCGTTGAGTGTGGCAACGACGGTACAAGTACAAGTGTATGGATGAAGAAAGTGTGGTGTGTCCAACTCACTTGTAAAGTTGTTCTTCAGCCCAATGTGGATGATCCCCCTGGCTGCCCCCTCATGGTGACCCAACTAAAACAATCTTCATGAACTTGGTTTGAAAAATTTAGCATTTTGGTAAAATAAAATAAAAATACGTATTTAGCATTTAAATAAAATTCATGTATTTAACTTTAATTTAAACCAAATATATATATATGGGAAGGGATCAAATTACACTGGTGTAACATTTGAGTAATGTTATACCGCTTAATAACACTTTAACGAATATAAATTTTACAAAATTCACCATTGGATATATATATATATATATATATATATATATATATATATATATATATAACTTTCTTTGACAAATTTAAAATCACATGTCTAAACTCATGAGTTGAGCGGGTCTTATTTTTCAGAGAAATCATCTTCTCATTCTTTTTTAGTTTCTCTTCTTTTTATTTAAGTAATTTTGGGACATTTTTTTTACGGAAATCACCCATATGCATATTTTCATCACCTTTAATTTAAATAAGTAGTTTTCAAATAAATTAATTTTTTCTTTCAATTTTTTTTTTATGATTAATTTTATGATCTCAGTGCAATGTTGTTTGGTTCAAATTGACATATCAACTTTTTTTTTGACACAATTTAACATATCAAGTTCGATCAATTACAAATTGGACCAGTGACTATTTCATCAACGATGCAAATTCTCAAGCATAGGTATTTCGCTTTGTTTTTGTAGGTATTTGTAGGCATGAATATTGATTTTATGTTATTAATTCGAATATTGAGAGCTTATTCACAACGTTATATATCTTTTTCATTCTAAACAATGTTAAACCTGTATTTGTATTTGATGTATTATATCAGTTTAAATGAATGGTGAACATATATTTATCTTATTTAGAAGAAGAAAAAAAAAACAATATACAACCGGATTTAAGTATAAAAAATACAAAACTGTTTTTACCTAAAAAAATTCATCAAATTAAATGTCTAAAAATAAAAAAAATATATATATATATAAATTAAATAACATTTAAACATCCTTGGCTGTTCTTTGTTGCTGTATAACAAAAACAGAAGCTTTTCCACCAGCATCAGTAGAAACCAACAAATCTCCCAAAACACCAAGTTCAGGATACTCACTCCATTGCAACAATCCACAAGTTTGAGGAGTTTCAACTCCAGCATGTCTCCCAACAATAATCAAATCAAATTCTGTTACATAAGATCTTATAATCAATGCTGTTTGTGGTCCATCTTTCACTTTTTCTTCAATATATGTAACACTAACATTACCAATTTTATTCTTTGTCTTAATTTCATCTAATAGTTCATTATCAAGTAAACACTCCCAACCTGCATTTCCGTTCGAATCTTCATCAACATCATCGGATGACAAGAATCGAACCACAGTAAGTTTAACATGTGGATTCTTAGACATTCTCTTTGTGAAAAAGAGTGCTTCTCTATCATCTTTCCCACCTATAAATAACAAACACACTTTATATGGTGTTTCCGGTGAAAAAATATGTGTCATTTGTGCTCGTTCGATTAAAACACCAACGGAACATGGTGCTCTTTCCATAACTCTATAGTTTATATCCCTTAATGACTCATCTTCTAGCTCGATAGAGTTACCATCGCAAGACCATTTTCGATGAAAAGGAAGAATAATAAGCGATGTATACTTATCCAGTGCTAATGTACAGATATCGTCGTACATCATTTCTAGTGGCGAGATAGCTGTGAATGCATTGACAACTAAACAATTTTCGAACTCTCTTTCAAAACTTTGAAATGATTCTAGTAACTTATCTGCCATTGATGTGTTTGAATTTAATTTCTTCTTTCTTTGAAGATTATGACAGATGAAAATTGGTGAAGCTCTTCCTATTAATTCAACAAGTTGAAGTGCATAAGTGCAAATTGGTTCTTCTTTTGTTGGATATGTTGCTTCTAGAAGATTTATTGTTGCTGGAATGTTGTCTGGTCTATGAATACATGTTAAAACTCGAAATTCCGAGTTACTTTTTAGATCTATTATGTTTCTCTTTGTGTAACCGGCGTATTTCTTTGTTGGATCGTACATATAACGCAACATCATCGGAATTAATGTTCCGTTTACTATGATGCACATCATCAATAATGAATAAATGTTGTCTGGTAGACCCTGCATTCATATAATTAAGCAAATATAAGTTAGTTCACTTTTTTACGTACTTTTTCAGACGACTTATACAACAACAAAAAAAAAACCACTAATGATATGATCCGTCGGATTGTGATCGGACGGTTCAGATGCAGTATTGCGTTACATAGTAACTGCATCAAATTCAATTCCACTATTTCTCTTATATAAAAAATCGGAGGTAGTATGAAATGACAAGCGTGTTAAGTTTGTAAAATTATATAGACTGAATCTTAAATCAAAATATGCCTTTTTTATGGACCGTCCGATCAAAATCAGACGGTTAGAAACATGTGACTGTACGACTGCATAAGATCCGATCTCGTCTCATTATCTATTGACACAACAAAAATATAAAACAATTTAGTATTGAAATAAAATGCTTACTTTAGAATCTCTGACCAAAGAGAAAGCAGCCATTTCCACAACACCTTTAGAACTCATAATCAAAGATAAACAAATAGCATCATTCCATGGCATCCCAAAACGTAAAGGAATTACCATACAAGCAATAAATTTGACAAGAACAATGACTTCAACAATAACCACAGTTTGCACCATAAAATAATCAACACTTCCATCTATTTCATTTCTCCAAACCATCAAATCTGCCAAATCTACCCTCATACAACATGTAGTCACAAATATTGGCAAGAAAATCTCATTAACAACAGTTTCGATTTTTTTGACAATAGCTGTGCCTAATGGAGGTCCTTCTGGAACAGCCAAACCCAATATAAACGGTCCAAAGAGTACAAAGAATCCGAATTTATATGAAGCATAGCCCGAAAACAAAGTTAGTATGAGTATACTATAGACATAGTTATCACTCACATGCGAACCTTCCGGTGTTTGTTTTATAATCCAAAACATCGCAGGTCGAATAATGAATATAACCATGAGTATATAGAAGATAGCGGCTGCAACGCAAATCAAAGCATTCTTTTGACCACGCTCTTCGTATAATTTAGAAAATGTTATCAATGATGCTAAGAACACATTGAAAATCTCACTAACTAATGATGCTGATAGACCGATTCGACCCAATTCTGAATTGAGAATCTTTATATCACTTAAAGTTGAGGAAATTACAGGAAAAGACACCATACAGAACAATCCAATGATAGCTCCAAGGATGTTCACTTCCAAAGGTTGTAGGTATTTTGATGAGTAGGAATTTAGAACAACCATACTACATAGATATGGAGCTATTATAGCAATAGAACCTATGTTGGTTACACCACTTTTAGTTTTGTGGACAACACTCATATCTGTTTTGACACCAATGTAGAATAGGAAAAGCATGTAACCAAATATTGATATTAGTCCTAGATTTTCTTGTGATTCAAAGGAAAATAACATCTTCATTTTTCCAGTCCAATTATTATTGAATGTAGCGGCAAATATTAGACCAACCTACATAAACAATAATTAGCATGTATTAGTTATCGATGAAATGTGACACAGACACAACATTGACATATCAACACTAATATGTGTTTGTGTCTGATACAAACATATTTCAAACACTAGACACGTCTTCAACCTGATGTGTATGTCTTACAACAGACATATATCGAATACCAATAACATCTTCATTGTAAATGGTCGGTGCTACGTAATTAGTCAATACAAATAGTAAAGACTTAACAAAATGTAACATGTTATAACTTATATTAGTATATGAACAAACAACAACAACAACAAAAAAAATGATCATGTTTGTAATATAACATGTTATAATTGGACTTACAATGCTCATAGATGTGAACTTGGGGATTCCAAAACGACATAATATAGATTTGAAGAAAAGAGTTCCAAAAAAGATCAAACACATCTGTATCTGCAATACAGGCAAAGAATTTCCTAAAAACCAACGAGTATCGGCCATTTGAAACCATGGCTTCTGCGAATTTACCCGCGGAGGCAGGTATATGCATGTTTTAATTTGAGCAAATGTATCATTATGTTTTGAAGACATGTTTTATCAACAATATATGTTGATTATGTTCTTTAAGTAAATGTCTTCTATTGAATTAACAAAATAAAGGAAAATTCATCATTATAAAGAATCTTCAAATGCAACTATAAAATTTGTGTTTTGTTTTTTGTTGTACATATTGAAAATCTCCAGCAAATAGTAGTCATAGACAACTAATTTGCACAGAGTTTCTTTACACTGTATCGTTTCAATTTCATCTAATGTCCCAAAGGAACAATAGAATTTTGTTACTAAAAATATATAAAATTGTATCGTGGATTTTGCTGTATAAATATTGCAATTGTGGCTGTTTAAATGTAATTCCCTTAACAAAGTGCTAAATATAGTTTTTTTTTTTTTTTTTATCAAACACAACACAACACAAATCAATTATATTTATTAACTATACAAATTAGAAAATTATCTCTACTCTTTCTTCTTTTATTTTTTTGCAAAAATATATTTTTTCTATTTAATTCTATTTACCATAGATAAAAACAATGTCTAAAACTGGACATATGTTAAGTGGTTTCCTACAATAATTTTTTTTATAGCTGTTGATAGAAGTCATATGTGTTTGATCTTGCACAAGCAATGTTGATTTGCTCAATTTTTTCCCTCATATGTTTTATACAGATCTGATTGGATTTTGATCCTTTCTTTCACTTAATTTTTTATAAAAAATAATAATAAAGAACTATTGTTACCTGAAATTAAGTTAAAGGACAATTTATATTTGTCTATAATTTATATCTAAGATAGTAATTTAAATTTATTAACGTGATATATCATTTATGTATTATTATTAAATTAATTTTAATATAATATGTCTTTCATAGGATTTGGTTCACCTAAGAGGTGTGGTCAGAGAAGAATGAGGAAGACAGAAGGGAATTGGTGAAAGAGGGAGAGATGATTATCTATAAATTATCTATAAATAGTATATGATACAATGATACAGTTCAAATAAATTCAACCACATATGAGTGGGGGATTTCAATCTCAGCCGTCCATTTTTTATCGGACAGTTAAGATTTAATACTGAAAAAAGTAAACAGTTAAAATTTGATCCGTCGGATTGTGATCTGACGGTTTTGGATGTAGTACTGCATCCTGCAATAACTGTAGGAAATCCAAACCGATGAGTGGGGCTTCAAAATTAGTAAGGAGACAAAAATAAGGACTAAAATTGTACAAAGAAAAACTAAGCGGCTAAAATTACACAATTGAAAAAATTGGGAAGCTAAAATTGTATTTTAGCCTAAATAAGTTAAACTAATTATGTCATAGTATGTTAGAAATTGTATCTCAACTGGGATGGGATGGGAATTCTCTAATGTGTTGCTTTCACGCAATAGATAATCTCGGCCGTAGAAAAACAGTTTCACAGTTCCAATTAATTTAATTTGATTGCTTGTTGACAGTTTTAATCACAATCATTTATTTTTTATCAGACGATTTTAACAATAACTGCGTTAACACAGGAACTGCGTTAAATCCAACTCATGTGAACCGAGTGAAAAAACAATAAATTTCTTGGGAAAAGAAATAATAAATAATCTTGGTTGTTGACACTTGACAGAAGCTTAATTCTTTATTTTTTTTTAATACAAAACAAACACTTGAGTAAAAACCAGAATGTGCATTGTATTCATCATCATATGTAACCAAAATTAAGCATTCAAATTCCAAAGTATAATGCTTCAAAACAATGTAATTTAGACATAAGATTGATTCATAAAAAAGATATTAATATTCCCATTTCTTCAACTCCATGCCATCTGGAGGACTTCCCTCAACCTTCTTTGTTCCTACTTCCTTCCAGTTTGTTGACAGCACTGTTCCATTAGACTCCACCTGAAAACAATTCAAACAAATATAAATTGACGAGATTGTCCGTAACGTATTATTAGTGCAAAGTATCCACCGACTTTGTCATTGTCAGGTGAAGTTCCCCTCCCCAACCACGTTTTGTTCTATCTAAAAGGCTCGAACTCAAAACTTGACTTAAGGTATCCTAGTTCAATTTCATTCAGATCAATGTAATAATGTTTTGATAAAACATGAAATAATGTCCAATACGGATGAATTAAAAAAACCTTTAATATCGTTTCGGCCCTTATAACATACTCAATTTTTATGTTTCGGCCCTTATGTTATATTATATAGTCAGGAAAAAAATATGAAAAATAAAAATAAAACTTACAAATGACTTTTTCATTGCTCTTCTAGTATCCTCATCAGCATCTTGATATATTTCCCGGAAAAATTTGTTCAATGCGGCATCGCCATCAAGGTTTTCATCTTTTTCCTGAAATGACAAAATGTTTAGGAGAAAGAAGTGGACTACAATATAAAGTACCTCTTTGAACTTTTTCAGGAAGAAAAAACACCTCTTTCTTAACTTGAGCTTCAAGCTTATCCCAATCTACTCTTTTTGGTTTTGAGGACGGGTAAGTTGGTCTTTGAGTTCCAGTAACTGCTAATTTCATGTTAAGGGTTACATAAAGCATAATAGAGTGTAAATACTTTGGTCCGGTTATCCGAAACACAATTACTCGTCACAACATAGAAAGCGCTACTAACACAAAAAGGAAGGAAAGGAGAGGAAACTGTAGATAAGTCTGAAGTTACCTGAAGAAACAATAGCCTTCGGTGCAACAGTGGTTTCTGTGGTGAATTCTAGGGACTTCCAAGGAATAGATTCAGCTTTAGCAAGGCGAATTTCAATTTTGGTGGACAAAACTTCGTACCGGCAACTGGAAGGTACAATCTAATCGTAGATATAATCACAGATTAAAATATTATACAGAATAACAAAACAATACTGTGATAAAACATATGTTGGAGTTTTATTTTGAATTTTCGAATAAAAGGGCTTAAAACAGGAGGAAAAAAAATGATAAAGAAACGATACAATAGGATTTAAACTAAAATTATAGCCATCTGTGGTATCAGCATTATAACCATACACAAAAAGAAAAATTAGTATAAGGATCTTTTCTGGTGATCTTTTCTGGTATCAGCATTATAACCATACACAAAGATAAAGAAACGATACGATTTATATAAAGTTGTAAGCTATGTCTTTTCTGGTGATCTAAGCTTATTACATATATATGAAAGCTTTGATTCATACCTTTCCAAACAAGCGATGTTGTAAAGCATATGAATCTTCTCCAGGGACATCAATTTTGACACTCAGCTACAAAAGAAAATAAAAAGTTTAGGGAGTAAGCTTAGAATGTTATATCCAACTTGTTCAACCAAGTTAAAGTTAAATAAAAAACGACTAAATATTATTTGTGATGTAACCGTACTATTTGTTCACCAAATTCGACAGTAATGCTTTCCTTTGAGACACCCTTTGCAAATATGGTTACAACCACTTCTTCAGGTTTCTGATAAAATTCGTGCCTGCATAATTTTTTCCGCAGATTAGTATCAACTTTTAGGAATTTCGTCAAATCACATACAGATCTTTGCCACTTCCACTATTCATGAACTTTATCCAACAAGCTTAGGCTTTTGAAAGGGTTCATTTTTTACACTTAAAAGACAGTAAATACCTAAAGAAACCCTATTAATTAAATCGGCATTAGCACACTCCACAGTCCACACAAACAATCATCCTAGCAAAGCACATAAAGCAATAAAAAAGCAGTACTAACCTATATTTAGGCTTAGCAACCGCCACTATCGGCTTCTCTGAAAGATCTTCTAGCTGAACATCTTGAAGAATTGCATCCTGTGCTGTGGAGTTTTCCTGTGTAGGTATGGCATAAGATTCTTCTGTTTAACACAATATGTCCACGAAGCTCGTGTTAGTTTTCTAGCCAAAAATGAAAAATCCAAATTTTTCCCTTTCAACGGTCAAGATACAATCATCAGTCACATATTAACTCAAACAAAAATCACCAAAAGTAAACCAAAAAAAGTGATAATTAAACAATACAATTTTCACCGAATAGAAAGAATTTTCAACAAAAAGAATGAAGCTCTCACCTGCAATGAGTTTTTCACATTCTTTGATCAAATTAACAAATCTTGATTTCTCTTTGTCCTCAGCCAATGAAGCACCTGTCTCTAAAGCAGTCTGAGCAGTTTGATATTCCTCAAGCTTCATGCATGCAATACTGCAAACAAAGTCATAAATAGAAAAACAAATCGAGAAAGTTTAGTAACTACATCACAGTTCAACAGGAAGAAAGAATATCAACACTAACAGTGCCTATCATACAAATTTGTAAGATATGCCATCTCAGAAATATCCTTGCAACATCTAATTCTCAGATTATATAACGGCATGCCAGAATAAATTTAAATTAGTTTGCAATAAGTAAAAGGTGTATGCTATGATGCTATCTCAGAAACCGTTCCTCTGTAAAAAAATATATTTTTAAAATTCTACTGCACGAGGTAGGACTGGAAACGACAACATTGAACATTTGTGGTCTAACATCAGAGATAGCAGACAAGGAGGGAGATTTAGCAAGGTCATATGATGACATCACTGAAGTGGCACAGATATTTAAAAATAATATTATTCATAGTCATAGGACGACAAACAATCACCAAGTTGACCAAACATTCTAGAAGGGATAAGCTTTTGATAACATGTAGCGAAAATTAAATGCGTGTAACGACAACTACCAAATACGCAAGAATAAAGGGAAAGACAAGGTGGTGTTGTATTTACCCTTTACGCAGATATGCCTTTGATAGAGAAGGATCCAACTCAATTGCTTTGTTTGCATCAGCAACTGCCTCTGAACAAAAGTCAAGAAATTTGGTTGCCCAAATTAGTTAATCGTTACAATTACATGACTACACATAATCACAAATTATTATCATGTAAAAATCAGAAGTACACGTGAATGTTACATTAATACATTCCAAAACATTTGCAATAACATAGACAACTCGAATGAACAAGGACTCGCATTCCAAACCGACACAAATGAATAAATAAGCAAAGCAAACAACAGCATTAAATAAATATAGTTCCTTTATCATAACTCTATTTTAACTTCCTATTGTAATGTTACTAATGTAAGGGACCAACTTGAAAATTGAAACCTAAAAACAAAGGGACTAAACATCCAATTTGGCCATTAAATTACCATATACCAATGAAAGACAATAGATAACCCAATTGAACAAAAAATTTCAATTTCCATCAAAGACTTGATTACACATACAAAACAAACAAGCAAAAGGGCTATGAAGCACAAACACAAAAACCGGACACAACACACACTAGCATAATTCAACGTAATCACATGAGTCCGTGTCCACAACACTGGGACACACCTAATCTGATGAGTGTCTGCGCTTCATAACAAAAGTGTATTAGAAAAAGACAATAATTGTTATCATCATCATCATATATAGTAATGAAATACAATAGATGACCCAATTGAACAAAGTTCCAATCTTTCAAACAAAGAATTTGTTATACATACAAAACAAACAAAAGGGTATAAGAAAAACACAATTATTATTTATTATCGTTAACATGATAAAGTAATAAAAGATAATAGATAACCAACCCATTTGAAGAAAGTTTAAATTTTTAACAAAGACTTTGTTATTCATATAAAATAAACAAAAGGGTATTAGAAAAAGTGAAAGAAAGATAGAATACCAGTGAAGTTATTGAGTTTGATATTGGCTTGAGCACGATCAGCAAAAAGTTGTGATTTTTTAGGATCAAGATCAATGGCTTGTGTGAGAAGTTCCACGGCTAATTCAAAGTGGTCTTCAACAAAGGCCTCTTTGGCTTGTAGTTCAAGATCGGAAGCCATGACAGAGAGAAGAAATCTAGAGAGAGAAAGAGTAGAAAACGAAAGGGTATAGAGAGAGAGAGGGAAACGAAAGGGGTTTTTGGAAGAGAAAGAGAAATCTGACGAATGGTTTGATTGATTGATTGAGCGGAGAGAGAGAGAGAGAGAGAGATTATAAAAAGGGCAAAGGAAGGAAGGGCAGTAGCAACTAGCAAGGGGGAGGAAGGAAACGACTCAAGGAGTGGACTTTCGCAAGTCTTCTAAAATATGTATACTATAATATTTATCAAAATAAAATAAAATATAAACCGTTAGTTTAAAGTTATTTTAGACATATATTAAAAAAAAATTATTTTATACAAATATCCAATAAATTATTGCTAGAGTTTAACTGGATCAAAAAAATTCAATTAAACTGACGATCCAATTCAAATTGAAAAAAAATTGATTTTTGTGGTTTAGATTCAAAACCGAATTGAACCAATTAAAAATCGATGTAATTTGATTTGGTTCTCGGAGTTTGTTTTTAAAAACCGATCAACTGAACCAATAGGCATATTATTAACTATATATTTATTTGATGTTCTAAATTCTAGCTATGCATATATCGTGTCAATGTTCAAATTAAAAATAAATTCAATGTTCAATTTATTATTTTATGATGGTGCATCGACTATTTAAGTGGAAAAATAATTGAAATTGTATTTTAGTTTACTTTTTTACTTGATGTTGAACTTATAAACTTAATGTTATATATGGTTGTATTTTGTTATGAAGCACAGATACTTCTCAGATTATGCGTGTTCGTGTTCGACACCGACACGATATTTATGATTACACTAAATTATATCGTTTTTTCAAATTATTATCGATGTCGTTGTGTCAGTGTCTGTGTCGTGTCTGGTGTCCGTGTCGGTGTATGTGCTTCATAGGTATTTTGTATTTGAAAATCTTTGGATAGTATGTTCTCAACTTTGTTTGAATTGATATATGTGTTTGAAAACCATTGTATTTTTTTTATGTATGGTGATAATTGACTACATAAGTGTTATGTGTGATTGAAAAAAGACTTAATTCAATATTTGGTCTCTTATATTTATTTTAAATTTCAACTTGATCCCTTATGTTTTAAAGGTTTCAATTTGGTCCCTTATGTTTATTTTAAATTTCAATTTTGTCATTTCCGTCAGTTTTGTTGCATGTGGCAGACGGTTTGCATACGTGGACAGGCATATGGACACCTGGACACGTGTCCAATTGAAACAGTGGAAACATCAAAACTGACGGAAAAGACCAACTTATGCAAACAGTGGAAACATAAGGGAGCAAATTGAAACTTTTAAAACATAACGGACCAAATATTGAATTAAGCCTTGAAAAAATAGGCTAAATTGTTCATTTGGTCCCTTACATTTATTTTAGGTTTGAATCAGGCCATTTATGTTTTAAAAGTTTGAATTCGGTCCCTCACGTTATCAACATTTGCATTAGTTAGTCTCTTCCGTCAAATTTATCAATAACTCTGTTTGATCCTTACACATGGCTGACGGTTTACACATGTGGAAGAGATTTTGGACACGTGGAATGCCATATAATAAACAGAACATTCGCAAATAGAAAAAAAATACAACAAAGACTTTTGCAAACACTAACTCTTTTTTTTCTATTTGTGAAGGTTTTGTTTATTATATGGCTGTCAACGTGTCCAAAATCATTTCCACCTATCCAAACCGTCAGCCACGTGTAAAGATCATACGAAATTAGTGAAAAATTTGACGGAAGGGACTAACTAATGCAAACGCTGATAACGTGAGGGACCAAATTCAAATTTTTAAAACGTAAGAGACTTGATTCAAACCTAAAATGACCAAACGAACAGTTTAGCAAAAAAAATAATAGCAAGAAATATATCGGATGAAAAGTAATAGCATGGAATACATCGGAGATAAAGAGTTCTACAAACCGATTAAAGTATCTGAACCAAACCAAACCGATTACTTTGGTTCGGATCTATCTTTGAAAAACATCAAAAAACCGAATTAAACTGAACCAATCGATAGTTCATTAATTCAGATAATAAATTCACAAAAAACCGATCTAAACCGGTCCAATTACATCCCTATATATGTAATGTGTATCAAAATATATAATGTGTCATCTATACTAATATATAAAGGGGTTACAAATTTTTGGGATGACTTTTTTATTATTCCAATTTTACCATTAAAAAATAACTTCCACATAAAAGTAGGTTTTCAGTTTTTTATAGTAAAAAAAAAAATATTTTTTTTTCTTCTCAATAACTAAGCACAACAAAAAAAGGAGGTTATGTAGTTATCAATTAACAAAGTCCAATAAAAAAGGAGATTAAGTACTTATTTATATTTGCACAATACAGAATATCGATCACACACGAAAAAAAAAGAATATCGATTACACAAACGGGCACGTCGGCAGCTAGCTAGTATTCAATAAATTTTGTGGCATTATAATATTAAATGTATATGTAAAATAATTTTACACTTACTATGTATAACAATTAAATTTCAATAAAAATATGATTAGGAAATTGCTGTTTTGGTAAGTATGATTAAGTAACTGTTAAGCAGATATATTTTTTTATTAGGAAGAAAAATATCTTTTTTTCATCTTTTTTCTTTTAGAGGAAATCTCGTGTATATTTAACAGAGAGATTTGTTTTAAGTTTGTTATTTTTTCTGTAAAAAACAAATTTTGTTATTTTTATTTTAGTCAAATAAAAAAATTATATTTGTTATAGATAAAATAATGAGGAGATTTTGTTTGAATTGCATAATGTTTTCTATTCTTTTTTTTTATTTTGTTTTTTTATAAAAAAAATTATCTTTTTTTATCTATATTTTTTAACTAAATATATACCTATGTATGTGAATATTTACTATTCTGCCTTTAAATATAGGATCCGTTAAATAAATTACGGCAAATAAAAATGTAGTATTAGTAATAAATTTATTAATAATGAATGGAATTTTTACAAGTTTATCTTTTATGAGAGAGTTTATTTATCTATATAATAGTAAATAATGTAAATCATAGAAAATGAGGTAAAATAATTAGGATATTTTGATGAATAAATAATGAATGTAGTTGAAAATTCAAATAGAATTTTATAAAAAAAAAGTAAAAAAAAAATCTCATGAGTCTCTTAAGGCTCTGTTTGAATTGATGGAATATAATGGAATGAGCGGAATGGAATGACATATAATAGTGTTTCATTGTTTGGATTTGAAATATAATAATGGAATGGAACGAAGCGGAATGGAATAGGATGAAATGAATTTAATATCATACCACCGCTTACCTTCAATTTTGTTCATCTACTTTTTAAAATATCCAAACAATGGAACGAAATATTTATTCAATTTCCGCTTCATCCTATTCCACTCCACTCTATTCCGTTCCGCTTCATTCCATTACATTCCATCAATCCAAACGGAGCCTAATATTTAAGGTCAAAGGTAGTATATTTATTGACTTTTTTTTTTGCCAAATATTTATTGACTTTTTTACCAACTACTCCCTCCGTTTCTTTTTAAGTGTCCAAAACATCGTATTTATCGTTGCTATTTTACTGTCCATTTAATGTTTTAAGAGTACTATTTGTCAATTGTAACTTTTGTCAATAAAACAAACTAATGCTATATATTTAGAAAACTATTTTCTTTTTAAAAAACAATTTTTAGTACATTAAAAATACACTTTTTAATTTGATGTTACTATTTAAAATGGACACTTAAAAAAATGGAGGGAGTATTTTTTTTGCTTAGTTTCGGTATTAGCATGCGCATTATATTATATAGAATAAAATTTTTAGAGATTTGTTTTAAAAATCATCAAGCTATGAAACTGTTAAAATTTTTTTTTTGACAAATATTTATTGACTTTTTTACCAACTACTCCCTCCGTTTCTTTTTAAGTGTCCAAAACATCGTATTTAGCGTTGCTATTTTACTGTCCATTTAATGTTTTAAGAGTACTATTTGTCAATTGTAACTTTTGTCAATAAAACAAACTAATGCTATATATTTAGAAAATTATTTTCTTTTTAAAAAACAATTTTTAGTACATTAAAAATACACTTTTTAATTTGATGTTACTATTCAAAATGGACACTTAAAAAAATGGAGGGAGTATTTTTTTTTTTGCTTAGTTTCCGTATTAGCATGCGCATTATATTATATAGAATAAAATTTTTAGAGATTTGTTTTAAAATTCATCAAGCTATGAAACTGTTAAATATGCTTGGATCTCAACCCCAAAAGCTAGCTTCAGAGTCGGGTTAAGGACTGCAATGTGGGCGTTTGACCCAGGACCACGTTTGGCGTGAGGGTGGGTGTTGAAGTGTGTTTGAAGTCCCACATTACTTAGGTTTCCGGGTTGTTGAGTGTATAAATATGTTAGGGCATCCTCACCCTTTGAGCTAGTTTTTGGGGTTGAGATCCAAGCATATTTAACAGAAATAATGTAAAAATAAATAAATAATAGTAAATCTAAACTATGAAACAATGGTCAAGATGTGTAACTATTGCTGATTTTTAACAATAGTAAAGATCTGAATAATATCTATACACATCTCTATTTAATTTTTTCATTTGAGAGATATTTTCCTTTGCTTAGAAAAAAAAAATACTCCCTCCGTTTCTTTTTAATTGTCTTTTATTATCATATTTAGCGTTTCTATTTAATTGTCCCTTTTGTATTTTATCGGTATCATTTGTCAATTATACCCTTTGTCAATTGCTCTTATCTTTTTCCATAAAACCAATTAATGCTATATATTTGGAAAACTAAATCTTTTTTTTTTAAACTTTTTTTGTTGGTACATAACATATTAAATTTTGTTTTTTTTTTTGTATATACTCCCTCTGTTCCCTTTTAAGTGTCCAAAAACATCGAATTTAGCGTTCCTATTTAAATGTCCATTTAGTATTTTAAAGGTACGATTTGTCAATTATACCCTTTGTCAATTGCTCATATCTTTTTCAATAAAACTAATTAAAGCTATATATTTGGAAATCTAAATCTTTTTTTTTTGTACATAACATATTAAATTTTGTTTCTTTTTTTGTGTGTGCATAATATATTAAATTTATTGGAAAGAGAAAGTGTGTGCAAAAAAATATGATTTGATTGGTGAATTAAAATTAGGGTATAATAGGAAGATAGGGTGCAAAAATATACTTTCTTAATTTGATGTTACTATTTAAAACGGACACTTAAAAAGGAACGAAGGGAGTAATATATTAAATTTATTGGAAAGAGAAAGTGTAGGCAAAAAAATAGAAATTTACTGGGGGATTAAAACGAGGGTATAATAGGAAGATAATGTGCAAAAATACACTTCCTTAATTTGGTGTTATCTTTCTAAAAAGACAATTAAAAAGAAACGGAGGTAGTATAATTTAGTTTTTTTTTTGACAGAAAGATATAATTTATTTTAATCCTTGAAAGACTGTCAAATCTGAAATTACTTAACACAAACAATATAATTAATTTAATGGAATAAAAGAAAAAACACATTGAAATGGAGAATTCAAAGCTCTAATGAAGCTGATATGATCATGGCTTTGAGGGTTCTTCACTAAGGCTTTGTTTGCGAGTTTAGAGGGGAGGGAATTGTTTTGAAAAAAATGAAGAAACAAGTGGAAGGAATAAAAAAGTTTGGGAGGGAAGGAGTTTGGAGGGTTATTTTTTCTTTATAACACAAAACCCCCATAATTTGGTGGACCTAAAAAATTGTATTGGATGGGGGGTTTTGGAGGGTTTATATGAATTCTTCAAATTTAATTAATGTGAAAAATGCTCTTTAGGCCCCTCTATTTGCTACTCAGGCTCCCCGTTTTGACGAAAATGCCACTAAGACAGGTTTTGGAACTTAAATTCCAAAACTAATTAGGTTTGAAACTTATATTCCAAAATACACTAATATGTATTAAGCCACAAAATCTATATTAGATTTGGAACCTATATTCCAAAGCTTCCAAAGCTAATTAGGTTTGGAACTTAAATTCCAAAACTAATTAGGTTTGGAACCTATATTCCAAAACTTCTTTCTTTTGCCACAAAATCTTTAGAACATGAAGAGGTTCAATTTCTGCAAAATACAGTAGTTTTTGGAACACAGATTCCAAAATTGCCTAAAATATAGTCATTTCGGACCGCAAGTTCCAAAACTGAGAAAAATATGGCATTTTGGAACTTAAATTCCAAAACCTTGGAATTGACAGAATGCTACTGCATTTTTTGCTATTTTCACATGGAAAAGCTTCCACGCCGTAAACCCTACAATTAGGCACCTAAGACCATCTCCAATGGTAGTACCTATTTCAATAAGAAGTGGTACCTATTAGGTACTACCATTGGAGCAAAACAGATTTGAGTACTTAATAGGTACTGATTCTTATTTAAGCATTGGTACCTATTTTTTTATGTGGGGCACATTTGTAATCATGTGGAGTTATTAGTAAGATGTAGAGTTACTAGCGGGACCCGTTTAAAATTTTATAAGAGGTGCTGGGTTGGAGAGAATGAATTCTTATTAGGTACTATTATTAAAAAATTATATATGAGTGATATGTACACGTGGGACCCACTTAAGTACCCAAAATTGAGTTTCTCCATTGTGGATGCTCTAAATAAATACAGATTCAAATAATTTAATACCTTCAACATAATTATAACATGCCACTTTCTTTTTCCATTCAATAAACAAAACTTAGAAGGCAAAATAGCAAAAAAGTGAAATTGTATATAACATAACCAAAACAATCAATAGGACATAACGATTCATAGTACATAACCATACAATCCCTAAAACGCAAAAAACTTTTGAAACAAAAATGAATTTATATCTATTTTCTGTGCTTCAATCTACAACGCGTATTTGGAATATATGTTTCAAATATTTTTTGGTTTTAGAATATACAATCCAAATGCTTTTTGGATTTGGAATATACAATCCAAACCTCTCTAGTACCAAAATGAAGGGTATTTTGGGATTTTAGGGGGGCTTATGAGCAATTAGGGGGGCCTAAAGAGCAATTTTCAATTAATGTTGTTACAATATTCTTAAATTCATAACAGGCCCGGCCCAATACCATGTGCCACATGAGCCATGGCATTGGGCCTCAAAAAACTGAAGGCCTAAAAAAAAAATTATATAGTAGGTAGTATTAGTAAATAAGGGGGATAGAAACTTAAAGGAGTTCTTGAAACTGTACGTTAAGTCCAATGCTGTCAGGCCCAGTTTGTTAATAAAAAAAACAGTTAAAAGAAGAAGAAAAGGAACATGGGCTGCTGGCTGCATACCAAGTAGGCCCAGTTTGTCAAAAGAAAAAAATTAAAACACAAAAAAATTTGCTTCAGAAAATGCCATAAGAATGACTCGTCTGAAGTAGCTAGAATGTATTTTGTTGTTATTGATTAGAATATGAATACATTTTTTTGTTAATTATAAGGATGATTATATTTTTTATGTTATTTGCAATTTAAATTCAGGACGATTTTTTTTGTTAAAAAATTGCATTTATTTATCAAAGGGCCACATTTAATATTTTGCACATAGCCTCCAAAAACTCGGAGACAGGCCTGATTCATAATATATTAATCATAAGTATTTATTTGTCATTCTTTATAAAAAATATTTTCTCAAAAATTGTAAAAGATTTCTCCAATTTTCTCTCTATTTCCCTCCCTCCAAAGTCCTCCCCTCTCCTCCCTTCCAAACTCGTAAACAAAGCCCTAAAGGTTGCAAAGCAGCAATATCTTTTTCAACCATTTCAATTTCAAGACCCAAGGATCCATTATGCAATTCAATACATAAGATAAGCAAATGCATAAACTTATTTGATATCCAAATCTCGCTGGATATCCAACTCATAAGATTATGCAAATGCTTGTAAGTTGTAAGCCGGTCAATAGGGCACCTCAATTCTTATGTACATAGACAATTAGACATCATAAATTATAAAATTTATCGAAAGGAACATTAGCCGAAGTTAACCGGTCAATATGGTATCTCAATTCTTATGTACATAGACATCATCTATCTATACTATAGAGGAGATACAAATTTTTGGGATGACTTTTTCATTATTCCTATTTTACCCTTAAAAAATAAGTTTCACATAAAAATCGATTTTCAGTTTTTTTTAGTAAATAATATTTTTTTTTCTTCTTAATAACTAAGCACAACTTCCACATAAAAGTAAGTTTTCAATTTTTTTATAATAACAAAAAAAAATATTTTTTTCTTCTTAATAACCAGCCACAACAAAAAAGGATGTAACTAAGTCCAATAAAAAAGGAGATTAAGTAGTTATTTATATTTGCACAATAGAGAATATCAATCACAAAAAAAAAAAGAATATCGATCACACAAACGGGCACGGAACGCGGCTAGTAAACTATAATTTTCATAGGTTAAATATCTTTTTAGTCCTTACTTTTATGTGAGTTTCAACTTTTAGTTCATATATTTTTTTATTATATTTTTAATCCTCCATGTTTTCTCCGTTTGTATTTTTAGTCATTTTCGTTAATTTTTTGTGACTAGGATAACAAATCAGCCACATAGGATAACTTAAATTGATTAGAATAACGTTTGCATTAAATGACATGACATCTATGTGTCATCCTATGTGGCCGACTCTGTTATCCAAGTCACAAAAAATTGACGGTAGGAACTAAAAATACAAACGGCAAAAACGTGAGGGACTAAAAATATAATAAAAAAATATAGGAACTAAAGTCAAAACTAACATAAAAGTAGGAACTAAAAATATATTTAACCCTAAAAATAATGTTCTTCTAAAGTCAAGTGAAATGACTAATTAGAAATTTCCATCTTAATTCCTAAAATACTACTGTAGTACGTTCGGATGAAGTAATTACCATAATTTTTAAATGTGTGGTTGGATAGAGAAACAAGAAATTTCATTGTGAACCTTTTGTTCCATTTATATAAATTTGAAAAGTTTTCAGTCAAATTTAATATTTGAAAAATAAGGATCAATTTAAAAAAATTTAGGCACCAATTTACAATTTTTGAAAAAATAGGGGTCAATTTACAATTTTATAATTATTATAGGGGTCAAATTGAAAATTCAGAAACATAAAGGAGGAATAATTTTCAAATTTCAAGATTTTAGGTGTAATTTGAAATTTCTTAAATTTAAATTGCACAAAATACTTTATAAATTCCAATCATTTTGAATTTTTTTCAAATTAGTCATTCAAACAAGAAATTTTGACAAAAAAATTTAAATTCCTTCAAAATATAATTTTACCTCAAAACATTAATCCATTCAAACATACTTCTTGTCATAAAAAACAATTCATAATTAACTTCCGGTCCAATGCATACACCATTCATGTGACACAAAATATAACCAGCAAAAAATCATACATAAGTAATTAAGAACACAAATTTAAAACAAAATCTCATGTTTGTGTAATAAATATGATTTTAAATGGTTTTTTCCCGTGTACAATGTTGTTCCAAATGAAGATTACTAATTGGTCACTTTTTCAATAAAAATATTAAAAAGTAATTGGTAAAATCAAAAGTGGCCAATTAATAAAATTTATTTAGTGAAATATTGCACCAATTAGAAAAGGGAGCTTCTACGGTACACTTGAATAATTCAAGTGTACCGGTACATGACATCGCAAATTAATAAATTAATAACGATTATTTTTATGGATTAAAACATACATTATTTGGAGGGCGATTCAAAACATATTCGGCTCAAATCGAGAAAGCTATTTGGTTTATAGCAAACTAAGGGAACAACGCTATAAGGTGGTTGAAGTCCAGTAAGAAATCCTCTAACACGGTTTTCATTTTTTCTATCAAAATATCACAGTCGTCATATAAGCTCTCCGGCTGATCAAATTGTTGCGTCGCCGTATTAGGCGAATGGAAGTTTCCGACATCTGGAAATGAACCGGCTTCTCCTACAGCCGGTAATCTAGTCTGTGATGAATTGTTCCAGGAGGTCCCAATGACAGAGTTCAGATTATCTGTTGGTTTTTCGTGGTTGTGCTCTCCATTATATGTCACAACATAATTGTTCTCTATGGTTGTGCATTTTTGTACCAGTTTTCTTGCTGGACAATCTCTAAAACGACTACATTTGTAGTAGCTCCTGCAAAAACATTGATTGATTTTTTTTTTAAAAAAAAAAAATCACCTCTAAATCATAACATTTTAATAAGTCAAATCATTCACACACATCTATCTAAAGGTATGCTCCATTGAACAATGAGAGATATGTATTATCTTTATACTTTCTCTATAACACTTTATAAGCAAAATCAACTTTCTAGGTTCATTATGTTTTTAATCTATCTGACCTATAATATAGACTAGATACATTAAACATATATACAATGAACCTAAAAAATCAATTTTACTTATAAAGTGTTACAGATAGAGTACAAATTAACAATATTAAGTATTTATGTGTTTACCATTAACAGAAATATAATTTGAAAGAAATAGACTTAGGAGTGATGCATTTAATATATACTAATTAAGTGTTACATTAAAACATTAATGTTTAAATAATGTGTTATCCCTACATATATACATATAATTTTTTTCTCTTGTCCTTGTAAATTCATAAATACATTCCCTTTATCCCATATTAAAAGCCAAAAAAAAAAAACACATTTATTAAGAAAAGTAAAATAGAATAATTTCAAGTATAACTTTTTGTATTTTCCATGAAATAAATTCTATGGGAAGATGTAAAAAGAATTTTTATCGGTTATTGATTATGGAGAAAAGAATGGAGAGAGTAAAAAAAAAAAAAAAGACAAGAAAGAGTGATTTTTTTTCTTATAATATGAGACGGAGGGAATATATCTTGGAAAATGCTATTTAGCAAGAATTTTTTGATGCAAGAAAGAGAAGAATAAATCCTCACCCTTAATTACATCAATAACCACCCATGTTTTCCACTAAAAAAGAAATTAAATGACATCATCCTTTAAGATTTTGCCATGTGTTAATTCTTGCATTTCTTGTGTAAAAATTTCATGCTAAATAGCAATGCTCATATATCTTTTTGTTGTCTTTGCAAATATACCTTATTCTTTTTTCCTTTTGGTCTTATTTTATTTTAGACCCGACACAATTTATTCATATTAGAATTCGATCTTGCTTTATGTTGAATGTTTTAGTTTCACAAAATATGGATTAAAATTAGTTGTGGTATTAATTTTGTAAATGTGTCTCTTATTAAAGAAAACAAGTTAACAATTTTTCATTTTTTAAAATTATTTTTCAAAACAAACACAATCGTAATTAAGGCCACATCTATCGAATTTAACCACAATTATATGCAATGTCAATGAATGAAATGCCTATGGCCATTATTTAAAATTCTAGGTATGAGTGTGTGGTAACTAAATTCTTGTTTTTAATTTGAAAGGAATAAAAAAATACGTGAAATTTAGAGTTATGAATATATAAAAACCTTGGATGTGGAGTCCCACTAATGGGTCTTTCTCCGTATTTTATCCATGTCCATGAATCTCCTTTGGGCTTCTCTACAATGACATGGTCCTCGAATCTCATATGATCATTATTTTTTCTGTAAAAAACCAAAGGTAAAATAATTTTAGGTTACAAGGAGTTGTTATGTAAAATTATTACAACTATTTCAACACAATAACACAGTATAATGATTACAGTATATTAAATAATAGAAATTCAAACTTTACCTTTTTCTTGATTTATGTTTTGGTTCTTGCAGATGTGTATTTGATAAAAACTGAGAATTAATTTGGGGTACTAGAGATAGTTGATTGCTCTCAATTGAGAGTTGTTGTGGAACTGGTGGATAATTGTATGCACGATCAAAATGAGCAGTTGTAAATTTAATGCAGGTAACATGTTTGGGAATGGACTCTTGATTATTGTTGTTTGGTTGAATTTGTGGTTTAATGGGTATTGGAAAATGAAAAATGGGAGGATAATGGTTGGTTCCTTGAACACAAATATTAATGTTATTCGTAGTGGGGGTACTAATGGTGGTTGCAGGGGTGCCAATAGTTGATGTGGGGGTAGTGAAGGTGGTGGTAGTGTAAATAGGGGTAATTGGGATGGTAGTGGTTGGAGTAATGATGTTGAAGGTGCCGATAGTGGTTGTGGGTATTGGAGTAATGGTGTTGG
This sequence comes from Trifolium repens, assembly GCA_030408175.1. Taxonomy (NCBI): domain Eukaryota; kingdom Viridiplantae; phylum Streptophyta; class Magnoliopsida; order Fabales; family Fabaceae; genus Trifolium; species Trifolium repens. Next base: position 12,155,911 of record CP125846.1, on the reverse strand, counting down.
AATTGAAGTCAAGTTCAAATTTGTTTAGCTTGGTTAACTCATTTGGTTGCACTAGTTGTTGTTCAATGAGTGTTGGAAAATCAAAAAAGGTAGAACTTTGATTTGAGTGATGAACACTAGTATTAATGTTAGTAATAGTATTGGAAGTGGTGGTCATGTGTGTTGTGGTGGTGGAGAGGGTGGGCATAGTTGTGATGGGGGAAGATGCAGTATTGATAATGATTTTTGGAATAATGGCAGTAGTAGGGGTAGCAGTGGTGGTCGTCTGGGTGCGAATAGTGGATGTGGGGGTAGTGAAGGCCATGGTAGTGTAGATGGGGATAATCGTGATGTTTGGATTAGTGATGTCGAAGGAGTGGAAAGTGGTTGTGGGGATTGGGATAGTAGTGTTGTGATTGAAGTTGATCGTGGTGTTGTGGCTTTTTGAGTAACCTAAAAAGACCGAGTTAGAGAGCGAGGGGGGGGGGGGGGGGGGGGGGGGGAAGGAGAGGGAAAGATAGAGAAAGAATAGATAGATAGACACTGAGGAGCGAGCAGAGCAGAGCAGGCTATTTATTGGTGGAGCGCGACCAATTTATTATTATATTTTAATGGTGAAGTAATTTGATGAATTGAACATAACCGTTTTTCGTGACTATTTATCAAATTAATATGGAATAATTTTTTTTCAAACAAAAAACCAAGAATAAATTATTATGGATTTTTTAATAATTAATGAATCATTAAAATTAATACAAGTCTTAAATATTTTCTAAAATATTAGTATTCAATATCAATAACATAAAAAGATTACCTTGATTGCGATTTTTTTTTTTAATTTGGATTAAAAAATATATTTTTAAAACGGAAAAGGGGAATGCATGTATTAACCAAATAATTCGCTTAGCACAATGTGTACCGAAAAGATCACAAAAGATTACAAAGTATCAAAAAACGAAAATTACATGACTAACAAATCGATTCCAGGACAAAAAAAGGGACTCGACCACCACCTACAGTAGTTTGAAGCTAGAGTAGTTTTCGTTGTCATCCACCACCGTTATGACCTGTTAGAGATATTAACCCCGACCAACATACTTTGGATTAAAATATTTAATTGTGTAAGCTATATATTTTATAAATAAATTCTTTTTTCATACAATTATCGTATTTTATTTTTTATTTTATTTTCTCGAGTTTTCAAGAATTAATTCTTTCAAGAATTAATTCTTTCAAGAATTCTTCTCTAAAGGCCAAAAAAATTGACATGGATTTTTCATTGACTTTGGTAGTATGTCAAAATCGGAACCAAACAAAATGTAGCAAAACGTAATAAAGAATGTATGCGTCTCCTTGAACATAATTGATAGTGATAATAGATTGAACATGTATTTGAATCTCAGAGTATATGGTTCGATTCCAATAGAAGGCAAAAACTCTACTGGTGGGTGGAAAAGATCATGAGGTGGCAATGTCGGGACCACCTAAGATGGTGGGGTCCAGGCTGTTACACTCATCAGAACATTATATATTATATGTAAGGATCAGATTTCTAACCCGCATATGTTTTAATTCTATTAGCATAATGATAGCCATACCCTTAGAATTCAAACCCTCATATGTACTAATTTATACTCACTAGTCACTAGACTAGGGGTGGCAAAAATATCCATACCCGCGGATATCTGCGGATAAAATCCGCAACGGACATGGAGCGGATAACTTAATGGATATCCACGGATAAAATAAATGGATATTTTAATTATCCGCATTTAATGGATACAAATGCGGGTTTAATACTATCCGCGCCCGCAGATATCCATACCCGCTAAATAATTAGTAAAATTACTTAAATATCCCTACTTATATATAAATTCTAGTATTTTTATTATATAAAAAATTATATTTTAATATTTTATGTTTCCTGAGTAAAAATCTTTTCAACTTGAGAACTTTTGAACTTCTTAGACAACTTTTCATTTACCATTTTATATTCATTGTTACTTCACAAACCACACTTTAGACTCTTCACTTTCTCATAGTTCCACTTCCACCGTCCAATCTAACCATCACTACCTTCCCTTTCTCCTTTTATGTTTGGGTGGGATATTATATTTTGATATTATGTGTTAATATTTTTGTCCTAAAAAAAAACTAAACTTTTTTCAATAACTAGTTCTATTTTTTTAATAAAAAAATATGATCCATGGATATCCGCTAATATCCGCGGATACTTCAGTATCCGTGGATTACCCGCTTAACGGATATCCGCACGGATATGGAGCGGGCACGAATATCATATTTGTTTGACGGAGTGGACACGGATATCACACTATTCGCGTCCATGGATATCCACTGACATCCCTACACTAGACCACTTGACAAAAACATATAATACTATTAGAATAATGATAATGTGCCAAAAGCCATACCCTTAAAAAAAATCACATATTTTTTTTGCAATGTAATCAAGAGTTCTCAAGTTCAATGCATGTGACTTATGAAACATTTTTACAAAGTTTGTGTTACAATCTCTAAATTTCAAACGGATATAGTACTTTCTTCGGTGTCGTATATAACTAAAAAAATATTCAGATTTATTTAATTATTGATGTATGTAATACATCAATAATTCAATGAATTTGAAAAGAAAATTTAATTATATATGAAATAAGATGTGACGGTGAACATTTATCGCATTTATTAAATGCATAAATTTAGTGAGGTTTGTAATACCCCTCTTAATATTAAGTGTATTCTTATATTTAAATTTTAATTTTTTACCAAAATAAGTTTAGAGCATTTCATTAATAATATGATGAATACAAGTGGATATCTCAATAAAAATGTAAAAACTAGTAAAGGATGTGGCCACTCTTGCCAACGCATGAGCAGCCTCGGCTTGTCTCAGAATAAACTCGACACTAGAGTTTGTGAAAAAAGAGTCATGCAACCTTTGACAATATCTGATAACACCACCTAGCTCGGACATATCCTCTATGCTACTATGAAACTTGGTGACAACATTTTTGGAATCAAGTTCAAAATCCACATTTTCCAACCGTAAATCATTAACCCAATTAATAGCATGGAGTAACCCCAAGGCTTCTCCCAAATCAACATCATGAATAGGTGTGAGCCACTCCATTTTAGCAAGGACAAATCTACCTTGATCATCTCTTATACACATAACTATTCCCACCTTGTTGTGGTTTGTGGAAAATGACGCATCAATGTTGCATTTGAATCTGTCGGTATGCGGTTTAATCCAAACTGGCGTCGTTTGCGGTTAATGTTGACTTGTTCGCATGTTTCGGTTAGTTTGAGCTTTTTGCCATGCCATTATCATATCCATAGCACGTGTGAGTACTACATGAACCGGTTCTGAATTATTACGCATAACTTGTTATCTTTAAAGTTGTATTTTTAACTCTAAATTCCTTTTTTAATTTTGTTTTTTAAACTTTTTACTAATATATTACTCCCTCCGTTCGTTTTTATAAGAAACAAAAGTGAAATTTTTTTTGTTCCATTTTATAAGAAACTTTGACTAATTTTCAAATGTTTTAAATGTTGAATTTCACTTATGCCCTTATTTATTATGAAAGAGAATATTAAAAATAAGTAAGTTAATTGAATTTAGAGTAATTAAATAGGGGTATAGATGAAATAAGTTTAAATCTATAAGAGAATTAAATGAAAAGAACTATTTACAATGTGTTTCCTTGGTATGCGTAATTTTTTCAAACCATTTCTTATATATAAAAAGGAACAGAGGGAGTATAATATTTATCTTGAAGAATCATATTATATTATTAAAGAAGTATTTTACAGTTTACAACCAAAATATTGTTTTAAGAAAGGAAAAAAAAACTAAATGATAGTGCAAAGGCATTACATAGTGTGGATTTTTAGAACAAAAGATCGATTACAATATCTTATTCATAATGATTTTGATGATAACAAACAAGATTTAATAATTATAATAAAATCATCACAGAATCGTAGATTTCATCACATGAACTAGTCCTAACTAATCAAATTTACACTTATCAAACCAATTGTTAGTTGGTTCAGTAGTGATTGGCTGAACTTGATAGGGAGGACCACGGTTCGATCCCCCGCAACTGCGACTGGGAGGGGACTGGAACCACTTGATGCCAGAATTGACCCCCGAACCAGATTAAACTGGTTGTGCAAACCAAAAATAAAAAATAAAAAATTTACACTTATCATAAGAAAACAATTTATAAAAAAGTTAAATATAATGGGGTAGACCGCAAATCAAATGCCCCTCTCAGAGAAATTAACGGAACATTCCGCATAAGCATGTTAAAATTTCATGCATATCCCAAAAGGGACGATTGACACATTATATTCGAGATCATAGTCTAAAGATTTTGGACATACATAGAGTCTTGATTTTCTTGCCTTGTAGATAAAACATGAAAAGTACTAGACTATGATAAAACTTGTGAGTAGTTCTCATAGAAAGTAGAAACGTATTGGTTGTACTCATTATTTAATAATAGTAAAGTTATTGGCACCATGACTTTTTACTCTCACATTGAGGGTTTTCCACGTTACAATTGAGATGTTCCCTTTATTTATAGTTTTTTTCTCCTTTTATTGCTATTATTGTTAGTGTTGGTTGTACTACTAGTATCTTTTACCCGTGCTTGCACGGATGTATATGTATGTCAAAACCACCGGTATTTATACCTGTGTAACGCACGAGGCGCAAGATATGATTAAAATATATATGTATATTGTAGCTAACTTTATTAATAGATCATCTGTCATTACAAATCAAACGTTAAGACATTAAAATTACAAATCAAACGTTAAGACATTAAAAGGATAACCTTTTAAGACGGAACAAAAGACGACAAAAACAAATAAAACATCTAAGGGATATCAAAATAGAGCTACAATGCTTCAACTTATACATTAGGATTGATGATAACAACATTCAACACTTGAGGTGGATCGGCCAAAGTGAACCTAAGTCTAGAGCCAGTCTGTAAGTTAGCATTATTAACAAACGCAAAGCAATCTCCAGCTGATATGTATTTCTCATTGGTATATCTGGGAGATGATTTAATGTTGCAGTTGGCAGAAATATAATGTTGCACGGGTGTATTTTGATGCTATAATATAATTAATGTTCAATAAAATGCATGACTATCATGTGTTAATATTTTATGTCTTTAAAAGAAGTTGAAGAAATTCTTTTTCAATAACCCTTTTTTATTAAAAAGAACGGCATTCATGGATTTCCGTTAATATTTGCGGATATGGATTACTCCCACATAGCGGATATCCGTACATATATGGAACATGCATAAATATCATTATATTTATTCGACAAAATGGTACAAATGTCATCTATCCACCCTCGTGAATATTTATTTACATTCCTAATATTGATACTTTTTTTTTTCATAAAAAAAATACAAATAGTATAATTATGTAATTCTAATTTATTTTTTTCCATCCTTCAAACCCTAGCCGCCGCAACACATATTAACGACATCCTTCTGTCGCGCTACGATCTATATTGCCATTCAATTCGTTTTTCAAAATGATAAGGTTATTACAGAGTTGAACATTGTAAAGACCAATTCAAACTCAATAATGACAAATTATATTTAAATGATTTTATTATTTTCAAAAAAAATTGCAGATATATTTTTTGGTGTACATATTTTCAATAGATTTTTTTTATTATTCACTAAAAAGCAATTCAAACTCAATAATGACAAATTATATTTAAATGATTTTATTATTTTCAAAAAAAATTGCAGATATATTTTTTGGTGTACATATTTTCAATAGATTTTTTTTTATTATTCACTAAAAAGCAATTAAAAAAAATTATTTTATTAAATTTAATAAAAATGCAAGTTTTTACATAATGATATTCACACAACTATGGTATATTATGAAGGTGGAAAAACACAAGAAGGGGGGGGGGGGGGGGGGGTTGAATTGTGTTTTAGGAATTTAAAACTTTTTGGTTCTTAAGGAATTAAATGCAGCGGATTAAAAACAAATTCAAATAGATGCTGAGAGAAAGAAAGATAGACACAGAGATTTATCCTGGTTCCCTTCACAACTTGAAGGTACGTCCAGTCCCCTTGTTCCCAACAAGAGCTTTTCACTATAATCTTCACACGATTACAATTTGCTCAAGCACACTTGCAAGAGACTTCTCAAATGCTCAAGTTACACTTAACAAGAGACTTCACAAACAAACTTAAGATCTAAGAATGAATGTTTAGGGACACTTGATATACTATCAGAGGTGTTTACAAAATACAACGCAAATAGTTTTAAGACTTTGAATGACAGATTATACAAGTTATGTCAGAATGCTTCAGAGCCTTAAATGCAGTAATGGAACAGTAGTCATTTCTTCCATTTGAGTCTTCTATTTATACTTGGAGGAAGATGATGACCGTTGCAGAGAGATGGGGTGCCAGCTGGAATTTACTCGTACAATTGTGATAGTTGTAGTTGCCTTCTTTGGCAAATATCTTCAATTCCACTACCTTGCTATTTGAATTATCACTCATCCATTTTGAGTAATAATAGTACAATAGTACGATCCTCAATTACGCTCCAGTTATGGATAAGGTTAACGTTGTACCAACGAATATTCCTTCCTGTGGACGTGACAGAGCCTTGAAGTAGATTGTTCTTCAATCATTGGTTCTGAATATGTCAGTTCTTGAGTGACGTAAATTCTTTTTTGCTTCAGGTGCTGTTGTCATAGCTTGTTGAGGGCTTTAGCTTCTGATGACTTCAGAGCCTTGTTTTTATCCTCAGAGTCACTTTCTTCAGCACGCAAAATTTAAGCTTCTGATGAACAGTGATGTACCTTCAGAGCTTGTTTAACTGGCTTCTCTGCTATTATTCATAGTGCTTCTGAACTAATTTTAACTTGTAATTCTGCACACTAGAATAATCATTAGTAATTCCAATTGCAATTTTAATACTTTGTTATCATCAAAACCACTTCAAATATTAGAGGTTCATGTCAGACCCACTTTGTTCCAACAATCTCCCCCTTTTTGATGATGACAAACTAAAGCATTAAAATTCAATTGTTGTTGATTTAATTTAATTATATTAACTTCAGGTTTCAAAGGTTTGCAGTCTCCCCCTGAGTCTGATAATCCATAAGGGTAGGTTTGTAAGCTCCCCCTAAGTTTTATCCATAATTAATTAAAACAGTTTAAGAGCCAATTTATTAACTTAAAATAAATTTTCATGTTTGACTCTCAGAAGCATAGGTTTGTAAGCTTGCTTCTCAGAGTCCAATAATGCTCAGAGGAGGTTTGCAAGCTTCTCTTTCATTATCTATGAAAACTCATTTTAGGTTCTTAAATTTTCTCCCCTTTCAATAAAGTTCATGGTAAAAAAAATCAGAAGGGATAAGGAATTGATTCAAATGTATAAACATAACAGTTTCAGATCTCATGGGCAGAATTAGAATCAATCAACATTAATTTTTAACGCTATCCTTACTCCCCCTTTTGGCATCAATCAAAAAATGCACAGACAATCAAGCAGTCAAGCGCGCCATATATCAATGCAGTCAAGTCAAAAAGTGGTGACAACTATCTTCATTAAATGAATTGTGTTGAATACCAGCCTGACAAGGGAGTTTTATGACACTATAAAAAGGGATGATTCCTCTCATTTTACTCATACAGAGTAATCAAGTAACATCAAAAGAAAAAAAAAATACAATGGAAAAGCAGGTTACCAAGGATGCTTCAGGCTCAAAGCAAGAGAGCAAGAAGGAAGCAGAGCCCTGGCGCTGCGAAGAAAACAGACTTCGCTATGAACGAAACAAGCAAGAATTGATTTTAACAGAATCAGAGGAGGAGGAATTGGGCTCTGATCTTGAAGAGTTCTTATGGACATATGAAGATGATGCTACATACGAAGATTATCCAGCTGAGGTTCAGAAGACAGCTGAAGACGTGCTCTCTTTTCTCAAGGAGAAACTTAAGAAACTAGAGTCAGATGCTTCTGAATCTAAGCCAAAATCTAAGTAGTGCTTCATTTTCTTATGTAATAAAGAACTTTTCTATAATAATAAAAGAATTTTCCTGCTATCAATTTCGTTCCTTTGAGCATGTTTCCTTGATATTCATTTTCATATGTCAGAAAACCAGTTACCAGACACGCCTCATTCGGTATTGGTGCCCCGTTATTAGACAGGCGATAATACTAAGAAGCTATATCATGAGTAAACAGGAGTACTGATGTGGGGGATACCTTAGGTTTTGAAAATCTTAATATCTATAAGTTAAAAACCAAAATGCTCTTCAGCATCTTGCACTAGGTTCAGTACCCACATGAATACCAGACATAAGTAATGAATATTCTTTTTAATTTTAAAAACTAATTAAAATAAACACACAAGTACAAGCACTTCAGATATGGATAACAAAATATTGAAAGAAGACAAATTATCCAAATATTACAAAATAAGAAAATAATATAAACAAGTGCTCAAATATGGGTTAAGGCTTCTTAATATCTGCAATGGCCTTAAGAAGAGTTTCCATCATGTCATTCATCCTCTTGTGAGTAGCTTGTTCAGATGCAGTGATGTCAGATCTCAAGTCATTTCTCAAATCAACTCTTAGAACATCGATCTCATCTTTGATTTCTTCAGCTAACTCATTTCTTATGTTGTCTAAAGCACTTTGAACAGCAGGAGGAATAGCAGATGATGAAGAACCTGGTTCAAATTTTGGAGAAGCAGGAGGAGTTTTGTCAATAATAGGAACTTTTCCTTTATCAGAAGCTTCACCAGCTTGATTCTGATCAGGCATTTCAATGTCTTCTTGTTCATATTGAATTAACTCAGTCAAGGCAATATGTTCTGCCACGGCTTGATCTGCCAGAATTTTGTTGGTTTCAATAGTAGCAATGTGTGTACCCCTGCTTACCAACAGCTTGAGAGCTTCTTGATCAGCCAGCCTCTTATGTTCAATCTCAGCTTGCCTTTTAAGATCAATCTCAGCTTGCCTCTTTTGCTCAGCTTCAGCAGCTATCCTAGCCTGCTCAGCTTCAACACTCTTGAGATACTCTGCCTCTTGTAAGATCATCATTTGAGCACTAACAGTGGCAGTTCTGAGACTTTCTTCAATAGCAGTCAGGATTCGCAATCTGTTTTGCTCTTCAACATGATTGAAGAATGTTATTCTTGGAGCACGTGACCTCTCAGCTATCTCAAACAAATTCCTTATTGTATTCATTCCCCTACCATGTGTCTTGTTCTTCAGATGAGTACTTAGAATATTTAAGGATTGACTAAACAGGTACTCCATCTCTCTGACTTCAGCATCAAAATCAGAAGGGAAGATAAGAACTTCTTCATCCATTAGTTTGAATCTCTTGAGCCTAAAACCAATAGAATTATTTAATAGCTCAAGATTGGGTTCAGAGTCAGAGTTAAAGAAGGGTTTGGATGGGTCAAAGGGAATGGTTGGCTCAGGTTTCTTTCGTTTGAGATTGATGATTTGGATTTTGCTAAGGTTAGGGGGTATTATATCATCATCAATGTTTATGGCATCTTTCAAGATTTGTTCTTCAGCCTTAAAAAGATGGTTGTAAAGCTCAAGAACTTCTTCTAAAAATAAAGGTTTATGAAGTGGGCCAAAGAAAGGTTCTGGGGAAGGTTCAGGGGTGGAGAATTCAGGTTGAGGTGATGGAGGTTGTTGTTCAGCAATGACATTATCTGGTGAATGATGAGGTGATTCTTGTTGTGCTTCAGAATGAGCAATTGTCTCATCTTGAACAGGTGTGAAAGTGGGTGGATTTTCTTGTGAAATATGATCAAGGGATGGAGGTGGAGTTTGAATGGCTTGATTAGTAGGTGGTTCTTGGGCATTTGAATCAGCAGTAGTATTGATAAATGAAAAACGAGGTGGTGAATTTGGATTGGAGTGTGTAAATGCATCTCCAGATAGATGTTGTTGAAGATGGTCAAGAACAGATTCAGTATTGGTAGGTTGGTTAAGGATGGTAGTGTCAATGATGATGGTGGGTTCTTCATCAGAAGAGATTTGAATTGGCTTCTTGATGGTTCTTTTGGTGGTTCTCTTGAGGTGTATTTTCTTTTGTTTCTCTTTCACTTCTTTGGTAAGCTTAGCAATGAGCTCTTCAGAGTCAGTGCTAGTGTCAGATGATGATGATGATAAAGGATTGGAATCAGGCAAGACTACACTAAGGGGTTGTTTACCCCGATTTTTAGTAAACAACCGCTAGTTTGATTATTACAAGAAGGATCAACTAGTAAATCCTGGGACATATGGATTGTGCAGAAGATGATGAAAACATATTCATATCCTTTTGGGTTAAATCGGATAAGTTGATAAAAACAGTAAAAGCATTCGACACAGTCAAATGGTTTGGTTTAAAGTAAAATGCTTCAAAGTTAAATTTGCAGAAAACTTGTAAATGAATTGCAAATAAAGTTTAAAGAGAAACTTTGAAAAGTAAAACATGCAATGAAATAAATTGCAGAATGCTTAAAGTGCAGAAAACTTAAATGAAAGGCAAGTAATCAATACTTGAAAGATAAATTGCATTTGACAATGTAAAAATGTTTACAAAGGATGGTACACAGATTCGTACATGTTCCTGTTCGCATTCATTTCGCTCGTTGACATGGGTACTCTGAATTTCTGAGGAATTTGCATGTATTATGAATTGTGGACCCGTTTCTCTTATGAAAAATTAATATTTATAGACGAACAGAATAACTGTCAAAAACCTACAAACGTCTAACTAATCTCCACGTGTCTTCGACTTTTGAATTCCTTGACACCTGGTGAGGCTTTTGAACGTTATCCACTTTTTGAATATTTTACTAAGTCCAGAGTATGCTTTCTCCGTACTGCACAATACGTTATACAAGTAAACACACATATATATACATATAAATATGAATTCGACAGGCATATAGTTGTCGAACCAAATACTCTTATTTAAATAAATAAGGTTCTGTCGAATTCGACAGGTTCAACCAGGATTCGATGAAACAGCTTTATGCATTAAAAGCTTTTGATGTCAAATACCTTGATCTTCTCTTGATTTATGACTAAGATCAATTCCCAAGAGAATATTAAAACGTAATGATATACAATAAATGAGATTTCATCATCTCACTCCAACTCATTACTGCCTGTCGAAAATACAGGCTAACAAATTGCCCCCTCAAAAATGCCAATTTCGACTGCATGTCGAATATGCAAGGGAGAAATGGCAGTTTTGAAGATTGTCACCTTTGCCAATTTCTGAATTTTCATCACCATCATAAATGGTATCTTGACCATTGTCTTGTGGTACATCTGCCCCCACAAGTTTTTGCATTGACAATTCCATAGAAGCAGGTTGATCAACAATGAGTTTATCTTTAATTTCAATCAACTCTTCTAGTTTCTCACTAGAAATTTTATAGCCAGAAGCTATTTGAGCCAAATCATTGGCTTCTTGATTTTCTATACGAGGCACATGTTCAATGGTGACTTGGTCGAAACGTTTTAACAAAGAAATTGCTATGACAAAATATTTCATCAAGTGTTCTTTTATACACTTGTATTCTTTTGTCAATTGTTTCAAAACCAATTCTGAATCACCTCTGATCAAAATATTTTTTGCCCCCAAGTCCAATAAAATTTCTAGGCCTGTTATCAAAGCTTCATATTCTGCTTCATTATTTGAGCAGAACCCATTAATTTTATACTTGAACTTAGTGGGAATTTTGGAAGGGGAAATGATTAGAATCCCAATTCCAACTCCATGTTTATGTTTAGAACCATCAAAATACAATTTCCAGGGTTGTGATTCTACATAATTTTGTGGAGTTTCTATTGCAGAATGATCTGTTATAAAATCAGCCACAATTTGGCCTTTGACTGCCTTTAAAGGTTTATAAGTTAATGAATACTCTGTCAAGGCTAAGGCCCATTTTCCAATTCGACTATGCAAAATTGGTTTAGATGACATATGCTTAATGATATCACAATGAGAATAAACAAAAACATCAACAGGCTTTATATAATGCTTGAGTTTTATACAAGAGAAATACAAACATAAGCATAATTTTTCAATACTACTATATCTAGTTTCAGCATCATTCAATACCCTACTTAAGTAATAAATGGCCTTTTCTTCACCATTTTCATCTTCCTGGGCAAGCATACTACCCAGTGTCGAATCTGATGCTGATATATATAACTTCATGAACTTGTTCCTTATTGGAGGCATTAGCATTGGTGGCTTTGACAAATAACTCTTGATTTCGTCAAAAGCTTGTTGTTGATCTTGCCCCCAAGTGAAAATTTCTTCTTTCTTGAGACGAAGCAGTGGTGAGAATGGTTGAGCTTTACCACTTAAATTTGAGATAAATCTTCTCAAGAAATTGATCTTCCCAAGTAAGGACTGAAGTTGCTTTTTAGTAGTTGGAGATTTGGTCTCCATAATAGCCTTTGTTTTGTTTTGATTTATTTCAATGCCCTTTTTGTGCACAACAAACCCAAGGAAATCTCCTGCATTAACACAAAAAGCACATTTTAATGGATTCATTTTTAATCCATATTTCCTCATCTTTTCAAAAGACTTTTTCAAATGATCTAAATGATCAACATTTGACGAGGATTTGACAACTATGTCGTCAATATACACTTGCATGAAAGTGTCTATGTACTCATGAAAAATTAAATTCATTGCTCTTTGATAAGTAGCCCCAGCATTTTTCAAACCAAAAGGCATTACTACCCATTCATATGTGCCTAATGCTCCTGGGCATCTAAAGGCAGTTTTTGATACATCATTTTCAGCAATGAAAATTTGGTTGTAGCCAGAATAACCATCTAGCATACTTAAGTATTCAAACCCGGCTGCTGAATCAATTAGCATTTCTGCCACGGGCATAGGGTATTCATCTTTTGGTGTAGCATTATTTAAGTCTCTAAAATCTATACATACTCTAAGAGAACCATTTTTCTTAATCACAGGCACTATATTTGCTAACCATTCGACATACCTTGCTGTTCTGATAAATTTGCTCCTTAGCAGCCTTTCAATTTCTTCCTTGATCTTCGACATTATTTCTGGTGCGAACCTTCTAGGTAATTGTTTCACTGGTTTTTTATCTGGTCGAACTGGGAGTTCGTGTTCCACCAATTTTCTACTCAAACATGGCATTTCATTGTAATCCCAAGCAAAACAATCTTTGAATTCCATCAAAAGTTGCACCAATTTTACCTTCAGATCTGGAGGAATGTTTGCACTAATATATGTTGGTCTTTTTGTCAAACCATCTCCAAGGTCAATTTCTTGCAAAGGATCCTGTGCTTGCATCTTATGACTTTGACTAATTGGATCTTTTTCAAATCCTAAGGGTTCGTCATCATAGATGCAATCCAGCTTTTGCAATTCTGGCTCGTGTTTGCCAATTTTTATGCCATTGGCTGCATCAGCCATATTTTCTGACAACGAATTGGCTTCCAAAGCCATCTTGATTCTATTTTCAGCCATATAGGCCGTAATCTCTGCCCAAGTTTGGGACTCAGACATAGTAGTTATCTTTGACATCCCACCCAGTTGGGTAGTTGTGGCCTTCATACTCGCCATCCTCACTGTTTCCATCTTTCCTCTCCCACAAGAAACCATGTGTGGGGTCCAGTTTGATTGCATGGTGACCATTTCCTGCTAGACGATGTGCAAAGTCTCTCTCAGTGCATGGTGAAATTGTTGCCAATTTCTTGTCGAAGGAGTGCTTCGTCAGATGATGGACTTCAGTTTTGAAGTAGCTTTGATCTGCTTCAACACTTTCCACTATTCCATCCTCTCGCCAGATAATGAGGCGCTGGTGCAGGGTAGATGGAACTGCCCCTACTCCATGAATCCACTCTCGACCTAGAAGTAGATTGTAATTTGCCTTAGAGGCCACAACCAAGAACAAGGTTGGCCTTACAGTACTTCCAACAACCACTTCCAACTGGATTGCTCCCAAAGAAAACCCAGTTTCACCCTCATAGTTTGAAAGTACTATGTTGTGAGGATGAAGATCCACCAACGATTTACCAATCTTTCTGAGCAGAAATTCTGGCATGAGGTTAACAGCAGCACCACCATCAATTAGTACTTTGTTGATTCCCACATTATTCACCTTAGCCTGTATGAAAAGAGGCTTCAAGTGACTTTTCATGCCTTCGTCTGGCCTTTCAAATGTAGCCATCTGGTCTTCCAAAGCACCATTGCTCATCACATAATAACAAACTGGCCTGTGAAGAGCCATTTGCATCCCAGATTCCTCTTCGTCATCCGTTATTTCGGAACAGACGTCGAACTCCCTTGGTAGAATTGACACAACATTTACTATTATGTCGAGATCAGGTTCAGAATCCAGAAAGTCATCTGCTTCCATGTGTTCGTCTTCGACATTATCAGCAACTGAAGACTCCATTTTTGTTTCACCTAACCTTCCTTTCATTGGCCTCTTCGCCAATTCCATAGGCCTCTCTCCATTACCATCAGCAGTAATTTGGGATTTTTGAGCAGCCACTTTCTTCTGGCGTTGATATCTACGCCATTGGGATCTTGTCATGGGATTTTTCCCCTTGTAATTATTCCTGTAATCATATTTCCTTGATTCAGGATCCTTTTTGGGATTGTTGTTACTGGAGTTCCCTTTCTCCATATTCCTTTGACCATAGTCCATGTTTCTTCCATGAACCCATTGGTTGACAGGTATCCTGTTTGAGGGGACAAATGATTTTTGTGGTCCCAACCTCTGATGTACAGGTGCCTGTTGGCTATTCAGAACATTAGAATAAGTTGGCTTTTGATTTGGCCAATTGTTTCTGTTTTGACTATGAGGCAAAAACTTGTTGAGGCCTGCAGCAGCCTTCTTGTCGAACATGGCACTACAATGAGGACATAATGTAGCTTCGCCATCATTCTCTTTGCAGCGTTGAAGGAAATCCAATAAAGTTTCCCCAGCCTGTGGATATACTTCTTCCACTTTGTTTTCGTATTCTTCTTCAGGAATAGAAACTAGTTGCCCCCCTTCAGTGAGGTTCAATGCTTCTAACATCAGGCACTCAAATGGCTCTGTGTAAGCAGCATCAGCAATCTGCAATGGATCTTCATCCACCTGCTGTTTGGATTTTGGCTTTTCGCCAAATTTGAGCCTTCCCTCCTGCAGGGCTTTCTGGACCAGATCCCTGAAAAGAACACATTGTGAGGTTTTATGACCCAAGAAATTATGGTATTTACAAAAACCTCTTTTCTTACGTTGTTCCAAAGGTGGAACTTTTAAACCCTTTGGTACAATTATTTGGCCATCAGTGACCAGCAAGTCAAAAATCTCATCACATTTAGTAATGTCGAAAGTATATGTCTTAGAAACGAATCTATCATTTTTTGGTTCGACAGGATTATTCCCATTTGATGGTTTTAACATTTTACAAGTATAGGGAGGGCCTGGTTTTAACTCAGCAATATTAACCTCATTATTTTCCATGTAATCCTGACCATCGTCGAACTCATTTTCACTTTCATAAGTTTCTATGTATGCCACTTTTTCTTTTTTGTGGAACTTAGAATTTCTGACTTTTTCAGCCCTGAGGCGTTCGACCTGTCGAACACGATCTGCTAATTGGGCCATATCTCTTAAGTGTTGAGTATCTAACTTTTTCCTAATGGAATAGTCAAGGCCACCAGCAACCATCTCAACCAATTCATGTTCAGGTACTTGGGTGAAGCATCTTGCCTTAAGGAGGCGAAACCTATTCAGATAGTCATCAATGGCTTCTGAGGTTTTGCGCTTCATACTGGCTAATTCTTTGAGACTAATTCTAGATTGTCCCATGTAAAATTGTTCATGAAATAGCCTTTCTAATTGAGTCCAAGTATGAATTGAATGAGGGGGAAGTGTGGTGAACCACGTAAAGGCATTTTTAGTGAGGGAATTGGGAAAAAACTTCATTCTTAAATCTTCATTATTTGCCAAATTCCCTGCCTCTGCCAAATATCTGGCAATGTGTTCGACAGTAGACTCATTAGTATCACCAGCAAATTTTGTGAATTTGGGAATTTTCCATCCCCTTGGCAATTCTGCCTGCAATACGTATTCAGACAATGCTGACACAAAATTTGGTCTATGCAATCCTATATTCAAACCATTTTGGGCCAAGATATTTTCTACCAAATTGGCCAAGTTATTATGCTCTGCAACATTTTCTTGTCGAACATTCCTAAGAACATTATCAGCATCCTGGTTTCTATTAACCAAAACCACTCCTTGTTCTGGCTGTTCTCTCTCAATGCGCACTGGTTGGGCTTGAACTTCTAGTTGAGTCTCCGGGTTTGCACGAAGAACCCTTTGGTTATTTGGAGCATCAGGGGCACCAAAAAAGTCTGCCATCCTTCCCATTTGATTGGCTAACAACAAGTAATTATCATTGGCTGTTTGTAAAACAGGGTTAAAAACTGTGCCAATCTGTTGGGTCAATGCGTTCACCATGTCATGGTTACTTTTGTCCATTTGTTGCCTAAGTGCATTCATGGAATTATTTGTCAAATTCAAGGAATTTCCCCTGTTTCCCATCGCAGAAGATGAGGGAGAATTTTCTATCGAAGGCCAATTATACAAGCTTGCCATCGTTGTTGTTGGCATTCCATATTGTGGGTTTCTAGGCAACCATGGGGGTCTTGACGGTGTTCCACCAACTTGACTACCGTCTGTGTATCCATGTGTGTGTGACACGTTCGTTGGCATAGATGATACATTCATTTGTGTCATTATTGCACCATTCGTATTTGGAGGAACAAACCCTCCTGCCATACTTGAAGTAGTGGCAGGCATTGTTGACCCACTGACGCTCACGCCAACGGTCGCAGAACTTATTACAGGGTTCGAACTCCCCCCATTAACATTATTGCTTGGGATACTTTCAGAATTTATAGAGTTCAGGGCAGGGCTTGTTGGCCCACCAGTAGGATTGGCGCTAGGATTGCCAGATACTGGTTGATTTGGTTGCCCTGTCGAATTTGGAACAGGATTTGTTTCTGCCCCATTATTGTTATTATTATTATTATTATTATTATTATTATTAGGATTGTTTGGTGGTCTCACCATTCTGGAACGAGGACGAGTTGGTATACTTGAAAATTCTGGGAGAGATTTACCACTCCTCAAATGCATATAAAAATATACACACAATCAAAAGTACAACACCAAACAACGAATTTTTGTAAAATTTTTTCAAAAACACACTAAATAAAAACACACAATCCAATTGTCCCACTGGGCGTGCCAATTTGTTGGCCCCGATTTTTAGTAAACAACCGCTAGTTTGATTATTACAAGAAGGATCAACTAGTAAATCCTGGGACATATGGATTGTGCAGAAGATGATGAAAACATATTCATATCCTTTTGGGTTAAATCGGATAAGTTGATAAAAACAGTAAAAGCATTCGACACAGTCAAATGGTTTGGTTTAAAGTAAAATGCTTCAAAGTTAAATTTGCAGAAAACTTGTAAATGAATTGCAAATAAAGTTTAAAGAGAAACTTTGAAAAGTAAAACATGCAATGAAATAAATTGCAGAATGCTTAAAGTGCAGAAAACTTAAATGAAAGGCAAGTAATCAATACTTGAAAGATAAATTGCATTTGACAATGTAAAAATGTTTACAAAGGATGGTACACAGATTCGTACATGTTCCTGTTCGCATTCATTTCGCTCGTTGACATGGGTACTCTGAATTTCTGAGGAATTTGCATGTATTATGAATTGTGGACCCGTTTCTCTTATGAAAAACTAATATTTATAGACGAACAGAATAACTGTCAAAAACCTACAAACGTCTAACTAATCTCCACGTGTCTTCGACTTTTGAATTCCTTGACACCTGGTGAGGCTTTTGAACGTTATCCACTTTTTGAATATTTTACTAAGTCCAGAGTATGCTTTCTCCGTACTGCACAATACGTTATACAAGTAAACACACATATATATACATATAAATATGAATTCGACAGGCATATAGTTGTCGAACCAAATACTCTTATTTAAATAAATAAGGTTCTGTCGAATTCGACAGGTTCAACCAGGATTCGACGAAACAGCTTTATGCATTAAAAGCTTTTGATGTCAAATACCTTGATCTTCTCTTGATTTATGACTAAGATCAATTCCCAAGAGAATATTAAAACGTAATGATATACAATAAATGAGATTTCATCATCTCACTCCAACTCATTACTGCCTGTCGAAAATACAGGCTAACAGGGGTACAGTGAAGTCTATGGGAGATGGTTTTTCAGAAGGTTGAGAAGTAGAGGGTTGAGCATTAGAAGGTTGAGGTTGAGTATTAACATCTTGAGCTACAGGAATGCTACGAGTATTAGACTTAGAGAATTTACCTTGAGGTTTAGAGGCTTTAGTCTTTACTCTCTTTGCAGGCTTGGCAGGATTCTGATCCTCCTCAGATGTTGAAGGCCTGTCATTCCTTTTCTTGGATCTTATCTCCTTCTTCTTTTGCAAGGCCCTCTCAGCAGCTTCTGCCTTCATTCTAGCCTTATTCTCAGCAGCTGATTCTTCAGCATCACTATCCACTGGATTAGCAGTACCATCAACATTGTCATCTTCAGACTTATCATTATTGCTTTGTTCAGAGTCCTCAAGTAGTGTTTGTTCTACTAATCTAGGCTTCTTCCTAGACTTAGTGATATCCTTGGGTCCTTTGAAAATATCCCAATCAGGCACACCCACAACCATGCTTCTAGGCACTCTTATGCCTGTTTCCAATCTTACCATGGTTAGAAAATTCTTAATAACCTCTTCATTGTCATGCTCTGAGATGGTAGGAAAACCATCACACCAAAAGTAAGTCTCATAGATGGTTTTGAGAGGATTTTCTGCCTTGATAATCTCATCGTCAGTTTTCTTTTTCATGTTCACCAGAATGGTAGCATCAAGCTTAGCAGTTTGAAAGACTCTTAGCTTTTCCTTTTGTCTAATAATCTCAATAAGCTTGGTTTGGCGAATGATCTCAGAAATCAGTCTGGGGTGATGCAGAGTTGCTATGGCCTTGTGTTGATTTTCAATGATACTTGAGCAGAGATGCTCAAACAACAGACTTGCAAGGTTTATCTTCACTCTCTTATGCATAAACCATAAGAAGTGCTGGTGAGGAATTGATACAGTGTCTTTACCTCCTTTTCTGGGAATAATGGAACCAAGAAGAACTCTGAAAGCCAAGTCAAACTCTAGCTTCATTAACTTTGCCTTGCCAAAAGATGTGGTTCCAGCAGGATAAAGATCAGTTCTGATGGAGTCACTATACATACTATTCTTATTGTATGAATTCACATCTTCACCTTGATTGTCTAAACCCAGAATATTTGCCACGTGTTCCTGGGTAATTAGCACATCAATTCCTAGAAGATTAGACCTTATTTCTTTGCCTCTGAAAGGTCTCAATCCTAGTTGGGCTCTGGTCTTTCCTTTCAGAGCCTTGTTCTCTTTAACCATTTTTCTAACTTCTTCTTCCGCAGCAGATTTATCAAAAACATAAGCTTTATGCCAGAAGTTCTTTACAATATCATAGTATACAAACCCATTCAGCATATTGAAGTAGTTTTCCCACTTTTGATCAAAGAATAAATCCTGTATATCAACTCCATTGAGTCTTAAACTCTCAAAGTCTACAAACTTCTCTGTAAGAAATTCCATTGCATCTCTTCCACAATCCGTTGAGGGAGGACGATCAACAAACGAAGCCTTAGACGTTAAGTCAATTACTGGAGCAAGTTCAGGATTGAATGGTTCTTGAACGATGATGGGATGAGATTAAGCAGACATGATTGAAATGTAGAGAGAATTTGGGAATTTTTCTGTAAGGTTTTAGGGTTCGTGTAGGTAGTGATTATGTGTAAAAGTTGTGCAATGTGAGTGAAGTGACATATATATAGCAACTAGCACACAAACACAGAAAAAGCATGCCTTGGGAGGGAGCGCGAACAGTTTTAAAAATTAAATAATAGACTTAACTGCCATAATCATCATTAACTGTTCTCTGCCCGTCAGGATCTAGACACGTGTTGAAAGGACTTAATCATAGCTGACGCGTGTACAGACAACTGTTGTACACTTACAAGTACTAAACGTTTCATTACAATTTAGTTCAGAGCCAATTTCATTTGTATCTGACACCTCATCAGAACCTGTTACTCTTCAGAGCCCAAATTATTCAGAACTTCCCAAAGGAGACTCTAAATTATGAGAGGCTTTGATAGAGCTTCAGATGCTAATTTTATTTTGCATCTCAGAGCTAATTTTCTTCAGAGATATAGTGCATGTTCAAATTCTTTTTAATAAAATCAAATCTTTCAGTAGCTAAAGGTTTAGTAAAAATGTCAGCCCATTGATGTTCAGTATCAATGAATTGAATGTCTATTGTACCTTTTTGAACATGATCTCTTATAAAATGATGTTTTATTTCAATATGTTTAGCTCTGGAGTGTAAAATAGGGTTCTTAGATAAATGAATAGCAGCAGTATTATCACAGTATAGTGGAATACTACTTTCAGCTATGTTATAATCCTCTAACTGATATTTCATCCAGAGAAGCTGTGTGCAGCATTTAGCAGCTGAGATATATTATGCTTCTGCTGTAGACAAAACAATAGTTTTGTCTCTTGCTAGCCCAAGATATGAGATTCTCACCAATAAATTGGCAATTTCCACTAGTGGATTTTCTCTCAATCTTGTCACCAGCATAGTCAGCATCACAGAATCCTACTAGCTTACTATCTAGGGATTTTTTATAAAGAAGTCCTAGATTAGTAGTTCCTTTCAGATATCTAAAGATCCTCTTAACAGCAGTTAAGTGAGGTTCCCTAGGATCTGACTGGAATCTTGCACACAAGCATACACTATATAAAATATCAGGTCTAGATGCTGTTAGGTAGAGTAAAGAACCAATCATACCTCGATACAGCTTCTGATCTACTTTGCTTCCAATCTCTTCCTTGCTTAAGCTGCTTGTTGGATGCATGGGTGTGGCCATCGTCTTACAATCTTCAAGGTTGAACTTCTTCAGAAGCTCTTTCGTGTACTTGCTCTGATGAATGTAAGTGCCATCTTTTCCTTGGTTAATTTGAATTCCCAAGAAAAACTTTAATTCACCCATCATGCTCATCTCAAACTCGTCCTGCATTAGCTTGGAAAAATTCTTGCACAACGATGCATTAGTAGATCCAAATATAATATCATCAACATATATTTGAATGATTAAAATATCCTTCTTAGATGTCTTTCTGAAGAGAGTGTTATCTATTTGACCTTTTTGAAAACCGTTTTCTAATAAGAAATTACTTAGCCTCTCATACCAAGCTCTAGGAGCTTGTTTGAGACCGTAAAGTGATTTCTTTAATTTGAAGACATACTCAGGGTTTTTCAAATCCTCAAACCCTGGTGGTTGTTTGACAAACACTTCTTCAGAAATTACACCATTTAAGAAGGCGCTTTTAACATCCATCTGATATAAGGTTATTCCATTGTTAACTGCATATGATAACAATAACCTGATTGCTTCCAGTCTTGCAACTGGAGCAAATGTCTCAGTGAAGTCGATGCCTTCTTGCTGACTGTAGCCTTGTGCTACAAGTCTAGCCTTGTTTCTTACCACTTCACCTTGTTCATTTAGCTTGTTTCTAAATACCCACTTGGTTCCAATAATGTTTTTGTTTGCTGGTCTTGGTACCAAATCCCACACATCATTTCTTTGGAACTGGTTCAGTTCGTCTTGCATTGCAATGATCCATCCATCATCAGAGAGAGCTTCATCAATGGTCTTTGGTTCTATCATGGATATGAGTCCTAGAAGTGAATCATGTTGATGATAATCAGATCTTGTTCTTCTTGGACTTTCTTTATTACCAATGATGAGGTCTTCTGGATGTGAGGATTTATATTTGAATGTTCTCTTTGGAACTTCATTAGTTTCAGTACTTGTTTGAGTATCATCTTCTGAGACATCATTATGATCTTCAGATGCTTCTAATGGAGATGCTTCTTCAGAGGCTTCTTCCACTTCAGCTTCTGAGTTCTCATTCGCTTCTGATGCTTTCTCAGGTTCTGAATCATTATACTGATATGGAATACCTGCATAACTATCGTTTTGCTCTGACATTTTACTGTCAGGCTCTTTGTCATCAAATCTAACGTGTATAGATTCTTCCACTATATTAGTTTCAGAATTATACACTCTGTATGCCTTTGAGCATTCAGAGTAACCTATAAAGATTCCCTTACAAGCTTTGACATCAAATTTTCTTTTGTAGGCCTTGCTGTTTAGAATGTAACAGGTACATCCAAACTGATGAAAATAAGAGATGTTGGGCTTTCTTCCTTTGAAGAGTTCATATGTTGTTTTATTCAATATAGGTCTGATATAGATCCTATTTTGAATATAACAAGCTGTGTTTACAGCTTCTGCCCAGAAGTGCTTAGCAAGTTTTGTCTCATGCATCATGGTTCTTGCCATATCTTGCAAAGACATGTTCTTTCTCTCTACAACACCATTTTGTTGTGGTGTTCTAGGAGCTGAGAACTCATGGACAATTCCATGGTCTTCGCAGAAAGTTGCAAAGGGTTCGTTTTCAAACTCACCCCCATGATCACTTCTGATCTTTAGGATCTTGAGACTTTTCTCACTTTGCACTTGAGTGCAGAAGATGGTAAACACCTCATATGCATCATCTTTCACTCTTAGAAATTTAACCCAAGTCCATCTACTGTAATCATCAACAATGACCAGTCCATATTTCTTACCATTGATTGAGGCAGTACTTACCGGGCCAAACAAATCAATGTGAAGCAGTTCAAGAGGTCTTGAAGTAGAGACAATGTTTTTAGTTTTAAAAGATGTTTTTGAAATCTTACCAATCTGACAAGGACCACACAGAGCATCTGAATGATAGTTGAGATTGGGTAGACCTTTAACCAAGCTTAGTTTGCTGAGCTTAGAGATTAATCTCCAGTTAGCATGTCCTAAGCGTTGGTGCCAGACCCATTTCTCATCATTAACAGACAGAAGACATACTATCTTCTGCTCTGTGAGTTCTGACAGATTGATTTTATACACATTGCCTTTTCTTAGGCCTCTGAACACTATGGACTCATCAGACTCGTTGACTACAGTACATGCATCCTTATTAAATTTAACAACATATCCACTATCACAAAATTGACTAATGCTAAGTAGATTATGTTTTAGGCCATCAACTAACCAAACATCTTTAATAGAGAGAGAAGAGTTACCAACTGTACCAGTACCAGTGATCTTCCCTTTTTGGTTTCCTCCAAATCCCACAGTTCCTCCCTCTTTCAGAGTCAGGGTTTGGAACCTATGCTTGTCTCCTGTCATGTGTCGTGAGCAGCCACTGTCCAGGTACCAAGAATGGTGCTCTGGCATTCTTTGAGCGCAAATCTGCTACAAACACAATCTCAGATCTAGGTACCCATATTTTTATGGGTCCTCTTGAGTTAGTCCTTAATGCCTTTGGTTGTTTTTGTTTATTAGGTCTTTCAGAAGCTCTAGGGTTATTCAAGCCTTTTTGAAATTTTTTTGGCTTTGTATAACTCTTTGACTTTGCTTTAGAATATATCAGAGTTGTCTTTGTTTTAATGTTAGTCTGAGGTTTAGAAATCTTAGGCTCTGAAGATGTCAGAGTCTGAGGTTTCTTAGCCTCTGACACAACTACCTTTTCAGGTTCTGATATAATTATTGCTTCTGATTGACTTTTAACAAAAACAGCCTTAGGTTTAGAATTATCATTGTTAGAGGATTTAGAGAGTAATGGATTATCTTTAAAATGCGAAAATCCAAGGCCCTCACCTCTGTTCCTACTAACATGATATATTAAAGAGGCTATTTTGCTTCTCTTCATCCCATTGATAAGAAACTCCTGCAGTGCAAATTCATGCTCTGGAGGAACCTTATCATCATAAACATAGTGAGTTTCCATAAATGAGTTTCTACTTTTTAGAGACTCATTTTCTTCCACTACTATGTTCATTTTCTCAGTTAGGTTATTGTAAGATTTTTTTAAGATCTTACACTCACCTATCTTTTTAGTGAGAATTTTTAGGGCGTCCTTAAGAGAGTCTATCAATTCAGTTCTGGAGAGTTTAGATATTACCTCTTCCTCATCTTCAGAGTCTGAACCAGCTTCAGAGTCTTCTCTGTCAGAGGTGGTCGCCATCAGTGCTAGGTTTGCCTCCTCATCAGCATCAGAATCAGAGTCTTTGTCAAGGTCTTCCCATGTTGCCAGAAAGCTTCTCTTGACCTTACTCTTGTACCTTTCCTTGCTGGAGCTCTGTTTTGATGGTTTACTTTTGTTCTCTGGGCAATCGGCAATGAAATGGCCAGGCTTATTGCATTTAAAGCACTTGCTTTGATCTTCCTTCTTGTCTTTAGAAGAATTAGTTCTTTTGGAAGATCCTCCAAACTTCCCAGCATACTTCTTGCTTCTTTTTGCCCATTGTGAGACCTTTGCAGCCGTCAGAACCATTTCTTCTTCTTCATCAGACCCAAGTTCTTGACCCTCTTCAGAGGCTTCATCCTCAGATTCTATTACCTTAGCCTTCAGAGCCTTTGACGAACTCTTGGAGCTTAAGGCAATCCCTTTTATCTTCTTAGTTGACTCATCAGTCATTAATTCCATTTCATGACTTTTGAGAGAACTAACTAAGCTTTCTAGGGATACAGTATCCAAGTCCTTAGACTCTTGAAAAGCAGTCACCTTTGGTCTCCATTTAGGTGGCAGGCTTCGGAGCACCTTTCTTACATGATCAGCTTCAGTATAACTTTTGTCCAAAACTTGAAGTCCAGATACTAGGATTTGAAACCTTGAAAACATCGTTTCTATATCCTCTCCATCCTTCATTTTGAACAATTCATACTGATGCACCAACAAGTTAGCCTTTGCATCCTTAACTTGTTTGTTGCCCTCATACTTGGATTTTAAGGAATCCCAAATAGACTTTGCGGTTCTTTTATCTCCAATCTTGAGATACTCATCATGAGAGATGGCGTTGGTCATCATTCCTTTTACACTATGATGCTTCTTGTACTCTAACTTTTGAGTAGGTGTAAAAGACTTCCTGTTTAGAGAGCTGACTACTCCTTCTAAGTCCATATTTTCAAAACTAACTCCATCTTCTACCAAGTCCCATAAGTCACAGTCAATACCCATGATGTGACTGTACATCTTGGTTTTCCAGAAGGGGTAGCCAGTTTCAGTTCCATTGAAGAAAGGAACTTTATCAGAAGATCTTCTATCTCTTGAATTAGAATCATAGTCAAAACCAACTTCATTGTTGTTCTTGCTCTTCTCAGCAGACATGTTTTTCCTCCTGGATCTTTACTGATTCACTATTAGGTGAGTTAGGCAACAGCCCAGCTCCTGATACCAATTGAAGGTGGAAAAACACAAGAAGGGGGGGTTGAATTGTGTTTTAGGAATTTAAAACTTTTTGGTTCTTAAGGAATTAAATGCAGTGGATTAAAAACAAATTCAAAGAGATGCTGAGAGAAAGAAAGATAGACACAGAGATTTATCCTGGTTCCCTTCACAACTTGAAGGTACGTCCAGTCCCCTTGTTCCCAACAAGAGCTTTTCACTATAATCTTCACACGATTACAATTTGCTCAAGCACACTTGCAAGAGACTTCTCAAATGCTCAAGTTACACTTAACAAGAGACTTCACAAACAAACTTAAGATCTAAGAATGAATGTTTAGGGACACTTGATATACTATCAGAGGTGTTTACAAAATACAACGCAAATAGCTTTAAGACTTTGAATGACAGATTATACAAGTTATGTCAGAATGCTTCAGAGCCTTAAATGCAGTAATGGAACAATAGTCATTTCTTCCATTTGAGTCTTCTATTTATACTTGGAGGAAGATGATGACCGTTGCAGAGAGATGGGGTGCCAGCTGGAATTTACTCGTACAATTGTGATAGTTGTAGTTGCCTTCTTTGGCAAATATCTTCAATTCCACTACCTTGCTATTTGAATTATCACTCATCCATTTTGAGTAATAATAGTACAATAGTACGATCCTCAATTACGCTCCACTTATGGATAAGGTTAACGTTGTACCAACGAATATTCCTTCCTGTGGACGTGACAGAGCCTTGAAGTAGATTGTTCTTCAATCATTGGTTCTGAATATGTCAGTTCTTGAGTGACGTAAATTCTTTTTGCTTCAGGTGCTGTTGTCATAGCTTGTTGAGGGCTTTAGCTTCTGATGACTTCAGAGCCTTGTTTTTATCCTCAGAGTCACTTTCTTCAGCACGCAAAATTTAAGCTTCTGATGAACAGTGATGTACCTTCAGAGCTTGTTTAACTGGCTTCTCTGCTATTATTCATAGTGCTTCTGAACTAATTTTAACTTGTAATTCTGCACACTAGAATAATCATTAGTAATTCCAATTGCAATTTTAATACTTTGTTATCATCAAAACCACTTCAAATATTAGAGGTTCATGTCAGACCCACTTTGTTCCAACATATTACAATCAGAATTGGGCCAAGCCCAATAGGTTTCATTAACCCACAACCTTTCCAATCCTACGCTTAGAATGTTTTTTCATTCTGTAACCCTAACTGAAATAACACGTTCTCCATTCTCTTCCTCTCCATACCCCGCCGCAAGATTTTCAACGACAACCACCGTGAGTTAGTCCTCTCTCAAACAAAAGAACCTCGTTTTGTTCATCTCTACATCTATCTCAATCCATATATCGAACAAAATAACCAAAGGACTATTCTTTTTTGTTACCAAACCATCGCCGTCTAAAACTCCATTTTCGACCACATTAGAGCTATTCCGTTGAGTTGAGTACCAGATCTGTAATCCTCATCATATTTACTCTCCTGTGGACTCCTTTATTTCCCGATTCAAACCGGTCCAATTAGACTCCTAACTATGAGTTAAAATTTGAAGCTATGATTCACCGAAAAAAAAAGAAATTATATTATTAAATTAAATTTAATAAAAATGCAATTTTGTAAACAATGTTATTCACACCACAAGTCTAGGTATACACTAATTGTAGTCACCAGATATTGGGTCAAGCCCAATATCTCTAACCCACAATATTTCTTTTCTTACGCCCTCTCATTCTCATTCTGTAACCCTAGTAATGGTAATGGCTTCCATCTCTCCTCCTCACATGCCACCGTCGCCAACTTTCCTTCGACGCCCACCGTCGAGATCTAAGTCTCGTTTCACCAAAAGAACATCGTTTTCCTACTCTCCTTTGATGTCTCTATCTATCGGGAAAAATCACAAGGACTATTATGGTTTGTTACCGAATCATCACCGTCAACAGCTCCATTTCGACCAAATATGAGCTATTCCATAGAGTTGAGTACCAGATTTTTAATGCTCATGCTATGCACTCTCTATTGGACTGCTATATTTATCGATCTGCTCATTGTTATCAGCGACCACTTTTCTGGAAATCATCGCCGTTGTGATTTTAACAAATTTTAACAAACATGTAATTTAACAAAGTATGAGAAATGCATTTTTCCCTTAAATTCCTTATTATGTGAGCAAAATACAGATGAAAGACGCCGCTAATCTCAGACATTAAATACAATCATGGCAATCAACAACATGATCAATGAAAAGTACTTAAAAATATGCGATTAATAACATATTCGCAATAAAATATAAAAAATAAAAAAACATTGTATAAGACCTCTATTGTATAATTTAGTAGGAAAAATCTTCAAGTAACACTAAAATTACTTGAAAAACTGAAACTTAGATCATAATATTCATATAAAATAACTCAAAACACATCAAGATTCAAACAGAAGCATATGGCACTATTTAACGTGTGAGAGAGGGAGTGAGGATGCCAATCTGATAAGTTCCACATATGATGGTGTGTATTGGGAAGTTGCACAAATTATGGATGTTATTGGGGAAAAGTTTTAAAATAATTAATTGTTTTAATTATTGATTAGTTGGCAGTAATTAATTGTCTTAATTATTGATTAGTTGGCAGTAAAAAAGTTTAAACTTAAAAATACAGATAAAAACATATTCCCTTAAATAATTGTCTTAATTAATTGTTTTAATTAATTGTCTTAATTATTGATTATTGAGAAATGCATATTCCCTTAAATTCTTATTATTATGCAAGCAAAATATCGATAAAAGGCGCCGCTAATCTCGGACATTAAATACAATCATGACAATCAACAACATGATCAATGAAAGGTACTTAAAAACATGCGATTAATAACATATTCACAATAAAATATAAAAAAATAAAAAATCATTGTATAAGACCTCTATTGCAGAACCAGCCGCAAGATAAGCAGATTCAGATGAGCCTTCATTGAAGTATATAGAATCAAATATATCTGCAAGGCTACGCCTGAAATGATATCTTCTGCTGCTAATCGTCTTAATTTGATTCACAAGTTCTTTGGAATGCACGGCTAATATATGTTTGTCTTCAGCCTCGACAGCTTCCAAAGTCACGCATCTATACAAACACAATACAAACACAAAATCAAGATCCATTGAGAAAATTTAAATAACATAAAGAAACTAGAAATGTTGTTAAACAAGATAAACAATGGGTGTTTTGTTAAACAAGATAAACAGGGGTGTTTTTTTTTTGTAGAATCAATTTCTCTTGTTTATCTTGTTCCATAAACAATTTATTTGTTGTTTGGTTTAGATAAATTGTTTGAATCTGTTTGAATCTTGATGTGTTTTGAGTTATTTTATATGAATATTATGATCTAAGTTTCAGTTTTTCAAGTAATTTTAGTGTTACTTGAAGACTTTTCCTACTAAATTATACAATAGAGGTCTTATACAATGATTTTTTATTTTTTTATATTTTATTGCGAATATGTTATTAATCGCATATTTTTAAGTACTTTTCATTGATCATGTTGTTGATTGCCATGATTGTATTTAATGTCCGAGATTAGCGGCGTCTTTCAACTGTATTTTGCTCGCATAATAAGGAATTTAAGGGAAAATGCATTTCTCATACTTTGTTTGATCATTACATGTTTGAATACCTATGATTTTAACAAATTTTATTGTTAAGTTATCTAATTTAACAAATTATCTTTTGATGAAACTTTTTAAATAAATCAAAGAATATTTTTTTTTAAAAAAGATAAAATCTATTTTGTTTTTGACAGACTGCATGAAAACTGTTTTTACTTCCAAAGTAGTTTTAATTAGGAAGTGGGGTTTTTAATCAGGGATTCATAATCTAACAACCAATCTATTAAAATAGGGTTTAATTGTTTGAATTATTTAGTTATATTACCCTCAATTGGGGCTAAGACTTTATTGTTTACTTTGAGGAATGATTTGTTGGCTTGTGAGTTTGGGTTGCTTGTCCTAGTATAATTAAGGTTGCCTATTTTATTGAGCAATTGTTTTCTACTAAATTCAAACTTTTATTTAATATGTTTTTAGTGTACACTGTCTCATCTAAAATTTATATTTGAATTTGAATATTAGTGAACTATGAACATAAGTATATGTGAATTTTAATGACATTGTTCAATTGTTTCATCCCAATCTCTATTATTTCATTATGTAAAATCTATAGTTGAGTCATAAGATTCTTATTTAAGCCCCAGTCACTTACTGATATTGATGATAGCCATAGATTTTGAAGTAATATTATTTTACTCTAACTCGTGATTTAAACAAAAAACAATAATAAATAAATTAATCAAAGATTATGCCTTTATTATTAAATATTGAAAAAAACATTATGAATGGAAATGGCTACCTTTCCAAGGGTAGTAGCAAGACCAATTTAGAAGATAGTTAGATTGACCGTCCATGTTATCAAGATTTCAACATTTTTTGAAAGAAAAAGAAAAATTGAGTGAATTGAAAAAGAGAGGCGATAATTGAGTTTTTTTTTTTTTTTTGTAAATGTTTCTTCTATTCAAACTCATTTGTGCTTTGTTAATTATTGTTTCTTTCTTTGGATATTCACTATTGTTGGTATCAATTCCTCAGGTTCCAATATTGGTGGTTGATACACATTATATGGAAACAAAGAACATGCAAATAAGGTTGATGGATAAATGTCTAGGTAGGTTTTGCTATTGAATACGTCAATGAAGACAAAAAAAAAACTTTATGAAAGTCATAAATTTCAAACACAAACTTTAAATTTGAACTCTAATCTTCTCTCAATATTGGGGATATATTGAACTATTTTGTTTAAAATCTCATATTGCTTGGTTTAGTTCTCAACATTTATTTGATATCCTAACTCATTTGTATTGTTTAAATTTGAAATTAATCAACTTTGAGTACATATTAAAAAAAATTAATATTGTTTTGTCTTGGGTACTCTGTTTTAATTATTGCTTTCTTTTTGTGGATCTCACTTTCTCTAGTCCCAAACATCATTCATTTGCATATATTGTTAGAGTAGGACAACCCTGTTGAAAACTTTCTTAATTTTATCTTCAAATGTACCTGCAAAATTAATTCTAACCTTCAATCATATCTTCTTATTTTTAATAGAAAACCTATGTGTTGGAATGTGAAAGAGAATTAATTTAAGATTATGACTTTGCTATTAAAAATGAAAAAAAAATATTATGAATTGAAATAGTTACATTTCCTTGTCCATGTTTCAAGATTTCAACTTTTTTTGCAAAAAAAAGGAAAAAGGAAAACGGAGTAAATTGAAAAACAGAGGGATTTATTGAGATTTTTTGTAAATGTTTTCTTCTATTTAAACTCATTTGTGCCATGTTTTAAGTATTATTTTCATTTTGTAGTTCTTCACTATTGTCAGAATGCATTCATCACATTTAATATGTTGGTGGTTTATACCCTTTACGTGGAAGGAAAGATGCAAATTAAATGGATGGATAAATTTCTAGGTATGTTTAACTATTGAGTAAAGTATATCATAGAAGACAAAAGCTTCATAAAAGACAGAAATTTCAAACATGAACTATTACTTTACTCATCTATTGGAGGATAGAAGATATTTTAGACATATCATGATGTTGCTTTGATTTTGGTACAGGAAGCATGCTAAGAGTGATACTTCTGTTCCTGATGCTGCAAATAAATCTGAATTTTTTGCTCAAAGGTTAGGTGGTCTGTTATAATTCACTAATGACATATTCATGTAATTATGCTTGATAGAAAACTGCTTTTCTCAAATGCTACCGCTTGTTCTTTCCTTAGCTATAGCTGAAATCACATTAGCATTTTAACATCTTTAACTATGTTGAAAAGACCATGTTTTCATTGTCTATTTGCCGAGAAGTAATCGTTAGATAATTGCACCACAATTTTTTTGTTATGGCTGCAGAAAAAAATGTAATTTATATGCTTTGTACAAAACAACAAACCAAAATAAATACCAAAATAAACTTGATACAAAAACATTTATTTACCTTTGTTTAACACAAGCTAGATCTTTGAAAAACTGAGGCTGGCCTATAAAAAAACAGAGAACAAATTAAATATAATCACAGATAATCACAGATAATAAATTGCCAAGATAAATGGTTCATGGTTTCATGCTTTGTTCATATATTAATGCTTCACTAAAACATTGATTGTGGAGGAGAGCTATTCTAATGAGTTTACCATTTTGCTTACCATTTTCAGGCTCAAGAGAACAATTTAAAGCAAAGAGAATGACAATTGGGTTCATTTGTGTTGTGAAGAGAAGATTGCAATTTATATTGTTCTGAAATGGTACAAAAAGACAGTATTGCCCTTTTACTTGTTCATCAAGATTTGGATTTATTGTAACCAGACTCAAAAATCAAATATGTAGTATACTTTATTTATTTTTAAGTAGTACAAAAACTTGGAAAGCAAGATTTACAGCTCACATTGAAAAAAAGTCCACAAAAGGGCAAAAGGGCAATTATAAGCCAACAAAAAGGCAATAATTAGCCAACAAAAATAAATAAAAATATAAGTCCTTTAAAGGGGTTTACGTGGCACCCTTAATTGGAGTCTACAGTGGCCAAATTGCGTTCCCTATGTGTCAAGGATTAGGATTAGGATGCACATGAGTTCTCATGTTCAATGCACATGACTTATGAAACATTTTGCAAAATAGGCAAGAATTGTCCCTATATTTTAAAAATTATGGAATTTTTTTTTTTACTATTTTTAAAATATAGGGACCATTCTTGACAATTTTCACAGGAATTAAAAATATATTTAACCCTATAATGTTCCAAACATATTTATGAAAAAATCATTAAAAAATGCTAGTTAATTTAACAATTGGGACTAAAACAGAGAGCATAATAATTTTCCAGGATAAGGATTAAATTTAGAAAATTATCATTTTGTAGGGGCTAAAAACATATTTAATCCTAAACAATTCAATAGATTTTCAAAACATGTATAATTATTTGAATGGATATCATCTTTTATGAATGTGTTACACAAATTTATATACAAATGTATACCACTTATTTAAAAATATAAACCATATAATTTAGGTTTAATTTTTTATCTTTATTTTAAAAAAATTACAAATTATAAATCTATACTAATATATAAAGGGGATACAAATTTTTGGGATGGCTTTTTTGTTATTCCAATTTTACCCTTAAAAAATAACTTCTACATAAAAATAGATTTTCAGTTTTTTTTAGTAAATATTTTTTTTTTAATAACTAAGCACAACTTCCACATAAAAGTAGGTTTTCAGTTTTTTTATAGTAAAAAATAAATATATTTTTTTCTTCTTAATAACTAACCACAAAAAAAAAAAAAAAGTTACATAGTTATCAATTAACAAAGTCCAATAAAAAAGGAGATTAAGTAATTATTTATATTTGCACAATACACAATATCAATCACACACGAAAAAAACAAAATCGATTACACAAACGGGCACGGAACGTGCCCGTTTGGCGGCTAGTAAACACTATAATGCAATCAGAAAAAAATATCAACATTTATTATGTAATTACAAATAAAAAATTTCATACAACACTTTAAATGAAAAAATATTAAAAATAGAAAGCTATCTTGTGCATGGCATGAATATATACATCCTACTTACACACCCTTGAACTTAACCTTGAAAACAATTTATACCTATTTAAATATAGTAAAATTTTCTAACTAAAGTTTTATGTATGTGTCACATTACATGGCTAAAAAATTATTTCTTTCAGCATGCAGAGAAAAAAAAATCAGGTAAGAAACAAAAGTTTTATTTATTTTAATCATAAACACAACTGATATAGATAAGCCATAAGAGATAACCTCTAACTTCAGGTTATAAGTATGATGGATAATACTTTCATTTTTTTCACAGAACCAAGTATAATTTTCTACCTAGTTATTATTCTTTAATACAAGATTTATTCAACATCCCAGAAGTCAAAAAAATGGGAAACATTGATAAATTACATAGATGATGATGATGATGATGTACAACATTATGATCAGACATAATCTCAAGATTTGATCATCCAACTTTAGTTAAACAGTAACCTGATTTTCCCAATCTTATTTGTTTGGAGAGACCAATAAATATTCAAAACTACCTCCAAATGAAACATTCTTCTTGACAACAAAAAGGTTTTAGTTAGACCCTCCTCGAATACAATGTGTAGTTTGAGTTTCGGCCAAAATGAGGATTGGTCACCATGTATGTTTTAGTTTGATCCTCCTCGAATCCAACGAGGAGTTCCTGTCCTTCCAACGCTAGAATAGTAATCACCCACATTAGCTACAAATAGTGGATCCCTGTCTTCTAATTTGCTTTCGTTGCTACCACCACCAGAAATATTATCTAGTTCTGTTTTCTCCAACTCTTTCGTCAAATCATCCATTGTTTTTTTCAAACTAGCTTTACTCATCTGGCCTGCTTCTTCTGTAGAGAGACCAACCATTGTAATTTTTGGAATTAAGGTATTTTGTTTCAAATCTTCTTTATTTACGCCTTTTCTTGATAACCCTGATTTTTCATGTGAAGGTTTTGGATCTGGCTGATGAAACCAATCACCAAAAGGTAGCCTTAGTTTGGAATGGTCTTTGGCTGCTTCAGTGCTGTTATCCGAATTATATTCAGAAAAGTCTGTACAGTCAGTTTGTTTAGCGTCATTGTCCAATTTAGGATTATCGGAGCAGCTGTTTGATCCTGTAATTCTCAGAAAAGATGCTTCACTTCTGCAGGATTAACAAAAAGTGTTACAAAGAGAAAAAAAGAACATTAATTGAAAAATAATATAGAAACAAAAATAAATTTCTTCAAATCAAATTAGCTTCAGAAAATGCCTCCTGTTTTTCCAAGTAATTACAAAAATATCATCTTGTTTTCATATAGAAAATAGTGAAGTTAACACAAAGTTGTTTTCATTGCTTTCTGTACGAATCTTGGAAACAGAAAACAATGAAAACAAGATTAAACTTTTTTAATAATTAGTGAAAATAAGAAATGAAAAAGCTATTTTCTCAGCCTAGACTTTCCATTTTCACTCTCTCCAATCCTGTTCATTCTGCTGCATCTATAAGATTTTTTTTTTCAAATAGAAAAAGAAGTTCTTTGTGGTTAGCACAAGAAATCTATTTAGATGAGGTGCTCAACATCTCAAAACAATTTGTCAACATTTGAATCGAATTAGACCTTAAAAAAGTACAATTATAAATTGTATTAATTAAGTCATTGAGGGAGAGAATAGAAGCATATACTGAAAACCATGTCAAAAACATGTTGCAAACAACAAAATATATATATTTAGTTTAGCAATGAATGCACAAGACCTAATTTCCATAATTCACATATATACAATGAACCTGGACCTAATCAATCATTTGTACAATGATCTACACAGAGCAGATTAGACTAAGTTATTTGACCTAAAATAACTTATTTGACCTACAGAGAGCAGATTAGACTAAGTTGTAGCCAGAGTAGGGATAATTGGAAAACCCTAAATCCGACCAACATAGCACTCCAGAGGTAACCAAACAAAGGAACCAGCATTAAAAAGTTAATACAGGGTAGGGACTTCAATAAAATGAGCAGAGGGGATGGAATAACTTATGTCGTGCATTACTCAAGTTCTTTCACAAGGCCTTTGTTGGATGCAACAATTCACCAAAAACGTGCAAAGACCTTTCACAAATGAGTACATAGGATCATCAAACTTTTGAGGAACAATGAAAATCAAAGGCCCACTTATAAACATTTTGAGAGGTGTTGTTGCTTATATATAGGAAAAGGGGGATTATCAAAAAGCTATTAAGTGGTTGGTTAGTGGGAGAGACCCAACTCTCGAACAATTGGAAAGGTAAGAGGCCAAGCTATCAAATCGTGGTGTATTTGTGTCTTTTTATCCAATACTATTTCCTATAATTATTGTGTCTATTTCTCCAGAATTATTATCAATAGAGTATTCTTATTGTGCAATCTGTTTCTCTTTAGTGCTGGTTTCTATCAACTGGTATCAGAGCAGTTGCCTTCCGGGACTGCATCATGCTGTCTACAGGAGAAATGGAGGCTAGATTGGAAATTCTAGAAAGTGGATTTCAAGGTTTGTTAACCATAAGAGAAAATATGGAGAAAATTTTGGAAGGAGACTGTAGAGAAAGGCTGGAAGCGCGCAAAAATGTCGCAGAATTGATGCCTTAATGCGTAGCAATTTACATCTGCAGGGGGAGATGCACGGTGATGGCGACCAGACTGACATCGACGACGTGTCGGTGCATCACAACCAGAAGAAGTTAAAAATTTCAGTGTTTGAATGTACTGATACCTACGGAAGGGGAGAGGCCAAGCTCTCGAATCTTGGTGTATTTGTGTCTTGTTATCCAATACTATTTCCTATAGTTATTGTAATGTGTCTGTAATATTCTGGTTTAGAATCATTCTCCAGAATTATTATCAATAAAGTACCCATATTGTGCAATCTGTTTCTCATTGGTGCCGGTTTCTATCAACTGACCACTCATTCTTCTAATTAATTAAATAATTCTAATTAATTAAGTAATTAATTCCTATTCTAACAGCAGTTGCATGACAGTTATTTTCTATAAAAACTGCCAGCCCATTATTATTGGCCCATATCTAACACATATAGTCAGGCCAATCTATCATCTTATGTGAGACTCTTTAACACAAACCGTCATACCCAACACTATTGGGTTTGGTGCATGGATATAAATGATGGGTGGCCCAATAGTGAAAACCTAATAACAGGTGACCCAATGGATCTTGAAAGAGGCTATGATACCATCTTAGATTTTGGATAAGGTCTAACTCAACCTTACAAAATCGGCTTGTAACGTGAGGATTGCCCCAATATAAAAACATATTTTCATGCCAGCTCTCATCCAAAGTGGGACTCGGAACAATAGGAACTGGATTTTCTGTTGAGGGTGTGTGTGTGTGAACGGCGGGCAGGGGCAGCTGTGCCAAAATGCCTCGCTATAGGCAATTTGTGAAGGGATGGCTGCCATGGAGGCTCCATAGGCCACAATGGCATGTATATATAGCGGATTTATGGCCTTCCGCCATCGACAACACTGATACCAATTAACAACTTTTTGTCACTTTCTAGAATGTGAAATTAATTATTCCAAACTTTTGAACTGATAGTTCTTATAAAGTAGATCAAGTTCATAAATGAAAATTACTAAATAATCATCTTTAGAATTACCCAAATAATCTTATCTTTGTGTTGGAGTACCCCTTTACTCTGTTTCGCTATTATTATATCTCTTTTGCTACTAAATAACAAATGCCTAAATAATTTGAAATACTTGATCAAGAAGATACAGTACAAGAAATTCTCTAATTAATAACCAACTAAAAAAAATTACTGGCAGATTTGAGAGCCTCGGTAATTGCTAACGGTCTAGACCTTCACTAAGAGAAAACCCTCACAAACATCACCAAGAAACAATTCTTTATTCTTGGGAACCAATTGCCATTAGTTGTTCTTTTATACTTATAGATATACTAAACATCACCAAGAAACCACTGGACTAAGAATAGCCAGAGTGAAAATTCCACAAGTTAAAAACAACAAAGAATATACCTTCTTTCAAATGAGTCAACCATATATGGAAACTTCGGTTGTATGCCTGTCGCTTTCCGCAACCACCTATTACCCAAGAGTGCTTTGTCAACACTATAATGGAACTCAAGTTCAGCAGCTTTAGAAATAACACTAAATGGTATACTAGGATGGCCTATTTCATCAAGCACTTCTTGAACCTGTTAGTTAAAATGAACAAGAAACTAAACAATTTTCCAAGAAAAATAAATATGGTATTAATGATATGCATACCTCAAATTAATTCATTTCAAAAAATGCAACACAACTTGTTTATCTTCAAGAATAAGACGTAGTATTATTAGGTATCCCAGGCTATGCTTAATACATTAACCTAGTCCCAAAATGCGCCTTTCCGAGCCGGAGATCCCCTAAACTAGTCCTAAAACAACACTCATCTCTTCGACTTCACACATCTTACCCCGTCACTCGAGTTTCAATCCTCCCTGCTCATCTCATATCTTCACATCTACCCTCTCCGCTTTTCTGTGATGTCATTGCTTAATCAGCATTCAAATTAATTGGAAATGGATTCTGTGCATTGTGATAGTGAGGCTGCTGAATGTTATTCTGAAGGTTATTATTTTAGTTAAATGTGGAACTTATGTTATGTATCTGACTAATTATGACTAACCAAAAAAAACAGGTTTTTTGTTATAGGTTTTTTTTCATATTTAGTAGGCATTAAAAAAACTTATATTTATACTTAAATAAGTGGAACAATAAAATAAAAAAACTTGCACTTAATATGAAAAGTACTCCCAAAAAAAGTCTATACCTACTTATATTTAAAATAAATGGAACAATTGAAAAGATGATTTCTTTTTAAATCGAAAAAGTACTCCAAAAAATCCTATAGGTGGCAAGAAAGAAGACAGAAAGAAAAAAAAAACCACACAACTGGAGAAAAACTGGCAATTTACCCCCTTAATCTATAGGTGTAATTGCATCCCCTTCTGTTTTATCGCAATCTAGCTCTACAACAAGAACAAAAACAAAAGGGGCACTCACCATTTGACCAAATACTCCACCGTAACTTGTAAAATTGCCACCAACAAAAAGAAAAGTCAGGCATAAGAAACAATTGGACAATAAATGATTATCAAACTCTAAGAGATTTAAGATATAAAAAATAAAAATAAAAACCCTGGAATGAGAAAAGAAGAGAAAGCGAAACATGACCCTGTGGACCATAAAGCCGGGAAGAAAAACTGGAACTTTATTCCTAAGATCAGTTTTCCCGAAAAAGACAAAAAGATATGACTTATGATACCGGATCCACGCAGAATTGGAATATACACCTCTGGCGCTGGGACAGAGTCTTTCAATTCATCTCTTATTTCTCACACTCTTGGCAACGGGTATCTAGGACGTTTGTTTCAATTGTGAGAAGTGACTTAATATACACCTCTGAAGCAGTAGAAAACCAATCCATTCAAAGATCTTATTTCTCACCTCTTTCTCCCTTCTCACACTCTCTCCCACCTCAACCAATACCTCAAACACACAATTATGAATAAGAAAACCTCAGAAGCTCCGACACATGTTCCGGCCATCAAATTTCCAACTCTCGGTGATGACTTTTATCAAGCCGAATCTATTCGTCAAAAGAGAGTCCGCAGGGTATGTTTCACCTTCTCTTCTTTTTTCATTCTAGGTTTTATTTTTTATATCTTATATGTCTTAGAGTATGATAATCGTTTATTCATCCAATTATTTCTTATGCCTGACTTTTTTTTTTATTGGTGGATATTTTACAGGGTAAGGTAGAGTATTTGGTCAAATGGTGAGTGCCCCTTTTGTTTTTGTTCTTGTTGTAGAACTAAATTGTGATAAAACTGAAGGGGAAAGGGTCAATGTGATATATTTACTAATATTTTATTTCTTTGTTTATTTAACACTCAAGGTTTGGATGGGACGAGAAAGATAACACTTGGGAGCCTGAACAAAATTTAGTTTATGCTACTGATCTTATTGACGATTTTGAGAAGAGGTAATCATTTATTCTTCTGTACAATATTTACATTTTTCTATAGATACGGTAATTATGAATGAGGACGAATGTTATATCTCAATTATGTATTTGTGTTGTTTTGCTATGAATATGAATGTGTTGTGTATAAGCATTGGTTGACGAATGCGGTTGTCAAAAACTAGATGGATATGATGACAGGACTTTATAATTATAATAACATGTTTCCTTACATCAGAAAAGGATCAGAAAAGCATGGGATGCACAAACGCAAGCATGATGATAGGTCTGTCAATGCTTCAAAAGAGGATAATGTGAAAGCTTCTGAGAAGAGGTAATCCCTTATTTTTCTGTACACGATTTATACTTTTCTTTAGATTCTGTAATTATGCGTGAGGTCGAATGGCATATTTCAATTTATGTATTTGTTTTGTGTTTGCTATAAATATAAATAAGTCATGTATAACATATGTCGACGAATGTGGTTGTCAGAAACTAGATGGACTTATGACAGGACTTTAAATTAAAAGTATAATAACATGTTTTCTTACAAATATTTTTTTCTTCATTATTTTGAAGTTCGTCAGCAAAGAATCAGAAGCTCAAATGCAAGCATGGGGATGGCAGTAGTCCTGGAACAGCCAAGCATAGTAATGACGATATGTCTCTCAATGCTTCAGAAGGGGATACTGCACAAGGGTTTGAGAGCAGGTAATCCCTTATTCTTCTCTACAATGTTTACATTTTTCCTTAGATTCTGTAATTATGAGTGAGGACAAATGACATATTTCAATTTATGTATTTGCATTTTTTTTTTTGCTATGAATATGAATGGGTTGTGCA
Organism: Trifolium repens; assembly: GCA_030408175.1. Lineage (NCBI taxonomy): Eukaryota > Viridiplantae > Streptophyta > Magnoliopsida > Fabales > Fabaceae > Trifolium > Trifolium repens. The sequence goes on along the minus strand of CP125846.1, from coordinate 12,115,915 downwards.
TAAGCATAGGCCGGTAAATGTGGTTGTCAGAAACTGGACTTAATGACAGATCTTTATAATTGAAATAACTTGTTTTTTAACAAAAAAATAATTTCTTCATTGTTTTGAAGGTTTGTACAACAAGGAAAGTTTTGGGGGAGGACGATTGTGTACAAGCAAGGTGATAACGGGGCTTTGTAGTGACTGCTGAATGTTATGGTAGTGGTTATTACTTTAGTTAAATTTTTGTATTACGTGACTTAGTATGACTTGACTTGTATTTTATGGTTGTTTTTTATTTTTGACTTGGGATGTTATGGTTCCGAAAATTCAGATTTAACCTCGCTTTAATAATGTTATCATTTATTGGTTATTTTTAATGGGGGCATATCTAGTGAGAATAGTTATTTTATGTGAATGGGAGAAGTCATTCTCAGGCATTAGGTCAAAGTAAATGGCGGAGATTAGGATACTGAAATCAAAATATCACACTCCTTTTCCTCTTTTTTGTGGTTTGGAAACTTTCAGTGGGAATAGATTGGAGTGGTAAGGTAGCATAACTGTATAATTGACGCTTTCAGTTTCAGCCATGGGTTATACATACAGATAACTGTATTCCATGTCAGATTCTTAGTCACTACATTGAAAATTTCTTCCAAAATATTGTACTTCATTAAACAATAAAATGTTCAAAAAACTAGTCATACCTCTGGAGGCTCCCCTAAACTATCTGCAATTTCCTCAACCACTTCTGCCGCCAAGTTGTCATCAACCACATCTCGCCGCCGCTGAATGCGCCGAGTTTGGATTAATGTATGGAAATGTTGATCAACAGCTTCTTCAAGAATGTTATCAAGCATATTTTTATCAAAGAAGTATGGAGTATACCTATTCAAACCAAGCAACAATGTGGGCATAAGTAATCTGTTGCGTTGGTAGAAAATACTACATTTGCTCATTTCTCTAAAGAGTCAGATATCAGTGAAATATGTTTAAATACATTATTCATTTATTTTGAAGCAAATGTTGTAATAGGATAAAATATTTCATTATTTCTTTCCTTTTCTTTTCACTACACATCACCATGATTGCCAGTCATTAATGGGACAAGATTTTATTTCCATTTTTTTAATTATCAATTATTAAGATTAGTCCATGTAATAGTATTTTTAAAATCATCAGAAATAATAAGAATGAATCACCATTTTGCTGCATGATATTGTGGGTCGGCAATTTATCATTCAAATTTATGAAATGGAAAATTAGTCCCTCAAATTGAACCCTTTCAACCAATTTAGACATGTATGCTAGTTCTATGACAACACTAATTCACACAAAACAAGGAAGATGAGCAATATGTACCATTTAATTCCATCTGTAGTTGCTATTGCAATATCCAAGTTCTCAGCACTAAATACAGGCACTCCATCGACCTTTTTCCCGACACCATTGTGTGGGATTGTCTTCAGAAGTTTATTAGCTGCCTTGACCTGAAGGTAAAAATATTTATAATAGGTAAAGATTGTAGTCAAAATGTCAAATAAAACTAAAATATGTGCAACAATGAAAGAGAAATAATACCTGCTTCTCGTTTGGAACAAATTGGAACAAATGAGGCTTTTCCTGCATGGTACGTAGTGAGCAACATTATAAATCAAATAAAAAACATATAAGTAAGAATAGAATATTAACATATTCAATTTCATCACTAAGTCTTTCTACACAACCAAATAAATAATGGATCATATATAACCCTATTTTAGATTTATATTAATATATAATAATTACACATGAGTGAAAGGTAAACGGGCAACAAGTTGCGCCGCTAATCCTTTCTGGAATATAACCCGTAAATGCACTAACTCAAACCAGCACAACTACATCTCAAATGGCAATTTGTAAAAGTCAATCATACCTTGAAATGTTCATATGCTAAATCAAGACGGCAGGCACCCACCACGCCACTTGGAATATTCAGTTTTTTGACATATGAAACTAAGACGATTAAAATTTAAAAAGGTCAGAATTTGGTGTTAATTGCTAATCAGAGATCAACATTAATCAAAATATGCGATTGTAAGAGAACAATTCAAGAAAAAAAGGAATGTAAACATAAAATGAAAAAACTACAAAATATAGACTGTGTTCAAGGGAATATTTAGCACACAAAAAATGTGTAATGCAAGGATCCGGTTCGGTCACAGAAGGTCAGAAATATGTAATTCAAGGATGAGGTGCAAAAAATCCCTTTGGGTTCTTTACTCATGTGGGTTTGTCACTTCACTTTGGAACAATGGTGTATCATTAAAGTTTGGAAAAGTAGGCAAGTCAATTTTATGGCAGTATGCATTAATGCATTATATGTCCCACAATCCTGCCTATTCTAGCTTGCTATGCATAGCCGGTCCGAGCCCGGATAAAAGGAGAGGGTTACGTTAGGCAAACAACGGCCAACGTAAAACCTAGTCCAATCTCTATGACCTAGATCAAATACATTATAATATGAATGCTAGGTCATTGCCCTGAAGCAATGCAATGTATAGTTCGAGTACAGTGCCAATTGAGCAAGGGCGGATGCATCGACGCCTAGATGCAGTCAAGAATAGCGGTTAGAGATATGATATATGAATAAGATAGAACATTATGGCATCGTTTGATCATGTAGCTGACCCCACATAGCACATAATAGGATAAGCCTTGATTGTTATTGTTGTTGTATACATTATATGTCACACATTGATGCACTTGGTTGGAGCCAAACGCACAAATCTTAAGAAGTACCTCTCTCTCTCTCTCTCTCTCTCTCTCTGCCACTTAAATTATGAAATAGGGTGTTGTTTTCAGATTACTATTGGTGTTTTGCACATGGCTGCTATAATCGAGTTGCCATTTCAGATATGCAGAGATTGGCCAATCCTGTCACATTCTTGATTCTTTTATCGTGTTTTTAAGTTGTGGAAGACCCCTTAGCTTTATTTTTCTTGAGTTCAATCAAATGAAATTTCATTTTATATCTTTTTTAAAAAATAATAATAATTAAAGTCAAACCGCATCTCATCCCCTAGCCAAACTAATAAGAATGGAGTGAATAACAACTAACCATCAGCTTGTTAAAATGTCCTATTTTACAAAATAAAACTGAATAAAAGACTTTATCTTAACTTCAAAGAAGCTAATTAGCATTCAAAAGGTGTTTGACAAAAAGCTGAATACATAAGAATTAAGCATATCTATAATCAGAAACTGATCAATAAGGCCAAAAGTGCATACAGAGAGTGAGCTATATAGTCAGCAGACTCATCAAGTTATAAAAAATTCTTAAAGAATATGATAAGAATAAATGGATCGATATTGTTACAAGCAAATTAAAGGACAGTAAAAAGGGGTACTATCGATGAGCTAACCTGCATCTCCTAGATCAATAAAAAAGCGAAATACAGGGCCATTCCTCTCACTCTTGGTGATTGCTGCAAACATTTTTTTCAGCCACTCTGGGGTTCTGCAAAAATAGAATACATGCAGAAAAAAAAAATTATGCTTTTAGAAAAGTGATGGATGGTAACAGCTTGATCTATACTTCAATGAGGTTTTAAACAAACACTAGCCACAATTTCAATCACTAATTTTTTTTAAATGGTCTTAAATGTATAATCAATGTTCCCCAACTCCCAAGCATCTTGGATTTCCTAAGCAAGATGCTCTGTGTTCATTACATCGGCATGAGAAATGAGATTAGCCTTACTCTTGACATCTCTATTGGATGCCTAGATTTCTAAAAGAAACCAAACACGAGCTCGTGTTCGTTTACGAATGCAAGGTGATTCAATTGTCCTCATAATTCATAAACATACACGGGAACCCTAAAAGCATGGGCATCACACCTCGAAAACAAACACCTTCCAATATTCTATCCTTTAGCAACCCAGAAAAAAATTCAGTACTGGTTTGGATAAACTTCTCAAGACACACTTTTGTTTTTAAACGGAACTTCTCAAGAAACACTTATCTTGCAACAACTGTCAGGTTTTAAAAAGCAGCTTATCTTATAAGCTTATAAGCACTTTTTGGCAGTGTTGTCAATCGCTAACCGCAGAAAATTGCAGTTTGTTCAAATTCTGCTATGCTATAGCCATTATTTAACAAGGCTTTGTACTAAATCACATATCGTAGAACAATAGCGGTGTGTTCAAATTCCGCTATGCTACAGCGCTATAACTACGACCACAATTCAACTACACTACGTTTATTTAAGCAAAAATTATATATTTATTATAATTTAGAAGCTCCCATGAACTAGAAGCTAATAAAAAATTGTTGTTTACGTAACCTCTATAGCACTACCCCTTTGATCATTAAAATTGTTTACGTAACCTCTATATTTATTAAAATTGTTTTTACGTGTATAGTAATCTAGTGTTTGATACCGACCACATTACTATACACGTGATTACATTCAATTAATTTATTTTCTCAAATTATTACTGATGACAGCGTGTCAGTGTCCTATCTTGTGTCTAGTGTTTGTTCGGGTGCTTCATAGCAAACAACATTACTAAATCCAAAGTCTGACTCCGCAAACTATTTTTTATGTACCTATGCAATATATTTTTCACATAACTATGCAATAACTAATCAAGCTCATCATCTTATCCACAAATTAATATTTTTTTTGTCCGTAGATGATGTATCAAACACCACTTGAAACTCACACATGCAACGAACGATGTTCAACCTAACCATATCGATATTTCCAGTTGAGTTAGGTCTTACAGAAAACTTTAATCATAACTTAATTTGACAAAGATAACATCTTAAAATAAAATTAAAAAAATACAATCTTCAATTTATATTTCAAAGCTGAATTGAACAAAAGGAATAATGAAAATTAAAGAAAAACAAAAACCTTTTAGTGATAAAGGGAATATCAAAGTGAGTAGAAACAGCCATGAGACCAGTTCCAGAGAGGTCACACATGCTGAAAACCTGACCAACAAAAGCGGGACCACCACCACCACTTTTACCATTGGAATTCAGTCTCGATACTCTAACCGATTTAGCAGAAGGACGAGTTGACTCGGCGGTGGAGTCGAATGTTACGACGGAGAGAGGTGGCGGGAGGAAGAGAGGGAGGGAGACTGCGGAGGGAGGGAGTGGTGAAGGTGGAAGAGGAGGTGGATTGAATAGAGAGAGAAAATTTGAAGTGGTGGATTGAAGGAAGGAGGAGATGTGGTTGTTGTTACGGCGGCGATGAGGTTCGGACGGTTGAGCCATGCAGTTCGCATGAACGGACGGAGGAGATTTGTGTTTGGGTAAGGGAGATTTCTTAGTTGGTTACTGTGTTATTTTAATAAAATTTAAATATTTATTGTGGTGTTATAACTTATGAGTGATTTTTGTTATTTTTTTTGGAAGTGTGATAAGTATAAGTGTTTTCTTTTTTGACAACTAAAAAAAAAAGCTAGCTATGTGATAAAGAAAATTACACTCATATGGTAGAGAAACGGATGGCATAGATGGATATCGGGCGCTCCTATATGGATATGGTGATAGGCATGACGAAGGAAATGGAGAATGAAACAGAGAAAAAGGAAGGAGGAGGGAGATACTAGGTAGTTATGTTTGTCCATAATTTATTTTTCAGAGACAGAAGAAGAGCATATCTACCGGCCACTAGATTGAAGTAGATGTAGGTACGGAAAGTTGTCATAAGCATTATTGACTTGAGCAATGATTATTACTTTGTAGCTTTCACACATGAGGATGATCAATTAATATGCATGGCTCATGAATGGAATTTGGTTGATCTTGGGCCATTGCTTGTTTGTGAAGGAATGAAGTCCAAATTTCATCCTACAAATGATACTACCGAAGAGGTCACGATTTGGGTGAGAATATCATGATTTCCTATAGAATATTATGATGCGAGAATTCTTAATTATATAAGTAATAGAGTGGGCAAGACGGTGAAGGTTGATGAAAATGCTCTGACACATGGACATGGGAAGTATGCAAGGTTGTGTGTACAAGTAGATTTGACTAAACCTTTATTAGCTATGTTCACCATTAAAGGGAGGAAATACAACGTGGAATACGAAGGTTTGCATATGTTATGTCTCACATGTGACAAATTTGTTCATTATAAATAAGTGTGTCCAGATCGTGAAAAACCTTATGGTGATCCTCATGATCGAAGGGATAATTATGGTAGTAATGTGAATCAGATTCAGAAAGTTGGAAGCAATATGTATCGGCCTTAGAGGGTGGTTCGGAAGCAGAAATGGGACAGAAAAGTTGAGACGTTCAGAACTCATACGACGACAGAAGGGAATAACAATGACAGTCAGAGGAAAGTTAACGTGTTTCCTTTCAAAATTAATGATCCGAAAATTTATGAATCTCATTTTGTATCATTAAGTGATGACATATCGATGATAAATGAGGATGATATGGAGAGAGAAGAGCCACATATAATACTAGAGAATCATGAGTAGAATATTAAGGAGAAAATCGTTAATCAACATGTAGATCCAATGCAAACTTCCAAAGCAGACGAGTAAATAAAAGGGTGACTAATCGAGAGAGAATATCCAAAGATGCTAAATTGGTAACACGTGGAGGAGGAATTGTTAAAAGAAAGTTTGTTTAATCGGTGAAAAAAGGAATTAAAAGTGTTTTTGAAATAATGGTAACACAATGGATAAAAACATCAAGGATGGTTAGACCGTTACAACAAAATACAAACAGCCACGGGTAGTAGGAGAAAGTGGCGTTTGGAACATAAATTGCAAATTGAGTTGAGAGATATTTTGAAGGAGTTAATGTGGTACGAAATATTGCATGCTAAGTGGTTAACGGATGGAGATCGCAAACATGTGGTACTATCATCGTAAAACAATTATTACGAGAAGAAGTAATATATTGATGTTTGAGAAATACTGGAGGACAATGGATTGAGAAAACGAACCAACTTCAAAGAATGGTGAATGATTTATATCAACACCTATTACTAATGATGAAGTTAAGAATATCCTTTTTGAAATGCGTCTTGGGAATGCTCCCGGTCCCGATGGTTTCTCCGCCGGTTTCTATCAAACATCTTTGAATATAGTTGAAGACACCGTGTGTGATTTTCTTTGCAGGGCATGGGATATTCCTAGTGAAATTGGTGTGGTTAACAAAACTAGTATTTGTCTTATACTGAAGGTGTCACATCCGAAGTTGTTACACAGTTTCGCACCATATCTTTATGTAACACTAATTACAAAATAGTTGGTAAGGTTCTTGTGGAGAGGCTTAAAGCTTGTATACCATTGCTTATATCTCCCTATCAAACTAGATTTGTCCCGGGAAGAAATATCCACGAGAATATAGTACTTGTGAAAGAAATGATCCATACTATGAATCAGATGAGAGGTAATATCCTTTCGCTATTAAAGTTGATCTTTCCGGGGCTTATGATAAACTTAGCTGGAACTTCATTTGGCAAGCTCTTAATGAAATTAAGCTTTCTATCAGTATGCCTTACTTGTTTGGTGAATGTTATTATTTATACAGTAACTAGTGTTGAGGCGAATATGGTGCTAGACCGGATTTCTTTAGTCCTCAATGTTGAAAGGCAAAATACGTTATAGTGGATGTACAATCATCTAAGAAGACCAACCCTAAATGGTTTAGGAGCAGGAATTTCAACCAAAATCTAGTGCATCAAGTACCTGCGGGAAGAATAGAGGACTGGGATTATCATAGTAGACCAATCGACAACAACAAAGTGTTACGAGGATAGCTTGCGAGATAAGAAGACTAAAAGGAGAAAGGTAGTTAACGACCAGCATTGCTACTTTTTGTAAGCCTACAAATAAGTTATATATCCAAATAGGGTGCCTATCAAAATATATTATAAGCTAGACAAAATATATTATAAGCTAGACAAAATTATTTTATTTTTTTAGCAAATTTTGTGACATCATTTGGTATGGTACATAGCAAAGAAGAGAAGACAAAAACTAAAGGCGTCATAAACATGTAAAATTGAAACATAGTAGATAGAATCATGCTACTTGCAGTATCATGTTACTGCCTATAATGGTGCAAAAGTCTAGATTCATAAGTTAAAAAATAGATTTTTTTTTTTATATATAATGAAAGGAGAATTATTTTTGTTTATAGTAGTATTTAATCATCATGGTTAGCAATTGAATACAATGCAAATATGTTGACCAACAATGTAACACAAATCTTCACAACTATATCCTAATCAAAGCCTATATGCATCGAAATTACCTACAATCTCCATCCATATATTATGCATCGAGGAAGTTTTCAAGCCAAAGTACCCACTTCGAAATCATCAATATGGACACTGCCTTGAGAGAAGAGCATAACAACTTATGATTAGAGCCGGGTATACGGGCCAAGATCCGCGGGTCGGCCCGTTTAACCCACAGTTTTGACGGGCTTAAGTCCAATTTTTTTGGCCCGTTTATATTTTTACCCGTGTGGGTTGGACCATTAAAACCGTGGGTTATGCGGGTTAAATTCGCGGGTTCGTGGGTTTTGCCCGTGACCCATTTTATTTTATTTTTTATATATATAATTAATTACAAATTTTATCTCTTTGGTTGTATTACTTAGCTAAAAAAGATAGATAAACCCAAAAATGTCACAAACTTTATTTTTTTATTTGTTAATTACTTACGATTTATATGATATAACATAAAATTGTTAACAATATAGTTTTTTTAGCATTTATTATATCAATATTTTTGTTTTTTCTTTGAAAAAAGTCATTTTTAATTTTTTTTATAATACTCCGCGGGTTAACCGTTTAACCCGCGGACTTATGCGAACCGAACTCGGACTTATATATCTTAACCCGTTTACATTTACTGACGGGCTTGCTCGCCCCGTTTAATACGCGGACTTATGCGGGGCGGGTTAAACGGAGCGGGACAGCCCGTATACCCAGCTCTACTTATAATCCTAGAATTCGCTGTGGCAGGAATCTGAAGTACTAGTTACATTTCTTGGTTTGTAAATGATCTGTTACTAAAAACATGTAGAAGTTGGATGCTGAAGTAGTGATTCTGCTTGTAACTAACAATAACCGCCAACCGAAACTTATCTTCTAGTCATAGTAAATTGTCTTTCTGTCGTTATACATCTAAACTTGGTTCTGTACTCTCAGATGACTAGTCAAAAATCTGTTCAGGTTCCATGCGTGTTACATCAGCATCTTGTTTGAACTGTTCATCATCAGTTAACTCTGAAGTGTCTTCTGAACTATCAGCCTCTCATACGCCTGAATTTGGTTCAACATTGTCATGCTTTCTTATGTATTTGTCGACATCTTTAGACTGACCTTGCACCTTGACTTTTACACGCTTTCCTTTGATGTACCTTGCACCTTGTCCATCATACCTAGCTCCTCGAAGACATCGCCAACCATTGAGACAACAGAAATACTAGGTTTAACACTAAGCTCCTCCATGTCTGCAAATACCTACATGAAAAATTAAGTAAAAATTGAGACTAAATTCAATTCATATTACAACATTTGTCTTTTTACTATATTATGTGCTTTAGTGCACATGTTTCTACAAGTTTCCTCACTTAACTGTAGTTAGTTTTTTTTGCAATCAGTTATTTCGGTTCAATGATTTCGCACTGGACTCGAAAATTAGTTTCAAACTATTGTTATCTACTGTGACAACTTTAACATAGTATATCTCACAATCCAGCCATATATTCTAGGACCAAGGATACGAAGCTGTACATTTACTACATAAGAGAGAAAGTTATGAACAAGAGTCTTCTCATTGACCACACTAAAGATACCGATCAAAACACATACATGCGCACTAAACCTTGCAGGGAGGATGTTAGAGTATTACATCCTTTGTGTGCTTACCATAACATCCAAAACTAGTCCTAAAACACCCAAAAACAACACCCACCTTGCAGGGACGATGTTAGAGTATTACATCCTTTGTGTGCTTACCGTATTACATCCTTTGTGTGCTTACCATAACATCCAAAACTAGTCCTAACACACCCAAAAACAACACCCATCTCGCTCAACTTGAATCACTTGACCCTCTCTACTCATCTATTTGACTTCACACATCTTACCCCATCACTCTCAAGTTTCAATCCTCCCTGCTCTTCTCATGTCTTCACACCTACCTTCGCTGCTTTTTTGTGCTGTCATTGCTTGATCTGCATTCAAATTAATTGGAAATGGCTTCTGTGCATGGTGATAGTGAGGCTGCTGAATGTTATCCTGATGGTTATTATTTTAGTTAAATGTGGAACGTATGTTATGTATGTATCTGACTAATTATGACTTGTTTTGGATGTTATGGTAACACTTCACTTTTAAGTTTGCTTTAATGTTATTCGTTATAGGTTTTTTTCATATTTAGTAGGCATTAATAAAAAATTTATATTTAGACTTAAAATAAGTGGAACAATAAATAAAAAAATACTTGCGCTTAAAATGAAACAATTGAAAATATGATTTCTTTTTAAATCGGAAAAGTCCTCCCAAAAATCCTATAGGTGGCAAGAAAGAAGAAAAGGAAAAAAAAAATAGAGAAAAACCACACAAACATTCTGGAAAAAAAAACTGCCAATTTACCCCCCACCCCCCCCACCCAATCTATAGGTGTAATTGCATCCCCTTTATAGTTTTATATAAATCATATTATCCTCTTTTGAAGCATTGACGGACGTATCATCATGCTTGTGTTTGTGCATCCCATGCTTTTCTGATGTAAGTAAACATGTTATTATAATTATAAAGTCCTGCCATCAAATTCATCTAGTTTCTGACAACTGCAGTCATCAACCTATGCTTATACACAACACATTGATATTTATAGCAAACACAACACAAATACATAATTGAAATATATCATTCGTCCTCACTCATAATTACTATATCAATAGAAATAGAAAATATTGTAAATAGCAGCAGCTAGCAGCATAAACTAAATTTTGTCGAGGCTCCCAAGTGAGGATTATAAGGTGAGGATTGCCCTCACTTATAAACACATATCCAGGCCATCTCGCAAGCGATGTGGGACTTCTTTAACACACCCCTTCGCGCTCAACACTATTGGGCTTGTTGCGCGGATATATTTTTTGTAACAACCCGGGCCCTTTTCTACGTATATAGTAGGCCACCTCGGCGTTGTACATCACGATTAGAAACCTGAATGCAGGCGGCCCAGCGAATCGTGGATAGGCTCTGATACCATCTTGAATAAGTTAATCATTCTAAACTATTCAAGAGTCTCATCCCATCCAAACCTTGAGAGATAAATAAACAGAGAAATTAAATGTTAGTAAATATATCACATTGGCCATTTCCCCTTCAGTTTTATCACAAGCTCTACAACAAGAACAGAAGGGGCACTCACCATTTGACTAAATACTCCACCTTACCCTGTAAAATTGCCACCAACAAAAAGAAAAGTCAGACATGAGAAACAATTGGACGGATAAATGATTATCATACTCTAAGACATAAGATATAAAAAATAAAAACCCTAGAATGAAAAAATAAGAGAAGGAGAAACATGACCATGCAGACCCTCTTTTAACGAATAGATTTGGCTACATAAAAGTCATCATTGAGAGTTGGAAAATTGACTGCAAGAACATCTTTAGGAGCTTCTGAGGTTTTCTTATTTATAATGGTGTGTTTGAGGTATGGATTGAGATATAGATTTGAGGTGAGAGAGTGTGTGAAGGGAGAAAGAGTTAGAAATAAGATAGATTTGAGGTGTTGGTTAGTTTCAGAGAAAAATGAGAGAAATTGGAAAGAGATTTTAAGTGCCAAATATGATACTTTGTTGGAGTGGGATCCGGATATTGCTAAAAAAAAAACAATTTGAATTTTGCCTCTCTATGGTGGAAAGATATATGTGTTTTAGGTAAAGCCAGGTTTTGATGGTGATTGGTTTGTAAGGTTGGTCTCTAGAAAAGTGGGAAATGGTAGAATGATTGCTTTTTGGTAGGATAAGTTCAAACTCAAAGGGTTGTGTTGTGTATTGTGTAAAGATAAGAAGAAATTGAATAGAGAAAACAAAGAAGTGAATACTGAATATAGAAAACAGAAATAAATGTGTATTTAACGTGTGAGAGATGGGTGAGGAAATAAATCTGGTAAGTTCCACAAATGAGGGATATGTATTGGGAAGTTGCACAATTTCTGAATGTGTACTGGGAAGTTACATAATTTATGGATGTGTATTGGGAAAACTTGAAATAATTAATTGTTTTAATTACTGATTAGTTGGCAGATAAAAGGAACATCAAAAAGAAAGAAACATTTCAAAAAGGTTCAAGAGAAAAATAAGAAAGAGAGATTTTAAGTGCTAAATTTGGAACTTTGTTGAAATGAAATCCGCATATTGGTCAAAAAAGTATACGAAGAGTGGAAAATGGTAGAAGGATTTTTTTGGTCGGTTAAGTGGATTGGTGGACCTGGTTCTAGAACCCGCGTTATTTGCCTTTTTCCCTTGAAAAATGTAATGTTTCTTTCCTTTCATGTTCCTTTTGTTCTACCAACTAACCGGGTCCATCAATCCACTTAACCGACCAAAAAACAATCCTTCTACCATTTCCCACTCTTAGTATACTTTTTTGAGCAATATCCGGATTTCATTCCAACAAAGTTACAAATTTAGCACTTAAAATCTCTCTTTCTTATTTCTCTCATTTTTCTCTTAAACCTTTTTGAAATGTTTCTTTCCTTTCATGTTCCTTTTGTTCTGCCAACTAATCAGTAATTAAAACAGTTAATTATTTTAAATTTTCCCAATACACATCCGTAAATTGTGCAACTTCCCAATACACATCCATAAATTGTGCAACTTCCCAATAACATATCCATCATTTGTGGAACTTGCCAGATTTACTTCCTCACTCATCTCTCACACGTTAAATACACATTCATTTCTGTTTTCTATATTCAGTATTCACTTCTCTGTTTTCTCTATTCAATTCCATCTCATCCTACTCAATACACAACACAACCCTTTGAGTTTGAACTTATGCTACCAAAAAACAATCCTTCTACCATTTCCCACTTTTCTAGAGACCAACCTTACAAACCAATCACCATCAAAACCTATAGCTTTACCTAAAGCACGTATATCTTTCCACCATAAAGAGGCAAAATTCAAATTGCTTTTTTGAGCAATATCCGGATCTCATTCCAACAAAGTTCCATATTTGGCACTTAAAATCTCTCTTTCCTATTTCTCTCATTTTTCTCTTAAACTAACCAAAACCTCAAATCTATTTCTCACCTCTTTCTCCCTTCACACACTCTCTCACCTCAAATCTATACCTCAATCAATACCTCAAACACGCCGTTATGAATAAGAAAACGTCAAAAGCTCCGAAAGATGTTCAGGCCGCCAATTTTCCAACTCTCGGTGATGACTTTTATGAAGCCGAATTTATTCGTCAAAAGAGAGTCCGCAGGGTATGTTTCACCTTCTCTTCTTTTTTCATTCTAGGGTTTTTATTTTTTATATCTCATATGTCTTAGAGTATGATAATCATTTATTCGTCCAATTATTTCTTATGCCTGACTTTTCTTTTTATTGGTGGATATTTTACAGGGTAAGGTAGAGTATTTGGTCAAATGGTGAGTGCCCCTTTTGTTTTTGTTCTTGTTGTAGAGCTAGATTGTGATAAAACTGAAGGGGAAAGGGTCAATGTGATATATTTACTAATATTTTATTTCTTTGTTTATTTAACACTCAAGGTTTGGATGGGACGAGAAAGATAATACTTGGGAGCCTATACAAAATTTAGTTTATGCTACTGATCTTGTGGATGATTTTGAGAAGAGGTAATCCTTTATTCTTCTGTACAATATTTACATTTTTCTATAGATACGGTATTTATGAATGAGGACGAATGTTATATTTCAATTATGTATTTGTGTTGTTTTTGCTATGAATATGAATGTGTATAAGCATTGGTTGAGGAATGCGGTTGTCAGAAACTAGATGGATTTGATGACAGGACTTTATAATTATAATAACATGTTTTCTTGCATCAGAAAAGGATCGGAAAAGCGTGGGATGCACAAATGCAAGGATGATGATAGGTCTGTCAATGCTTCAAAAGAGGATAATGTGAAAGCTTCCGAGAAGAGGTGATCCCTTTTTTTTTGTACGCGATTTATATTTTTCTTTATATTCTGTAATTATGTGAGGTTGAATGACATATTTCAATTTATGTATTTGTTTTGTGTTTGCTATGAACATGAATTGAGTATGAGTCATGTATAAGCATAGGTCGACGAATGTGGTTGTCAGAAACTAGATGGACTTATGAAAGGACTTCAAATTAAAATTATAATATGTTTTTTACAAATATTTTTTTCTTCATTATTTTGAAGTTCGTCTGCAAAGAATCGGAAGCTCAAATACAAGCATGGGGATGGTAGTAGTCCTGAAACAGCCAAGCATACTAATGATGATATGTCTGTGAATGCTTCAAAAGGGGCTACTGCACAAGATTTTGAGAGGAGGTAATCCCTTATTCTTCTCTACAATGTTTACGTTTTTCCTTAGAATTTGTAATTATGAGTGAGGACAAATGATATATTTCAATTTATGTATTTGCATCTTTTATTTTTCTATGAATATGAATGGGTTGTGCATAAGCATAGGCCGGTAAATGTGGTTGTCAGAAACTGGACTTAATGACAGGTCTTTATAATTGAAATAACTTGTTTTTTAACAAAAAAAAAAATTCTTCATTGTTTTGAAGGAGGTTTGCACCAGGAAAGTTATGGGGGAGGACGATTGTGTACGAGCAAGGTGATAATGGGGCTGAAGGTAGTAGGGGCTGCTTGTAGTGACTGCTGAATGTTATGGTAGTGGTTATTGTAGTGACTGCTGAATTTTATGGTAGTATGACTTGACTTGTATTTTATGGTTTTTTTTTAAAATTTTTGATCTGGGATGTTATGGTTCCGAAACTTCAGATTGAACTTCACTTTAATAATGTTATCATTTATTAGTTATTTTAATGGGGGCATATCTAGTGAGAATAGGTATTTTATGTGAATAGGAGAAGTCATTCTCACCCATTAGATAAAAGTATATGGCTGAGATTAGGATACTGAAATAAAAAAAATCGCACTCCTTTTCCTCTGTTTTGTGCTTTGGAAACTTTCAGTGGGAATAGATTGGAGTGGTAAGGTACCATAACTGTTTAACTGAAGCATTCAGTTTCAGCCATGGGTTATATATATAACTTTTAATTTTTGACGTATCTTCATTGTTACATTCCGATATTTTATGATGTTGAAACCCCCCCCCCCCCCCCTAGTTTCAATCTTGATCTTGACAACATTGTTTTCTATAACAAACATCATCATCATTTACTTGAATGTCAAACAAATACCAAATTAGTCAATCAGTATGAAAGGCTCAAATTGAAAACTGTACTCCATGTCAGATTCTAACTCACTACATTGAAAATTTCATTAAACAATTAAATGTTCAAAAAACTAGCCATACCTCTGGAGGCTCCCCTAAACTATCTGCAATTTCCTCAACCACTTCTGCCACCAATTTGTCATCAACCACATCTCGCCGCTGCTGAATGTGCCGAGTTTGGATTAATATATGGAAATGTTGATCGACAGCTTCTTCAAGAATGTTATCAAGCATATGTTTATCAAAGAAGTAGGGAGTATACCTATTCAAACCAAGCAATAATGTGGACATGAATATTCTGTTGCTTTGGTAGAAAATAACACATTTGATCATTTGAAGCAAATGTTATAAATACATAAATAACACTATTTTAGGATAAAATATTTCATTCTTCCTTTGCTTTTCTTTTCATTACAAGCAATAATGTGGACATGAATATTCTGTTGCTTTGGTAGAAAATAACACATTTGATCATTTGAAGCAAATGTTATAAATACATAAATAACACTATTTTAGGATAAAATATTTCATTCTTCCTTTCCTTTTCTTTTCATTACACTTCATGATAGCTAGTCATTATTGGGACAAGATTTTGTTTTCATTTTTTTATTATCAATTGTTAAGATTAGTCCATGTAATAGTAGTTGAGCTTGTCCTTTAAATTCATCATAAATAATAAGAGTGAATCACTATTTTGCGTCTGGCAATTTATCATTCAAATTTACAAAATGGAAAATTACTCCCTCAAATTGACGCCTATCCAACCAATTTAAACCTTTCATCATCTAAAAGGGTCATAAATGCCGAATTGAGATGTTGTCAATGACATGCTCAAATGGAGTATATTTTCATAAATTTGTTTATGGTTTCAACTGATCTTTGTATTTTGTAATCCAGATTCATCAAAATTTATTGTATTGATTGACACAAGGACTAATTAATTGATAATCTTCAATTTCATGGAATATATGCTATTTCAGAAATAATAATAATAATAATAATATTCAGCATTTTTCTCTTTCGAGTTTCAAGTAAACATAATGGGATAAATAATCAAAATAAGATCAAATCATAACAGCATAATAGTGTATCACAAATCTATATTTGTAAAAAACTGCAAAAAATGCTAAAAATATTGTAGAACTAAGAAAACCAAAGAAGAATCAATGGCATAAAAAAGGAGGCGAGTCTAAGGCAATTATATTCAATCACTGAGAAGAGAAAACAGAATTTCTGTTCATACATGTGTAAAAGAAACATGAGAAGGGATATCCCTGTTGAGTTACTGCTCCAAATGAGAATTCAAAATGTACAATAATCATTTTACTGATATTAAATTTCAAATAAACAACATGTAAGCAAGTTTCATGACAGCACCGATTCACACAAAATGACAAAACAAGGAAGATGAGCAATATGTACCATTTAATTCCATATGTAGTTGTTATTGCAATATACAAGTTCTGAGCACTAAACACAGGCACTCCATCGACCTTTTTCCCAATTGATTGTCTTCATAAGTTTATTAGCTGCCTTGACCTGAAGATAAAAATATTTATAATAGGTAAAGATTGTAGTCAAAATATCAAATAAAATTAAAATATATGCAACAATGAAAGAGACATAATACCTGCTTCTCGTTTGGAACAAATTGGAACAAATGAGGCTTTTCCTGCATGGTACGTAGTTAGCAACATTATAAATCAAACCAAAAACATCGATATGTGAAATGAAACTAGTCTAACTCTTAACATCTCTACTGGATGCCTAGATTTCTAAAAGAAACCAAACACTAGATCATGTTTGTTTACGAATGCAAGGTGATTCAATTTTCCTCAAAAACACTCAAAAACATACACGGGAACCCTAAAAGCCTGGGCATCACACCTCCAAAACAAACACCTTCCTATATTCTGTCCTTTAGCAACCCAGAAACAAAATTCAGTACTGGTCTGGATAAACTTCTCAAGACACCCTTTTGTTTTTAAACAGAACTTCTCAAGAAACACTAATCGTAAAAAATATTAAACAATCTTGCAACAACTGTGAGGTTTTAAATAACAGCTTATAAGCACTTTTTTGCAGTGTTGTCGATCGCTAACCGCAGAAAATAGCAGTTTGTTCAAATTTTGCCATGCTATGGACGTTATTTAACAAGGCTTTTGTAGTACAAACTTTGTACTTTATTGCATATTGCAGAACAATAGCGGTCTATTCAAATTCCGCTATGCCATATCACTATAACTACAACCGCTATTCAACAACACTACATTTCTTTAAGTAAAAATCATATATTTATTATAACTTAGAAGCTCCCATGAACTAGAAGCTAATCCAAAATTGTTGTTCAGATAACCTCTGTAGCACTACCCCTTTGATCGACATTGACACGTGTGATTACATTCAATTAATTTATTTTCTCAAATTATTACTAATGACAACGTGTCAGTGTCCTATCTGGTGTCTAGTGTTTGTTCGGGTGCTTCATAGCAAATAACGTTACTAAATTCAAAGTCGATTCCACAAACTATTTTATGCGTAAATATGCAATAACTAATCAAGCTAGCTCATCATCTTATCCACCAATTAACAAAAACTTTACAAAATTACAACAGCAAAATAAGTTACAACTTTAATCTTAATTAATATTTTTTGTCCGTAGATGAAGTGTCAAACACCACTTGAAACTCACACACACACGCAACGAAGCCATGTTCAACCTAACCATATCGGCATTACCATTTGAGTTAGGTTTTACAGATAACTTTAATCATAACTTAATTTGACAAAGATAACATCTTAAAAAAATTTAAAAAAAAAAAAAAAAAACACAATCTTCAATTTATATTTCAAAGCTGAATTGAACAGAAGGAAGAATGAAAAAAAAAAAAAAAAAAAAAAAAAAAACCTTTTAGTTCCAGAGAGGTCGCACATACTGAGTTGACTCGGCGGTGGAGTCGAATGTTACGACGGAGAGAGGTGGCGCGAAGAAGAGAGGAAGGAGATTGCGGAGGGAGGGAGAGGTGAAGGTGGAGATGGAGGAGGGTTGAATAGAGAGAGAGGAAATTTGAAGCGGTGGATTGAAGGAAGGAGGAGATGTGATTGTTGTTACGGCGGCGATGAGGTTCGGACGGTTGAGTCATGCAGTTCGCATGAACAAAATTTAAATATTTATTGTGGTGTCATAAGTGATTTTTTTTTTTTTTGGAAGTGTGATAAGTGTTTTCTTTTTTGACAACTAAAACAAACAATCCTTCTACTAAGTTGGTTATTATGTGATTTCCATTTTACTCAACAAAAAAAAAGGGCTAGTCATGTGATGAGAAGATGGAAAATGTTATTTCTAACGGAAAAGAAATTAACGAAATGCAAGAATATCAATAATACCATCTCATTTTTTTTTTGTTAACTAACAATTTTATATTCATTTAAATGATAATTTAGCCTATCGTGTGTTTCTTTCCCATGCAAAATAGCATTAATTTAAGAAGATTACATTGATGTGGTGGAGCAACTGGGCAAAGATCGCTATCGAGTGTTCCTACAGGGATATGGTGATAGGCATGACGGAGGAAAAGGAGAATAAAATGGAGTAAGAGGAGAAGGGAGGAGGGGATACTGATAGGAGGGAGACACTATGAAGGTGGTAGAGAATACTATAGGTGGTTATGTCTGCTAGAATTTGTTTTTCAAAGACAGAAGAAAAGCAGATTTACTTGCCATCAGATTGAAGTAGATGTGGGTGCGGAAAGTTGTCTTAGTAGCTTTTCACGTATAAGGACGATCAATACGCAAAGCTCATGGATGAACCTTGATTCATCCTCGATAATTAATTGACTATGAAGTAATGGAGTCCAAAATTCTATCGTGCAAGTGACACTATCAAAAAGGTGGTGGTTTGGGTGAGAATATCAGGATTGCCTAAAGAATGTTATGATGCGAGAATTCTAAATATAGGCAATAGAGTGGGCAAGATAGTGAAGGTTAATGAAAACGCTCTGAGACATGAACATGGGAAGTATACAAGGTAGTGTGTGTAAGTGGATTTGACTAATCCTTTATTAGCTATGTTCACCAACAAAGAGAAGAAGTACAATGTGGAATACGAAGGTTTGCATATGTTATGTCTCGCATGTGACATTAATGTGCATCAAATTCATAAAGTTGGAAGCAATATGGATGGGCCAGAACTAATACGACGGTAGAAGGGAAGAACAGTGACAGTCAGGTGATAATTAATGTGTTGCCTGTCAAAATTAATGATAATCCAAAATTTATCAATCTAATTTTGTGATGAGAAACGCGGAGCTGTAGAAACAAAAACAATAGTTGAGATGGCGGAAGGGTGGAAAGACGCCACAATTAGGGTGGTTCTTGTAAAGAGAGCTTATATTATGATCATATTATTTTGCCAATGACATATTTGTGATAAATGAGGAAGATACGGAGAGAGAAGAGCAACATGTAATACCAGAGAATCATGAGGAGAATATTAACTAGACTAGAACATCGTTAGTCAACATGTGGATCCAGAGCAAGACGAGTAAATAAAGGGTTGACTGATCAAGAGAGAATATCCAAAGATACTAAATTGGTAACACATGAAGGAGGAATTGTAAGAGCAACTCCAATGGTGAACTTCATCTAGAGTTATTTTGTGAGTCTCATTAAGCCACGTCATGTTTAAAATAACTCATTCATTTTTTACTCCAATGGTGCAAATCTAAAATACTCATATTGGGTCCCACAATTTTACCTCATATATTAATATTTTATTCATATTTAGTTTTATTGCAACTTAAAATATTAATTTTAGTATTTTTAATTAATATTAATATTAAAAATAAATTTAAATAAAAAATTAAATTAAATAGCATAGTTAAAAACAAAAAACTCAAAATAAATTAGAATAAAGATGGGGAAATAAATTTATTATGAATTAAAGTGGTACTAATGACCATTTTACACATGAATTGATGCAACATAAATAATATTTAATATTTAATTTTAATAATACTACAACATTTCATCTTAACTAAAATCCATAATTTTCTTTGAGTTTATTACAATATTTTTCATGAATTTGACGTTGACTCCCATTCATCTTGGATGTGTCTGACATGATGATTTCCATTGCCTTCAACACCATATCTTCCCTTTTTAAAATGTTTTCTTCCTCTTTAAGTTGTGCCAATTTTTTCATAGTTGTCACTTTTTTACCGATTGTATCATGTACGGGCTTAAAAGATGTTTCAGTTGTATTTGTTTTACCCTTTCTTTTAGCTTCCTTTTGTCCCTTTGGACTTTCTATTGGAGTTGTTGAGTTATATTCATAACTTAAAGGTGTCTCTGGGTTAGACGATGATGAATATGCCCCACTAACAAAAATCTTTATTCTTTTTGAAGAAATTTCAAGCGATAGCACGATAGAGTCAAGCACGAGAATTGCACGAATGACTACTTGACAAAATTAACAATGCGAGCATGTGATTTTTTATAACTCCTATATTATGTTTGCTTTTGTTTATTTACATATACAATAACAATAGCTATAGCTTATCCTCTACAAAAAAAATAGCTTTAGCTTATCATAAAAAAAACAATTGTTTTTTTTTTTTCTTTATTTTGCTATTCATGGTCATAGAAACTAAAATAGACTATTTGGAGTATTTATCTAATAACTAATAAAAGCATGTGATAAAGTTGGTTACAAGTTAATTTTAGTTACTATATGCAAATCTTCTTATGTGACTTGTTGACATTCTTTCTTGGTAAATACCTTCAAACTATGAAGGAACAGTTTAGAAAAAACTTTTGATTTATGGCTTCTACGTAAAAATATTTTATACTGTTGTTCATATGGAGTTTAGGTCGGTTGATAAGGATTTTGGGGGTCGTGGTTCGACCAAAACAATCCACTTAGGCTAAATTTAGTTGTTGTGATTATAAATTGACATGAAAGTACATGATTATTTTATGTGAGTGAGTAGTTATTATTTTGAGTGAGTAGTTATTATTTTGAGTGCCAGTTTTTATTTTAAAAAACAATAAAGAAATTAAAATAATAAAGTTAAAATTGGAATAAAAGGTAAAATGTTATAAGTCTTTTTTGAACAAGTAAAACGCTATAAGTTATAAGTTCAAACGCTACTTGAAATAACATTTAAAAAAAAGCTATAAGCTAGTAAAAAAAAGCTTGTTATCAAATACCTCTAATTTTATGAAACAAACTTATAAGCTAATATAATAAGCATAAGCTAGCTTATTTGTGTTACCAAATACACTCTTATTCATTGTAAAGATGAAATTTTTAGTCAATAGATTACTTTACAATTTTTTTTTTTTATATTATTAGTGTATATGCAAATTAAATCAAATCTTAAAACTAAAATAAATATTGTATATAAAAAAAAAATAACATCTTATGCAAATGAAATAGATCATGTGAGAGAGGGCATAATGTATTATGTGATCCATGACTAGTTGACCACCGCATAATAATAGCATGTGCTGCAAAACAAAAAAAAACATAGTCGTACACTTGTGACGACAAAGGGCGTCGTGCACCAAAGCATTTCCCAAAATCTAGTTCATCGGTGAAAAATGGAATTAAAAGTATTTTTGAGATTATGAGAACACAAAGGATAGAAGGATCAATGGTAGTAAAACCTAGGGGTGGGCATCGGTTCGGGTCGGTTCGGGTTCGGGCCCAAACCCCTGAACCGGCCAACCCATCGGATGCCACCTCCAGACCCAATTTCGACCCTTTTTGGTTTCGGGTTGGATCGGGTTCGGGTGGGTGGAACGGTTATCCACGGTTTGTAGTAATCATTGGGCCGGGTCTAAAATAAGCCCAAATAAAAAATAACTCAAATTTTGATTTTTTTAATATATTTTTCACTTTAAAAAATATCTATTTTTAAACAAAAAAATGTTGGGCTAATTTGACCCATTTTAAATTGGGCTATTTTTTAAAAAAATGAAATAAAAATTGGGCTATTTTCACCCTTTTTACCAATACATTTCTAAGTCATTGGCCTATTTTTTGCCCTGTTTTTTTATTTATGCTATTTAATCCACATAAAAGACTAAATAACACCAGCTGAATATAAATCCTCCACTAAAGTTCCAAGATTTGGAGGTATTACAGTATTAATAACATATAAACTGAAGCTGTTAAAAAAAACCTACATATAAACTGAAAATAAATCCTCCATTGGACCACATAATTCCAAAGTTTGGAGGTATTAGAGCTATAAATACAATAAAATATTACAACACATTAACCAGTGAAAGCTCACATCACAACCAACCCAAATGAAAATAGAAATTGTATCAAACATTACAAAGTTTAATTTGTTTATGTGTGCTTCATTGCTTTTCTCCATCTCATATGCACACTGCAATTTTATAACTGAAAACATAAGTTTTAACTGAATAAAATGTAATCAGTTTAAAATCCACAAGTTTTTATCAATAATTATTAACCTACCATAACAAGAAATCAGAACCAGACGATGCATTTCCCTGTGATGCTCCATTGCTGAATCTCTCTCTCATGAAATCTTTATAGTTCACAAACCATCACAACATCACCATCAATTGAATATCTCCACCTATTGCAAGCTGACAGTGAGAATCATATACTATAATTGACAAAGACCAAGATATACTATAATTGACAAAGACCAAGATAAACAACTCAATAAATTTACCATTAAACTGAATCACTTTAGCATTAATAAAATCTATTACCTTGAATTTCTTCATTTGTAAAACTTTCCAAGAGACAAAGACCATTAGATAGTCCTTTAACATCCACAATATCACCATCAATTGTAAGCTTGCTGTGAGATAAAAGATGATGGAAACAAATAAGATAAAAGATGATGGAAACAAGTAAGATTAAAGAGTTGAGAAACGATTAACACCTCAAGTGGCCAAAGAAAGAGTTACATCATAGTCAAGCTTCACATACTTCAATTGAGAAGTTCCAAAATCTGCCATGTTAAGGAAAGACAGAAAAGTAACATCAATATCATATTAGAGCTAACATCAATAAAAAAAGAGGTACATCATAGCCAAACGATTTCTTTAAATTAGTTCCAAAATACTTCAATTTAAATTAGTAAATTCCTAACATCAACCAACACACAAATTAACAAAGACACAATTTAAATTAATAAATTAATAAAAGCATCAGATTGTTCTTTAAATTAATAAATTAGGTACATCACAAATCAAGAAAATAATCTTACCCAAAAGATTAGGGCTATATTGTTTCATGAGCCCGAAATACTAATTTCCTGAGTCCAAAATATTAAGTCCCAAAAGTTATTGGTTGGCTGTGACTTCAATATAGGTTGTTCCAAAAAGAGTGGCTTCAAAAAAATATTCCAAGAGCTGAAAAGACATAAAATAGTAACGAAATTAAAATTAACATGCAACAATAATTGTAATTGACTAAAAAGGGTTTAGTGCATAATACATTAGACTCAAACACAGCCAGAAGGCTGTGATTGAGTTTGAGAGGATGAAGGCTGCCCACTTCCAGCCAATCCTATGATAAATTTAAAAAGTCAGTATCATATTGCAAACAAAATAAAAACTAAAATTAACAATAAAAAATATATGAGCAATACCATTCCTATGATAAATTTGAGAGGATGAAGGCTGTCCACTTCCAGCTGTACTTTCAACCAATCCTATGATAAATTTCAAAATAGTAAGTATCATATTGCAAATAAAATAAAAACTAAAATTAACATTAAAAAATATAAGAGCAATACCATTTAAGGCCTCTTCACAAATTTCATACTCCTCGTCGAATTCCATAGCTTTGAATTGGTAAAAGGATGGACGCAACCAGTTTTGGGTACAGATTAGAGCCTCGGCCATATCTGGTTTGAGTGAGCTTCGATACACCTCTAAAACCCTCCCACCCGTGCTAAAAGCACTCTCAGAAGCCACAGTAGAAACTGGAGTAGGCATGATATCTCTAACAAGTTGGGACAGAATTGGGTACTCACTAACTTTGTTTTTCCACCAAGTAAGAATGTCAAATTTTTCCACAAACTCAATATTTTTTGCTTTGAGATAACACTGAAGTTCAGTTTCTACAACTACTGAATCTATAACTTTCAGATGGTTTTGAAAAGCATTTCCTCTATCAAACTGGGTGTTTGTTTCAGGAGCAGCAGCTGTTTGAGAAAGGGAATTAGCCTCTGCAGCACTAGAAGCTGAATTCCTAGTTGTGTTACGGTTGTCATGATCTCGCTGGTAACAATCATACATCTTGGAAAGATTACTACTGATAATTTCTAAGAGTTGTTCCTTGAAACTTGAATCATCAGCATACATGTCTTCAAAGCACCACTCCACATATCTTAACTTAAATCGGGGATCTAAAATACAACCGAAATAAAGAAGTTGATTCATGTTACCTATATTACCCCAATATTTTTCATACTTTTGCAACATGTCCTTAGCCACAGTAGCAAAACAACCATTGAGGTTCATGGATGCTTTTTTCAATTCAATATAGATTGTAGCTAAATGGGGAAAAGCTGTGTGCAAACTAGCTTGGGTTGAAACTGAAAACACTTTTGTGGCTTCATAAAAATACTTCAAAAATTTTACAAATGCCCTAACATTTTCCCAATCATAATCAGAGGGGGGTGACTCATCATGATCAAAGAAATCCCTATACGCTGCATCTGCATCTTCAAGCTTATCAAATGCAACTTTATACTTTTCAGCTGCATCCAACATCAAATAAGTCGAGTTCCACCTTGTGGAAACATCAAGACACACAAATTTTTTGCATTGAATACCAGCAAAATCAATGCACTCCTTGAACTTTGCAGCCCTATGAGGTGAAGATCTTACAAATCTAACCGCATTTCGGACACTTGAAACTGAGGGGTGGATATCTTTTAATCCGTCACTCACTACCAAATTAAGCACATGAGCGCAACAGCGCATATGAAACCCAAACCCATCAAATAAAAGACCGTTCATGTTTTTTACTCTCTTTTTTAAATATGCTACAGCAACGTCATTCGATGACGCATTGTCAACTGTGACAGTAGACACATTTCTTAGATCCCACTCTTTCAATACTTCCTCAAGCTTCTTACCCACAGTCTCACCCTTGTGATTTGGGACAGTTGTAAAACTAATTATCCGTTTATGGTACTTCCACTCTCTATCAATAAAGTGGGCGGTGAGGGTCAAATAATTAAGATTCTGAACAGAAGTCCAGCAGTCAGTAGTAATCGCCACCCTACTACAATCAGACTTAAAGAACGCTTTCAGTTTAACTTTTTCCTCAAGATACAGCTTATAACAGTCCCTAGCTATGGTTCGCCTTGATGGTATGCTAAATTGTGGCTGCATTCGACTGCAAAAGTATTTAAATCCCTCCCCTTCAACTGTCCTAAATGGCTGCTCATCTAAAATAATATAAACAGCCAATGCATTTCGACAATCTAATTGATCAAATCTAGAAGTTATAGCAACCAAATCAGCTCCCTCAGTTGATGGAAATTGTAAGACCGTTTGGGTACGGTCATTTCTCAAGCTTAAAGAATATAGGGGACAAGTGTTGTTGAGATGATTTTTCATGTTTGATGTGCCATGATTCTGAGAGCTACACCTATACTTTTGATGGCAATGTTTACATGCAGCTGTCTCCGGATCACTATAGGGATTATGTTAAAGTGATCCCAAACTTCAGACCTTTTTCTATTACTATTACCATTAGCATTGGGTTTTCTCTTCTTCCGACCAGTAGGGGGGAGATTAGCTTCAGTTACAACAGCAGTAGGTGCTGATTGTACATTAGGTTGATTAGTAGTAACTTGCGGCATTGCTGAAACAATAAAAAATTAATAATTTTTAATTTTCTAATTAGTTATTATTATTAATATTAACTAATTGAGTTTATAAAGATCTAATACAACAAACTAATACAACAAACTAGATGATAATCTAAACAAACAATGCTGCCAAGAAACTAGTTATTATTATTATTATTAACTAATTGAGTTTAAGTTTGACATTAAATAGCAAAACATGTTTCTCTATTACAGTTGAACTAAACAAATCATTTCAAGAAAACTATAAAAACCTATCATTTAACAAAATAAAATAAACTCCTTCAATCATTATTTGTTATAATTTAAAACTTACAACGATGTTGCTGCACAGATCCTTGTCTAGCACTAGTCATTCTCGCCATTGTCTCATCACCTTGCTCCATTTGTAAAAGCTTCAACTTACCTAGAACTCCAAAATCGAAAAAAAAAATTATTAGAACTAAACACACATATGATTAACCATAATCAGAAAACTAATACTTAACAAATATTAATGAACAACACAAAAATAGAACATAAAATCAGAAAACTAATACTTAACAAATAATACCTTTGAGAGTAGAAAAATCAAAACGAAAGTTTCCTCCACTTACTGAATGTCAACCATGATACTCCATGTCTAAGTACCATGAAAAATCAAAACCAAATATTGAGTGTTAGACATCAAATAAATAAATCAGCGAAAACTTAAAATGAAAACCGAAAATCAAAAACTAATTGCAAAAATAAACATAAACATGAAATTTAAATAACTAACCTTTCAATCCTTTAACCCTCCAAGTATATCCAGTATGACATATGAAATAAAAATATAAACATGTTAGAACAAAAAAAGTTAGAATATCCAGTAGTATGAACATAGATCATGCCTTCTACCTAAAATCAAAACATAGATCAAACACAAAACACAGCAAACAAAAAAACCTTAAAAATCGTTCATTACAAGAAGCAAATGATAAGGAAGATGAAAAGTTTAGAATAAAAAACAACAGAATACAGATCCAGGTATAACTAAACTAAAAGAAACCTTAAATCAACTATCACAAAGTATACTAAAATAAATAAAGTAAATACAGAACCATGAATTTTTTTCTAAAACAGAACCATTTAAGATAGAGTTCAAGAAGCAAATAATAAGAAAAAGGAAAACTTTATAACACACATAAACTTTAAAATTAATAGCGACAATATGCATAAAAATGAAATCCAAAGAACTAACCTTTCAGTTTTAACCTTCGAGTTTATCTATCTGTACAGAAAAAAGAAAAATAAACATGTTAAAAAAAATAAAGTGAGAACGAAGAGAAATATGAGAACCTAAACTAAATAGATATGAAGATGTTAATGGATATGATGAAGGTGAAGTATGAGGAAGAAAATTTGAAGAAGATGAAGTATGAATGTAAAGCTTTTGTTGTTACCTGAGAAGTGAGGATTATGAGAAGCTGAGTGAGAACGGCGCTTTTGGTGAGAGAGAAACCAAAACTAGGGTTTTGAAATTTACAGTGGTATTTATTTCAGCAATATAATATTATTATTAATATTAATTAAATAGAGTCGGGTCGGTTACGGGCACCGACGGGTTGTATGAAGACAACCGCAACCCACCCAAGTTCTTCTTCCTAAACCGCACTTAATGACAGCTGGACCCGTTCCACCCATTACAACCCGACCCGAGAGAACCGAACCATACGGGTCGGTCGGGTCCATACAGTTTACACGGGTTTGTCCACCCCTAGTAAAACCCTTACAATAGAATACACGTGGAACTCACACCACTAGTACTAATGAGGAGTCACATGTTAATGCTAGATAAGTTCTTTTGTCATCCTATGAGTTACTCGCACGTCTTATGAAATGACCAAAATATCCTTTTGTGGCTTAAGTCACGGATGTAAGAAAAATGAGAAATTTTAAAAAATATCGTCTCTGACTTAAGTAGCGGACGTTATAAAAATAAAATCCGATAGAATGTTTTAAGGAGGTGTTCGTGACTTAAATAACGGACGAGTTTTTTTCTCGTAGGGCGCGCCCCAAAAATGATAGAGGGACACCAAAAGTAATTTCCCAATGCTATGCATGGAGTATGAAAGAAACAGTGCCATATATCAATTTAGTTTTGGGCCAGAAAGTGTTCAAAATCCTAACCTTTTTATAACCCCTAAGATTCTAATCACACCACATGGAGACATGTCTCAATTCTAAAATTATGGAAGATATGGTGCTAGATGGTGAACTCTTTTTAGATGCAAATGATCAAGCCTCCATGGGGAGTGTGGAATCATATATGGAACTAGTCGGTTGATGGGTACTTCATGAATCATATTGAGGGACATGACTGACCTAGATGTAATTTGTCTCTCCTACATAATAGGAAAAATGTCTACGGGCGCAATATTGAACTAGACAAGGGTGACATGTTATGTCTTGTGTTCAATATAGACATTAGGGAAAAATGGTAATTATCATTATCACATAAAGGTTTCGTCATATCAGATGATATTTTCGTCACTTCGGTAGCAGTGATGTGTAGAGTTGTCAGAATGGGCCTAGATTGGGCCACTAGCGCTTAAGTTACCTAGCCCATGAAGTAGAGATATTTGTGGATGATGAATTACATAGTACACCCTCAAAGCTAATAATGTTCAAACTTACATCACAAACTAAATTTTCAACCTAACAATTCGAAATACATAACAAAGTAAATTATAAATTAGGTAACTTATCGGCCTAGGTAAATTTAGGGCTAGTGGGCCGGTCTAGGCTCATTTTGACAGCTCTAGTAATGTGTTGCTAGATACCGCTCACTGTTTAAAATATTAAATATATGATTTAATATTATTGTCAATGTTACGATAACATGTAGGGTCACACACAAAAGACAAATAGATGAGAGAAAAAAGTAAGACTTATTTATACAATAATAAGTAGAACTTATTAGTAATTAATACTTAAGTATTACTTATTACTTAATCTATGAAAATAGAGAAACGCGGTCCACCATAAAGTACATTGTATTTAACTGTATGGCTTGATGCAGGGGCGTCTCCAAGTTTTTGGAGGCTATGTGCAAAATGTAAAAGTGACCCTTTTTAAGGGAAAAAAGAACATAATTTTTTTATTAAAAAAAAACCATCGCCAATTTAAATTGCAACTAACATAAAAAAATAATAATCATTCTTGTAATTAACAAAAAAAGGGATTCATTGTCTAATAATAACATTAAAATAACTTCTAGCTACATAAAAATGAATAGATTGTATTACCATTGCAGTGTTGCAATACAATTATTTTTTACAGTGTTGCAATACAATTATTTTTTACACTCCCTTATTTACTAATACTACTACCATATAACTTTTGAGGCCCTCAATTTTTGGAGGCCCTATGCAACAACCCATGTTGCACATGGGCTTGGGCCGCCCCTGGCTTGATGACCACATAAGTGGTTCTATAAAAAGAACCCATGTGGTGTAGTTTTGGGGGCTTAACCTAATTCATAAAGTTAGAAGCCTAGCCGCCGCTCTCTAAATCATAATCTCTCTGAATCTTCATTGGAATTGGCTAGCACTGGTAATTGGAGAAGTTCTGTTCGTGTGGATGATTAGAGGTTTTGCTACGTTGCTCAACTGTGATCGAAATTCTTCTCTAAACTTCAAGAGGTAACAATTTTGTCACTGATTCATGATCATTTGTATCGATTCATGGAAGGAAAAATTTAAATTTCGCTGCTTTATAATCTACATTTTCCTTCAGTTGTATCAGAGTCAATTACGAAACCATGAATCAGAGTGTTTTGTTTATCACTTTATATTTTAATTCGACTAAACATATTAATTGAATGAAATTAAATAATAAAGTTAAATAAAATTTGGCGCAACACCATGTTTCTGAACATGGATTATCGATTTGTTTGAAGCTTCGGATCCGTTTCTGGTGAAGCATCAATATATTGATTATCTAAAACGACTGAAGCATGTTCTATGCGATGACAGTATATGTGATATGCTAGTTTTAATCATACACCAATTAAGTCTCATGATATTTGTTTATTGAATGATTGAATTTTGAAACTTTGGAACCGTATCTGGTGAAGCGTAAGCTTCGGAACCGTATCTGGTGAAGTGTTCTTAATTTGATCGTCATGTTGAATAAACATCAGAGTACTTTATTTGTTGTGATCATATTATTGCAATAAGATTCATAATGATGCAACTGTTGTTTTTTCATGATTAGGGTTTGCCAAGTGACAGTTAGGGTCTCTGGAACATATCAAGGGTTGACTATGCGTAATGTGATTCAAATTATTTTAGAAATGATTATTTGAATCAATTTATTAAATTACCATATTTGATAATTAGATTCAAATGAATGAGTCGATTCAAAAGAGTTTTGATTAAATTACCATATTTCACAATTTGAGAATAGTCAAAGATTTGATTTAAAATATTTGATTTAGAATTAAGAGATTTAAATTAGATTTAATTAATTTGGTATTTTTAAAACAATTGTGAATCAAAAGGTTTGATTCTATTTTTAAATTAATTATTTGAAACAATTTATTTGAACCCTCGGTTAATTCTGTGTAAGGTGATTACTCGCCCATTTTTTTTCAATTTAATTATGAGACGTTATAATGATTATGGCCTTAATCCTATTATGTTATTTTGTTGGGTTTTTTAAATATGATTTGCGTGTCGTGTATCTCTATTGAATTCTCTATGTACATTCTCTTCTATTCCACTCCCTCAGTGTATAAATGAGTTTCTCTTACATGTAATGTAATGAAAATACAAGTAATATGACCCATGCGTTAAAATATCTCTGGAAGACTAGCTTGGAGAAGCAAGGTTATTTCTAAGATTAGTTTGGATTCTCTCATTGGCTTGAGAGAGTCATAGCACTAGGAGGCCATAATCATCTCGCTTTTATTTTGTATGATTGTTATGCTTGCTTGAATGATTGGACTGCGATTATATATTATTTGTAAGCCGTGGTGAGGTGAGATCAAACTAAACAAAAATCCTTCATAAAAGAAATATTAAGTTCTATGCATTCCAAAAGAATGTCACCCTTTAAGACTAATATCAAAATGTCTGGATTTGCCTCTGTGAAACACAGTTCTGTACTAGTAAATTGTGGTGAGGTAATTTCATTTACCGATTATTATTTTTTTGTGTTTATCTTAACTAAATTAATTTTAATGAGATTCGAATAAATTTAGAAGCAATAATTGGGAAATGTTTATATGATAGATTAGAGTAAAAAGTTACTCGCCTAATTGATTTGAAAGTTGTATAAGATACAATTGGAAATGTTCCTACCTAAATAACCACATTTTGGGGGATCAGCCACCGCCGACTCATAACAAGATGAAATATGGATTTCAACCTACTAGATAATCTTCCAACGAGATTATCCGAATCAAATGTTGAGGGTGATTTGGTATGAATAAAATAGTGGGAGCATTTTAATAAAAGTCCTTATTAAAATGTTTTAATCTTAATACAATATTTTACATATCTCTATAAATAGAATTTTTTGGAATACAATACAAATTATGTTGTCCTTATGAAGGACAATAATTTTAGAAAAGAGTTTCTCAATTGGTACAAATTGAGAATTGTTCTCAAATGCGAGAAAATCTATAAGTTCTTGAACTATACTCTCTAGCAACCTACTATAACTAGGTTCAAGAAGGATGCGTATCAGAAGTATCAAGCCGAACGTCTAGATATTGAATATTTCATACTTGTAATATTAAAGAAGAAATGATGTGATCATTAATCTCAAATGAGTTCTTTCAAAAGGAATGCCAAGTATGAAAAATAATAGATTTCTCAATAGACCAAAGAGTTGATCATCAGTTCTATTAAACGATTTTAATAGATAGATATAGTCAAATTTATTTAACATGAATTTTCTATATCTTCCGGAACTTGTTGAATTGAAGTAATTTGCATATCAAAGGAGCTATAATATAAATAAGATTTATATTATGTTCCTCTTATAGAGAACAATTATTTCAAGATGCATGGTTAAGCCATTGACTGAAATAAGAATGCTGCTAATAGTTCTTAAAAGAGTCAAAATAAAAGAATGAAGTAAGCCTACAATTTTGTACATCAAGTTATAGAAAACCAAAGTTTTTATTTCTACATCAATGATATATGATACAAGATGTTGAATCTCATATTTGTCAAAATATAGAGAAGCTTCAAGAATTAGAACATTGATTATGAGTTAAGCCAACTTGTGTCTAGATTATCAAGTTCCATCTAGTAACAGAAGTATCGATTTCATATCTTACATTGACAAGAGATGAATTGTAGTTTTGAATGATAAGAAAATAATTTGTCACATCGTTTCAACAAAGTTTTCTATACAAGTACTCCAAATCAAGTAATGAACTTGAGTTCCATGATCTTGATAAGATTGTCTATAGGGTTGTGAAAATAACCAAATAAGAGTGAAGGGAGTTCGATTCCCACGGAAGGCAAAAACTCCAATAGTGAAGGGAGTTGGAGAAGATCGTAAGGTAGCAGTGCCGGGAACGCCGAAGGCCTGGGCTGTTACACAAGATCTATTTGAACAATATATACATTAGATGTATTTCGACAACTAAACATATTTGTTTGATATATTAAGTTTATTTTACTTCATTTACATTACTGATAAAAAATCAATAGATGTGGATATGTGTGTGACACAACTTAAAAATCTTTGAATTTTTCAAAGAGTTTAACAGTGGAGTAGATAAAATAACCCGACAAAAGTATTCAAATCATATGAATAAGTCATAATGGTAAATTTTGTCAAAAAAAAGTCATAATGGTAAATACTTAATTAAGAAATATAATGACTATTTTATCGCATTATGTTTAACATGATTTAAGATAGTTTAATTATATGTCATTGACTCTTTCTAGAAATTACCCAGCTTATAGTAATTTTTCACCCACAACTAGTCCCCTTTTAAAAGTGATCATAAAGACACCATATATCATATGGAGGTAAGAACACCTAGTTTGTCTTTATGAGAGTTTGGATTGAAAATTTATCAAATAAATTTAAATTGAAATCGGATGAATGAATATGTGGAAGCACCCTAAGAAAAGTAAGGGATACTAGTCATACATAATTCTTTAGGACAAAAGTTGTTTTGTTGCTATAACTGAAGCATTCATTAAGTGAGAATGCGTCTCTAAAAGAGTCCGCGAGACTGATATAAAATTTGAATAATTCAAATACCACAAAATTAAAATCCATTTGAAAAAGGGAACACGAACTAGTTCCCTAAGACACCAGTTTGAGTTGCACAAAAGCCTAGACAAGTCTAACATTTCATAAGGCTGAAAAATATAATTTTATCATGACTAAACAAGGTGATATAAAGATTGAATATTTGACTTGTTAAAAGGTCGTAAATGACCTAAATTCTTAAAAGTGGCTAAATGAAATAAAATCTTATACAAAATCCATGTATACAGACCTTATGTGGATAATGGTTATGTCACCAAGATGAGTAAAACTTATACGATGAAAATAGTTGTTTTATAGAATACCAGCATGAATGGTATTAAGAGTACATTTAAGATGTGTTTGATAATTGAAGGTATCACGCAAAATCATAATGCAAATTATGATGAAACTATGACTGTAGTCATAAAGCTTCAATCTATCTTATTCTACTTACCATTGTTGTACTACAAGTTCTGGCAGATAGATAACAAATTTGCATTTCTTAATTAGAATGACCTTGTATATATATATATATATGTAGGATTTTCTTGATCTAAAGGATGCTAGAATGGTATACAAGTTGTAATAATCAAATTTTGATTAGATCAAGTTCTCAGAAGTTTAATTATTTGTTCTTATTTATGAAGTTTTATAAAAACGAATTAATAAAGGGCAAATATAAATCCTTCAAAAAAAGAGGCAAATGTAAATCTTGTGCACACAGAGGTTAGTGCCTTAGTGGGAGTAATTATATTAATATGGTATTATATATGGATGACATATTTATATTTATCATAAAAAATATATTCCTTATACATGTAACACATGATTAAGGAAATGTCTCTTGATGAATACTTAGGAGAAACTTCCTAAAGGGTTATAAATATAAACATAGATTGTTGATGCAACTTTTCCTTACTCTAGGTACGTTGACAAAGTATTTGGACACCTAATGTTCATAATTTCATATTGAATGTGTTTGAACACCTAATATGCATAATTTCATATTTGAAATGCGTCCTTAGAAGGCTTCCGGTCTTGATGGTTTCCCGCTAGTTTCTATCAAATGTCTTGGAAAATAGTGGGAGACACCATGTGTGATTTTGTTCACAAGGTGTGGGATAATCGTAGTGAAAAGAAGTGTGGTTACTGCCTATAATGGTGCAAAAGTATAGATTCATAAGTTAAAAAGAGGAGAATTGTTTTTGTTTATAGTAGTATTTAATCATCATGGTTAATGCAAATATGTGACCAACAATATAACACAAACCTGCACAACTATATCCTAATCAAAGCATATATGCATTGAAAATTACCCTACAATCTCCATATATTATGCATTGAGGAAATTTTCAAGCCAAAGTAACCCACTTCGAAATCAGCATTGATACTGCCTCGAGAGAAAAGTATAACAACTTATGATCCTGGAATTCGCCGTTGCAGGAATCTGAAGTACTACTTACATTTCTTGGTTTGTAAATGATCTGTTACCCTCATAAATGAAATGTCTACCACCAGATTCTCAGGCTTATATTTTTTTGAAACTTTAAAAGCACGTTCTCCTAGAGTGTCTTCACCTTATCTCCTAACAACGTGTAGAAGTTGGACGCCAATATAATGATTCTGCTTGTAACTAACAATAATCGCCAACCGAAACTTATCTTCTAGTCATAGTAAATTGTCTTTCTGTCGTTATACATCTAAACTTGGTTCCGTACTCTCAGATGACTCGTCAAATATCTGTTCAGGTTCCATGCGTGTTTCATCAGCATCTTGTTCGAACTGTTCATCATCAGTTAACTCTGAAGTCTCTTCTGAACTATCATCCTCTCTTAAGCTTGAATTTGGTTCAAAATTGTCATGCTTTCTTATGTATTTGTCGACATCATTAGACGGCCCTTGCACCTTGATTTTTACACGCTTTCCTTTGATGTATCTATATTCCCATTGGGGTGGTGGATATTTTTTATGTAACTTCTCGTATTTGTCCATCATACCTAGCTCCTTGAAGAGATCGCCAACCATTGAGACAACAGAAATACTAGGTTTAACACCAAGCTCCTCCATGTCTGCAAACACCTACATGGAAAATTAAGTAAATATTGAGCCTAAATTCAATTCATATTACAACATTTGTTTGTTTACTATATTATGTGCTTTAGTGTACATGTTTCTACAAGTTTCCTCACCTAACTGTAGTTAGTTATTTTTTGCAATCACTTATTTCGGTTCAATGATTTCTCATGGGACTTGAAAATTAGTTTGAAACTATTGCTATCTACTGTGACAACTTTAATATAGTATATCTCAAAATCCATCCTTATATTCTAGGACCAAGGGATACGAAGCCGAACATTTACTAATTAGAGAAAGTTATAAACAAGAGTCTTCCCATCAACCACACTAAAGGTACTGATCAAAACACATATACCCTCACTAAACCTCATAGGGAAGATGTTAGAGTATTATATCCTTTGTGTGTTTACTACATTCTGCATGTATGTGTTTAGTTTATATGTTTGTAGAAGTTTCCTTACATAACTATTGTTATTTTTTTAACTAACATTTTTGTTTTGTTTTCACCACCAGTTTAATCTGGTTCGGGGGTCAGTTCTGGCATCAAGTGGTTCTAGCCCCCTCCCGATCGCAGTTGCGGGGGAACTAACATTTAAATCAGTTAATCCTGGACTCTACTGTATTCTAATGTAACAATCAACATTCCATTACAGATTCCAAAGAACCCTATCCATATTACTTTTCTGAGATTTTATCATGTATCCCTCATTTTCTTACCACCTTCATCTGCACTGAAAAGTCACAACATGTGTGCACTCATTCTTAGAATAGTACAACTGAAAAGTCACACTCCACTCGCATATAATTAAACCTTAACTCTTTAAATATCTAAGCGGATTGTGCTCTGCCTCCATTCCATTGACATCCTCTTCCATCTCCAGTAAAGTATCCGACAAGTTGTTTTCATTTCATTTCCTATCTCTTCCTCTGTGTTTTCGGTTTCTTTCCTCTCCCTTCCCTGATCAGAACAATGTCAGGTTCAGCAAATATACTTTGCCATCCAATGGAGGTCTTCTTAGCTGATTTCGGGGGATATCTTGGCTGTATATTTAGAGAGAATGAGCATCTTTGCTTCATTAATTAGCATGTCTTGGTTATGTAACTCTGCTATAATTACATTCGATATATTATTGTCTATCATTGTGATTGTTCTCTTTTATCTCCAATAACTTTTCTTTTATTGAATATATATACTTTAGCATATGAACTTTAAATATCCAAGAATTTGACAATTTCATTGGAATAAAATAGAAAAACAAAGATACTACTCAACTATAAGGTATATCAGAAACACATTATAAATACCTCAAACATCTTGTCATGCATATTTCTTTTATGGTATATAGATATCATTTTATCAAAGAATCTACGAGGCAAGCTTTCCGTGTACTGCATTAATAACTTCGTCCAAAGCTCTTCTGCTTCATCTAGTCGATCATCCTCAGCTAAAGCATTAAGTAATGTGAAATAGCTTCCCATTGTCTTTCCTTGACCCTTGCTTAACATCCATTTTGTTACCTAAAGTGTCATAAGTAATTTTCATAATTTTATGTTAGCTCGGTCGGAAGCTATCCTAAGAATAAAATAAAACTCAGAAAACAAACTAGAGTCTTGAGTTATTCAAATTGTGCTACACTGTAGCACCACAATAATGAACATAAAAAAATCATAAGGATAAAATTGTTATTTTGAAATACCTGTATTATCCGCTTCCACTCTTTCTCATATTCTAGAGTCTTGAGGGCCTTTTTCACTGTAATTAAAGGAAATTCTAGTTCCCAAGCGACATAGGTATCAAGAGCTCCATAAACTTCCTCTTTCAGATTTGAAAGTTCCTTAATCTGTATACAAGACAATAGAAATATTATTTTTCCACGAATGCAAATCATCCAAGGAAAACCAGACTGAAAATTTATGTATAAAATGAGAATTCCACCCCAACTTTTAAAATAGTTATCGCAGTACTAACAATTGTCCCTCTCAACAACACTAAAAGCGTAATATTGGCCTAGTGACCAACACATACGAGGAAAGGAAAGTGTTGTGACCCTGGATCGAACCCAAGATTCGACATAAAATGTCCTCATGGCCAAACCAATAGGCTGTAACAACAGGGACATAATATTACATTTTAAAACCAGTTATAAGAGTTAACCAGAGTGTTTGACAACCATGGCGGTAATGTTTGATTTGAATCGCAATCTTCAATTGCAGTCACACCATTATATCGCAACCTAGACCGCAATTGCAGTTTATTTTAAAACCCAGTTCCACCATCACATTCTCTATAGCACCAACACTTCGGATGGAAGTGTGTCCGGTGTCCAATATGTGTCAGTGTCCGACACCAACATATATGATTACATTCAATTAATTCATTATTCGTTTTCAAATTTTTACCGATGTCAATGTCTCCGTGTGTGTGTCTAGTGTATGTGTCAGTGCTTCATAGATAACAAATTTCCAGCCACGTTAACAACATAAAGCAAATGCAATGAAGAACTTACGGATTGAACAAGCTTAGCAGCTTTAGAAATGGTACCAATTTTTGTATTAGTCTTCCAAACTCTTGGATATCTTGGTCTTGGACCTTTAGCAGCAGCACATACCTTATAATAAAAATTCAAACAAAGTCACAAAAATATTTCATTTCATGTCAAAAAATTATATCCTAAAATTTAATAACTATAGAGCTAAGGAATAAGAATATTACCACAAAAATGCTTCGTGTACTTTTTATTTTAATTTCTTCATATGATTTAGCAATAAGTAGAGGCGAATTAGTGAGTGCAAGCATTATGGATTTTGTTACTGTTTGTGATGGCGGCGGTCGATACCTGACTCCGCCGGTGATTTCCGGCAAGGTTTTGATTTCAACGGGGAGATGAGTTGAGTTCAGTTGGACACCGACTTGCTGCTGCTACAAGGCCGGTGCAAGCAGCAGTGATTGAAATTGAATGATGGAGCTCTCCAAAACCAAGTGGATTGGGTTTGTTATTTAGTCAAATAAAATATCATTTTTTATCACATACTGGTAGATAATTATCATTTTTTACTTTTATAAAAAAAAATTAAATAACTTTTTTGGTTCTATAAATATTACGAATTCCATTTTTAACTCTTAAAAAAAATTACACTTTAGACTTTTAACTTCCACAAATTATCCCCATTGATTTTGACAAAATGAATGTTATATTAAGAGTAACTTACATTCCACGTTCGCATGTCTTGTCATGTATGTTAATGTAGCTTATGAAGCAATTAACATACATGTTAACAATCCATGTTGAAAGATGGATTGATTTGATGTAACTTACACAAATTCAATAGTGTTTTAGCTGGGGAAAATGCTTGTTGGTACGACAAGTATCATGCACGACAACTGAACGAATTATTTTTCACCGTTAGATTTTCTTTTGCCTTTGAAGAGAGATGCTACAATGATGCATGTTTTGCTTTTCTATTCGCACATGTTTTCAATTTTTCTGCATCGCGTACCTTCATCTTGTGCACCTCTCTTTAGCTATTTTAAAAAATTCAACGACGAAATATTTAAAAAAGAAGAAGAAAAATCTAATATGAACCACTTTAATATTTAAAAAATATTTAAAATTTCAAGTAGGGTATACATATACATTGTTCTTTAAAGCTATAAGTCATTGATGATTCTCATTTTTACCATTGAGATAATAATTTAATTTATATCGATTTGATTAAAATAAGATATAATTCCTATTAAACTATATCAATTATGCTTGCAGAAAATGCTTAAATTATTAGTGTCGATGCAATGGTCAGGATTCAAATCCTGATTCTCCACTTTATGAGTGTGAATTTCTAATGGCTTACTATTTCATCTACCTATAAAAATAAAAAAACTATGTCAATTATATTAGTGTTTTAACCGTAAATACAAATATAATTTTTTATTAATAGTTTAGTAATTAAATTCACACACTATAAGTGTGAAGAAGCTAGAAATATATGTTCAAATCTCGCACTTCCAATATTGATGTCCTATTAGGCACTCTTGCAAAAGAGAGCTCTAAGCCTAATTGCAGTTTTAGTCATTTATTTTCATTATTTTATAAATTAAAATAAGCACTTTATATTATATATATAGATATAAAATAATTACACATGTATAAAAGAAAGACAGACAACAAGCTGCGCCGCTAAAAAAAAAAATTATAAATTTGGTCCTTTTATTTTAAAATTTGATAAATTTTTTTTTTATAAATTTGGTCCTTTTATTTTAAAATTTGATAGATTTGGTCTCTCTATCATAATTTTTAACTATAAATTGATGTTGTCATATGTTTTAAACAACGTGATGTATAATTTGGTGATGAAAAAATATCAACATCGATTAAATTGTAAAAGCAATCTTTTATAAAGTGAATTTAAAACATATTATATCATGATATTTTAGACAAAATATGTAAAACTGTCTAGTTTTAAAATAGATGAATCAATTCTACAAAATAATGAAAACAAGAAGAACAAAAATGTAGTTAAATCTAAAAATTATTGTATAAATAAAAAAATAAAAAAACATTTATCAAAATAAAAATCAGAAAGTTGAGCATGTTTGCGGCTGTATTCACGACGAAGACAAATCCAAAAGCATATAGAGCACCTCATCTTCTTCTTTCTTCTTTCCACCATTATGCATCCATCACTCATAACATAATAACATAATAATAATAACACTTTTTCATTTCCAAAACAAACCAACTATGATGATAATCGATCCTCCCATCGCCGCCCGTTTCCACCTCACCGTCTCCGCCACTCGCTTTTCCTCCGCCGCACCTCGTACTCTCTCTGTCTCTCTCTTCGTAATTTATTCGCTATTCTGACTACTACCAAACAAAAACGGCATCGTTTTGATTTTATTTGAGTTCCAATGGAGTTATTGTTAGTTATTATTAGTTATACTACATTTTACTCATTTGCATTTGTCACATACATTCTTTATTTGGCAGATAATAACCGTTCAATGTGGACTACGGAGGATATGAATGGCGGATTAGGCTACGTGGCGTCGTGTCGTCGACTCGCTTGTAGCTGTGGTTTTGATGTGCCTTGGTATGGTTACTTAACTGTATGTTTGTTTCTACTATTCTAAAAGTGTAGAATTCATTTTGACATTTTGGTTGCAGTTGAGTAGAATTCATTTTGACTTGAAGCTAGAATTTTGTAATTTTGATTTTTAGAATTGATTTTACACTCAAATTATTAACTTAATGCACAAATAGATGGAATAGCAGTAAATAGTATCCTTTTCAATTCACTTTTACGTGAATGTATCCAAACATAAATCACGTTATATTCAACTCATTTTTTAGTCATAATCTAATAAGAATCACTTCACTGAAAATCAATTTTTGTTGCCGCAGTGTCAAACACAATAACTATTCTTGTGATTTAGTTGTGAAATTATAGAATTAGTTACGTGATGATTTGGTTTTGAGATTGTGGATACTTGAGGAAAGTTTATGTTTATAATGTTGGCTTTAATTGCGGTTAGAGGGAGTTTAACTGTCTTCTAGTGATTCTTTGTGTATGTTTGATTCCACTATTGGAGGAGTCA
Source organism: Trifolium repens (assembly GCA_030408175.1). Classification (NCBI taxonomy): domain Eukaryota; kingdom Viridiplantae; phylum Streptophyta; class Magnoliopsida; order Fabales; family Fabaceae; genus Trifolium; species Trifolium repens. The sequence goes on along the minus strand of CP125846.1, from coordinate 12,074,672 downwards.
TACATTGATTTTAGAATTGATTTTTACACTTGAATTTTTTGGTCAACTCACTTTTACTTGAATTCATTCAAACATAAATTACTTTCTATTCAACTCACTTTTAGTCAAAATCAATTTTTGCGCCGCAAAATCAAACACACAATAACTATTCTTGTGATTCTTGGATTAAAAAAAAACTATTCTTGTGATTCTGTTTGTTTGTTTTTAGTAAAGTTGTGGTCCGTGGTTACATGAAGAACGATTCTGTTTATTTGGCTGCAGTTGCGGTTAGAGAGTGCTTAATAATCTGTCTTGCTGTGTTTCTTTGTATCTTTTGATGGTTTAGGTGAAATTGTGGTAGTTAAGTTGCAGTTGTAATGTGATTATGAAAAAAATTCCATTTTTACAGTCACAATTGCAGTTGTAAAGAGCCTTACATGTGTATGAGTTTATACTTTATAGTTTGTACAATAGTTTAGTACAGTCTTTTCGGTTTGTGTAAATTATTGGTTACCTACCATTTATCTTCTCTTGACTTATGTCATTCAGTATGGACACTCTTACAAGTGACAAGCGTGTTAACGGTTGTTTTGAGTTCATATCATAAACTGCGCCTACCTAAGAGTTGCTCTTATTGTTCACGTTTTATGAGGATTAAAAAGTTATCTTGTATATTGAATGTCCAAATGACCCATTAACGTAAAGGAAGATAAAGTATGGTTTTCATCTCTGGAGAGATCTAATTTGTGGGACTGTGTTAGACAGTTCAACCTCATTACATCCGTGTTGTTAGGGTATTTGAGATCGACCTTCATCCATTTACTTCTAGAAACATATTCTCCACATTAAGTTGTCTGGTGATATGCTATTGCTTGTTACTCTCTTAGTAATACTCTAAATAAAAAGGGAATTAAAAAAATCACTGCATTTATAGCAGAAAATTATAGTTTATATGAGATCGATCTGCATTTATGCAAGGCGAGGGACTAGCAAAACCTGTTTTAAACCGTTTCACAAACATCCCTACTTGAGACTGTTGAGTTTTATGGATAAACTTTTGCTATAGCACCGATTTGTTGAGATAAATTTTCATGTAAGATGCAATTACCTAAGGTGGCATAATTTTGAAACACATTTTTCTTTAACCTGAACAATGAATTCATAAATGCAAATTCTGCGACTTCTTGTTTTACTTGTAATGTATATTGAAAATTGTCTACCTTTCATGTCAAAAAATACTAAATGTTATGAGAAGAAATAAATAATAAACGAATATAATTATGCAGGATAAGAAGTAAAAAGTACCCGGGCACTCCATTTACAAGAAGAAACAAACTTCTGAAGAATAGAATTCGAGTATCATCAGAACATCCCGGCTCAGATCAGGAGCCTGTAAAGAAAAATGAGAAGCCATCCTATCACCCATTTGAGGAAATAGTTGCCTCGACATTGGAGAATAGTGAAGATGTTAGACTTACTGCAGCAGAAACAAGTAGAACTGTTATTGAGGTACTAATTTGTATTACTTTTTCAAATAGTGAAGTAACCTTCCATGTGTTTAATTGGCCAGTTAAAGTATTACCTTCCATGTGTTTAATTGGCCAGTTAAAGTATTATTCTTTGTTTTGAATCCATGTGTTTATTCCATAGTCACTTGATTCACAATTTGCTTTGGTATGTAGTATGGGTGTATGCGGTATGCAACTCTTGAAGTGTTGGGTAGGTGGGGGTATATATAGTTGGTACGTTATTTAGATTCGTTGTATGTTCTACTATTTTAACTGTTACGCTATTAATAACTAGTCCCACATTGAAACTTGACAGCATACAACATAGTCCCCCCTCTAGTTTAAGCTTTTACACTAATGCTAAAATAGTTCCTCATCAAAAGTTTTTAAACTATTGATAGGAGGATTAGCTATATAAAAAGGCAGCGTATATTGCTCTAGAGAAACTAATGTACTCTGCGATTGGAAAATATAATACGCTGGTTCCCATACTCGGTTTATGTAACATACCAGTTTTTGTTCTGTGAACTGTTTCCATGCTCATTAAAACCCAAAGTGAACTGCTTCATTGGTTCATTATTTTCTGCAAATTGGGCACGGATTTGTGCGATCGAAGACGCAAAAGTACCGCGTGTTGTGTTATTATGGTTAATTCAACTGTCAGAGAAAACTGCTCCATAGTTTTCCTTTCTGGTGCAGCCTGATTTTTGTCTTATTGAATATGCAGAAGTTGCCAAGATTGATGGCAAGTTTGCAACCCTAATAGAGAATATCTGAATTGTGAGAAGTCTAGTTATGAAATACAATGTATAATTTTTGTTGGGATTTGCTTAATGTATATGACAATAACCCACTGTTTCTTTTGACAGAATTATTGAAAATATGTCAAACGCCACTAACATATTTTTTACTGAATGTTGAACCGTGTATGACCTCAACTGATGTAATGAAAATGCTGTATTTGAGAAAATAAGTATATCTAGAAGCATGTCAGTTGTTTTTATTCTCTGTTGAATGCATAGCTAATGATGATTGTGGCATATTATTTATAGGTTAACAGCAAAGCAACAATGGTGTTCTCAACTTACATTAATGATGATTTTCATGAAAATATTGTTTGGCCAGATTTGCCTTATTTGACAGATGAACATGGAAGTAAGTGATGGCTATATCCTCTACTATGTATTGAGTTTCTTGTGCTTGAGAAGTTTCACCCCCCTAATTAAATTCTACAATTATTGCAGGTATATATTTTCAAGCAAAGAACGGTGAAGATATTTTGCAGTCCCTAACTTCCGAAAATAATTTTGTGGTATGACCATGTCTCTAACTTTGTAAGTAATGGTATAGAATTTTTTATGAAATACATACGAACAGTTAACTCGAAGCATTCACACATACTGACAGTTTTGTGTTCTTTTCTACTCTAACAAGTAGACATGCACTTCTACAAAAAGAAAAAAAAAGTAGACATGTACTTTGAGGAAAACTCACCATACCTAGATTTGATGACCTGATTCTTTTATTAATGGCATATTTTAAGCAAGCAATTGCAAAATTACCTTCATTTTCTTGATGTTCATTTGTTGATATCAAGAAACTATAATTTGCTACTTTTTGGCTTTGACAATAATTTAATATCCTCACTTTTTGTCTTGTTGTGTTCCATTGTACTATTTGATTTTGATGCTTTAAGCCATATCCATGATTTGTTTGCTACAATGGCTTAAGTAGATCTTTCTTTCATCGAACAGCAGTTCATTTTATTTTTCAAATCCTTTTGTGTTCTAATCTCAATTCTCAAGTTCTGTTTCACTCTACAAAGTTTGCATATCTTAATAAGGTTATGGATTGTCTTGTTTGTGTTGTTGTAGCAAGTCATAATTGGTGTAGATACCATGGAAATGATCAATGAAATGGACTTATCAGGTCCATCAGAAATTGACTTTGGGATTGAAGAAATTGATGATCAAGATACTGATGATTTAGATGACAGCGATGATGATGACGAAGATGAAAATGAAGATGAGAATGAGGATTATGACTCGGTCTGAATTTTTCATTGTTTTTAATGTAATTATGAGGCTTATGTTCACTTCTCAACTGTAATCATACATTATTGAAAACAAAATAATATTCACTATTATTCATATTCGTTTGCAGGAATGGCTGGCTGTTCTTTCAGATGAGGATGAACAAGATGATGATGATGATGAAACACTTGCAGACTGGGCAAAATTGGAGACAATGCGATTTTCTCATCCAATGGATTTTGCTAAAAAATTGACTGAGGTAGATGTTAAGTATACCTAATTTGTGGCTTCTGGAGACTACATTATAACACCTTTTCTATCGTAGTTTTACTTCGGTTTTATTAATATTAATTAATTAACTCCATATTTTTATTGCTACCGCTACTCTCTAGATTGCTTCAGATGATCCAATTGATTGGATGGAGCAGCCTCCGGCTTGTGTAGTCTTCCAAGGAGTCATTAGACCTGCATTTATCGAAGAAAATTCTCCAATACAGAAGCATCTATCAGCCAATCAATCCAGTACAGCCGAAATTAGTAAAGTCACAGAAAATAAAGATGAAAGTATCGGTGCAATTAATGGTTATGAGCACAATACAGAGTCGTCTGAAGATAATGCATCAAAACAGGTGGAAAATAATGGGAATAGTGATATACCTTTAGATGATACTTCCTTTTACAGATTGGAGATGGTTAAGATTCAAGTGTTCTCTGCACACGGACATCCTGTAAGCTGTCTGACTTGTATGTGTTTGTGTTTTATTGTTTAGAGACATGTTCTAGGAACTCGTACAGTCGATTCATCATGCACATTGTTCATATATTGGTGTTCTATGATTCAATTTGGTGAATTATTTAGATGGTAATCATAGTGATCACTGTCGTTTCGTGATCAAAATAAAGTTTATTCAGAAAGTAGTACAAGGCAGTTAACCTTGGTCGTCTCTCAAGGACTCTAGTTCGAAGTTTAACAATTATTAGAATCAATATGAAATTATAAATAACAAGGGGGTTTTTGGTTTATGAAACACAGATTATAAAGAGTAGTGAAATTGAATTAATAAAGAACAATCAATCCATTGGTTTAGGTAACCTTGTTTATCATCTATCACAGGTTCTCACAAATTGTTCATTCTAGGGTTCATGCTGTGGTTGATTACAAAACTAATTTAGCAAGCGAAAATCAGTTTTATAAAGAATTCGTTGATCAAGCGTCAAACGTGTTCAACTAACTATGGTAATGAGCAAGCGTCATCGAAGACATGGTTAATATCATAACAATATTCGATCAACCCTTTTTACAAGCGAAAAAGCATATATTAACTTTATGTTCAAAATAATTCAAACAAGCGATGAATTACTTCGAACAATCTAAATGATATGAATATGATTAGAATAATAAAGCACCAATTCTATCAAATTCATACATAAGGAACAGACACAAAAATTAATATAAGAACAACATTAACGTAATGAATGAATTGCTATTAAACCAAACCTCAACAATCAAGAACAAGTTCCATACACCAATGAATCGAAAGGGAGATTAGTTCTCCATAAGCAAGTGGCTGCTCTAGGGTTTATTATTTCGTGTATTACAGCCTCCTCTGTTCTAGGGCGAAAACTTGGTTTAAATAAGCAAAGGAAACGGGCTTTAAGAGCCTCGGGTCGAAAAATACAAGTTTGACCCGGTTTTGAATTATTAACAAAAAGTCTGGAACATTGACATGTACTTTTGACTACTTTGCGCTCCGAATTGACTTTTGGCTTCAACATGAAAGTTGTAGATCTCTTTCTTATCTTTCCAACGCATATTTGCACGCCTCATTTGGATACTCCTAGCTCAAGTTACGGTCTGTGCAATGAGAAAGTGTCAAAATGTTATTAAATCCGAAAATTAGTCAAATAAATTCATTAAAGCTCAATTGTGACCCATGACCTAGAAACATAATAAAAACTTAATATTATAGTAGAAACACTATTAAAATGCTAAATTATAAAACTAGAAAATATGTGCCAAAATGCACTGATCACATAGCCAGTTTGACTAAGAAATAATGGATATATTTCGTTTGAAAAAGAAAAATACAGAAATAACCAGAATAGTTTTTCTATAATGATTTATAAATATTGACCTGACATTTTGACACCAATGGTATTTTTCTCCCGCAACAAATTCAGATAGTTTTTCTAATTCATAACTCAAGTGGTTAGAATCTTTAAACAGATAGGCACACAGATAATTCAAAATTGTGTTAATTACCTGGAAACTTATGATGTTTTTATTTGCTGGCTTTTAGAAAGAAATATGAGGTAAATGACCCATCCCAGGGTTAAGTGTGCATGATATAAGAACATTACATTGTAAAGCGCTAAATTGTATTATTTAGACATTTTATTAGTTGGAAACTAAATTTTTTGTTCTGATTCTGCGCAGATTATCCTTGAATTAGAAGACTACATGAAAGCTCAACCTGATGCTATTGCAAGGTCATCTTCCAAAATTATATCTCATTTGAAAGCTGGTGGAGAATCAGAAAAGACTTTGCAAGCCCTTAAGTCTCTCTGTTGGAGATGCAAGGGTATTCAAGTGGAGGTAAATTCTATGATGTTAATAGCGGTGCTATAGCGGCGCTATAGCGGAATAGCGTAGCGTTTGGCACCTCCCCGCTATGCTATAGGTCCGCTTTCCGCTATTTAGAGAAGCGGAAATAGCGGCCGCTATTTTCAGTTGAATAGCGGTGGCGTAGCGGTGCTGTAGCGTTTTCTGGCCGCTATTGCCTTTTGGGGGGAAAAAATTGATGAAAATCTTAATTTTGGAATTAAATCATAAATTTAGGGGTATTTAGGCTTTTCCGCAGCCCTTTTTGCCCTAAGTTCTCATCACGTGATTACTTTTTGTATTTGCGCCGTTTCAACGCACTTCTCTTCTCCAAATATTTCACGCTCTTCTCTTCTTCTCCTTCTCCAAATCGATTTGCTCTGTTCTTTCTCAGAATCGATTTGTTATGTCTTCTTTCCAAATCGATTTGTTTTGTTTTTTCTCCAAATCGATTTGTTCTGTAATCTTGTCACAAGGTTTGTTCCTTTCTCAAAACTATTTGCAAGTGAAATAAAAAATGAACAAGATAATCTTAATGTGGTGGAGCTTGCAAGTGAAGATGAGGCAGATGCAGATGTGGAAGATGATTTTAGTATTTTATTTATTTTAGAACTTGCTTATGCTTTATTTTAATGGGATGTCATTTTGAGTACTTCTAGAGCTTGATGAAATGTTATTTAGTACTTCTAGAGCTTAATTTGTACATGGTTTTTTGGTCTTCACAATAGCAGTCATAGCGCTACCCGCTATACCGCTATAGCATCTTTTGGGGTCGGCGCTACGCACTGCTATCCGCGATTAACAACATAGGAGGTAATACATAAACTCTTTGTTGATAGTTGCCACAGTTAAATAGTTTTGTGAGCGAATTTTGTGTATTTGGTTTGGAGTCATTAAGAAAGTTATGTCATTCATTTACAACCAAAAGTACAAGTTAATGCAATATCTGATTCTAAAGCATTTCACTGCTGTGATTTGTTAAAGGACATCTATCTGTCTAGAAAATAGAAATGATTAAATACAATTTGGGAATTTCATTACCTTTCTCGTCATCTGTACATTCTTTTTAGAACACTTAAGTACAAGGATTAGTACATTTGATATGTTACAGTCGGTGATCAAATTTGATTGCAATTCATTGCAGGAGGCACAAATTATCTGTGTGGACTCCCTTGGGATTGACGTAAGGGTTTGTTCAGGAACTCAAGTTCAAACACTGAGATTCGGATTCAAGAAAAGGGTACATCAGTTGTTTCTCATAGCTACAAATTTACATGCCTTTATACAAGTTGTGATATCGTTTATGCCTTGTATTATACCCCGATAGCTTCAAATTTACATGCCTTAATACAAGTTGTGATATTGTTTATGCCTTGTATTATACCCCGAAATACAAATTTCAAAGTAGTTAAGTATATTTTTCAGATTTTAGGGTTTATTAAAAGGCCGGTTCAAAATACAGCAGATATCTTAAACAATTTGTAATTTGTTTTTGAGGGGGAGCAGGGGTGATAGTATTTCATCGTTATAGATCGCAATATATGAAACTTTATTATTTTCTGAATTGCTCCATAGTGTTTGAGACTTTGGACTGAGAATTTGTTTTTACCTTGACAACCACCACATTCATATATCTGATTTTAGATTATCTTTTGTGCATGAAATTGCAAATTAATGTTTCTAATCTTCCTAATATTTGCATTTAATATATCATTGGTTGCAGGCTACGTCAGAATACAGCGCCGAGAGACAGCTCAATGATTTATTATTTTCAAGAAATCACCCAAAGCAACCAAAAACGAAGCAAACACATCAAAATGAATGCTAAAATGTCACAACCCGAACAATTTTTTTCTACGGCTTGTATGACTTCGGCCAATGATTGTGTACAGTAGTGAAGGCAGGGTAAAATGTCCCATGCAGTTGACAATCAGGTTGTATAATTTTTGTTGCATTTAATCAATAATTGGAAGTAATGTTTTCCTCAGTTGCTTTCATACTTTATTTGTTGATTTTTTGTTGTTGATTGGTCTAATAATGCCTGCAAGTGCAACAACTAGAGACATTAGTCACGAGGGACAAATAATATAATGCAATGAGAAGATAATCTTCTCCATTTCTTAGCCAATCATTCCCTCAAGTATTTCCGTCAAGTATCTCACCAGAACATATCGAGGCTATGACATCCAAACCAGCACTCATAACTCATATGTGCATTTCTGTGACGAGATTGTATAAGGGAATACAAGGTCAAAGTCGCGAGGAAGAATGGTACAACAAGTTCACTATGAGTGAAAACATTGTCAACATGTTTGACAAGTTGAGATCAAAAGAACTAGATAACCTCACGCCAGATGAACTTTATACCACGTCAAAATCAGACTATAGGTGTTAGTGTTTGGATTTGAAGCCAAGATCGATTGAAGCTTGAGTTATTAATCATTGAGTTTGTTCATTTTACCAATTAACTAGTGTACATATTTTAGTATGTATTTGAAGTATCATAAATAAAGATGAGAAAGGAAAATGCTAGGCTAAAAGAAGAGGCTAGTGAACGTTTTTCATTGAATAATATATTTTTATTCTATTTTAATATTTAATTAAAAATAGAATAATCAATGAAAAAAGTTCATTAACCTATTCTTTTATAACCTAACATTTTTTTTCTATCTTCTGATACTTTAGACACATGTTAAGAAATGTACACTAGTGGGTTGGTGTTATGAACAAACTCATCGATTAATAACTCAAGTTTCCACAATTCTTGGCTTCAAATCCAAACACGAATGATAAGTCGGAAATTACTTTTGCCGTTCTATGGGTTACTCGCGCGCCTTACGAAATGACAAAAATACACTTTCGTGGCTTAAGTTACGGATGTAGGAAAAATGCTGTCCGTGACTTAAGTAGCGGACGTTATAAAAATAAAACTCGGTAAGGTGTTTTAAAGGGTGTCTGTGACTTAAGTCACGAACAGAGATATTTTTATAATTTTGTAAGACGCGCCCCAAAAACGGTTGGGCAGCAAAAGTAATTCCCGATAAGTCATTCCCCAAATAATCATAATCATGTGCCAAATCATGCCATACAAGAAGCTTGGCCCTGCCGCCATCCAATTTAGTTTTTTTTTTCAATGAATAGACATTGTATAAAATTTGCAATGTCTTTTCCCGAACTTCTTTTCTCATCTTTTGCATGGAGAGTTGTTTGTGGTCTTTTCCCTAACATAAATAGGGAACCCCCACAAGTTGAAGCATTGTTATTTTTTTTTCTTCATTCTAAATGTAACAAATACATAAAATAATTAGCACTAAATAGTATATGAATTTTGATTAAATATATATATATATATATATATATATATATATATAAGAGATTAGTAAAAAGTAAACACCTTCAATTGATTTTTCTTATTTTGAAACCAAAATATGTGATATAAATTTGGAGAGAATAAAAATTGCAATGGTTTTTGAATTTCACCATTAAGACATAGATCTTAGATAAGATTTGTAAAGGTTATGGTATCTAGGTGAAAACCCATCCAGAGAATTTTTTCCAATAGAGAAAAGTTAAAAGTAATTTCATTTAGGTAGTTGACAATTATAGTTTTATGTATCAAAAACAAGTATTCCAAGTAATCGTAATCCGCATGGATTCATGAGATATTAAAACCGTTCAACAAAAAATATTGTTTTAAGTATAGAAAAAGGTAGTTTGATTGTACATAAGATTGATCAAATGCATTAAATAGGAAATAATATCAAAGAGATAATATTGTTGGGATCAATTATATACTCAGTGTTTCTATTATACCTTCACCTATCATATCCTGTTGGTTTCTAAACCAACTCAAATTCAGGATAAAAATTTGATTTACATAGACATGATATGATAAGTTCCATCAGTACCTTATCATATCATGATGTCTCACCAAACACTAGATTGTGATAGGGTGTGGTTTAAATTATATCATGTCCCTTAACTTGGTCACCAAACAACCCTACAATTTTGTGTTTGCCTCTAATCATTAATACTCTCTCTCTCTCTCTCTCTCTCTCTCTCTCTCTCTCTCTCTATATATATATATATAACCTTTTTTTTTTGGCAAATTATTGCATTTTTCTTAATGTGTAAAATGATCTAAGTCATCTAATATGCGATGGAGGTAGTATTGATTATGGTTTTTTTGGTATAAACTATTGTTATTGTTGATTACTTAATTCATTATTTAATTAGTTTAATAGCAAATTTATTTTAATCAATTATTAAATGTGACTAATAATATAATTGCCAGCTCAGTTGCCAATTGCCATGAGGGCACCACATCACTAAAAGTGTCCATGTTGTATCCTTGTGGCACATCCACATCACAATTCTATATGTCCAATCATCAGCAACTTGACAAGAAGGATTGCTCCTACAAACGGTAGAAGCATTGGTCACTAAATATTTATTGAAATACAAATAAGATTTAATCTTGAAAGGTCACATAAATATAAGGACCTCAAACACATTTAACCCTTTATAATATTTTAACATCCATGATTTGCATTTACAAAAGAAAAGAAGGAAGAGATAACAATTTAGGTTCTTAGAAGTTTATAGGTGTAAATCCTCCTTCCTCTCTATTTCTCTTCTCTTTTCTCTCTTTTTTACCCTCCCCTCTTTTCAATCTCTACTAGTCCCTCCTTTCATTTTCTGCAGGAGAGGATTAAAAAAGGCCCAATAGAGGTTCATATGGTGTACGAATCCTTTGCAGCTGGTGTGCACGGCGCCACAGTTGTCGAGGATCCAAATCCGTGAAGAGGTGATCACACCTTACATGGTCATGCAAAGGTCTTCATGTTTTTTCACAATCATGCAACATTCTGCATGGCCTACAACCCTTCAACAGGGAGGGGCGAGCACAAGGTTTGACAGTGTAAAAATTGAAGTCCATATCTCCAACAATTGAATTCATTTTCCTTCAGTCATTAAGCCCATTTTCCGGATTTTCTCCCAAACTTTGCTGCTTTTCAGGATCTCTTCTCTATGTTACTGCTGCGGATAAGTGCAACAAATTTCTTTTCTGGCATCAATCATCAAGTGGAGCTAATCATTGATCCAACATGTAGAGATCCACGGAAACTCCTTTCATCCACGAGACATTATGAGTAGAGTATCCATACAAATGGATAGATTCGTCAATACTTATAAGGCACAATATTGGCGAGCTGAATCGTGCCGCTAACATCCTGAATTAGTTGAAGTATATGCCAGTTCAGTCTGGGATGCAGTCCTTTCTACAGCCAGCCACCACTCCTCATCATCTCCATCATCAATTGCCTCCTGTTAACACATTTATATGGAATGGAACAGATATTTAATAGTGTTCATGTGAACAATTAAGATAAATAAAACACCTTCAGAACAATCATGCTCTAAGATAATTTACTTTTACTGACATTGAGTTAGTACACACACACACACACACACACCACGGAAAGGGAGAAGGGTCATTTTTTCACTCCGTAGGGGTGACGGCAGGATTTTATCACACCCTTGCACCCACTTGTAAAGGTTTTCACCAGCTGAGCTTGTAGATAAATCACTCATTTGATCCTTACAGCTTCGATTCAAATTTAATTAAGCCCTATAGTTCAAAACATATTAAACGAAAGTCCCTGTAGATTTTAAAATCTGACAGTAAAATCAATCTAATGTATTTGAAAACACACTCTCTCCTGCTGTCTAAATAAAGGGGATGTGGTTTTCGTACCATTTCTAAATAAAGATAAAACGGAGACTAATGACCATTTTACTGTAAATTGTAACATTGGAAAGCAGAACTGATACAGACTAACCTTGGTGCTTAGTTTCGTTGTAGTTTGCTTATTCTCCACATCCTCAACTACTTTTATGGCTTCTAGCCACCAAGAATCACATGAGTTGTCCTCAACAGTGTCTTCGTATTGTAGAAAATTGGGTTTGTTGTTATCATCAGGTTGATGTCCCCATCCATCATCTACTGGATATTTATCATCTAACATCTCAGATGAACCAATAGCAACTGAATGATTGGAGAACACATGAACTGGAATTGGTCGCAAGGAAGACCGATAACCTCTACAGTCAGGATCATGACATTTTTGATAATACACTGCCTTTCTTAGATCAACAACGTATATCACTGGACCAGAAAATGATCAAATGTATTAGTAAGTTGCAATCAGATAAAAAAGAACATAGTAAAATGAGAGACAATAAGAAACACCATTTCTTACTGCAGACATGAGATAAGTCCGTTGACATGCTAAATTTACAATCATAATCATATCATCATAATAAAAGGAATCTCAACCCAAAAAGTGAAAACTCAATCAAGAATCTTTAACATTCAGACACGGCCAAAAAGTAGTTTCAGGAGAAAAATAAGTGCATAATGCATACAAAAGTAAAAACTTCCAGGAGATTACCATTATTGCTTTTATGCTGTCTGCCAATTCGCTCGCAGTATCTATTTTTTGTCATGCTGTAGACCATCAGTCCAAATTCAGAGAATAAATACCAACTATGAATTTTTCCTATATATTCAGCAAAGTAACACAGTCAGTAGAATTACACTGAAATCTCAAGATAGGGAGATAAGAAGTTTTGTTCTCTTATAAAAATAAATAAATAAACAATGCAAAGGCACAGGTACCCAAGTGTTTTTTATGCGGAGAAAAAAGCAAAAAAGTTCAGACTAATGAGATTTGAAAGAACTTTTGTTCTCACAAACATCTCTGACTCCAAGCCCAAGGGAAAGTGGGACGAAGCTGTTACCAATGGATATCATGGGAGTTTGTGAGAATAAAATACTTTCACCGGTGCAAGTATTGTTACTGAAACTGATAACAGTAAAACAAAATCACACTCATTTAGTTGTTCCATTTATTGTTATAGAAACAAGTTTTGACAACAATCACCTGGTATATTCCCAACAGAGGCAACCGATAATATAAATTTGTCGATAAATGGGAATGGCGACTTTCCCATGAAGTATGTTCCAGAAAAATCACTTGTGCAAGTATTCAATGTAAATTCTGGATGAATTTGGACAGAGTTTCCAACATTATAATTCAACTGTCAAAGTCAAATAAGCAGCGATCATTAATTTAAGGAAATTAATTTTATAATGTTGAAAGATATGACAACCTTAAAATTAAACTGAGAAGAAATAAATTAGATGCAATGGAAGTTTATAAATTTAAAGCCCAAAAAACCTCTGTATCAAAATGCAGAGTCTTCACACAATCTAAGTCTGGTTTGCAGACCAGAAGCTTTCCGCAATCAACATCCATGTTGCAGATCAAGGAAGCCATGAACATGTCTTCTTCACTCTGTCACTTAAACACCAAAACTGAAAAATAACTAAGTGTCCGTTGGGTAATACAAATAAGCTAGATTATAGCTTATTAGATTAGCTTATAAGGTTATTTGATAAAACAAAATGTGTTTGGTAAAAGATTTTCTTACAAGCTTATAACTATTTTTTGAGATGCTATTCAAAGTAGCATTTGAGCTTATAGCTTTTTGTATTTTCTCCCATTTTAACCTTTTTATTTTTAGGGTTAAATATGTTTTTAGTCCCTATTTTTATGTGAGTTTCAAATATTAGTCCCTACATTTTTTTTATTATATTTTTAGTCCCTCACGTTTTTGCCGTTTGCATTTTTAGTTCCTACCGTCAATTTTATGTGACTTGGATAACGGAATCGGCCACATAGGATGACACATAGATGCCATGTCATTCAATGCAAACGTATCATCCTACCAAGTATACTGCAGCCCATATTTAACCCTTTTTTTTATATTACTACTTCTTATTCATTCATTTTGTAAAATAAAATAACTGAGCCCAAGTATACTGCAGTTAGCACATGGTAATGTATATATTTTTGGCTTTCTTTAAATAGAATATGATACTACAACTCCTATCTGTCTTCAACAGGAAATCTTTGATTCTCAGGTCAAGAACTAACAAAAACACATGCCATAATCCTTTCTAATTGACAAAAAAAATAAAATCAAATGGTGACTGATTATTCCCCATTTTTCATCTTCCAGTCGAGTCCTATTCTATTATATGCAAAGAGTAGTCCGCAATACTGACACTACTTATTCCAATTTACATATTATTATTATTATTATTATTATTATTATTATTATTATTATTATTATTTTTATTATTATTATTATTATTATTACTTCTTCCTTGATGAAAAGCCCTTCTTGATAAAACTATTTTGATGGTAAAATTTGAAACCACGATATTAGGTAAGAAAAATGCCATACCAAGTTTTTGCATTTAAATCTCTCTGTTGGCAAAAGAATTGAACTTTTTCCTGCCTTTGAAGATAGATGAAGACGGAAACAACGATTCCGAGTATATACAGCGGTATCCACAAAAAGTTGGTAAGCGGATTCATCGGTACTTGAATCTTTTGCTACAAACAATTTTTCATAACGTTTATCTTTCGCCCTTGCGTTTAGAATTCTTGAGCATATCTGTCAATATAATCAATAGTTGATACTTCTACAAAAGAAATACTACAGATAATATCAGCTAGTATAATTAACATTTTTCGTAAGTAATTTCAAAGCATTAAAAATTTACTAAATTAAAAATATTTATAAAATGACTCGTTATGTGTGTTAGCTGAGTAAAGAAAATAATAAAGATAAATTAAATTTCTCTTTTATTCATGACAAAAAATACCAGCAAGTGAGAACAACAGATAAAGCAGGAAAACAACTCGTAGTTCCCACTTCCCAGAAAAGCAGGAAAATCTCTCTCTCTCTCTCTCTCTCTCTCTCTCTCTCTCTTTCTCTCTCTCTCTCTCTCTCTCTCTCTCTCTCTCTCTCTCTCTCTCTCTCTTTCTCTCTCTCTCTCTCAATAATTACCCTTTTCAAGTTTCTATTCCTTTTCATTACTCTCTTCCATTTCTATAATTAAGTCCCCCTATTTCTCTTTTACCACATGACCTTTTCTTTATCTTGTGAAAATCTTTCAAGGTCTCGGCTCATATGACTAATTTGGTCTACCAGTCGACCCACTGTAAATTTCTGATGTAATTTCCCATCAGAAATATGAAGATGAAAAGTAGTGGATATTCATGAATTGATAGGAAATCACCCTAATTCCAAATTTTAACTCTAGCTTTGATGGGAAAAGATGAGTAAACTTGGACTTACTTCTGAAACAAATGCACCTGCATGGGAGTTATCCTTAAAAGCAGCCTTTGGTATGCGAATTATTAGATGACGAGAGAACTTATCTACAAGTCAAATTAATAAGAAATTATAAGGATAAGGATCATTATACATGGGAAAACATTAGAATCCTTGTCATAGCAATACTCAACAATTGCTTCATTTTGAAAGCTAAAAATATATAGAACACTTAATTCAAATATAAAATGTGTAATTGGCTCAATGGTAAAGTCCCTTAGTGCTCCACAAAAGGACAAGGGATTGAATTACCTATATGGTGCAACTCACACCAATCCACTAGCACATATAAGGAATTATAAAGTACTGGGGAGAGGGTCGACTAGATAAGGCATGCAATTATAGAACCAATGAACAGATGAACACCAGTTTTCGTGTGGTAATCAATATTTGCCAAAGTGAAACTTTCAATGCGAGTGTATGCAGTTCAACTATAAATTATTCCCTAAATTACATTTAAGAAACAATAAATAAAAGAAAATTTAAGAGAAGATGGAACCGAAAAAAAAGAAGGCATATAAGCAAACATAAAAATCTTATTCACTACAGGTTTCAGAGCTACAGTTTACAAATGGAATAGACATGAAGAAAAGCCAAACCTTCAGTTGAAGAGTCAAGTTCTACAATCCAATCGTGGTCTCCATGGATTTCATACTTTTCATGTAAGGCTTCTAGAACTATTGATATCAAAAGATCAACCATTTCGTCTCCATTCTTTCCTACGTTGACTCTTTGATTAAACTCCAAATCAAAATAAAGGTGACATGGTAAACCCTGGGAGCAAAGGAACTTTTAAGACAATGACAATCGCTCACATGACAATGGAACGGCAGAAACATTTTTACCGTGAAATCAGTGAACACAAACATACAAGATTATTACCTCTTGAATCACTTCATAATGATGACGGAATTTGGAATCCATGTTTTTGTACCTGAGTACAGAACTCAGCAATATGAATATACAAAAACAAGGATCTTAGTCATAACTAATCAGTCGAAAATGATGAATCAGACGAGAAAGAAAATTATACGAAGGAGACCTTCGCCAGAATTCTGTATATGTAGACACAAGGAACCTTCTCGTGCCATTGAAGTGATCTTGATAACTAAAGAGATGGACATCTTTTCCTTTGGCAAAGTTTATTGCTTCATCCTGCCTTGGGAATGTACACCATACTTCCTTCCTAGAAAAATAAAGCTCAAGTCATAATCTGATACATTAAGTACAAGAAAAATAAACAAGTGGAAATAGTAAACGGGTAGAAGCCAACTTCGGAAAAACACCTTAAGTTAACTTTTTTTCTCTGAGTGAGATCAATACGTATCTCATGCAACAAGCGCCATAAACGGGTCGGTTTTTTGGGAGGCACACCATGAGGAGAACCATAGAATACAACTGGTGAGATCTGCTTCCGATTACTACAGTTTTTGGCGTTAGCTATTGCTGATTTAAGCTGAAATGCAAGAAAATTTAGTTGACACAAAGATGAAGTATGAGCCAAGTAGCACCGGCAATGATCTTGTGCATTACATAAAAATAATAAAATATAAATGTAAAGAAACAAATAAAACAATAAAACCATAAGATGACACAAGATACATACAATTCTCATAGCATTTGAAGACAACTAGTAGTAAGGAATAAAAGCAATAATTTGACAACAATATTTTTAATTTGTTCAGATTGTTTGGATAAACAGCTTAATTAAGAACTTACAGCATAACCTTAGTATATAAGTTCTTATGTATCAGCTATTTGTATAACAAAATATAAAATAAAGTTTTCCATATACACTAGAAATTGTTTTTATAAGCTATCATGGAGTGCTTAAGGAAATAAGCTCTAAACAACTTATAGACAAGTCATAACTTGTTTCCACATGTTCTCCCAAACAGTCTCACATGTAGTTATGCCAGTACATAAGCTCAAAAAAGTCAATCCACACAAACCTTAAGGGTTCGTTTGATCTGCAAAAAGTAAATACTCGACACAACAACCCAGGACAAAACAACACAAGACATTGAACAACTTATTGTCTTATATGATGTTTGGTGGACAAAATGTTATTTATTTTTCATTTTTAACAACCGGTACTTGGGACCAAAAGTTGCCCCCCAATTTAACTTAATCTCAGAAACAATTTTAAAACAAACACAATACAATCGAAGTTGTCCAGTCCAGTCGCAGCAGATCAAAAAGGCTCCCTTAGGTGACTCATTTTTCTTCCAAAAATGTCGAAAAACAGAAGAATTAAGTATTAATTAATAAATTTAAAAATGCCAAAAACAGTTTACTAATAGAAATAATTACTTTCTCAATAGAAGATTCCACATTTGTTGTTTTGATACAAGATAACGGAGTTTTCTCTTCTCCTTCCATTGATCCCTGATTTGAACATTCCGCTGGTGACCCATTCTTTGGAATTTCCTTCTCCAAATTCCTTTTCCTTCTTTTTCTTTCAATCAAAGCAGATTCTGAACAAACAAACCATAATTTTTTTCATCAATTTTTTTTTTCATTTTTAATTTCACACTCAGCAATAAGAAAATCATCAAAACTATTTTTTTAACACACAAAAAGAAATCAACACTATTAATTTACAAGAAATATGAATCTTATAGTTTCCTAGGGTTTGTTTCAAATTTTTATCGAGAAAAAGAAAATTGAAAGACTTACGAGGAGGTGATAAACCGCATTTGAAGCATGCGAACAAACGATCAACGTCGTTCATGATGTTGTTGTTTGAGGCTGATGACATTTCAATATTTTCTGTGAAAATGAGAATTTGAATTTTCTGATTCTGGAATTTTCAATTTTCTATCACACTTTTCCGTTAGGCGGGAATTTGAATTTCCCGAGAAATTTAGATGAGAAAATTACTCTTTAGCCCCTCATCGCATTCTTCCGAGAATTGAACTAATGTGAAATTACGAAATGACCCCTTTGTAAATTGAAAATTACAGCACCACCGACCCCTTCGAAACTGTGTCGCTCCGGCGGCGGCGCTAGTGAAGTTCTGCCACTGCAGACGACATCGTTTGACAACAACCAAAGCATCTAAGTTAGGTATTTGACTCAGTTACCATTATTCAGTTCTATATCTTTGATTTTCTCTCTATTGTATCAATTCAAGAAGCTATCGTCAAGCATTTTCATTTTTGCAGTTTCTAATTCACTTTCAATCGCAATGTCGAAGGAGAAAGACCCTACCAATTTGTCTCGCACCTTCAAATACCTTTTAGGTTTGCTTATTATTTTCAATACACATTGCACAATGTCATCATTGTTATTTTTTTGTTGTCAAGTATTCTGGTGACCAGAAATTCCAGGTGGATAAGTGGGATGACTGGGTTCGAACCCCGACCCTCTGCATAATGTCATCATTTTAAACTTCTTTAGACGTTGATAGAAGCTTGCAATGTGTGAAATTAACTAAGCTCACTAATTTAGGTGATTAAAAAATCAACTATGTGTGTTTGGTTCTGTTGTGACCAAAATTGATTTTGTAAAAATTGATTCTGATTAAAAATGAGTTATATGTAAAATTGTTTATGTTTAACCAAGTAGTTGAGGTCAAGTGGTTAATGAGTTCCCCTAAGAAGAATTGTTCGGGAGAATCGAGTTTGATTCGTGGTGGGAACAATTTTTGCCAAAATTTATTTACCTCGCGACCGAATACTGAATTACTAGAGCTCGCTTCCCCTAGGAACCAGAGGGTTAAGACAAAATAATTTATATTTGGATAGATTCATATAAAAGTGGATTGGACAATAAATTCAAGGCTAAAATCAATTGTAGATACCAAAAACTACAAATTCTAACTTCATGCAGAATCAGTTCTGGAAGGAAAATTAATTCTACCCGAGAATATCCAAACTTGTCAAACCCAATTCTATACTCTAGATATATTTTGACCCCTCCAGAAGTGAATTATGAGTTTAATTCTCCCATTATTTTGACCCCATGTTTTACCTGTTAAAGCTTTATGCGAGTTGCTGATTTTGATACATTTTTTGGATAACATGAATCCAGCTACTCAATTCTTGTCAAGAGGAATTCCATTTATATTCAATACATGGATTGTACGGCATCTCACAGAAAAAGACTATGCGGTAATTTTCTTCCGTTCCAATTTTGATTTCTGTTAATACTTTCTGAGTGTATGATTGTAACTTACACCTTAAAATGGAATTTTGTCCACTTTAAAGCGAGTTCTTCACTTTAGACGAGCTAGATTCCTTAAAATGAGGTGTTTTCTACTTACTTTTCCAATTGTAATGGTTCTTTTCATTTACTTGTATTTGTTATAGCATTAGTGATTGGTATATGTTTTTGTTGTTTGCTTTAATTCTATACTTCTTTATTTGGATGTCATTCTTGGTGTATATATGTACTTCGTTATCGTTCCGAGTTGCATGGTAAACTTATTTGATAAAAATTTATATACCATGATGTTACCTTTTTTTTAATTTTATTTTAATGCAGATGTATGCAGTGCAGTTTCATCTGTTTGTCACATGTGTTTTATTTCTTAGCCGGGAGGGTTTCCGACGAGCATGCATGCGGATGGATATGAAACGGTGTTCCCTTATACTATGCTAATTCTATTACGTAGGAATAACTATGCATTTAGGAAATTATGTTCAACACTGGTTTGTCAAGTTAGTTTGTGTATTAGGAATATAAACGTCGTTAGTATATTCTCATTGTTCATTAGACCATGGGCCTTCTATCTTGTATGTACTTTACTCTATTATTGTACTCGGCCTTAGTTTCTGTTAAGCCTGCCTTCAACTTTCACATTTCAACAGAATAACTAATTTATTGGAATTAGTTTCATGCAGTTTTAACTGCACTGTCTGTAGTAGACTCGGTGACTCGCTATATAAAGAAACTCTTGTACACTTCATCTTCCATGGTTGATGATGATGGGTTTATAATATATATTTCCAATGCTCTTGCACATGCTCCATTATAATATATATTTTCATATTATAGTGATGGTACTTCAATTGAAGAAGATGTCGGGAGACTAATGAAAGTAGCGTGGATGAGTCTCCCACTTGGAATACTCGTTACCATTGTAGCATGCCTTTTTGTCTTCTGGTGGCAACAAATAAGTTATTTTAGTCCATATGGGCAAGCTGTCTTGATTAATGGTAATCCAATGAAACTTATTGTCATCTCTTTGCCTTTTCTTCTACTTCTATGTGCAATCCATGGCATTTCCCATAAATAATAAACAATGCATATACAACTCTTCATGTTATCACATATTGTGATTTTTTATTAATAAAGTTCACTTGTTATGCCAGGCTGTGCCTGCGTTTTGGAGCTTTTGGCCGAGCCTTTGTATATTCTTTCACAGAACTTGGTCTTGCTTGAATTACGGTTGATGGTTGAAACAGTAGCTACCTTCTCACGGTGCTTGACAATGTACTTTTTAATTGTCAAACTAACTGGAATGGTAAGAGCTTTTATATTTTGGTCATTACTTCCCTTCTCATCAAGCAGACACAGTTAATGCTTTTGCTACTATTGGACTAGTTTCTGTTTTCTAGTTACTGCCGCCTTTGCAAATTGCTGCAGTTTCTCTCTTTGATTACAAACATTTGTTCTAATTTATTTACAGTGAGACCATCAGACCAAGTATTATATAAATTTTTGCTTGTATAAATAATTAATTTGTTACATTCTTGATGTACTGAAGGCTGTTCAGATGAGTCAGGCATGCAATCTAATGACCCGGAGCAATTACATAAAGAGAAAGTTATAGAAAATAGAGAAGAAAAACTAAAATGAAAAAATAGATTATTTACTGATGATTTGGGATAAAAAAAATCTAATTGAAAGACTTTTAGCGAAGAGTTCTTTTGGTATTACATAGTAGTAATTCTTTCATTTTCAAATCTTGGCAGTTTAACGGCCAAGCAAAAGGACCTTCTAGTGCTTCACTCTTGCATTAGGGACAGTATGCAATAGTGTTGCTTCTTTCAAGTAATTTATTTCATTATTTTTTGAAAACTTGTTGCACTATTTCAAATATTTTTTTTATTTGTTTGTTTCATTTCCTTATCCGGCATTTTATAAGACCTAGTTTGTCAATGTGCATTGGATTTTTATGTACTTATAATTCAGAGTCTACCAAATCGAGTTTGGTGGACTGTGATAATTCTCCATGTAAGTGCAACTGATTTCTGAGGTGAATGACAATTTCCAGGAAAAAACAATCATATTTGCGCTGTCACAGTCTGCTTATGGAGCCTGCTTATTTATTGGTTATTGGGGCTATCTGGTTCTTTTTCGGAAATTTAGATATTCTTACATTTTCCCATTCAGGTATAGTTATTTTGTTTTTGGAAGAAAAGTCTCTACATGGTTTTTACCTGTTACTTTTATCATTTTCTCCTCCAGAAGAAGATGAAGGGAATTAAAAAAGTCAGACTGTTCATATTTTCATAAATTTAGAACTAGGCAGCAGTAGCTTAAGGAAAAAATTGTTTATTTTAGGAATTATATTGGCATATCTCTAGTTAGCTTTGTGATGATTACTTTTCTAGTAGTGGTCTTACAAGCTTATATAGGAATATAGTAGGCTAGATCTTCTCAGGTCATTACAGAGGGATCATATTTGCCAGAAGCTACTCGTTATTTTTGTTGATCATTGTGATTTTCTCTGTTTTGTATCTGGATGTAAGTCTTTAGCTTGCTGTCGGTTGAACCATGCTAAATTCCATGTCTATTTATCTTCTCCTTGTTGTGCATGATAGGCCCATTAAGTGTATGAAAATGGGTCCAATGAATCAAGTCATCAACCATATGAAATTGGGGAAAAGCGTGTGACAAATGTAGGAATGGTGAGAATAGAAAAATAACAGAAAGGGGACATGAAGGAAGGGATTAGAGAGGGAGAATATGGGGAATCTGGGTGAATCATGAGAGGGGTATTAGGGAAGGGAGGAGTAACTGTAGTGGCTTGTTTTTGAGATATTAGGTATGGTTTTGGCGTATATTTCAGTTTTCTTTTCCTTTTCTGCCAACTCCATTTTGAAAGGAGTAGTACTCTGCTCCGTTTTTCCTTTCATTACTGATTTTCTTCATTTCAGAACCATTAAAAGCAGATATCTCCTCTGTTTCAGTTCAATATAGGAACAGATTATCATTTCTTCTTAATTTTTGAGTCCATTGCTAACAATACACTACTTACCTGTATTAGTCTATTGTGTTATCTCAGAATGATGCCAGTCTTAACAAATCTTGTTTTCTAATTGTGATACACTTGTGGTTTTCTCATAATTGAATTCATGTATATATCGAATATGCTTTGCAAGGAATGGTTGAAACTTGATAATATTTATGAACTTTATTTTGTTCGATGTTTGCTTATTTATGTTATCAGTTCACACAATGCAGTTTATAAGCAAAAACATTTTGCAGAGAAGGAAAAGTTATTGCATTTGACCAGAAGCTGTCCAAGATGTGTATGCTGTTTACTTTTCAATCCTTTCGAAAGTTGATCCTTCAGGAAGGAGAGAAGATAGTGCTTGTGTGGTTTGATACACGTTATAATCAAGCTGTATATGGCGTCGTAGATAAATTAGGTCAGTATATAGTTTGAATAATTTTTGCTAGAAAGCTTATCTGTCGTATTTCTAAATCTTCTAAGTGAATAAAGAGAACTTCTTATTTATTGAGAAATGTGATACATGTTTGCTGTCTAAACACGATTTTGTTTTTAATTTTTTTTAAAAATACCACTTTTCAGGTAGCTTAGTGGTGAGACTTATCTTTTTACCATTTGAAGAAAGTTCATATACAACATTTGCAAGGTCCGCTTCAGGTTCTATTTCTCTCTTGTTTTTTTGATGTTTGAACCTTAAAACCTGAATGTCTTGCTCTCTTTGCAATTATTAATTGCTTCTACTTCACTCTTGCTTATTTCCTTTCTTTTTTTCTTCAGAAATTATAATGCATATATCTTTTGGTGTGCACATACCTCTTGTTTATTATTTTTCTCTTCCTCATTCACCGGATTGTGTTAGGTTTAATTGACTATCAGTCCTATCAATTATTATTATATCTCCAATATGCTCATTCTTTTATGTCTAATCATAAAGCTTACTGTTTTGGCTGGGCATATGGCTATAGTGAAATTGTTTTCAACTTTACAAACTGAATAATGTTTTTGTAATGCTTGACAGGAGAATACCCAGGAAAACACAAGAAATTAGGAAACTGCTTGACAGAATCCCTCAAGTTAGTTTTGTTGATTGGTATGTATTTTCATTTAATTTCATAATATGTGTTGGATACCGATTTATTAGTTTTCCTATTGTTAAGTACCAACAATTAACTGTGTTCCTTATTTGAAATAGATGTAACTTTATGTGTATTTTAGTTTGTATTTACTATTAGCTTTTGTAGTAAGCAAACTTAAGTTATGTATTTTTTCTCTCTATGAATGTCTTTTATTGGAAAAGAAATGAAAGGAAACTTGAACCTTACTATTTATGCGACTGTGATTTTATTTTCCTCTCCATATATGAATGTATGCGGTTTAATATCCAGTTATGTGCTTTGCAGGCATTGTTTTCATGGCATTTGGTCCAAGTTATTCTTATTCCCTCATTAGATTGTTGTATGGGAAAAAATGGAGTGATGGTGAAGCATCAACAGTCCTCCGCTATTATTGTTTTTATGTCATTGTTTTGGCTATGAATGGTAATTCACCTTGTCTCTTGTTGCTTAATTTTTTATTCGTTAACGACATTTATCATGGGTTATTATGACCAACATCTCATTTTTTATTCTACATATAATCTAATTTTTTTTGGCTCAATGGTTCTTGGGGCTTTATTTTGTAGATGTAGTAGGAATTAGTAAATTGAATATTAGTTTGGGTTGATAGTTAGGCATAGTTCGTCTGTTGTTAGCAACTATCAACAGAATGAAGGAAGCTGGGTCGGCCAACATATGTATTTTATATGGTTAGAATAAAGTGTAAGTGTGGAGGGGGAGAATACGAAACGCCCTTGTAGCAGGAAATAACTACCAATATAGCAGGTAAGGAGGGTTATAAATAATAGTTTGTATGAGGGGAAGGAGAGATGACTTTGATTGGGAGTATAAATGCTTGAAACCAGATAGATAATGTACCCACCAGGCCACCACTGTGCGTCAATCTTCTCCCATTTTGTCCGTTTAGCCCTGGCCAATGACTCAACCTTTGTGGTTACAGTGTTAGTAATAATATTATGTGAGAAACCAGAATCAACATTGGAATGCTTGCCTAAAGTATTTCACAGCAGATGGGAAAAGGTATGAAGTCCATCAGGTGCAAGATAGCCCTGTAGCAGTATTTTGTGATCGTCCTGAGATTTGACTATATCATTAAATGGATGAAAGTCAGAATTGACACAATTATCCTTTACAAATTGACCAGGTAATAAGACTCTCGATAATGGAAGGAACAAGTAATAAATTGTTTAGATGTAATTGAACATTATATTGATTAGGAGCATAGGAGGCTGAACCAATGGGTTTAATTAGAAGACCTTGTCAATTCCCCAGAAAAACACCCTCGTAGTTGTTGAGAGGGGCCTCATTGACCAGATTCTGTGGTTTGATAGCAATGTGATGAGAGGCACCGGAATCAAGATACCAATTTTGAGACTGTTGAACTGGTGCTGTATTAGCAACAAAGGCTTAGGATTGCTGTCCATTCCCCACATTAGGCATCTGTTAAGGTAAAGATTTGTTTGTGTTATTGCCATACCACTGTGATTTTTTGGGGCGCTGAAAATCGAGGAGGGCAAAACTTTTGTATTATCTAAATAGACAATTAATAACACATTATTCAACATAATACATGTGTTAAAATAGTAGCATTGCTGCTCATAGATTTGATTTACTCGAATGCGTAATGCATATTGATACTCATCTTTTTGTATAATGTTTCCCTCCTTGTTTCAGGGACATCTGAAGCCTTTATGCATGCAGTTTCAACAGAGAGCCAACTCAAGCGTTCAAATGATTCACTACTTGTATTCTCTTTGATCTCTGTAGTTCTGAATGTTCTACTAATAAAGCTATCTGGGTCAGTTGGCTTGATCATGGCAAATTCTCTTAGTATCCTTTCTACCTTCTGGTTGCCTGTGCAGCAATCCTGACAGTTGCTTATTTTATGCTATTCACTGTTTTCCTTCCTTATGGAAACCACGTCGATGCTCATACACATTAGGATCATCCTATTTGTTCAACCTATGATTTCTCACTTTTAATTTACATCATTTCATGTGAATGAAAAGTTTTCTTTCGATTCTTCACCCGACTAAAGATATGACTTTGAGGATTTTATATTCTGCGATGTTCATAAAGGAATACTTCAAGGTATGACAATTGGCTTTAATTTGGTTAACCGTAATTTGATGCAAATATTGACACTGGTTTTCATATTTTATTCTTTCTATTTTTCCACAGGGATCTTCCACTTTTTCTTTTCGTGGCTGCTTGCCTTCAGGGTGGATTATTCTGTTACTTTCAGGTGTAATCACTCTCGTTTCTGAGAATGTATTTTTGGACCAAGATAATTTCTGGCCAACATTTATGATCCATTTCGCTATTGGGCAGGCTTGCTTCTGTGTGTCATCATATGTGATGTATACTCTCGTTTCTATTTATTTCGAATTCTAGGATCTTCTGTTAAATATAATTGTTTACTTTCGGTTTCTTCTTTGTTAACATACGTTTGTTTTGATCTTTTAGTTACTGTCGGGAAAAACCTTTCATCAAGAAAATTATTCGCTTTCGCGATCACTCTGACTGATGAATTCTGCAAGTTAACTGTGAGGCAAGTTTTGTTCCTTTAAACACCTAATTTCTTAAGATTTATCCTTGGATATGATAAATTAGTATATTTCTTTTCTTTTGCAGATAGTGGAAGATGACAAATTATTAATTAGTTTTCTCCTAGAGGACGGTATGTCCCAAACTAACAACATAAATTATGGTACCTGCACAATGCTACTTATTCCATATTTTTGTCAATTAAACTTGACTTAATGAATATAAAATGACAGTGAATTCTTCATAGTTTCTTCTTTATGAACCCCGAAAATTAAGAATCACAAATATTCTTACCGAAAATTAAAATTTATAAATTCCAAGTCCCAATTTGTTGTCAGATCGAATGAAAAATCTTACTCTTAAGAGTCTCTCAAGTCTCAAAAGTGTCTTTCTATTCAAGCACCTTTCAATCAATATTTACCGAAGAAACTGAGAATCTGCTATGGTGGATAAAATGCCACTTGATATAGTTTGTCAAAATTTAAGACCATGACTGGTTCAACTTCCTCTGTTTATCAGAGCGGAATTTTTCGCAATAGTTTTAGCATACCTACAGGCTACAGGCTACCTTAACATTTTGTTAATTTCTCTTTTTGTGGATTTAGTTTATGTCCTCCACTTTCTTTGTACTTTGATTTTCTCCTTATATTATTGTTATTCTTAAGGTGTGCTGCAAATGATTATTATTTTCAATTTTCAAAAACAAAAATTGCTGCTCATAGTATAACAAGTATAAAATTCTATGAAGTATATTTTCTTAAAAGATTTTCAGTATATATAATTTACATATATTTAACAAGAGACAGAGAAATTAAACAATTGGCACGAAGTTGTTAGCATAAAAATTTGAGAGCTAGTTAGCTTTAGTTGGAAGGAGAAATTGGTGAAGTAAATGTAGGTGTTGAAAATCGAACTCGAGATGCATCTGAACTTCTCCTTTGTTGATGAGAAGTTGAAGCTCTTTTGGAAGAACCTGATGTCCCTCTTCTTGGATGTTGCAATTTGATTGTGATACTGAAACAAGATATATAGCATAAAAAATCTAAGACTATGATAACTAAAGCAATGTGTTTAGGGAATTATAATATAGAAATTGTACTCACTTTTGATGGACATCAATATATTGATCAGTTTCATCCAATATATCTTCCTTGAATAATCAAAACAATTATGTATTAGCATCATTACTTAAAATGCAGAGATAAAAAAAAGAGTAGTAGCTGCATTATTCAAGTTAATATTAATTAACATCAACGGTATACTTTGTATCACCGACACTTTGGTGTCTGGCACAACATATATGAATACATTTAATTAATGCATTTTCTCAAAGTATTACTATAGTATCAGTGTGTTGGTGTTAGTGTCTGTGTTTTGTGGCCGTGTTTGTGTCGGTGATTCATAGTTAGTGTCTACTGAATTACTAATTATTTGTAGTACAAGGTTTGTGCAATGCTATGAAGTAGTGACATGACACCAAACATAACACTAACACACAGACATCGATAGTAGTTTAAGAAAATATAATTGAATGTAACCACACATGTCGGTGTTGTGTTTGACACCATTCAATTTGAAGTGTCGGTATATTAATTTGTATAAATCTGCAACTAAGTAAAATTGTTGGTTTTATCACTTTCAAGGAGTTCGATTTCTTTAAGTAAGATTTAAGTTCGAGTCTTGTGTCTAGAAAAATTGGCTCCAAAAGGAGATTTACTCTATTAGATGGATCCATACAACTCGACTCATATAGCAGAGAGGGTCTAGAAGAAGAATTTTTTTCATAGTATCTATGATAGACAGTAACTTTAACCTGAAGTAGCTCTTCCATGACATCTTCCAAAGTTATAATCCCAACAACTTCCTCATCAAATAGAAGAGACTCCATATTCTCTAAGGATATACTTGTGTCATGTTGTCTTGATTTATGCAGTGGATCTGAGTCACTACTCTCTTGAAGCATGGCATTCTTCAATGTTGCACTGTAATATTCTGATTCTTCTGATGCCTCAGTTGAGATGCTTATATAATCATGCGGTAAAAATGTGCCAAGTCCTGCAGTCCATAGTTATAAGGTTAGATGTTTTTCAGAACCAATTGTTATAAAAGTATGTGTTTTTTTATGCATAAGTTATTTAGGATGAAGCATATAAAATGCATTAACATTTCAAACACTATAAAAGTGTGGGAAATGAGGAAAATCTATAGGCCTGTTGTACTATATACTGGAAGCCTGAAATTTTTTATGAATCAACTACGGTCAATGTTCGGTGCAACAAGCTATAAAATCGTCAGATCAAAATAGATATATTGTTCTAAAGATTGCTGCACTCGTGTGACGGCCTACTGTGTTTCTAAGTCCATCAAAATTGACTTTAAACTTTGGATACCATATCAAAAACCTATTATGTAATAAACATTAACCAAAATGTTATATGTTCTCTTATCTCAACCTTGCAAAATCAACATGCAATGTGATGATGACTGTTCAAGGTTTATGAACTTAACATTGACCAACGACACTCCTTAGAAGTAGAAGCTCATGATCCTCCTCGCCATTACGGTTGAGACGAGGACTTAATCGGTGTCAGTTCAAGAGAAACAAGAGCAAATCCATGAGTTCAGATTTAAGGCCATATATTCGTTTTTTCTTTTCTTTTGTTGAACTGACACCGATCAAACCACCTTCTCAGCCGGAAAAACGAGAACTGCGAACTTCTACTTTCAAAAGACAACTTTTGTAGTCACTGTAATGTTGAACAATTTTAAAGTATTGATCCATGGTAGACAACCTATTAACAAGGGCCACCATAAAATTTGCATTATAAGACAAAAATGCTTATGCCATAAAATTTTCTTATGTGAAAAATATACTATTCCATAGGGATTTGGGAAGCATAGCCAAGCTTCTTTATGTTATAGATTTTGAATGTAAATAATTTATGAATACATCACTTATTCATACCATCAGTATCAGATGCAGCAGTTCTTATCTTCTCTTTGAGGACAACAGCCATGTGACTTTGACCTTTCTTGAATTGATTCAGTATATCATATAGTGGCCAATTTTCACCTACTCTGTTAACCAAAAGTAAACATCATAAGGCATAAGTTATATACATTATACAAATAACTGTCTTCTTACTAATATTTTATTAATCAATTACAAAGAAAGCGTGCTCTGACAATCAACACGTGTTTATACCATTTGCATTTGACACTTTTGGCTTTTAGCACCAGAGGCGGTAGACCTTCTAAAAAGGATTCAAAAAGTTATGCATAGTAATATTATGTCGCCTAGGTCTATGAATGTAGTATTTCAAAGATTGGGTTTTGCGATACAAAAAGGTTTAGCGGCGCAGCTTGTTGCCCGTCTTCCTTTTATTCATGTGTAATTATCTTCTATATATATAAATTTATCAGTGAAAATTGATTAAAAAAAAATTAGTATTAAGATACTTAATTGTCATATTTCTCTATTTAATTGTTCCATTGAAATATATTTTTATCATCATGAAAAATAGGGAGAGAAATTTGATACCTTGGAACTCTCCTAATAGTCATGAACTTAATTGGTGTTTCATCTTCAGGACGGCAGAACATTAAATTCTTTACCTAAATCAAATGGTTTAAACAAGCATTTCTATTATATACATGTAGAAATATGGTTTAATTATAATGCAAAGTCTTTTAAATGTAAAACCATACAATACAATATAAACTTTAGTGACAAAGGTTAGTACTTGATGGCTACTCAAGTGGCATGTAAAATCATACAATGTTCTTTATCATTTAAATGATAAGATTAATTTTTATGTAGTGACAGTGTAAATTTTTTTTACACATGCTTTCAATCAAATACTAGATATCCGAGTAATTTGATTTGATGTATGTGTAAAAATGTTTTAACCATCCGTATATAGAAATTAAATCTTTTGATTGCCCTTATAGTATTGAGTTTAAAAGTAATGTACTGTCAATGTAAAACTTCATACATGTACCCACCCAACCGTTCATTGAACATTCACTATTGTAAATTAGTTTTGAAATAAAAGATGAATTGACAATATAAAATAGTATTATATTGAAGTCGAATAAACATCTTGTATTTAGTTATATAACGAAAAGATTGATAGTTTGTTATTGGATGACTCTGATATACAAGCACAGTGGTGTAATTGAATCTGAAAATCACAAATTCTCATCTAATGTCAATATAAAACTTATTTATGCATAAAAGCATGTCTCTTAATCTCATATTATATTGGATAAATGTTTTGCATATCATAAAAATGAACTAACTGTTTCAACAAAATTAAGTCCTTAGAATAATGGGTCCTAACAAAAGTTGCTATAAACTAGAATATATCTATTTGGTTGATTACCAAGATAAGACCAATAATATTTGTTTGTCTTGCAGAGTAGATTGGTATACGGCTGTGACCTTTGCTCATTATCATGCCCATTGTATGCCTATAAATAAAAATAAAAAATTGAATTTTTTAAAAAAAATTAAGTAATGCTTAAAAATCATTAATAGATTTGAGGGTCATACATGTCAAGTTTAGAGTTTATGTCAAGTGAAAATGTTTCACTTAAAGGTGTCATAGCATCTTTAGCAGTTTTCTTTGTTAAGTCCAAAGCTCCAGCAATTATTGTAGTTTCATGGACTGATAACTCTCCTCCTTTCCCTGCCTGATTATTATATAAACATTAGCATATAATAAAATTAAATGTTAATAAATTTCTTAATTGAGTAAAACAAGGTAATTAACCTCATTGCCATGTAAACTGACTAAAGTTTTTAGCTCTTCTCTTCCTAAAAGTGCAGTGTGTCCTTTGCCAAGAAGATAATCTAACAACTATCATAGCAAGAATTGTCAACATATAAGTCAAATTTTGAAAAGAATCAACACAAACTTTATCACAGAGTTCAGTCAATTATACTTCCGTCTCTATACTCGAAAATAATAAGTATTTGTTAGAACAACAATCTCGACTCTAAAGAAAACATATAAGTAAACACACACACCAAAACAAATGGTTTATAAAGGACTAAATCCTCCTTTCTTCACATACTAATTCTAATGACATGCACAAGAGCAAAAACAAGACATCATGGTTTTTTAAATCACTTAGAATCACAACGCCATTGAAAACCACGATGGCACAACCCAAATCGCAGTCACGAACATGTTTTTCCGCATCAAATTATGGCCATAATAGAGAAAATATTAATTACCTTACTAATTGGATATGCAACTGGGAAGAAAAGTAGGAGCAGAACTCGAACAAAAGGAGACATTGTAGCACCAAATCTTAAACCATATCGAGAATTCAAGGCTTGAGGGATGACCTGATGATATCAATGTCTCATGTGAGAATTTAAATAAAGTACATTCTTTATTAATATTAATATTTATGTATTAATTTTATTTTGTTTATGCACATATATATGTAGCTAGTGTGTATACAAATTAGTAATAAACATTGTAAAATTAACTCATCTATGTATATAGAAATTTCACCTCTGCAATGATACTGACAAGGGCAGCTGCAAGCAACACAGAAATCCATTCTGGGAACATTTCCTCCATAAGAACAGAAACGCCCTTCAATAGCACAAGTTTATTATAAAGTGGCCACATTAACATGACTAAATATCTTTAGACGCAAATCAAGTGCACATTAACTTAATAACGAATTGTTCAAGAGAATTTAAGTTTGATTTCTTGATGGCATACATAATTATTGATTATGTTACCTCCTGACAAAACTATGGATTATGACGGCCCTTTCTCCTAATTAAAATGAGAGGGTTTATGGTAAACAATAAAAAGAAGTTTAGGTACATTAGTGAATTTTTTAATATAAATTGAGTATATTTTCGGTGAATTTGGGTGTGTGCACAATGACCGAGTTCTAGGTTATTTTGTGCGAAGCTGAAAATTAATAGGGAAACATGCACAATCACAATAATTGAGCTCTCAAGTGTGAGAAATACAATACAAATAGAAGATAAATGAAGCAAATTGATATGTGTTTCACGCACCAATTTGCCTCATTTATCTTATATTTGCTATATATATCTCATATTAGTATTGTGTTGAGGCATGTTGTGCGTTGAGTGTTGACTATTACTTTCATGATGTATTTAGAGGTGTTATGCAATAATTTGCTCACAATCAATAAAAGTTGGGTTACCATTAATTAATCCCTAAAATTATAAACTTCGAGTAATTTGATCATAAAATTAATGAAATTCTTATTTAAGTCATAAATTTATTTTAAAATGATAATAAAATTGAAAATCTTCGATCAAAATTTATTTTTAAGCCATAAATTTAATTTCAATCTCAAAATGATAAATAATGCTCCTTAGTCTCAGTAGAATTAAAAAGCTGATGATACTTATGTTCTTTGAACCACAACACAGTTACAAAAGTCGTTACATATGTATGGTATTCTATGTTGCTACTGGTTTACAATATGAGCTTCATGGCATTTACAATGGTCTGCTTAGCAATGAATCAATGAGTTCAACGATGGTTATTGAATAAGATTCTAATGAATAAGAATTTTTTTATTTTTATTTGTTTTGTTGTTTTCAAAGTTCAATACAATACTTCTTCTCAAATTTTAAGTGCTTTATAATATCAATGAAATATTAATGTTTTTTTCCTAGGACATATTTTAGAACTATATAATATTTATTATCACCTTCTCTTCTATATTATTAATGAAATGTAATTTTGTAAAGTAACTTATTTTCCTATTCAAAATTAATTACACCTATAATTTGTGTGAAAAAGTGATTTATATTTTAGGACAAATTTAGTATTAATTATTGTGTTGCCAATAACACTCTTAACTATTTATTGCAAATAGGAGAATAAGTGAAGTGAGATAATAAATAGGTTAAATATTGAAAAAATATAGTTAAAATATTAATGGAAAAAGAAAAATAAATTTACAAAAATAACAAAATTTATTGGGTTTTTTTTTGTATGTGTAAATAAACGACAAAAGGAATGTAACATACCTCTAATGCCAACGATTTAGCCATGAGCAGGGTGCATAAAATCAAATGTTCATTCTTAACAATGGACATAATCTTCGCTGTATATAAGATAGGAATAAATATTTCAAGTTCCATGCAACCGTTATTTTTCTTCAATACTAACATAACATTTTCTTTTCATATAAAAAAACATAACAACTTTTTATTTGATAGAATGCTAACATAACTTTTTTTTAGGCCTTAAAGAATTTTAATATTTTCCGCATTTTTCGAAGGCATAAACTCTAATTAGATTAGAAGAGATTCAACCATCTTATTCTAGCGTTCCGGGTAACACACCATAAAATTCGATTTTTCAAATCACTTATATAGTATAATTTTTTTTAAGCAATATATTATAATTGTTGCATGGGGGTAATTTTGGAAAAATTGCAGGACTAAAACTTTTTTTTGACAATTCAAAAAAGGTGCAACACAACTTTTCAGGAGATCACCCATCCTAGTACTACTCAGGATTAAAACTTCATTTTTAAAATTTTTGTAGGGATCAAAACATGTCACTTCTTGTCAAAAAAAAAATGTTACTTATGTTTTATTGGGATAAAAAAAAATTGGGTTCAAAATTTGATAATTTATAGAAAAAAAAAAAACATTTAACACTTTAAATTTTGTGAAAATTTTAAGTTCAAACCCAAAACCATTGGATATCAACATCAGTGTAGCTACAAACTGAACTATATATACTTATAAGAATAAAATTTTGTCCTTTATTTTATTGGGTTACCATAATATTGGTACGAAGTTTTCACCGCCGTTAGCGATGATTAATCTCCATCGGAGAATCTGTAGAGTACATAAGGTGGGTTCTCCCCTCCCAACCGAATTAACTTTGTCCTTTAATTTTATTTAGTCAAATAATGATTTATATTTCTTTTGAGAGGTTTAGTAAGATTATTAAACTATATTTGTGTTATGTTATTTGTCTTTTATATATCTTCTCTGTTTTTGGAGAAAATTACACTAAGAAGAAATCAAAAGACATACCTGCATTTTTCTGGATTTGAGGTTGTCCAACTTTAACAAGAACTTCAAGATCAACTTGGCTAAAAGACAAAAGTCCTAAAGCAAGTGCTGATGAAGTTGCAGCAAATATCATAAAAATCCAACACATTAATACTAGAAACCAAAAATGAGTTCCACAACAATGTTCATTTTCCTTATTATCATATGAACTCATATTAATTTCTTTAGAATGGTTGAAATTAGAAGCAAAAGAAAATATCAAAGACATATGCAAGAATATTGCTATATGGAATGTATATCAAAATCAAAAGTATATATAAATATTTGTATTAAGCCTGCAAATTGATAAAAGGTCCCAAACTAAAAATTCCTAACTCTTTGGAAATTTCTAAGAGGCAAAGTTAAGAGATTAATTAATTAATTCAATAAATAACTATTTAACAAAGATAGAATAGTGCCTGTCCATATACACCTTTGTAATCATTTTCATCAAACATGTGTCGTAATTAAAATTTTGTGACATTGTCGGTATAAAAATTAACTTTAAATTGACGACCAATAAGAATGTTCAATCTTCCATGTTATATAGTTAAAATTAAATTTATAAAAGGAATTTTCTTACAAATTTATCGATATTGGTATTTTCCCATCATCATATCATATTTCACGTCGTTTAAAATATATTGCATCGTTAATTTATAGTTAAAAAATATAATTGGGGGAAAAAAACTGTCAAATTTTAAAATAAAAGAATTAATATTTATTTAAAATTATGCTACCTCCGTCCCATTTTATAAGAACTCATTTGATTAAATGTACTATTTATATGTTTTGCTTTGACCGTATTTTTCTAAAAGCCTATAAATGTAAATATCATCATATAACATCTTGTTTGATTTGTTTCGAGGAGTATTTTCTAAATATCAAATTATACATTGACATAAATCAATGAATTCTAATATTTTAGGATGGATGTAGTGTAATTTAATGATGGACCCGGATTTTTTTTTAGTTTTAAATTGAAACAAGTGTACATGTCTGCATGTTGGAAGGAATGAATTGACAGAACATTCTCCTATATATATAATTTGTAGTTGACTTGGACTTCAAATTAAGTTTTCAGTGAAACCAAACGGTTCAATTTAAAATGAGTTTTTTATGCAAATAAGTAAAATTAATTAAGTACTAAAGATGGAAAGAGCTTATAACAGAAAATTTGATGAAGTCCCAAATTTGATTTAAGAGCTTATAACAGAAAAGGAAACTAAGTAGCCTAAAGATGGAAAGAAAAGAAGCAGAGAAAGAATGCAACATGGGTCTTAAGCCATGTTTAGATAAACAACTTAATTAAGTACTTATAGTATTAAGCTATTTCTATATATAAGAAAATAATAAAGTCAAACTTTTGTCATATAAGCTATAAGAAGTTTTCATAATCTATCCTAAAGAGCTTATGAAAATAAGCTATTTTCATAAACTCTTCTGTTTAAACAGTCTCACAAGTCACAAATACCTATATCAATAATAAACTCAAATAAATCAATCCAAACACGATCTTAAATGCCTAGAACTAAGGCATCGATCTTAGAAGGAGCACTCCTACCACTACTAGAAAGACTCCATTGATCAGAAACAACAATACTTGTTCTTGATGAAATTCCACAACCACTAGAAGCAGCAGCAGCAACACCACATTTGGCCACAATCCTTACACTCTCAATCAACTCTTTAGTTTGTGACTCTTGTGACAAAATTTCCATTAACTTTTCAGGAGTTATACACAACTTCACTTTCCAAACCCCAATACTCTTACTACTACTATTAGTCTTTTTCTTAATTCCACTATTACTATTAGTCCTACAAGAGAGAGATTCTGTAGAAGCTCTTTTGAGCAACCCTACACCTTGATAGTATTGATAATCCAATGACATCCTATATGGTGCCGGGAGAGGAGTCATAGGAACACTTTGAGACCTAACATGTCCTTGTCGGATCATCTGACTGTCGCCGCTGGTCAAAGCGGCGGCAGAAATAGAAGGATAGTCAATTTTTTTGTAAGATGGCAGGACAGTCATAGGCAATAAATAGTATGACTGTCCTGCCACCAACTCGTCAAATTGGGAAAGTGGTTTGGAAAATTGGTCATTGGTTGGGAATATGGCATGACCTTGGAATTCATTTGTGATGAAATTTACTGCAATTGGAGGATAGAATTCCATGATGTTACCATCTGATGTTATGATTTTGACCAATGTGTCATGATCTGACATTGGACCCAACAAGCAATTTCCCATGTTGGATTATAACTATGTGTGTGTGTGTGAAGTGTTTTCTTTTGATAATGATGATGTTGTTCATTGTTTGTATTTATGGTGATTTGGTGAGTAATTTGATTGGAAGGTATTCAAGAGCGGGAAAATTGAAGTGATGAAAAGAGAAAGATGTTCTTTTGTTGATTCTTCTTCTTGGAAAAACATGCTTTGTTTTTAAGGAGTTGGAACAAATATGCTTTATACCCCATTCCTATTACTTTTTATTATTTATACATTATTAATTTATAAATATTTTTCAAATTACATTGTGTACATTCTGTTGGAACATGATGCGAATTATTGGAGAAAAACTTGGTATAAGATATAAACACAAGTGTTGAAGAACTAAATGTTGTGAATTGAAAAATGTCATTTCTAAGTTCCATATTAGGTAGAACACAACTCTTAGAAGTGTTTATATACTGGAATGTGTCCTTTTGGGGTGTGTCCCAAGGGGTACCCCGTTTTGTAAACGGTGGACCAAACATTCTTTATTCTGAATATCACACACACGCGCGCCGCCGTTCAGCCGGGCTTGGGCTTGGTGATATATTAATTTTTTAATACTTGGAAGTGAAAAATAATTATTTTTTGCTATTGCGTGTCGATCCGATCAGTTTACAATTTCGCACATTTATTTTGTGCTGCGTGACCAAGTCTTGGACGGAATATAACTGTTACTTGCTCCAACTCAGCCAATAACCGAGTGCCTAGAAATCAGGCCACATTTGGCTTTGCTGGCAGATTAAGGCTCCCACTGATTCCTCCTCAACAGTTAAATTCATATCTCTATAAATATTGCTTCAGTTTCAGAATTTTCCTTTACAAAAATTAACTCTCTGCATTCCATTCTTCTTTCTCTCACAAATATTTTCTTCAGCTAAAATTTTATTTTCGTTCTTGTTGTTTCAGAGAGTGGTTGCTGCCACTTTGAATCGATATTCGTATATGGATATTGAACTGGTTTCTAAAACTTGAGAAATGTGTCTTTCTGTCCGCTTTTTCTTCTGTGCAGCTGAAAACGGTATTTGATTTGGCTGTTTTATCATGGGGACTTCACGGTTGTTTTAGAACTACACTGCACAGTTTCGAGTAGTTCCGTGAAACGTCTTAAAGAGAGCGTATTGATCCGCGACTCGGCCAATAATCTATTCGTTGCTGTTTTTAAAAATCGATTTTATTTAATTTCGAAAACTTCCATTTTTAACACATTCTTTTAACATTATTATTGTTTTTTTTTGTATTATTTCTTGATATTATTTTGGTGGGCCAAAAAATATCAAATGACATTTAAGAACACTCACTCAATTTTACTCCAATGCAAAAATTATAGTATTTCCATTCATAATTTTAATTATTAGGATCCACAATTTATCAATTTTTGACCTATATATGGTGTTCTTAATTGTTATTAAAATTTTAGAACATTGTATTGAAGTTGCTCTGAATAATCTCATTTGAATACTTTGAGTTTTATGGCTATTATTGATATTCAGTCAATTTGTTTCAAAAGTACATAAAGTTAGTTATTCGTTCTATAGTATTTGGATTAGAGTTGGCAAAAGCATAGCTAGAAGGATAAAGAATGCACTTCTATATATTGTGCATGGTTTATTTAATCTTTCAATATCAATAGTTACAATACATAAAATAAAAAAAATAATAATAATTATGCTTCATATGTTGTTTTTATCACTTCTCTATCATATTCCATTTTTGTCACAATATGCTAGGCCCACTATATCAGAGAAGAAAGCAAAAGAACTTGAATATAAACCTGCCCATTTCTTTGGGCTTTTACTTTTTCTTTTCATACTTTTTTCTTTGTGCTTTGATAAAGTCATAGACGTGTCAAGAAATTAAAAATTAATTCAGTTGCCAAAGTTATAGGAAAAAAAAAAATTCACAACCATACAAGATGTTACTGAGAATGGTTTGATTTTGTTTTGTTTGAATTTTTAACTCACTATTATTTATAAATTTCGGTCAAATATAGTTGCAACTTGTCAAAAAATTTAAAAATAGTTCCAATGCAACTTATAATGGGAGGCCTTGGAACAATGCTTTTGTTTTGTTAATTTTTCTCTTCTCCTTCATGTTTCTTTCGACACCCTAAAATTCTACTTTTACTCTTATAATTTTCGAAAAATATTTTTTAAAATTGACATTTTCTTGGAATATGTTTTTCGAAATAGATTTAAAGAACGAATTAGTATTTTTCATTTCATAAAAATCAAATAAATCTCATTTTTATTGGGGACAAATTTGAGAAATACTTTTAAATTAAGTTTAAATTTCATGTTGTTGTAGATTAGTTGTATGTAATTTTCCAAATTTTTGTTGGAAGTTTTATTTTTATTAGATCAATAAGCACAAAGAAATTTAAATTAATTTTAAAATTACAAAAATAGAATTTGACAATTTATTTCTTATAATATTACGTACCTTCACTAATAGAAAAAGCTATAATTTTAAGGCAGGCTTTGTCACATGCATTGATCAACAAAAATTGAATTCCTTTCATGTTAATATAATTCAAGATTCACATGTTGTGTCTGTCTCATCTTTGGGAAGTCTTTGTCAACCTCTAAATAATTTTGTCTTTGCTTATATTTAACATTATGTCTTTACTATGTAATCTCCACCAAGATTCAGCTTATTAGCACATATACTTATATTTTTCCCCTATTTTTTCACATAAAAAAATTATTACGTCAATCAATTTATTTTTTGTTACTAACCTACCAGATCAATAAAATAAAACTTTTACCATAATAAAAAACTATTTCTTCACTGTACATATTAATTTTTGTATCAATTATTTACCTTTTACAAATTAAACAACAGTGAAGAGTGGAAATATTCATGTTGCACTTGGGCCCAATGATCAAAAAAGCATTAAACGTCAAAAACCGTAAGTCTACAAGACTATATATTCAAGTGCTCGAAATATCCATTTCTCTGAATTTGTAACATTGACGACGTTTAAACCGCTCTTCTTTTCAATAAATAAAACAAAAAAAAAAAAGAAATAGTGATAAAAAACTTATGCCAAATAATAGGCTAAGTTTGACCCTTAAATAGTTTTGACAAATCAAATTTAATTTATTTAAGCAAAGTCATATTCAATCCAACCTATCACCATTCCATGACACCCCATCTAATAAATTTTGAGTGACTCCCTTCCCTTGACTGTCAATTTTTGTTTCAAATATGTAAATTCTTAATTATAATTTCAACAATGATATTTTTGTACTTTATTCAACTTTGAAAAGCTATTGATTATTAGCCGCTTAAGCTATACATATTTTTGTACCTATCTTTTATTTCTTTCTCATTGTCAATATGTAACTTCACAAGAATTAGTCATAACAAAATCTCTTAAAATGAAAGCCTTTACATCCATTAATTATGTAGTACTATACTTCATACATCAAATATTCACACAATGCATGAATATGAATATCCTTGTTGTGATTATAATTTTTGGTTGTATCTAATTATATGTCTAGTGATTGTGTCATTGGCAGGCATTACATCAGGCCTAGCTTTAGGAATATTGTCATATAATCCAGTTGATCTTGAGGTTCTCATTAAAGCAGGCAGACCAAAAGATAAAAAAAATGCAGGTTGGTTGATTATCTAGATGTCACTACATTTTTCTATTTCTTAGTTGTATAGCTTAAGTCCTGTTTGAATTAATTTATTTGAGATTATCTACTGACATAAGTATTTGCCAGACAATTTAGATGGACTTATAGTAATGACTTACGACGTCTTCATAAGTTTTTTTCAACTTATTTGACTTGATTTTATATCTTTATAATTTATAAAAATAACTTATTGGATAAGCGCTTAATTATACTTTCTATAGGACCTAATTGGTATTGGTGTGTTTACTTTATATGCAGAAAGGATTCAGCCATTTGTAAATCATGGACATTTTGTTTTGTGTACTCTTCTTCTAGGAAAATCATTGGCTATGGAGGTATATGCATAATAATACATTTTTATTTTTTAAAATCGGAAAAAAGGAAAAATCATTTTTTATTTGGTCCATGGCATGTTTATGTGTCAGAGAAGGACACACGGAATTAATGTTACCCTTACCCTCAAAATACTCGAGTAATAATTGGGATAATTGTGGGATTAAATTCGCATAGCTAAACTTAAAAAACCAAAATTGTATGATTGTAATACTTAAGAGACTAGTTTGTCAGGAAAAAAACAAATACTTAAGAGACTAAAAAGTGATATTAATTATTTATATGGTTTTTCCTTCAATATTTAAAGTAAATGTTGTGTGTGCATTAAAATCTCATTAGAAGTCACAAAATTGGTGGAAAATGAGCAAATCAAAGCTTTTCCCGTCTCAGACGCGAGGCATCCACCTCGATTTCTGAGGCAGTATTTAAGCAAGGATGCTCTTATATTATATAGATTGAATAATGTTTTATCAGTTAGATAAAAAAGGGCCATATATATATGATTTTTTATTTTACATTGAAATTCCGGCATGCTGGTCATAGATGTGGTATATGATGTTCCAACATCGTGCCAACGTAAAACACAATGGACAATAGTATAAACAGTAAATAGCAGAAGGTAAAGAACACAGTGATTTGATAACCCAGTTCGGCGCCAACCGCAACCTACATCTGGGGGATACCAATCCAGGAATGTAACCAATAATCAATAGCCCTAGACTGATGACAAAACCCTCAAGTTTATGCCCTTCCCATCTAGCAACTCCCCTATTGTTTACAACCAAGGGTCTTAGCCTAGATCTGAGATGCACCATCTCACTTCCTCTTCCTTGTAATCCCAACAAGGGTTCTGACCAACCTATCAAAGGTTTGGGTACATAAAACATGTGTGAAGACACTCTTCAAGAAAACTATACTCATGTGAGTATACCAAAAGCTTCTATACTCCGTACCTAAAGGTTTTGGAGTGCAAACTACTCTAGCTTCTTACCTAAAGGTTTGGAAGCAGATTACAATAACCTATGTCCTAAGCTTGCATCAAACGATACAAGAAAGGCTCACAAATCTAAAGTACAAGGCTTACATAGACACGAAACCCTAAAAGTCTACATTTTGGTATATTGGTTTCGGTGTAGAAACTAGGTTTAGCTCCTTCCTTTAAATAGCCAGTAACATGGGCTTCAGAAGATTTAATCCAAGAATATATCCAACTCACAAATATAAAATAAAACCATATCTTTAAAAGATTTGATATGTTTTTAAAATAAATCTTCACCATAATTCCTAAACCAATCTTTAAATAAAAGATCTGTTTAGAAAATAAATTCTTTCTTAATGCACAAGCAAAGGACTGAAGAAAGAGAAAAGATCTTCTCTTCAAATAAAAACGCGCATAAAAGATATGCCAGCTCGCATCAGCTCGCGCGCACACAACAGGTTCCAATGTTGTAACATTTCATGCCACATCCTGCTTAACTAATTGTTTTACCAAAATACAGCCAACACAAAATAGTCAACATACATCATTGATCAAAAACTGATCCTAAATGTTTCTGTTGAAGGCACTGCCAATTTTTATGGACACAGTCATCCCAGCATGGTTTACTATTCTTGTATCAGCAATATTGGTGACTGTATTTGCAGAGGTAATGTTTTGTTTCAATAAATGAAGTTAATTACATTTGACATAGCCTTAATTCAATATTTGATCTCTTATGTTTATTTAAGATTTTAATTTGGTCTCTTATGTTTGAAAAGTTTAAATTTAGTCCTTTATGTTTATTTTAGATTTCAATTTAGTCATTTCCGCCAGTTTTATCACATGTGGCAGACAATTTATATACGTGGACAGACACGTGGACACCTGAATACTTGGACACGTGTCCAATTAAAACGGTGGAAACATCAAAACTGACGGAATGACCAACTTATACAAACGGTGGAAACATAAGAAATCAAGTTGACACTTTTAAATTATAATGGACCAAATTGAAACCTAAAAATAAACAAAAGAAACCAGATGTTGAATTAAATCTTTCTTATATAATAAATCAAGTTTTTTTCTTGAATTTAACTTATATCATACATGCATGTTCTTTCAGATTTTACCTCAAGCTGTATGCTCTAGATATGGACTTACCTTTGGAGCAAAATTGGCTCCTTTCACTCATTTGCTTCTGTTGATTTTCTTTCCAATAACTTATCCAGCAAGTAAGGTAAATAATATGTTGTGCTAGTAATTGAAATAATTTCAGTTAAGGTTTAATCGATTGAGAGTATGTACCTGAGCTCGAACTCTAGTAGCAACAATATTTGAATGGACTATTTACTTCTCGATTAAACTCTGGATTATCGAGGTCTACTTTCCCGAATAGTTAAGAGAGAAAAAAAAGTGGTAACACAAACATAAAGATAGATACAAATAGCATGTGGTTGGTCCAAATAATAAGTGACTCAGACACCTTAATAAAGTGGTTAGGAATTCAATAATTGACTTTTGAGTATAAGAAAATCAAGTTAAGTGTGGAGGACCCATATCGTGTGTCCAACAAATATCTCTGCAGATATTAGTTACTGCTAAATGATGGTGGATATTTCGTAATTATTACCTAGTTATAAAAAAATTAATATTTCTAAGTCTCTTTCTATTTTGGCAGCTGCTGGATTGGGCTCTTGGGAAAGAACATTCAGTTCTTCTTAGAAGATCAGAGTTGAAGACATTTGTGGACTTGCATGCGGATCAGGTTTTCCCCCTAATAGGACGAAGAACTTGTTTTGTTGAACAACTCAATTAAAAGCTTATAACATAAGTACTTATCATAAATATAACTTATTTCTATAACAAAAATAAAATAAAATTATTTTCTTATAAAATACATATGTTATTTCATAAGTTATTATGGAGAGCTTATGAAAATGTTATAAGCTGTTTTCTTAAGCTCTCTCGAATAGTCTAAAAAGTGCTTATTCCAATAAATAAACTAAAAAAAATTAATCCAAACATGTCCTTGATCTGGAACTGGATTTCCTGCGCTCTCTCAAATAGTCTCAAAAGTGCTTATTCCAATAACTAAACTAAAAAAAGTTAATACAAACATGTCCTTGATCTGGAACTGAATTTCCTGCTGATATAGCAAGATGTTGTAACAGATCAGGACTGTCCGGTCTAAATTGTACGGCTGAGATTGTTAGAAATAATTTAAAACTGTTTTAAT
This sequence comes from Trifolium repens, assembly GCA_030408175.1. NCBI lineage: Eukaryota > Viridiplantae > Streptophyta > Magnoliopsida > Fabales > Fabaceae > Trifolium > Trifolium repens. The sequence continues at coordinate 12,030,893 of CP125846.1, read as the reverse complement.
TTAAACCGTCTGATTAGTATTTAATGGTTAGAATTTGAAACTGTGTGAATTCTGTGTTGTTTTCAACGGCAGCGAATCTCAATCTTCTTGATCATAAGTTATAACTTATAAGCAAGTAAGCTAAAATATTCATATGCAGGCAGGAAAAGGTGGAGAATTGTCACATCATGAAACTTCTATAATCACAGGTGCTATGGATTTGACTCAGAAGACAGCTAAAGATGCAATGACACATATTACTGAAACTTTTTCTCTTGATATAAATTCCAAACTAGACATGTAATAATAAAATAAATCATTACTATATTAATTTTTAAGTCATGTATATAAATTTTCTTTTCAATCTTTTATGATTAATTGAAGTTTATTTTTGTCATTAGGCATACAATGACACAAATAATGAGTAAAGGTCACAGTAGAGTACCTATTCATTCTGGCAATCCAAGAAATATTATTGGCCTCATCTTGGTAAGTAATTGAAGAATAAAATATGATAAATGTAATGAATTTATGTAATTTCTATTATAAAACTTTATAAGGCTTGAATTTTAAACTGCATATGTTAGATGATGTGGCCGCAACATCTCAGTTGCGGTAAACCTATGATGCACAACTACTCTTCAGATTAGGTGTGTTCCAGTGTCGGACACGCGTCGATATCGGACACTGACAATTATGATTACACATAATTATGTCATTTTCTCAAATTATTATCGGTGCCAATATATCAGTATATGTGTCGTGTCCAATGTCTATGCCTATGTCCGTGCTTCATTGGAGCTCTTTTTGCATGGCAGCTACAACATCTGCGCACGGCCGTGGATGTGAACTCCATTAGTCATAATTGTCTGCATCATCAGTACTGTATGCAACAATAATTTAGAACTTTTCTTGAATTATATGAGCATCAATTAGTGTTGGAAAATACTCTGTCCGGTAACGGTAACAGTCATTTTCATACATATAATTTATCTAGTTTCGGTTATTTTATCTATCATCCGCTACTTTTTACCAAAAAAAGACCATAAAAAGATGTTTCAAACTCCCATTTGAGACAATGTTGTTACTTGCAGTACATTAGCAAATGTTCCTCAACATTGCTTATAATTTTAGATAAATGCTAACTGGGGCACTAGTTAAGGAACACAAATAAAGTAAAAGACATCTTGGAATTTGTGTAATCAAAATTTCAAAAGTGCATAAAGTGTTATTTTCTATACAAACTTACCTCTTTTGTTACCTTAACTAGTGCCCCGGGGGTACTAGTTAGCAAGACCCATAATTTTATCATGTATTCATATTCATATAGTGTTACTAAACTATTAATTCCTTTTCATAGGTTAAGAATTTAATCTTCTGCAGACCAGAAGATGAGACACCAATCAAGAATTTGATTATTAGAAAAATTCCTAGGTAAGACAAATGTTATCTTACTTAGACTCAAAATTATGGTTAGCATTATCTTACTATACATGCGAGCCATATCTTGATTCGATACTAAACAAAACCCAATTGATACGAATCTCTAGTGTGTATCAATTTGGACACTCAAAAGTTAGTTCATAAGACGAGTGTCCAACCACATATATATCTAGTAATCCAGGAAACTTGATTACTTGGCAATCTGAGACTCCGATACAATTTCAATAAATCGCATCTTGAATCCTGATTTGCTATATTGAATATCGGTTACGATTCATAAAATAGGTTTTTTGGTTCAAAATTTGAATCTCGATTTGATTATCATGCTTTGAATTATTACTAATTATATAGTAACTACATGATTTACAACAGGGTATATGAAAGTTGGCCACTATATGAGATATTGAATCAATTCAAGAAAGGTCATAGCCATATGGCTGTTGTTTTGAAGGGAAAAATGGAAACAGAAAGCAATGAAGCTCATGCTGTGGATTCACCTATATTTTTGAATATAATAACTAATAAAGAATCAAACCAAATTCACATTAATGGAGGTAAGGTAACATCTTACACAATTTATCCATATAGTTTCATATCAAATCAAACAACATATGCTATATTTGTCCCTAATTATAGGACCTATTCCAAAAAAATTAAACTTGCCCTTAATATAAGTACTTTTTCAAACATTTATTAGATTTTTTTTTTCTTTTTCAAACATACCCTTTATTAGTACTACTCCGTAATAATTTATTTTAAAAAAATGGAAAGTCGGAAATTAACACATTTTTTTATACAGGGTAATTTTATAAAATTTATACAAAACTATATACATTAATTACGCTATATATTTTTCTCAATATATTTGAAAAATTGGAAAGCTTCCTCCACTTATTTCCCTGCCCCATTGACATTTCTATTTGAAAACATATTTATAAAAAGGGAGTGAGATGGTATTATTAAGATGAATTAGTTCATTGAAAGTGTTTTATTTTAAAAAAAAAAAATGTTGGTTAATGGATTATAATAAATGGATAAACTATGTTTGTGAATATGGAATATGCAGAATCAAATTCTTCCTATGTACTAGAAATGAGTCAGAGAAGTTCAATTCCAGAATCAAGTGATGTGGAATTTCATAGTCCAACATTAGAAAATGTGATGGTACTAGACAATGATGTAGGACAAGAATCAAAGCAATGGGATCAAGAAATTGGATGTATGACACATGAGCAAATAATGTCACTTAATTCAGCTGTTATGCATGATGAGGCTATTGGTATCATTACAATGGAGGATCTTATGGAGGAGTTATTGCAGGTTAGCATAGTACTTTAATTTCACTCTTCAATAGTATTTTTAAGCATTTTAGTGACTAGACTCACATATATTAAGCATCGAGTCTAATGTAGATCTCTACATCGTAATATTGTTGCAGCTAAGATATTAACAAATGATTTGTTACTATAAAAATGACCGAGACAAAACGGTATCAATAGTCTTCTGTGACTTGAAAATCTACCCATAAGATGAATAAGTGGAGTGTCCAAAAATCGAACTTTAGCTCCTGCATATAAAATGTTATTATCCCTACCAATTGAGTTAAGCTCTTGTGGACTATTATTTTCCCATTTTAATAGAGTGAACAAAAATCACAAAAATTACAATATTAAACACATTGCGCTACGATGAATACTTTGCTATTACAACTGCAACATGAATTTTTTAGTAATTAATTGGTTTTTTAGTAGAAACAAATTCATTACAAAATTATGAATAGAGTTACAATTATGTAATTACAAATAAACAATGAAAAATTAAATTGTTATACATTATATAATAGTACAAATAATTTTACACTGCGAGGACTGAAATTGCAAAATCTATAATGGGACTATGACCATGTTTGTTTGGTCAACACCCTAGTGACAAGATGAATAATTGATGGATCTTGAGTTCGAATTTCAACCTCTATATATTATAATAATGTTCATAACAATTGAATTTTATTCACATGAAACACCACGCCACTATTTACGACTATTTACGACTTTCGGCTGTACTTACATAACTTTCTCAAATTTCTATTTATAATAATTCATTTTTTTTTTGTTATGATTATAATATTTTTTACCATACACCATTGATGCTGATTTTTATTTCTTGTTGTTTTGCTTTACAAGGGAGACATATTGGATGAAACTGATGAATATGTTCACCTTCAAAAGAAGTGAGTAAATTCCTATTGAATTCCCAATTGTATCATTTATTTCTAATTTTTTCCTTTACCTAAATAAAACAATAACAAATTTCTTGTTTCAACTTTTATTTATTTATTTTCAGCATTAGAATTAACCTGCGGCAATCACATAGATCACAATCAAGATCATCAAGAAGAACTTTTGGATCCAGTCGTCGTTGAACAACTTTCTAGCTAACAAATATTTGTCAAAAAAAATATTTACTTTATTGTTACTCTCAATTAACTAAGACTTCATTTGTGGATACATTTGTTACAATGTTATGCTTTTTATTTTTAGAATACTCAAAAAAGGCAAACATTAACAATTCCAAAATCAGTAAAAAAAAAAGTTACAATTCCAAAATGTTCTTTACTTATATTTATTTTTACTATACATTCATCTAAATTGTTATTAAGGCAAGTCTTATTACAATAGATTGATTTAAATGGTAAGGGATTTTAGTTCTATAAATAAATGATTAGAGTTTGATGTCGAAATTGTGTGTATGAAAGAAATTTAGTTTTTTTTTTTGACATATGAAAGAAATTTAGTTAGAAGGTGAAAATTTAACGTGCATGAAATGCTGTTTTTCTAGTAGTGTGTCCCACCATGAATATCTTTATGCGATTGTTGGAATAATAAAATTGGTATAATTTTAAAACTATTAATAAAAAATTGTTTAAATATATAAACTTGATGGAAAAAGGGATACATTTAGCTGAAATTCATAAATTATTGATTTGGTTTGATTGAAGGAATAAAATTCGAATTTAATTGATATATTTCAATGTTGATGTAATTTTTTATTTTTAAATTTACATTCAATCATATTACACCAAGTAGATACTTATGAGAAGCTAAATATATATAAGTGGCATAAAATAATAAAATCATTTTGTAAGTAAATTAAAAAGAAAAAAAAAAGTATCGTAAGGTTGTTATCTAAATTTGTATGACATTACACTATATATGTAGGGGATTGTGATTCAAACTCCAGACATTCCAATTATCCACCATATGGATGAAATTTCTAACCATTAGGATATTAGATAAAAAAAAGAGGGTTGGGCGGACCTATTAGCACACTTGGCGCATAATGGTCGTGTCTGTCTTGATAATATCCATCTAAGAAAAATTATCCACCCATATAATGAATGTGTTTCATCTGCTAAAAAGCAAGGAACTTGACAACTTTAATTATATTATGTTTGATTTTCAAGTTGTTTTGCAACTAGACAAATTGGAAGTTAAGGGACAACCATAAAAATTGAAATTTTTATACTTAAGTGTTTTGTAAATCAAAATCAATACCTCAACCAAATAATGCCCAACTAAGATAAGGCGATAATAGAACCATGAGTTTTCATTTCATGACCATTCATCAACATTTAGGATAAGATACATCTCACTAAAAATATCTCCACACAAAACCAATAACAAATAACCAATTTTCAAAACATTATCACACAAAAGAAACCATGAAAACTCTAATTTTTGCATCAAACCCATCTCTCCATTTCTCAAAACATTCTCCATTCAAACCAAAATTACCAATTTTTCACCCCAAAACATCAAAAAAGTTCAACTACAAATTAACCACATTGATACCACAAGCAAGTGCAAAAGGCTTCTCCAATACAAGAAAACCATCATCAACAAATAAAAAAAATAATGATGTTACTATCAACAAGAATCCCAACAATAAGGACAATGATGAAGAAGACGAGATTCCGACGGTAGTTATGTATAGAATAATAGGTAGAATATTGTTTAGTGTTTTAGTACCAATGGCATTAGGATTATCATTTTTACATCTTTATGGTGAGTTAAAGGAAAGAGAAATATGGAATGGTCCTTTATGGATACCATTTATGACAACTCTTATAACTTTTGGAGCTTCTGCACTTGGAATTGCATATGGTGTACTTTCTACTAGTTTGGATGCAGAAAGAGAAGGTTCTTTGCTTGGTTTTCAAGAAGTTGAGAAGAATTGGGTTGAGATGTGGCAACAAGAGACTGCAAGTGATGATGATTAAATTGGTTGGTACCATATATTATTGTACAACAATGTTTTATATATATAATCACTTAATTTTCACTACACCATCATGTTAATGTGTACAATTATATTGTAGTCAATTCACTTGAGTAGATGGTTAATTAAATTACTTTTAAAATTGCGATTTATTATATAGTTGGATTAACTACAATTTTAATCGTGAATTGAATTAACTATTTACTCAATCAATTTAATTAATCACATTTTGCACGTGATTTATCGGGCGTTACAAGTGTAAGAAAAAAATGGACGTTACAAGTAGTTTAAGTTGATATTTATAAGGTTCTTGTAATAGGAAATGAAAATTAGAGTTTCACTTTTGCTAGTGCTAGATGGATGCCGATCTTACATTTTCAAGTAGTGTTATTTTCCTCTTGTATTTAATATGTGTTGAATACTTATCGGTGGAATTTGTGTTTAAATAGCAAGACTCTTATTATATATATTCATTTTCTAGTCTCCTCTAAGAAGTGTAACAACTAAAAAGTTAAATCCAACATATGGGGACAGACCCACCTTGTGGGTTGTGTGAGCCATGACCTACCCTTAGTTTTGAAAAATAGTTTCCAATTTTTTTATTTATTACCATGATATTGGTACGAAGTTTTCACCGATGTAATTGATGGCATATATCCGTCGGAGAACCTATTGGGCACACTTATGGTATACACTACTCAGTTGTATCCTCATTGAATCTTAGATCCGACCTACTATGATTTCGATTGGGACGGTGATCACCGTGATCTTTGATACACCCCAAGTTTTTTTTCCTAGATTATCTTTTTTTCTTGGTGTAGCAAGAAGGAAACTTTGACGGTCCACTCTAGCACGAAGCTGAATAGCGTGCTCTTGCTGAATAGACATCTTAACTTTCACCGACAAATCTTTATTGTGACAATCACAATGTCATTCAAATTGCCCACAATGATTATCATGAGCGAACAAAACTTATTGAAATTGATTGTCACTTCATTAACCATGTTCTCCATGGCGGACTTCAGCTTATCTCTGTTGACACTTTTCATCAACCTATGGATTTGTTCATAAAACTTTGTCTCTTGGTTGCGTTTCCACTGTAGTGTCCAATCTCAAATTATTATTCTATCATTATTATAATTTATATTACATATAACTACATAAGGATTAACTAGCCTTTATGTGTAATTATTTTCTTTGTTTTCAATCCTATAGTATAGATAGAAGCTTTTGCTTGTACTTGAAACATACAATAAATACACAAATATTTCCCATATCTTCCTGAGTTTCAACACCAACATGATTACCATGCTTCAATCCATATTCATGAGCACAAATCATCATATCTTTGCAAATTCAATAGTTTTCTTTCCATCATGAGGTTTGCTGAAGAAATACTTGAAATAATCAGAGAACACAATTTGTTTATATTGTGCCTCATCGCCATTCTCCAACAATTCCGGCAAAGGGCCAATGACACTATCAGGTGCAGGGTTGACAAATATTGGCATGGAGATCCTAGTCTTGGTTCTATTAGCAACCACTCTATGCTCTATACTTTTGTATCTTCCATTGCTCATTATCTGTAACACATCTCCAATGTTGATCACCAATGCTCCATTAACAGGAGGAATATTGATCCAACTATCACCATCTTTGCCTCTTACATAAAGTCCACCAATATCATCCTGTAGAAGAACAGTGATAGATGATATATCAGAATGAGCACATACCCCTGCTACTAGTTCAGGTTCAGGACAAGCTGGATAGTAATTGAAGCCTAATATCATTGCACCCATTAAGGTTTGTTCTCTTTCTTTGTCTAACTCCTTCACATTTAGTTTCTTAAGAAGCACCAGTAGCAATTTTTTAATAAAAGCTTCAGCATATTTCATATATTCTAGTGCTTCATCCCTGCAAATAAGATAGTCAATGAATATTGATATCAATATTTATTTTCACATATTCAAATGAAATTACATGCACTTATATCATTGTACTTGAGTGAGAAATAGGTCAGGTCGACCAACCATGGCCTATGACCTTGCCTACACCCGTCTTGGTCATCTTAGAAATGGGAATTTGGCCTAACTCAACCTACAAATTTGGCCTAAGGGTCTTTTTGGCAAACCCAAAAAACTGACTTATAACTTATGTCTTATAGCTTATAAGCTAAAAGACTCGTTTGGTAACAGTTTTTTAGAAAGGGCTTATAGCTTATTTTACTGACTTATAGCTTATTTTTCATCAGCCATCCGGTATTTTTGCCAAACAGAGCCTTACTTATAAACTCATGTTCAAACCAACTCATATTCGATGTGGAGCTTCTTAACAGGCCGGACCTTTTTAAAAGCCTATTTAACTAAAAAGGCAAGATTACAAGCCTAAAAAAAACGTTTTAGGCCTACCAGAGATTAAAAGCCTTCTTAACTAAATTTTACTTACCTCGCTACCAAACTCTAAATTACCTCAGTCTCATTCTCCTAATAACCAGAGATTAATACCAAAAAAAATCTATCATTTCATATTCTATATGTTAAAAACCTAAAAAGTTAAATCTCATGAGAACATATTACATGACATCACATAAATTATAAATTCAGTAAACACAAAGAAAATCATAGATAAAGCTAGAGAAGTATATTACTTGCATACAGCAGGCCAATATGTATGAATTTTCTCCTCAGAAGCATACACAAGCTGTAGATAATCCTTCCACTCCAACACTGACTCAGCATGAGGGCTAAAACTAGTAGCCAATCTCACAACTTCAGGAGGTGAATTCTCTTTCACAGATTTCTTCACCTCAACTGGTAATTCAAAGAATCTGTGAACAGAAGCTTTAAGATCATCAAGTATCTTAATGGGTATCCCATGATTCACAATTTGGAAAAAACCCCAGTTAGTTGCAGCACTAAAAATTGAATCTTGAACTTCTGGGTCATCCCAGTTTGTGAAATCAATTATGGGTATTGATTGTTCTGAGTCTTGTGAGATAATTTTGGATTTGTTTAATCTAGCTTGAATTGGTTGGATATATTGGTGAGGAACATTAGGGAGATTTAGATCTGCAAGACCTTTTACACCATTGGCTTGGTTAACCAAGAAATCTATGAGATTTGTTGGTGCGGTGGACATAATTTTAAGGATATGTTTGGGATTTGGTAACTTGGAATAATAACAAGAACTGAAGATGTACTACTAGATTTTATTCTAAGAACAAATTTTTTTATATTTTTGAAAAATTAAATTAAAGGTCATGCTAAATAGTATTTCTGGGGCACTTGTTAAACATATTAAAAAAAACTAAAAATAAAAAATTAAGATTGAAAAGACAACTTTTTATACTTTTGAGGTATTGAATGAACGCAATTTGAGATAGAATTTCTATTTTAATTTGCTTAACCAATGTCCCGGGGGCACTATTTAACATTTTTCTTAAATAAATTAATTACACAAATTTTAAGTTTTCATTAAAAAAAATTATTATATTTAATTTCTTAACAAAGTGTTTTAGATACAATTTAAAAAAAATGCTTCTATAATTTTTTTTCTTGAACAGGCAAAAATGAAATATATAATCACGAAAACAAGTCTACTTTATCTCACAAAATTTTACAAAAGGATCCAAAAAAACCATCAAGATAAAACAATAATCAGTCGATTCCCAAACAGAGCAAGGGGTTCGACCACCAACAATGAAAGCTAGAGGCTAAAGTAACATATGTCATCCTCAACCACCGATAAGAAAACATCTGGATTTTGTCCAGAAGTTGAACATGGAGTTCGCTGAAGAAATCTGTTGTTTCTTTCGTTCCACACAACCAAAAACAAGTAAGCCAAACAAGTTGCAGGAAGGACCTCCTAGCTCGAAGACCTCCAGCTAAATGAGTGAATTGAACAAAATGATCTGAGAGGTTGTGTGCATGCATCCGTCGTCGAAAAACCAATCCAAGCCCGAACTAGTGGCCAAAGAGAACCAGAGGTGCCACATGAAAGAAATAGGTGTTAGTTAGACTCAGCACCACCACAACCTGTCACACAAAGGGCAAGATCTGGAAGGAGAATGTCGCGAGTAACCAAGTTTGTCTTCGTCAGCAACCGATCCCGCAAGAGACGCCATGTTAGAAAAGACACCTTCAAAGGAACCTGTTTGTGCCATAGGAGATCTTCAGCTGCCCCTAAAATAACTGTATCCGTAGAAGTCAGGATCTCCTAAGCTGCACGAACTGAATAACCTGTATCAGGGTCCGGCCGCCAAGGCACCTCTCTGGAGACTCAACCTGCATAGTCACGGAAAGAAGTAAAGTATGGCAGTCCCCCAACATCTCCTCCTCCCACGCCCACAATTATCTCCTCCACACCCACGCCTCCCCTCCAACCTCCCACCCTAAAGAGTACATCTTTGATACTGTACTCGACTTGGTCACCGCCAAATCGAACAGGCGCCCAAACATCTCATGCAAGGGGATCCCGTCCAACCAAGGATCATACCAGAAAAAAGTATATGTCTCATCCCCCACCTTCCTCGCCACACACTTCACAAACCACCCATCCCAGATCCCTCCTACTCCGTCCCTAATCCTCATTATCTCCCCCCACCATGCTTACCCCCATCCTCCCTCCCTCCTTCACCCTGCCCTGCTCCATTCCATAACGGGCCACCAACACTCGGAACCACAAGCCCCCCTGTCCACTATCATCTTCCAGCACCATTTACTCAGAAGGGCAATGTTAAACTTCCGAAGAAATGCTTCAATAATTTGTAGGGTAGTAGAGAAAAAAAGAGAGTAAAATCTCTTCATATCAAACTTTGGTGGTAGTTAAATTTGGAGGGGCCAAGTATTTATTTCATATTAGGCTCAAATACAGTCACTCAAGAGGATCAATGTAAGTGAAAAGAAACTGACACCAATTTTAATATTTTTAAAGAAAAAATTATAAAAGACCTAATAGGAAAGATAGATCCTAATTGAACTTGTGCATATTTTTTGTATTTTCGAACTATTCTTCACTTAAAACACACTTTTATTTTTGTTTTTAATTTACTCAAAATATACTTTAATTGATTCAAACAAATTTTGAAAAAATTATAAAAATAATGTGTCATTGTGATTTGTGAATATTTTAACCGAAAAACAGCATAAAAAAATTTAAAGAAATGCACTTTTTAAGTTATGTATTTTTTTTTCTTTCAAATAATAAGAGTTTTTAATTTTTTTTAAACTCGGTATCCGACTCATAGATCGACTATTTTCAGTGGAAGAATTCCACCGTCCACTTGCGAGGATCCCGTTTAAAGCCCAGAGTTTTTTACTCTGTATGAACTAGCCCACTAAAATTGACATTAGTGGGAATCGAACTTGAGACTTTGAGAAGAACAAACTCCAAGGACCCAACTCAACACCACTAGGCTAACTCCAAGTGGCCTAAAAGGCCAATAGAACAAATGGCAATTTAAAGTTTAAACACATGCCTAGAGAAATTACGTTGCTGCAATTGCAATGCAAGAAGCTATGAAGCATCAATGCAGATACTGGACATGATACTGATACGATGATGTTGGTGGCAATGTTAAACACTGATTTGTTGGAGTCTTGTCGGTGACTCAGTATTGGTGTGGGACAATGATATGATACTGATACATCGGTGTTGGTGGACGGTGGTGCCAGATAGTGATACATCTAAGTTAACAGAAAAAGTATTTCAAACCGCTCCTTACGTTATAATTTAATAAACAATAAAAACAATTCATATCAATGTCAAGTAATAGTTGATTAAAAATTAATCGTAAATCTAATTATGTAGTTTGTTTTCGTTAGGCATTAAATTATAGGGGTAGTATAAAACCCACCATCCTTCCTTCATTTCTTCTTGTGTGAGCTAAGATTCAATGTCGTCTCTCTCACTTTCAAGACTAACCCTAGCAAGATATGTTATCCCTGCTTCCATTCCCAAATTGTTATTTCTTCTCCTCTCACTCTTAATTCACATCCAATCATGTTGGTAATCTCATTTCCTCATTTCATCAAATGCTTACGCATCCTACCCAATCTATTATAGAATTCAACAATATCTTAACTTCCCTTGTTAAGATTAACAACCATTATCCCACTGTCATTTCCCTTTCTCACCAATTGGAGTCAAAGGGAATCATACCAACTATTTTTACTTTCGACAACTTGATCAATTGTTACTGCCAATTGGAATCAAGATTTCTCTCATAATCGCCTAACTTATTTTCTTTTATTATTTAATATGATTTAAATATGAAATTTAATGATTAGATGTAGCCATTCAAAACTTTAAAAATATAAAAAGTTATTTTTCTAATATTAATATTTTTTTATATATTTAACAACGGTTCTAATAGAGAAATACTTGGTTAGGCACAACCATAAATATTACATGTTAGACACACACTCAACCAGGGGCGGAGCCCTTTATGGGCTGGGCAGGGCCATGGCCCGCCCCAGGATTTTTAATTTTTTTTTCTTCATAGATATACTATTTAGCGGCGGTTTTAAGCCCCAGCTAAATAGACTGCGTAATATTACTGCTTTCTGGTTTGCGGGGGTTATAAACCCCCTCTATTTGGACGTCCAAATTTTTTTAATGCTTTCTATTTTGCTTGGTTTTCAAACCCCCTCTATTTTGAAGTTGATATTTTTAATTTACAAGATTATTAACCTCCTTTAAATTGTTCCAAAAAAATTCTCTATTATTAATCATTCAAATATTGTTTCTAATTTACTTTTTGAAGCATTTGTTCTAATGTTTTATTGTTATAATTTATAGATGTTTTAAAATGTGTAATTTATTTTTTCAAAGTATTCAAATATATTTTTTTTTTGAGAAAAAATACTCAAATTTTTATTTCAAATAGAGTTTTAGTGTATAAAAAATTATGTTTGATCAATTTTTTGTTAGAAAATTTAAATTTTTGTTTGAGAGAACTAAATAAAAAGTATGAAGTTTACGCATGACTTAACATAAAATATATTTCATAATATATTTTTTTAAGAAATTTTTTAGTATTTGATTTATAACTATAGCGCCCCCCCTAACCTTTAGGGCTAGCTCCGCCACTGCACTCAACAAGTAAAATAAATTAAAGAGAAAAGAAATAAAGTGGTATTAGTTGATGTGACAAATTTATTTTTCATTTAATTTTTTTAATTTTTGTATGTGTGCCTAAATCATGTGTCTATATCTATGAGTCTATATAAGACTTGCTCGTTCTAATAACATTGTTTTGCATAACCCATTTGAAGTTTCATTCCATCAATAATTTTAATTCTTAATTAGCCATAATAAGAGTTAGGTACTTGTTTCCACTTCACACTTTCCTCGCAGAACCTCCTGGGAAGAAAGATGAGAAAAAGGACAATGCTAGATTGTTAGAAATAATATAAAACCATTGATGTGACTCATCCCAAAAGCTTAAGTTGTTAGGCTGTTAGGATAGGCCACATAAATGGTTTTATATTATTTCTAACATAGATCATTCATACGTAAAGTAAATATAATAGTCTCCACTATACAATAACAAACAGAAAAACAATTCATGACCCTCCCTCCGGTTTTCGGTTCAACCAATTTAACCGGCCGGTCTGATTTTAAAAACATTGCAATTATATGTGGATAGCGTTATATTTACATTGATCCAAATGCACAAGAATAAATTTATTTTTCTCAACGTTTTTTTTTTTACATTGATAAATAAATTAACAATGAAAATAAACACACCTCTTCAAGGTGGAGTTTAACATGGGAAAGTGTTCCACTTTCCCACCATGGGAAAGTTAGTTTTTATCCATTAGATCAATAAACACCACATAGTCTCTCTACACTAGATTTTATTTTATATCTCACACTACCTTCACCATTATTGTCTCTCCTCCATGCTTCATTAACTTGTGAATAACTAAGAACCTTTGAATAATGTACCATTACCACACCAAATCTTATAATTTTTTCCCTCTGCACACTTAATTTTTTGCCCTCTTCTCATTTCTCAAAGAACTAAAAAGCTACAAAAATGAAGTTTTAAGATCTAAAATCTTATGATTTTAAATTTTTTGTTTGAAAAAATAACAAAATATACTACAACAATGGTGTATTTTTTTTAGATCTGACAATCTACAACAATTTTAAAAACTTAAAGATTTAAGTATTTACCAAATTTACAAACCATGATTTAAGTTATAATCACTATTTATTGTTGTCTCAAAAAACAAAAACATTTATTTATTCTTCATTATTGTTATTTGTTAGTAATGAAGAAGAAGAACCTTGATGTTGCTGCGATCATCTATTTGTTCTTTGAATCTATTTATTGCACTAGATTTAAGTGTTCATAGAATAAAAAGCAAACAAATCTTTCATTTTGATGTTGTTGGGAGTGAATAGAGCATAGAGTAGAGACAATGATGGTAAAGTAATGATACTGTGGAAAAAAATCTAGTGTAGAGAGACTATAATAAGAGTGTGGTGTTTATTTGATCTAATGGTTAAAAATTAACTTTTCCATGGTGGGAAAGTATTCCACTATCCCATGTTAAACTCCACCCCTCTTCAAAATAACACCCCCATAACGGAAAAAGACTTCCTGCAGTTACTGCACCATGCTGTAACTGATATGTACCATCCGATTTAGAATCAGTGAATGAGATTGATTCAATACATAAAATTATATATTAAATTATTACCATCTGATCTGAAATGGATGACTGTGATTTAATATAAATGAAATTGTGTGTTAAAATCCTACAGCAAAAAATCCAGATCTCTCCATAACCCAAAAACCTCCACACAATGCAACGCCCGTCGCACGAGTATCAAACTAGTTTCTTATAAAATAAAACATCCACTAGATCCACTAGAAGACTCTGCCACAGTTCTCTGATAGTAATATGGATTTGGTTGTGTCGTTTGATTATAATATGATTCATAAGTATTAACAAGAGCAGCTATTTCTTCATTATTTGGTTTCTTTTTATCATCATCATATCTCTTCCGTTCTTCTTCTTTTTTTTTCTCTTGTTTGGCTGGTCCAACTGAAATTATTTCAGCATGACATATTTTCCTTAACTTTCCAACAACATCAATAGTATCTATGTTTCCGATTAATGTCATTTTTTGATCCTTCATTTCCACTGAAACAGACTCAACCCCTGAAAAATAAATGTAAAAAATATTTAACTCGTTTTTCTACGTTATTTTTTAAGTAAAAAAGAAAAGTATAAATTTTTCATAAGATGATTAGATATTGAAATTCCAACCTGAAATTCCAGATAGTGCCTTCATGGCTTTTTTCTTGATTTTATCATCATGGAGTTCAACCTTTAACACTATTTTCTGTGAAAGAGAAAATAGTCAATGAGCTTTTAAGATTATACAGTTATTATATCATATAATATCTAAACATGAAAAAATTTAAATAATTAATATCCATGTGAATATGCAATATAAAAGAAATATTAAAAAGGGTTGTTATTCATTCGATTACTAAAATTGGATTTCAAATTTTGAGTAGCAAATTTTACTTAATTTGACTAAAATAAATAAAAACATATGATATAGTTGATAAATCAAACATGGTAAGTGACAAAAGTAATAAAATATTGAAACATAGTTTGAATGAATGTATAAGTTATTGATCTCCTAACTAGGAAAAAAAAAACTAAAAAAACTTGAAAAGGGTACTAATTCTCACCTTCATAATGATTTGAAGCTAGTGTAGTAGAGTTGCTAAGGATGTTTTGATGAAGAAGGATGTTTTGATTGAACTGTTAAACTAAAGTTGTATAAGGTTTTATTATATACAAAGTGCTAGATAATTAAATTCTATAATAGAGACAAAGACAACTAATTAGTCAAGATTAATTTGTGACATTTCAACTTCTAGGCTAATATAATAATATGTTCAATCAAGCATCTTCACTTATAATTAAAAATATATAACAATATAGACCTAAATGGAATCTTACTCCTAGAGATTTTCAAATCTCAAATGGAAGAGTTTGCAAGCATAGGCTCACACCATCAGGCTTGATACGAATGGAAAAGCTCCACTTGAGTGTTGCACATGTTTTGGTTAGTCATATTCATATTTTCTCAATTTGCCAGAAATAGTCTTTCATCCATTACTATATTGTTTCTATTCATGATCACTAAAAAACACCACTAAGAGTGATATAAATAACCGACGATGAAGGTAAATGTTTGTTTAAAAATTAAAGGTGTCGATGTAACCTTAAGACATGTAAGTGCTATCAAATAACCGATTATCTCAAAAGTTTAAACTGTTAGGATATGACACATCAATAGTTTTATATTATTTTTAATACGTCCCCTCACGCAAGAGCCTACTTGGGTTGAAGCGTGAATAATTGATAGGCCCGCCTACCATATGCTTAAATTCCACTTTTTAATTAGAAAGTAAAGGGAGCAGGGATCAAACTCTAGACCACTTAGTCATAGAGGCTTTGATACCATGTCAAATAACCGATTATCCCAAAATCTTAAGCTGTTAGAATATGACACATCAATGGTGTTATATTATTTCTAACAACTGCAGTTTCCCATAAAAATATTATCCATATTAAATTATTGAGAGGAAAAAGGAAACTGTGTAAGTTAATTGTTGGTGGTAGTGCAAATTGCTAAGATCCTTCCCGGCTCCCATGGCTACAAGGAGCTTTCGGTTTTCACACTTGACTTTAAATAGAAACCAAGGGGTGCTCGCGGTTCGGTTTGGATCGGTTTTGAGGCAAAAATGCATCCGATCCAAAGTTAATATTACTTGCGGTTTGGTTCGGTTTTGGATGACTAATAAAAAAAATCCGATCCAATCCGATCCAATTTTATGCGGTTTAATTTGGATCGGTTTTTGGATATCCAAATTACAAATTCAATTTTTTTATTTAAATATTAATATTATAATGACACGGTAAAATAATATATTTGATGTAAAATATAATATATAATATGTTAAAAATTAATATCTTGCAATGGAAATTATCAATTATATTTGAAATCTATGATATAGTAAAAAGAAATACATTAAATTGAACTAATGAGTATTATTGAGTAAATTGAAAATCAATAATTAATATATTATCATACTAATAAAAAGTTAAATAAGTATTAAAAAACATGTATGCGGTTTGGTTCGGTTTGGATCGGTTTTGAAAATTCAATCCAAAATCCGATCCGATCCGGCGGTTTTAAAAAAAAGGACATCCAAACACATCCAAAAATATTCGATTTTTTGCGGTTTTCGGTTTTTTTGGATCGGTTTACGGTTTTTATTTGGATTGGTTTGGATTTGAGCACCCCTAGAAACCACAACCTAATATCTCTAACCTTTTATTTATACCAAGTGTAGCTATCATTTAAGCAAGGAAAATGCATATTAAATGAAAAACTTATCTCGAAATATCTGTACTTAACACTTTGAGAGTATAAAAGGTTAATTTTTCGATTTTTTTTATATTTAGTAAATAGTCTTATAACACTGTTTAACATGACTTTTGAACCGTCAACCTTCATTCTATCAATATTTTGAATTCTTAATTAAACCTAAGAAGAGTTACTTGCTTTACTATTTGTACTCTTATAAGAATTAAATTATTTATTAAATAAATTTTCTTTTTCTTAATAAATTAAAAATAAAAATTTTTAATTTATCAATTTTTATTATTTTTTAATTGATATATAAAATTTTGAAAGAACCAAAGTTTTGAGAAAAAAAAAGTAATTTATAGTTAGAAATTTAAAATAAGACGAACAAAATAGTTTCTTTTTTTTTTAATATATACAAGCAAAATAATTTCTGTACATGGAATGAATAAATTAAAGCAGATATGAATATAATATGGGGAAACCATCATTTTGGTCCCTGAATGTGCAACTCACTGTCATAATAGTCCCCGACTCATATGAAAATACAAATTAGTCCCTGATTCTTCAATCCGTTAGTCGTATTAGTCCCTGCCGTTAATTTATTCCGTTAACAATGCTAAAAAAGCTGACGTGTCAATTTTTTAATTTTTTTTTTTTATAAAAAAAAACTTAGAAAAATTTGATATTCATCAGTTTGTTCATCAATTTTCATTATCTTCATTAACATATTCTTCAAGCTTCATCAAAACCCATAAAATTTTAAAAACCTCCACCTCTTTCTCTCTCACCCACACACAACAACAATCAACAAATTCATCCTCCACCATACTACACTTTTCAACATAAAGAAGTAGATGGATAAATGTTTTGTTTGTGCTTTTGGTTCGTAAAAAAATAAAAACTTCCCACAATATTAGCACACTCTCCTCTTCTTATCTTCTATTTGCGTACCCTCTACTCCATCGCTGTCGAGGCTCTCCGTTCCACTTCTGCCGCTAATGAGATCTGAGAACCCTCCATCCTAACAGCAAGGTCCTTCCACTCAAAATCACAATCATCAATTAGATTTATCAATTCCAACAAAAGTATAACCAAATTGTTCATACTACAACAATTTCTCTCATAACCAAAATTCCTTTTTTTTCCACACAAAACAAACTTTTTTCTAAGCGTTGATTAATGGGTTTTCTTTTGGGCTTCTTTTGAGCCTCTACGTCACTAATTAGAGCTAAGTCATATATCTATGATGTCGTTAATGATGATGATGGGTCAAAAACAAGGGAAACTTTTCAATATGAAAGTAAAGTTATCATTAATTGAGAAATTAGAGAAGGTTGAATGTGTGTGTGAGTCTAGAGAGGGAGAAAGGAATGGGGCAGGGATGATGAAAGGAAGCAATAGCTGACGGTCAAAAAATATTTTTTTAAGAGACAATTTTTATTTTCTTGAATTTTTATGAAGATGTTGAATAAAATTATGCAGATGATGAAGATGAATTTTTCCAAGTTTTTTTTAATAAAAAAGAGTTTTAAAAACTGATACGTCAGCTTTTTTAAGAGTTAACAGTGAAACTTAACGGTATAGACTAATATGACTAACAGATTGAAGAATGAGGGACTATTTTGTATTTTTATGCAAGTCGGGGACTAATATGACAGCGAGCGACACATTCAGGGACTAAAATGGTAGTTTCCTCATATAATATAGATGCACTTTCCTTTCCCTTTCCCTTTTCCTTTGTTGATGATGTCATGAGGAATCTAGCTTTTAAATAATTCACAATATGGAAACTAACTTTTATAGAATTCACAATATTACGTATTGTATTACGCGTTCACAACATAAAAGAAAATAATAATAAATACTCCCTCTAGTCTTGTATATAAGAAAATTTTCAAAAAAACTCTTCCTTTAAGAAAGTAGTTAAAATACATTAACCGAGGAGAAAAAACACATTATACCTTCTTGGAAAATGTAAAACATTGCATTTATTGGTTGAAATTGGAATAATGTCATAAAACTTAATAATTGAAGTAAACTTTTGCTTATATTTAAGACTTTAAATTTTTTTGTTTTGTTTCTTATATATGAGACCGGAGGGAGTAAATGTATTAATAACATCATCCATTTTTTGTCATGTATCCAAGACAAGTAGGCCCAGCGGCAGCAGCATCCATTTGGCTTTTAACGATTAATTTATTGTTTGTTTTTGTTGAAAAAATTACAATTATTGTATTGTCGTATGCATAGATCCTTCATTCATTAAAATCTCTTAGAAACATCATCATAGGCACAACTATAAACTATTTAATTTAGTCATACATACAAAGTTTAAATAAAATTAATTAATAAAAAAGACTCAATTGATGTGGCTAATTTATTTATAATTTAATTTTTAAATTTTATGTGTTTATGCCTATATAAAAAATATTTGGAATTGTGCCCATAGTAAAATTTCTCAAAATCTCTTTTATCACAATCATCCTTGTCACGTTTTTATCATCATTTGTTATCATCTTTAAATTTAACTTTAGATTAGCCAATAAATATATTGATTCAATTGGTAATTGCCTTTATGTCGAGTTAGGTGTTTGGACATTGCAAAGGATGCTTTGACATATGTAATTTGGAACACCATGATATTGGTTAACGAGATAAGTTGAGAGATTTTAGGGTTGGGAAACACTTTGTAAACACCTTGAGAAACACTAAAAAATATCATTGAGTCTCTTGGCCACGTGTAGCGATTCAAGAAAAAGGTAGAATTATGATTGAAATTTAATTCTTGTAATAGCTTTTGAAATCTCTTTGTAATAAAAGTCAATTGATTAGTAGAACGGATGACTTCTCTCTCCTCCAGACGTAGGTCATTGTTGGACTGAAGTTAGTAAACAATATTGTTTGTTTTTCTTCCCTTCTTCTTCTTCTTCTTCTTCTTCCTCATTCTCTTTGTTTAGTTTTTGTTCTTGATTATTAGTTCGTCTCTCTAGATATTTGGTTATTGTTAATTTTGCTTCATGCATCAAAGTATTGGTGTAACTAACGAATTCACAACAAATGACGCCCACCGTAGGGCATTCGGAACAAATCTTTAATTGAACACCATGAGTGTCCAAATTGGGATATTGAAAAAGTTACCGGAAGTAACTATTTTGGGTTGAGGAAGGCAAAGATGAGGGAAATATTAATCCAACATAAGTGTGTAGAAGCATTGAAGGGTGAAACTCTTATGCCGCCACATCTTACAAAAGTCTAAAAGATTGAGATGATCAATGATAATGTGGTCAGTGCCATTATCTCGTGCCTTGGAGATAAAGTGTTGTGAGAAGCCGCAAGGGAGACCATTGTTGTGTCGATAGAGACCAAGCTTGAGTCATTTTATATGACAAAATCATTGGCTCACAGGCAATTTCGGCAATAACAACTCTACTTTTTAAGAATGGTGGAGTTGAAATCTATAATAGAGCACTTGACATAATTCATCAAAATCATTGATGATTTGGTGAATATTGATGTGAACCTAGAAGATGAGGACAAAACCCTACACACCTACAATGTGCGTTACCTAAGCCCTTTGGCATTTTCACCTTGGAGAAAGTTCAAGCAACCTTGAGAACCACCGAATTAACTAATTAAGTTCAAGACTTGAAGGTGGAGTACAATAGGGATGCCTTGAATATCTCAAGTGGAAAATGTGGAGGTAAGGGTAAGAGAGCTAAGTCAAAACCAAAGGGTGATGACAAAGTGGAGGTGTTCTCATTGTTAAAAGATTAGTCACTTCAAGAGGAATTGTACAACGTTGAAAGTGAGTTGAAAAACAATGATGATTCTGTTCATGTTGCAAAAGCCTCATTGGATGAGGGTTATGAGCATGCAGGTGCACTAGTGATGTCAAGTTGGGAACTAGAGATGAGAGTTAGGTCATGAATTTTGGATCCTCCCTTCACATGTATCCAAAGAAGGAATACTCTAGTTAATGATGGAGTTATTCATCATGGAGATACATGACACATGAAGTTGTGTAAATGAAAAATGAAGTTTGAAGGGGAAGAATGGCTCACCAGGTACCCAACATCATTGTGTTACGACATTGATAAATGCACTAATTTCGGGGGAGTTTTTGTCGTCATTTTTTTTTTGAAAAATCTTAAAGTTTGCCATCATTATAAAGAGGGAGTGAGAGTGCGTACGCTCATAAACTTCTTGGTTTTCATTGATGTCAAAAGTAGTACATATATATTTTGGAATGATTTTACTTTATTTTAAATGAAATAGTTTTTCAAGTTTTACACCATCATCACACGAAAACTCTATCACCTTCTAATAAGGATTGCAGGTGACATATACAATCATGTGTTCGACAACTAAATTAAAACTGAGATATAAAAGTTCGACACAAGTTATGGTGCATAAGCCATATTTATGCACCGTGCATAAATATCCAAAATTGCTTAGTGCACCTTCCGATTGCTTAGCGCACCCCCCAGATTTTTAGGGGGTGCTCTAGAAATTGGGGGGATGCACTAGAAATTTGGTGGGTGCGCTAAGCAATATAGGGAGTGCGCTAAGCAATCTGATTGTATATTAAGCAATTTTAATTATTTATGCACGGTGCATAATAAAAAAGCTTATGCACCATAATCACTCCCCAAAAGTTCATAATCATATAGATGCAAATACACCAAACGTTTATTTTAATTTTGAATCAGGTCCCTTACGTTTAAAAATTTTGAATTTGGTCCCTCACGTTATAACCGTTTGCGTTAGTTAGTCCCCTCCGTCAATTTTCCCACTGACGCCGTTTGAACAGTACACGTGGCAGACGGAACTGTACAGGTGGACTTTAATAAATTCTGACTGAACTCTTAATTTTTTTTAAATTAAAATTAATAGATGAAAATATAATAGATTGGCCCCAATTCAAAAAATTAGGGTTTTCTACTTCTTCTTCTTCCCAAAACGAACTGCAAATCCAACATCAATGGCAGGCAACAACTCATCAAACAGTGTTGGAACAAGATCCAGCAGTCGTCGTTTTCATAACTCTTCAAATTCACAGCAGTTCTGTGTTGTTGGTGGATCAATTTTATCAACACCCACTTGTAAATGTGGAAAATTATGTGTTCTTCGAACTGCTAAGACTCTTGCAAACTATGAGCGAAATTTTTGGGGCTGCAGAAACTATAAGGTATGTAGTTGCTATTGAATTTAATTTTTCTGGTTCAAATTTGTTGGGAATGAGAATCTGTTAAAGGTTGTGATGCAGAATTTGTCTTCTTTTTTTCTTATTTATATGCTTATAACTCTGCTTTTATGTATAAAATCAGGGACCTCATGATGTTGGGTGCAACTACTTTGATTGGTTTGACAATGAAGAAGTTAATGGGAAAGAAGCATGTGCTGAAGATTTTGATTCTAAGATTGAAAAAATTGAAATGTTGCTTGATGAAAAGAAATTGAAGATTAAAGAATATGAAGTCAAAGTACAAGACAAGGACATGAAACTTGCAAAGCAAAAGAAGAAGATTAAGAAGATGAAGGAAGAAATATTGTCTGCAAGAAAAATGTTAAAACTTGTTTGTGTTGGATGTTTTGTATGTTTATGTTTGATTGTTGTCTTAGTTGCAATGATTTGGGCAATATTAGCAGGATGAATGTTATGTGATTTAGTGTAGTTAAGTTAATGAATTGTACTTTGGCCAATATGTATTGTGGTGAATGTAATGAAATTGTTCTTTTAATGTGGTGAAAACAAAAGAACAAGTTAATGAAATGTACTTTGGCTAATATTTAGTAATGAAATTGTTCTTTGTCAATTAGTCTCATAAAACTCCAAGGATTTAATAAGTCATTCATTCATCTTAAAATTGAACAAGGGAAACCTTTAATAATAGCATTAATAGCATTAAGACTCAAAGGGTTTTAAATGAGTCATTCATATTATATCATAAGGTCATTACATAACAGTACCAAAAGACCATTATAGGTCATTACATATCATGATCCAAAAGACCATTATAGGTCATTACATAATCTAAGCTTGCAATAGCATGACAGTACCTAAGTTAATCTTATCAAAATAAAAGTTTCCAAAATGTAACCCATTATAGGTCATTACATAATCTTAGCATGACAATACCTAAGCTTGCAATATCAGTACCAAATCTAAGGTTGCAAAATAAATTCATTACATAAGTTTCCAAAACAAAGCTTTATACATAAGCTTCAAAATAAAGTCATAACATAGTAACATAGTAACATAGTCTTAACCAAACTGCTATGGTTTAAAAGGTGGCTTTTGTGAACTTCTTGGTGGCTTGAATGGTGCCTTTGGTGGTGCCTTTGGTGGTTCCTTTGGTGGTGCCTTTGTTGGTGCCTTTGTTGGTGCCTTTGTTGGTGCCTTCCCTGCTCCCTTTGTTGGTAGTTCAGTTTTGTTTCTCTTGATAGGAGACTTTCTTGTGGCAGGGGCTGGTTGTGTTGTTGCCTCAGCCCTTTTCCTCTTGATTGGTGACTTTCTAGTGGGTATTGCAGGCTGAGTAGCAGGTAATTCCTCTCTATTTCTTGGTGATTTTCTTGTTAGCACTGCAGGTTGAGTAACAAGTACCTCATCCCTATTTCTTGGTGACTTTCTTGTTGGCACTGCAGGTTGAGTAACAAGTACCTCATCCCTATTTCTTGGTGACTTTCTTGTGGCTGCAGTAGTGGAAATAGCATTAGCATGTATTAAAGCATTAATGTATTAATAAATGGATAGAAGCATTAATGTATTAAATTATTACCATTAGCAGGTGGTGTGGAAGCTGCAGTATCAGTGGTTGTAGGAGGAGGAGGGGGAGGTGGAGGTAACTTGCATGTTGATTTGTTATGCCCTGTTTCACCACACCGTCTGCAAGCTTGTTTCATTCCCTTCTTATTCAACATACCAGGCTCCCTAAGCAATTCTCCTTCCTCTCTGTTTCTTCTTTTTTTTGGCCTTCCTGGTTGTCTCCTAATTGGTGGTGGTTGCAAGTCAGTATATTGTGTTTTTTCCCAGACAGATTGACCATTGACTGGTTTTATTAAAGGTGTGTAGCAGGCCACATATGTCTCCTTCCTGTAGTAGTTTGGTATATAGTCTTCAGGCTTTTGAACCTTTTTCAAAATGCTTGCAATAGCATGGCAGCAAGGGATTCCAGTCAACATCCATTTTCTACAGCTACATTCCTTAGTTTGCAAATTGACTACAAACTTATCTCCAGTCATTCCAATATGTCTTACCTCTAAATCAAACTCACCAGATTGCCTACAACAGTTTAGACAAGTGTTAACTTACTAACAATTCATATTGCCTACAACAGTTCAGATTCCATTAACTAACAGTTCAAATTAGTTTGCAAATTAACTAGCAGTTCAAAATATAACCAACTAACAGTTCAAATTGTGATTTCATTTAATTACTACCATTGTTTCCATTAACTAACAGTTCAAAATACTAACTAAAGGCAAACAGTTCAGAATATAATTAACCACCAGTATGTTCAAAATATTAACTAAAATGCAAACATTACCTAGGCATCCACATATTAGTATGTTCGGTCTCTTTTTGAAGCTTCTTTTTAATCTTGGGTAATATACTTCCTTCAAATTTAAGAGCATCCTCCCTATTCTTTTGCCATCTCTCCATAAGATATACTCTTATTTCTTCCATCATGGTGACTATTGGTTTCTGTCTTGAACCAACAATCACAGAATTAAAGGCTTCTGACATGTTGTTTAGCAGTGTGTCACACTTGGGCCTAGGTTTGAAATAAGATTTGCTCCAGAACCTAGGTGATATTTGGATTAGGTACTTGAAAGCATCAAGATTGGCCTTCTTCATTTCATCCATCTCCCTCTTCCAAGCTTGTGGATATGTTGCATTGGCAGCCCTCCACATAAGTAACTTCAAGTTCTTTCCAGGGAATCTTTTCCTAAAATTGTTGTAAAGGTGCCTGACACAGAATCTTTGATCAACACCAGGCAACAGCTCATCAATGGCTGGTAACAAACCCTACAAAAAAACAGAATTTACAAAAAAATTAACATATGTATATGTACAAAATATGGACAGATTGCATCAAAATAGACAGATTACAAAAAAATTAACAAATTAGTGATACCTTTTGTTGATCACTGATGAATGTATAAAGACTGCAGCAATTAGTTCCACCTAAGTCATTGATCAGCAATTGTAGGAACCATGTCCAAGAATCTCTTGTCTCTCCTTCAACCACAACATAGGCTATTGGAAGCATTTGGTCATTAGGATCCCTACCTATGGCAGCTAAGAGTTGTCCCCCATAATATCCCTTCAAAAAACACCCATCCAAACCAATGATAGGCCTACATCTTAAGAAACTTTCTTTACAAGCTTTTAAACAAACATACATTCTTTGAAAATGTGGACAGATTGGTCTTTCAGGTGCCTCTACATCTGCTTCAGTAGGAACATAGTCTTGTGCAGCAATGACTACAGTGGATCCAGGATTTGTTTTCAACAACTCATGAGCATAATCATGTAATCTAGTATACTGCTCTCTAAAGGAACCGTTTACTAAATCAAAAGCTTTTTCTCTTGCTCTATAAGCCATGCCTTTGGTAATAGTATTACTCCATTTCCTTTGGGTTCTCTCTACTATGTCATTCACCTTTAAAGTAGGATTCTCTTTCACACTTGACTGCAGTTTGTTACTCAACCAATCTGAACTTAGCAAATTTATACGTGGTTCCCTGGGGCAATCATGTTTCTCAGATACTTTTCTCAACTGCCATGTCTCTTCATCCTTTAAATAAAAGCTGTAGATCTCCCAATTACAACCAGCACCTTGACATTTACCCCTAATTCTTCTCTCGTCATTCTTAACAAATTTCACCATCCTATTAGAGTGAATAGAATAAGTTCTCACAGCTTCTGTAAATGATTTTTTTGTAACAAAGTAGGTACCTTCTTCCCACTTATAGTCTCTCATATTCTTAGGCTGCACAAATGTTGCAAACTTTTTCCTAGACACCACTTCACCTACTTCACCTTCTATATCAGTCTCATAATCACTTACAAGCTCATCAGTAGCATACTCATCATCACTCAACCCTCTAGCAACCTTATTTTGATTCATTTCCTTGGCTACATCTCTCTCATCATACAATGAAACATCATCAGAATCATCACTAAAATACTCATGTTGAAGTTTTTTACCCACATCCTTCTTTGGTCTCCCCTTCTTTTTCTGGACTGGTTTTTTACCCTTGTCCTTCTTTGTAATTTCCTTATCCTTCTTTGTATTCTTATTGCCTTGTATAGTGCTTGTTGAACCAGCATTCCTCTGCCTAGCATAATTGATTGGTGGTGGTGATTGTGGTGCATCTTCCAGCAGTGGTAGACCACCATGAGCATCACTTTCTTCCTCATCAAATATAACTTCCCTAACACTATCATCACTATCATCATTCTCACCATTCTCACCATGAACATCACCATTTTCAGAATAGTATCCATGACCAAATATCTCACTATGAACATCATTCTCATTCTCTAAACCAACAACACTAATTTGTCTAATTACCTCACAATGACCATTGTCATCAACTTCCTCTAGATTAGCAGGCCTTAAAACATAATTAGGCCCATTATCAACATACACATGAACATCCCGATTCTTAGTGGCTATTTCAATCATTCCAAAAGCACCTTTATCATCTTTTATCTCACTAAGCCCTAAACCCAACTTCTTTTTGGGGTCATTATACCACATTCCTAATATATGGTCAGGGTGGACACCTTTACCCTTTAAAATATCTAAAATCTCCCAATATGACCACTTGTCAGGGTCACATCTCCACTCAGAATCTTTCCCAACATAATCCAATGTTTTCTTATTAATAAAACAACCCCCATAATGAAAAACACACACAAAACGACCATCATCTTCCATTACCTATATTATATAGACAAAGTTGGGACCATTATTAGAAAACAACTATTAAACTAACATACATTCAATACATTAAATAACATACAGACAAGAATGAACCACAACCAAAGCAGACAAGAATGGACCACAACCTAGATTAATCTAACAATGGACCTACAAATCCTAAAGCATACAAGAATGGACCACATACAAGTCATAAACTAACATACAAATCCTAAACTAACATACATAAAATACATAAAATAACATAAATCCTAAAACATATGAACCTACAAATAAATAAACAACTCTCAACCAACAGAATCGCAACTCTCAACCAATTTAATCGCATACGACAA
Organism: Trifolium repens; assembly: GCA_030408175.1. Taxonomy (NCBI): domain Eukaryota; kingdom Viridiplantae; phylum Streptophyta; class Magnoliopsida; order Fabales; family Fabaceae; genus Trifolium; species Trifolium repens. The sequence continues at coordinate 12,003,496 of CP125846.1, read as the reverse complement.
ACAAACAAACAGAGGAACAGCGAATCGCATACGACTGAAATCGCACTAGAGAACACGAAGAACACAAAGAAGAAAAACGTACCTTCAGAGAAGAATCGAAAACCAGAGAAGAATCGCACCACACCAGAGAAGAATCAAACTTGTATCGGAATCGCAAACCTTCAGTATCGGAATTGATTCAGAATCGCAAACCTTCAGTATCGGAATTGATTCAGAATCACAAATGAAACCCTAATCCCTTTTCAATTTTTACGTTTATTTACCCTTTTTCCTTTTAATTACTATTTCTTATTTTTTATTTTAATTTACTTTTTTCCTTTTTAATTAATGTTTGTTATTTTAAATTTTAAATAATAAATATTTAAACAGTCATCCACATATGGCACTACACGTGTCAAAATAAACGTCCACCTGTACAGTTCCGTCTGCCACGTGTACTGTTCAAACGGCGTCAGTGGGAAAATTGACGGAGGGGACTAACTAACGCAAACGGTTATAACGTGAGGGACCAAATTCAAACTTTTTAAACGTAAGGGACCTGATTCAAAATTAAAATAAACGTAAGGGACCAAATGAACAGTTTAGCCTAAAAAATCAATAATATTCTCCGGTTCAAATATAAATAAAAAATTGCATTTCAAATTTAACAAATAATTAATAAATTTAATCTATATTATAATTCAAAGAAAAATCAATATTTCTACTTATATTTAAAACCAGAGACAATATCATAATATTATGCTAAAATATACCACAAGACATATACATAAACTAGCACCATACTTAGACTGCATACCAATTTTTCACCTCAATGAAATAAAATCAATATCTTAATTGTCATTTTCAAGATAAAACTCAACCATAATTATTTCTTTTTGGTCAAGACTCAACCATAATTTTGAATACATGTATTATCAAGACAACAAAAATTTAAAATATTGCTACCCCACAAAATAATGTACAGATTATATTCCCTCGCTTGAACATCCCTTTCTTCTTAGCCAAAATCTAAGAAAATAAAAGACAGTCATAAACTCTCCAACCACAAACTTTTTTTTTTTCTTGTTCAAATTTATTTACTAAAATCCCATAATTAATATTTTAATTTCTTAAAAAATAACACAACCACTAGGAGACTCTTCCACAATTCTGTAATAGTAATATGGATTTGGTTGTCTCATTTGATTATAATATGATTCATAAGCCTTAACAAGAGCAGCCATTTCTTCTTTTGGATCCTTTTTTTCTTCTTTCTTTGGCTCTTCCTTTTTCTCTTCTTTTTTTGGTTCCTCTTTTTTCTCTTCTTTGGCTGGTCCAACTGAAATTATTTCAGCATGACATAATTTCCTTAACTTTCCAACAACATCAACTGTATCTATGGCTCCAATTAATGTCATTTTTTTATCCTTCATTTCTACTGAAACAGACTCAACCCCTGAAAAGTAAAAGTAAAAAAATATTTAATACTCTATTTTCTACTTTATTTTTTTTAAGTAAAAAAAATAATATTTTTTATAAGATGATTAGATATTGAAATTCCATACCTGAAATTCCAGATACTGCTTTCATGGCTTTTTTCTTGATTTTATCATCATGGAGTTCTACCTTTAACACTATTTTCTGTGAAAGAGAAATAATCAATGAGCTTTTAGGATATTACAATTATTATATAATAATATCTAAACATGAAAAAATTTTAAAAATTAATATCCAAGTGAATATGCAAAATAAAAGAAATATTAAAAGGGGTTGTTATTACTTTGGATTTGAAATTTTGAGTAGCAAATTTTACCTAATTTGACTAAAATAAATAAAAAAAGATGATGTAGTTGATAAATCAAACATGGTAAGTGACAAAAGTAACAAAATTGAAACATAGTTTGAATAAACTTATAAGGTATTGATCTCCTAATAAGGGAAAAAAAAAACACTTGATAAGGGTTCTAATTCTCACCTTCATATTGATTTGAAGCTAGTTTAGTAGAGTAGCTAAGGATGTTTTGATGAAGAAGGATGTTCTTATTGAACTGTTAAACTAAAGTTGTATAAGGTTTTATTATATACAAAGTGTTAGATAATTAAATGCTATAATAGAGACAAAGTCAATTAAAGTCAAGATTAATTTGTGATATAGGTTTGGTCACTTAGTCAGCATAGTACAGCCGTGTAAGACTTGAAAAGCCATTTTTATTTATTCTTAACTTTATGTCCTGCTTTATGCCACCCTAATATCACAAATGACTTCAAGATTGATGAGTCATGTGGAAACCTAAATCCTGAATTTATTTGGCCATATCTATTATGAATAATTTTTTTGAAATGTATTATGAATAATTAAAGTATACTATTATTATTTAAATATAGTTTGTATCTTTTTTAAAATATAATCTTGGTTCCATTTTGTCACAAATTTGATCTCCGATTTTAGTATATATGAAAAAAATATTTATTAGAAAGTATCAATTTCATAAATGGTATCTCAGTTACTTTTAAAAAATAGGGTCTTGCTAAACAGTATTTCCGAGATACTTTCTAAAGATTTTATTTACAGAAATAATTTATTCAAAAAGTTGAAGATTTCAATTCCCAATGCGTTGACTTCATACATTTTCATATTTTTTTTTATAAAATTTTACTATTTAAAGGTTTAAAGAATGTCCCGAGAACACAATTTAGTATTTGCATAAAAAATAATATTTGGAGTTGTGTGTTGGGGTTCCTTACTTTGTCAAAAATAAAATAATATATGTATTTCTTAAATTTTCATTATTTATGACTATTTTTTTTTTAAAAAAATATTGCTTCCTATATACCTTAATTTGAGAAGAAACTTTGGAACCTGAATAAATATAAATTGGATTTTAATTAGTTTTGGGAATAGACTAAAGCCCACAAAGTTTGATGGCCCAACAAGTCCTAAGTCCATGTCAACTTTGTGGGCTTTAGTCTATTCCCAAAACTAACATTGAGACTACAAGCGTGTTATGAAAATCCTCATGCATGTCTACTCCTACATATACGCATATGCAGTCCCTCTTAAGGTACACACACTCGTATTCAATTATTATTAACTTGAGCGTTAGAGTGCTAATATTTTTGTAGGTACATTTCCCCCATTATGCTTAAATCTCACAACCACCATCATTATCCCCTAACCTCATTACAACTAAAAAATAATTTCCAATCATTCTCAAGAGATCTCTCACAGTTTACACATCGATCCGTGCATCAAACTCCTCTGGTTAGGAGTCTCTCCCTTTTAGATAGACAACCTCTCGCTGCCTGTCATAAAATCACATTTATATTATTGTGGGACTTTTGTTCCTGTAGCGTAAGTTGAATGTTTAAATCTCGCTAAGGTCATAGGGAACTGTCTAACTATCTCATGTAGATCCGAAAATACCGATTACTTAAATCCATGCATATATATAATTGATTTTTGGTGTGAAATTGTGAATTATTTGTTTGAACATGGGTGAATTGCTTAATGTGTGTAATGTGAATTATTAGCATGTTTAGTGTGATGTATTCTCGTGATAAGAACTTATTGAGAACATATATGACACATGTGTGGATATGCTTTCATGAAATATTAATGTATGTACTTTGTTTGAATATCATGTTGTATGATAGCACTAAAATTTGCATACTATTTAGTAGTAGTTTATCTAAAACAATCTTGCTTGATGGTCAAGTTACTAGGACTTTTTCTTACTACTTTTCTTTGTTTTGTGTTTTGTAGGTGCTAATGCATGACAAAGAGGAAAAGTGCACAATTGATGCAAGTTTTGAAGGCTTGTTGACTAAGGTACCATATAAGGATAATGCTGAAAGACACTCCTTAATGAAGGATAGGTGAAAAACCAAAAGCCAAAGCATAAATTCGTGCGTTAAAGGATAGAAAACCGTCACCAAATGAATCACACCCGAAGCTCTATCACGGTCGTGCTTTGCCTGTTACAGCCGTGACAGCCCCTGCTTCCTGCAAACTCAGCTTTGGCATTCTATTTTCCGATTTTATTTCCCACTTATTTTATTAATCCCTTCAACCATTAATTTCCCGCGAATGTTATGCAATTTCTGTGGCTATATAAAGGCCTTCCTTGATAATCTCATCAAGCTTCATCTTGTATACATACCTACATTATTAATAAAGTTCTTTCTTTTATTTTCTTTTTTCAAATTTTGTAATGTTTGTCACACCTACACACTTGAGCGCTTATAGCTAGTTAGTAGATAAATTGTTCCTTTGGTATCTTCTCATGGAAATAAAAGAGATATTCATTTGAACTTATTTTGTTCTGTCATTGATTAATTTTAAACTGTTTGTTGTAGAAGTTGATGGTACATCGACCCATTTCCATTTTGATTGTTGGTTCATTTGCTGACCTTTCATTCAGGATGACTTTTTAGGGATTGTTTTGTATTACCTAATTGTAGTTTCAGTTATATAGTTTTGTCCTCTCTTTTTCTTTGTTCTCTTTTTTCTTTCTTGAAGGTTAGATTTGCAACCCCCGGAACCTAGTTGGAATGTTTAAGGTTCCTCTTGATATTTAAGACATTCTTTAGTTCATTAAAAAAATATATGATAGTTGAATTATAGATGTTAATATTTTTTATATATAATATAATATTATTGTAGATATATATTTTTTATTTAAATAGTTTAAAAATTCGGGGACATAAAATTAACATAGAATATTAATAATTAAAAAAATTCATTAAATACCTTTATAATCAGTATGATAATTACTTTTTTTTTTCTCTTTTTGACCAACATAGTATATTTGATAAATATTATATAAATGTAGAATATTAATAAATTTAATAAAAGTGCACTATTATTATTGTAGTCAAACTTTTTTTTCTTATTTTTGACCAACATTAATGTTATAGAATTAATATATATATATATATATATATATATATATATATATATATATATATATATGTCAGCAAAGAATTATAAGCTCAAATGCAAGCATAATAATGGTAATTTTGGAAGAGCTGAACTTGCTTATTATGATAGTTCTGTGAATATGCTTTAGAAGAGGATAATGAGGCTATAAGAAGAGGTAATTATATGTGAGGATGAATGACATATTTCAATTTATGTGTTTGTATTTATATGTGTGGAATAACATATCTATTTTTTGGAATATATATTTAATATTGTATTTATTTAAGTATACAAGAGTGAAAAAAAATATTGCATTATAGCCTAATAATATCATCCTACTAATAATTACAAGTCCAATAATTAATTTTTTTCAACTCTTTTGAAGCCGATACTCATTCAGCCCAATATTCACAATATATATTCATAAATGAATTAAACTCTAATCCTATACACATACACAACACAGCTAGCAGCCGTCCAACAACTTCTTTCAATTTTGATGACCAATATAATTAAATAATAGAGTTAAACGCTTGTACAAAAAGAAAGAGTATTAATGTTATACATTCATCAAAAATATATTTTATTTAACTTATTATATTCCTATAAATAAAATTGCTTGACTCTTAACCAAAAAATAAATCAATGACTTGACTAATACCGATATAAAAAACTATAATCAAGATATTTTTCTAAAATAAAAAAATAATTTTAAAAAACTAATTGCATCCACTAAATGTTTTGATTAGAAAACAAAGCGTTACATATAAACCCTTGAGAAATGTTACCATTTTTTGTGGGTATCACTACAAGAAATGTTGTATTTTTTAAGTATACAAGAGTAGAAAAAATTGTATTACAGCCCAATAATATCATCCTACCAATAATTACAAGCCCAATAATAAATATTTTTTCAACTCTTTTTGAAGCCCATACTCATTTAGCCCAATATTCACAATATATATATCCATAATGAATTAAACCCTAATCCTATACACATACACAACACAACTAGCAGCCGCCCAACAATTTCTTTCATCTTCTTTAGTTCTTCTTCAAAAAAATTTCACATGTAACAACTCATAGCCTTCACAAAATTGGTAACTAATGTTTCTCTGTCGTTTAATATATAGTAAACATTGCATATCATATAGTTGTTTATAAAAAAAAATCGAAAAATAAATCATGTTATGAGACAACATAAGTGAGTATGCAATCTTTTTTTTTACAGTAGAATATGTAGAACCTTCACTGGTTCCAACGATTCACACTGGTTCTTTGTTGTTTTTACCGATTTGACTGACTAACTGTTCATAGTCGATGGAAGCAGTCATCTTGGAAGAGGTAATCTCTTATTATTCTTTACAAATGTTTACGTTTTTATATAGTCAAAACAGCGTCGACAGGGTCATGTTTCTCTGCAAACCTTCTTTTGACGAATAGATTCGGCTTCGTAGAAGCCAACATCGAGAGTTGAAAAATTGACGGCCGGAATCTCATTTTCAGCTTCCAAGGTTTTCATATACATAATGGTGTGTTTGAGGGATGATTGAGGAAGAATTTATCTTCTCAATCAATACCTCAAACATGTCATTATGAATAAGAAAACCTCAAAAGCTCCGAAAGATATTCCGGCCGTCAACTTTTCATCTCTCAGTGATGGCTTTTATGAAGCCAAATCTATTAGCCAAAAGAGCGTCTGCAGGGTCATGTTTCTCTGCAGACCCTCTTTTGACGAATAGATTCGGCTTCATAGAAGCCATCATCGAGAGTTGGAAATTTGACGGCCGGAATCTCCTTCGTAGCTTCCTAGGTTTTCATATACATAATGGTGTGTTTGAGGGATGATTGAGGAAGAATCTATCTTCTCAATCAATACCTCAAACGCGTCATTATGAATAAGAAAACCTCGAAAGCTTCGACAGACGTTCCGACCGTCAACTTTCCATCTCTCAATGATGGCTTTTATGAAGCCAAATCTATTAGCCAAAAGAGCGTCTGCAGGGTTATGTTTCTCCTGCAGACCCTGTTTTGACGAATAGATTCGGCTTCATAGAAGCCATCATCGAGAGATGGAAAATTGACGGCCAGAATCTCTTTTGGAGCTTCCAAGGTTGTCATATTCAAAATTTTGTGTTTGAGGTATTGATTGAGGTAGAAACTATGTTCTCAATCAATACCTCAAACGCATTATTATGAATACGAAAACCTCGGAAGCTACAAAAGATGTTCCGGCCGTCAATTGTTCATCTCTCAGTGATGGTTTTTATGAAGCCGTATCTATTAGCCAAAAGAGCATCTGCAGGGTCATGTTTCTCCTGCATGCCCTCTTTTGACGAATAGATTCGGCTTCATAAAAGCCATCATCGAGAGATGGAAAATTGATGGCCGAAATATCTTTTGGAGCTTCTAAGGTTGTCACGTTCATAATGGTGTGTTTGAGGTATTAATTGAGGGGGAAACTATGTTCTCAATCAATACGTCAAACACACCATTATGAATACGAAAACCTCGGAAGCTACAAAAGATGTTCCGACCGTCAATTGTTCATCTCTCAATGATGGTTTTTATGAAGCCGTATCTATTAGCCAAAAGAGCATCTACAGGGTCATGTTTTTCCAGCAGACCCTCTTTTGACGAATAGATTGGGCTTCATATATGAAATCTTTGAGATATGGAAAATTGACGACCGAGATTTCTTTTGGAGCTTCCAAGGTTTTCATATTCATAATGGAGTGTTTGAGGTAGAATGTGCCATTACAAATAAGAAAACCTCGGAAGCTCCAAAAGATGTTCAGGCAGTCAACTTTCCATCTCTAAGTGATGGCTTTTATTATTTCGAATCTATTAACCAAAAGAGCGTTTGTAGGGTCATGTTTCTCCTACAAACCCTCTTTTGCCGAATAGATTCGGCTTCATAGAAGCCATCATTGAGAGACGAAAAATTGATAACCGAGATTTCTTTTGAAGCTTCCATGGTTTTCATATCATAATGGTGTGTTTGAGGTAGGATTGAGGTAGAATCATCTTCTCAATCAATAGCTCATACGGGCCATTATGAATTAGAAAACCTCGGAAGCTCGGAAAGATGTTCCGGCCGTCAACATTCCTTCTCTCTGTGATGACTTTTATGAAGCCGAATCTATTAGAGAAAAAAGCGTCGGTAGGGTGATGTTGCTCCTGCAGACCCTCTTTTGACAAATAGATTCGCCTTCATAGAATCCATCATTGAGAGATGGAAAATTGACGGCCGGAATCTCTTTTGGAGCTTCCATGGTTTTCATATTCATAATGGTGTGTTTGAGGTATTGATTGAGGTATAAACTAAGTTCTCAATCAATACTTTAAACGCACCATTATGAATACGAAAACCTCGGAAGCTCCAAAAGATGTTCCGACCGTCAATTGTCAATCTCTCAGGGATGGCTTTTATGAAGGTTTATCTATTAGCCAAAAGAGCGTCTGCATGGCCATGTTTCTCCTGCATACCCTCTTTTGACGAATTGATTCGGCTTCTTAGAAGCCATCATCGAGAGATGAAAAATTGACGGCCAAAATCTCTTTTGGAGTTTCTAAGGTTGTCATATTCATAATGGTGTGTTTTAAAAGTTACAATCAGTTGTTCTATCTATTTTGCTTCTCAGTCTTCTTTTGAAAAAATATTCTTAACCAATATATGCCTTCTATTTTCTGTGACCAAACACTGCTTCTCCTTTCAACTTATACTTGCCTATGCTTCAACTTTTTTCGGAGTTCACTCTCTTAATTTTATTGTTCGAGCGAATCCTAAAAGTTTTAAAAGGTTGTCTATGCGAGCAATTAGTAGAATTCCAAGAACTTTTGTGCTAGAAAGAAAAGTATTCGAGATAGAGGCTTTTTTCCCATACACTCATATTACATAGGATTATGTTGTGAGATGATAGTGGAGCCTTTGTCACTTAAAATGAACTAAAGGATTCAACTTTAATTTATATAAATAAATAAATAATATTATTTAATGTAATAAAAAGATAAAATAAAAATAAATAAAAAAGGTGCGACTGTTCGGTTAATGCATTATTATGTTAACTATATATTTTCCTGTATGTATTGGATGCTATGCTTGTTAATTAGTATGTATGTGTACTCGTTTTAATCTTGTAATTATATATGTATATGCTTGTTGATTATGGTTCCAGTTTACTCCATATGTTAGTATTTATAGATACTATTATGTGTTACAAATCGACAAGAATTAAAATAAATAATCTTGTTTCAATCGAGTTCAGTGCTATGAGATTTATAGTAGTATGAGAGTATATGTTCGGGTTTTTAGAAAAATATTTTTCTCTAATTGAGACATGCATCATATAGGATATGTGTAGAAGAGTTTCTTTAGTACCTATGTGGCAAGTTTTAGGATCTGTCTGGCAGGATTAATGTTTTAGCCTATGTGGCTGGAGCCTGTGTGACTTGCTTAATATTTTTAGCTTGTGTGGTTGGAGCCTGTGTGGCTAGTTTTTTCCCATTGATATGAGCTTTCTTATCCGGATCATGTGTCTCATATAGGGTGTCTAGTCGCATTGCATTTCATACGAGAAATGAAAAAGTTATTTTTCTAAAGGAAGTTAATAATTATATTTTTATAGATGAAGTGTTTTATTTATTGTTTCGTGGCATTTTCTTGTGGCGAGTGTGAGTCAATATGAATAAGAAAATTGACCCTTACATGATTATTGTTGTAGATACTAAAGATGATGTGTGAAGTTGATATGTTGCTTGTACGTGCGCGGGGATAAACAAATATGAGTTTTCTCAATTTGTAATTTGAACGAAGAACTTTCTCATTATAGAGTTATTATTTACAAGTTTTAAATATGTATTATTATTTTTCAAAAAAAATTACAGCCATGCTTTTTAAAGAAATAAAGTTTTTCAATGGAAATTATTGGATAAAAATCCGGGCCGTTACATTTCTCCTGCAAACCCTCTTTTGACGAATAGATCCGGCTTCATAGAAACCATCATTGAGAGACGAAAAATTGACAACCGAGATTTCTTTTGAAGCTTCCAAGGTTTTCATATCATAATGGTGTGTTTGAGGTTGGATTGAGGTAGAATCTATCTTCTCAATCAATACCTAATACAGGCCATTATGAATTAGAAAACCTCAAAATCTCGGAAAGATGTTCCGGCCGTCAACATTCCATCTCTCAGTGATGGCTTTTATGAAGCCGAATCTATTAGTCAAAAGAGCAACTGCAGGGTCATGTTTCTCCTGTTGACCCTCTTTTGCGAATAGATTCGGCTTAATAGAAGCCATCATCGAGAGATGGAAAATCGATGGCCGGAATCTCTTTTGGAGCTTCCAAGGTTGTCATATTCATAATGGTGTGTTTGAGGTATTGATTGAGGTAGAAACTATTTTCTCAATCAATACCTCAAACACACCATTATGAATACGAAAACCTCAGAAGCTCCAAAAGATATTCCGACCGTCAATTGTTCATCTCTCAGTGATGGCTTATGAAGCCGAATCTATTCGCCAAAAGAGCATGTTTCTCCTGCAGATGCTCTTTTGGCTAATAGAATTGGCTTCATAGAAGCCATCATCGAGAGATGGAAAATTGACGGCCGAAATCTATTTTGGAGCTTTTAAGGTTGTCATATTTATAAAGATGTTCTGGCCGTCAATTATCCTTCTCTCGGTGATGGCTTTTATCAAGGTGAAAATCTATTAGCCAAAAGAGCGTCTGCATGGTCATGTTTCTCCTGCAGACCCTCTTTTAATGAATAGATTCAGCTTCATAGAAGCCATCATCGAGAGATGTAAAATTGATGGCCGAAATCTCTTTTGGAGCCTCCAAGGTTGTCATATTCATAACAGTGTGTTTAAGGTAGAAACTATGTTCTCAATCAATACCTTAAATGCACCATTATGAATAAGGAAACCTCAAAAACTCCAAAAGATATTCCAGCCGTCGATTGTTCATCTCTCACTAGAGCCAAACTCCATTGTTACTTGAAATGGTCTAGTTAATGGAAATTAGTACTCTCACTGGTTTTTTTTATATAACAGACACTTCCACTTTTTAAAGGATAACTCTAAGTATATCATTCGATCATTACGATTTAGTAGTGGATGAGGTATTCCACTAATGTTGCTAATATGGATTATTATATATATTATTAGGAATCAGGTTTATGGAATTTAATGTATGTGAAAATACTTTTATATGGTAAGTGAATCTGTGTTGAATCTGTTGATCTACATTTATATGGTATGTGAAAATACTTTTCCTCAATCAATTGATAGGTTTAGAATTACATATAGTGACACCTTTTTGTTGTTGTACTAGACTAGACTAGACTAGACTAGATTCATTATTCAGAGACATGGTTCATATATAAGAATTATCATAAGCATGTGGTTCTTTTATCAGTTTATACATCATAGTGCCCTGTCACTAATTCTTTGAATACACTTTGACCTCATTCTAATTACATAATAAAAAGAAAATGTAAAAGAAAAACAAATAAAAAAAGGCTTTCATTAGGATTCTCTTCTTAATTTTTTTTTTTTGTACATAGACGAAATGGCAAAGCCATTATAATAAACTCACACACATAAGTGAGAGAGCCGGGGTTCGAACCCCGGTCATAGCATCCGGCCTAACAAATTCGGCAATATTTTGCCAGTTGAGCTAGGATTTTTATACTCTCATCTTAATTTTTATTACATATCAAATATAGTAGAAATCTTGAATAAATTGTGGTGGTTGAATATTATAATAGAATGGATAACCTTCAAAGGGTTTATCCTCTGCCTTTTTCTCCTCTTTTTGTTTAGGAGGTCCAACTGAAACTATTTCAGTATGACAAAATTTTCTTAGTTTGGAAACTGCCTAGTAATGTTAATTTCTTCTCATTCATGTCTATTGATACTGATTCAACCCCTGCAAATTTAGAGTTCGGATCACCTCCAGTTTTCTTATCCTCCATTTTTCCAGTTTCCTTACTTGATGTGTGACACGTGTGCAAATAATACTTGAACGGCTTGGATGAAAAAAACTACAACACCCTTCTCTCTTCTTCATTGTTCCTCGTTTTCCAAACAAACAACATCCTTCTCTCTTCTTCCTTCAAGCTTCAACAACAACACAACCACAACAACAACATAATTTCTTTTGTTCATGTTTTCTTCTTCTTATTTCCTCCATCAAAACAATCCTCTTCTTTGATTTCAAATCTTAATGAAATTTCCCAAATCTTTTTCTAACAACAATCAGAAATCTTCAATGTAAAACGGAAGAAGGAAGAACCGCCACCTCTGCCGACGGCGCAGCTTCCCCCACAGTTCTGTTGTTTCCCGCCGTGGTCGGCGCGGCGGCGGTGATGATTAAAAGGGAAGAACAAGTACTAACAGAGTTTGTTCACGAGTAATCTTTAAAATAAAAATTGAAAATAAGAAGAGTAAGTGTGACGGTGGAGAAACCGCAACCGTGAGGCGGCGAGATCGGAGGCAGTAAGATAGTAAGATACTGAGATATGGAGAGACATAAAACGATTGAGTTTTTGTGTTTGGAGGAAGAATGAGTCCTGAGTTTGCTATGTTTATTAAAACCAAATTGATTTATGCCAAAAAAAAAAAAAAAGCCAAATTGATTTACATATTTTTAATCTTAGCCATTAATACTTTTAAGTGCCATGTGTCATTGATCTATTAAGTAACTGGATAAACTGGAGTGAAATTCCGGTAACAAGTTACAGATGTGCAGCGTGATGTGGTGCACGTTTAGGGTTTAGGTATACGATGTGTTGCCTAATGTGCCAACATCATAAACATACGATAACTTGATGAACAAGGAAAATAAAGTGCAGAAAATAAAGAACACAATGAGTTTGTTAACCCAGTTCAGTGCAACTCACTTACGTCTGGGGGATACCAATCCATGAATGAATCCACTATGATAGCTCTAATTCAAAGCTTAAACTCCCCGTTTACAACCTCTCGCTTAGATATTACCTTGTGTAACCCTACCTTGCTCCTCCACAAGATATGACTTCCCCCAGTCAATTCCCAGCCTATCCTACCTTGCTCCACGCAAGGACCTTGCTCAACCACAAGGAATTTTAATCTTGTTCCCACAAGTACCTTGCTCAACCACAAGGAATTTTACAAACTCAATAATGGAGACGCACTCCTAAACTAAAGAACCAACTCTTGCTTCAAAGCTTTGAGTGATTCAAAGTCCAAATCTTGTTTCCAACTAGAACCAAGAAGAGGAACATCTCTGTGCTTAAAAGCTTAAGAGCTAAATACAACCCTAATTCAAGTTTCAAACGAAACAAGAAATCCTAGGGACAAAGATTTGAAATCCTAAAGACTAGATTTATGAATATTGATTTCAGTGAGTAAAACATGTCTTCAGCACTCCTTTATATAGAACGAGATCTGGTAGCTGTTTGTTGTGTTCTTCAAAAAACAAACTTAATCTTTTAACAAAAGATATGATCTTTTAATAAAAGATAAGTTTTGTTTTAAATCTTTTTGAATTTTTTTCAATCTTCTAGAAACAAACCAGCTTTTTAAATCTTTTCTGAATCTTCTTCAATCTTTCAGCTCGTTCCTTGACGCACAAGCTAGCGTGGATATGTTTGTTTCAAAACGAATCTTTTTCAAAGATCACACGCAAATATTTGAAAGCGCGTTTTTAGGGCATTCAGTTCAGGTACCACATGTGTGCACATCAGTCACCACATCTGGACCAAAGACTTATTTTAACAAATGAAGCCAACCCTAAAATAAACTCAACCTTGCAGGTTGAAAACACTAACAATCTCCCCCTTTGGCAAATTGTGGCTAAAATAATCTTTGGAGTCAACCAACTAGACTTTGGAGAGAATCATTAGAACATCAGAGGTGTTGCAGCAGCGGAATCTTGCCTCAATCTTCTGAGAGAATAAAACTCCCAACATACAAGCATGGTGATGAATCATGCACACAGTAAAGAGGGGAAGTGTCTTCAGCAGCTTCAGTAAAATCTTTACTCCCCCTAAATTCAAGCACCATCTTCATCAGTCTTCAAAGGATCAGTCTTCATTCGTCTGGTTCTTCAAAGTCTTCAAAAAGATGTGCAGAATACAAGCACAATCTCTCGTCTTCAACGATGTGCACACATCTGGTATCACATCATGTACCAGAGTAAACATATTGCACTACCTTTCCTCTTACTTCCCCTGGATATACTACTTATCTTTTCTCCCCCTTTTTAGCCATAATGTTGACAAAAAGTTTAAGATCAGAAAGAGTAATCAAATAATACTGGGGTCATTAAATGTGCAATATACAGCGTAGATGGATCTTTGCCAAATGATTTAAGCGTCATCACATGACCAAGGTCTTTAAAAAGAGATGCTTCAGTAGTCTTCAATTTCTTCAGTAGTTGTCTTCACAGAATCCATATAGTCCAGCAATCCATAGTCTTGTAGTCTTCATTCTTCTTGGCTGTTGTATGTGCATTCATAGTTAAGCAATTACAAGTTACCCATATTTCTATGATTGTAACTTAGTCACCTATATTGCTATGACTGTGACGTGAATCACCCATATTTCTATGACTGTGATCCTAAGCATAAAAGTCATCCATATTTCGATGATCATGACTAAGCACAACGAATAATCCATATTGCTATGATTATGATTATGCCCTATGCTTACAAACTTAAATGCTTTTGAGTTGTTTTGCACATAGTCTACTCCTTCCATATCAAAAAGGTCATTTTTTGACCTTGCCTTCAGTAATGCTCTTGCAGATACCAGGATTTGTAGTCTTCAGCTCTAGATAAGGCTTCTTCTTCTCAGAGGCTCCAATGTGGACCACATTGAGCTCTACAGCAGGATTTTCTTCATAGTTCTTCATCACAGTATGAAAGGTGGAATAGTCTTGATATATTATGTTGAAAAAAACCTGTGATGACTGCCTTTGGATAGCGTGCATAAACAAACGGAAGTAGTAGGCAGGTCTCCGTTGCACGCTTCAATAGCAAGATTGCTATTGGTCATCAAGAAGGCAAATACCAAGTTTGCCTCTTAATGTCTCAAACTTATTTGCATCCAAAGCCTTTGTAAAAATGTCAGCCAGTTGATTATCTGTGGCTATATGCTCTAAGGTCACAACCTTGTCTTCAACTAGATCCCTGATAAAATGGTGACGAATATCAATGTGCTTGGTTCTACTGTGTTGGATAGGATTCTTAGAAATATTTATAGCACTCATATTGTCACATTATAATGTGAGCACATCTTGCTCCACATTGTACTCACTCAGCATCTGCTTCATCCAAAGCAATTGAGAACAACTGCTTCCTGCTGCGATGTACTCAGCTTCTGCTGTTGAAAGAGCTACACAATTCTGTTTCTTGCTGAACCATGAAATTAGGTTGTTGCCCAGAAAGAAACATCCACCTGAGGTACTCTTCCTATCATCTGCACTGCCTGCCCAGTCAGCATCACAATACCCCGTCAACCTTGAGTCTTCACCATGAGAGTACATAATACCATATTCACTTGTGCCATTCACATATTTCAGAATTCTCTTGACTTGTGTGAGATGACTCATCTTTGGCTCAGCTTGGTATCTAGCACATACACCAACTGCAAAGGAGATATCAGGCCTACTTGCTGTGAGGTAAAGAAGACTGCCAATGATGCTTCTGTATAGGCTTTGATCAACACTGACACCTTTCTCATCCTTGGTGAGTTTAATATGAGTTGCTGCAGGAGTTCTCTTGTATGTTGCACTCTCCATTCCAAACTTCTTCACAATATTCTTGGCATATTTGCTTTGAGAGATGAATACTGTGTCCTCCATTTGCTTGACTTGTAGACCAAGAAAATAGGTTAATTCACCTACAAGGCTCATCTCAAATTCAGATTGCATTTGATGCACAAATTGTTTCACTAAAGCATCTGTCATGCCACCAAACACAATATCATCTACATAGATTTGTGTTATCATGAGCTTTCCTTTTTCTTGTCTCACAAACAAGGTCTTGTCTGTTTCACCCTTTTTGTACCCTTGCTGTAGAAGAAACTTGGTTAGCCTTTCATACCAAGCCCTAAGAGCTTGCTTCAATCCATACAGAGCTTTCTTCAATCTGTAGACATGATCTGGGAGATTAGGATCAATAAATCCCTTTGGCTGTGCTACATATACTTCTTCATTCAAGTACCCATTGAGGAAGACACTCTTCACATCCATTTGAAAAAGCTTGAACTTCAAAATACATGCCACTCCTAGAAGTAACCTTATAGACTCAAGACGAGCTACTGGAGCAAAGGTTTCATCAAAGTCTACACCTTCAATCTGAGAGTATCCTTGTGCTACAAGCCTGGCCTTGTTCCTTGTGACAACACCATTTTCATCAGACATGTTTCTATACACCCACTTGGTGCCTATGATGTTGACCCCATCAGGTCTTGGAACTAAGTCCCACACCTCATTCCTTTTGAACTCGTTCAATTCTTCTTGCATTGCATTAATCCAACATTCATCTGTCAAGGCTTCCTTAACATTCTTTGGTTCTATGGTGGATACAAAGCAAGCATTGGAGATTACCTCCCTTGACCTAGTCATGACTGGTAATTCTGGATTTCCTATGATGAGCTCTTTAGGATGATTCTTCTGAATTCTGATGGAAGGACCTTTGCTTGTCTGACCTTGATCTGGCTCTTGATCTGCTTTCTCAGAATTTTCTTCAACTTTAGAGTCTTCAGGTTGGAGGTCTGATGTGACCACATTTGGTTCCACATCATGCACTTTAGATGTCACTTGATGTTGAAAAATTAGATGTGACTTCTGGATTTGCTTGTCAATCTGACCTTTACCACATATATCTCTTTCTTCAATAGTGAGCTTTGGTGGCCCTCTGATGTCTTCTTCAGAAACTAGTTTCTTCATTCCCTTTAGACTCAGATGCTTATAACTTTGGTGCGATAGTCTTGTTTCATCTTCTTGACTTATAAGACATGTGGTAGAATGAGTTGTTGCTTGAGGAACCCATAAGTAGCAGTTATCTTCTGATCTGGCTCCTTTCATCAATAATTCACCTTTGTTGTTAGTGACCAGACACTCATTCTTTGAGAAGTCAACTTTAAGCCCTTGATCAGATAGTTGGCTTATACTGATCAGATTAGCTTTCAGTCCTTTGACAAGTAGAACATTATCAAGCTTGGGCAAACCATTATTGATTAGTTTCCCAATTCCCATGATTTGTCCTTCAGCACCATCACCAAAGGTCACATAACTTGAAGTATATGACTTGATGTCTGTAAGACCCATAATTCTACTGTATCGTACGCAAGTTATAAGCGTAAGTAGTGGCTAAGAGTTTTTAGGGTTTCTGTAAGTTAATTTCATGAGTATCGTGTAATAACAACGTTATTGCTGAGTTGGAACTGGTTTTGGATTCGTGTACTATTTAAGCCCAGGCTTTTGGTTCTTAGTCCTCTTTTATATACGAGAACGTTCCTGTGCTTTCAGAATTATGAGTTTCGACTTTCTCCGTTTATTGGAAAAACGAGTAGAAAACTGTACCCGCTTCTTAAAATTTTACGGTTTCTGTTTTCCGTCGAATTTTAATTGGAGACTTTATATATCGGCGCGAGTTGGAATCTAGTTTCAGAATATTTTTGGGAGCTAAGGAAATAAATTTCAGTCGGAGAATAAAGTTTAGCGATAATATTTGGAAACGGTTTACGACGAACGTTTATTGGTTAGATTTTATATTTTTGAGATTTCCGTCCGTTAGCGAGGTGCGACTCGCCGAGAGCAAACGCGATGAGCTGAGTAGCGTAAAGTGGATATTTGTTCAAAAAGCAATCATGAGTTATTTTGATCCAATGGCTAGGGATTAGTCTTGCAACTTTGTTTTTGATCTAAGGGCCTAGATTGATCAAGAGATTGATAAATAGTAAGGAGGTTTATCTATTTGGTCTTAGAAGCAAATCACACAAAAACTACTCCCTCCCCTCTCATTTCTCTCGGCCGAACTCCACCCCTTCACTCATCCACTTCAAAATTTTTCTCTTCCTCTCAAGAACTTGCTTGGATTGTGCTAGGATCATCAAGCTCTTTGACCATCTTCTTCATCTTGAGGTAACTAGACCTCCTCCTTTCATCATTTCTCATGAAAACTCTTAGATTCTAAGACAATTATTCTTGTGTTCTTGAGAAGAAAAATTTTAGAATTTAGTTTTAATTAGTTTTGATTCCATAGTAGTGTTTAAGAGTGTTATGTAGGAAACATTAGTGAAGCATGTAAGTGATTCTCATGGTTAAATCTTGTTTTCACAAATTTTGGTTAAGGGTTTTGAAGAAATTTTTTGAAAAGATCATAAACTTGGATTGTGTTGTATGATTTTGGTTTTGAAGTTAGTTTTGAGCTTTTTGACAAAATGGATTGGTGAATATGAAATTTGTTTCGAAAAATAAGAAAAAAATTATTCTCGTGTTCTTGAGCGACTCGAAGAACACAATTTCGAAAAAAAGTTTATTTCGAGTTTCAAAAGGAGTCGGGTACACGATCGAATATTGTTACAAGCTAATGAAAGTGGGCTAGGGTTTCAAATGAAAAAAAAGTGTAGGGTGCCCTTTTTGCCTCAAATGGCCGTGGCACCCATATAGGGTTCGAGGAATCGAATTTTGAAAATTGTTTATAGGCAAATAGCTTCCCATGATCATTGTTTAATTGTTTGATTGGTTATGGGATGTTTTGAAAAGAAAATGATCACTTGCCTTAAGAAAAACCTTATTTGAGATTTCTCGAAATTTGCGATTCGACTCTATAATTTCTAAATCGTTTTGATAAGTGCTAGTTAGGTATTATGGGATATTACCATGCATTTAGAAGTGAAAAATTTTGTGTGGAAGGGTGCTTTTTCAAAATTTGGCCGTGGCCTTCTTTGTGGGGAGGAAGAAATTCCAAAAAATTTTCTAAGTCCACAATTGTGTGAAAATTTTGTATGTGTTGGATAATCTTAGTTTTGAAGAAAAATGAGTATAGGAAAGGTTGTTAGGAAGAAAAAAATGTGTAACTTGTAACGCAAGAAAACTTCGATTTTTTCATAAAAATATTTTTGAAAAGTTTTAGTTGGGTTTCAAATGGTTTTGTTGTATGTGAGACAAGTCCTTGAAGTGGAAAATCCGAAATGGTGTTGGTTTATGATTTGAAAACAAAATGATTTTCGTGGTATAAAAATAGTACTATTTACTTCGTGAATTTTTAAACACTATGAGAATAACCGGAAATCATTGAGGGATAGCTTTAGAAAGTACTTTAGACCCCTCTGGAGCTTTGAGAGCAAGTTTCGTTTCGATAGGATAATCGAGGAGTATTTTACTGATTGTACGCTGCTTAACTTTTAGGTAGCGCGTATAATAGTTTAGACGAGAAAGAGATTAAGGAAAGCTTGCTGAGGTAAGGGCACCTTTATTTTTCCGTCTTATATGTGTATGCTTGGTTTTGGATTGTGTGAATGTTTGGCATGATTATATTATGTATTCTCGTGATGAGAAGGTGTTTTGTATCGCATGTGTGGTTTACATATGTTTGAGAATATATGTATGAATATGTGATTGGCGTGCATATGATTTTGAAAATATATGTACATATTATGATTGGTTTACATACGCTTGAGAGGTATGTATTTGTTGCATTAGCATATAAGGGGAATCGTATGCTCATGCATTCATAGTAAGTGGTTATCGGGAATGGACCACGGGGTGCGACGACCAGTGATTGGTGTCCTCCTTTTTGAGTTTGGTGTTGTCCGTGTGACTCACCCGGTGTTATCCCACCGTGATTGTTTTGGTATTGTCTGAGTGACTCTACCTGGTGTTATCCCACCACTAGTAGGAGGTGTTATCCCACCTGAGCCTACGACCTTCTGCAGCGAGGTTTATTCCGGAATAATTCATGCATGTGAAAAAGACCCGGGTAGGGTGATCACAATCATTTAGAGTCTGCATTGATAGGCTGGTGTGCATTTCAATACTGTGTGCAAGTATATGAACTGCTAAGTGTTTATTCGTTTTTATATATATATATATATGATATTTGCTGTTGTGTTATGTGTGGTGACCCTTGCATCCTTTCATTTGCGGGCTCCTCCCACCCAGACGATGGATCACCATTTGTTACCGATGCTCTTGAGGGAGACGGTGACGAGGTGGGACTTTCTTGATCGCCTGCTTCTGCCTGCCTGGAGCCTCGACCCAGCTTCCGGTACGGCTAGTTACCATGGGCGCGTTAGGATTACTACTTATCTCGGTACCCATCAGGTTCACCAGTGTCTGATATGGCTGACTCCACCTTTCTCCATACCTCTACCTGTACTGCTCAGTGCACTTTGGACGGTTCCTGGGGGACCCCTGCCAGGGGCGCCAGACACACCAGAGGGTGGTGGATCGGTCGTTGGAGAGACCTCCACGGATGGACTAGTCACTTCTTCTTCTTCTTCCATGGGCAGTTGGGGTGATGGGGCTTTACCCGACTTCTTAGGGGAGCCGGAAGATGTTTTTCAGGAGGCAGCGGCTGCTGCAGGGGATGGGTCCATTGGAGGACCCGGAGTACCTCACTTGGTATCTCCCACTTCTACCTTGAGTTTGGTACTGTTATCGAGTGATACGGACGACTCCTGATGTCGATGTGCATGATAGGACTAGGACCACTGACTTTAGAGTAGTATTCTTTTGGACAGGCATTGTTGGTCGGTGACTGGTAGTATGATTTGTAGTAGGTTCTAACGTTTTTGGATGACTGTACTTTATACTCTATACTCTTACGCTTTGGATGAGCCTCTTTTGGTATTGGCTGTAGTATTTCCCTAGTCACGACTACCTTGTATATTTGTCGTGAACTAGATGTTATGTTTTGGATATGTAACTAATCAGGTACACACTTTGCTTATGAGAAGCACTATTGATGCATATAGTACTATTTCAGTCACCTTGTCGGTCGTACTATTATATGCTTTAGTTCTGTTGTATGAATAATGCCGGCTCTTGTAAAATATTTTCCGCGCACTCTGTCTCGTGTTATAAAAAAAAAAAGTGCCTACTTTTGGGCCATGAAAAACGGGGTGTTACAATGTGGTATCAGAGCCCGGCTTTAGATCATCAAGGGAAAGGTGTGTCGTAAGAGTTGTCAGTCGAGTTAGAACTAGAGTTTGATTGGTTCTAAGTGACCATTGCTTTGGTGTGTTGATGTTATTGACTCATGGTATAAGATTTCTAAGAGAATTGGAAAAGAATCTAACCTGAAAGTGGTTTGTGCAGGAAAACATGCCTCCAAGACGGGCACCTGCAGCTACTGGAGCTGATGATAATCAGGTAAACCAGATGGCTCACGCGATGAATGCCATGGCAGCAACTTTGACTGCCCAAGCCCATGCTAAGGCGCAGAGGGATATGGAAAAAAGGGAAAGAGAGATTCTCGCTGCTGGATCTCGAGTCCTCACGAGTTTTAACCATCAGAGTCCTCCGAAGTATAACGGAGAGGGAGGTCCTGATGCTGCTGACTTATGGCTTCAGGCGATGGAAAAGATCTTCGGAGCAATCCACTGCCCCGAGGGTGAAAAGGTGACTCTGGCCACCTACCAGTTGTCGGGAGGCTCTGAGTATTGGTGGAAGAGTACTAGTCTTATGATGGAGGCCGCTCACGAGGAAGTCAACTGGGTGAGTTTTAAGAGAAAGTTTTTGGCCAAATACTTTCCAGAGACCGCTAGAGAAAGGTATGGAGAGAAATTCCTGAGGTTGCGTCAGGGAGGAATGAATGTTGAAGCTTATGCGAAGAAGTTTGAATCACTGTCAAGGTTCTTCCGTTTCTTCAGGGATGGCATAGATGAAACTTATATGTGTCGCCGTTTTCAAGATGGGTTGAGATATGAGTTGCAGGATTCAGTGATACCATTGGGAATCCGGAATTTTCAAGTACTGGTTGAGAAGTGTTAGGAGATTGAAGACATGAGGAACAAGCGAGTGAATCGCAATGTGAACTCTACTGCTGGGGGACCCAGTCGTCCAAGTAATCAGGCTCAGAACCGTGGAAGGCAAGGGAATAAGCCTTACAACCGCCCTCAGAATAACAAAGGGCAGAATCGCTCTGTGAATCAAGGAAACCAAGGGAATCCGAATGTGGCGAAGCAGAGTTGTTTCAGGTGTGGTCAGGAAGGACATTATGCGAATGACTGTAGGAACGCGGAGTCCGGGATTATTTGTTATAGTTGTAAGAAGCCAGGTCACATGGCTAGGGATTGCAAGGCTCAGAAGGCTGAACCATCTGTGAATGTGACACAAGGAGCCAAACCCACTACTAGGGGACGTGTCTACTGTATGGGCACGGAAGTGAGTGGCGAGGCCAGTAATGGCATACATGAGAATTGCCAGATTGCAGGTAACACTTTAACTGCATTGATAGATACCGGGCCAACCCATTCCTTCATATCTGTGGATTGTGCAAATCGTATGAAATTAATTGTTTCTCCGCTGCCTTTTGATTTGAATGTTTCTACCCCTGCGAAGGATCTAGTGGTTAATACAGCATGTTTGCACTGTTTAGTGATGATTCAAAATAGGGAATTTTTAATTAATATGATCTGTTTACCCCTTCAGTCACTCGAGATCATTCTCGGGATGGATTGGCTGTCGTATCACTATGTTATTTTAGACTGTGCTCGTAAGATGGTCTTTTTCCCCGAACCAGGAGTACATAGGTACTTGTCGGCGAACCGGCTTACAGTAACCATGAGAAATGGAGAGCCAGAATTTATTTCACTTGCTTTTATAGGGGTGACTTCAGACGTGCGTATAGAGGAGCTGCGCGTAGTTCAACAATTCCAAGATGTTTTTCCGTTAGAGATTCCGGGATTTCCTCCGATCAGAGAAGTGGAATTCTTTATCGACTTACATCCAGGAACGGGACCAATCTCGGAATCACCTTATCGGATGGCCCTAGCCGAGTTAGTGGAATTGAAGAGTCAGATTGAGGACTTGTTAGAAAAGGGTTTTATTAGGCCAAGTGTGTCTCCGTGGGGAGCGCCAGTCTTATTGGTGAAAAAGAAGGATGGACGGTCACGTTTATGTGTGGATTATCGAAAACTCAACAAGGTTACTATTAAGAACCGATATCCTTTTCCACGAATTGATGATTTAATGGACCAGTTAAAGGGTGCGTCTGTGTTTTCAAAGATTGACTTGAAGTCCGGATATCATCAGATAAGAGTAAGAGAAGAAGATGTTCAGAAGACAGCGTTTCGTTCACGTTATGGGCACTATGAGTATCTAGTGATGCCGTTTGGAGTGACGAATGCACCGGCAATTTTTATGGATTACATGAATAAGATCTTCCATACGTTCTTAGACAAGTTTGTGGTGGTGTTCATCGACGATATACTCATTTATTCGAAGGATGAAGAGGAACACGAAGAGCATCTCCGCTTGGTTTTACAAGTTCTGCGTGACCGAAAGTTGTATGCTAACCCGTCCAAGTGTGAATTCTGGATGAAAACGGTGAATTTTCTTGGTCACGTCATCTCAGAAGAGGGAATATCTGTGGACCCAGCAAAGATTGAAACCGTACTTGCATGGAAACAACCGCAAACTGTTACGGATATACGAAGTTTTGTGGGTTTAGCTGGATATTATCGGAGGTTTATTGAGGGTTTCGCTAAGATTGTGGCACCAATGACACAACTTACGAGGAAAGATCAGCCATTTGCTTGGACAGAGAAGTGTGAAGCTAGTTTTCAGTTGTTGAAAGAGCGATTAACGACCTCACCGGTGTTAGTTCTACCCCTGTCTGACGAACCGTATGAAGTTTATTGTGATGCGTCCCATCAGGGACTCGGATGTGTGTTGATGCAACACAAGAGGGCAGTGGCTTATGCGTCCAGACAGTTGAAGAACCACGAAAGGAACTACCCCACTCATGATCTAGAACTTGCAGCAGTAGTTTTTGCTTTGAAGATTTGGAGACATTATCTTTATGGATGCACTTTTGTCGTCTTCAGTGATCACAAAAGTCTGAAATATCTGTTTGATCAGAAAGAGTTGAATATGAGGCAGAGGAGGTGGATGGAAACATTGAAGGATTTTGATTTCACGTTACAGTACCATCCTGGAAAGGCTAATGTGGTAGCTGACGCTTTGAGTAGAAAAAGTGTATCGGTATGCTCAGCTCAGATGGCTAGTCAGCAAGAGTTATTGGAAGAGTTTCGAGATCTACACCTTGAGGTAGAGTTTGCGCCTGGGAATTTGAGACTCGGTATGATTACGATTTCGAACGGATTGATGGAAGACATTGCTAGTTGTCAAAATGACAGTCTACTTATGGAAAAGAGAGCGTTGATAGATCGAGGAACCACCACAGAGTTCAAGGTGGGATCAGATAATATTTTGAGATGCAATGGGAGAGTGTGCGTACCCGATGCTAAGAACTTGAGAAATACGGTTCTAGAGGAAGCGCATAAGAGTAAACTGAGTATACATCCTGGAGCTACCAAGATGTATCAGGATTTGAGGCTAGACTATTGGTGGCCGGGTATGAAGAGGCATGTGGCAGAGTATGTGGCGTCGTGTTTGACATGTCAGAAAGCTAAAGTGGAACATCAGAAACCTGCAGGAATGCTGCAATCGTTAGATATACCAGAGTGGAAGTGGAATAGCATATCTATGGATTTCATCACTGGTTTACCCAAGACAAGAAGGAAGCATGACTCTATTTGGGTGATAGTGGATCGATTGACGAAGTCCGCTCATTTTCTGCCTGTCAGGATTACCGACACTGCAGAAAAGTTAACAGACATCTACGTGGCCGAGATTGTGAGACTTCACGGTATACCGTCCAGCATCGTTTCGGATCGAGACCCAAAATTTACTTCACATTTTTGGAGAACCCTACATGAGGCATTAGGGACGAGGTTGAGATTAAGTTCGGCTTACCACCCCCAGACAGATGGGCAGACAGAAAGAACGAATCAATCTTTGGAAGATTTGTTGAGAGCATGTGTGCTTGATGACAGAGGAAGTTGGGACGATGTGTTACCACTAATAGAATTCACCTACAACAACAGTTTCCACACGAGCATTGGAATGGCTCCGTACGAGGCTCTTTATGGGAGAAGGTGTCAAACTCCATTGTGTTGGTATCAAGATGGAGAAAGTATGATAGTAGGGCCGGAAATGGTGCAACAGACTACAGACAAGGTCCGGAAGATACGGGCAAGAATGAAGGTCGCCCAGGATCGTCAGAAGAGTTACGCAGATAGGCGTCGTAGACCCTTAGAATTTGAGGCAGGAGAACATGTATTCCTCCGAGTTACTCCAACTACTGGCGTTGGAAGGGCAATAAAAGCAAGAAAGTTGACTCCGAAATTTATTGGACCGTATCAGATTACGGAAAGGATAGGAAAGGTAGCCTATCGAATTGCATTGCCACCGATACTGTCCCAGATTCATGATGTGTTCCATGTGTCCCAGTTAAGGAAGTATGTCCCCGACCCGTCACATGTGATCACGCCAGATGACATTCAGTTGAAAGAGAACTTGTCATTTGAAGTTTCGCCAGTTAAGATTGCGGATAGAAAGATGAAACGTCTAAGGACCAAGGATATACCCTTAGTCAAGATAATATGGAATGAAGCTACATGAGATGCGACTTGGGAGCTTGAAAGCAAGATGAAAGAGCAATACCCCGAGTTATTTAGCGATGTCTAAGTTACGAGGACGAAACTTCTTTTAGGGGGGAAGTAATGTAAGACCCATAATTCTACTGTATCGTACGCAAGTTATAAGCGTAAGTAGTGGCTAAGAGTTTTTAGGGTTTCTGTAAGTTAATTTCATGAGTATCGTGTAATAACACCGTTATTGCTGAGTTGGAACTGGTTTTGGATTCGTGTACTATTTAAGCCCAGGCTTTTGGTTCTTAGTCCTCTTTTATATACGAGAACGTTCCTGTGCTTTCAGAATTATGAGTTTCGACTTTCTCCGTTTATTGGAAAAACGAGTAGAAAACTGTACCCGCTTCTTAAAATTTTACGGTTTCTGTTTTCCGTCGAATTTTAATTGGAGACTTTATATATCGGCGCGAGTTGGAATCTAGTTTCAGAATATTTTTGGGAGCTAAGAAAATAAATTTCAGTCGGAGAATAAAGTTTAGCGATAATATTTGGAAACGGTTTACGACGGACGTTTATTGGTTAGATTTTATATTTTTGAGATTTCCGTCCGTTAGCGAGGTGCGACTCGCCGAGAGCAAACGCGATGAGCTGAGTAGCGTAAAGTGGATATTTGTTCAAAAAGCAATCATGAGTTATTTTGATCCAATGGCTAGGGATTAGTCTTGCAACTTTGTTTTTGATCTAAGGGCCTAGATTGATCAAGAGATTGATAAATAGTAAGGAGGTTTATCTATTTGGTCTTAGAAGCAAATCACATAAAAACTACTCCCTCCCCTCTCATTTCTCTCGGCCGAACTCCACCCCTTCACTCATCCACTTCAAAATTTTTCTCTTCCTCTCAAGAACTTGCTTGGATTGTGCTAGGATCATCAAGCTCTTTGACCATCTTCTTCATCTTGAGGTAACTAGACCTCCTTCTTTCATCATTTCTCATGAAAACTCTTAGATTCTAAGACAATTATTCTTGTGTTCTTGAGAAGAAAAATTTTAGAATTTAGTTTTAATTAGTTTTGATTCCATAGTAGTGTTTAAGAGTGTTATGTAGGAAACATTAGTGAAGCATGTAAGTGATTCTCATGGTTAAATCTTGTTTTCACAAATTTTGGTTAAGGGTTTTGAAGAAATTTTTTGAAAAGATCATAAACTTGGATTGTGTTGTATGATTTTGGTTTTGAAGTTAGTTTTGAGCTTTTTGACAAAATGGATTGGTGAATATGAAATTTGTTTCGAAAAATAAGAAAAAAATTATTCTCGTGTTCTTGAGCGACTCGAAGAACACAATTTCGGAAAAAGTTTATTTCGAGTTTCAAAAGGAGTCGGGTACACGATCGAATATTGTTACAAGCTAATGAAAGTGGGCTAGGGTTTCAAATGAAAAAAAAGTGTAGGGTGCCCTTTTTGCCTCAAATGGCCGTGGCACCCATATAGGGTTCGAGGAATCGAATTTCGAAAATTGTTTATAGGCAAATAGCTTCCCATGATCATTGTTTAATTGTTTGATTGGTTATGGGATGTTTTGAAAAGAAAATGATCACTTGCCTTAAGAAAAACCTTATTTGAGATTTCTCGAAATTTGCGATTCGACTCTATAATTTCTAAATCGTTTTGATAAGTGCTAGTTAGGTATTATGGGATATTACCATGCATTTAGAAGTGAAAAATTTTGTGTGGAAGGGTGCTTTTTCAAAATTTGGCCGTGGCCTTCTTTGTGGGGAGGAAGAAATTCCAAAAAATTTTCTAAGTCCACAATTGTGTGAAAATTTTGTATGTGTTGGATAATCTTAGTTTTGAAGAAAAATGAGTATAGGAAAGGTTGTTAGGAAGAAAAAAATGTGTAACTTGTAACGCAAGAAAACTTCGATTTTTTCATAAAAATATTTTTGAAAAGTTTTAGTTGGGTTTCAAATGGTTTTGTTGTGTGTGAGACAAGTCCTTGAAGTGGAAAATCCGAAATGGTGTTGGTTTATGATTTGAAAACAAAATGATTTTCGTGTTATAAAAATAGTACAATTTACTTCGTGAATTTTTAAACACTATGAGAATAACCGGAAATCATTGAGGGATAGCTTTAGAAAGTACTTTAGACCCCTCTGGAGCTTTGAGAGCAAGTTTCGTTTCGATAGGATAATCGAGGAGTATTTTACTGATTGTACGCTGCTTAACTTTTAGGTAGCGCGTATAATAGTTTAGACGAGAAAGAGATTAAGGAAAGCTTGCTGAGGTAAGGGCACCTTTATTTTTCCGTCTTATATGTGTATGCTTGGTTTTGGATTGTGTGAATGTTTGGCATGATTATATTATGTATTCTCGTGATGAGAAGGTGTTTTGTATCGCATGTGTGGTTTACATATGTTTGAGAATATATGTATGAATATGTGATTGGCGTGCATATGATTTTGAAAATATATGTACATATTATGATTGGTTTACATACGCTTGAGAGGTATGTATTTGTTGCATTAGCATATAAGGGGAATCGTATGCTCATGCATTCATAGTAAGTGGTTATCGGGAATGGACCACGGGGTGCGACGACCAGTGATTGGTGTCCTCCTTTTTGAGTTTGGTGTTGTCCGTGTGACTCACCCGGTGTTATCCCACCGTGATTGTTTTGGTATTGTCTGAGTGACTCTACCTGGTGTTATCCCACCACTAGTAGGAGGTGTTATCCCACCTGAGCCTACGACCTTCTGCAGCGAGGTTTATTCCGGAATAATTCATGCATGTGAAAAAGACCCGGGTAGGGTGATCACAATCATTTAGAGTCTGCATTGATAGGCTGGTGTGCATTTCAATACTGTGTGCAAGTATATGAACTGCTAAGTGTTTATTCGTTTTTATATATATATATATATGATATTTGCTGTTGTGTTATGTGTGGTGACCCTTGCATCCTTTCATTTGCGGGCTCCTCCCACCCAGACGATGGATCACCATTTGTTACCGATGCTCTTGAGGGAGACGGTGACGAGGTGGGACTTTCTTGATCGCCTGCTTCTGCCTGCCTGGAGCCTCGACCCAGCTTCCGGTACGGCTAGTTACCATGGGCGCGTTAGGATTACTACTTATCTCGGTACCCATCAGGTTCACCAGTGTCTGATATGGCTGACTCCACCTTTCTCCATACCTCTACCTGTACTGCTCAGTGCACTTTGGACGGTTCCTGGGGGACCCCTGCCAGGGGCGCCAGACACACCAGAGGGTGGTGGATCGGTCGTTGGAGAGACCTCCACGGATGGACTAGTCACTTCTTCTTCTTCTTCCATGGGCAGTTGGGGTGATGGGGCTTTACCCGACTTCTTAGGGGAGCCGGAAGATGTTTTTCAGGAGGCAGCGGCTGCTGCAGGGGATGGGTCCATTGGAGGACCCGGAGTACCTCACTTGGTATCTCCCACTTCTACCTTGAGTTTGGTACTGTTATCGAGTGATACGGACGACTCCTGATGTCGATGTGCATGATAGGACTAGGACCACTGACTTTAGAGTAGTATTCTTTTGGACAGGCATTGTTGGTCGGTGACTGGTAGTATGATTTGTAGTAGGTTCTAACGTTTTTGGATGACTGTACTTTATACTCTATACTCTTACGCTTTGGATGAGCCTCTTTTGGTATTGGCTGTAGTATTTCCCTAGTCACGACTACCTTGTATATTTGTCGTGAACTAGATGTTATGTTTTGGATATGTAACTAATCAGGTACACACTTTGCTTATGAGAAGCACTATTGATGCATATAGTACTATTTCAGTCACCTTGTCGGTCGTACTATTATATGCTTTAGTTCTGTTGTATGAATAATGCCGGCTCTTGTAAAATATTTTCCGCGCACTCTGTCTCGTGTTATAAAAAAAAAAAGTGCCTACTTTTGGGCCATGAAAAACGGGGTGTTACAATGTCTACCAGAAACCTTTCATCTCCTGTCATGTGTCTGGAACAACCACTATCAAAGTAACAATCTTCTTTAGATGAGGCTTTGAAGGATGTGTGAGCTATATGAGCAGCTACTTTGACTTTTGGCTTCCATTCTTTCTTGGTTCTGGTCATTCTATGATATGCTCTTGGTTGAGGCTTCTTCTTTGGATAACCATAGAGCTTATAGCAGAAGGATTTGATATGGCCATACTTACCACAATAGTGACACTTCAAAGAAGTGGATTTTCTTTTGTTCACAGGTTTCTGATGCGGTGCATGATGTGGCAACATCTTGAAGTCAGATCTGTTTTGAGCAGGAACAAAGTTTGATTCTAGGGTTTCATTATTATAAGTTACCCCATATCCTACTCCAGTTGGATCATTAGCATGATTTCTGATGCTGAGAATCTTATTAAGCTTCTTTGTTCCTGTGCCAAGCATCCTAACAGACTTGGTCATGATATTCAATTTAGAAGTTACTAGCTTGACTTCATCTTCAAGGCTGGTTACTTTTGCCTGTAGCTTATGTTCCTTCGTCTTGAGTTTCTCAATAATAGCCCTTTGTTCTCCAGCTGTTGATTTTTCTGACTTAAGTTGATTGATGGTAGTCTCTAGTTCTGCATTTTTTCTGCATACTTCTTCACTTCTAATGCATAGTTGTCTGTATGCTGAGGCTAGTTCCTCGTAAGTGAGATCTTCATCACATGAATCATTGTCAGAGAGACACACACCAGTCATGGCATTCACTTGATTGGAAGATTTATTTATCAACTCATTCTCATAGTCATCTTCATCAGACCAACATACAGATAGCCCCTTCTTTTGTTTCTTTAAGTAGGTAGGACATTCAAATCTATAGTGGCCATAACCTTCACATTCACGACATTGAACATCTCTGTCTTGAATTGGTTTGTCATCGGTTTTGGTTTTTGCTGAAGTATTTCCTTGTTTCCTGATGTCAAACTGGATGTGCTCCACATTGTTCCTTGGTTTTCTACTCACATTCTTCAAGATTTTATTAAATTGTTTTCCAAGAAGAGCTATATCATCTGAGATGTCTTCTTCATCAACTTCCTTTCTTTCAGTGTTGGAGGTAGAGGCTATACTTTTCCCTTTCTTCTCAGGTTTATCACTAAAGTTCATCTCAAAGGTTTGAAGAGAGCCAACAAGTTCTTCAACTTTCATGCTAGCAATGTCTTGAGCTTCTTAAATTGCTGTGACCTTCATGTCAAACCTCTTAGGTAAAGATCTTAGAATTTTCCTTACCAACTTCTCATCAGATAGCCTTTCTCCTAGGGAACCAAAGGAGTTTGCTAGGTCAAGAATACTCATATGAAAGTCATATATAGTCTCTTCTTCTTTCATTCTGAGATTCTCAAATTTTGAGTGGAGAAGTTGAAGTCTTGAACTTTTTACCTTGGAGGTTCCTTCATGGGTTGTCTTGAGTATCTCCCAAGCATCTTTGGCAACGGTGCATTGTTTGATGAGTCTGAACATGTTTTTGTCAACTCCATTTTTTTTGTCAACTCCATTAAATAATGCATTTAAAGCTTTATTGTTGCCAAGAGCTAGTGTATCTTCTGCTGGAGTCCAATCTTCTTCTGGCTTGAGTTCTTCTGTATCAGCTCCATTAGCATCCTTGACTTTGGGATGCTCCCAACCTCTTAGCACTGCTTTCCAAGTTCTACTATCAATGGATTTTAAGAAAGCAGTCATGCGTGATTTCCAATAATCATAGTTTGTGCCATCAAGAAGAGGTGGTTTGCTGACCAAAGTTCCGTCCTTGTCCATGTTTCCAGAAAATATCTTCCCTGGAGCTCACCCTAAAGCAGAACAGGGTGCCTTCTCTGATGCCAATTGAAATTCCGGTAACAAGTTACAGATGTGCAGCGTGATGTGGTGCACGTTTAGGGTTTAGGTATACGATGTGTTGCCTAATGTGCCAACATCATAAACATACGATAACTTGATGAACAAGGAAAATAAAGTGCAGAAGATAAAGAACACAATGAATTTGTTAACCCAGTTCAGTGCAACTCACTTACGTCTGGGGGATACCAATCCAGGAATGAATCCACTATGATAGCTCTAATTCAAAGCTTAAACTCCCCGTTTACAACCTCTCGCTTAGATACTACCTTGTGTAACCCTACCTTGCTCCTCCACAAGATATGACTTCCCCCAGTCAATTCCCAGCCTATCCTACCTTGCTCCCCGCAAGGACCTTGCTCAACCACATGGAATTTTAATCTTGTTCCCACAAGTACCTTGCTCAACCACAAGGAATTTTACAAACTCAATAATGGAGATGCACTCCTAAACTAAAGAACCAACTCTTGCTTCAAAGCTTTGAGTGATTCAAAGTCTAAATCTTGTTTCCAACTTGAACCAAGAAGAGGAACAACTCTGTGCTTAAAAGCTTAAGAGCTAAATACAACCCTAATTCAAGTTTCAAACGAAACAAGAAATCCTAGGGACAAAGACTTGAAATCCTAAAGACTAGATTTATGAATATTGATTTCAGTGAGTAAAACATGTCTTCAGCACTCCTTTATATAGAACGAGATCTGGTAGCTGTTTGTTGTGTTCTTCAAAAAACAAACTTAATCTTTTAACAAAAGATATGATCTTTTAATAAAAGATAAGTTTTGTTTTAAATCTTTTTGAATCTTTTTGAATCTTCTAGAAACAAACCAGCATTTTAAATCTTTTCTGAATCTTCTTCAATCTTTCAGCTCGTTCCTTGACGCGCAAGCTAGCGTGGATATGTTTGTTTCAAAACGAATCTTTTTCAAAGATCACACGCAAATATTTGAAAGCGCGTTTTTAGGGCATTTAGTTCAGGTACACATGTGTGCACATCAGTCACCACATCTGGACCAAAGGCTTATTTTAACAAATGAAGCCAACCCTAAAATAAACTCAACCATGCAAGTTGAAAACACTAACATGGAGGATATAGAAATGGAGCAGATCAAGATTCGCAAATTTATTACAAATATAATTTTAGTTTAATTAATTAATAATGAACTATTAATGTTATATGGTGTGTGTTTTTTAACACAAAAATCAAGTTATATAAGGTTACATGTGAAATAGATTATATATAGATTATTTGAGCTTATATAGTATTTATATGATATGATATGAGATTCAATACCTGAAAGGCTAGATGCTGTTTTCATAACTTTTTGCTTGATTTTATCATTATGAAAATCAATCTTCAACACTACATTCTGTTAACAAAGAAACCAAGAATTATTAATTAAATACAATATGATCCGGCTCCTATTACAACGTCCATATCATAAGACACCTGTGATATGGATGATGTGATACAAGCTAGATTAGATTGTATTTCTTCTGGAGAATAATTGGCAACATAAGAGTTGAAATAGACTACTCTACATCAGCACAATTTAAAACTTCAAGGTTGATCTTGTCGTCTTTTCTTAATAATCGACAAAAGACTTCCTTTAGCTACAATACTGTCATTTAGCAACTTTGGTCTTTGTGGTGAAGATTAAAACGACAATGTTGTAAACAAAATAACTTCCAAACATCTTTTCCTTCGGACGTTAATTTTGGTAACGTGTACAATATCTCATAAATAGTTATGATGAACAAAAAAACTATAATAATGCTATTATGAGGGGAGAATCTGGAATCATAACAAGGTACAAATTGGAACAAGACGAACATTTGAAGATAAATATGATGCAAGGTACAGATTGGAGGAGAATTCATTTGTTTAAGAATATTTTCTCAAATGTAATCTTATAAATAGTAAATATTTTGATGAGAAAATATAATATCTTTGGAGTGAGTGTCTACTTCTTTAATATCAAATTTTTTCAAATATTACTATTAAATATGAAATTTGTTATACAACATATTTAAGTTATAATACTATGTAATATTTCTAAAATATAATACAATATGTTATGCTTTAATACTGGATAAACATGAAATTAAATTTTTAAAAAGTAAAATAAAATCATGAAATTAACTTTAACTATACAAAAAACTGCTTCATTATAGGATTCCGATTTTTAACTTATCAAATAAACCTATATTTTTTTTTGAAGTAAGGAAGAACTGCCACAAGAGGGCTTATAACATAAATACATTGTATAGCAATATGCAAAAGAAATAAAAATAAAATAAAAAACAATGTTAATATCGTTCCCCCGCTTCACATATATATTTTATGAAAACAAGAAAACAAAACTCGTCTCTTGAATTAGATTACATCTCAATTGGTTCTTTATATAAACTATTAAACCACAATGGTTAGTTACTCCTCTTATAATGTTTGGTTGAACTTCAAAAATAGAGTTGTAATGCACTCATCTGGTTTTCTTTTATTAACATCAGGTTTTTTGGTCCTTATTAACAACACTTAAACCCTAATCTTAGTCTATTAATCATATGATTATCAATGTATTGTATTGAGAATGGGGATTACTAGAACTCATTAACATATTTCATGAAAAATGGAAATCTTGTACTTTTGCATGTCTAATTTCTACAGTTATATGATAACTTTGCATATAAATCACTAACCCAACTCAAATCATAACCCACTAAGAACTCACCTTTGATTGAAGCTTAATGTTGATGATTCTAAGTCTTTCCTCCATAGGATCTTTGAATTTTTATCTTTACTCCCTTCAATCCCTTGATGTATTTAACTCCCGTTTCTTCAACATCAAAAAACATGAATCTTTGGGTCTAGATATCAAAGTGGAGATATGGATGTTTGGGTGAAAAAGGGAATGGGAGAAAAAGAGGAATTAAATTGAGAGTATTCTGATTTTTTTTTGTTCTCTTTGAGTTTTGTCTAATGTTTGGGCGAAATGGAGATATTATAATTTTATACTTATCGTGACCAATAGAAAAACAATTAAAATTTGACAAAATTATATTAAATAAGAAGAATATAAATGTTGTACGAAAAATATAAAATGTTGACCAGTGTAATTAAATAATAGGGTTAAATGTTGTACAAAAAGAAAGAGTATTAAAGTTATATTCATCAAATATATATTTTATTTAATTTATTATATATGTTCCTATAAATAAAATTGCTTGACTCTTGACCAAAAAATAAATTAATGACTTGACTAATACCTAAATAAAAAACTATAAACAAGATATTTTTCTAAAATAAAACAACTAATTTTAAAAAAACTAATTGCATCCACTAAATGTTTTGATTAGAAAATAAAGCGTTAAATATAAA
Source organism: Trifolium repens (assembly GCA_030408175.1). Taxonomy (NCBI): domain Eukaryota; kingdom Viridiplantae; phylum Streptophyta; class Magnoliopsida; order Fabales; family Fabaceae; genus Trifolium; species Trifolium repens. Next base: position 11,968,720 of record CP125846.1, on the reverse strand, counting down.
CCCTTGAGAAATGTTGCCATTTTTTGTGGGTACCACTACAAGGAATATTGTATTTTTTAAGTATATAAGAGTAAAGAAAAGAATTGCATTACAACCCAATATTTACAAGCCCAATAATTAATTTTTTTTCAACACTTTTTGAAGCCCGTACTCATTCAGCCCAATATTCACAATATATATTCATAAATGTGTTAAACCCTAATCCTATACACATACACAACACAACTAGCAGCCGCCCAGCAATTTCTTTCATCTTTTGTCTTTTTAAAATTTCATCTTTTGTAGTTCATTTTCAAAGGTTTTTAACATCGTTGTTGCATCTATTGTGTGGCTATTGATTGTTGTTCTAGGATAAATTCCACCGGATCTGGTGGTAATGGTTTCGTTGGTTGTTGGTCCATTTGGTACTTCAAGGTCAGAGATGACTCATGTGTTGGTTCTGTTATGTTGGTTCCTTAAAATTCAAGAGTGATGCATAACTTTGGGTCACTACATGCATTAAGTTCGATTTATGTTTGACGCTTCAGATCATTAAGTCTCTAATATTTTTATATTTGTTGAGATCTGCATGTCTCAAAATTTAATGTTTGTCTTCAGTACCATTGTAATTTGTACTAGTATAGTGATTGATTGGCTCGAAAGAGCCAGATATGAGTTACTGCCATTTGGTTCATTCACCAATCTCATATCTAGGATGAATATTTATGAATCATTTTAGAATACCAACTTTGTTTTTTCCTTTTTAAAAAAAAAAAATTTGTTTCAAGAGGGCTAGGTTCATCCCCCCTCTTGTACTCTTATTTTTCCTTTATATATAATTTTCCTTTATATATAATATATTTCTTATAATATTTTTTATTGTTTCGAAGCATGATATCGTAAAGCAACATAAGCTCAAACACAATCATGGTGATGGAAGCAGTCACCTTGGAAGAGCCAATTATGCTAATGATGATAGGACTGCAAAAGCTTCAAAGGAGGATATCATGCTAGCTTTTGAGAAGAGGTAATCTCTTATTATTCTTTACAAATGTTTAGATTTTTTTTATAGGTTCTATCATCAAGTCTATCTAATTTTTGACAATTGCGGTCATCTACCTATGCTTATTTAAATTATACCAAACACAACACAAATATATAATGAAAATATATCATTCGTCCTCACTCATAATTACCATATCCAAAGAAAAATGTAAATATTTGTACTGAAGAAAATCTTCAACAAGAACAGCGGCATAAAATAAATTTTGTTGAGACTTCCAAGTGTTTTCTGTCTCATCCATTCCGAACCTTGAGCAATAAATAAACAAGGAAATATAATATTATTAAATATATCACATTGGCCCTTTACCCTTTAGTTATGTTACGTCACAATCTAGCTCTACAACAAGAACAAAAACAAAAGGTGCACTCACCATTTGACAAAGTACTCCACCTTACCATGTAAAATTGACACAACAAAAAGAAAAATCAAGGCATAAAAAATGATTAGACGGATAAATAATTAACATACTCTAAAACATACAAGATATTTAAAATTAAAAATAAAAACATGGAATGAAAAAAGAAAAGAAGGTCAAACATGACCCTACAGACCCTCTTTTGACGAATAGATTCGACATCTTAGAAGCCATCATTGAGAGATGGAAAATTGACGGCCAAAATATCTTTTGGAGCTTCCAAGTTTTTTGTATTCATAAGCTGGGTGTGTTTGAGGTATTGATTGAGGTAGAATCTATCTTCTCAATCAATACCTCAAATGCACCATTATGAATAAGAAAACTTCGGAAGCTCCGAAAGAAGTTCTAGCCGTCAATTTTCCATCTCTAAATGATGATTTTTATGAAGCCGAATCTATTAGCCAAAAGAGCATCTGCATGGTCATGTTTCTCTTTCTCTTCTTGTTTCCTTCCAGGGTTTTTATTTTTATGTTTTATATCATATATGTCTTCGAGTATGATAATCATTTTTCTGTCCATCATTTCTTATGCCCGACTTTTCTCTTTGTTGGTTAAAATTTTACAGGGTAAGGTGGAGTAGTTTGTCAAATAGTGAGTGCCCCTTTTGCTTTTGTTCTTGTTGTAGATCTAAATTGTGATAAAACGGAAGGGAAAAATTCAATGTGATATATTTAGTAATATTTTGTTTCTTTGTTTATTTATCGCTCAAGGTTTGGATGGGATGAGAAAGATAACACTTCAAAGCCTCGACACAATTTAGTTTATGTTGCAGACCTTGTTGAATATTTAGAGAAGAGGTAATCATTTATTCTTCTATACAATATTTACATTTTTCTTTAGATACAATAATTATAAGTAAGGACAACAAATGATAAATTTCAATTATGTATTTGTGATGTGTTTGCTATGAATATGAACTAATTTGATGGCGAGACATTATAATTATAATAACATGGTTTTTTACATAAAAAGAGATCGGAAAACAATCAGATGCACAAAGGCAAGCATGATATTAGGTCTGTCAATGCTTCAAAAGAAGGTATTGTGAAAGCTTCTGAGAAGAGGTAATCCCTTATTCTTCTGTACAAGGTTTATATATTTCTTTAGATTCTATAATTATGAGTCAGGTCGAATGACATATTTCAATTTATGTATTACTTTTGTGTTTTCTATGAATATGAACAAATATGTATATGCATATGTTGATGAATGTGGTTGTCAGAAACTGGATGAACTTATGACAAGACGTTAAAAGTATAATAACATGTTTTCTTAAAAAAAAAATATTTTCTTCATTATTTTAAAGTTTATCAACAAAAGAATCGAATACTGAAATGCAAGCATGTGGATAACAACGGTCCTGGAATAACTAAACATAGTAATTGTAACGCTCCTAATCGATTCGCATGCAATAATTAATTTAAATCATTCGACATACAAATCATCAAGAACATTACTTAACACAAAGTAACTAATAGCATGCATTTAATTAACTTAAGCCAACGGAAGCATTAAATTACTATACTAAATAAGTTATAGCAATTAAACTCAAGCATGCAAGTTATAAGTCATATTACAACTCCAGCTAGGTACTTCCACAATGAAGACCCATCATACAATCCAAGATAATCCAACAAGTAATTAAAGATAAGATAATAAAAGTAGCAAGGTCATATCTAGAATCTCAAACAAACGAAGAACCGAACACTAGCCTAAACACACAATGAAGACCCATCATACAATCCAAGATAATCCAACAAGTAATTAAAGATAAGATAATAAAAGTAGCAAGGTCATATCTAGAATCTCAAACAAACGAAGAACCGAACACTAGCCTAAACAATGTTACAAGTATTAGAGCATATCCTAGACCTCTAAACTCCTAGGAATCCTCCTATCCTTCACCTTACCGAGCTATGCTAGTCCTCACGAGCTAAACTCCAAAGCAACGGATCACTCCCCAAGTGGAGAATCTGGACCCAAACCATTACACATACACAAAATAGAGAGTTAGCTACGATTCAAGGCTATAATAATAAGCATAGTATATACTTATATTATATAAACAAATATAATAACTAAATTCATGCATATACCACATTGTATTAACAATCTTCAACAACATAGTAATATCATACTCATTAACAAGAATTAGGTTATTTAATCAATTCTACTCAATTCAAACATTCATAGAATCACATTGGAATGCAATCACAATTACCAATTATCAATTATCAATTAGATCACATAATTCCCTAATGCAAACTAGTGCAATCACACAACATATGTCACCCTAGACATATGTAATGCATGTGGTACCATCGTCTTTATTAGAGTATCTCACCTCTAATATCCGTCTTTATCAAATATTATCATTTGATATCCTCTTTATTAGAATCCACATGATTCTAATATCCGACTCCAAGAATAAATGCATGAATGTACACATATCAAATAGTGATGATAATACTAAACTCTACTCATGAATAATAGGCCACTCATTCCTATTATTCCCTCTTTAAGTTATTATTAACTTATCTCAACACATCATCATATCATCATTAAGGTATACATCCAAGCATTACATAATAGCACATGTTATCTTAGCTAATCATAGCTCAATCTCAATCAACAAGGTTCATATAAACATGTTATCATCATACCAACTTAAGGCTAAATCGATCCATACATATAATATATCATAAGACCAAATCTAGACATGTTATACACTCATAATCATCATACAACATGAAGAAAATTCTTAAAAATAGGTCATGGTCGCTGAGCGACTACCAGCGAGAAGAGGCAGACTGGTCATCGCTTGAAGCGAGACCTGGCGACGGCTGGTCGCTGCCTCTCACTATTGCTCGCTAAGCGAGCATTCATAATTTTCTGGGTTCATAAAGAACATGAATCCTCGCTCCAGCGACCAACTGGTGGCTGAGCGAACAAACCCAGAATTTTATGCTCTGCTCTCGGGTTCACATATAAATCACCTAAAAATCACGAATTTCATGTTATAAACTCTTAAAGCTATCACATTTAAGCATACATATCATATATAGACCTAGAAGTACAAGTTCTAACATCATCAAACATCATTTCAAGTAGAAAGTAGAGATTTTTCCTCATTTTGCTTAAAACCCATTTTCAAACATCAACAACAACAATTCTCATATGACACACGAAATTGATGATTGAAATAGAAGATATAATCATGTAATAACATATTAGCATCATTCAATAACACAGAAAATCATTAAATCACATTCCCTTGGTTCCCTTCCCCACCAAAAGAGATGAGAGGGTTTGGGTGTGGAGAATAGTCATCTCCCCCCTCTTTGATTATCTCACATGAATGGTAACTACTCACTAACCTTAGAATTGATGAAATTCTGATTCTTCTCCTTCTCTTGAGCTTTCTCTAATCTTCCCCTCTACCTCATTCTCTTCAACTTTCTCTTTCTACCTCTTTTCTATTCTTTTTCCAAGTTATGAGCTCTCTCTCTATTCTCATAACTCTAACCTAATCCTAGCTTAACCAATGACAATAATGTCCCTCTCACTAACTTAGGCCCATTAATACTCAAGCCCAATTCTTACTATCATAACTCTACTAAAACTTATTCTACTCAAAACACTACTCTTTCCCAAAATAGCTACAATTCTTAATTAATTACTAACTCACTATAAAATACTATAAAAGGCTAATTAACTCTAATTAAAATAAAATAAAATAAATACGGGTGTTACAACTCTAGCCCCCTTAAAGAATTTTCGTCCTCGAAAATTTACCTGAGAATAACTCCGGATAAGAACTCCTCATCTTGCTCTCTAGCTCCCAAGTAGCATTCTCTACCGCGGATCCTCCCCAAATGACCTTAACGGATGCTATCTCCTTGTTTCTCAACTTTTTCACTTCTCTACCTTCAATTCTCAAAGGTCTAGCTTCGATGGTCAAATTATCCTTTACTTGCACCTCATCCGATACAATGACATGTGATGGATCCGAGACATATTTCCTTAATTGCGACACATGAAACACATCATGAAGATTAGACAATGATGGTGGCAAGGCAATCTTATAAGCCACTTTCCCTATCCTCTTCAAAATTTGATAAGGCCCAATAAACTTTGATGTCAACTTCTTAGATTTCAAAGCACGACCAATACCGGTGGTTGAATTAACTCTCAAAAATACATGATCTCCTTCTTGAAATTCCACATCCATCCTCTTCTTGTCATGATAACTCTTTTGTCTACTTTGGGTCGCTTTCATTTTCTCTTGAATCATCTTAATCTTTTCCGTAGTTTGTTGAACTAATTCCGGCCCCAACACAACACTTTCTCCGTCTTCATACCAACACAAAGGGGTGCGACATCTCCTACCATACAACGCTTCAAAAGGTGCCATCCCAATACTCGCATGATAACTATTGTTGTAGGTGAATTCTATCAAAGGTAGATATCTATCCCAACTCCCTCCATCTTCCAAGACACAAGCTCTTAACAAATCCTCAAGTGATTGAATAGTTCTTTCCGATTGTCCATCCGTTTGAGGATGATAAGTCGAACTCATTCTTAACTAGTTCCCAAAGCCTCTTGCAAACTTTCCCAAAATCTCGAAGTAAACCTTGGATCTCGATCCGACACAATACTAGATGGAATACCATGCAATCTTACAATTTGCTCAACATAAATCTCCGCCAACCTTGGTATTAAAGTTCCGGTCTTAAAAGCAATAAAATGCGCCGACTTCGTCAACCTATCAACAATCACCCAAATCGAATCATTTCCTTTTGTAGTCCTTGGCAAACCACTTACAAAATCCATCGAAATGCTATCCCATTTCCATTCCGGGACAAACATGGGTTGTAATAATCCAGATGGTTTTTGATGTTCAACCTTGGACTTCTGACAAGTTAGACAAGCATAAACAAACTCGGCAACTTCCTTTTTCATACTTGGCCACCAAAACAACTTCTTAAGATCTTGATACATCTTAGTAGCTCCAGGATGAATACTCAAACCACTCCTATGTCCTTCCTCTAGAATCTTCCCCTTCAACTCGGGTATGTTAGGAACACAAACTCTTTCTCGAAACCTTATAACTCCATTCTAATCAACTTTGAAATCGGTCTCTTTCCCTTGCTCAATCAATGTTAAACGATTCACCAAGTCTAAATCTCCCTTTTGACCATTCTTTAATTCATCAAGAAAATCGTTTGTAAGCTTCAACATTCCGAATTTCACACTATGTGATGTAGTCTCACAAACCAAACTAAGATCTCTAAATTCCTCAATCAAATCCAACTCTCTTTCCATAAGTGAAGACATATGCATCGACTTCCTACTCAAGGCATCGGCTACAACATTGGCCTTTCCAGGATGGTAACTCAACTCAAAATCATAGTCCTTTAAAAATTCCAACCAACGTCTTTGCCTCATATTCAACTCCTTTTGATCAAACAAATACTTCAAACTCTTATGATCACTAAAGACTTCGAATCTAGAACCAAATAGATAATGTCTCCATATCTTCAAGGTAAACACAACGGCCGCCAACTCAAGATCATGTGTTGGATAGTTCTTCTCATGCACTTTCAATTGCCTAGAAGCATAAGCAACCACTTGTCCATTTTGCATAAGAACACCACCCAATCCCATCAAAGATGCATCACAATACACAACAAACGGCTCATTCGGTTTCGGTAGAATCAAAATCGGTGCCGACGTCAACCGCTTCTTCAACTCTTGGAAACTTTTCTCACAGAAACTATCCCAAACAAAAAGTTGATCCTTTCTCGTCAATCGGGTCAACGGTAGAGCCAATTTTGAAAAGCCTTCAATAAACCTCCGATAGTAACCGGCCAATCCAAGAAAACTTCTAATCTCAAACACTGATTCTGGAGTTCCCCACTTCATTACCGCATCAACTTTAGAAGGATCCACCGCAATACCTCCACTAGATATCACGTGACCTAGAAAACTCACTTCCTTCAACCAAAACTCGCACTTAGACAACTTCGCATAAAGCTTCTTCTCTTGTAAGGTTCTCAACACTATCCTTAGATGTTCCGCATGTTCCTCCACGGTCTTAGAGTACACTAGAATATCATCAATGAAAACCACTACGAACTTATCCAAATACGAATGAAAAATCTGATTCATGTACTACATGAATACTCCCGGTGCATTAGTTACTCCAAAAGGCATGGCCGAATACTCGTAGTGACCATATCTTGTCCTAAAAGCAGTCTTAGGAATGTCTTCCGCCTTAACTCGAATCTGGTGATATCCGGACCTCAAATCAATCTTGCTAAACACACAAGCACCCACCAACTGATCCATTAAATCATCAATCCTTGGCAACGGATACTTGTTCTTGATCGTCACTTGATTCAAACGACGATAATCAATACACAACCTCATACTTCCGTCCTTCTTCTACACCAAAAGCACAGGTGCTCCCCACGGCGATACACTCGGACGAATAAACTTCTTCTCTAGTAACTCTTCTTGTTGCTTCTTTAATTCAGTTAACTTAGTTGCTGACATTCTATAAGGTGCCATAGATATTGGACTTGTACCAGGTACCAAATCAATGGTAAACTCCACTTCTCTTTCTGGAGGCATATCTGACACATCCTCCAGAAACACATCGGGAAATTCTTGCACAACCGGTAGTTCCTTAATTCCAACTTCATTCTCAATCTTCAAAGATGCAAACATAGCAAACAATTCTCCATGCTCCAATAAGGACTCCCTTACTTCTTTCCCACTCATTAACTTAGACTCTTCCTCCATCTTTGGAAATGTAACCACTTTCTCACAACAGTTAATGTGGACTCTATTAAAGATTAACCAGTTCATACCAAAAAACACATCTATACCGCTAAGTGGGATACACACTAAATCCATATCAAAAGATTTACCAAACACGATCACAGGGCATTTACGACAAACAAGTTGAGTAGTGACAGAACCACTAGCAGGGGTTTCTATTTCCATACAACCAAGCATTTCAGACACAGGAATATTAAGACGCTTCATGCATTCAAAAGATATAAAAGAATGTGTTGCTCCGGTATCAACAATCGCAATTAAAGGAGTGTCATAGATGAAACACGTACCTCTAATGAGATTGTCCACTTGTTCCGCTCCATCTCCACTTAAAGCAAACACCTTTCCAGTCGTTTTCTTTGGCTTCTTACATTCCGGACTCTTGTGACCTTCTTCACCACAATTGAAACAAGTAACCTTTTTCTTACATGCTTCGACCTTGTGTCCAAACTCCCCACACCTAAAGCATCTATCCCCTTTTGGGCAATCATAGGAACGATGACCCAAAACACCACACTTATAGCACTTGTCATAAGCATTCTTTCCCTTCTCGCCACTACCTCCAACTTTGCCCTTGTTCCTCTTGTCATAAGGTTTACCACGGTCTTGACTTTTTCCTCTCTTATCATTCATCTCCTTGTAGTAGCTTGTATTAGCTTTCCCATCCAAGTCACAAATGTTGCTCTTATTCACCAAGTTAGCAAAATTCCTTATCTCCAAGATTCCAACCAATTTCTTAAGATCGGGATGTAAACCACTTTCAAACTTCACACACTTGTCTTCTTCCGCCTCCACGGTATTGTAATGTGGACTATACCGACACAAATCTTCAAACTTAGCCGCATACTCCGCAACTGACAAGCTCCCTTGCTTCAATTCCATGAACTCAACCACTTTCCGATTCCTCACATCGGCCGGGAAGTACTTAACTAGGAACTCCCTCTTAAAGATATCCCAAGTGATCACGGCTCCATCATAACCAAGTCTTTGAGAAGCATTCTTCCACCAATAGTTAGCATCATCTTGAAGCATGTAGGTTCCCAAGGTCACCTTTTGAACTTCCGAGCACCTCATGGCTCCAAAGATCTTCTCCATGCCTTCAAGCCACTTTTGAGCTCCCTCGGGGTTGTAACCACCTTTGAATGCTTTTGGATTGTTCTTCAAGAACCTCTCCAACCTCAATTCATCCTCATTACCCCTTAGGTTCTCTTGTGCCAACCTCTCGGCCGTTCTTGCCGCCGTCTCTTGTGCCATAACATTTGCCATGTATGTCACCGCATCCGCCATTGCTCTATTAGCCGCCATCACCTAAACAACCAACCAAAATAAATCCAACCTTACGTTAGACTAAGGATACTAAAAGTGTTCCACTACACTTATGCACCTATGGGTATACTAACCTACTTGATCCGATATGGACCGACCTTGCTCTGATACCAAAATGTAATGCTCCTAATCGATTCGCATGCAATAATTAATTTAAATCATTCGACATACAAATCATCAAGAACATTACTTAACACAAAGTAACTAATAGCATGCATTTAATTATCTTAAGCCAACGGAAGCATTAAATTACTATACTAAATAAGTTATAGCAATTAAACTCAAGGATGCAAGTTATAAGTCATATTACAACTCCAACTAGGTACTTCCACAATGAAGACCCATCATACAATCCAAGATAATCCAACAAGTAATTAAAGATAAGATAATAAAAGTAGCAAGGTCATATCTAGAATCTCAAACAAACGAAGAACCGAACACTAGCCTAAACAAGGTTACAAGTATCAGAGCATATCCTAGACCTCTAAACTCCTAGGAATCCTCCTATCCTTCACCTTACCGAGCTATGCTAGTCCTCACGAGCTAAACTCCAAAGCAACGGATCACTCCCCAAGTGGAGAATCTGGACCCAAACCATTACACATACACAAAATAGAGAGTTAGCTACGATTCAAGGCTATAATAATAAGCATAGTATATACTTATATTATATAAACAAATATAATAACTAAATTCATGCATATACCACATTGTATTGGCAATCTTCAACAACATAGTAATATCATACTCATTAACAAGAATTAGGTTATTTAATCAATTCTACTCAATTCAAACATTCATAGAATCACATTGGAATGCAATCACAATTACCAATTATCAATTAGATCACATAATTTCCTAATGCAAACTAGTGCAATCACACAACATATGTCACCCTAGACATATGTAATGCATGTGGTACCATCGTCTTTATTAGAGTATCTCACCTCTAATATCCGTCTTTATCAAATATTATCATTTGATATCCTCTTTATTAGAATCCACATGATTCTAATATCCGACTCCAAGAATGAATGCATGAATGTACACATATCAAATAGTGATGATAATACTAAACTCTACTCATGAATAATAGGCCACTCATTCCTATTATTCCCTCTTTAAGTTATTATTAACTTATCTCAACACATCATCATATCATCATTAAGGTATACATCCAAGCATTACATAATAGCACATGTTATCTTAGCTAATCATAGCTCAATCTCAATCAACAAGGTTCATATAAACATGTTATCATCATACCAACTCAAGGCTAAATCGATCCATAAATATAATATATCATAAGACCAAATCTAGACATGTTATACACTCATAATCATCATACAACATGAAGAAAATTCTTAAAAATAGGTCATGGTCGCTGAGCGACTACCAGCGAGAAGAGGCAGACTAGTCATCGCTTGAAGCGAGACCTGGCGACGGCTGGTCGCTGCCTCTCGCTACTGCTCGCTAAGCGAGCATTCATAATTTTCTGGGTTCATGAAGAACATGAATCCTCGCTCCAGCGACCAACTGGTGGCTGAGCGAACAAACCCAGAATTTTATGCTCTGCTCTCGGGTTCACATATAAATCACATAAAAATCACGAATTTCATGTTATAAACTCTTAAAGCTATCACATTTAAGCATACATATCATATATAGACCTAGAAGTACAAGTTCTAACATCGTCAAACATCATTTCAAGTAGAAAGTAGAGATTTTTCCTCATTTTGCTAAAACCCATTTTCAAACATCAACAACAACAATTCTCATATGACACACGAAATTGATGATTGAAATAGAAGATTGTAAGACCCAAGATTTCACTGTACAGTTTTCCTAAGGAACTTTATTGTTGGTTAAGTTTTTAGGGTTTTTGGTGAAGCGGTTTCGTGAGTATTGTCGCGATAATAGGATTTTTGCTGAAATGGAGTCTGTTTTGTGCTCGTGCGCTGGAAAGGCACATACTTTTGGGTCGTAATCTTCTTTTGAGTATAAGAAGGTGTATGTGTAGTCAGAATCACGAGTTTTTGATTATTCTTGTTTTTGGAAAAACGAGTAAGAATTTTACCCGCTGTTGGAAATTTTTACGAGGTCTGAATTCCGTAGAAATTTAGATGGGAGTTTTATATATCGGCGTGAGTTAGGATATATTGTCAGAATAATTTTCGAGGGTGAGGAAGAAAATTACAGTCGGGGAAAAAGATTTAGCGATAATATTTGGAAACGGTTTACGACGAACGTTTATTTGGTAGATTTTATAATTTTGTGATTTCCGTCCGTTAGCGAGGTGCGACTCGTTTACGAGCGAACGCGAGAGCTGAGATGTGAGGAAGCTTAGAAAATATCTTGGAAGGATAAGCTTGGAATTGATCCAATGGCTAGGATTAAGTCTTAGAAACTTTACACTATTGGATCCAATGGTTGCCATGAACCAAGACCACTTTATAGTAAGACTTTTATCACTTTGTGGACTTGGGAAAAATCACAAAATACTCTCATTCTTCTCTCCCATTGCCGTGGCTTTCCACCCTTGTCTCCACCATCATAAATCCTTCATTCCATCACCAAAGCTTTGGATTTTTGTCTTGTTGGATCATAGAAGTTGCTAGGAATCATCTCCTCTTAAGGTAACTAGCTTTATCCTTCTTATTGTTGGTTAAATTCCTCATAGATTAAGTTATGAAAATTGTGTTCTTGAGAAGAAAATTATTAGAACTTGCTTTTAATTAGTTGTTGGTTCAATAGAAGTGTTTATGAGAGTTAATTAGTACATATGAGGGAAGTATGTGTTGATTCCCATGGTTGAATCTATGTTTTCACAAAATTTTGGTTAAGGGTTTGAAATTTTTTTTGAAAAGATCATAAACTTGAGTTTTGTTTTGAGATTTTGTTTTTGATGTTAGTTTTGGGCTTTGTGGCAAAATGGATTCTTGAATATAAACTTTGTTTTGAAAAATAAGAAAAAAATTTATTTGGTGTTCTTGAGCGATTCGATGAACATATTTTAAGAAATTTCGTTTCGATTCTCAAAGTAGTCAATTGAGCAATTAGATGCCTTTGCAAACTAATAGATAATTGTTAGGGTTTTGAAATGGAAAAAAAAAATGGTGTTGGCCTTGTTTTTTCCCTCTTTGGCCGAGGCAAAAATTAGGGTAGGAAGAATCGATTTTCGAAATTGTTCTAAGACAAATAGTTTGGGCATAATCATAGTCTAAAAAGTTTGATTGGTTATGGTTTTGTTAGAAAAGAAAATGAGTTGCTTTTGCCTTCAGAAAACCAATTTGAGAATTGTCGAAAAGTGCGATTCGACCTAAAATGTTTTGGATTGTTCGGGTAAATGATTTTGGGGTATTATAGGATATTACCATGCTTTGAGAATGGAAAATTTTTGAGTGATTATGGGATTTAGAAATTTTTGGCCGTGGCCTATATGTGTGTATAACAATGGGATTTCAAATTTTTAAGTCCTAAATTGGAAGGCAATGATCATAGGTTTAAGTGAATGATCATGGTTTTAAAAAGGGATGATTAATGTGGTTTTATGTGAAAAGAAAAGACTTGCGATGTTTTGAAGAAAAAATGACATTCTTGGATTCGAAATGATTTGGTGTGAGTGTTGGATCAATTTGAGAAATTAGAAATGGTTTAAGTGTTTTACACTATGTTTGATTTTGAAAAACAATGGTTTTGGAATAATTCCAATTCTGGCCGAAACTGGAAGGGCATTTTCGTCCATTTTAAATGTTATATTTTTTTATAGAAATTTGATCATTCAATCCGTTTTTTCGAGACGAAGATTTCGGCGTATGGCTCGTCTCGATCGGATAAAAATTGAATGAGCTATGACCATTTTATTTGGTAAGAAAAACTTGTAACTTGTGTTGCAAGAAAACTTTATTTTCTGTGAAATTTCTCGAAGAGTTGTTGGGTTGTTTTCAAATGGTTTTAGTGTGTGGAATTGATTGTTTTGGTGTTGGAAACAAAAGTATTTCATAATATGTTTTGAAACGAAAATATTTTCGTGTAGCGAAAAATAGTGTATTTAATTTCGGGAATTTTTAATCACTATAGGGAGAACTCGTAATCACTATCCGAGAGTGTTAGAAAGTACCTTAGACCCCTCTAGTGTTTTGGGAATAGGTTTCGTTTCAATAGAATACAGTGAGAGTATTTTATTGATATTACGCTGCTTATATGTTAGGTAGCGTGAATTGTAGAATTTCGCGAGAAAGGTTAACGGAAGCTTGCCGAGGTAAGGGCATCACTTTATTTCTGTCTTTTCACTGAGTTACAACATGTTTGGTTATTTTCGGTGATGTGTGTTGGTGTGCTTGGCATGTATGTGTTATGTATTCTCGCGATGAGAAAGTGTTTACAATACTTGCGCTGTTTACATATGATTATGAGAATATATGTATGAACAGGTGTTTGGAATACATATGATGAGAAATGTATGTATGTTGTTATGTTTGGTTTACATATGCTAGAGAGGTATGTATTCATTGCATTAGCATATATGGGGAAGTGTATACTCATGCATTTGGTAGTTGCGTGTATGGTGTGGTGATCGGGAGAACCCACCTTTTTATTCGTAGTGATCGGGAGAGCTACGAGATTTTTGTTGAGATCGATACGTAGTGATCAGGAGAGCTACGGGGTGTGGTGATCGGGAGAGCCCACTCTAATCCTTGTAGTGATCGGGAGAGCTACGGGATTCTATTGATACTTATGGTAGGGGTGTGGTGATCGGGAGAGCCCACTCTGATGGTTCGTAGTGATCGGAAGAGCTACGGGGTTTCCATTGGTATTGTTAGTAGGGGTTGGACCTACGAGTGTGGGAATTTCATGCATGTGGCAGCCAGTGATTGGTGTCACGATCATGTAGAGTCTGCATTTGTAGGCTATGTGTGCATTATATTTATAAGCCCGTTGGTGGGAAATTCTTTCGTGTTAAAGAGCTTTCTCTTGTGTATGTGGAAATTCGTTATGTGTACATCTTTCGCACTGGTTATATATATATATACTATATATTTTGTGGTGACCCTTTCTTTCATTTGCGGGCTCATCCCACCCAGATGTTGGGCTAGGTCGTGGTGACGACGGTGGTTGTTCCGGGTCCCAGTGAGATGTTGGAGACTTAGCTTAGTTAGACTATGCGTCGGTGTGGGTTGTACACCGTGCTTTTTGGGTTAGGCATAGAATTCTAACTTGTGTTGTTGTAAGTATTTGAATACTTAGACTTGGATTGTAATTATTCCGGAATACACTTTGCTTGTCGAAGCACCTTATGGTAATGAGTTCTTTTGTATATTTGAATGCCGGCTCATTTAAAATCTTTCATGCGTAACTCTGATGTGTACAAAAAAAAAAAATTAATGCCTTTTCTGGCCTTTGAAAAACGGGTTGTTACAAAGATATAATCATGTAATAACATATTAGCATCATTCAATAACACAGAAAATCATTAAATCACATTCCCTTGGTTCCCTTCCCCACCAAAAGAGATGAGAGGGTTTGGGTGTGGAGAATAGTCATCTCCCCCCTCTTTGATTATCTCACATGAATGGTAACACTCTCTAACTTTAGAATTGATGAAATTCTGATTCTTCTCCTTCTCTTCAGCTTTCTCTAATCTTCCCCTCTACCTCCTTCTCTTCAACTTTCTCTTTCTACCTCTTTTCTATTCTTTTTCCAAGTTATGAGCTCTCTCTCTATTCTCATAACTCTAACCTAATCCTAGCTTAACCAATGACAATAATGTCCCTCTCACTAACTTAGGCCCATTAACACTCAAACCCAATTCTTACTATCATAACTCTACTAAAACTTATTTACTCAAAACACTACTCTTTCCCAAAATAGCTACAATTCTTAATTAATTACTAACTCACTATAAAATACTACAAAAGGCTAATTAACTCTAATTAAAATAAAATAAATACGGGTGTTACAGTAATGACATTAGCTCTACAAATGCTTCAGACAGAGATACTGCACAAACGTTTAAGAGGTGGCACTCCCTTATTCTTCTCTACATTAATGTTTACGTTTTTCCCTAGATTTTGTAATCATGAGTGATGATGAATGACATATATAAATTTATAATGTATTTGCATTGTGTTTTTTTTTTAATTTAATTTTTTTATGATGGGTTGTACATACGAATAGCCCGACAACTGTGGTTGTCAGAAACAGGACTTAATGACCGGACTTTATAATTAAAATAACTTGTTTTCTAACCGAAAAAGTTTCGTCATTGTTTTGAAGGTTGTACCAGGAAAGTTTTGGAGGAGGAAGATTGTGTAGAAGCATGGTGACAACGGGACTGAAGGTAGTGGGGGCTGATTGTAGTGACTTTTGAATGTTATGGTAGTGATTATTACGTTAGTTAGATTTTTGTCTTTTGTGACTTATTATGACTTGTCTTGTATGTTATGGTTTTTGTTTTGTCTTCACTCTAGATATTTTGTTTACAAAATTTCAGATTTAAGTTTGCCTAATAATGTATTCGTTTATTAGTTAATTTTAATGGGGGAAAATTAAAATCAATGCATTTATTACTAGATATGACCCAATTATAAATATGCTCCCACTTAAAATGACTAATAAATGATTGCATTATTAAAGAAAAATTAAATCTGATGTTTCAAAACCAAATTATCCCGGTTCAAGACAAAACAAAAACCATAACAAAATAAACTCTCCTTCTTCTCTTTCAACCCTAGCCGTCACCACTTCTTTTTCTCTTCTTTTTAGTCCATTGAAGAGGGGTGATTTTAGGTCTATTTTGACCTAAAATCATCCCTCCAAATTGTTTTTCTTTCTCGTTATTATAATAAATAAGTGTGATTTTCACATATTTGCTTGTTTTGATTTCCCGTCTTTGTACGGTGTATTTGGTTGTCCCGTCTTTGTGCGGTGTTTTTGTTGTCCCGTCTTTGTGCGGTGTTCATTTGTTTCAGGTTGAAGGAGTAGATCTGATCTAGTGCAGATCCAATCAATGTCGACTTTGGTGTCATCAACGCTACAGATCTAGAGACATGGATATTCCAGAGACTTCAATATAGTCATATTTGTAGGCATATGTAATTTGCCGTTTTATGCTATTAACATGGATACTGTGAGTTTGTTCGCAGATTTATCCTTTTTGTTTTTAGCGATTATGAATTTGTATTACATCGATGTACTCTTTTTATTTGAATGAATGAATATTGTTTATTTTGTCAAAAAAAAAAAAAAAAAAACCATAACATATAAGACAAGTCATAATAACTCACATAAGACTAAAATCTAACTAAAGTAAAAACCACAAACATAACATTCAACGGCCTCACTATAACCAGCCCCCACTACGTTCAACCTCATTATCACCTTGCTTATACACAATCTTAATCCCCAAAACTTACCTTATACCAACCTTCAAAACAAAGAAGAAAAATATTCGTAAGAAATCAAGTTATTTTAATTATATAGTTATATCAATAATTAAGTCCATCTAATTTCTGACAACCATAGTTAACGACCTGTGCTTATACACAACTTATTCATATTTATAGCAAACATAAATTAAAATAGGTTTATCGTCCTTACCCGCAATTTCATAACCAAAACAAAAAGGGATTACTTCTTCTCAAAAAGGGATTACCATAATTTCATTGTAAAGAAGAATAAGGGATTACTTCTTCTTAAAAGCTTGCACAATATCCTCTTTTGACGCTTTTGCAGACCTATCATCACAAGCATGATTGGCTCTTCGAAGACTACTATTATCATTTGATAAGTGCCAAAATTCGGTGATTTTACATATTTAAGTGCCAAAATCACTAATAAGCATGATTTTACTAGTATTTGACTTGTTTTGTAAGACATGTACCATACAATTCCATGAGAGGTCAAAATCTTACAACTCCAAATAACACAAACATAGGGAAGTAGGAGAGATAATTACTAGGAGTTAGAGAACAATCAAAATCTTTCATTATTTAATCCTAAAACCTAGATTTGCATGCAAAATCACATATTTGGGGAAACTAAGCTTTCTAAAACAATCTAAGGTTTAGAACCTAAGAACCCACCTTAATTGAAGCGTTAAACACGCATAACTTCTGACTTGAAGCCAGATTCTTTTGATTGCAAACTGAATCCGTTTTGGTACACCACTCTTTAACCACTAATTTCGTTAATTCTTGACTCCATCTTCTTACTTGCAGCATCTTAACTCATATTCATGTACATGCAAGTCAGTAGTAGGTTTTGTGGTTAGAAGAGGGGCGCAAAATTGGAAGAAGAAGGAATGGTTGGAATGTTTCTCACCTTTGTTTGAAACTTGAAATTGGGGTTTAGTACCTACAATGGAGTGATAAAATGAATTGGGGTTTGCCTTGCATGTGGTTTTATAGGAAAAGTCAAAGTGATGGGGTGTTGTGAGAAATGAAGGGAGGCGTGTGAGTGGAATGGAGTTAGTGGAGGGGAATTTGTTTTCTTTCTCTTATGTCTTGGTGGCAAGCACTAATTTAATTGATAGGATAGGTTTGATCACTTAATTTCTAATTAAGCTCCAATAATATTCTTTTAATTAACATTCCTCTATATTAATTAAATTTGGGATATTACAATCTACCACCCTTAAAAGAATTTCATCCTCGAAATTCAAGACTTCTTCATTCCACTTCAATGTAACTCAACTATATCCACATCCAAAGTCCATACTGCACTTATTCTCCTGTCAATTGTATTCAATTCCTTGGAATAAACTTTCCTCTCTTAAGGTCATCGGCTAAACGCCGGTCAATTAATTCACACTTACAACTGGTCTCACGCTGCGCACTCTGATTTGGAAACTTACTGTCACCTTATGACAGCGTCATTACAATCTTAGTCCATGACTTCCGATCACATTCTTACATCACCTTGTCTTATCCACCTCTACTTCTTTTACTACAATTAAACTTCTACCATTCTTACCGGTATTACTCCATCACTTCACTAACTTGGGAGGTCGGTATCAGGCCTGGGTAGATAGGCATCAATATATGTGATACTGATTGAGTTTACTTGTCCAACTGAATTTATGGGTCTGATATTGATGTCGACAATTCTAAAGCTTCCTACCTATGTCTAAATACTGCAGATTCCTTTGCCAACGGGTTAGACTCATCCGCAGGCGAATCCATAGTTATCCGATAAAATCCCACCTACAATTTTAATCCATTCGGGTACAACACGGTGATCGAGTTGTACATTTAACATGTCAATGTGTTTGATCCAACTTTTCTCTTAGGGTAAATGTTAGGTTTACTTGTTAATTCCCTTAATGATCCGACATTAAGGTATTGGTTAAAGTGGCCAGCTTCTAACTGGATAGCTGAATACATGAAGTTTGGACTTGTAGTGCAGAGTCTGAAATAATTTGCTGAGCTCGGGGTGATTAACAGGTTAACTGACAGGTCACTCAAGATAGCAATGACTTCCAAGGAGGATGGTATAATACCCTAAACGAGCAATTGACCTCTACTCGTATCTGAAACCTATTGCTGGTAACTAAACTTGAAGTTGGAATATTCTGGTTAAGCTAATCAGGATTAATATTTGATCTCTCAAGGTTACAGGAATGAATCTGGAAGGTTGAAACGTTCGGGCAGAGATATTCTAGATTAACACACTGATATCACATGATTTAGAACAAGGAGATAGAAGGTTTGAATACTCAACACTGATTTCACTTTTAGAGCTTAATTCCACTGATTTGGAAATGATTCGAACTTAATTCTGAATTCGGCTGATAAGGCTACGAAGAAAAAGATAACTAATTATATTAAAGAACTGATTACCAGAGTCGAGTGCATGAAGTTTAACTGATTTGCTGATACTGAGCTAAGTCATTTATATAAGGACGGTTAAGGATGTTGACTAACCAACAAGCGGGAATTTGAACTGAAATCATCCGTGATTAACAAAGTGACTAGTTTCCACGAATCAGAGGTAATTACTAATGGTAGGGCTGAAAGACCGAAGACAAAGAACATGGTTACTTAGAAGTGACATTCTACACAATTCGTGTGACTGACTGACGTCGATGAATTTGGAAAGCTGCATCCTAACTGAATTTGTGCGTAGTACTTGACTGACAAATATCTAAAGTACGGGAGGAACTTACCCGTCTGAGGCACAATCAGACATGTTAGAGAGTACACACATTCATGGTGTTCCAAGACTTATGAACGTAGAATTAAATATTGCTCGATTCGACGAGTTGGCCGATAGAGGATCCAGAACGAATGAAAGGCAATTGAAGGTTGGTCTCCTATTGGGTCCAGACTAATATTCCACAATTCTATTTCTGCTGTCAGAACTCTCAAGTTAGGACAACTAGGTTTTCACTCACGTTCCTTGCTGACAAGTTCTCACCGGTAGATCTAAATGATTTTATTTGCCTCTTAGCTGAAAGGTTTATATGTGTGGAAGTGTCAAGCGTCTGGTTGAAGCTAAGGTCAAACTTGGTTACTTGTGTCTGGGTAACTGGCATACACACCTAAGGGGTTCGTCCGGATGGCTGATGTCTTTAATAGGGATTTCTACTTGTCAATCTATTCGAGTCATGTCTTCTACTATCTGACGTTAAGGTTGGTTTTGTACTAATATTGGTTCTAAGTTGTGGGCGTCTAGTATTAATACCCTAAGTGGTAAAATATGGCGGTATCAACTAATCCTCAAACTAGGTTGCAAATTGATCCCTAGTACTAAGTTACTAGTCTAATGATGATTGAGAGGCAACTCTCAGCGGACGGCTAACTAATCCTACTGATTCCTTAGCAAGTTGGTTCAAATGTATGAATTCGTATATTGGATGGTCAACCTAACACGGAACTGAGTTAACGGTCTCTAAACTACCTAATGACAAGGCAACTACGGATCGACTTTGGCGACTGATTGTGCTAACAGTGATTCTTAACTGGTATTTAATCAAGGCTTAACCTACGATGGTTCGGTGCAATTTACGGTATAGAGTGATAGGCTGATCCTATTTATTGGCATCTAGAGATAGTATCATAAGTGTCAACTTGATAGGTTTGTTGTAATCGAATGTTAAAGTATGAGTGCTAGGATTCCAATATTCTTATCGAGGTAGTTAATTGGTCAGAAATGCTGAGTTACTAGTTTCCGGATACTGAATTTTAATGGTCTTTAATAAACGGAAGAAGGGAGAACCGCCACCTCTGCCGATGGCGCAGCTTCTCCCACAGTTCTGTTGTTTCCCGCCGTGGTCGGCGCGGCGGCGGCGATGAATAAAAGGGAAGAACAAGTCCTAACAGAGTATGTTCATGGGTAATCTTTAAAAATAAAAATTGAAAATAAGAAGAGTAAGTGTGATGGTGGAGAAACCGCAACCGTGAGGCGACGAGATCGGAGGCAGTAAGATAGTAAGATACTGAGATATGGAGAGACATAAAACGATTGAGTTTTTGTGTTTGGAGGAAGAATGAGTCCTGAGTTTGCTATGTTTATTAAAACCAAATTGATTTATGCCACAAAAAAAAAAAGCCAAATTGATTTACAGATTTTTAATCTTAGCCATTGAGACTTTTAAGTGCCATGTGTCATTGATCTATTAAGTAAACTGGATAAACTGGAGGATATAGAAATGGAGCAGATCCAAATTCGCAAATTTATTACAAATATAATTTTAGTTTAATTAATTAATAATGAACTATTAATGTTATATGGTGTGTGTTTTTTAACACAAAAATCAAGTTATATAAGGTTACATGTGAAATAGATTATATATAGATTATTAGAGCTTATAAAGTATTTATATGATATGATATGAGATTCAATACTTGAAAGGCTAGATGCTGTTTTCATAACTTTTTGCCTGATTTTATCATTATGAAAATCAATCTTCAACACTACATTCTGTTAACAAAGAAACTAAGAATTATTAATTAAATACAATATGATTCGGCTCCTATTACAACGTCCATATCATAAGACACCTGTGATATGGATGATGTGATACAAGCTAGATTAGATTGTATTTCTCCTGGAGAATAATTGGCAACATAAGAGTTGAAATAGACTACTCTACATCAGCACAATTTAAAACTTCAAGGTTGATCTTGTCATCTTTTCTTAATAATCGACAAAAGGCTTCCTTTAGCTACAATACTGTCATTTAGCAACTTTGGTCTTAGTGGTGAAGATTAAAACGACAATGTTGTAAACAAAATAATTTCCAAACATCTTTTCCGTCGGACGTTAATTTTTGTATGGTGTACAATATGTCATAAATAGTTATGATGAACAATAAAACTATAATAATGTTATTATGAGGGGAGAATCTGGAATCATAACAACGTACAAATTGGAACAAGACGAACATTTGAAGATAAATATGATGCAAGGTACAGATTGGAGGAGAATTCATATGTTTAAGAATATTTTCTCAAATAGAATCTTATAAATAGTAAATATTTTGATGAGAAAATATAATATCTTTGGAGTGAGTGTCTACTTCTTTAATATCAAATTTTTTCAAATATTACTATTAAATATGAAATTTGTTATACAACGTATTTATGTTATAATACTATGTAATATTTCTAAAATATAATACAATATGTTATGCTTTAATACTGGATAAACATGAAATTAAATTTTTAAAAAGTAAAATAAAATCATGAAATTAACTTTAACTATACAAAAAACTGCTTCATTATAGGATTTCGATTTTTAACTTATCAAATAAACCTATATTTTTTTTTGAAGTGAAACATATTTCATTAAGGAAGAACTGCCACAAGAGGGCTTATAACATAAATACATTGTATAGCAATATGCAAAAGAAATAAAAATAAAATAAAAAAACAATGTTAATATCGTTCCCCCGCTTCACATATATATATTTTATGAAAACAAGAAAACAAAACTCGTCTCTTGAATTTGATTACATCTAAATTGGTTCTTTATATTAACTATTAAACCATAATGGTTAGTTATTCCTCTTATAATGTTTGGTTGAACTTCAAAAATAGAGTTGTAATGCACTCATCTGGTTTTCTTTTATTAACATCAGGTTTTTTGGTCCTTATTAACAACACTTAAACCCTAATCTTAGTCTATTAATCATATGATTATCAATGTATTGTATTGAGAATGGAGATTACTAGAACTCATTAACATATTTCATGAAAAATGGAAATCTTGTACTTTTGCATGTCTAATTTCTACAGTTATATGATAACTTTGCATATAAATCACTAACCCAACTCAAATCATAACCCACTAAGAACTCACCTTTGATTGAAGCTTAATGTTGATGATTCTAAGTCTTTCCTCCATAGGATCTTTGAATTTTTATCTTTACTCCCTTCAATCCCTTGATGTATTTAACTCCCGTTTCTTCAACATCAAAAAACATGAATCTTTGGGTCTAGATATCAAAGTGGAGATATGGATGTTTGGGTGAAAAAGGGAATGGGAGAAAAAGAGGAATTAAATTGAGAGTATTCAGATTTTTTTTTGTTCTCTTTGAGTTTTGTCTAATGTTTGGGCGAAATGGAGATATTATAATTTTATACTTATCGTGACCAATAGAAAAACAATTAAAATTTGACAAAATTATATTAAATAAGAAGAATATAAATGTTGTACGAAAAATATAAAATGTTGACCAGTGTAATTAAATAATAGGGTTAAATGTTGTACAAAAAGAAAGAGTATTAAAGTTATATTCATCAAATATATATTTTATTTAACTTATTATATATGTTCCTATAAATAAAATTGCTTGACTCTTGACCAAAAAATAAATTAATGACTTGACTAATACCTAAATAAAAAACTATAAACAAAATATTTTTCTAAAATAAAACAACTAATTTTAAAAAAACTAATTGCATCCACTAAATGTTTTGATTAAAAATAAAGCGTTAAATATAAACCATTGACAAATGTTGCCATTTTTTGTGGGTACCACTACAAGGAATATTGTATTTTTTAAGTATATAAGAGTAAAGAAAAAAATTGCATTACAACCCAATAATTACAAGCCCAATAAATAATTTTTTTTCAACACTTTTTGAAGCCCGTACTCATTCAGCCCAATATTCACAATATATATTCATAAATGTGTTAAACCCTAATCCTATACACATACACAACACACCTAGCAGCCGCCCAGCAATTTCTTTCATCTTTTGTCTTTTTAAAATTTTATCTTTTGTAGTTCATTTTCAAAGGTTTTTAACATCGTTGTTGCATCTATTGTGTGGCTATTGATTGTTGTTCTAGGATAAATTCCACCGGATCTGGTGGTAATGGTTTCGTTGGTTGTTGGTCCATTTGGTACTTCAAGGTCAGAGATGACTCATGTGTTGGTTATGTTATGTTGGTTCCTTAAAATTCAAGAGTGATGCATAACTTTGGGTCACTACATGCATTCAGTTCGATTTATGGTTGACGCTTCAGATCATTAAGTCTCTAATATTTTTATATTTGTTGAGATCTGCATGTCTCAAAATTTAATGTTTGTCTCCAGTACCATTGTAATTTGTACTAGTATAGTGATTGATTGGCTCGAAAGAGCCAGATATGAGTTACTGCCATTTGGTTCATTCACCAATCTGTTATCTAGGATGAATATTTATGAATCATTTTAGAATACCAACTTTGTTTTTTCCTTTTTTTTTAAAAAAAAATTGTTTCAAGAGGGCTAGGTTCATCCCCCTCTTGTACTCTTATTTTTCCTTTATATATAATTTTCCTTTATATATAATATATTTCTTATAATATTTTTAATTGTTTCGAAGCATGATATCATAAAGCAACATAAGCTCAAACACAATCATGGTGATGGAAGCAGTCACCTTGGAAGAGCCAATTACGCTAATGATAATAGGACTGCAAAAGCTTCAAAGGAGGATATCATGCTAGCTTTTCAGAAGAGGTAATCTCTTATTATTCTTTACAAATGTTTAGATTTTTTTTATAGGTTCTATCATCAAGTCCATCTAACTTTTGACAATTGCGGTCATCTACCTATGCTTATTTAAATTATACCAAACACAACACAAATATATAATGAAAATATATCATTCGTCCTCACTCATAATTACCATATCCAAAGAAAAATGTAAATATTGTACAGAAGAAAATCTTCAACAAGAACAGCGGCATAAAATAAATTTTGTTGAGACTTCCAAGTGTTTTCTGTCTCATCCATTCCGAACCTTGAGCAATAAATAAACAAGGAAATATAATATTATTAAATATATCACATTGGCCCTTTACCCTTTAGTTATGTTAGGTCACAATCTAGCTCTACAACAAGAACAAAAACAAAAGGTGCACTCACCATTTGACAAAGTACTCCATCTTACCATGTAAAATTGACACAACATAAAGAAAAATCAAGGCATAAAAAAGGATTAGACGGATAAATAATTAACATACTCTAAAACATACAAGATATTTAAAATTAAAAATAAACACATGGAATGAAAAAAGAAAAGAAGTTCAAACATGACCCTACAAACCCTCTTTTGACGAATAGATTCGACATCTTAGAAGCCATCATTGAGAGATGGAAAATTGACGGCCAAAATATCTTTTGGAGCTTCCAAGTTTTTTGTATTCATAACCTAGGTGTGTTTGAGGTATTGACTGAGGTAGAATCTATCTTCTCAATCAATACCTCAAATGCACCATTATGAATAAGAAAACTTCGGAAGCTCCGAAAGAAGTACTAGCCGTCAATTTTCCATCTCTAAATGATGATTTTTATGAAGCCGAATCTATTAGCCAAAAGAGCATTTGCATGGTCATGTTTCTCTTTCTCTTCTTGTTTCCTTCCAGGGTTTTTATTTTTATGTTTTATATCATATATGTCTTCGAGTATGATAATCATTTTTCTGTCCATCATTTCTTATGCCCGACTTTTCTCTTTGTTGGTTAAAATTTTACAGGGTAAGGTGGAGTATTTTGTCAAATAGTGAGTGCCCCTTTTGCTTTTGTTCTTGTTGTAGATCTAAATTGTGATAAAACAGAAGGGAAAAGGTCAATGTGATATATTTAGTAATATTTTGTTTCTTTGTTTATTTATCGCTCAAGGTTTGGATGGGATGAGAAAGATAACACTTCAAAGCCTCGACACAATTTACTTAATGTTGCTGACCTTGTTGAAGATTTAGAGAAGAGGTAATCATTTATTCTTCTATACAATATTTACATTTTTCTTTAGATATAATAATTATAAGTAAGGACAACAAATGATAAATTTCAATTATGTATTTGTGATGTGTTTGCTATGAATATGAACTAATTTGATGGCGAGACATTATAATTATAATAACATGGTTTTTTACATAAAAAGAGATCGGAAAACAATCAGATGCACAAATGCAAGCATGATGTTAGGTCTGTCAATGCTTCAAAAGAAAGTATTGTGAAAGCTTCTGAGAAGAGGTAATCCCTTATTCTTCTGTACAAGGTTTATATATTTATTTAGATTCTATAATTATGAGTCAGGTCGAATGACATATTTCAATTTATGTATTACTTTTGTGTTTTCTATGAATATGAACGAATATGTATACGCATATGTTGATGAATGTGGTTTTCAGAAACTGGATGGACTTATGACAAGACGTTAAAAGTATAATAACATGTTTTCTTAAAAAAAAATTATTTTCTTCATTATTTTAAAGTTTATCAACAAAAGAATCGAATACTGAAATGCAAGCATGTGGATAACAACGGTCCTGGAATAACTAAACATGGTAATGACATTAGCTCTACAAATGCTTCAGACAGAGATACTGCACAAACGTTTAAGAGGTGGTACTCCCTTATTCTTCTCGTTTATTAGTTAATTTTAATGGGGGAAAATTAAAATCAAAGCATTTATTACTAGATATGACCCAATTATAAATATGCTCCCACTTAAAATGACTAATAAATGATTGCATTATTAAAGAAAAATTAAATCTGATGTTTCAAAACCAAATTATCCCGGTTCAAGACAAAACAAAAACCATAACATATAAGACAAGTCATAATAACTCACATAAGACTAAAATCTAACTAAAGTAAAAACCACAAACATAACATTCAACGGCCTCACTATAACCAGCCCCCACTACGTTCAACCTTGTTATCACCTTGCTTATACACAATCTTAATCCCCCAAAACTTACCTTATACCAACCATCAAAACAAAGAAGAAAAATATTCGTAAGAAATCAAGTTATTTTAATTATATAGTTATATCAATAATTAAGTCCATCTAATTTCTGACAACCATAGTTGACGACCTGTGCTTATACACAACTTATTCATATTTATAGCAAACATAAATTAAAATAGGTTTATCGTCCTTACCCGCAATTTCATAACCAAAACAAAAAGGGATTACTTCTTCTCAAAAAGGGATTACCGTAATTTCATTGTAAAGAAGAATAAGGGATTACTTCTTCTTAAAAGCTTGCACAATATCCTCTTTTGACGCTTTTGCAGACCTATCATCACAAGCATGATTGGCTCTTCGAAGACTACTATTATCATTTGATAAGTGCCAAAATTCGGTGATTTTACATATTTAAGTGCCAAAATCACTAATAAGCATGATTTTACTAGTATTTGACTTGTTTTGTAAGACATGTACCATACAATTCCATGAGAGGTCAAAATCTTACAACTCCAAATAACACATACATAGGGAAGTAGGAGAGATAATTACTAGGAGTTAGAGAACAATCAAAATCTTTCATTATTTAATCCTAAAACCAAGGTTTGCATGCAAAATCACATATTTGGGGAAACTAAGCTTTCTAAAATAATCGAAGGTTTAGAACCTAAGAACCCACCTTAATTGAAGCGTTAAACACGCATAACTTCTGACTTGAAGCTAGATTCTCTTGATTGCCAACTGAATCTGTTTTGGTACACCACTCTTTAACCACTAATTTCGTTAATTCTTGAATCCATCTTCTTACTTGCAGCATCTTAACTCATATTCATGTACATGCAAGTCAGTAGTAGGTTTTGTGGTTAGAAGAGGGGCACAAAATTGGAAGAAGAAGGAATGGTTGGAATGTTTCTCACCTTTGTTTGAAACTTGAAATTGGGGTTTAGTACCTACAATGGAGTGATGAAATGAATTGGGGTTTGCCTTGCATGTGGTTTTATAGGAAAAGTCAAAGTGATGGGGTGTTGTGAGAAATGAAGGGAGGCGTGTGAGTGGAATGGAGTTAGTGGAGGGGAATTTGTTTTCTTTCTCTTATGTCTTGGTGGCAAGCACTAATTTAATTGATAGGATAGGTTTGATCACTTAATTTCTAATTAAGCTCCAATAATATTCTTTTAATTAACATTCCTCTATATTAATTAAATTTGGGATGTTACAATCTACCACCCTTAAAAGAATTTCATCCTCGAAATTCAAGACTTCTTCATTCCACTTCAATGTAACTCAACTATATCCACATCCAAAGTCCATACTGCACTTATTCTCCGGTCAATTGTATTCAATTCCTTGGAATAAACTTTCCTCTCTTAAGGTCATCGGCTTAACGCCGGTCAATTAATTCACACTTACAACTGGTCTCACGCTGCGCACTCTGATTTGGAAACTTACTGTCACCTTATGACAGCGTCATTACAATCTTAGTCCATGACTTCCGATCACATTCTTACATCACCTTGTCTTATCCACCTCTACTTCTTTTACTACAATTAAACTTCTACCATTCTTACCGGTATTACTCCATCACTTCACTAACTTGGGAGGTCGGTATCAGGCCTGGGTAGATAGGCATCAATATATGTGATACTGATTGAGTTTACTTGTCCAACTGAATTTATGGGTCTGATATTGATGTCGACAATTCTAAAGCTTCCTTCATATGGTTATTCTTACTACAGTGCCTGACACGTTACATGTACCTCTGAATCGCGTGTGTTGTCTAAATTCTCCAAGATCGATCGAAATATAAAACGAGTGGAAAATTGTCTAAATACTGCAGATTCCTTTGCCAACGGGTTAGACTCATCCGCAGGCGAATCCATAGTTATCCGATAAAATCCCACCTACAATTTTAATCCATTCGGGTACAACACGGTGATCGAGTTGTACATTTAACATGTCAATGTGTTTGATCCAACTTTTCTCTTAGGGTAAATGTTAGGTTTACATGTTAATTCCCTTAATGATCCGACATTAAGGTATTGGTTAAAGTGGTCAGCTTCTAACTGGATAGCTGAATACATGAAATTTGGACTTGTAGTGCAGAGTCTGAACTAATTTGCTGAGCTCGGGGTGATTAACAGGTTAACTGACAGGTCACTCAAGATAGCAATGACTCCCAAGGAGGATGGTATAATACCCTAAACGAGCAATTAACCTCTACTCGTATCTGAAACCGATTGCTGGTAACTAAACTTGAAGTTGGAATATTCTGGTTAAGCTAATCGGGATTTATATTTGATCTCTCAAGGTTACAGGAATGAATCTGGAAGGTTGAAACGTTCGGGCAGAGATGCTCTAGATTAACACACTGATATCACATGATTTAGAACAAGGAGATAGAAGGTTTGAATACTCAACACTGATTTCACTTTTAGAGCTTAATTCCACTGATTTGGAAATGATTCGAACTTAATTCTGAATTCGGCTGATAAGGCTACGAAGAAAAAGATAACTAATTATATTGAAGAACTGATTACCAGATTCGAGTGCACGAAGTTTAACTGATTTGCTGATACTGAGCTAAGTTATTTATATCAGGACAGTTAAGGATGTTGACTAACAAACAAGCGGGAATTTGAACTGAAATCAATCGTGATTAACAAAGTGACTAGTTTCCACGAATCGGAGGTAGTTACTAATGGTAGGGCTGAAAGACCGAAGACAAAGAACATGGTTACTTAGAAGTGACATTCTACACAATTCGTGTGACTGACAGACGTCGATGAATTTGGAAAGCTGCATCCTAACTGAATTTGTGCGTAGTACTTGACTGACAAATATCTAAAGTACGGGAGGAACTTACCCGTCTGAGGCACAATCAGACAAGTTAGAGAGTACACACATTCATGGTGTTCCAAGACTTATGAACGTAGAATTAAATATTGCTCGATTCGACGAGTTGGCCGATAGAGGATCCAGAACGAACGAAATGCAATTGAAGGTTGGTCTCCTATTGGGTCCAGACTAATATTCCACAATTCTATTTCTGCTGTCAGAACTCTCAAGTTAGGACAACTAGGTTTTCACTCACGTTCCTTGCTGACAAGTTCTCACCGGTAGATCTAAATGATTTTATTTGCCTCTTAGCTGAAAGGTTTATATGTGTGGAAGTGTCAAGCGTCTGGTTGAAGCTAAGGTCAAACTTGGTTACTTGTGTCTGGGTAACTGGCATAGACACCTAAGGGGTTCGTCCGGATGGCTGATGTCTTTAATAGGTATTTCTACTTGTCAATCTATTCGAGTCATGTCTTCTACTATCTGACGTTAAGGTTGGTTTTATACTAATATTGGTTCTAACTTGTGGGCGTCTAGTATTAATACCCTAAGTGGTAAAATATGGCGGTATCAACTAATCCTCAAACTAGGTTGCAAATTGATCCCTAGTACTAAGTTACTAGTCTAATGATGATTGAGAGGCAACTCTCAGCGGACGGCTAACTAATCCTACTGATTCCTTAGCTAACCGGTTCAAATGTATGAATTCGTATATTTGATGGTCAACCTAACACGGAACTGAGTTAACGGTCTCTAAACTACCTAATGACAAGGCAACTACGGATCGACTTTGGCGACTGATTGTGCTAACGGTGATTCTTAACTGGTATTTAATCAAGGCTTAACCTACGATGGTTCGGTGCAATTTTCGGTATAAAGTGATAGGCTGATCCTATTTATTGGCATCTAGAGATAGTATCATAAGTGTCAACTTGATAGGTTTGCTGTAATCGAATGTTAAAGTATGAGTGCTAGGATTCCACTATTCTTATCGAGGTAGTTAATTGGTCAGAAGTGCTGAGTTACTAGTTTCTGGATACTGAATTTTAATGGTCTTTAATAAACCTATTCGGATAACGGTGTTGCTGAGGGAGAATCCAGTTTCGATGATAGTGTTCTATAAACTAGCTTAGGTGACTCAAGATGTTACAAGTGGTTCTAACTGTTAATCTAGTCAATGTTTGGTTTCTAAAGATCTGCGGATTCACTGCTAAAGACTGGTGTTATTTTAATGGAAGTTCTAATTGTTCTACTAAATAAAACTTAACCCCTAGTGGTAAGAAAGGAATACTGTTATGAATTGAAAGGTCGAAGTAACTTAGTTAAGGGCATTCTAAATGGTAGCCTAATAAGGCAACTTGAGGAGATATTGGAATGTGCTTGTTTTCTAATTTGGTTTCTCTAATACGGACGGTTCGGTTTGAACTTCTATTACGGTGTTATCTATCAGGTTCACTTCATTGAGTTGCTAATTCAGAATCCTACGAGTGAATGAACTTAATGTGTCCTCTCGGGCACGGATACGGATTATAAGGATTCTAATCGTCAATTAGTTACGGCTAAGTTCCTAATAGTTTCAGTATAGTCATTGGCTTCTAATAAGAAGGGTATACTCAGTCCAATTTCTTATTGCATCCAAATCCTAGTATTATCTCCAAGTGTATTTCCTCAACAACGCATAGGCGCACAAGGTAGCTTAGGATCATTACACTAAAACTCAAAAAGGTAGAATGATAAGATCATGAAAGAGGGCTTGAGCCTGCTCACCATGATTAAAATAACTGAACAGGAAGTAAGACAGCAACAAGCAAGTGAGACAGAGTGAAAGAAAATGATTCTGTTGTTCATCTCATTTTCCACTTTTCCAAACATCCACAACCTTCCAGTCAATCTCCCAGCTCGTAATTTAGGAGGTACACACACATCATTGCCAATTTTGAAGAATAGGTAGATTCATGAGCTTCTAGTTCAATAAAAGGAATGGAACATATAGAGGTATTACGAAAAGAAGGGAGGGTTATGCATCAAATCAGAGGGATCTGAGAAGAAATTGAAGTTGGAGCTCTGCTCTTTGACTTGATGCGTCACAAGGTTAATACGTCTACCAGACTGCGCTTACTCCTAATGAGTTTGTTAACTGCTTCTTACACTCTCCAGACTTACCTCTTATTCCTGTGGCACCATCTGCCACTGTTTCCACACCCACTTATAAAGATTCCTTCATCGACTGCTCCTCTTTTGCGTCTACACTACGATTTTACGGCTTGAACTTCAGAGTCCACTTCAGTTCTCAACCATAATACCCTGCCTACCATACGCAATACTAAGCTGATCAGACTCACCACGCGATGGTTTCAGCGTAAACAGTTCAGATCCAAAGGTTCTGTATTACTAGGAAAGAGTACTAGGAAAGAGTTGGAATGACTCATGGCAAGGTCCGATACTGGATCGACCTGCTCTGATACCAATTATAACACCCCAACTAAACTTATCTAGAATATTTAGTCAAAGCATAAATAAATGGATCTTAGTACAATAAAATTACTGAATAAATACATAAGTTACAACTTAATTCGAATACAAAACGAAGAACTGACTAAATACAACGGAAATAAACTAAATTCCTAAGTAAACAAGATAATATAATAACAAGGAGAAGAATAAAATCTTCAAGGCTGACAATCCAAGCTCAGCTCCAAATGTCAGTCTCCTACCTGGTCCTTGCTCCGGGTAACCTATTTACCTAAAAAAAGTTGATTTGGAGTGGGGTGAGACTACTAAGGCTCAGTGAGTCATACTACCCTCCTAATGGTGACTACACCGGGGGAACCTAGATAGTGTAATATTCTAAGTTCAACTGATTTACATATAAATGTATTAATAGCAATAAAAGGGTGTAACACAAATTTATTATCTTATCAAATTACTTTTCAAAGGTCACCCGAGGTAAGCTGGTCTCAGGTGCCTGACTCTGTGTAATACCGAATATTGAGGTTCGGATTCCGCCGTTGGCTCACATAATAAAATGATCAGAATTCAGAGGAAATCTTTAATCATGGCATATATTTACCATTTAATTTTAATGATTAAACAGTTCTAACCAATATATCCCACCCAGGGTATCCTAAGCATGTTACTGATAAATTTAAATCTACATGTTATTCTCTGACTATATAATCTATTTTACACTATTAAACATGTTCATGAAATCTCAGTTGCATTCAGACATAAAACGAGTGTTGGATATTTTTAAAAAGTAAAATATGCAGGTTCTGTCCCTGCGAAACTCGCTACGGCGAGCTCCTACTCGCTACGGCGAGCTTAAGTGCTGAAAGTCCTGTAAAATTCGCCCGGCGAATTATACGGGCATCAACACTCGCCACGACGCGTAGTTACTCGCTGCGGCGAGCTCATCAGTATAGACCCCCTGTTTCTTTAAAAATCACATTTTCAAAGAGTTTTCACCTTCAATCTCCATGCAACCAGTTATGAACATATCATATAGAGTAAATTAAGTTATGTAGGAGTAGGAATTGGGAGTGATTCCTACTCTTTCATTATTTAATCCTAAAACCTAGGTTTGCATGCAAAATCCCATATTTGAGGAAACTAAGCTTTCTAAAATAATCTAAGGTTTAGAACCTAAGAACCCACCTTAATTGAAGCATTAAACACGCATAACTTCTGACTTGAAGCTAGATTCACTTGATTGCAAACTGAATCCGTTTTGGTACACCACTCTTTAACCACTAATTTCGTTAATTCTTGACTCCATCTTCTTACTTGCAGCATCTTAACTCATATTCATGTACATGCCAGTCAGTAGTAGGTTTTGTGGTTAGAAGAGGGGCACATAATTGGAAGAAGAAGAATGGTTGGAATGTTTCTCACCTTTGTTTGAAACTTGAAATTGGGATTTAGTAGCTACAATGGAGTGATGAAGAATGTGTTGTTGGTGTGTGGGAAGAGAAGAAAAATGGAAATGAATTGTTACTGATTCATGGTTTGCCTTGCATGTGGTTTTATAGGAAAAGTCAAAGTGATTGGGTGTTGTGAGAAATGAAGGGAGGCGTGTGAGAGGAATGGAGTTAGTGGAGGGGAATTTGATTCCTTTCTCTTGTGTCTTGGTGGCAAGCACTAATTTAATTGATAGGATAGGTTTGTTCACTTAATTTCTAATTAAGCTCCAATAATATTCTTTTAATTAACATTCCTCTATATTAATTAAATTTGGGATGTTACAATGATTTAATTCATTTATGAATATATATTGTGAATATTGGGCTGAATGAGTTAGGGCTTTAAAAAGAGTCGAAAAAAATTTATTTAATGGACTTGTAATTATTGGTAGGATGAAACCCATAGAGAATATAATATTTCTTGTAATAATACCTATAGAAAATAAAATTTCTCAAGGTATTATATTTAATGCTTTGTTTTCTAATCAAAACATTTAGTGGATGCAATTAGATTTTTTAAAATTAGTTGTATTATTTTTGAAAAATATCTCGATAATAGTTTTTTATATAGGTATTAGTCAAGTCATAGATATATTTTTTGGCTAAGAGTCAAACAATTTTATTTATAGGAATATAAAAAGTTAAATAAAAAATATATTTGGTGAATATAATATTGATACTCTTTCTTTTTGTACAACATTTAACCCTATTATTTAATTACAATGGTCAAAATTTAATTTTGGTACAACATTTATATTTTTTGTATTTAATATACCATGGTCAAATTTAGTTGCTTTTCTATTGGTCAATATAAGTAAAAAATCGAATATCTCCATTTCGCTTAAACATTGGTCAACAGAAGAAAAAAAAATGAATACTCTTATTTTAATTCCTCTTTCTTCTCCCACTTCCCATTTCACCCAAACATCCATTTCCATTTCTTCACAAACGTTCTTAAATCCATAATATGTGTATAATACTCCTAGTTGTTAAACTTCATCTTGATATCTAAACCTTTTTATTCATGTTTTTTGATGTTGGAGAAACGGGAATTAAAATTATCAAGGGATTGAATTGAGTAAAGATATTAATTTGAAGATCATATGGAGGAAAGACTTAGCATCATCAACATAAAGCTTCAATCAAAGGTGAGTCATTAGTAGGTTATGATTTGAGTTGGGTTACTGATTTATATATATAAATTTATCATATAACTGTAGAAATTATATTAGACATGCAAAAGTACAAAATTATCACTTTTCATGAAATATGTTAATGAGTTCTAGTAATCCCCGTTCTCATTAGAATACATTGATAATCATATCATATGATTAATATACTAGGATTAAGGTTTAAGTGTTGTTAATAATTTGACCAAAAACAAACGGCTTCTCCTTTGAGTAGTACCTTGCATCGCATTTATCTTCAAATATTCGCCTTGTTCTAGTATGTCCCTTGTAATGATTCCAGTTTCTCCCCTCATAATAGTGGGGTTGTCAACGGAGCGGAGATTGACCGGATGATACTTTACCACTCCTTGCCCCACCATTTAAAATATTCTCCATCCCCGTCCCCATTCCCCGCTTCGAAGAGTATTCTACCTCCACCCACATCCCCGCGACTCCCCACAGTTCTCGCGGATATCCATCAACTTTAAAAAAATTATCAAATTTTTATTATTTTCAATCAAATTAGTTGTAAAAAAATATTCAAGTTTAATTACAATGCAAATAAAATATTAAAATATTAAAATATTATTGTGCATCTTCTGACAATTATAAGCATCGTATATAAACAAATGTATACACATATTGTGTGAAAATATAATTAAAAATAATTTATAAAGTACTTAAATATAAATTTATAGATGTTATTTTAATTGTTTTCAGAAAAGGAGTCTACACGGGGCGGAAGATGAAATATCGTCCCCATCCCCAAACCTCTTTCGGGAGGACTTTTTCCTCAATTTCCATCCCCAGGGGGAAAAATTCCCCAACTTCGGATCTCGGAACGGAGCAATCTCCGCGGGGATCTCCATCTGCGGATGAAATTGACATCCATACATAATAGTATTATAGTTTTTTCCGTAACCATTTATGACTTGTACACATTAACAAAAATTAACGTATGACTGAAAAGATGTTTGGAAATTGTTCTGGAAGAGTACAACATTGTTTTTTTGAACTTCACCACTAATTGCATCCACTAAATCTTTTGATTAGAAAACAAAGTGTTACATATAAACCCTTGAGAAATGTTACCATTTTTTGTGGGTATCACTACAAGAAATGTTGTATTTTTTAAGTATACAAGAGTAGAAAAAATTGTATTACAGCCCAATAATATCATCCTACCAATAATTACAAGCAGAATAAAAAATATTTTCTCAACTCTTTTTGAAGCCCATACTCATTTAGCCCAATATTCACAATATATATATTCATAATGAATTAAACCCTAATCCTATACACATACACAACACAACTAGCAGCCGCCCAACAATTTCTTTCATCTTCATTAGTTCTTCTTCAAAAAAATTTCACATGTAACAACTCATAGCCTTCACAAAATTGGTAACTAATGTTTCTCTGTCGTTTAATATATAGTAAACATTGCATATCATATAGTTGTTTAAAAAAAACAATCGAAAAATAAATCATGCTATGAGAGAACATAAGTGAGTATGCAATCTTTTTTTTACAGTAGAATATGTAGAACCTTCACCGGTTCCAACGATTCACAATAGTTCTTTGTTGTTTTTACCGATTTGATTGACTAACTGTTCACATTCGAACTGGTTGAACCAGTCAGTCCGGTCTATGGTTCTGAGGTTCTGCATTTGCTACTCCATCTGTGGTCCCCTTGTACACCATCTTTGTTGCACCTATTGTGCGGCTGCTGCTGGTTGTTATGGGATAAATTCCACCGGATCCAGTGTTAATGAATTCATTGGTTGTTGCTCGATTTGGTACTTCAAGGTCAGAGATTGCTCATGTGTTGGTTCTTTTATGTTGGTTCCTTAAAAATCAAGAGTGGAGCATAACATTGGGTCACTACTTGCATTCAATTCGATTTGTGGTTGACGCTCCAGATCTTTGTGTCTCTAATATTTTTCGAGTTGTTGAGATCTGCATGTCTCAAGATTTAAGGTTTGTCTCCAGTACCATTGTTATTTGTATTAGTATAGTTACTGATTTTGAATTGATTAGCTCGAAAGAGACTGATATTGCTTACAGCGATTCGATGCAGGAGTTGATGGTACGTGGACGTTTTTTTTATGGTGGTTGGTTCATTCACTAGTCTCATATCTAAGATGATTATTTAGCAATTGTTTCAGAATACCTACTTTGTATTTTTTCCTCTTTTTTAATTTATAATTTTGTTTTAAGAGAGTTGGGTTCAACCCCCTCTTGTACTCTTATTTTTCCTTTATATATAACATGTTTCTTACAATATATATATATATATAGTTTTTTATTGTTTCGAAGCTTGATACAATAAAAGAATAAGATGCTCAAACACAAGCATGGTGATGGAAGCAATCATGTTGGAAGAGGTAATCTCTTATTATTCTTTACAAATGTTTACGTTTTTCTATAGTCAAAACAGTGTCGGCAGGGTCATATTTCTCTGCAGACCCTGTTTTGAAGAATAGATTCGGCTTCGTAGAAGCCATCATCGAGAGTTGGAAAATTGACGGCCGGAATCTCCTTTGCAGCTTCCAAGTTTTCATATACATAATGGTGTGTTTGAGGGATGATTGAGGAAGAATCTATCTTCTCAATCAATACCTCAAACGCGTCATTATGAATAAGAAAACCTCGAAAGCTTCGACAGACGTTCCGGCCGTCAACTTTCCATCTCTCAGTGATGGCTTTTATGAAGCCAAATCTATTAGCCAAAAGAGCGTCTGTAGGGTCATGTTTCTCTTGCAGACCCTCTTTTGACGAATAGATTCGGCTTCATAGAAGCCATTCTCGAGAGATGGAAAATTGGTGGCCAGAATCTCTTTTGGAGCTTCCAAGGTTGTCATATTCAAAATGGTGTGTTTGAGGTATTGATTGAGGTAGAAACTATGTTCTCAATCAATACCTCAAACACATTATTATGAATACGAAAACCTCAGAAGCTATAAAAGATGTTTCGGCCGTCAATTGTTCATCTCTCAATGATGGTTTCTATGAAGCCGTATCTATTAGCCTAAAGAGCATCTGCAGGGTCATGTTTCTCCTGCATGCCCTCTTTTGACGAATAGATTCGGCTTCATAAAAGCCATCATCGAGAGATGGAAAATTGATGGCCGAAATATCTTTTGGAGCTTCTAAGGTTGTCACATTCATAATGGTGTGTTTGAGGTATTAATTTTGGGGGAAACTATGTTCTCAATCAATACCTCAAACGCACCATTATGAATACGAAAACCTTGGAAGCTACAAAAGATGTTTCGGCCATCAATTGTTCATCACTCAATGATGGTTTTTATGAAGCCGTATCTATTAGCCAAAAGAGCATCTACAGGGTCATGTCTTTCTAGCAGACCCTCTTTTGACGAATAGATTGGGCTTCATATATGAAATCATTGAGTTTTGGAAAATTGACGACCGAGATTTCTTTTGGAGCTTCCAAGGTTTTCATATTCATAATGGTGTGTTTGAGGTAGAATGCGCCATTACGAATAAGAAAACCTCGGAAGCTCCGAAAGATGTTCAGGCAGTCAACTTTCCATCTATGAGTGATGGCTTTTATTATTCCGAATTTATTAACCAAAAGAGCGTTTGTAGGGTCATGTTTCTCCTACAAACTCTCTTTTGCCGAATAGATTCGGCTTCATAGAAGCCATCATTGAGAGGCGGAAAATTGATAACCGAGATTTCTTTTGAAGCTTCCATGGTTTTCATATTATAATGGTGTGTTTGAGGGTGGATTGAGGTAGAATCTATCTTCTCAATCAATACCTCATACGGGCCATTATGAACTAGAAAACCTCGGACCTCGGAAAGATGTTTTGGCCGTCAACATTCCATCTCTCAGTGATGGCTTTTATGAAGCCGAATCTATTAGAGAAAAGAGCGTCGGTAGGGTCATGTTGCTCCTGCAGACCCTCTTTTGACAAATAAATTCGCCTTCATAGAATCCATCATTGAGAGATGGAAAATTGACGGCCGGAATCTCTTTTCGAGCTTCCAAGGTTTTCATATTCATAATGGTGTGTTTGAGGTATAAACTATGTTCTCAATCAATACCTTAAACACACCATTATGAATACGAAAACCTTGGAAGCTCCAAAAGATGTTCCGACCGTCAATTGTCAATCTCTCAAGGATGGCTTTTATGAAGGTTTATCTATTAGCCAAAAGAGCGTCTGCATGGTCATGTTTCTCCTGCAGACCCTCTTTTGACGAATAGATTCGGCTTCATAGAAGCCATCATCGAGAGATGGAAAATTGACGGCCGAAATCTCTTTTGGAGCTTCTAAGGTTGTCATATTCATAATGTTGTGTTTTAAAAGGTACAGTCACTTGTTCTATCTATTTTGCTTCTCAGTCTTCTTTTGAAAAAATATTCTTAACCAAGATATGCCTTCTATTTTCTATGACCAAACACTGCTTCGCTTTTCAACTTACACTTGCCTATGCTTCAAGTTTTTCGGAGTTCACTCTCTTAATTTTATTGTTCGAGCGAATCCTAAAAGGTTTAAAAGGTTGTCTATGCGAGCAATTAGTAGAATTCGAAGAACTTTTGTGCTAGAAAGAAAATTATTCGAGATAAGGGTTTTTTTCCCATACATTCATATTACATAAGATTATGTTGTGAGATGATAGTTGAGCCTTTGTCACTTAAAATGAATCAAAGGATTCAACTTTATATAAATAAATAAATAAATAATATTATTTAATGTAATAAAAAGATAAAATAAAAATAAATAAAAAAGGTGTGAAGGCTTAATCTGTTCGGTTAATGCATTATTATGTTAACTATATATTTTCCTGTATGTATTGGATGCTATGCTTGTTAATTAGTATGTATGTGTACTCGTTTTAATCTTGTAATTATATATGTATATGCTTGTTGATTATGGTTCCAGTTTACTCCATGGGTATGTTAGTATTTATAGATACTATTATGTGTTACAAATCGACAAGAATTAAAATAAATAAACTTGTTTCAATCGAG
Organism: Trifolium repens; assembly: GCA_030408175.1. Taxonomy (NCBI): domain Eukaryota; kingdom Viridiplantae; phylum Streptophyta; class Magnoliopsida; order Fabales; family Fabaceae; genus Trifolium; species Trifolium repens. The sequence goes on along the minus strand of CP125846.1, from coordinate 11,928,932 downwards.
TTCAGTGCTATGAGATTTATAGTAGTATGAGAGTATATGTTCGGGTTTTTAGAAAAATACTTTCCTCTAATTGAGACATGCATTATATAGGATATGTGTAGAAGAGTTTCTTTAGTGCCTGTGCGACAAGTTTTAGGGTCTGTCTGGCAGGATTAATGTTTTAGCCTATGTGGCTGGAGCATGTGTGGTTTGCTTAATATTTTTAGATTGTGTGGTTGGAGCCTGTGTGGTTGGTTTTTCCCATTAATATGAGCTTTCTTATCCGAATCATGTGTCTCATATAGGGTGTTTAGTCGCATTGCATTTCATACGAAAAATGAAAAAGTTATTTTTCTAAAGGAAGTTAATAATTATATTTTTATAGATAGATGAAGTGTTTTATTTATTGTTTCGTGGTATTTTCTTGTGGTGAGTGTGAGTCAATATGAATAAGGAAATTGACCCTTACATGATTATTGTTGTAGGTACTAAAGATGATGTGTGAATCTATGTTCTTAATCAATACCTCAAACACACCATTATGAATACGAAAACCTCGGAAGCTACAAAAGATGTTCCGGTCGTCAATTGTTCATCTCTCAGTGATGGTTACGAAGCCGAATCTATTGGCTAAAAGAGCATCTGCAGGGTCATGTTTTTCCAGCAGACCGTCTTTTGACGAGTAGATTCGGCTTCATAGATGCCACCATTGAGATATGAAAAATTGACGACCGAGATTTCTATTGGAGCTTCCAAGGTTTTCATATTCATAATGGTGTGTTTGAGGTTGGTTTGAAGTAAAATCTATCTTCTCAATCAATACCTCAAATGTGCCATTATGAATTAGAAAACATCAGAAGCTCTAAAAGATGTTCTGGTCGTCAACTTTCCGTCTCTCTGTGATGGCTTTTATGAAGCCGAATCTATTAGACGAAAGAGCATCTCTAGGGTCATGTTGGTCCTGCAGGCCGTCTTTTGACGAATAGATTCGGCTTCATAGAATCCATCAATGAGAGATGGAAAATTAACAGCCGAAATCTCTTTTGGAGCTTCCAAGGTTTTCATATTCATAATGGTGTGTTTGAGGTATTGATTGATGTAGAAACTATGTTCTCAATCAATACCTTAATCACACCATTATGAATACAAAAACTTCGGAAGCTCCAAAAGATGTTTCAGCCATCAATTGTCAATCTCTCAGTGATGGCTTTTATGAAGGTAAATCTATTAGCCAAAAGAGCGTCTGCATGGTCATGTTTCTCCTGCAGACCCTCTTTTGACGAATAGATTAGGCTTCATAGAAGCCATCATCGAGAGATGGAAAATTGACGGCTTGAATCTTTTTTGGAGCTTCCAAGTTTGTCATATTCATAATGGTGTGTTCGAGGTATTTATTGAGGTAGAAACTATGTTCTCAATCAATACCTTAAACGCACCATTATGAATACGAAAACCTCGGAAGCTCCAAAAGATGTTCCGACAGTCAATCGTCCATCTCTCAGTGATGACTTTTATAATGGTGAAAATCTCATAGGCAAAAGAGCGTCTGCATGGTTATGTTTCTTCTGCAGACCCTCTTTTGACGACTAGATTCGGCTTCATAGAAGCCATCATCGAGAGATGAAATAAGGAAACCTCAGAAGCTACAAAAGATATTTCAGCCGTCAATTGTTCATCTCTCACTAGAGCCAAACTCCATTGTTACATGAAATGCTCTAGTTAATGGAAATTAGTACTCTCACTGATTTTTTTTATATAACGAACACTTCCATTTTTTAAAGGATAACTCTAAGTATATCATTTGATCATTATGATTTAGTAATGGATGAGGTATTCCACTAATGTTAGCCTTCGTGCTAATATGGATTCATATATATTATTAGGAATCAGGGTTATGGAATTTATGAGGTAGGTTCTGTGTTGAATCTGTTGATCTACATTTATATCAGCGATGAAATAATCAGTCTTCTAAGACCATCTCACCATAGAATGACAAGATAATTTGAATTGTGTAATAACCTTTGTGTTATGAAATAATTATATGGTATATGAAAATATTTTCCCTCAATAAATTGATAGGTTTAGAATTACATATAGTGACACCTTTTTGTTGTTGTACTATATTCATTATTCAGAGACATGGTTCATATATAAGAATTATCATAAGCATGTGGTTCTTTTATCAGTTTATACATCATAGTGCCCTGTCACTAATTCTTTGAATACACTTTGAACTCATTCTAATTATATATTAAAAAGAAAAAAAATAAATAAAAGACTTTCATTAGATCTCTTCTTAATTTTTTTGGGTACATAGACGAAATAGCAAAGTCACTATAATAAACTCACACACAAAGTGAGGGAGCCGGGGTTCGAACCCCAGTCATAGCATCCGACCTAACAAATTCGGCAATATTTTACCAGTTGAGCTAGAATTTTTAGACTCTCTTCTTAATTTTTATTACATATCAAATATAGTAGAAATCTTGAATAAATTGTGGTGGTTGAATATTATAATAGAATGGATAACCTTCAAAGGATTTATCTTCTGACTTTTTCTCCTCTTTTGGTTTTGGAGGTCCAATTGAAACTATTTCAGTATGACAAAATTTTCTTAGCTTGGAAACTGCTTTTACTGGATCAATGTCTCCTAGTAATGTTAATTTCTTCTGATTCATGTCTAATGATACTGATTCAACCCCTGCAAATTTATTACAAATATAATTTTAGTTTAATTAATTAATAATGAACCATTTATGTTATATGGTGTGTGCTTTTTAACATAATAATCAAATTGTACAAGGTTACATGTGAAATATATTTATATAGTATTTATAGGATATGAAATTCCATACCTGAAAGGCTAGATGCTGTTTTCATAACTTTTTGTTTGATTTTATCATTATGAAAATCAACCTTCAACACTACATTCTGTTCAAAAATAAATAGAAGAATTATTAATACACATTTACTTCCATTCTAAAATATGAAAATATATAAGTCCAAAAAAAGTGACAACAACATTAGTCATTTACTTATATGTCATGTACTTATACATGAAAATAAGGAACTGGATTTCGTGCTGTTACAGCAGGATATTGTAATAGATTAGGACCGTTCAATCTAAATCGTACAGTTGATATTGTTTAAAGTAATTTTAAAATTGTATTAAGTTAAACCGTCCGATATGTGATTAATGGTTGAGATTTAAAACTGTGTGAAAACTGAGTTTTTTTTACAACAGGGAATCTCAATCCATTAAAATAGAGTAAATTAAATGAAAGAAAAAAAATATAAAGAATAAATTAAATGAAAGAAAGAAAATATAAAGAAAGGGATTTGATGATTCTAATTTTTACCTTCATTGTAGTCAAAGTTTGTGAGAGAGCTAAGTTAGAATTTTTAGTGTGACAATTGCAAATGAATAAGAGGCCAATTCTAGCATGGGTGAGTGTCATAGGTCTCCCACTATGTTAGAGTTATTTTGACCATTAGATTATAATGGTCTATAATAAACCATAATAAAATTTATACATTGTATTCTAATCTATATTATATATCTTTTCGAGTATTTTTTCTCGTGAACTTTTCGTTTATTTTTTCTCGAAAACTTTTCGAGTATTTTTTCTTGAAAACTTTTCGAGTATTTTTTTCTCGAGAACTTTTTGAGAATTTTTTCTCAAAAACTTTTCCGAAACTTTTTTCTCGAAAACTTTTCCGGAACTTTTTTCTCGAAAACTTTTCGAGTATTTTTTTCTCGAGAATTTTTCTCAGAAACTTTTTCGGAACTTTTTTCTCGAAAATATTTCGAGTATTTTTTCTCGAAAATGTTTCGAGTATTTTTTCTCGTAAACTTTTCGAGTATTTTTTCTCGTAAACTTTTCGAATATTTTTTCTCGAAAACTTTTCGAGTATTTTTTCTTGAAAACTTTTCGAGTATTTTTTTCTCGAGAACTTTTTGAGAATTTTTTCTCAAAAACTTTTCCGGAACTTTTTTCTCGAAAACTTTTCGAGTATTTTTTCTCGAGAACTTTTCTCGGAAACTTTTTCGGAACTTTTTTCTCAAAAATATTTCGAGTATTTTTTGTCGAAAATGTTTCGAGTATTTTTTCTCGTAAACTTTTCGAGTATTTTTTCTCGTTAACTTTTCAATTATTTTTTCTCGAAAACTTTTCAAGTATTTTTTCTTGAAAACTTTTCGAGTTTTTTTTCTCGAGAACTTTTTGAGTATTTTTTCTCAATAATTTCGAGATTTTTTTCTCGGAAACTTTTCCAAAACTTTTTCGGAACTTTTTTCTCGAAAACATTCTGAGAATTCTCGGATTGTTTCTTTTATTTTTAATAACGTATGTGTGAATTCTAGGAATTTTTTATCCAAAATTCTTGGGATTCTCGATTCCGGGAATTCTCGGATTGTTTCTTTTGTTTTTAATAACTTATGTGTGAATTCTAGAAAAATAAAATCTTTCAAATAAAAATTTACAGATTATTATTATTTTTTAAATAAAAATATAATCTTTCAAATAGATATTATTGATTTAAAATTTTAATTTGAAAATTTTATTCATTAAAAAAAAATTAAAAAGTTTATGAATTTTTTTTTTTGATAAATGAAACTGTCAAATACATTTCATGAATTTTATTCATATCCCTCTCGACAGAAAGTTTCTAAAATAATATTTGTGAGAGTTTCTAAAATAAGAATAAAAAAAATTTTCTAAAAAAAAATATATAATATTTGAGAGTTTCCACAAAGAAAAAATATATTTGAGAGTTTCCAAAAAATATATATTATAGATTAGAATACATTGTATAAAGTTTATTATGGTTTATTGTAGACCTTCATAATCTAAGGGTCAAAATAACTCTCCCATAGTGGGAGACCTATGACACTCACCCATGCTAGAATTGGCCTTACTTCCATTATAAAATATGAAATGATTTGTTTTTATGAGTAGAAAATTATGAAATGATGTAACAATAAAAAAGTGACAAAAAAACATTAATAATTTCTTTAAAAAAAGAAAGAAATTAGTCATCAATAAAAACACAGTAAATTAAATTAGAAAAATTTTAATAGGTAAAATGGATTTCATGATTCTAATTTTGACCTTCATTTGTTGTTAAAGTTTGTGAGTGCAAAGGAATAAGAAGAGGGATAAGTTGATGATAAAAGTTTGGGTAGATAAGTGTTTTGAACTGGTGATGGAGAATTGGCAATTATTTATATAAGGTAGATATCATAGGAGGATCTATGAAACACATAGTTATGTCATCTAAGTCAATTGAAATAACATTGTCTTATTTTAAAAATATTAGTATATTTTTAGGATACTATTATTTTAACCGTGTGAACATTAAACTTTTAGGACACTATTATTTTAACCGTGTGAAGTGAACATTAAAGTTTGAATGAACAAATTCTCACGATCGTTCTCTAGTAAACAAAGGAATCGGTCAAATTATAAAAGTTTGCAATAATTTTTAAAGTGAATACTACATAATAAGTGTTGGTTAAAAATTGTTTTTTACTTGCTTCGTGGCTGCATCTCAAAGTATATCCACACGTGTTTGGACGTTAGATAGGAAAATATTAAAGAGTGGTGATAATTAATAAGATACTTAACCAAAAACTCGTGTTTGGTTCCAATATTAAAATACAACATATGCTCAAATTATTAAGATGTGTAATAAGGATATATCATAAGTAACTTAAATATAGAAATATTTTTAAACTGCCCCCGACAAGCGGATGGTAGAATTGATCCTTTTATATTAGTCGGTCATTAGGCTGGATATCGAATTTTAAAAAAAAAATAATATATAAATATTTTTTTAAAGGTTGTATTTTCAATTTTTTAAAGGTTAAATTATTGAGATTTATTGAAATAATTCTACTTTTGATTATTTTTAACATACTAGTTTTTAATAAAAAATATAATTAAGTAGATAAAAAGTGGTATTGAAATTAAAAATTAGCTGTGATACCGGCCAATAGTTTTTAACAGTGGTTCTCTTTATTTCTTTATTAAAGAAGGAACTTGATCACTCTTTTACGGGTTTTTTTGGTTAAGTATCTTATTAATTATAGAAATTCTGTCTTTAAGTTTTTTTTTTACAATCCATCTTCAAGGTTAATAAGTGAGATAATTGAGGTTCTTTCAAACCCATTTGAGTTGGTCTAGTGGTGTTGGTTTGGGTCTTTGGAGTTTGTTTCTCTTTGGAGTTTGGTCTAGAGGTGGCGGTCAGCCCTCCGCACCACCTTGTCCTAGATCGGCGCCGGCGATTTCTTCTTGTCCGATGCCTTGTTTCAACTTTTCTGGCGCCGTCGGCGGTTCTGTTCCGCAGGTTCTGTTTGTTTGTTGCTCTTTCTTTTCCGCCGTTTCTCCACTCTTTTTTGACATGTGGTTGTTGTTGTGTCTTTTGGTGTTTGCTTCACCGGATCTGGAAGTATACAGAGAGCCCTGCAAGTCTTTTCTCGGTTCTGAACTTTCCATGTTTTTTCTTTTCTTTTTGGGTTGCGTTTTTCTTCTTCTCTATGTTGGTCTTGTTTTCACGTTTTCCCGGCCGTTTTCCGACGGCGGCAGTTCTATTCCATGGTGTTTTCCGGCGCCTGCATTAGATTTGGAAGTTTGGTTTGGTTTTCGGAGCTCTGGCATTGTGTTAGGTGTGTTTCTGTTTTTCGGATCCGAGGTATTGGGAGTTCCGGAGCTCCGGTAATGTTCCGCTGAGGCAGAAGTAATGGGTTTGTTTTGGATTTGGAGGTACTGGTTCTGGGGTGGAGGCTACGAGATTTGGGTATTGGTTTAGGTGATGATTGTGGTGCTTTGGTGAGGTGGTGGTGGTTGGTGGTGATGAGGTTACAGTTGATGTCGCGAGATTGATTTTCTTTTATTCAAAATTCTCTGACCACTTTTCAAATCTGTTGAGATTTACAGGACTCGTTTTGAGTTGTTGAAGGTTTTTAAATCTGTTGAGATTTGCAGGTCTCTTTGTATCTAGGTTGACCTCTTCTGCATCGGTGTCAGCTGTTTTATCCTCAGTGGTGTTTTGTTTCTTTGGTGTTGTTTTCGTCACTACCAACCTCATGGTGGTGCCTTTGTCGTTGCCGAGACTTGTCTTCTTGGTTTTTCGGTCTACTTTTGTTTGGTCAACGGTTCGCCTGATGAAGCTGATTCTGGATTCTGATGGGTCGAGCGCTTTTGATTCGAGTTCGGGAGTTAGCGTCTAGTTGTGGCAACTTTCTGAGCTGAGTTGGTGACTGCTCTGGTAGTCTGGAATCTGTGGCTGTCTTTCTGATTTGAGATTAGGAGATGAATCATGATTAGGTGGTGTTTGTTAAGGAGTTTTTTTCTTTGGGTGATCCGCATATATACGGCACCTATGTTATGTAGTTCTTTTTTACCGATCTCTGTTCGTCTTGTGCAGAGACCTGATTAATAATATATTTTGCCATTTAAAAAAAAAGTTCTGAGCTTCGATCCTCACGGATATCAATTCCAGTGGGCCAGTCCATACAGAGTAAAAAAAACTCTGGCTTTAAACGGGACCCCCTCAAGTGGATGGTGGAATTGATCCCCTTGGGTTAGTCGGTCCTTGCGCCGGATACCGAGTTTTAAAAAAAAAATGGGGTTCTTTCAGCCTTTTGCAAATATAATGTAATGTCTTTTCGATTGAGCTAACTTTACGAGACTCTTTTATACGTTTCTTATTTATTTCTAAGGAGTTTATGTACTGTGCTTTTATGGTTTTGAGAGCGTCTAAACTAAGAAATGTATAAAACAAAGATTAAAAAAAACGACATGCTAACTGGTGCCCCGGGGCAGTATATAGTAAAAGAAATAAAAGAAAAAATTTTTGTATTGAAAATAATACTTTATTCACTTTTAAGAAGTTGACTGTATAAATTTCTATAAATTTTACTTTATTTAAAATTCTTAACTAATGTTCCACGACCACAACATTTTCCTTAAAAATGGTAAAATGATAAAATTTGGTTGAAAAAGCCTCGAAGCAAGAAGCATAAACTTTCAACAAATTAACACCAACACACTTTGTTCTTTGATATTTGATCTTTTTAATTTTTAGTTTAATCTCAAAATTTTAGATTTTTTATTTATACTCTTACAAAAATCAAATTTATTTCTTAGTATGTAGTATTCACTTAAATTTTATCATTTGACCGATTCTTTTTTTGTTGTGAGGGAACTTTCGTGTGAGTGTGATGATTAAACAAATTTCAATGTTTACAGTTCACACACGGTTATAAAAGTATCTTAAAATACTTTTCAATTAAAAAACAATTATTCCAATTGACTAAGTTGACTTAACTATGTTTCATATCTTCCTACTACCTTATATAAATAACTGCCAATTCTCATCCTCTTTACATCATCACCACTTGATAAACACTTCTTCATCAACTAAAAATTGTTACACTAAAAATTCTAACTTAGTTGTCTCACAAATTTTGATAACAATGAAGGTAAATATTATAATCATCAAATCCCTTTAAATTTTCTTTCATTCATTTGATTTACTCTTCTGTTTTGGTATATATATATTTGATATCTCTATGATCTGAGTTAAGTTTACGAAATTTTCTAGTCGCTTGGGTTGTTTTTATATATACATGACTAGTGTTGTTGTCACTTTTTTTTTGTGGTTATATATATCATTTTTCATATTTTAGAATGGAAGTAAATGCGTGGCATTAATTATTAATTCTTCTAGTTTTTTTTATTTTAACAGAATGTAGTGTTGAAGGTTGATTTTCATAATGATAAAATCAAGCAAAAAGTTATGAAGATAGCATCTAGCCTTTCAGGTATTGAATCTCATATCATATAAATACTATATAAACTCAAATAATCTATTTCACATGTAACCTTATACAACTTGATTTTTATTTTAATTAAAAAACACACACCATATAACATAAATGGTTCATTATTATTAATTAAACTAAAATTATATTTTGTTATAAATTTGCAGGGATTGAATCAGTATCAATAGACATGAAAGAGAAGAAATTGACATTATTAGGAGACATTGATCCAATAAAGGCAGTGTCCAAGCTACGAAAGTTTTGTCATACTGATGTAGTTTCAGTTGGACCTTCAAAACCAAAAGAGGAGAAAAAGTCAGAGGATAAACCCATTGAAGCTTATCCATTCTATTATCATGTGCAACCACCACAATATATTCAAGATTTCTACTATATTTGATATGTACTATATAAAAATTAAGAAGAGAATCCTTATGACTGCTTTTTTTTTTTCTTTTAAATTTTCTTTTATTATCTATAATTATATTGAGTTCAAAGTGTATTCAAAGAATTAGTGAAAGGGCACTATGATGCTTATGATAATTCTTATGAGTCATATCTCTGCATATAGTACAACAACAACAAAATTATAAAAAGAAGTTCAACAACAAAATACATGGCTTCCATAAAACATCATAGTTAACACTCTCAACTAACCCCAAAGCTTGGCCGATTGGTAGACTTGAAATTTTTGTTCGATAAATTATTAAATAATTTATTAGATGATTAATACTGACTAAATTGCGTCAAAGCCATAAACAAAGACTTCGAGTCTTAAAGACAAAGTCTTGTACAATAACTCCATAAAGAAATAAACAGATAAAAGACAACAGAAGATCATGTCATTGGGTCATAAATTCATAACCCTGATTCCTAATAACTAGAGCATTCCATATAACAATGGAGTTTGGCTCTAGTGAGTTCAACCAACTTTTAACTCTATCCCTAAGTGAGTAGGAAAATAATATGTGCCTGAAAGTCTCATAAGTAATTTCGGAATTCTTAGTTGCTTGCTACCTCCAGAAATTGTTTGAGATGCAAGTGTGGATTATCAGTGGCAACTCCAGAAAATTGACCACCGGATTGAAGCATTTGAAACATCACAGGCTTAATTTCAAACTGTGCAGCAGTAATCTCTGGCCTGGCAATCCCAATGTTCATAGCATTTGGATCAAATACGGCATAATCTCTAATGTTGCGTGCCATGTCATTGACTACGCCTATTATATCAGGCTCTGCCAAGACAATTTCATGTTCCACCGCTTCAGCCATATCTTCCTCTGAATGTGAGTAATAGTTGTTAAAAATTCCTCCTTCAGCTATGTCAACACTAGTTCTAGTATTTTGTCTCTGATTCCTCCTTAGAATTTTGAATGTTCTTTCAATCTCAGGATCTGCTCTGAATTATGGTGACAACAATCTATGCATACAAATTATTCAACACACCTGTATTGACACCATTTGACAGAAACAGATTAAATCTCAAATAAGCTAAAAACTAAATGAATAAAAAAATTGGAATTTAGAACCATACTATCCCCGACAACGGCACCAAAATCTTGTTGCTTTGAAATAACAATAGAAAGGGTTTTGGGTAAACAAGTAATTGGATGTGCTGGAATTATGATTCATTCAACCAGGGTTTAATGTCAGTGAATGATAAGTGTTGTCAATATGATGTTGGAAGTTATGTCTTGGCAGGAACTAGTGAAGTTGAAGTAATAAGAGGCCTTAACCATGAACTGAGTTGAAAAGAATAAAAATAAAATGTTAATTAGTGTTTATTTTTGGTTTTGTGTATGGTGATTGTTTTTCTACATTCATGTCCTTTGTAATGTCTGCAACATATATGTAGTTGCATTTTTGTTTTCTTCTTCTTCTTCTTCTTCTTCTTCTTCTTCTTCTTCTTCTTCTTCTTCTTCTTCTTCTTCTTCTTCTTCTTCTTCTTCTTCTTCTTCTTCTTCTTCTTCTTCTTCTTCTTCTTCTTCTTCTTCTTCTTCTTCTTCTTTGGTTGTAACTCTGTTGGCTTTCCTCTTGGCACTACTAGTTGTAGCATAAGATTTTTATAGCCAATGTTAGTGAAGAGTAAAAATGATTTTGTGAGGATGAAAATTGTTGAGGGGTTAAATATAGTACTGAGAAGATATTAACATAACTTGGTATGTTATATTTGGTTCAATTTATGGATTATTTGTTCTTGATAGCCTACAATACTTTTTTGTGCGTTATAGCTTATACACTTACATCTTAAGGTAGAGGGGAAGAAAATCTAGTTAACAAGGCTTAATTGTAGGCTTATGGTTTATTGTGAATGCAAGAGGTAAGTTAGAGTAAGCCAAAATTTTTATTTTTTTTTTATTAAGAACTGTTATGCTTCTTGGGTCTGATTGTGGATTATGAAAAATTATGTAGAATTTGTGATAGCAGTAGTCTTTGAAGAGCCAATCATGCTTGTGACGATAGGTCTGCAAAAGCGTCAAAAGAGGATATTGTGCAAGACTTTGAGCAGAAGTAATCCCTTACTCTTCTTTACAATATTTATATTTTGTTTAGGTTATGATATTACAGGTGAGGACGAATAACCTATTTTAATTTATGCATTTAGATTTTTTTTGTTTGCTATGAATATGAATGAGTTATGTATAAGCATAGGTCGTCAATTGTGGTTGTCAGAAATTAGATGGACTTAATCATTGACATTACTTTATAATTAAAATAACTTGATTTTTTACGAATATTTTTCTTCTTTGTTTTGAAGGTTGGTATATATAAGGTAAGTTTTGGGGGATTAAGATTGTGTATAAACAAGGTGATAACGGGGTTGAAGGTAGTGGGGCTGGTTGTAGTGAGGTTTCTGAATGTTATGTTGGTGTTTTTTACTTTAGTTAGATTTCAGTCATATGTAAGTTATTATGACTTGTCTTATATAATATATGTTATGGTTTTTGTTCTATCTTGACTCAGGATATTTTGGTTTTGAAACACCATATTTAAATTTTCTTTAATAGTGTAATTATTTATTAGTCATTTTTAATGGGGGCATATTTATAATTGGGTCATATCTAGTAATAAATTAAATGCATTGATTTTAATTTGCTCCCATTAAAATTAACTAATAAACGAATACATTATTAAAGCTATAACTAACTTAAATCTGAAATTTCATAAACAAAACATCTCGAGTGAAGACAAACCATAACATACAAGACAAGTCATAATAAGTCACATAAGACAAAAATCTAACTAATGTAATAATCAATACCATAGCATTCAACAGTCACTACAACCAACCCCCAATACTTTCAGTCCCGTTATCACCTTGCTTATACACAATCTTTCTCCCCCAAAACTTTCCTGGTACAACCTTCAGAACAATGAAGAAATTTTTTTTGGTTAGAAAACAACTTATTTTAATTATAAAATGTTTATAGAATCTAAGGAAAAGCGTAAACATTGTAAGAATAAGGGAATAAGAATAAGAATTAAGATTTGGGAAGAAGAAAAAATAAGAATACTTTTACTTTCCTCTTTCTTCTCCCACACTCCCTAACTAGGGTCTGGCAAGTGCACCAGTCTGTCGTCGAGTAATAATTCACACTCTAGTGTATAGAATGAGTTCGTATCCACAGGGATCGTGCCGAAGCTTCACTAGCTTTATTTAAGTTTGTGATAGTTTGCATTCGCTTTGGGTTTTTGAAAAGGTTTTTATAAATATAGCATAATGCGTTGCAGAAATATAAAAGCAGAATGTATAAATATAATAGATTCAAGAAATATAGAGGCTAGGTGTGGTGGTTGGACTCCCTCCCTTCTTCATATTTGGCATGACCAGTATATAACATAGTTATTTAAATTATTGTTCGGTGGTGAATTATCCTTGTTGTAGTAATACCTTACTATCACACCATGTCTATTAAAGTTTCCCTACATTAACAACTAAGGTACCTACGAGAGCCTAACCTCGATGTGTCACATACCATAATTACTAAGTGAGTTGTTTATAAACACACATTATAACCTTCACCAATTAACCTCTAGGTCCTAGTATCAGGCTGTTCATCTTCTAAGTGCTCAGATCACACCTAGTGCATGATTCCTCCTCTAACCGCTCAGTTCACGACTAGTTCAGGATGTTACCGTCTCTATACACCTAGCATTATTTACTACGAGTTCCGGACCATACCAAGTCAAAACCTGATATCAATTCTATGGGCGCTCCCTCTTATCCAGCCTGATTACGAGAATACGTTATTAAAGTGCACGAAAGTAAATAACAAACATAATACTTTAAATATTATTTATTACAAATTAGACTCAATCACAGACTCCAAATATTTATTGGGGAGTTCATCTTCTCCACCACAACCTAAGGCATAAATAATAAAGACTACATATTTAAATTACAATAAAGAAATTATAACCTAAATACAAAAGCCTAAAGAAATCATACCTTGCTGAGTTAGTTTTCCCGTAAGGGGAGAAAACTATGCCCAATAGAGCTCCTCTGAACCTCTCCTTATAGTAGAGAGTGTTCTACTATTTCTGAATGAATAAAACAATGAAAGGGAGGCTCGATTTATAGTTTTCGTAATGGGCCTCAGCAAGGCATCGCAGCACGATAAGGCCATCGTACTGCGATGTGAAGATTCAGTTCAATTTTATAACTGATCCTGTGCATTTCATCTGCTTGGGCGTCAAGTAACATCATCGTGCTGCGATAAGCATCGTGCTGCGATGGAAGATTTTGTGTAGATTTATTTCTTCTGATTTCTTGGCGAGCAAGCAGCTGCCATCGTGGCACGATAACACACGTTGTGCTGCGATGGAATGCTGTATTTCTTTACTTTTTGGGCTTTTTCTTGTCTTTTTGCATTTTGGACTCTGTCTTGATGCTTTTCTTGCTTTTGTAGGTTTTGCTTCGTATTTGGGCCTGTCTTGGTCATTTTACTACTAATAATAATACTAAAAATACCGTAAAAATTCCTGTCATCACTCCCCTTATATATCTATTCTTCACAAATGTTCCAAAATCCATAAAATGTGCATGATACCCCGAAATGTTAAAATTCATCTTAATATCTAGATCCAAAGATTTAAGTTTTTTTTATGTTGGAGAAATGGGAATTAAAATCATCAAGGGATCGAAGTGAGTGAAGATATAAATTCAAAGATCATAAGGAGGAAAGACTTAGCATCCTCAACCATAGTTGTCGACCAATGCGTATGCACAACCCATTCATATTCATAGAAAAATTAAATAAAGAAAAAATACAATGCAAATGCATAAATTGATATATGCCATTCGTCATCACTCATGATTACAGAATCTAAGAAAAACGTAAACATTGTAGAGAAGAATAAGGGATTACCACCTCTCAAACGCTGGTGCAGTATCCCCATCTGAAGCATTCAGAGAGCTATTGCCATTATCATGTTTAGTTGTTCCAGGATTGCTGTTATCCCAATGCTTGCATTTGAGCATCCAAATCTTTTGTTGATGAACTTCAAAATAATGAAGATTTTTTTTTGTAAGAAAACATGTTATTATAATTTTAACGTCTTGTCATAAGTCCATCCAATTTATGACAGCCACACTCATCAACATATGCTTAAACATATTCATAGAAAATACAGAACTATAAATTGAAATATGTCATTCGACCTCACTCATAATTACAGAATCTAAAGAAAAATACAAACCATGTACAGAAAAATATGGGATTATCTCTTCTCGAACGCTTTCACAATACCCTATTATGAAGCATTACCAGACCTAACATCATGCTTGTGTTTGTGCATCCGATGCTTTTTCAATCCTTTTCTAATGTAAAAAAACATGTCATCAAAATTATAAAGTCCCACCATCATATTCATCCAGGTTCTGAAAACCACAGTCGTCGACCTATGCTTATATACAACACATATATTCATATTAATAGTTGTAGCGGGCTGGAAAATCAATTCCATTTTTCATACAATGAAGTCGCCATCGACGTTTATTTATCCCGTGGGGGGAAAGGAAAATATCACGAAAACCTTGGTTTAGGTTCGGGAGTTGGTTATGCGAGAGGAAGGTATTAGCACCCCTCGCATCCATCGTACTCGATGGGAACCGTTTAGGTGGTTTGGGGTTTGTTTGCGCAGGTTTGAAATAAATTGCCTTTTATCTTATCTAATCTCTACTTCGTTTCCAAAATAAATTAAAAGAAAAGTTTTTATTAGTTGAGTTTGACGGTTGTAGGAGCCCGCTCCTACGTATTCCCCGGTGCAATGGGAAACTCAAAACTCACGTAGTTCTGGTAAAAAATGTTTGTGTGGTTGGTTGATTTTAAATGGATATTGTTTATTTCGTATTCCGCTGATACAACGACGCTTGTATGCTCAACTTAGAGGCTTAAGCTGTGTCTGTATCAGAGGAATAGATAAAACGCGTATCCATTGTTAAAAAAGAAAGTTTGATTAACGGATGTGGCTTAACTCGCATTCCGCTGATACAACGACGCTTGTATGCTCCACTTGGAGGCTTAAGCTGTGTATGTGTCAGAGGAATGGATAAAGCGTATATCCATGTTTTCTGAAAAGAAGTTTAAGTGTGTAAGGTTAAATTTTAACGCTCGTTTTTGGAATGAGAGCAACTTGAGTGACTAGTCAACTGTCCCGTCACCAAGACAACTCAGAGAAGAAAGAAGCAACTGCCAGATTCTCTCCTTTTCATTCATTATTATGAAATCCTTGGATTAAGTTTATTCAGAAGTAGAGTTTGAAAGAAATACGGGGGTTGGTTTATTTTAGAAGCTTATTTTAGAATGAGAGCAGCTTGAGTGACTAGTCAACTGTCCCGTCACCAAGACAACTCAGAGAAGAACGAAGCAACTGCCAGGTTCTCTCCTTTTCATTCTTTAGTTCTTATGAAAACCCTTTGATTAATTATTAAGAAATAATGTTCGAAAGAAGAAACGATTGTTGGTTTATTTTAGAGTTCATTTAGAATGAGAGTAGCTTGAGTGACTAGTCAACTGTCCCGTCACCAAGACAACCCGGGGAAGAACGAAGCAACTGCCAGGTTCTCCCTTTTTCATCCATTAATTATTGCAAAAAGTTTGATTAATTTATTACGAAAAGCAAAGTCCAAAAGAAAAAAAACCAAGAGAACCAGAGCAAACATAATAGCAAAACAGATAATAATAATGAAGTAAATCATGAAATATGCAAATCATAAATGCACATGTAGATTGAAATGATACAAATGATTGATGCAAATATGCAATGCTAAGTAAACATGTATGAAGGAATAAATTAAATATAGTACGAAAATTAAATTGCGAGCAATTAAATAAATACATGTAAGTATGAGATAAATAAACAAACATAAGCAAACATGACTGACCTAAGCTAAATAGGGTTAGACAAAAATATGTGCAAAAGAAAGTGACCCAAAAGTACTTAAAGAAGTAATTTGGATCACTTAAGCACTTATTAAAAAAAGTTAAAAGCAACTTAAACTAAAATGACTTATGAGAATAAGTTGGAAAAGCAAAATAATATTCACATATGAAAGCTACTGTATCATAATGAATGTTGTGTAAAATTAGGGTCAAATAAGCTAAAGAGCTTCTTGAAACCCTAAATAAACACTTATGCACAAAATAGCTTAATATAAAAAAAAAAAAAAAAACTTATAAAAATAAGTTAAAAAAGAAATCACACATGGAAACATGATATAAGCATAAACAGTGACTTACTGAGCTTAAATAAGCTAAGAAGTCACTTAAGTGCTTTTACAAATAAGCTAAAAAAAAACATTTAAGTCATTCTGGGGGGTGTAAATTATGAAGAGAAGTAAAAACTGGGGGGTGCAGAAAGCAGGGTCTGCACCCAAGGCCCAAGCCCAGTCCGGTCAACAACAAAAAACGCGGTCAACCCAAAAAAAGATTCCGTGCAGCAAGGAAAACAAGGCGCGTCGTGAGCGCGAAGGATCTGGGCCGTATGATCCAAATCAAACGGCCACAAGCTTACTGGCCCAAACAGTGATATGGTGTGGCGCTCTACCAAACAAAACGTGCGCCAAGATCAACAACGCCGTCAGATCTCATTTAAATGAGATCTGACGGCTCCGTTTTAAAAAGAAAATCAACGCACAGAAAAAACGAACCAGATCCAACGGCTGAGATTTAAACTCAGCGAAGAAGATGGACCACGGCTAGGTCGTCTTCTCCGTCGAGCCTCGCCGTCTCCGGCGACAACTCCGGTCGCCGGAGTTTTCAAAACTCCACCAAATCACGCGATTTTTACACAGTTTTGTTCGTATTTTTACAAGGATTCCAAAAGTACAAATGGTTTTTAACAAATCAGTGTAAAAACGCGAAAACGAAGAGGAAACAAATTTGAAATCAAAACTCAAACACACGATTCAAGCCAAATTTACACAAACCAGCTCAACAGTAAGCATCAGAGTACAAAAAGGAGACGAATGGTATAAGAATCTACCTGAATAGGCCTCTGAATTGTCCGGTTCGAACTTGATTTTCTTCTTGGTGCCGTGGTGCTCTCTGCTCCAATTCCTTCACCTTTTTGCTTGATAAATGAGTGTTTCTTACTTCTGGAACTTGGATAAAGGTGTTTTGATGGTTAAGTTATGAGCTTGAGGTGAGATTGTGAGTTTTTGATTTTTGAAAATGGAAGAAAAATGGTGGTTGTTTTGTGTTGTGTTTCTGCGCCGTTTTCATTCAATTCTCCGGTCCTAGGGCACTGAAATTGAGGCACTATATATAGAGGGTGATTAGGTCAAGAGGATTGGTGACTTGTGTGAAGGATTAAGGGTATTTTGGAATTTTGACTTTGAGATATTTGTACTATTTTTTTTGCTCTCTCTTGCTCTAAAAAAAATGGGGTACTTGGGCTTAAGAATGAGGGATTATAGATTGATAATGAAGTGTAATGGGGGTGGGAAAGAATTACTACATTTCCTTTGTTTTTTTTTTCACTTTTTTGAATAAAAACAAAATAATAAAGATACATGATATGATGAATAAAAATATGGAATAAAATATGCATGATGTAATATGATTATGTGAAATATTTTCAAGTTAAAAATGAGAAGAAAAAGAATTGAGAAATTGATTTTTAAAAGGTTTCTTGTGACACAAGTAACTAGTTAAAAATAAATGATAAAACCAAAAAAGAAAGATGCAAAGGGTAAAATGGTAAAAGGTTGCCACTTATAATCATGCCATGTAAAATTAAACAAGAAAAATAATCCCATGCATTTTTTATGTCAACATTGATTACAAAAAAGGTTTTGTTGACTTTTTAGTCAAATTGTTGACTTTAGGTCAAATCGTTGACTTCCTTGACTCATGCACAAGTGGGAAATATCATGGGGCAAAATTAGGGTATGACAGCTGCCCCTATTTAATTAGCTTAAACCATAAGAATGCGAATAGCCCTGGTATTCGTATTCTTTTGGTGGAAGATAATTAAATACATAATGCCCTAATTTTGCCAGGAAGTGAATATTGATGAGACAAGTGGATCGAGTATACCTGTTGTTATTCCTTTTCGTGGAACCGGGCAAACCCTAAAGTAAGACTAACCTTAACCAGCCATTCATGCTGAAAAGCTTAGTAAAGTTGAGCAGATCTTATCCAGCCGCTTCCACTGAAGATCAATCTGAAGTTGAGTAGATTCTGCTGAATAAGTCGTCACCTCGACGGGTACTTGGACTGATGAAGATGAATCGTCACTTCGACGGATACTTGGATTCTTCTGAATAAGTCGTCACCTCGACGGGTACTTGGACTGATGAAGGTTGAATCGTCACCTCGACGGGTACTTGGATTCTTCTGAATGAGTCGTCGCCTCGACGGGTACTTGGACTAATGAAGGTTGAATCGTCACCTCGACGGGTACTTGGATTCTTCTGAATGAGTCGTCGCCTCGACGGGTACTTGGACTGATGGGAATTGAATCGTCACCTCGACGGGTACCTGGATTCCTCTAAATAAGTCGTCACCTCGACGGGTACCTGGACTGATGGAAATTGAATCGTCACCTCGACGGGTACCTGGATTCCTCTAAATAAGTCGTCACCTCGACGGGTACCTGGACTGATGGAAATTGAATCGTCACCTCGACGGGTACCTGGATTCCTCTAAATAAGTCGTCACCTCGACGGGTACCTGGACTGATGGAAATTGAATCGTCACCTCGACGGGTACCTGGATTCCTCTAAATAAGTCGTCACCTCGACGGGTACCTGGACTGATGGAAATTGAATCGTCACCTCGACGGGTACCTGGATTCCTCTAAATAAGTCGTCACCTCGACGGGTACCTGGACTGATGGAAATTGAATCGTCACCTCGACGGGTACCTGGATTCCTCTGAATAATTCGTCACCTCGACGGGTACCTGGACTAATGAAGGTTGAATCGTCGCCTCGACGGGTACATGGATTCTTCTGAAGGTTGATTACATCCAGCTCTCACTGAAGATCTATCTGTGTTGAGATGATGTGCTTATGCATCCTGTCGTGGTTATCCAACCAACTTGTTGGAAAAAAGGTCAAACTGACTTTCTTGTAATTAAGTGATCAAACTTGTTATCCCCGTAGGAGAATTTTTCTGGGAAATCTGCGATTCACTGGGGAGGAGATTTTGCCATTGATCTGCTGAAGAAATAACGCACCAGCCAAATTGTTGGGGAAAGTCAAGCTGCTTCTTCTGAAAACCAAGTGACCAAACTCTGCTATTCCTTGAATCGGAATTTTGGACCTGCTTCTATGAATGCATGTCTGCAATGAATGCTTGTTGATTGCCTAAAAATGCAAGACTAATGCAGTGTTTAATTATGCCCATGATTTGACATATGGCTCTTTGAGTGTTTATTCATGGATGCATGGTGATGCATGAACGTGTATGCATGGATGCATGAAGATGCATGAAGTTGGGTTTCATCTCGACACCGAGACATTAGAAGCTCTTTCCCTGGGGAAAGGGATCCCAGTTGGGCGTTGTATACCAAACATTCTTCATTTGTGTGGGAAAGGCCTCTTGCCTAGTCAGCTCGGAACGCTGGGTCAGTCTGTTGCATGTTAACAAGGTGGGCACCTTACTGTATGCTGTTGATTTTCTTTAATCTTTCTTATTTCAAAATATTTTCGCTTGATTTTCAAAATGCCCTTTTTACTTTTTTTTAAAGTTTTAACATTTGTTTAACAGAAAAATAAAAGTATGAAATGTGCAAGAAGATAAAGAGAGACACAATGAGTAAAAGGAGAATTTTATTGATAGCACAAAGCGTGCGGAGTTTTTACAACGGAAGCAAATCCCTCAAAGAGGTGACCGCATAGTTGAGCTAAGATAAATGGCAATGAAAATAAATGAATTCTATGGAAACATAACAATGCCATCCTTCTCCATGATTTCAATCTTCAAATCATCTTGTTGTTGAGTGCGAAGTCTCAGATATTTCCGAAGTTTGCCCCGTACTCACCTTGATCTTGCAGTCTCATGCCTTCTTTTATTTGTTTCCCTAACTTTTGCCTGGATTGTTCAGTATGGACTACTAATCCACCGGGATACCCATTTTTGCCTAAGCCGCCCTTTCGGGTTTTCAACTTAGCGGGTTCTATTTTCCTTTTTTAATGTCCCTAATTTTTGCCTGGACCGCCTTTTCAGGTTTTCAGCCCACCGGGACGCTCTCTATTGCCTAAGCTGCCCTTTCGGGTTTTCAACTTAGCGAGCTTTTATTTATTTCCTTTTCTTTAGGCATAGTACTTTTTGACTGCATCTGAGTTCACGGGGAGTGGAAACTCTTCACCATCCATTGTAGCTAGTATCAAGGCTCCACCTGAGAAGGCCTTCTTCACTACATATGGTCCTTCATAATTGGGAGTCCACTTTCCACGGACGTCTTTGTGAATTGATAATATAGCCTTTAACACCAAGTCCCCTTCTTTGAATTGTCTTGGACGAACTTTCTTGTCAAATGCTCTCTTGAGCCTTTGCTGATACAACTGTCCGTGACACAAGGCCGTCATCCTTTTTTCCTCAATGAGGTTGAGCTGATCAAACCGGGATCGGACCCATTCCGCTTCCTCTAGCTTGGCTTCCATCAGAACTCTTAATGAGGGGATCTCCACCTCCACTGGTAGCACTGCTTCCATGCCATATACAAGAGAGAAAGGAGTTGCCCCAGTCGAGGTACGAACTGCCGTCCTGTATCCGTGGAGCGCAAATGGGAGCATCTCATGCCAGTCTTTGTAAGTCTTCACCATTTTCTGCAGAATCTTTTTGATGTTTTTATTTGCTGCTTCTACAGCGCCATTCATCTTGGGTCTATACGGTGAGGAGTTATGGTGCTCAATCTTGAAATTTCTGCACAATTCCCTCATGGTCTGATTGTTCAAGTTGCTACCATTATCAGTGATGATCTTGTTGGGGACCCCATAACGGCAGATTATTTCCTTCTTGATGAACTGAGCCACCACTTGCCTTGTGACGTTGGCGTACGATGCCGCTTCGACCCATTTGGTGAAGTAATCAATAGCCACTAAGATAAAACGGTGTCCATTGGAGGCCTTTGGTTCAATCATACCAATCATGTCTATGCCCCACATGGAGAACGGCCATGGTGATGTCAAAACATTCAGAGGAGTTGGAGAGACGTGTATCCTATCAGCATAAATCTGGCATTTATGGCATTTCCTGACATGGTTCAAACAGTCTGTTTCCATGGTCAACCAATAGTACCCGGCCCGAAGAATCTTTCTTGCCAAAGCGTGCCCATTCATGTGCGTACCAAAGGACCCTTCGTGGATTTCTTCGATGAGTGTATCAGCCTCTTTTCTATCCACACAGCGGAGGAGCACCAAATCATGGTTTCTTTTGTACAACAACTCTCCATCTAGGAAGAAACCAGATGCAAGCCTTCTAAGAGTTTTCTTGTCTCCATTAGATGCCCCCGAGGGATATTCTTGCTTTTGGAGAAAATTCTTGATATCATAATACCATGGTTTCTCATCCTGCCCCACTTCGGTAGCCAAGCAATATGCCGGTGCTTCACGACGGTTGATTTCAATCAAAGGCACGTGATTGGGCCAAGTGACCTTGTACATGGATGAGAGAGTGGCCAGAGCATCAGCCAACTGATTTTCTTCTCTTGGAATATGATGGAAAGTGATCTCATCAAAGTATTCTGCCAATTTCAAGACATGATCTTTGTATGGGATTAAGTTGGGATGACGAGTCTCCCATTCTCCTCGGACCTGATAGATGACGAGTGCAGAATCCCCATATACTTCTAAGATTTTGATTCTCATGTTGATGGCTCCTTCTAGACCCATGATACATGCCTCATATTCTGCGACATTGTTGGTGCAATCAAACAAAAGTCTTGCCGTAAGAGGTGTGTGGGTATCTTTAGGAGAGATGATAACTGCTCCTACACCATGCCCCAAAGCATTTGAAGCGCCATCAAACACAAGCTTCCATCGGGATCCCGGCTCGGGTCCTTCATTCTCATCCATGGGAGGTTTCTCGCTCACAGCCATGATGTCTTCATCTGGAAAGTCAAAGCGCCCAGGCTGATAATCCTCTAAGGGTTGGTGTGCCAAGTGTTCTGCTAGCACACTACCTTTGATGGCCTTTTGAGATACATACTGGATATCATACTCAGACAGCAACATCTGCCAACGGGCGATTCTTCCACTTAAAGCGGGCTTCTCAAAGATATACTTGATGGGGTCCATTTTGGAAATCAGCATGGTAGTGTGACAGATCATATATTGTCTCAACCGACGAGCTGCCCATGTCAAAGCACAACAAGTTTTCTCGAGGAGTGAGTATCTGGTTTCACAGCTAGTGAACTTCTTGCTCAAGTAGTACACTGCGTGTTCTTTTCTACCAGTTTCATCTTGCTGGCCCAATACGCAGCCCATGGATTCCTCAAGCACATGTAGGTATAGGAGAAGAGGCCTTCCCGCAACTGGGGGTATTAAAATTGGTGGCTCTTGCAAGTACTGCTTGATCTTATCAAATGCCCCTTGGCAATCTTCGTTCCATTCAATGGCTTGATCCTTTCTTAATAGTTTGAAGATCGGTTCACAAGTTGCAGTAAGATGAGAGATGAACCTGGAGATGTAATTCAGTCTGCCTAGAAACCCTCGAACTTCTTTTTCTGTCTTTGGTGCGGGCATGTTCTGGATTGCTTTGACTTTATCAGGATCCACTTCAATTCCCTTTTGACTGACGATGAAACCTAGCAGTTTTCCTGACTTGACGCCAAAGGTGCATTTGTTAGGATTCAAACGCAGTTGATACTTCCTCAATCTCTCAAATAATTTCTGGAGATGTACAAGGTGCTCTTCTTCAGATGAGGACTTGGCGATCATGTCATCCACATACACTTCAATTTCCTTGTGCATCATGTCATGAAACAAAGTGACCATAGCCCGCTGATATGTTGCTCCGGCATTTTTCAATCCAAAAGGCATAACCTTGTAGCAGAAAGTGCCCCATGGTGTTATGAAGGTTGTTTTCTCCATGTCTTCGGGCGCCATTTTGATCTGATTATAACCCGAGAATCCATCCATAAAGGAGAAGACTGGGAATCGAGCAGTATTATCCACTAACACGTCAATGTGAGGAAGTGGAAAATCATCTTTTGGGCTTGCTCTATTCAAATCCCGGTAGTCTACACACATTCGGACCTTTCCATCCTTCTTTGGTACTGGCACGATATTAGCAATCCATTCGGGGTACTTGGCCACTGCCAGGAATCCCGCATCAAACTGTTTCTTGACTTCCTCTTGAATCTTAAGAGCCATGTCCGGCCTAGTTCTTCTCAACTTTTGCTTGACCGGTGCACATTCGGGCTTGAGCGGAAGCTTGTGTTCAACTATGCTTGTGTCTAATCCCGGCATATCCTGATATGACCATGCAAAGACGTCCACATACTCTCTGAGCAGCTTGACCAAACCCTCTTTCACCTCTGACTGCAGTGTTGCACCTATCTTGACTTCTCTTTTATCCTCTTCAGTCCCCAGATTGATCACATCCACTGGTTCTTGATGAGGTTGGATCATTCTCTGTTCTTGATCCAATAGCCGTGCCAACTCTGCTGGGAGTTCATAATCTTCCTCTTCTTCCTCTTCAGCAAGATTGATCGGGAGTCCGAAATCATGAAGATTTACAGCATTGTTATGGTCCAGAGATTCATTTCTGCATGATGTATATTTTTGGTTTTTAGATGAATGCAAAGTGGTCATGATATGCAAGAAGTTATTGCCACTTTTATTGTTTTTATCTTTTTAAAACTGAAAAAATAAAGAATAAAAAATAGGACAAAATATGCACATAAAATACTTTCATTTCATTGATAATCATTTGTTAAAAACAAAGATAAGCCCTTACAAATTCATCCACATGCCTCGGGCGCGGCAAGGGGAATTTTGAAAATAAAGAAAAATTACTTTGAAATAACAAAAACTTGGGGAATCTCAACAGCCTTCCAGTTTGATAGAATGGTGCTTGCAGGGCATTGATTCACCCAATTGTTGGTTCCTTGACTGGCCTTTTCTTCGTTCTCTAGCATGTTGATCTGTTCAGCTGACCTGAGCCCAGCGCTCACAAAGACCTCTTCAAGGGGAGTGTTAAAGTCGAAAACCTTCTGCTTCCCCTTTGATGGCTGATAACCCACACCTAGCAAATCTTTCTTCTCATGGGGATATACCAGTTGCCCCCACCCTTTAAGAGCACCTTCCTCCATGGCTTTCTTCAAATCCTTCCAAGATGTGATGGAGGCCCTTGACTTCTGATCCGCCTGAAAAGTGGTAGCAATCTTCATAGTCTTAAACTGTGCGGTTAGCACGTCTTCCTCTTCTTGGTCTACCACAGTGACGGTGGCAATTTCAAGAGCCTGGAATTGGGTTTCAAGTACCCCCTCTTCCGTTTCAATATACCTGAACGAAGACAAGTGGCTCACTAAAGCATCTTCTTCCCCCGAGACAATTACCAATTTATCATCCACTATGAACTTGAGCTTTTGGTGTAGGGTAGACGTTACGGCACCTGCGGCGTGAATCCAAGGACGCCCCAACAAGCAACTGTAGGAAGGATTTATGTCCATGACCTGGAAGGAAATGTTGAATAAGTGCGGCCCTATTACCATCGGCAATTCAATTTCTCCAATGACCTCCCTTTGCGATCCATCAAAAGCCTTGACAATCATACTGCTTGGCTTGAGCATGGGTCCAACAAGAGATAACTTCAACAAGGTTGATTTAGGCATGACATTGAGGGAAGATCCTGTGTCCACTAGTACCCTTGCAATAGTATTGTCCTGACACTTCATGGAAATGTGGAGAGCTTTGTTGTGAGCATGTCCTTCGGTTGGCAATTCTGCGTCTAAAAATCCTAGACAACGGCTTTCGGTTATATTATTGCACACCCCATCAAACTGGGCAACCGTAATATCCTGATCCACATGGGCCTTTTGCAGAAGTTTCAATAAAGCATTCCTATGTGCCTCCGAACTCATCAACAGGGAGAGCATAGAAATCTTTGACGGAGTTTGACCGAGCTGATCTATCACTCGATAGTCGCTTCTTTTGATTATCTTGAGGAACTCATCTGAATCACTCTGAGGGGTTGTTTCTTTGGGTGCTCCCCCCTCAAGAGTCTTGCTTAAGACATTCTCATTGACCGTTGTAACTGGCCCTCTTGCACTGTCTCGCACTGGTTTCTGAGCAAACACCCTGCCACTCCGAGTCATACCCCCGGTCCCATCAATGCTAACTACTACCGGTTCTGGCAGAGTCACAGGCTTCCCTTGTATTGAAGCTGATGTATTGTATATCCAGGGTGTAGTTTTAGTACTGGTAAAAGGAAATGGTGCTGGCGTCTGAATCACCAATGGCTGCAACTTTCCCTCGGCTCTTTGGTAAACTATCTCTATTGGCTTCATGACCTTCTCATGCTCATGAGGTTCCATCATAGCCACCATGCCCTTTCTCTGAGAATAACCAATTTGTACCAACCCTTGGTCCATTAACTCCTGAAGACATTCCTTCATCCTTGCGCAATGATTTGGATTCTCCTCGCATTCTATGCAATCTGCATGCATGCTTGAGAACTGG
Source organism: Trifolium repens (assembly GCA_030408175.1). Lineage (NCBI taxonomy): Eukaryota > Viridiplantae > Streptophyta > Magnoliopsida > Fabales > Fabaceae > Trifolium > Trifolium repens. The sequence continues at coordinate 11,902,990 of CP125846.1, read as the reverse complement.
TCAAAGCTGAGCAAAATCTCCTTTACTAAGCTCAAAGGAGTTCGTATATCCGACACATCCTTAATCAAACCTTCGGCGCCCTCAATCATGTTGATTCCTCCCCCTGAGTGGTTGGGCAGAGGGTTTCCCTTGACATTGGGGCCCGCTTCCTTGAATGACAACAACTTCTGATCGATCAACTTTTGTACCTCATTTTTGAAGACCCTACAATTCTCGATGGAGTGCCCCTCAGCTCCAGAATGATATTCACAGGTGGCACCTTGCTTGTACCACGCGGGGAAAGGTGGATTCATCTGTTTCAAAGTCTTGAGTGTTACCATCTTACTGTGAACAAGATATGGCAACAGTTCTTTGTATGACACAGGAATAGGATCAAACACTTTTCTAACTTGTTGCTGAGGTGGAGAAGCTTGTTGTGACTGTGGTTGATATGGGTAACCTTGGGGTGGTGGTGAATACTGAGGCACTTGATATTGTGGCTGTTGTTGATGAGCCGGAGCTGTGTAGGGAATGTATTGAACTGGCATCACCGACTGGTGGTGAGCCACAGCATTGGTGTTTCCTTCTTTCCTTCTTGCAAAGTTATTGGTGGGCTTCTTTGTGTTGTTTGGTGAACTTGCGTTAGTTTGGATCTTGCCGGTTCTGACGCCGCTTTCAATTCTCTCACCAATCCTGACTAGATCAGAGAAGCCAGAGGATACACTACCGATCATCCTCTCAAAATAAACCCCTTGCAAGGTATTAGTGAACATATCTACCAGCTCGGTCTCTAGAAGTGGAGGACGGACCTGCGCCGCTAGCTCCCTCCATCTTTGAGCATAGACTTTGAATGACTCCCCCTCCTTCTGAGTCATATTTTGCAGCTGGGTACGACTAGGAGCCATGTCTAAGTTGTACTGGTACTGCTTAATGAAAGCATTGGCTAGATCTCTCCATGACCGGATGTGATTTCCTTCTAGCTGCATATACCAATTTAAAGATGCCCCTGCCAAGCTATCTTGGAAACAGTGTATCATCAGCTTGTCGTTGTTGGCATAGGATGCCATTTTCCTGCTGTACATTACAAGGTGGTTTCTGGGGCAGCTCAAGCCCTTATACTTCTCAAACTCCGGTACTTTGAACTTGGCTGGGATCACTAGATCAGGTACTAGACACATGTCTGAAAAGTCCAAAGAGTCACTCCCTCCTTCCATCGTCTTCAATCGATCCTCAATAGCCTTGAATTTCAGTTTTGCCTCCTCCAGCTGAGGAAGAGTTCCATCAAACTTCGACCCACTATTCTGAGCATCTGAGCTATGGTACACATCATGGGGATCCTCCTGAACCTGCTGAACAATAGTAGGTTGGGGCTGAGTTGGGGTTGCCCCGGCTGGAATTCCTGAATTGTTGATAGGAGGAGGAACTGAAGTAGCCCCGTCCCCAAGAGGTACATACCCCGGTGGAGTATAACCCGGAGGTAAACCGTACACAGGCCACACCATGCTGGCCGGTTCGTTAGTCGCTGTCTCTGCGTTCACTGCTGGAACTGACGGCTGATTCTTTGCGGCCAACATTTCCAACACGCGATCCATCTTAGTTGCCAACTGGGAAACCTCCCCCTTTAGTTCGCTATGCTGTTCTTGCCAATTCTCCATTACCAGACTGGAAGCACTTCTTGTCCAATGTAGATGTCGAGGATAACGCTGTTGAGATGGGAGAACGGTAATGAGATGATGCCCTTTTTTATTATGTATGCGAATGCAAATGCATGTATGTTTTTATTTTTATTTTTGTTACCTTTTGATTCTTCAGGGAGTTGCAAATATATAATTAATGTAAACATTGCAGGATATGGATAGAAAGATCAAAATATCATTTAACTTTTTAAACCAAGTCTTCACATAGTCATTGAAAACAAAAATACAAAGATTCAAAGTCCCAAAAGCTCAATACATAACATATCCTAGATACAATACTAAAGTCCCTTCTTGGCCTTCTTGACGACATTCTTGTACGCTGTCACCACCGCTCGGCAATAGCACACGAACTCTTTGACCGCTCCTGAGACATTAAGGAAAGGGACCTCCGCCTCAGCCATCCTCAACATCTGAGGCATCTCATCCAACACTGAAGTAGACACCAACAGCATTTCACGGAAAGCTATCCTCCACCTAGCCATCTCCTGCAGAGACATCTCGATGACCAACTTGTGGTACTTCAAATCTTTCTCTAGACGTTCAATTTGCTCCGCCACTTGAATCATTTGATCTTCATGGGCTCTTGTGATCTGAGCGAGACTCTCTTCATATCTTTGCATGGACTCTTTATCCTTCCGCCTTTCTTGAGAATGAAGTTTTTCTTTCCTTAGCAACTCCAACTCTTTCTCTTGTTGAAGCTTCTTGAACTCTTGTTGGACTTTCTTCAACTCTTGAGTCTTCTCCTCAAACTTTTTCCTCCAATCCCCTTGGGCGATCATGGCCTTGTTCCCTGTGGCATACATTTCATCATTGGAACGCTTCAAACCCTTGATTTCTTCTTTCAATGCCTTGATGCTCAAGTTTGAGCTTGCGAGACTATCCTTGTACTTTTCTTCCCTTTCTTGAGCTTCTTTCACTCTCTTCTTGCACCCTTGAATCTCTTCATTCTTCGCATCTCTTTCCCTTTTGAAACTCTTTGCCTCTCCTTGGAAGCTAAAGCACTTGAATTGCAAATCTTCATTCTCTTTCTTTAGCTTTGCAACTTGATCTTTCAAAGCGTCGGCTTCTTCCTTTGAGATGGTGATGATGGGCTCAGGCTCTTGAGAGGCATAAGTTACTGGAGTAGTGATGGCGAAAGGCATTCGAATCTCTTGAACACGGCCCTTTACCCATCGAGTGTAGGCTTCCTTGGCTAAGCAATTCTTCTTCCCCATTAAGGTCTTATCCACCTTTCTCCATGCTCTCTTAACCTTTTCCCACAATTCCAAGTTACTATCTTCAGGCTTCAAGACGAACTCAGTCAACAACACTTTTTCAGGTTCACCTTCAATAGGGTAACCTAGCTGACGGGTAGCCAAGACCGGATTGTAGTTCACACAACCTAGGGTTCCAATAAGAGGGACATTTGGAAACCCTTCACACCTAAGGAGCATCTTGGGAGTGTCCAATCTACGAGAGTACCAACGGATATCACTAGCCGACAGAGAACTTAACTTTTCAGACCAATTGATTGACGCATCTTCCACAAAGGGACCCTTCTCAGGCATATGCAACCAAAACCAACTCATGAGCAAAGGAATACAACACTGAACTTGACCTCCTTTCTTCGCACTACGCCGGTCACAAAGGGAGTAAAGACAATCTGCAAGTAAGGTAGGAACTGGGTTCCTTGTTAAGAAAACCCCGACTGCTGACATGCTGATCACATTATCTCGGCTAGGAAACAAAACCAGTCCGTACACCAACAAAGCCAGAATGGCATTATGAGCCCTCCAATTACCCTTGGCAAGTTCTTCCTGAGCCTTAGCTTCCAAAGTGGTCTTGAAAAACCCTTCAATCCCTTTCGGTGCTCGAAGTGATGAAATCCCCTCTTGATCTAGGTGCAAGGCCTTCACAATCTCTGCCTCAATGGGAGTCTCTCTCATATAACACACCTTCCCTTCAATGCTCGAACCCAAAATCTTCTCAAACTCTTCAATGGTTGGAGATAGCTGAAAGTCTCGGAACGTGAAGCAACGAAGAGGATAGTCAAAGAATTGTGCGAAAGTAATCAATGCCGAAGTGTCCACCTCCACATGCAAGAGACTCAAAATAGACCCAAAATTAGCTTCAAAGTTGGTCCTACTAATAGCTGTCAATTTTTTTTCCATGGCCAAAAGACTCTCCACCTTTGGGACTTTGAAAACAAAATGATGACAGCCCTTTCTTTCAAAAGCCATATCCTTGATGTTTACAAAAATCTCCTAATTCCCTGAATGAATCAAAATTTCCTTATGATTTTAATGATGGATGAATATGCATGAGTGCATGATGCATGAATATGTCATTTGGAGCATTCAAAGTCACAACGTAGCAGAGGTTTAATTTATCATTTTGGGGTCGAAAAGGCTCAAAGTTACCTGTAACCCATTCCCCTCACATGTTGTTCTAAGTTTGACAAAGTGCCTAAAATCACGGATTACCCCTTTGGATACGACGTCGCTATTGCAAAGCTCACGACATACGTGCCCAAAAGGAAATCTCATCTAGGTAAGGCCGTTGAGCAACCTTGACACGGGTTCTAAACAGAGGTCCCTAGTAACAAGGTTCGGTTCTAGACCGGGTAATAAAGGTCCCTAGAGTCACGGACTCTCCAAGAAAACATCAGAGACACTAGTCAACTGTCCCGTGTCCTGACATCCTCAAGAGAATCTACTCTAGGCGGGGTGATTATGCCGGAGTCACTAGTCAACTGTCCCGTGACCCAACATAAAGACCCCTAGCTTAGCCTAAGCTTTTCTCAAGCTCGGGTGTAGAGCTTCTCACAGTAACCACGCCTCAAGGGCAAAAGAAAAATAAAAGAAGGAGTAGAAGAAGAGAAACAGCCAACCAAGCAGATATAATTGACAGAAAAAATAAAAGATAAAGGCAAGATATTGCGAACCTGGAAATAGCAAACAAATAAACAAACCAACTAAACTGGGCTTAACTCTCTATAGTCCCCAGTGAAGTCGCCAGCTGTAGCGGGCTGGAAAATCAATTCCATTTTTCATACAATGAAGTCGCCATCGACGTTTATTTATCCCGTGGGGGGAAAGGAAAATATCACGAAAACCTTGGTTTAGGTTCGGGAGTTGGTTATGCGAGAGGAAGGTATTAGCACCCCTCGCATCCATCGTACTCGATGGGAACCGTTTAGGTGGTTTGGGGTTTGTTTGCGCAGGTTTGAAATAAATTGCCTTTTATCTTATCTAATCTCTACTTCGTTTCCAAAATAAATTAAAAGAAAAGTTTTTATTAGTTGAGTTTGACGGTTGTAGGAGCCCGCTCCTACGTATTCCCCGGTGCAATGGGAAACTCAAAACTCACGTAGTTCTGGTAAAAAATGTTTGTGTGGTTGGTTGATTTTAAATGGATATTGTTTATTTCGTATTCCGCTGATACAACGACGCTTGTATGCTCAACTTAGAGGCTTAAGCTGTGTCTGTATCAGAGGAATAGATAAAACGCGTATCCATTGTTAAAAAAGAAAGTTTGATTAACGGATGTGGCTTAACTCGCATTCCGCTGATACAACGACGCTTGTATGCTCCACTTGGAGGCTTAAGCTGTGTATGTGTCAGAGGAATGGATAAAGCGTATATCCATGTTTTCTGAAAAGAAGTTTAAGTGTGTAAGGTTAAATTTTAACGCTCGTTTTTGGAATGAGAGCAACTTGAGTGACTAGTCAACTGTCCCGTCACCAAGACAACTCAGAGAAGAAAGAAGCAACTGCCAGATTCTCTCCTTTTCATTCATTATTATGAAATCCTTGGATTAAGTTTATTCAGAAGTAGAGTTTGAAAGAAATACGGGGGTTGGTTTATTTTAGAAGCTTATTTTAGAATGAGAGCAGCTTGAGTGACTAGTCAACTGTCCCGTCACCAAGACAACTCAGAGAAGAACGAAGCAACTGCCAGGTTCTCTCCTTTTCATTCTTTAGTTCTTATGAAAACCCTTTGATTAATTATTAAGAAATAATGTTCGAAAGAAGAAACGATTGTTGGTTTATTTTAGAGTTCATTTAGAATGAGAGTAGCTTGAGTGACTAGTCAACTGTCCCGTCACCAAGACAACCCGGGGAAGAACGAAGCAACTGCCAGGTTCTCCCTTTTTCATCCATTAATTATTGCAAAAAGTTTGATTAATTTATTACGAAAAGCAAAGTCCAAAAGAAAAAAAACCAAGAGAACCAGAGCAAACATAATAGCAAAACAGATAATAATAATGAAGTAAATCATGAAATATGCAAATCATAAATGCACATGTAGATTGAAATGATACAAATGATTGATGCAAATATGCAATGCTAAGTAAACATGTATGAAGGAATAAATTAAATATAGTACGAAAATTAAATTGCGAGCAATTAAATAAATACATGTAAGTATGAGATAAATAAACAAACATAAGCAAACATGACTGACCTAAGCTAAATAGGGTTAGACAAAAATATGTGCAAAAGAAAGTGACCCAAAAGTACTTAAAGAAGTAATTTGGATCACTTAAGCACTTATTAAAAAAAGTTAAAAGCAACTTAAACTAAAATGACTTATGAGAATAAGTTGGAAAAGCAAAATAATATTCACATATGAAAGCTACTGTATCATAATGAATGTTGTGTAAAATTAGGGTCAAATAAGCTAAAGAGCTTCTTGAAACCCTAAATAAACACTTATGCACAAAATAGCTTAATATAAAAAAAAAAAAAAAAACTTATAAAAATAAGTTAAAAAAGAAATCACACATGGAAACATGATATAAGCATAAACAGTGACTTACTGAGCTTAAATAAGCTAAGAAGTCACTTAAGTGCTTTTACAAATAAGCTAAAAAAAAACATTTAAGTCATTCTGGGGGGTGTAAATTATGAAGAGAAGTAAAAACTGGGGGGTGCAGAAAGCAGGGTCTGCACCCAAGGCCCAAGCCCAGTCCGGTCAACAACAAAAAACGCGGTCAACCCAAAAAAAGATTCCGTGCAGCAAGGAAAACAAGGCGCGTCGTGAGCGCGAAGGATCTGGGCCGTATGATCCAAATCAAACGGCCACAAGCTTACTGGCCCAAACAGTGATATGGTGTGGCGCTCTACCAAACAAAACGTGCGCCAAGATCAACAACGCCGTCAGATCTCATTTAAATGAGATCTGACGGCTCCGTTTTAAAAAGAAAATCAACGCACAGAAAAAACGAACCAGATCCAACGGCTGAGATTTAAACTCAGCGAAGAAGATGGACCACGGCTAGGTCGTCTTCTCCGTCGAGCCTCGCCGTCTCCGGCGACAACTCCGGTCGCCGGAGTTTTCAAAACTCCACCAAATCACGCGATTTTTACACAGTTTTGTTCGTATTTTTACAAGGATTCCAAAAGTACAAATGGTTTTTAACAAATCAGTGTAAAAACGCGAAAACGAAGAGGAAACAAATTTGAAATCAAAACTCAAACACACGATTCAAGCCAAATTTACACAAACCAGCTCAACAGTAAGCATCAGAGTACAAAAAGGAGACGAATGGTATAAGAATCTACCTGAATAGGCCTCTGAATTGTCCGGTTCGAACTTGATTTTCTTCTTGGTGCCGTGGTGCTCTCTGCTCCAATTCCTTCACCTTTTTGCTTGATAAATGAGTGTTTCTTACTTCTGGAACTTGGATAAAGGTGTTTTGATGGTTAAGTTATGAGCTTGAGGTGAGATTGTGAGTTTTTGATTTTTGAAAATGGAAGAAAAATGGTGGTTGTTTTGTGTTGTGTTTCTGCGCCGTTTTCATTCAATTCTCCGGTCCTAGGGCACTGAAATTGAGGCACTATATATAGAGGGTGATTAGGTCAAGAGGATTGGTGACTTGTGTGAAGGATTAAGGGTATTTTGGAATTTTGACTTTGAGATATTTGTACTATTTTTTTTGCTCTCTCTTGCTCTAAAAAAAATGGGGTACTTGGGCTTAAGAATGAGGGATTATAGATTGATAATGAAGTGTAATGGGGGTGGGAAAGAATTACTACATTTCCTTTGTTTTTTTTTTCACTTTTTTGAATAAAAACAAAATAATAAAGATACATGATATGATGAATAAAAATATGGAATAAAATATGCATGATGTAATATGATTATGTGAAATATTTTCAAGTTAAAAATGAGAAGAAAAAGAATTGAGAAATTGATTTTTAAAAGGTTTCTTGTGACACAAGTAACTAGTTAAAAATAAATGATAAAACCAAAAAAGAAAGATGCAAAGGGTAAAATGGTAAAAGGTTGCCACTTATAATCATGCCATGTAAAATTAAACAAGAAAAATAATCCCATGCATTTTTTATGTCAACATTGATTACAAAAAAGGTTTTGTTGACTTTTTAGTCAAATTGTTGACTTTAGGTCAAATCGTTGACTTCCTTGACTCATGCACAAGTGGGAAATATCATGGGGCAAAATTAGGGTATGACAATAGTAAACATAACACAAATAGATAATCGAAATATATCATTTGTTGTCCTCACTTATAATCACTCTATCTAAAGAAAAATGTAAATATTGTACAAAAGAATAAAGGATTACCTCTTCTCTAATTCTTCAACAAGATCAACGGCGTAAACTAAATTGTGTTGAGGCTCCCAAGTGTTATCTTTCTCATCTTATCCAAACCTTGAACGATAAATAAATAAAGACACAAAATATTACTAATTATATCACATTGACCTTTTCCTACCTTCAGTTTTATCACAATCTAGATCTACAACAAGAACAAAAACCAAAGGGGCACTCATCATTTGACCAAATGCTCCACCTTACCCTGTAATATTTCCACCAACAAAAAGAAAAGCCAGGCAAAAGAAACGATTGGACGGAAAAATTATTATCATCATACTATAAGACATATAAGATATAAAAAATAATAAATAAACCCTAGAATGAAAAAAGAAGAGAAGGAGAAACATACCTTGCAGACCCTCTTTAGGCGAATTGATTCGGCTTCATAAAAGCCATCATTGAGAGTTGGAAAATTGATGGCCGGAACATGTGTCGTAGCTTATGAGGTTTTCTTATTCATTATTGTGTGTTTGAGGTATTGGTTGAGGTGGGAGAGAGTGTGAGAAGGGAGAAAGAGGTGAGAAATAAGATCTTTGAATGAATTGGTTTTCTACTGCTTCACCTGCATACCTGATGAAGCTGGGGAAAAGAGATGAATTGGAATATACACCTCTGGCGCTGGAACAAAGTCTTTCAATTCATCTATTCTCCCAAGCTTCATCAAGTATGCAGGTGAAGCAGTAGAAAACCAATCCATTCAAAGATCTTAATTCTTACTTCTTTCTCCCTTCTCACACTCTCTCCTACCTCAACCAATACCTCAAACACACAATTATGAATAAGAAAACCTTAGAAGCTCCGACACATGTTCCGACCATCAATTTTCCAACTCTCGATGATGGCTTTTATGAAGCCGAATCTATTCGTCAAAAGAGGGTCCGCAAAGTATGTTTCTCCTTCTCTTCTTTTTTCATTCTAGGGTTTATTTATTATTTTTTATATCTTATATGCCTTAGAGTAGGATAATCATTTTTTGGTCCAATGGTTTCGTATGTCTGACTTTTCTTTTTGATGGTGACAATTTTACAGGGTAAGGTGGAGTATTTGGTCAAAAGGTAAGTGCCCATTTTGTTTTTGTTCTTGTTGTAGAGCTAGATTGTAATAAAACCGAAGCGGAAAAGACCAATGTGATATATTTACTAATATTTAATTTCTCTGTTTATTTATCGCTCAATGTTTGGATTGGATGAGACAGATAACACTTGGGAGCCTCGACAAAATTTAGTTTATGCTGCTGATCTTCTTGAAGATTTTGAGAAGAGGTAATCCTTTATTCTTCTGTACAATATTTACATTTTTCTATAGACACATTAATTATGAGTGAGGACGAATGATAATTTTCGATTATGTATTTGTGTTGTGTTTGCTATAAATATGAATTTGATGTGTATAAGCAAAGGTTGACGACTGCGGTTGTCAGAAACTAGATGGATATGATGATAGGACTTTATAATTAAAATAACATGTTTTCTTACATCAGAAAAGGATTATAAAAGCATGGGATGCAAACGCAAGTGTAACACCCCGTTTTTCAAAGCCTAAAAAGGGGCATTAATTTTTTTTTTAACAAACAACAGAGTTGCGCATAAAATATTTTACAGTGAGCCGGCATTAAATTTACAACGAACCCATATATAATATATAGTGCATCCGAGACGCAAAGTATTCACCTGAATAATTTACAATCCACAAGTCTAAGTACTCAAAGTACAAGTGCAACAAAACAAGTTAGAATCCTATGCCCAACCAAAAAGCACGATGTACAACCACACCGGCACAGAGTCTAATTCTAAACTATAGCTCCGGCACGAGTTCACTGGGCCCTGAGCAGCCGCCGCCCTCGCGACCTACAGCATCATCTGGGGTGGGAGGAGCCCGCAAATGAAAGGATGCAAGGGTCACCACACATAACACAACAGCAAAAACATATATATAACAGTGAATAAACACTTAGCAGTTCATATACTTGCACACAGTATTGAAATGCACACCAGCCTATCAATGCAGACTCTAAATGATTGTGATCACCCTAGCCGGGTCTTTTTCACATGCATGATTATTCCGGAATAAACCTCTGCAGAAGGTCGTAGGCTCGGGTGGGATAACACCTCCTACTATTGGTGGGATAACACCAGGTAGAGTCACGCACTCAATACCAAAACAATCACGGTGGGATAACACCGGGTGAGTCACACGGACAACCACCAAACTCAATTAGGAGGACACCAATCACTGGCCGTCGCACCTCGTGGTCCATTCCCGATAACCACGTACTATGAATGCATGAGCATACGATTCCCCATATATGCTAATGCAACAAAATACATACCTCACAAGCGTATGTAAAACAATCAGAGTATGTACATATATTTTCAAAACCATATGCACGCCAATCACATATTCATACACATATTCTCAAACATATGTAAATCACACATGTGATACAAAGCAACTTCTCATCACGAGAATACATAATATAATCATGCCAAACATTCACACAATCCAGAATCAGGCATACATATATTATACGGAATAGTAAAGGTGCCCTTACCTTGGCAAGCTTTTGTTACTTTAATTCCGCGAAAACTACAACACGCGCTACCTAAAATAAATGCAGCGTAACATCAATAAAATATTCCTCGTTTAACCTAACGAAACGAAACTCGTTCTCAAAGCTCCAGAGGGGTCTAAGGTACTTTCCAAAGCTATCCCTCAAGGATTTCAGGTTATTCTCATAGTGTTTAAAAATTCCCGAAGTAAATTGCACTATTTTTATAACACGAAATTCATTTTGGTTTCAAATCACAAACTAAAACCATTTTGGATTTCTCCACCTCAAGGACTTGTTTCACACACAACAAGACCATTTGAAACACAACCAAAACTTTTCAAAAATATTTTTATGAAAAATCGAAGTTTTCTTGCGTTACAAGTTACACATTTTTCTTCTTCCTAAAAACCTTTCCTATACTCATTTTTCTTCAAAACTAGGAGTATCCAACACACACAAGATTTTCACACAATTGTGGACTTAGAAAAATTTTGAAATTTCTCCCCCACAAGAGAGAGGGCCACGGCCAAATTTTCAAAATCCCCCTTCCATTCAAAATTTTTCACTTCTAAATGCATGGTAATATCTCATGATACCTAACTAGCACTTATCAAAGCGATTTAGAAATTATCGAGTCGAATCGCAAATTTTCGAAAAATCTCAATTATGTTTTTCTTAAGGCAAGAAATTATTTTTCTTTACAAAACTTCCCATAACTTATCAAACACTTAAACAAAGGTCATGGGAAACAATTTGCCTCTAAACAATTTTCGAAAACTCGATTCCTCGACCATAAATGAGTGCCACGGCCCAAAAGAGGCAAAATGGCAATCTTACACAATTTTTCTTCATTTGAAACCCTAACCACATTTGGTTAGCTCGTAACGATATTCGATTGTATACCCGACTCTTTTTGAAACTCGAAATAAAATTTTTCTAAATTGCGTTCTTCGAGTCGCTCAAGAACACGAGAAATATTTTTTTCTTATTTTTCGAAACAAAATTCATATTCAACAATCCATTTTGTTTAAAAGCTCAATTCTAACTTCAAAACCAAAATCTTACAACACAAATCAAATTTATGATCCTTTTCAAATTTTTTCTTCAAAACCCTTACTAAAAATTTGTAAGAACAAGATTAAACCATAGAATCAACTCATGCTTTCAATCATGTGTACTAACAACCCTTAAGAACACATCTATGGAAACAAAATTAAATTCTAACAATTTTCTACTCAAGAACAAAATTATGAAACTTAAGAATTCAAGAGTTTTCATGAGAAATAAGGGATGGAAGAGGTCTAATTACCTCAAGATGAAGAAGATGATCAAAGGGCTTGATGTTCCTAGCACAAATCCAAGCAAGTTCTTGAGAGGAAGAGAAAATTTTGAGTTGGTAAGAGTGAGAGAGAGTGTTCGGCCGAGAGAGAAGAGAGGAAGGGAGTATTTATGATTTTGCTCCAAGACAAAACACTTAAACCTCCTTACTATTCACCCAAAGTCTTGTGCAATCTAGGCCATTGGATCCAAATTAAAGTTGCAAGGCAAAACCCTAGCCAATGGATCAAATAAAACTCATGATTGCTTTTGAACAAATATCCTCTTCACGCCACTCAGCTCGTCGCGTTTGCTCTCGGCGAGTCGCACCTCGCTAACGGACGGAAATCTCAAAAACAGAAAATCTCACAAATAAATGTCCGTCGTAAACCGTTTCCAAATATTATCGCTAAACTTTATTCTCCGACTGAAATTTATTTCCTTAGCTCCCAAAAATATTCCGAAACTAGATTCCAACTTACGCCGATATATAAAGTCTCCAATTAAAATTCGACGGAAAACAGAAACCGTAAAATCTTAAGAAGCGGGTACAGTTTTCTACTCGTTTTTCCAATAAACGGAGAAAGTCGAAACTCAAAATTCTGAAAGCGCAGGAATGTTCAGATTGACAAATAAAGACCATGGCCCAAAAGTCTGGGTTTTATTTCTGCATAGGGGAAAAAGCAGTCTCCAAAGTCTCCTTAAGTAATGGTCTTGCTACTTGTGAGCCATTGGATCAAATAGTGAAAGTCCTAAGACTTAATCCTAGCCATCCACCTCTTCACAAAATATCTAGATATTTCTTATGTGATCTTATCCTCCCACTAGCTCGCGCTTAAACGAGTCGTATCTCGCGTACCGATAAATTTTACGGAAACATAAAAAAATTCTACCGTAAACCTTTTAATAACAACAATTCATAAACTTATCGCCGAATCTTTTTCCGCGACTGCAATTTTCTTCCACACCTCGGAAAATTAATCTCAGAATATATCCCGCCTCGCGCAGATATATAAAACCCCCAACTAAAATCTCACTGAATTCAGAATCAGTAAAATTTCACAACAGCGGGTAAAATCCTACTCGTTTTTCCAAAAACGAGAATAATCCAAAACTCGCGTTTCTGACTTCACAGAAACCTTCTAATACTCAAAAGAAGACTACGACCCAAAAGTCTGTGCCTTTCCAGCGCACGAGCACAAAACAGGCTCCATTTCAGCAAAAATTCCATTAATGTGACGATACTCACAGACCGCTCCACCAAAAACCCTAAAAACTTAGCCGACACTAAAGTTCCTTAGGAAAAACCGTACAGTGAAATCTTGGGTCTTACAGCAAGCATGATGATATGTCTGTCAATGCTTCAAAAGAGGATAACGTGAAAGCTTCTGAGAAGAGGTAATCCCTTATTTTTCTGTACACGATTTATATTTTTCTTTAGATTACGTAATTATGGGTGAGGTCGAATGACATATTTCAATTTATGTATTTGTTTTGTGTTTTCTATAAATATAAATAAGTCATGTATAACATATAGGTCGATGAATGTGATTGTCAGAAACTAGATGGACTTATGATAGGACTTCAAATTAAAAGTATAATAACATGTTTTCTTACAAATATTTTTTTCTTCATTTTTTTGAAGTTCATCAATAAATAATCAAAAGCTCAAATTCAAGCATGGGGATGTTCCTGGAACAACCAAGCATAATAATGACGATATGTCTCTGAATGCTTCAGAAGGAGATACTACACAAGCATTTGAGAGGAGGTACGTTATCCCTTATTCTTCTCTACAATGTTTACGTTTTTCCTTAGATTCTATATATTATGATTGAGGACAAATGACATATTTCAATTTATGTATTTGCATTTTTGTTTGCTATGAATATGAATGGGTTGTGCGTAAGCATAGGCCGATAAATGTGGTTGTCAGAAACTGAACTTAATGACAAGTCTTTATAATTGAAATAACTTGTTTTTTAACAAAAACATTTCTCCATAGAGTTCATTTATTTGTCCAATCATTTTTTATGCCTGAATTTTTCTTTTTGTTAGTGGCAATTTTACAAGGTAAGGTGGAGTATTTGGTCAAATGGTGAGTGCACCTTATGTGTTTGTTCTTGTTGTAGAGCTAGATTATGACAAAATTGAAGGGTAAAGGGCCAATATGATATATTTAATAATATTTTATTTCTTTGTTTATTTATTGCTCAAGGTTCGGATGGGATGAGATAGAAAACACTTGGGAGCCTCAACAAAATTTATATTTCAAGATGTAATTGAGTTGTGTTTCCCATAAATATGAATGAGTTGTGTAAAAGCATAAGTTAGCGACTGCGGTTGTCAAAAACTGGATGGACTTGATGATAGAACCTATAGAAAAACTTAAACATTTTTAAAGAAGGGTTTGTCTAACATGTGCAAGATTGCACATGTTAAGGTAACCAAAAATAGTAACTATTTATTGAATAACACCAATTATTTATTCAAAAGGTCACATTTAATAAAAAATGCACAAGTTCCCATACAAACTTACTTTTTTCAACTTCTTAACATGTGCAAGTTTGCACATGATAGAAAAACCCTTTAAAAGAATAATAAGAGATTACCTCTTGTCAAAACCTAGCATGATATTCTCTTTTGAAGCTTTTGCAGTCCTATCATTATTAGCATGTTTGGCTCTTCAAAGCTGACTGCTTTCATCACCATGCTTGTGTCTGTGCTTCTGTTGCTTTTATGATATCAAACTTTGAAACAATAAAATAATTTGTAAGAAACATGTTATATATAAAGGAAAAATAAGAGTACAAGAGGGGGGATGAACCTAGTTCTCTTGAAACAATTTTTATTTATTTTTTTAAAAAAAGGAAGAAACAAAGTAGGTATTCTAAAATTATTGTTAAAAAATCATCCTAGATATGAGATTGGTGAATGAACCAACCGGCATCACAGAAACATCCACACACCATCAACACCTGCATCAAATGGTAGTATAAACTCATATCTGACTCTTTCGAGCCAATCAATTCGAAATCAATCACTATTCTAATACAAATAACAATGGTACTGGAGACAAACCTTAAATCTTGAGACATGCAGATCTCAACAAATCTGAAAATATTATAGACATAAAGATCTGGAGCGTCAACCACAAATCGAACTGAATGCAAGTAGTGACCCAAGTTTATGCATCACTCTTGTTTTTTAAGGAGCCAACATAACAAAACCAACACATGATCCATCTCTGACCTTGAAGTACCAAATCGAGCAACAACCAAAGCCATTAACACCGGATCTGGTGGAATTTATCCTAGAATAACCAGCAATTGCCGCACAATAGATGCAACAATGATGGTGGACGAAGGGACCATAGATAGAGCAGCAAATGTTCACGGACCAGGCCGGATGGTTCAACCGGTTCGATTGTGAATCGGGTACAACACCGATCTGGGAGGAAGCCCAAAACCAGTAGTCAATCTAACCGGTAAAAACAACTAAGAACTAGTGTGAATCGTTGGAACCGATGACGTTTTTGCATATTCTACTATAAAAAAAGATTGCATATTCACTTCTCTTCTCTCATAACATGATTTCTTTTTCAATATTTTTTGTAAACAACTATATGATTTGCAAAGTTTACTATATATTAAACGACAGAGAAACATTAGTTACCAATTTTGTGAAAGCTATGAGTTGTTACATATGAAAAAACTTTGAAGAAGAACTAAAGAAGATGAAATTTAAAAAAGAAAAAAGATGAAAGAAGTTTCTAGGCGGCTGCTAGTTGTGTTGTGTATGTGTATAGGATTAGGGTTTACTTCATTTATGCATATATATATTGTGAATAATGGGCTAAATGAGTATTGGGCTTGTAATTATTGGTAGGATGATATTATTGGGCTGTAATGCAATTTTTTTACTCTTGTATACTTAAAAAATACAATATTTCTTCTAATCAAAACATTTAGTGGATGCAATTAGTTTTTTAAAATTAGTTGTTTTATATTAAAACAAATATATTGATTATAGTTTTTTATATAGGTATTAGTCAAGTTATTGATTTATTTTTTGGTCAAGAGTCAAGCAATTTTATTTATAGGAATATAATAAGTTAAATAAAATATATATTTGATGAATATAACATTAATACTCTTTCTTTTTGTACAACATTTCACTCTATTATTTAATTACATTGGTCAAAATTTATTTTGGTACAACATTTATATTCTTCGTATTTAATATACCTTGGTCAAATTTTAGTTGCTCTTCTATTGGTCAAAGTAAGTATAAAATCAGAATATCTCCATTTCACCCCAACATTGGTCAAGACTCAAGAGAACAAAAAAAATAAAATCGGAATACTCTCAATTTAATTCCTCTTTCTTCTCCAACTCCCCATTTCACCCAAACATCCATATCTCCATTTCTTCACAACCGTTCTTAAATCCATAAAATGTGTATGATACACATAGATGATCCGTAAAATGTGTATGATACACATAGATGCTAAATATCATCTTGATATCTATATACCCAAAGATTCATGTTTTTTTATGTTGGAGAATCATAAATTAAAGGTAATGAAGATAAAAATTCAAAGATCCTAAGGAGGAAAGACATAACATCATCAACATTAAGCATCAATCAAAAGTGAGTCCTCAGTGGGTTATTATTTAAGTTGGGTTAGTGATTTATATGCTTAGTGATAATGTAAAAGTACAAGATTTCTACTTTTTATGAAATATGTTAATGAGTTCTAGTAATCCGGATTATTATTATTATTATTATTACTATTATTATTATTATTATTATTATTATTATTATTATTATTATTATAGTTTTTTAGTTCATCAATCATCATAACCATATATGACATTGTACACCTTACTGAAATTGACGTCCGATGGAAAATATGTTTGGATTTTTTTTGGAAAAGTACAATATTGTTGTTTGATATTCACCACTAAGACCAAAGTTGCTAAATGACGGTGTTATTGCAAAAGGAAACTTTCTCTCAATTATTGAAGAAAATTTAGAAGAGCCATGAAGTTCCAAATTGTGTTGATGTGAAGTAGTCTACTTCAACTCTTATTGCTGCCAATTATATATTCTCCAGAAGAAATATAATCTGATACAGCTTGTATCACATCAGCTACATGTTGTGATAGAAGCTGGATCAGATTGTATTTCTTCTGAAGAATAATTGGCAGCCATAGAAGTTGAAGTAGTTAACTTCACATCACCAGAGTTTTAAAAATTCAAGGCTCTCATCGTCTTTATTCAATAACATACAAATGATTTTCTTTTGTGATAACACCATCATTTTGAAGAAACAAGGTTTTTCACAAGAAAGGGGGTTTGAATTGTGACCTTTTAAAATTTTTGCTGCAATACTTAACAAAGGATAAGTAACAAAATGAAATCACACAATATGTTGGAGAACAATCTCCTAAGTTATAAAAACAGAGTTAAAAGTGATATGTGTGATTAGTGTTTGCTCAATGTAAAGAGAAGGGAAAGAGAGAAACAAACACAAGCATTTTATCCTGGTTCACCCCTTAATAGTATGGGCAACTCCAGTCCCCACTTGCGTGAGATTGTCCACTATAATCTAGACCAAGATTACGATAATTTCTTCCCTTAACCTTAACCAAGGTTAAGTAACCAAATCAGTTATCACCAACTGATTTTCACTCAATCAATTCTTTACTAATTGACTTGAGTTAGATCTCTCAAAAGATATGAAATGATTTTGGATCCTGCAAGCTTATACCAACCTAAACTAGTTGTATATGCTTAAAATAAATTACACTCAAGATACTCAATGTATTCTGATCCTAGATGCTAGAAAGCTTTGGAGTATGAGTGAAAAAGAAGAGCTTTAGATTGCTTAGTGAAATGTGTATCAATGCTTTAGATTGCTTGAAAACTCTTGCTTTTCATTGTTGCCAACCATGCTATTTATAGATGAAGAAGTTCCTCTTAAATTTGAACTTCAAATATGACAGTTGGTAGTGTGAAATAGCCGTTGTCAAATGGGCAAAACAGTCCATTCAAAATATGTCCTTTAAAGTGAGCCTGGAGACCATTCTTCTTATGGTCTCTCCAATGTGGAGCTGTAGGAATATCAGAGATATTCTTTATGCCAACTATAATGAGATGTTTCTGATCATATAACCGTTGTAAGATAATAGCCCATGTGTGGAAATAACTTTTGGATAAGAATGTAGCTTGTAGCCAAAATCTGGGAGAGCATTCTCCTGTCTGCTGGAGACCATTCTTCTGTCTGTTGGAGACCATACTTCTTGTGCAAGAAAAAAATCTGATCACTGTCGTTATGTGATAAAAAATAAGTAATTAAAAAGTAGTGACAAGGTAAGTTAACCCTGGTCGTTTCCCTAAGACTCTCAATCGGTTAACAATATTAGAACGATTTAAAAACTGTAAATTATGGGGGTTCTGTTTTGCAAACAGAAAGTATCTTTGTGTGAAATTCAATTGATATAAAACGATCAATTCATTGGCTTTAGGCAACTCGACCTTAATTCTATCACAGGTATACAGAATTATTCAATTGATTATTTATGCTCCGGTTGATTGTAAAACTAATATAACAAGCGACAATCAGTTTTACACACGAATTCATTCGATAAGCATCGTATGCGTTCAACCGGCCATGTAAAGCGAACAAGCGTCACAGAACACGGCTAATATCATAACATATTTGATCAACATATTGCAAAGCGCAAAACTATATCGATTTAATTCCTGTTCAGTTTAATTTAAACAAGCGATGAATTAAAACGAATAAGACTACTGTATATATCCGAATATAACAATTGATAAGTCATCTAATACGAATTCATGCAGTGGACAAGGAGTTAAATCGACATAAGGAAGCATAAACAGAATTGAATTTACTATTAAAAACAGACCTCAAGAATCATAAATCGAGTTCCTTACACCAACGAATTGAAAGATGAAATTAGTTCTCCATAGCTTCAGCCGAAATCCTTATTTTATTTCGTGGGTACTGAATAGGGTTTCTTAGGCTGCATTTTCTCTATTTAAAGTGCAAGGAAAAACAGGCCTTAAAACAATTTGGGCCGAAAACATAAGTTCGGATCGAAATAATTAAAATACATAAAGTCTGGAACATTGACGAGTAATTATGACTCCTTTTCGTTCTGAATTAGCTTTCGTCTTCAACATGAAAGTTGTAGCTCTCTGTCTTAGCTTTTCAACGCAACTGGCTGCATTTCAATCCGATATTCTTAGCTCCAGTTATGGTCTGTGCAATGAGAAGGTGTCAATTTATTATTTATTCAGAAAATACGTGCGAAAATAAAATAAGGCTATAATTAATCTTCAATATAAAAACACATTAAAATAGTAAAAATAGTAAAATAAACTATAGGAATACATGAGTACAATAGTAGAAGAATATGCATTAAAATGCACTGATCAGAAGCAAACGGATTCTTCTTTTTGTACAAAGTTTTTCTATTATTTTATTACATTAGTCAACATTTTCTTTTTGTACAACATTTATATTTCTCGTATTTAATATACCTTGATTAAACTGTAATCCATTGGCAACTGCTCATACCCAAATGAAAAAAAAACAGAAAAAAAAAAAATTAAAACTAAAAATACGCAAATCTAAATTTTACTTTATATCCTTGCGTTTGGGATGCCATTTGTTGCGAAGAGAAACTTATAAGTGCCCTATACTAATGCAAAACTTAGGTAATTTGTTATATATACTCTCTCTAATCCTTAAATTATCAATGAATTTGAAAAGTAAAATTTTTAAAGAATAATAAGAGATTACCGCTTCTCAAATACTGCAATTGTCAAAAACTCGATGGACTTGATGATAGAATCTATAGAAAAACGTAAACATTTGTAAAGAATAATAAGAGATTACCGCTTCTCAAATCCTAGAATGATATCCTCTTTTGGAGCTTTTGCAGTCCTATCACCATTAATTAGCATGCTTGGCTCTTCCAAGCTGACTGCTTCCATCACCATGCTTGTTTATTTATAATTATTGTATCTACAGAAGAATAAATGATTACCCCTTCTCTAAATCTTCAACAAGATCAGCAACATAAACTAAATTGTGATGTGGCTCCTAAGTGTTATTTGTGTCATCCCATGCAAACCTTGAGCGATAAATAAACAAAAAAACTAAATATTACTAAATATTTAATAATATTTAATTTCTTTTTCTTTTGTTTATTTCTAAGGTTCGGATGGGATGAGACAAAAAACACTTGGAAGCCTCAACAAAATTTATTTTATGCTGCTGATCTTGTTGAAAATTTTGAGAAGAGGTTGTCTTTTATTTTTATTTCAATATTTACATTTTTCTTTAGACATGGTAATTACGAGTGAGGTGGATTGATATATTTTCACTATGTATTTTTGTTGCGTTTGCTATAAATATGAATGTGATGTGTATAAGCATAGGTCGACGATTGGGATTGTCAAAAACTCGATGGATTTGATGATAGAATCTATAGAAAAACGTAAACATTTGTAAAGAATAATAAGAGATTACCGCTTCTCAAATCCAAGCATGATATCCTCTTTTGGTGCTTTTGCAATCCTATCACCATTAATTAGCATATTTGGCTCTTCCAAGCTGACTGCTTCCATCACCATGCTTGTGTTTGAGCTTCTGTTGCTTTTCTGATATCAAGATTCGAAACAATAAAAAAATTGTAAGAAACATGTTATATAAAGTTAAAATACGAGTACAAGATATGGGGGATTAAACTAGCCCTCTTGAAACTAAAAAAAATGTAGGTATTCTGAAGCGATTGCTAAAAAATCATCCTAGATATGAGACTGGTGAGTGAACTAATCAACATCACAGAAATGTCCATGTACCATCATCACCCGCATCAAAGGGCAGTAAGCCATATTTGACTTTTTCGAGCCAATCAATTTGAAATCATCGACCTATGGTTATACACAACACGCTCATATTGTTGTCCTCACTTATAATTATTGTATCTACAGAAGAATAAATGATTACCTCTTCTCTAAAATTTCAACAAGATCAGCAGCATAAACTAAATTGTGGTGTGACTCCTAAGTGTTATCTGTGTCACCCCATGTAAACCTTGAGCGATAAATAAACAAAGAAACAAAATATTACTAAAAATTTAACAATATTTAATTTCTTTTTCTTTTATTTATTGCTAAGGTTCGGATGGGATGAGACAGAAAACACTTGGGAGCCTCAACAAATTTATTTTATGCTGCTGATCTTGTTGAAGATTTTGAGAAGAGGTTATCTTTTATTCTTATTTACAATATTTACATTTTTCTTTATACATGGTAATTATGAGTGAGGACGAATGATATATTTTCACTATGTATTTGTGTTGCGTTTGCTATAAATATGAATGTGATGTGTATAAGCATAGGTCGACGACTGCGATTGTCAAAAACTCGATGGATTTGATGATAGAATCTATAAAAAAACGTAAACATTTGTAAAGAATAATAAGAGATTACCTCTTCTCAAATCCTAGCATGATATCCTCTTTTGGAGCTTTTGCAGTCCTATCAGCATTAATTAGTGTAAGACCCAAGATTTCTTTGTATAGTTGGTTTAAGGAATATTAGGGTTTCGATGTGTTCGTGTGACGAAACATCGTGTAATTATTAAGTTTTGCTGTAATCGAGTCTGTTTTGTGCTCGTGCACTGTAACTGTACAGACTTTTGTCTTGTGATCCTGTTGCTTGTATAAGAAGTTATTTGTGGTTTCAGAATAATAAGTTTTGGATTATTCGTGTTTTTGGAAAAACGAGTAGGATTTTACCCGTCGTTGTAAAATCTTATTGCGTCTGTTTTGAGTGAGGTTTCGGATGGAAGTTTTATATATCTGCGCGAGTTAGGATATATTCTGAGATTAATTTTCTGAAGTATGGAAGAAAATTACAGTCGCGGAAAAAGATTCGGCGATAAGTTTTGGAATGGAAAAACGTTAGACGTTCTTTCCGTAGGTTTTATGTTTTTGTGTTTTACGTTCGTCGCGTCGCGCGAGAACTGAACGTGTGAGTGTTTCTATGAGGTTTTGAGTTTTGCCTCAAGTGGATTGGTTTTGGTTTGATCCAATGGCTATGGTTTGGTCTTGGCATTGTGTTTTTGATCCAATGGCCATGAGCTAGCAAGAGCTTTAGCATAGTAAGGAGGTTTGCTCATTTGTGGACTTAGAAAAACATCACCAAACATCTCATTCTTTCTCTCTTTCACGTAGACTCCATTTCTAACTTCCAACCTTCACAAATTTTCCATTCTTCACCATTTCACTCCATTTCAAGCTTTGGAGCTTTGAAGAAAGTTGTAGAGAATCACTTTCTAAAGGTAACCCTCTCTTCTCATCTCCTAGGTTGGTAGATTTTTAGAGTTGTGAGGTTTTTGGGTTTATGTTCTTAAGAGGGTTTGGTGAGAAATGTTGTTCTTGCTAGTTTTTGTTTCATGAATGTTGTTCATGAGGTCTAGAGAATCATGTGTAGGCTTTGTTATGTTTGTTTTCCATGAGTTGGTGAAAATCTCATGAGAAAAGTTAGGGTTTTGGTTTGATTATGTATTGATCAATTACATGAGGTTATGTTGTAAGGTTTTGAAAAGAAAAGTTGTCTTTGAACCTTTGGGCGAAAGGGAAATGCGTTGTATGGTTTTGTTTTAGAAAATCCGATGAAAAATATTTTGAGGTTTATGAAAATATTTCCTAAGTGTTTTGGGTAGTGTTTTGGGGTCAAAATGGTTTAAAACTATTGTGACATGTGGTGTCGCTATTTACCTTGAAAACATGTTTGAAAATGATTACCGGACGGTTAAGGCCCGTAATAAAACTTGTGCTTAGGTTTGGTTTTGATTTTGTAAATGAAAATCAAATAACTTGCACTCGAAGCAACCAACAAGCTTTCGGAAATGTGTTGCTTGCTTATGAAAATGGTTTGCTTTTATGCTTTGAAAAAGTGTTGGGAACTAATAGAATCAAACTAGGTTTGGGGTGGAAAAAGGTGGTGTGAGTTGCTGTCTTGTGCTGTCATGACAGGTGCAACTCGCCAGGCGAGTGGTTACTCGCCAGGGCGAGTGTCACAGGTCTTGACAACTCGCCAGGGCGAGCTCCAGGGCGAGTAAGACCAGAACTCTCTGCCTTCACTCGCCACCAACTCGCCAGGGCGAGCTCTGGGAGTTGAGATTTTGGATTTTGATTTCTAAACTTGGTTTTTAACATTCTAATCCCTTTTTACTAATTTATGGAAGTGGTGGGGATTGGAAACGAGTTTTTCGGGTACTCGGAAAGTACGTAACTTATAACGCAAGAAAATAGACATTTTGCAATTCAAATTATTTAAGACGTTTGGCAATTGTTTTGGGTCCTAAAAATAGTACAAATAACTTATAGGGGTTGATCAATACGATAGATTTTGGTTCGATGTCCGAAAGAGTGGTTTTTCCTTAGGAACCATTAGGTTTTTGGGGTTTTGGTGTAGTTTCAATACGATTGGTTAGAGAACAATGTATTGATTGTTACGCTGCTTGTTTTAGGGAGCGCGTTGTGTTGTTTGAGCGTGTGTTGTTGACGGAAGCTTGCCGAGGTAAGGGCTCCACTTTATTTCCGTCTTTTCAAACGGTTTTGGTAAACATGCTTTGTTTTGCTGTGTATGCAATTGTGGTGTGCTTGGCATGTTGTTGTGATGTATTCTCGATATGAGATCGTGGTAAATACATGATTCGTTGTCTTACATATGATTGGAGATGTATGTATGAACATGTGATTAAATACATATGATTAGATATATATGTATGTATTGTTGTGTTGTGGTTACATATGCTTGAGAGGTATGTATGTGTGGCATTAGCATATGTAGAGAATCGTATGCTCATGCATTCATTGTGCGTAGTTGCGTGAGTGGACTACGGGGTGTTGGTTGCGTGAGTGGACCCACCCAAAATCCTACGGGATCTTTTTGAGTACAATAAGTGGTTGCGTGAGTGGACCACGGGGTGTGATTGCGTGAGTGGATCCACCTTAACCCTTTGCGGTTTTATTGGTTATGATTAGTAATTCCGGAATTCATTTGCATGTGGTAGCTCTGGTAGTACCACACCCATTGTAGAAGTCTGCATTAGGCTTGTTGTGCATTATATATATAAGCCCGTTGGTGGGGATTGTTGAATGTTTTAAGAGCTTTCTCTTGTGTTTTGTGAAATTTTGTTAAGTGTACAATCTTTCGCACCGGTTATATATATATATATACTTCTATTTTGTGGTGACCCTTTCTTTCATTTGCGGGCTCATCCCACCCCAGATGACGATGTAGGTCGAGTGGATGGTGTTGGCAGCTCTAGGCCTTAGTGAGCTCGTGTTGGTGCTGAAGTGGTAGTTTTAGTTAGACTATGCGCCGGTGTGTTTTGTGCACCGTGCTTTTTGATTAGCATAGGACATTCTAACTTCTTTTGGTTAGTTAGTGCTTGTAAGCACATAGACTTATGGATTGTAATTATTCAGGTTTACACTTAGCATTTCCGAATACGATATATATATGGTGTGATATATATATGGTTCGTTTGTAATATTTAATGTCGGCTCAATTAAAAATGTTTTGCGCACTCTGAGTGTTAGTTGAAAAAGAAAAAAAAAAAAAAAAAAAATAATGCCCCTTTTTAGTCTTTGAAAATCGGGGTGTTACAATTGTGGTATCAGAGCCCGGCTTTAAATCTTCAAAGGGAAAGTGTATACTTGAGTCGTTAGTCCAGAGTCGGGTAGAACGTAACTAGTGTGGAGTTAGTTCTAGTGTTTAAGAATTATCCGACGCACGATTTGGAGCTTGCGGCCGTGGTTTTTGCATTGAAGATTTGGAGACATTATCTTTATGGTTGCACTTTCGTTGTGTTTAGTGACCATAAAAGCCTCAAGTATCTGTTCGACCAGAAGGAGTTGAATATGAGGCAAAGGAGGTGGATGGAAACATTGAAAGACTTTGACTTTACCTTAGAATACCATCCGGGAAAGGCTAATGTGGTAGCCGATGCTTTGAGTAGGAAGAGTGTGTCGGTTTGTTCGGCACAAATGGCTAGTCAACAGGAGTTGTTGAGAGAGTTTCGTGATTTGCATCTCGAGGTAGAGTTTGCTTTAGGGAATATGAGGTTGGGTATGATTACCATCTCAAGCGGATTATTGGAGGACATTGCAAATTGTCAAGATGACAAGTTTCTCATGGAGAAAAGGGCGTTGATTGTTCGAGGAACCAACCGAGATTTCAAGGTGGGACCGGACAACATTTTGAGATGTAATGGTAGGGTGTGTGTGCCCGATGCGATGGACTTGAGAAACACCATTCTAAGGGAGGCACACAAGAGTAAGCTTAGTATGCATCCCGGGGCAACAAAGATGTATCAGGACCTGAGGCAAGATTTCTGGTGGCCGGGTATGAAGAGGGATGTGGCCGAGTTTGTGGCGTCGTGTCTGACTTGTCAGAAGGCGAAGATTGAACATCAGAGACCAGCAGGGATGCTGCAGTCATTAGATATCCCCGAGTGGAAGTGGGATAGCATTTCTATGGATTTCATCACTGGTTTACCCAAGACCAGGAGGAAGCATGATTCCATTTGGGTGATAGTGGATCGTTTGACGAAGTCCGCTCATTTTCTACCGGTAAGGATTACGGATACGGCGGCAAAGTTGACCGATGTGTATATTGCTGAGATTGTGAGGTTACATGGGATTCCGTCAAGTATAGTGTCGGATAGAGATCCAAAGTTCACTTCACATTTTTGGAAGACTTTGCACGAGGCGTTGGGGACGAAACTGAGGTTGAGTTCTGCCTATCATCCCCAGACCGATGGGCAAACTGAGAGAACAAATCAGTCTTTAGAGGATTTGTTGAGAGCATGTGTGTTGGATGATCGTGGGAGTTGGGACGACGTGTTGCCGTTGATAGAGTTCACGTACAACAATAGTTACCATTCGACTATCGGAATGGCACCATATGAGGCTTTGTATGGGAGGAGGTGTCAGACTCCTTTGTGTTGGTACCAAGATGGGGAAGGTTTGATAGTAGGACCGGAAATGGTACAACAGACGACGGACAAGGTCCGAAGGATAAGGGCAACGATGAAGGTTGCTCAAGATCGACAAAAGAGTTATGCGGATAGGCGTCGGAGGCCTTTAGAGTTTGAGGAGGGAGATCACGTATTCCTCCGTGTTACTCCAACAACGGGTGTTGGAAGGGCTTTGAAAGCAAAGAAGTTGACTCCGAAGTTTATAGGGCCTTATCAGATTACGGAGCGGATTGGGAAGGTAGCTTACCGGATCGCGTTGCCACCGGTACTATCTTTGATTCATGACGTGTTCCATGTGTCGCAATTGCGGAAGTATACGCCGGATCCATCACATGTGATCACACCAGATGACATCCAGTTGAGGGATAACTTGTCATTTGAGGTTCCGCCGATCAAGATTGCGGATAGGAAGATGAAACGTCTGAGGACAAAAGAGATACCTTTGGTGAAGGTAATATGGAACGAAGCTACAGGAGATACCACCTGGGAGCTCGAGAGTAAGATGAAGGAATTATACCCCGGTTTGTTCGACGATGTTTAAGTTTCGAGGACGAAACTTCTTTTAGGGGGGTAGTATTGTAAGACCCAAGATTTCTTTGTATAGTTGGTTTAAGGAATATTAGGGTTTCGATGTGTTCGTGTGACGAAACATCGTGTAATTATTAAGTTTTGCTGTAATCGAGTCTGTTTTGTGCTCGTGCACTGTAACTGTACAGACTTTTATCTTGTGATCCTGTTGCTTGTATAAGAAGTTATTTGTGGTTTCAGAATAATAAGTTTTGGATTATTCGTGTTTTTGGAAAAACGAGTAGGATTTTACCCGTCGTTGTAAAATCTTATTGCGTCTGTTTTGAGTGAGGTTTCGGATGGAAGTTTTATATATCTGCGCGAGTTAGGATATATTCTGAGATTAATTTTCTGAAGTATGGAAGAAAATTACAGTCGCGGAAAAAGATTCGGCGATAAGTTTTGGAATGGAAAAACGTTAGACGTTCTTTCCGTAGGTTTTATGTTTTTGTGTTTTACGTTCGTCGCGTCGCGCGAGAACTGAACGTGTGAGTGTTTCTATGAGGTTTTGAGTTTTGCCTCAAGTGGATTGGTTTTGGTTTGATCCAATGGCTATGGTTTGGTCTTGGCATTGTGTTTTTGATCCAATGGCCATGAGCTAGCAAGAGCTTTAGCATAGTAAGGAGGTTTGCTCATTTGTGGACTTAGAAAAACATCACCAAACATCTCATTCTTTCTCTCTTTCACGTAGACTCCATTTCTAACTTCCAACCTTCACAAATTTTCCATTCTTCACCATTTCACTCCATTTCAAGCTTTGGAGCTTTGAAGAAAGTTGTAGAGAATCACTTTCTAAAGGTAACCCTCTCTTCTCATCTCCTAGGTTGGTAGATTTTTAGAGTTGTGAGGTTTTTGGGTTTATGTTCTTAAGAGGGTTTGGTGAGAAATGTTGTTCTTGCTAGTTTTTGTTTCATGAATGTTGTTCATGAGGTCTAGAGAATCATGTGTAGGCTTTGTTATGTTTGTTTTCCATGAGTTGGTGAAAATCTCATGAGAAAAGTTAGGGTTTTGGTTTGATTATGTATTGATCAATTACATGAGGTTATGTTGTAAGGTTTTGAAAAGAAAAGTTGTCTTTGAACCTTTGGGCGAAAGGGAAATGCGTTGTATGGTTTTGTTTTAGAAAATCCGATGAAAAATATTTTGAGGTTTATGAAAATATTTCCTAAGTGTTTTGGGTAGTGTTTTGGGGTCAAAATGGTTTAAAACTATTGTGACATGTGGTGTCGCTATTTACCTTGAAAACATGTTTGAAAATGATTACCGGACGGTTAAGGCCCGTAATAAAACTTGTGCTTAGGTTTGGTTTTGATTTTGTAAATGAAAATCAAATAACTTGCACTCGAAGCAACCAACAAGCTTTCGGAAATGTGTTGCTTGCTTATGAAAATGGTTTGCTTTTATGCTTTGAAAAAGTGTTGGGAACTAATAGAATCAAACTAGGTTTGGGGTGGAAAAAGGTGGTGTGAGTTGCTGTCTTGTGCTGTCATGACAGGTGCAACTCGCCAGGCGAGTGGTTACTCGCCAGGGCGAGTGTCACAGGTCTTGACAACTCGCCAGGGCGAGCTCCAGGGCGAGTAAGACCAGAACTCTCTGCCTTCACTCGCCACCAACTCGCCAGGGCGAGCTCTGGGAGTTGAGATTTTGGATTTTGATTTCTAAACTTGGTTTTTAACATTCTAATCCCTTTTTACTAATTTATGGAAGTGGTGGGGATTGGAAACGAGTTTTTCGGGTACTCGGAAAGTACGTAACTTATAACGCAAGAAAATAGACATTTTGCAATTCAAATTATTTAAGACGTTTGGCAATTGTTTTGGGTCCTAAAAATAGTACAAATAACTTATAGGGGTTGATCAATACGATAGATTTTGGTTCGATGTCCGAAAGAGTGGTTTTTCCTTAGGAACCATTAGGTTTTTGGGGTTTTGGTGTAGTTTCAATACGATTGGTTAGAGAACAATGTATTGATTGTTACGCTGCTTGTTTTAGGGAGCGCGTTGTGTTGTTTGAGCGTGTGTTGTTGACGGAAGCTTGCCGAGGTAAGGGCTCCACTTTATTTCCGTCTTTTC
Source organism: Trifolium repens (assembly GCA_030408175.1). Classification (NCBI taxonomy): domain Eukaryota; kingdom Viridiplantae; phylum Streptophyta; class Magnoliopsida; order Fabales; family Fabaceae; genus Trifolium; species Trifolium repens. The sequence goes on along the minus strand of CP125846.1, from coordinate 11,874,107 downwards.
AAACGGTTTTGGTAAACATGCTTTGTTTTGCTGTGTATGCAATTGTGGTGTGCTTGGCATGTTGTTGTGATGTATTCTCGATATGAGATCGTGGTAAATACATGATTCGTTGTCTTACATATGATTGGAGATGTATGTATGAACATGTGATTAAATACATATGATTAGATATATATGTATGTATTGTTGTGTTGTGGTTACATATGCTTGAGAGGTATGTATGTGTGGCATTAGCATATGTAGAGAATCGTATGCTCATGCATTCATTGTGCGTAGTTGCGTGAGTGGACTACGGGGTGTTGGTTGCGTGAGTGGACCCACCCAAAATCCTACGGGATCTTTTTGAGTACAATAAGTGGTTGCGTGAGTGGACCACGGGGTGTGATTGCGTGAGTGGATCCACCTTAACCCTTTGCGGTTTTATTGGTTATGATTAGTAATTCCGGAATTCATTTGCATGTGGTAGCTCTGGTAGTACCACACCCATTGTAGAAGTCTGCATTAGGCTTGTTGTGCATTATATATATAAGCCCGTTGGTGGGGATTGTTGAATGTTTTAAGAGCTTTCTCTTGTGTTTTGTGAAATTTTGTTAAGTGTACAATCTTTCGCACCGGTTATATATATATACTTCTATTTTGTGGTGACCCTTTCTTTCATTTGCGGGCTCATCCCACCCCAGATGACGATGTAGGTCGAGTGGATGGTGTTGGCAGCTCTAGGCCTTAGTGAGCTCGTGTTGGTGCTGAAGTGGTAGTTTTAGTTAGACTATGCGCCGGTGTGTTTTGTGCACCGTGCTTTTTGATTAGCATAGGACATTCTAACTTCTTTTGGTTAGTTAGTGCTTGTAAGCACATAGACTTATGGATTGTAATTATTCAGGTTTACACTTAGCATTTCCGAATACGATATATATATGGTGTGATATATATATGGTTCGTTTGTAATATTTAATGTCGGCTCAATTAAAAATGTTTTGCGCACTCTGAGTGTTAGTTGAAAAAGAAAAAAAAAAAAAAAAAAAATAATGCCCCTTTTTAGTCTTTGAAAATCGGGGTGTTACAATTAGCATGTTTGGCTCTTCCAAGCTGACTGCTTCTATCACCATGCTTGTGTTTGAGGTTCCGTTGCTTTTCGTATATCAAGATTCGAAATAATAAAAAATTGTAAGAAACATGTTATATATAAAGGAAAAATACGAGTACAAGATATGAGGGATCAAACTAGCCATCTTGAAACAAAAGAAAATGTAGGTATTTTGAAACGATGGCTAAAAAATCATCCTAGATATGAGACTGGTGAGTGAACCAATCGCCATCACAAAAATGTCCATGTACCGTCAACACAATGGGCAGTAAGCCATATTTGACATTTTCGAGCCAATCAATTCGAAATCATCGACCAATGCTTATACACAACACATTCGTATTGTTGTCCTCACTTATAATTATTGTATCTACAGAAGAATAAATGATTATCTCTTCTCTAAATCTTCAACAAGATCATCAGCATAAACTAAATTGTGGTGTGGCTCCTAAGTGTTATCTGTGTCATCTCATGCAAACCTTGAGCGATAAATAAACAAAGAAACAAAGTATTACTAAATATTTAATAATATTTAATTTCTTTTTCTTTTATTTATTTCTAAGGTTCGAATGGGATGAGACAAAAAAACACTTGGAAGCCTCAACAAAATTTATTTTATGCTGCTGATCTTGTTGAAGATTTTGAGAAGAGGTTATCTTTTATTTTTATTTCAATATTTACATTTTTCTTTAGACATGGTAATTATGAGTGAGGTGGATTGATATATTTTCACTATGTATTTTTATTGCGTTTGCTATAAATATGAATGTGATGTGTATAAGCATAGGTCGACGATTGCGATTGTCAAAAACTCGATGGATTTGATGATAGAATCTATAGAAAAACGTAAACATTTTTAAAGAATAATAAGAGATTACCGCTTCTCAAACCCAAGCATGATATCCTCTTTTGGTGCTTTTGCAATCCTATCACCATTAATTAGCATGTTTGGCTCTTCCAAGCTGACTGCTTCCATCACGATGCTTGTGTTTGAGCTTCTGTTGCTTTTCTGATATCAAGATTCGAAACAATAAAAAAATTGTAAGAAACAAGTTATATAAAGTTAAAATACGAGTACAAGATATGGGGGATGAAACTAGCCCTCTTGAAACTAAAAAAAATGTAGGTATTCTGAAGCGATTGCTAAAAAATCATCCTAGATATGAGACTGGTGAGTGAACTAGTCAACATCACAGAAATGTCCATGTACCATCATCACCCGTATCAAAGGGCAGTAAGCCATATTTGACTTTTTCGAGCCAATCAATTTGAAATCATCGACCTATGCTTATACACAACACACTCATATTGTTGTCCTCACTTATAATTATTGTATCTACAGAAGAATAAATGATTACCTCTTCTATAAATCTTCAACAAGATCAGCAGCATAAACTAAATTGTGGTGTGGCTCCTATGTGTTATCTGTGTCATCCCATGTAAACCTTGAGCGATAAATAAACAAAGAAACAAAATATTACTAAATATTTAACAATATTTAATTTCTTTTTCTTTTATTTATTGCTAAGGTTCCGATGGGATGAGACAGAAAACACTTGGGAGCCTCAACAAATTTATTTTATGCTGCTGATCTTGTTGAAGATTTTGAGAAGAGGTTATCTTTTATTCTTATTTACAATATTTACATTTTTCTTTATACATGGTAATTATGAGTGAGGACGAATGATATATTTTCACTATGTATTTGTGTTGCGTTTGCTATAAATATGAATGTGATGTGTATAAGCATAGGTCGACGACTGCGATTGTCAAAAACTCGATGGATTTGATGATAGAATCTATAAAAAAACGTAAACATTTGTAAAGAATAATAAGAGATTACCTCTTCTCAAATCCTAGCATGATATGCTCTTTTGGAGCTTTTGCAGTCCTATCAGCATTAATTAGCATGTTTGGCTCTTCCAAGCTTACTGCTTCCATCACTATGCTTGTGTTTGAGCTTCTGTTGCTTTTCGTATATCAAGATTCGAAATAATAAAAAATTGTAAGAAACATGTTATATATAAAGGAAAAATACGAGTACAAGATATGGGGGATCAAACTAGCCATCTTGAAACAAAAGAAAATGTAGGTATTTTGAAACGATTGCTAAAAAATCATCCTAGATATGAGACTGGTGAGTGAACCAATCGCCATCACAAAAATGTCCATGTACCGTCAACACAATGGGCAGTAAGCCATATTTGACATTTTCGAGCCAATCAATTCGAAATCATCGACCAATGCTTATACACAACACATCCGTATTGTTGTCCTCACTTATAATTATTGTATCTACAGAAGAATAAATGATTATCTCTTCTCTAAATCTTCAACAAGATCATCAGCATAAACTAAATTATGGTGTGGCTCCTAAGTGTTATCTGTGTCATCCCATGTAAACCTTGAGCGATAAATAAACAAAGAAATAAAATGTTACTAAATATTTAATAATATTTAATTTCTTTTTCTTTTATTTATTGCTAAGGTTCAGATGGGATGAGACAGAAAACACTTGGGAGCCTCAACAAAATTTATTTTATGCTGCTGATCTTGTTGAAGATTTTGAGAAGAGGTTATCTTTTATTCCTATTTACAATATTTACATTTTTCTTTGGACATGGTAATTATGAGTGAGGACGAATGATATATTTTCACTATATTTTCACTATGTATTTGTGTTGCGTTTGCTATAAATATGAATGTGATGTGTATAAGCATAGGTCGACGACTGCGATTGTCAAAAACTCGATGGATTTGATGATAGAATCTATGGAAAAACGTAAAGATTTGTAAAGAATAATAAGAGATTACCTCTTCTCAAATCCTAGCATGATATCCTCTTTTGGTGCTTTTGCAATCCTATCACCATTAATTAGCATGTTTGGCTCTTCCAAGCTGACTGCTTCCATCACCATGCTTGTGTTTGAGCTTCTGTTGCTTTTCTGATATCAAGATTCGAAACAATAAAAAAAATTGTAAGAAACATGTTATATAAAGTTAAAATACGAGTACAAGATATGGGGGATGAAACTAGCCCTCTTGAAACTAAAAAAAATGTAGGTATTCTGAAGCGATTGCAAAAAAATCATCCTAGATATGAGACTGGTGAGTGAACTAATCAACATCACAGAAATGTCCATGTACCATCATCACCCGCATCAAAGGGCAGTAAGCCATATTTGACTTTTTCGAGCCAATCAATTTGAAATCATCGACCTATGCTTATACACAACACACTCATATTGTTGTCCTCACTTATAATTATTGTATCTACAGAAGAATAAATGATTACCTCTTCTCTAAATCTTCAACAAGATCAGCAGCATAAACTAAATTGTGGTGTGGCTCCTAAGTATTATCTGTGTCATCCCATGTAAACCTTGAGCGATAAATAAACAAAGAAACAAAATATTACTAAATATTTAACAATATTTAATATCTTTTTCTTTTATTTATTGCTAAGGTTCGGATGGGATGAGACAGAAAACACTTGGGGGCCTCAACAAATTTATTTTATGCTGCTGATCTTGTTGAAGATTTTGAGAAGAGGTTATCTTTTATTCTTATTTACAATATTTACATTTTTCTTTATACATGGTAATTATGAGTGAGGACGAATGATATATTTTCACTATGTATTTGTGTTGCGTTTGCTATAAATATGAATGTGATGTGTATAAGCATAGGTCGACGACTGCGATTGTCAAAAACTCGATGGATTTGATGATAGAATCTATAAAAAAACGTAAACATTTGTAAAGAATAATAAGAGATTACCTCTTCTCAAATCCTAGCATGATATCCTCTTTTGGAGCTTTTGCAGTCCTATCAGCATTAATTAGCATGTTTGGCTCTTCCAAGCTGACTGCTTCTATCACCATGCTTGTGTTTGAGCTTCTGTTGCTTTTCGTATATCAAGATTCGAAATAATAAAAAATTGTAAGAAACATGTTATATATAAAGGAAAAATACGAGTACAAGATATGGGGGATCAAACTAGCCCTCTTGAAACAACAGAAAATGTAGGCCATGGTATTTTGAAACGATTTCTAAAAAATCAACTTAGATATGAGACTGGTGAGTGAACCAATCAACATCACAGAAATGTCCATGTACCATCATCACCCGCATCAAAGGGCAGTAAGCCATATTTGACTTTTTCGAGCCAATCAATTTGAAATCATCGACCTATGCTTATACACAACACACTTATATTGTTGTCCTCACTTATAATTATTGTATCTACAGAAGAATAAATGATTACCTCTTCTCAAAATCTTCAACAAGATCAGCAGCATAAACTAAATTGTGGTGTGGCTCCTAAGTGTTATCTGTGTCATCCCATGTAAACCTTGAGCTATAAATAAACAAAGAAATAAAATGTTACTTAATATTTAATAATATTTAATTTCTTTTTCTGTTATTTATTGCTAAGGTTCGGATGGGATGAGACAGAAAACACTTGGGAGCCTCAACAAAATTTATTTTATGCTGCTGATCTTGTTGAAGATTTTGAGAAGAGGTTATCTTTTATTCTTTTTTACAATATTTACATTTTTCTTTAGAAATGGTAATTATGAGTGTGGACGAATGATATATTTTCACTATGTATTTGTGTTGCGTTTGCTATAAATATGAATGTGATGTGTATAAGCATAGGTCGACGACTGTGATTGTCAAAAACTCGATGGATTTGATGATAGAATCTATAGAAAAACGTAAACATTTGTAAAGAATAATAAGATATTACCGCTTCTCAAATCCAAGCATGATATCCTCTTTTGGAGCTTTTGCAATCCTATCACCATTAATTAGCATGTGTGGCTCTTCCAAGCTGACTGCTTCCATCACCATGATTGTGATAGAGCTTCGTTGCTTTTCTGATATCAAGATTCGAAACAATAAAAAAATTGTAAGAAACATGTTATATATAAAGGTCAAATACGAGTACAAGATATGAGGGATGAAAGTAGCCCTCTTGAAACTAAAAAAAATGTAGGTATTCTGAAACGATTGCTAAAAAATCATCCTAGATATGAGACTGGTGAGTGAACCAATCGCCATCACAAAAATGTCCATGTACCGTCAACACAAAGGGCAGTAAGCCATATTTGACATTTTCGAGCCAATCAATTCGAAATCATCGACCAATGCTTATACACAACACATTCGTATTGTTGTCCTCACTTATAATTATTGTATCTACAGAAGAATAAATGATTATCTCTTCTCTAAATCTTCAACAAGATCATCAGCATAAACTAAATTGTGGTGTGGTTCCTAAGTGTTATCTCTGTCATCCCATGTAAACCTTGAGCGATAAATAAACAAAGAAATAAAATGTTACTAAATATTTAATAATATTTAATTTCTTTTTCTTTTATTTATTGCTAAGGTTCGGATGGGATGAGACAGAAAACACTTGGGAGCATCAACAAAATTTATTTTATGCGGCTGATCTTGTTGAAGATTTTGAGAAGAGGTTATCTTTTATTCCTATTTACAATATTTGCATTTTTCTTTGGACATGGTAATTATGAGTGAGGACGAATTATATATTTTCACTATGTATTTGTGTTGTGTTTGCTATAAATATGAATGTGATGTGTATAAGCATAGGTTTGCGACTGCGATTGTCAAAAACTCGATGGATTTGATGATAGAATCTATGGAAAAACGTAAAGATTTGTAAAGAATAATAAGAGATTACCTCTTCTCAAATCCTAGCACGATATCCTCTTTTGGTGCTTTTGCAATCCTATCACCATTAATTAGCATGTTTGGCTCTTCCAAGCTGACTGCTTCCATCACCATGCTTGTGTTTGAGCTTCTGTTGCTTTTCTGATATCAAGATTCGAAACAATAAAAAAATTGTAAGAAACATGTTATATAAAGTTAAAATACGAGTACAAGATATGGGGTATGAAACTAGCCCTCTTGAAACTAAAAAAAATGTAGGTATTCTGAAGCGATTGCTAAAAAATCATCCTAGATATGAGACTGGTGAGTGAACTAATCAACATCACAGAAATGTCCATGTACCATCATCACCCGCATCAAAGGGCAGTAAGCCATATTTGACTTTTTCGAGCCAATCAATTTGAAATCATCGACCTATGCTTATACACAACATACTCATATTGTTGTCCTCACTTATAATTATTGTATCTACAGAAGAATAAATGATTACCACTTCTCTAAATCTTCAACAAGATCAGCAGCATAAACTAAATTGTGGTGTGGCTCCTAAGTGTTATCTGTGTCATCCCATGTAAACCTTGAGCGATAAATAAACAAAGAAACAAAATATTACTAAATATTTAACAATATTTATTTTCTTTTTCTTTTATTTATTGCTAAGGTTCGGATGGGATGAGACAGAAAACACTTGGGAGCCTCAACAAATTTATTTTATGCTGCTGATCTTGTTGAAGATTTTGAGAAGAGGTTATCTTTTATTCTTATTTACAATATTTACATTTTTCTTTATACATGGTAATTATGAGTGAGGACGAATGATATATTTTCAATATGTATTTGTGTTGCGTTTGCTATAAATATGAATGTGATGTGTATAAGCATAGGTCGACGACTGCGATTGTCAAAAACTCGATGGATTTGATGATAGAATCTATAAAAAAACGTAAACATTTGTAAAGAATAATAAGAGATTACCTCTTCTCAAATCCTAGCATGATATCCTCTTTTGGAGCTTTTGCAGTCCTATCAGCATTAATTAGCATGTTTGGCTCTTCCAAGCTGACTGCTTCTATCACCATGCTTGTGTTTGAGCTTCTGTTGCTTTTCGTATATCAAGATTCGAAATAATAAAAAATTGTAAGAAACATGTTATATATAAAGGAAAAATACGAGTACAAGATATGGGGGATCAAACTAGCCCTCTTGAAACAAAAGAAAATGTAGGCCATGGTATTTTGAAACGATTGCTAAAAAATCAACTTAGATATGAGACTGGTGAGTGAACCAATCAACATCACAGAAATGTCCATGTACCATCATCACCCGCATCAAAGGGCAGTAAGCCATATTTGACTTTTTCGAGCCAATCAATTTGAAATCATCGACCTATGCTTATACAAAACACACTTATATTGTTGTCCTCACTTATAATTATTGTATCTACAGAAGAATAAATGATTATCTCTTCTCAAAATCTTCAACAAGATCAGCAGCATAAACTAAATTGTGGTGTGGCTCCTAAGTGTTATCTGTGTCATCCCATGTAAACCTTGAGCGATAAATAAACAAAGAAATAAAATGTTACTTAATATTTAATAATATTTAATTTCTTTTTCTGTTATTTATTGCTAAGGTTCGGATGGGATGAGACAGAAAACACTTGGGAGCCTCAATAAAATTTATTTTATGCTGCTGATCTTGTTGAAGATTTTGAGAAGAGGTTATCTTTTATTCTTTTTTACAATATTTACATTTTTCTTTAGAAATGGTAATTATGAGTGTGGACGAATGATATATTTTTACAATGTATTTGTGTTGCGTTTGCTATAAATATGAATGTGATGTGTATAAGCATAGGTCGACGACTGTGATTGTCAAAAACTCGATGGATTTGATGATAGAATCTATAGAAAAACGTAAACATTTGTAAAGAATAATAAGATATTACCGCTTCTCAAATCCAAGCATGATATCCTCTTTTGGAGCTTTTGCAATCCTATCACCATTAATTAGCATGTGTGGCTCTTCCAAGCTGACTGCTCCATCACCATGATTGTGATAGAGCTTCTGTTGCTTTTCTGATATCAAGATTCGAAACAATAAAAAAAATGTAAGAAACATGTTATATATAAAGGTCAAATACGAGTACAAGATATGAGGGATGAAACTTGCCCTCTTGAAACTAAAAAAAAATGTAGGTATTCTGAAACGATTGCTAAAAATTCATCCTAGATATGAGACTGGTGAGTGAACCAATCGCCATCACAAAAATGTCCATGTACCGTCAACACAAAGGGCAGTAAGCCATATTTGACATTTTCGAGCCAATCAATTCGAAATCATCGACCAATGCTTATACACAACACATTCGTATTGTTGTCCTCACTTATAATTATTGTATCTACAGAAGAATAAATGATTATCTCTTCTCTAAATCTTCAACAAGATCATCAGCATAAACTAAATTGTGGTGTGGTTCCTAAGTGTTATCTGTGTCATCCCATGTAAACCTTGAGCGATAAATAAACAAAGAAATAAAATGTTACTAAATATTTAATAATATTTAATTTCTTTTTCTTTTATTTATTGCTAAGGTTCGGATGGGATGAGACAGAAAACACTTGGGAGCATCAACAAAATTTATTTTATGCTTCTGATCTTGTTGAAGATTTTGAGAAGAGGTTATCTTTTATTCCTATTTACAATATTTACATTTTTCTTTGGACATGGTAATTATGAGTGAGGACGAATTATATATTTTCACTATATTTTCACTATGTATTTGTGTTGTGTTTGCTATAAATATAAATGTGATGTGTATAAGCATAGGTCGACGACTGCGATTGTCAAAAACTCGATGGATTTGATGATAGAATCTATGGAAAAACGTAAAGATTTGTAAAGAATAATAAGAGATTACGTCTTCTCATACCTTGCATGATATCCTCTTTTGGAGCTTTTGCATTCCTATCACCATTAATTAGCATGTTTGGCTCTTCCAAGCTGACTGCTTCCATCACCATGCTTGTGTTTGAGCTTCTGTTGCTTTTCGTATATCAAGATTCAAAATAATAAAAAGTTGTAAGAACCATGGTATATATAAAGTAAAAATACGAGTACAAGATATGGGGGATGAAACTAGCCCTCTTGAAATAAAAGAAAATGTATGTATTTTGAAACGATTGCTAAAAAATAATTCTGGATATGAGACTGGTGAGTGAACAATCGTCATCACAGAAATGTCCATGTACCAATTAACAACACCCTCATCAAAGGGCAGTAAGTCATATTTGATATTTTCGAGCCAATCAATTCGAAATCATCTACCTATGCTTATACACAACACATTCATATTGTTGTCCTCACTTATAATTATTGTATCTACAGAAGAATAAATGATTACCTCTTCCCTAAATCTTCAACAAGATCAGCAACATAAACTAAATTGTGGTAAGGCTCCTAAGTGTTATCTGTGTCATCTCAAGCAAACCTTGAGCGATAAATAAACAAAGAAACAAAATATTACTAAATATTTAATAATATTTAATTTCTTTTTCCTTTATTTATTGCTAAGGTTCGGATGGGATGAGACAGAAAACACTTGGGAGCCTCAACAAAATTTATTTTATGATGGTCGTCTTGCTGAAGATTTTGAGAAGAGGTTATCTTTTATTCTTATTTACATAACTTACATTTTTCTTTATACATGGTAATTATGAGTGAGGACGAATGATATATTTTCAATATGTATTTGTGTTGCGTTAGCTATAAATATGAATGTGATGTGTATAAGCATAGGTCGACGACTGCGATTGTCAAAAACTCGATGGATTTGATGATAGAATCTATAAAAAACGTAAACATTTGTAAAGAATAATAAGAGATTACCTCTTCTCAAATCCTAGCATGATATCCTCTTTTGGAGCTTTTGCAGTCCTATCAGCATTAATTAGCATGTTTGGCTCTTCCAAGCTGACTGCTTCCATCACTATGCTTGTGTTTGAGCTTCTGTTGCTTTTCGTATATCAAGATTCGAAATAATAAAAAATTGTAAGAAAGATGTTATATATAAAGGAAAAATACGAGTACAAGATATGGGGGATTAAACTAGCCCTCTTGAAACAAAAGAAAATGTAGGTATTTTGAAACGATTGCTAAAAAATAATTCTGGATATGAAACTGGTGAGTGAACAATCGTCATCACAGAAATGTCCATGTACCAACAACACCCTCATCAAAGTGCAGTAAGCCATATTTGACTTTTTCGAGCCAATCAATTCGAAATCATCGACCTATGCTTATACACAACACATTCATATTGTTGTCCTCACTTATAATTATTGTATCTACAGAAGAATGAATGATTACCTCTTCCCTAAATCTTCAACAAGATCAGCAACATAAACTAAATTGTGGTGAGGCTCCTAAGTGTTATCTGTGTCATCTCATGCAAACCTTGAGCGATAAATAAACAAAGAAACAAAATATTACTAAATATTTAATAATATTTAATTTCTTTTTCCTTTATTTATTGCTAAGGTTCGGATGGGATGAGACAGAAAACACTTGGGAGCCTCAACAAAATTTATTTTATGATGCTCGTCTTGTTGAAGATTTTGAGAAGAGGTTATCTTTTATTCTTATTTACAAAACTTACATTTTTCTTTATACATGGTAATTATGAGTGAGGACGAATGATATATTTTCACTATGTATTTGTGTTGCGTTTGCTATAAATATGAATGTGATGTGTATAATCATAGGTCGACGACTGCGATTGTCAAAAACTCGATGGATTTGATGATAGAATCTATGGAAAAACGTAAAGATTTGTAAAGAATAATAAGAGATTACGTCTTCTCATACCTTGCATGATATCCTCTTTTGGAGCTTTTGCATTCCTATCACCATTAATTAGCATGTTTGGCTCTTCCAAGCTGACTGCTTCCATCACCATGCTTGTGTTTGAGCTTCTGTTGCTTTTCGTATATCAAGATTCAAAATAATAAAAAGTTGTAAGAACCATGGTATATATAAAGTAAAAATACGAGTACAAGATATGGGGGATGAAACTAGCCCTCTTGAAATAAAAGAAAATGTAGGTATTTTGAAACGATTGCTAAAAAATAATTCTGGATATGAGACTGGTGAGTGAACAATCGTCATCACAGAAATGTCCAAGTACCAATTAACAACACCCTCATCAAAGGGCAGTAAGTCATATTTGATATTTTCGAGCCAATCAATTCGAAATCATCTACCTATGCTTATACACAACACATTCATATTGTTGTCCTCACTTATAATTATTGTATCTACAGAAGAATAAATGATTACCTCTTCCCTAAATCTTCAACAAGATCAGCAACATAAACTAAATTGTGGTAAGGCTCCTAAGTGTTATCTGTGTCATCTCAAGCAAACCTTGAGCGATAAATAAACAAAGAAACAAAATATTACTAAATATTTAATAATATTTAATTTCTTTTTCCTTTATTTATTGCTAAGGTTCGGATGGGATGAGACAGAAAACACTTGGGAGCCTCAACAAAATTTATTTTATGATGGTCGTCTTGCTGAAGATTTTGAGAAGAGGTTATCTTTTATTCTTATTTACATAACTTACATTTTTCTTTATACATGGTAATTATGAGTGAGGACGAATGATATATTTTCACTATGTATTTGTGTTGCGTTAGCTATAAATATGAATGTGATGTGTATAAGCATAGGTCGACGACTGCGATTGTCAAAAACTCGATGGATTTGATGATAGAATCTATAAAAAAACGTAAACATTTGTAAAGAATAATAAGAGATTACCTCTTCTCAAATCCTAGCATGATATCCTCTTTTGGAGCTTTTGCAGTCCTATCAGCATTAATTAGCATGTTTGGCTCTTCCAAGCTGACTGCTTCCATCACTATGCTTGTGTTTGAGCTTCTGTTGCTTTTCGTATATCAAGATTCGAAATAATAAAAAATTGTAAGAAAGATGTTATATATAAAGGAAAAATACGAGTACAAGATATGGGGGATGAAACTAGCCCTCTTGAAACAAAAGAAAATGTAGGTATTTTGAAACGATTGCTAAAAAATAATTCTGGATATGAAACTGGTGAGTGAACAATCGTCATCACAGAAATGTCCATGTACCAACAACACCCTCATCAAAGTGCAGTAAGCCATATTTGACTTTTTCGAGCCAATCAATTCGAAATCATCGACCTATGCTTATACACAACACATTCATATTGTTGTCCTCACTTATAATTATTGTATCTACAGAAGAATGAATGATTACCTCTTCCCTAAATCTTCAACAAGATCAGCAACATAAACTAAATTGTGGTGAGGCTCCTAAGTGTTATCTGTGTCATCTCATGCAAACCTTGAGCGATAAATAAACAAAGAAACAAAATATTACTAAATATTTAATAATATTTAATTTCTTTTTCCTTTATTTATTGCTAAGGTTCGGATGGGATGAGACAGAAAACACTTGGGAGCCTCAACAAAATTTATTTTATGATGCTCGTCTTGTTGAAGATTTTGAGAAGAGGTTATCTTTTATTCTTATTTACAAAACTTACATTTTTCTTTATACATGGTAATTATGAGTGAGGACGAATGATATATTTTCACTATGTATTTGTGTTGCGTTTGCTATAAATATGAATGTGATGTGTATAATCATAGGTCGACGACTGCGATTGTCAAAAACTCGATGGATTTGATGATAGAATCTATGGAAAAACGTAAAGATTTGTAAAGAATAATATGAGATTACGTCTTCTCATACCTTGCATGATATCCTCTTTTGGAGCTTTTGCATTCCTATCACCATTAATTAGCATGTTTGGCTCTTCCAAGCTGACTGCTTCCATCACCATGCTTGTGTTTGAGCTTCTGTTGCTTTTCGTATATCAAGATTCAAAATAATAAAAAGTTGTAAGAACCATGGTATATATAAAGTAAAAATACGAGTACAAGATATGGGGGATGAAACTAGCCCTCTTGAAATAAAAGAAAATGTATGTATTTTGAAACGATTGCTAAAAAATAATTCTGGATATGAGACTGGTGAGTGAACAATCGTCATCACAGAAATGTCCAAGTACCAATTAACAACACCCTCATCAAAGGGCAGTAAGTCATATTTGATATTTTCGAGCCAATCAATTCGAAATCATCTACCTATGCTTATACACAACACATTCATATTGTTGTCCTCACTTATAATTATTGTATCTACAGAAGAATAAATGATTACCTCTTCCCTAAATCTTCAACAAGATCAGCAACATAAACTAAATTGTGGTAAGGCTCCTAAGTGTTATCTGTGTCATCTCAAGCAAACCTTGAGCGATAAATAAACAAAGAAACAAAATATTACTAAATATTTAATAATATTTAATTTCTTTTTCCTTTATTTATTGCTAAGGTTCGGATGGGATGAGACAGAAAACACTTGGGAGCCTCAACAAAATTTATTTTATGATGGTCGTCTTGCTGAAGATTTTGAGAAGAGGTTATCTTTTATTCTTATTTACATAACTTACATTTTTCTTTATACATGGTAATTATGAGTGAGGACGAATGATATATTTTCACTATGTATTTGTGTTGCGTTAGCTATAAATATGAATGTGATGTGTATAAGCATAGGTCGACGACTGCGATTGTCAAAAACTCGATGGATTTGATGATAGAATCTATAAAAAAACGTAAACATTTGTAAAGAATAATAAGAGATTACCTCTTCTCAAATCCTAGCATGATATCCTCTTTTGGAGCTTTTGCAGTCCTATCAGCATTAATTAGCAAGTTTGGCTCTTCCAAGCTGACTGCTTCCATCACTATGCTTGTGTTTGAGCTTCTGTTGCTTTTCGTATATCAAGATTCGAAATAATAAAAAATTGTAAGAAAGATGTTATATATAAAGGAAAAATACGAGTACAAGATATGGGGGATGAAACTAGCCCTCTTGAAACAAAAGAAAATGTAGGTATTTTGAAACGATTGCTAAAAAATAATTCTGGATATGAAACTGGTGAGTGAACAATCGTCATCACAGAAATGTCCATGTACCAACAACACCCTCATCAAAGTGCAGTAAGCCATATTTGACTTTTTCGAGCCAATCAATTCGAAATCATCGACCTATGCTTATACACAACACATTCATATTGTTGTCCTCACTTATAATTATTGTATCTACAGAAGAATGAATGATTACCTCTTCCCTAAATCTTCAACAAGATCAGCAACATAAACTAAATTGTGGTGAGGCTCCTAAGTGTTATCTGTGTCATCTCATGCAAACCTTGAGCGATAAATAAACAAAGAAACAAAATATTACTAAATATTTAATAATATTTAATTTCTTTTTCCTTTATTTATTGCTAAGGTTCGGATGGGATGAGACAGAAAACACTTGGGAGCCTCAACAAAATTTATTTTATGATGCTCGTCTTGTTGAAGATTTTGAGAAGAGGTTATCTTTTATTCTTATTTACAAAACTTACATTTTTCTTTATACATGGTAATTATGAGTGAGGACGAATGATATATTTTCACTATGTATTTGTGTTGCGTTTGCTATAAATATGAATGTGATGTGTATAATCATAGGTCGACGACTACGATTGTCAAAAACTCGATGAATTTGATGATAGAATCTTTAGAAAAACGTAAACATTTGTAAAGAATAATAAGAGATTACCTCTTCTCAAATCCTAGCATGATATCCTCTTTTGGAGCTTTTGCAGTCCTATCACCATTAATTAGCATGTTTGGCTCTTCCAAGCTGACTGCTCCCATCACCATGCTTGTGTTTGAGCTTCTGTTGCTTTTCGTATATCAAGATTCGAAATAATAAAAAATTGTAAGAAACATGTTATATATAAAGGAAAAATACGAGTACAAGATATGGGGGATGAAACTAACCATCTTGAAACAAAATAAAATGTAGGTATTTTGAAACAATTGCTAAAAAATATTTCTGGATATGAGACTGGTGAGTGAACAATCGGCATCACAGAAATGTCCATGTACCAACAACACCCTCATCAAAGTGCAGTAAGCCATATTTGACTTTTTCGAGCCAATCAATTCGAAATCATCGACCAATGCTTATACACAACACATTCATATTGTTTTCCTCACTTATAATTATTGTATCTACAGACGAATAAATGATTACCTCTTCCCTAAATCTTCAACAAGATCAGCAACATAAACTAAATTGTGGTGAGGCTCCTAAGTGTTATCTGTGTCATCTCATGCAAACCTTGAGCGATAAATAAACAAAGAAACAAAATATTACTAAATATTTAATAATATTTAATTTCTTTTTCTTTTATTTATTGCTAAGGTTCGGATGGGATGAGACAGAAAACACTTGGGAGCCTCAACAAAATTTATTTTTTGTTGCTCGTCTTGTTGAAGATTTTGAGAAGAGGTTATCTTTTATTCTTATTTACGATATTTACAGTTTTCTTTATACATGGTAATTATGAGTGAGGACGAATGATATATTTTCACTATGTATTTGTGTTGCGTTTGCTATAAATATGAATGTGATGTGTATAAGCATAGGTCGACGACTGCGATTGTCAAAAACTCGATGGATTTGATGATAGAATCTATAAAAAAACGTAAACATTTGTAAAGAATAATAAGAGATTACCTCTTCTCAAATCCTAGCATGATATCCTCTTTTGGAGCTTTTGCAGTCCTATCAGCATTAATTAGCATGTTTGGCTCTTCCAAGCTGACTGCTTCTATCACCATGCTTGTGTTTGAGATTCTGTTGCTTTTCGTATATCAAGATTCGAAATAATAAAAAATTGTAAGAAACATGTTATATATAAAGGAAAAATACGAGTACAAGATATGGGGGATCAAACTAGCCCTCTTGAAACAAAAGAAAATGTAGGCCATGGTATTTTGAAACGATTGCTAAAAAATCAACTTAGATATGAGACTGGTGAGTGAACCAATCAACATCACAGAAATGTCCATGTACCATCATCACCCGCATCAAAGGGCAGTAAGCCATATTTGACTTTTTCGAGCCAATCAATTTGAAATCATCGACCTATGCTTATACACAACACACTTATATTGTTGTCCTCACTTATAATTATTGTATCTACAGAAGAATAAATGATTACCTCTTCTCAAAATCTTCAACAAGATCAGCAGCATAAACTAAATTGTGGTGTGGCTCCTAAGTGTTATCTGTGTCATCCCATGTAAACCTTGAGCGATAAATAAACAAAGAAATAAAATGTTACTTAATATTTAATAATATTTAATTTCTTTTTCTGTTATTTATTGCTAAGGTTCGGATGGGATGAGACAGAAAACACTTGGGAGCCTCAACAAAATTTATTTTATGCTGCTGATCTTGTTGAAGATTTTGAGAAGAGGTTATCTTTTATTCTTTTTTACAATATTTACATTTTTCTTTAGAAATGGTAATTATGAGTGTGGACGAATGATATATTTTTACAATGTATTTGTGTTGCGTTTGCTATAAATATGAATGTGATGTGTATAAGCATAGGTCGACGACTGTGATTGTCAAAAACTCAATGGATTTGATGATAGAATCTATAGAAAAACGTAAACATTTGTAAAGAATAATAAGATATTACCGCTTCTCAAATCCAAGCATGATATCCTCTTTTGGAGCTTTTGCAATCCTATCACAATTAATTAGCATGTGTGGCTCTTCCAAGCTGACTGCTCCATCACCATGATTGTGATAGAGCTTCTGTTGCTTTTCTGATATCAAGATTCGAAACAATAAAAAAATTGTAAGAAACATGTTATATATAAAGGTCAAATACGAGTACAAGATATGAGGGATGAAACTTGCCCTCTTGAAACTAAAAAAAAATGTAGGTATTCTGAAACGATTGCTAAAAATTCATCCTAGATATGAGACTGGTGAGTGAACCAATCGCCATCACAAAAATGTCCATGTACCGTCAACACAAAGGGCAGTAAGCCATATTTGACATTTTCCAGCCAATCAATTTGAAATCATCGACCAATGCTTATACACAACACATTCGTATTGTTGTCCTCACTTATAATTATTGTATCTACAGAAGAATGAATGATTACCTCTTCCCTAAATCTTCAACAAGATCAGCAACATAAACTAAATTGTGGTGAGGCTCCTAAGTGTTATCTGTGTCATCTCATGCAAACCTTGAGCGATAAATAAACAAAGAAACAAAATATTACTAAATATTTAATAATATTTAATTTCTTTTTCCTTTATTTATTGCTAAGGTTCGGATGGGATGAGACAGAAAACACTTGGGAGCCTCAACAAAATTTATTTTATGATGCTCGTCTTGTTGAAGATTTTGAGAAGAGGTTATCTTTTATTCTTATTTACAAAACTTACATTTTTCTTTATACATGGTAATTATGAGTGAGGACGAATGATATATTTTCACTATGTATTTGTGTTGCGTTTGCTATAAATATGAATGTGATGTGTATAATCATAGGTCGACGACTGCGATTGTCAAAAACTCGATGAATTTGATGATAGAATCTTTAGAAAAACGTAAACATTTGTAAAGAATAATAAGAGATTACCTCTTCTCAAATCCTAGCATGATATCCTCTTTTGGAGCTTTTGCAGTCCTATCACCATTAATTAGCATGTTTGGCTCTTCCAAGCTGACTGCTCCCATCACCATGCTTGTGTTTGAGCTTCTGTTGCTTTTCGTATATCAAGATTCGAAATAATAAAAAATTGTAAGAAACATGTTATATATAAAGGAAAAATACGAGTACAAGATATGGGGGATGAAACTAACCATCTTGAAACAAAATAAAATGTAGGTATTTTGAAACAATTGCTAAAAAATATTTCTGGATATGAGACTGGTGAGTGAACAATCGGCATCACAGAAATGTCCATGTACCAACAACACCCTCATCAAAGTGCAGTAAGCCATATTTGACTTTTTCGAGCCAATCAATTCGAAATCATCGACCAATGCTTATACACAACACATTCATATTGTTTTCCTCACTTATAATTATTGTATCTACAGACGAATAAATGATTACCTCTTCCCTAAATCTTCAACAAGATCAGCAACATAAACTAAATTGTGGTGAGGCTCCTAAGTGTTATCTGTGTCATCTCATGCAAACCTTGAGCGATAAATAAACAAAGAAACAAAATATTACTAAATATTTAATAATATTTAATTTCTTTTTCTTTTATTTATTGCTAAGGTTCGGATGGGATGAGACAGAAAACACTTGGGAGCCTCAACAAAATTTATTTTTTGTTGCTCGTCTTGTTGAAGATTTTGAGAAGAGGTTATCTTTTATTCTTATTTACGATATTTACAGTTTTCTTTGTACATGGTAATTATGATTGAGGACGAATGATATATTTTCACTATGTATTTGTGTTGCGTTTGCTATAAATATGAATGTGATGTGTATAAGCATAGGTCGACGACTGCGATTGTCAAAAACTCGATGGATTTGATGATAGAATCTATAAAAAAACGTAAACATTTGTAAAGAATAATAAGAGATTACCTCTTCTCAAATCCTAGCATGATATCCTCTTTTGGAGCTTTTGCAGTCCTATCAGCATTAATTAGCATGTTTGGCTCTTCCAAGCTGACTGCTTCTATCACCATGCTTGTGTTTGAGCTTCTGTTGCTTTTCGTATATCAAGATTCGAAATAATAAAAAATTGTAAGAAACATGTTATATATAAAGGAAAAATACGAGTACAAGATATGGGGGATCAAACTAGCCCTCTTGAAACAAAAGAAAATGTAGGCCATGGTATTTTGAAACGATTGCTAAAAAATCAACTTAGATATGAGACTGGTGAGTGAACCAATCAACATCACAGAAATGTCCATGTACCATCATCACCCGCATCAAAGGGCAGTAAGCCATATTTGACTTTTTCGAGCCAATCAATTTGAAATCATCGACCTATGCTTATACACAACACACTTATATTGTTGTCCTCACTTATAATTATTGTATCTACAGAAGAATAAATGATTACCTCTTCTCAAAATCTTCAACAAGATCAGCAGCATAAACTAAATTGTGGTGTGGCTCCTAAGTGTTATCTGTGTCATCCCATGTAAACCTTGAGCGATAAATAAACAAAGAAATAAAATGTTACTTAATATTTAATAATATTTAATTTCTTTTTCTGTTATTTATTGCTAAGGTTCGGATGGGATGAGACAGAAAACACTTGGGAGCCTCAACAAAATTTATTTTATGCTGCTGATCTTGTTGAAGATTTTGAGAAGAGGTTATCTTTTATTCTTTTTTACAATATTTACATTTTTCTTTAGAAATGGTAATTATGAGTGTGGACGAATGATATATTTTTACAATGTATTTGTGTTGCGTTTGCTATAAATATGAATGTGATGTGTATAAGCATAGGTCGACGACTGTGATTGTCAAAAACTCGATGGATTTGATGATAGAATCTATAGAAAAACGTAAACATTTGTAAAGAATAATAAGATATTACCGCTTCTCAAATCCAAGCATGATATCCTCTTTTGGAGCTTTTGCAATCCTATCACAATTAATTAGCATGTGTGGCTCTTCCAAGCTGACTGCTCCATCACCATGATTGTGATAGAGCTTCTGTTGCTTTTCTGATATCAAGATTCGAAACAATAAAAAAACTGTAAGAAACATGTTATATATAAAGGTCAAATACGAGTACAAGATATGAGGGATGAAACTTGCCCTCTTGAAACTAAAAAAAAATGTAGGTATTCTGAAACGATTGCTAAAAATTCATCCTAGATATGAGACTGGTGAGTGAACCAATCGCCATCACAAAAATGTCCATGTACCGTCAACACAAAGGGCAGTAAGCCATATTTGACATTTTCGAGCCAATCAATTCGAAATCATCGACCAATGCTTATACACAACACATTCGTATTGTTGTCCTCACTTATAATTATTGTATCTACAGAAGAATAAATGATTATCTCTTCTCTAAATCTTCAACAAGATCATCAGCATAAACTAAATTGTGGTGTGGTTCCTAAGTGTTATCTGTGTCATCCCATGTAAACCTTGAGCGATAAATAAACAAAGAAATAAAATGTTACTAAATATTTAATAATATTTAATTTCTTTTTCTTTTATTTATTGCTAAGGTTCGGATGGGATGAGACAGAAAACACTTGGGAGCATCAACAAAATTTATTTTATGCTGCTGATCTTGTTGAAGATTTTGAGAAGAGGTTATCTTTTATTCTTGTTTACAAAACTTACATTTTTCTTTATACATGGTAATTATGAGTGAGGACGAATGATATATTTTCACTATGTATTTGTGTTGCGTTAGCTATAAATATGAATGTGATGTGTATAAGCATAGGTCGACGACTGCGATTGTCAAAAACTCGATGGATTTGATGATAGAATCTATAAAAAAACGTAAACATTTGTAAAGAATAATAAGAGATTACCTCTTCTCAAATCCTAGCATGATATCCTCTTTTGGAGCTTTTGCAGTCCTATCAGCATTAATTAGCATGTTTGGCTCTTCCAAGCTGACTGCTTCCATCACTATGCTTGTGTTTGAGCTTCTGTTGCTTTTCGTATATCAAGATTCGAAATAATATAAAATTGTAAGAAAGATGTTATATATAAAGGAAAAATACGAGTACAAGATATGGGGGATGAAACTAGCCCTCTTGAAACAAAAGAAAATGTAGGTATTTTGAAACGATTGCTAAAAAATAATTCTGGATATGAAACTGGTGAGTGAACAATCGTCATCACAGAAATGTCCATGTACCAACAACACCCTCATCAAAGTGCAGTAAGCCATATTTGACTTTTTCGAGCCAATCAATTCGAAATCATCGACCTATGCTTATACACAACACATTCATATTGTTGTCCTCACTTATAATTATTGTATCTACAGAAGAATGAATGATTACCTCTTCCCTAAATCTTCAACAAGATCAGCAACATAAACTAAATTGTGGTGAGGCTCCTAAGTGTTATCTGTGTCATCTCATGCAAACCTTGAGCGATAAATAAACAAAGAAACAAAATATTACTAAATATTTAATAATATTTAATTTCTTTTTCCTTTATTTATTGCTAAGGTTCGGATGGGATGAGACAGAAAACACTTGGGAGCCTCAACAAAATTTATTTTATGATGCTCGTCTTGTTGAAGATTTTGAGAAGAGGTTATCTTTTATTCTTATTTACAAAACTTACATTTTTCTTTATACATGGTAATTATGAGTGAGGACGAATGATATATTTTCACTATGTATTTGTGTTGCGTTTGCTATAAATATGAATGTGATGTGTATAATCATAGGTCGACGACTGCGATTGTCAAAAACTCGATGCATTTGATGATAGAATCTTTAGAAAAACGTAAACATTTGTAAAGAATAATAAGAGATTACCTCTTCTCAAATCCTAGCATGATATCCTCTTTTGGAGCTTTTGCAGTCCTATCACCATTAATTAGCATGTTTGGCTCTTCCAAGCTGACTGCTCCCATCACCATGCTTGTGTTTGAGCTTCTGTTGCTTTTCGTATATCAAGATTCGAAATAATAAAAAATTGTAAGAAACATGTTATATATAAAGGAAAAATACGAGTACAAGATATGGGTGATGAAACTAACCCTCTTGAAACAAAATAAAATGTAGGTATTTTTAAACGACTGCTAAAAAATATTTCTGGATATGAGACTGGTGAGTGAACAATCGGCATCACAGAAATGTCCATGTACCAACAACACCCTCATCAAAGTGCAGTAAGCCATATTTGACTTTTTCGAGCCAATCAATTCGAAATCATCGACCTATGCTTATACACAACACATTCATATTGTTTTCCTCACTTATAATTATTGTATCTACAGACGAATAAATGATTACCTCTTCCCTAAATCTTCAACAAGATCAGCAACATAAACTAAATTGTGGTGAGCCTCCTAAGTGTTATCTGTGTCATCTCATGCAAACCTTGAGCGATAAATAAACAAAGAAACAAAATTTTACTAAATATTTAATAATATTTAATTTCTTTTTCTTTTATTTATTGCTAAGGTTCGGATGGGATGAGACAGAAAACACTTGGGAGCCTCAACAAAATTTATTTTTTGTTGCTCGTCTTGTTGAAGATTTTGGGAAGAGGTTATCTTTTATTCTTATTTACGATATTTACAGTTTTCTTTATACATGGTAATTATGAGTGAGGACGAATGATATATTTTCACTATGTATTTGTGTTGCGTTAGCTATAAATATGAATGTGATGTGTATAATCATAGGTCGACGACTGCGATTGTCAAAAACTCGATGGATTTGATGATAGAATCAATAGAAAAACGTAAACATTTGTAAAGAATAATAAGAGATTACCTCTTCTCAAATCCTAACATGATATCCTCTTTTGGAGCTTTTGCTGTCCTATCACCATTAATTAGCATGTTTGGCTCTTCCAAGCTGACTGCTTCCATCACCATGCTTGTGTTTGAGCTTCTGTTGCTTTTCGTATATCAAGATTCGAAATATTAAAAAATTGTAAGAAACATGTTATATATAAAGGAAAAATACGAGTACAAGATATGGGGGATGAAACTAGCCCTCTTGAAACAAAAGAAAATGTATGTATTTTGAAACGATTGCTAAAAAATAATTCTGAATATGAGACTGGTGAGTGAACAATCGTCATCACAGAAATGTCCATGTACCAATAACACCCTCATCAAAGTGCAGTAAGCCATATTTGACTTTTTCGAGCCAATCAATTCGAAATCATCGACCTATGCTTATACACAACACATTCATATTGTTGTCCTCACTTATAATTATTGTATCTACAGAAGAATAAATGATTACCTCTTCCCTAAATCTTCAACAAGATCAGCAACATAAACTAAATTGTGGTGAGGCTCCTAAGTGTTATCTGTGTCATCTCATGCAAACCTTGAGCGATAAATAAACAAAGAAACAAAATATTACTAAATATTTAATAATATTTAATTTCTTTTTCCTTTATTTATTTATAAGGTTCGGATGGGATGAGACAGAAAACACTTGGGAGCCTCAACAAAATTTATTTTATGATGCTCGTCTTGTTGAAGATTTTGAGAAGAGATTATCTTTTATTCTTATTTACAAAACTTACATTTTTCTTTATACATGGTAATTATGAGTGAGGACGAATGATATATTTTCACTATGTATTTGTGTTGCGTTAGCTATAAATATGAATGTGATGTGTGTTGAGGTTTTTAATTGTTGGCTTCATTTTGGTAAAATAAGCCTTTGTCCAAGATGTTGAATCAAATGTTACAACATCAGAACCTGACGTGTGTGCGCGCGAGCTGGTGCGAGCTGGCGTATCTTTTGTGCACATTTTATTTTAAGAGAAGATCTTTTCTCTTTATTCAGTCCTTGTGTGTGCATTAAGGAAGGTTTTATTTTCTAAACAGATCTTTTGTTTAAAGACTGTTTTAGAAATTATTGTGAAGATTTGTTTTAAAAAACATATCAAATCTTTTAAAGATATGGTTTTATTTTATATTTGTGAGCTGGATATATTTCTGGAAAGAATCTCTTGGAGCCCAAGTTATCAGCTATATAAGGAAGACTCAAGACCTAGTTTTCCACACCGAAACCAATATATCAAAATGTAGACTTTTAGGGTTTCGTGTCTATGTAAGCCTTGTGCTTTAGATTTGTGAGCCTTTCTTGTATCGTTTGATGCAAGCTTAGGACATAGGTTATTGTAATCTGCTTCCAAACCTTTAGGTAAGAAGCTAGAGTAGTTTGCACTCCAAAACCTTTAGGTACGGAGTATAGAAGCTTTTGGTATACTCGCATGAGTATAGTTTTCTTGAAGAGTGTCTTCACACATGTTTTATGTACCCCAACCTTTGATAGGTTGGTCAGAACCCTTGTTGGGATTACAAGGAAGAGGAAGTGAGATGGTGCATCTCAGATCTAGGCTAAGACCCTAGGTTGTAAACAATAGGGGAGTTGCTAGATGGGAAGGGCATAAACTTGAGGGTTTTGTCATCAGTCTAGGGCTATTGAGTATTGGTTACATTCCTGGATTGGTATCCCCCAGATTAGGTTGCTGTTTGCGCTGAACTGGGTTAACAAACCTCTGTGTGTTGTTTATCTTCTTGCTGTTTACTGTTTATACTATTGTCCATTGTATTTTTACGTTGGCACGATGTTGGAACATCATATACCACATCTATGACCAGCGTGCCAGTTTTTCAATTGGTATCAGAGCAGGCATCCTGTTCTGTTTCTGGGTGAGATCCATGGAAGATACTTTCTGGCTTTATGGACAAGGAAGAAGAAGATGTGCTTGTTGCTCCGATACTGTTCTTGTGGTATGCTGAAGTTGAGGGGGAGCATACGTTTTGATATTGAGGGGGAGAGCTTTGTGAGGCTGAATATGTCAAATTCCGCTGTTGTATGCCTCTGATGTTGCTAATACATCTCTCCAGTTTATATGGCTTAGTCAAGAATTATTTTAGCCAAAATTTGCCAAAGGGGGAGATTGTTGAGGTTTTTAATTGTTGGCTTCATTTTGGTAAAATAAGCCTTTGTCCAAGATGTTGAATCAAATGTTACAACATCAGAACCTGACGTGTGTGCGCGCGAGCTGGTGCGAGCTGGCGTATCTTTTGTGCACATTTTATTTTAAGAGAAGATCTTTTCTCTTTATTCAGTCCTTGTGTGTGCATTAAGGAAGGTTTTATTTTCTAAACAGATCTTTTGTTTAAAGACTGTTTTAGAAATTATTGTGAAGATTTGTTTTAAAAAACATATCAAATCTTTTAAAGATATGGTTTTATTTTATATTTGTGAGCTGGATATATTTCTGGAAAGAATCTCTTGGAGCCCAAGTTATCAGCTATATAAGGAAGACTCAAGACCTAGTTTTCCACACCGAAACCAATATATCAAAATGTAGACTTTTAGGGTTTCGTGTCTATGTAAGCCTTGTGCTTTAGATTTGTGAGCCTTTCTTGTATCGTTTGATGCAAGCTTAGGACATAGGTTATTGTAATCTGCTTCCAAACCTTTAGGTAAGAAGCTAGAGTAGTTTGCACTCCAAAACCTTTAGGTACGGAGTATAGAAGCTTTTGGTATACTCGCATGAGTATAGTTTTCTTGAAGAGTGTCTTCACACATGTTTTATGTACCCCAAACTTTGATAGGTTGGTCAGAACCCTTGTTGGGATTACAAGGAAGAGGAAGTGAGATGGTGCATCTCAGATCTAGGCTAAGACCCTAGGTTGTAAACAATAGGGGAGTTGCTAGATGGGAAGGGCATAAACTTGAGGGTTTTGTCATCAGTCTAGGGCTATTGAGTATTGGTTACATTCCTGGATTGGTATCCCCCAGATTAGGTTGCTGTTTGCGCTGAACTGGGTTAACAAACCTCTGTGTGTTGTTTATCTTCTTGCTGTTTACTGTTTATACTATTGTCCATTGTATTTTTACGTTGGCACGATGTTGGAACATCATATACCACATCTATGACCAGCGTGCCAGTTTTTCAATGTGTATAATCATAGGTCGACGACTGCGATTGTCAAAAACTCGATGGATTTGATGATAGAATCAATAGAAAAACGTAAACATTTGTAAAGAATAATAAGAGATTACCTCTTCTCAAATCCTAACATGATATCCTCTTTTGGAGCTTTTGCTGTCCTATCGCCATTAATTAGCATGTTTGGCTCTTCCAAGCTGACTGCTTCCATCACCATGCTTGTGTTTGAGCTTTTGTTGCTTTTCGTATATCAAGATTCGAAATATTAAAAAATTGTAAGAAACATGTTATATATAAAGGAAAAATACGAGTACAAGATATGGGGGATGAAACTAGCCCTCTTGAAACAAAAGAAAATGTATGTATTTTGAAACGATTGCTAAAAAATAATTCTGAATATGAGACTGGTGAGTGAACAATCGTCATCACAGAAATGTCCATGTACCAACAACACCCTCATCAAAGTGCAGTAAGCCATATTTGACTTTTTCGAGCCAATCAATTTGACATCATCGACCTATGCTTATACACAACACATTCATATTGTTGTCCTCACTTATAATTATTGTATCTACAGAAGAATAAATGATTACCTCTTCCCTAAATCTTCAACAAGACCAGCAACATAAACTAAATTGTGGTAAGACTCCTAAGTGTTATCTGTGTCATCTCATGCAAACCTTGAGCGATAAATAAACAAAGAAACAAAATATTACTAAATATTTAATAATATTTAATTTCTTTTTCCTTTATTTATTGCTAGGGTTCGGATGGGATGAGACAGAAAACACTTGGGAGCCTCAACAAAATTTATTTTATGATGCTCGTCTTGTTGAAGATTTTGAGAAGAGGTTATCTTTTATTCTTATTTACAAAACTTACATTTTTCTTTATACATGGTAATTATGAGTGAGGACGAATGATATATTTTCACTATGTATTTGTGTTGCGTTTGCTATAAATATGAATGTGATGTGTATAATCATAGGTCGACGACTGCGATTGTCAAAAACTCGATGGATTTGATGATAGAATCTATAAAAAAACGTAAACATTTGTAAAGAATAATAAGAGATTACCGCTTCTCAAATTCTATCATGATATCCTCTTTTGGAGCTTTTGCAGTCCTATCATCATTGATTAGCATGTTTGGCTCATCCAAGCTGACTGTTTCCATCACCATGCTTTTGTTTGAGCTTCTGTTGCATTTCTGATATCAAGATTCGAAACAATAAAAAATTGTAAGAAACAAGTTATATATAAAGGTAAAATACAAGTACAAGAGGGGGGATGAAACTAGCCCTCTTGAAAAAAAATGTAGGTATTCTGAAACGATTGGTAAAAAATCATCCTAGCAATGAGACTGGTGAGTGAACCAATCGGCATCACAGAATGGTCCACGTACCATCAACACCTGCATCAAATGGCCATATATATGACTTTTTGGAGCCAATCAATTTGAAATCAATCACTATATTAATACAAAGAACAAGGGTACTGGAGACAAACCTTAAATCTTGAAACATGCAGATCTCAACGAATCTGAAAATATTAGAGACACACAGAACTGGAGCGTCAACCACAAATTGAATTGAATGCAAGTAGTGATCCAAGGTTATGCATCAGTGCTCTTGATTTTTAAGGAACCAACATAACAGAACCAACACATGAGCCATTTCTGACCTTGAAATACTAGATCGAGCAACAACCAATGAAACCATTATCACCGGATCCGGTGGAATTTATCCTAGAACAACCAGCAACAACCACACAATAGATGCAACATTGATGGCAGACAAGGGGACCATAGACAGAGCAGCATGCATATCCTCAGAACCACGAACCAGACCTGCTAGTTCAACCGGTTCGACTGAGAACTGGGCACAACACCGGTCCAGATCGAAGGAAGCCCAAAACTGGTAGTCAGTCAAACCGATAAAAACAGCTAAGGACCAGTGTGAACCGGTGTGAATCGTTTGAACTAGTGACAGTTCTTCATATTATGCCGTAAAAAAAAGATTGCATATTCACTTATCTTCTCTCATAATATGATTTCTTTTTCAATTTTTTTTGTAAACAACTATATGATTTGCAATGTTTACTATATATGAAATGACAGAGAAACATTAGTTACCCAGTTTGTGAAAGCTATGAGTTGTTACATGTGAAAATCTTTGAAGAAGAACTAAAGAAGATGAAATTTGGAAGAAAAAAAAAGATGAAAGAAGTTGTTGGGCGGCTGCCGGGTGTGTTGTGTATGTGTATAGGATTAGGGTTTAATTCATTATGAATATATATTGTGAATATTGGGCTGAATGAGTTCGGGCTTTAAAAAGGTTGAAAAAAATTAATTAATGGGCTTGTAATTATTGGTCGGATGATATTATTGGGTTGTAATGCAATTTTTTTTTACTTTTATATACTTAGAAAAGACAATATTTCTTGTAGTGATACCCACAAAAAATGGCAACACTTCTCAATGGTTTATGCATATTATGCCGTAAAAAAACATTAGTTGCATATTCATTTATCTTCTCTCATAACATGATTTATTTTTCGATTTTTTTTAAACAACTATATGATTTGCAATGTTTACTATATATTAAACGACAAAGAAACATTAGTTACCGATTTTGTGAAAGCTATGAGTTGTTATATGTGAAAAACCTTTGAAGAAGAACTAAAGAAGATAAATTTTTGGCTAAACTGTTCATTTGGTCCCTTACGTTTATTTTAGGTTTGAATCAAGTCCCTTTCGTTTTAAAAGTTTGAATTTGGTCCCTCAAGTTATCAACGTTTGCATTAGTTAGTCCCTTCCGTCAAATTTTTCACTAATTTCGTTTGAACCTTACACGTGACAAACGGTTTGGATAGGTGGAAGTGATTTTGGACACGTTGACAGCCATATAATAAATAGAACCTTCACAAATAGAAAAAAGAGTTAGTGTTTGCAAAGTTCTTTGTCGTATTTTTTTTTTTCTATTTGCTAAGGTTCTGTTTATTATATGGCATTTCACGTGTCCAAAATCACTTCCACATGTGTAAACTGTCAGCCATGTGTAAGGATCAAACAAAATTAGTGAAAAATTTGACGGAAGGGACTAACTAATGCAAATTTTGATAACGTGAGAGACCAAATTCAAACTTTTAAAACCTAAGGGACCTGATTCAAACCTAAAATAAACGTAAGAGACCAAATGAACAGTTTAGCTTAAATTTTTTTTTAAAAATGTTTAAATATGATTTCAGTCCCTGCAATTATGTCTCATTTTGAAAACAGCCCCTGTAAAAAAAAGTTTCATTTTAGTCCTTGCAAAATCTCAAAACTTTTAAAATAGCCTCTGAGCAGGATTCTTTGATGACATATCACAATTTTTTTGACATGGCAAATGCTGACTAAGATTTAGAGTTGACATATCAAAATGAGACATAATTGCAGGAACTGAAATCATATTTAAACCTGAAAAAAAAAATGAAAGAAGTTGCTGGGAGGCTGCTGGCTATGTTGTGTATGTGTATATATAGGATTAGGATTTAATTCATTTATGAATATATATTGTGAATATTGAGCTGAATGAGTTTGGGCTTTAAAAAGAGTCGGAAAAAAATTTAATTAATGGGCTTGTAATTATTGGTAAGATGATATTATTGGATGTAATGCCATTTTTTTTTAATCTTGTATACTTAAAAAATATAATATTTCTTGTAATGATACCCACAAAAAATAACATTTCTCAAGATATTATATTTAACGCTTTGTTTTCTAATCAAAACATTTAGTGGATGCAATTAGATTTTTTAATATTAGTTGATTTATTTTAGAAAACTATCTTGATAATAGTTTTTATATAGGTATTAGTCAAGTCATTGATTTATTTTTTGTCCAAGAGTCAAACAATTTTATTTATAGGAATATAAAAAGTTAAATAAAAAATATATTTGGTGAATATAATATTAATACTCTTTTTTTTGTACAACATTTAACCCTATTATTTAATTACAATGGTGAAAATTTAATTTTAGTACAACATTTATATTCTTCGTATTTATTATACCTTGGTCAAATTTTAGTTTCTTTTCTATTGGTCAATATAAGTAAAAAATCGAATATCTCTATTTCTCTTAAACATTGGTCAACAGAAGAAAAAAAATACTCTTACTTTAATTCTTCTTTCTTCTCCCACTTCCCTTTTCACCCAAACATCCATTTCCATTTCTTCACAAACCTTCTTAAATCCATAAAGATATGTGAACATTGGTCAACAGAAGAAAAAAAAATACTCTTACTTTAATTCTACTTTTTGATGTTGGAGAAATGGGAATTAAAGTTATCAAGGGATTGAATTGAGTAAAGATATTAATTCGAAGATCCTAAGGAGGAAAGACTTAGCATCATCAACATTAAGCTTCAATCAAAGGTGAGTCCTTAGTGGGTTATGATTTGAGTTGGGTTAGTGATTTATATGCAAATTTACCATATAATTGTAGAAATTATATTAGACATGCAAATGTACGAAATTATCACTTTTCATGAAATATGTTAATGAGTTCTAGTAATCCCCGTTCTCATTACCATACATCGATAATCATATCATATGATTAATATACTAGGATTAGGGTTTAAGTGATGTTAATAATATATATGACCAAAAACAAACAGATTTTCCTTTAAGTAGTACCTTGCATCGCATTTATCTTCAAATGTTCGTCTCGTTCTATTCTGTCCCTTGTATTGATTCCAGTTTCTCCCCTCATAATAGTAGGGATGTCAATAGAGCTGAGATTGACCGAAGGATACTTTACCACTTCTTGCCCCACCATTTAAAATATTCTCCATCCCCGTCCTCATTCCCTACTTCCGAGAGTTTTATACCGTCATCCTCATCCCCGCGGCTCCCCACAGTTATCGCGGATATCCATCAATTTTAAAAAAATTATCAAATTTATATTATTTTCAATCAAACTATTTGTAAAAAAATATTCAAGTTTAATTATAAAACAAATAAAAATATTATAATATTATTGTGCATCTTATGACAGTTATAAGCATCGTATATAAACAAATGTATACACATATTGTGTGAAAATATAATTAAAAATAATTTATAAAGTACTTAAATATAAATTTATAAATTTTATTTTAATAGTTTTCGGAAAAGGAGTCTCCGTGGGGCGGATGATGAAATACCGTCCCCATCCCCAAACCTCTTTCGGGAGGACTTTCTCCTCCATCCCCACGGGGAAAAATTCCCCAACTTCGGATCTCGAAACGGAGCAATCTCCGCGGGGATCAACATATATACGGATGAAATTGACATCCCTACATAATAGTATTATTATAGTTTTTTCATAACCATTTATGACATTGTACACCTTACCAAAATTAACGTATCATTGAAAAGATGTTTGGAAATTGTTCTGCAAGAGTACAACATTGTCGTTTTGAACTTCACCACTATGACCAAAGTTTCTAAATGACGGTGTTGTTGCTAAAGGAAACCTTGTGTCGATTATTAAGAAGAAACGACAAGAGCCTTGACGTTTCAAATTGTGGTGATGTAGAATAGTCTATTTCAACTCTTATGTCGCAATTATTCTTGAGAAGAAATACAATATAATCCATCTTGTATCACATCATCCACATCAAAGGTGACTTATGATATGTATGTTGTGATAGGAGCTGGATCAGATTGTATTTCTTCTGAAGAATAATTGGCAGCCATAGGAGCTAAAGTAGTTAACTTCACATCACCAGAGTTTCAAAATTCAAGGCTCTCGTCATGTTTATTCAATAACATACAAATAATTTTCTTTTGTGATAACACCATCGTTTGGCACATTTTTCCATAGTGATGATGATCATAAGATAAATGTTACATTATTACAAAATTAGTTCAAACATATTTCCCATGTGTTGTCAAATTTGGTAAAGTGTTCATTATTATCAATGTTATGATCAACCAATAAACCGTAATAATATTGTTATGACCAGAGAAAGGGGAATCATTAAAAGGGCCAAACCGGAACGAGGAAAATAATCGAAGCAAGGTACAAGTGAAAAGAGAATTTGTTTGTCGAAGATTGAGCATGTATCAAATGAGAGGTTACACTATTATGGAAATATATAATGATACATACCCACAAAAAATGTTAACATTTCTTAAGGTTTAACGTATACTTTTGTTTATATTTAACACTTTATGTAACACCCCGTTTTTCAAAAGCCAAAAAGGGCATTATTTTTTTTTTTCTTTTTAACTAACACTCAAAGTGCGCATAATAGTTTTTAAATGAACCGGCATTCAAATATACAAAAGAACTCATTACCAAAAGGTGCTTCGACAAGCAAAGTGTATTTCCTGAATAATTACAATCCAAGTCTAAGTACCAAAACAAGTTAGAAATCCTATGTGTAACACCCCGATTTTCAAAGACTAAAAAGGGGCATTATTTTTTTTTTTTCTTTTTCAACTAACACTCAGAGTGCGCAAAACATTTTTAATTGAGCCGACATTAAATATTACAAACGAACCATATATATATCACACCATATATATATCGTATTCGGAAATGCTAAGTGTAAACCTGAATAATTACAATCCATAAGTCTATGTGCTTACAAGCACTAACTAACCAAAAGAAGTTAGAATGTCCTATGCTAATCAAAAAGCACGGTGCACAAAACACACCGGCGCATAGTCTAACTAAAACTACCACTTCAGCACCAACACGAGCTCACTAAGGCCTAGAGCTGCCAACACCATCCACTCGACCTACATCGTCATCTGGGGTGGGATGAGCCCGCAAATGAAAGAAAGGGTCACCACAAAATAGAAGTATATATATATAACCGGTGCGAAAGATTGTACACTTAACAAAATTTCACAAAACACAAGAGAAAGCTCTTAAAACATTCAACAATCCCCACCAACGGGCTTATATATATAATGCACAACAAGCCTAATGCAGACTTCTACAATGGGTGTGGTACTACCAGAGCTACCACATGCAAATGAATTCCGGAATTACTAATCATAACCAATAAAACCGCAAAAGGGTTAAGGTGGATCCACTCACGCAATCACACCCCGTGGTCCACTCACGCAACCACTTATTGTACTCAAAAAGATCCCGTAGGATTTTGGGTGGGTCCACTCACGCAACCAACACCCCGTAGTCCACTCACGCAACTACGCACAATGAATGCATGAGCATACGATTCTCTACATATGCTAATGCCACACATACATACCTCTCAAGCATATGTAACCACAACACAACAATACACACATATATATCTAATCATATGTATTTAATCACATGTTCATACATACATCTCCAATCATATGTAAGACAACGAATCATGTATTTACCACGATCTCATATCGAGAATACATCACAACAACATGCTAAGCACACCACAATTGCATACACAGCAAAACAAAGCATGTTTACCAAAACCGTTTGAAAAGACGGAAATAAAGTGGAGCCCTTACCTCGGCAAGCTTCCGTCAACAACACACGCTCAAACAACACAACGCGCTCCCTAAAACAAGCAGCGTAACAATCAATACATTGTTCTCTAACCAATCGTATTGAAACTACACCAAAACCCCAAAAACCTAATGGTTCCTAAGGAAAAACCACTCTTTCGGACATCGAACCAAAATCTATCGTATTGATCAACCCCTATGAGTTATTTGTACTATTTTTAGGACCCAAAACAATTGCCAAACGTCTTAAATAATTTGAATTGCAAAATGTCTATTTTCTTGCGTTATAAGTTACGTACTTTCCGAGTACCCGAAAAACTCGTTTCCAATCCCCACCACTTCCATAAATTAGTAAAAAGGGATTAGAATGTTAAAAACCAAGTTTAGAAATCAAAATCCAAAATCTCAACTCCCAGAGCTCGCCCTGGCGAGTTGGTGGCGAGTGAAGGCAGAGAGTTCTGGTCTTACTCGCCCTGGAGCTCGCCCTGGCGAGTTGTCAAGACCTGTGACACTCGCCCTGGCGAGTAACCACTCGCCTGGCGAGTTGCACCTGTCATGACAGCACAAGACAGCAACTCACACCACCTTTTTCCACCCCAAACCTAGTTTGATTCTATTAGTTCCCAACACTTTTTCAAAGCATAAAAGCAAACCATTTTCATAAGCAAGCAACACATTTCCGAAAGCTTGTTGGTTGCTTCGAGTGCAAGTTATTTGATTTTCATTTACAAAATCAAAACCAAACCTAAGCACAAGTTTTATTACGGGCCTTAACCGTCCGGTAATCATTTTCAAACATGTTTTCAAGGTAAATAGCGACACCACATGTCACAATAGTTTTAAACCATTTTGACCCCAAAACACTACCCAAAACACTTAGGAAATATTTTCATAAACCTCAAAATATTTTTCATCGGATTTTCTAAAACAAAACCATACAACGCATTTCCCTTTCGCCCAAAGGTTCAAAGACAACTTTTCTTTTCAAAACCTTACAACATAACCTCATGTAATTGATCAATACATAATCAAACCAAAACCCTAACTTTTCTCATGAGATTTTCACCAACTCATGGAAAACAAACATAACAAAGCCTACACATGATTCTCTAGACCTCATGAACAACATTCATGAAACAAAAACTAGCAAGAACAACATTTCTCACCAAACCCTCTTAAGAACATAAACCCAAAAACCTCACAACTCTAAAAATCTACCAACCTAGGAGATGAGAAGAGAGGGTTACCTTTAGAAAGTGATTCTCTACAACTTTCTTCAAAGCTCCAAAGCTTGAAATGGAGTGAAATGGTGAAGAATGGAAAATTTGTGAAGGTTGGAAGTTAGAAATGGAGTCTACGTGAAAGAGAGAAAGAATGAGATGTTTGGTGATGTTTTTCTAAGTCCACAAATGAGCAAACCTCCTTACTATGCTAAAGCTCTTGCTAGCTCATGGCCATTGGATCAAAAACACAATGCCAAGACCAAACCATAGCCATTGGATCAAACCAAAACCAATCCACTTGAGGCAAAACTCAAAACCTCATAGAAACACTCACACGTTCAGTTCTCGCGCGACGCGACGAACGTAAAACACAAAAACATAAAACCTACGGAAAGAACGTCTAACGTTTTTCCATTCCAAAACTTATCGCCGAATCTTTTTCCGCGACTGTAATTTTCTTCCATACTTCAGAAAATTAATCTCAGAATATATCCTAACTCGCGCAGATATATAAAACTTCCATCCGAAACCTCACTCAAAACAGACGCAATAAGATTTTACAACGACGGGTAAAATCCTACTCGTTTTTCCAAAAACACGAATAATCCAAAACTTATTATTCTGAAACCACAAATAACTTCTTATACAAGCAACATGATCACAAGACAAAAGTCTGTACAGTTACAGTGCACGAGCACAAAACAGACTCGATTACAGCAAAACTTAATAATTACACGATGTTTCGTCACACGAACACATCGAAACCCTAATATTCCTTAAACCAACTATACAAAGAAATCTTGGGTCTTACAATACTACCCCCCTAAAAGAAGTTTCGTCCTCGAAACTTAAACATCGTCGAACAAACCGGGGTATAATTCCTTCATCTTACTCTCGAGCTCCCAGGTGGTATCTCCTGTAGCTTCGTTCCATATTACCTTCACCAAAGGTATCTCTTTTGTCCTCAGACGTTTCATCTTCCTATCCGCAATCTTGATCGGCGGAACCTCAAATGACAAGTTATCCCTCAACTGGATGTCATCTGGTGTGATCACATGTGATGGATCCGGCGTATACTTCCGCAATTGCGACACATGGAACACGTCATGAATCAAAGATAGTACCGGTGGCAACGCGATCCGGTAAGCTACCTTCCCAATCCGCTCCGTAATCTGATAAGGCCCTATAAACTTCGGAGTCAACTTCTTTGCTTTCAAAGCCCTTCCAACACCCGTTGTTGGAGTAACACGGAGGAATACGTGATCTACCTCCTCAAACTCTAAAGGCCTCCGACGCCTATCCGCATAACTCTTTTGTCGATCTTGAGCAACCTTCATCGTTGCCCTTATCCTTCGGACCTTGTCCGTCGTCTGTTGTACCATTTCCGGTCCTACTATCAAACCTTCCCCATCTTGGTACCAACACAAAGGAGTCTGACACCTCCTCCCATACAAAGCCTCATATGGTGCCATTCCGATAGTCGAATGGTAACTATTGTTGTACGTGAACTCTATCAACGGCAACACGTCGTCCCAACTCCCACGATCATCCAACACACATGCTCTCAACAAATCCTCTAAAGACTGATTTGTTCTCTCAGTTTGCCCATCGGTCTGGGGATGATAGGCAGAACTCAACCTCAGTTTCGTCCCCAACGCCTCGTGCAAAGTCTTCCAAAAATGTGAAGTGAACTTTGGATCTCTATCCGACACTATACTTGACGGAATCCCATGTAACCTCACAATCTCAGCAATATACACATCGGTCAACTTTGCCGCCGTATCCGTAATCCTTACCGGTAGAAAATGAGCGGACTTCGTCAAACGATCCACTATCACCCAAATGGAATCATGCTTCCTCCTGGTCTTGGGTAAACCAGTGATGAAATCCATAGAAATGCTATCCCACTTCCACTCGGGGATATCTAATGACTGCAGCATCCCTGCTGGTCTCTGATGTTCAATCTTCGCCTTCTGACAAGTCAGACACGACGCCACAAACTCGGCCACATCCCTCTTCATACCCGGCCACCAGAAATCTTGCCTCAGGTCCTGATACATTTTTGTTGCCCCGGGATGCATACTAAGCTTACTCTTGTGTGCCTCCCTTAGAATGGTGTTTCTCAAGTCCATCGCATCGGGCACACACACCCTACCATTACATCTCAAAATGTTGTCCGGTCCCACCTTGAAATCTCGGTTGGTTCCTCGAACAATCAACGCCCTTTTCTCCATGAGAAACTTGTCATCTTGACAATTTGCAATGTCCTCCAATAATCCGCTTGAGATGGTAATCATACCCAACCTCATATTCCCTAAAGCAAACTCTACCTCGAGATGCAAATCACGAAACTCTCTCAACAACTCCTGTTGACTAGCCATTTGTGCCGAACAAACCGACACACTCTTCCTACTCAAAGCATCGGCTACCACATTAGCCTTTCCCGGATGGTATTCTAAGGTAAAGTCAAAGTCTTTCAATGTTTCCATCCACCTCCTTTGCCTCATATTCAACTCCTTCTGGTCGAACAGATACTTGAGGCTTTTATGGTCACTAAACACAACGAAAGTGCAACCATAAAGATAATGTCTCCAAATCTTCAATGCAAAAACCACGGCCGCAAGCTCCAAATCGTGCGTCGGATAATTCTTCTCATGCACCTTCAGCTGCCGTGATGCATAAGCCACTGCTCTCTTGTGCTGCATCAACACACAACCCAAACCCTGATGAGACGCATCACAATAAACCTCATAAGGTTCATCTGACCGAGGTAACACCAACACCGGTGAAGTTGTCAACCGCTCCTTCAACAATTGAAAACTAAGTTCACACTGCTCAGTCCACGCAAACGGTTGATCTTTTCGCGTAAGTTGCGTCATTGGTGCCACAATCTTAGCGAATCCTTCTATGAACCTCCGGTAATAACCGGCCAAACCAACAAAACTCCTCACGTCCGTCACCGTCTGCGGTTGCTTCCATGCAAGTACTGTGTCAATCTTGGCCGGATCCACGGCAATTCCCTCTTTTGATATTATATGGCCAAGGAAATTCACCTCTTCCAACCAAAAATCACACTTCGACGGATTCGCAAACAACTTTCTTTCCCGCAACACTTGCAAAACCATACGAAGATGCTCTTCATGCTCCTCTTCGCTCTTCGAATACACGAGAATATCATCAATGAACACAACCACGAACTTGTCCAAAAATGAATTGAATATCCGATTCATGTAAGCCATGAAGATCGCAGGTGCATTCGTCACTCCAAACGGCATCACCAAGTACTCATAATGCCCATACCGCGTCCTAAACGCCGTTTTCTGAATATCCTCATCTCGTACCCTTATCTGGTGATATCCAGATTTCAAGTCAATCTTGGAAAACACTGAGGCTCCCCTCAACTGATCCATCAAATCATCAATCCGTGGCAACGGATATCGGTTCTTGATAGTCACCTTATTAAGCTTCCGATAATCCACACACAAACGAGATTTCCCATCCTTCTTCTTAACCAATAAGACCGGTGCTCCCCACGGCGACACACTAGGCCTTATGAAGCCCTTCTCTAACAAGTCCTCAATTTGACTTTTCAACTCAACCAACTCGGCTGGAGCCATCCGATACGCTGATTCTGAAATCGGACTCGTACCCGGTTGTAAATCAATAAAGAATTCCACCTCTCTACACGGAGGAAAAGCTGGAATCTCCGATGGAAACACGTCTTGGAAATTTTGAACTACTCGAATTTCCTCAATTCGGATCTCCGAAGTCACTCCTAAGCTAGCAAGTGAAACTATCTCCGGCTCTCCATTACACATAACCACAGAAAGTCGATTCGTAGACAAGTACCTTCGCACACCTGGCTCGGGAAAGAAAACCATCTTCCGAGCACAATCTAATATAACATAATGATAAGATAGCCAATCCATCCCGAGAATGATCTCGAGAGATGTAAGCGGTAAACACACCAAATTGACCAGAAAATCCCTATTCTTAATCACTACCAAACAATGCAAGCATGCAGTATTTACTACCAAATCCTTAGCAGGAGTCAAGACATTCAAATCAAACGGAAGAACAGAAACATTCAAGTTTAAACGACTTGCACATGCCAAAGATATGAATGAGTGGGTTGCCCCCGTGTCAATCAAAGCAGTTAAAGAATTACCTGCAATGTGACAGCTCTCGTGAATGGCATTGCTAGCCTGCCCACTCACTTCTGTGCCCATACAGTAAGCACGTGCCTTTGCCGCAGGTCTGGTACCTTGTGAGCCTTGTGCCACATTAGCCGACGGCCCGGCCTTCGGGGCTTTGCAATCTCTAGCAAAGTGTCCCGGCTTCTTGCAATTAAAACAAACATGCCCCTGATTCCGGCATTCATTCGCATAGTGGCCCACTTCACCACACTTAAAACAGCCCTGCTTCCCGGTATTCTGACTGTTCTGATTCACCGATCGACCCTGTCCCTTGTTATACTGTGGACGGTCATATGGCTTACTGCCTTGTTTTCCACGGTTCTGACTTTGATTCGGACCACCGGAACGACTTGGTCCCCCAGCACTAAAACCACCCTGACGGTTCACCCTTTTGTTTCTCATATCTTCAACCTCTTGGCACTTTTCAACCAAGACTTGAAATTGCCGAATACCCAATGGCACAACCGCATCCTGCAGTTCGTACCTAAGCCCATCTTGGAAGCGACGACACATATAGACCTCATCTATCCCATCCCTAAAGAAGCGGAAGAAACGGGATAATGATTCAAACTTCTTGGAATATGCCTCCACATTCATACTCCCCTGACGTAGTCTCAGAAACTCCTCACCATACCTTTCCCTTGCAGTCTCAGGGAAATACTTAGCCAGGAACCTCCTCTTGAAGTTCTCCCAGTTAATCTCCTCATATGCATTTTCCATAATCAGACGGGTGTTCCTCCACCAAAATTCGGAACCCCCAAGCAGCTGATAGGTAGCTAGAACTACCTTCTCTCCCTCCGGACAATGAATTGCCCCGAATATCCTCTCCACAGATTGGAGCCATAAGTCAGCAGTTTCCGGACCTCCCTCTCCGTTAAACTTTGGAGGAGTCTGGTGGTTGAAATTTGAAAGAAGTCTAGAACCGGCCGCAAGTATTTCCCTTTCGCGCTTTTCCAGATCCCTCTGCGCCTTAGCATGGCTCTGGGCAGTCACAGCCGCTGCCATCGTATGCATGGCATAAGCCATCTGGTTTATATCAACTTCGGGTACCATAGGAGCTGGATTCGCCCTTCTTGGCGGCATTCTATTCTGCACAATACCAATTCTGATTAGATCCTTAGTCATACAATTCTGAATCTTAACAGAATATCTCACACCACGGATTACTAACTCGAAGCCCGACACAGAACAAACACTAGAACTAACTCCACACTAGTTACGTTCTACCCGACTCTGGACTAACGACTCAAGTATACACTTTCCCTTTGAAGATTTAAAGCCGGGCTCTGATACCACAATTGTAACACCCCGATTTTCAAAGACTAAAAAGGGGCATTATTTTTTTTTTTTCTTTTTCAACTAACACTCAGAGTGCGCAAAACATTTTTAATTGAGCCGACATTAAATATTACAAACGAACCATATATATATCACACCATATATATATCGTATTCGGAAATGCTAAGTGTAAACCTGAATAATTACAATCCATAAGTCTATGTGCTTACAAGCACTAACTAACCAAAAGAAGTTAGAATGTCCTATGCTAATCAAAAAGCACGGTGCACAAAACACACCGGCGCATAGTCTAACTAAAACTACCACTTCAGCACCAACACGAGCTCACTAAGGCCTAGAGCTGCCAACACCATCCACTCGACCTACATCGTCATCTGGGGTGGGATGAGCCCGCAAATGAAAGAAAGGGTCACCACAAAATAGAAGTATATATATATAACCGGTGCGAAAGATTGTACACTTAACAAAATTTCACAAAACACAAGAGAAAGCTCTTAAAACATTCAACAATCCCCACCAACGGGCTTATATATATAATGCACAACAAGCCTAATGCAGACTTCTACAATGGGTGTGGTACTACCAGAGCTACCACATGCAAATGAATTCCGGAATTACTAATCATAACCAATAAAACCGCAAAAGGGTTAAGGTGGATCCACTCACGCAATCACACCCCGTGGTCCACTCACGCAACCACTTATTGTACTCAAAAAGATCCCGTAGGATTTTGGGTGGGTCCACTCACGCAACCAACACCCCGTAGTCCACTCACGCAACTACGCACAATGAATGCATGAGCATACGATTCTCTACATATGCTAATGCCACACATACATACCTCTCAAGCATATGTAACCACAACACAACAATACACACATATATATCTAATCATATGTATTTAATCACATGTTCATACATACATCTCCAATCATATGTAAGACAACGAATCATGTATTTACCACGATCTCATATCGAGAATACATCACAACAACATGCTAAGCACACCACAATTGCATACACAGCAAAACAAAGCATGTTTACCAAAACCGTTTGAAAAGACGGAAATAAAGTGGAGCCCTTACCTCGGCAAGCTTCCGTCAACAACACACGCTCAAACAACACAACGCGCTCCCTAAAACAAGCAGCGTAACAATCAATACATTGTTCTCTAACCAATCGTATTGAAACTACACCAAAACCCCAAAAACCTAATGGTTCCTAAGGAAAAACCACTCTTTCGGACATCGAACCAAAATCTATCGTATTGATCAACCCCTATGAGTTATTTGTACTATTTTTAGGACCCAAAACAATTGCCAAACGTCTTAAATAATTTGAATTGCAAAATGTCTATTTTCTTGCGTTATAAGTTACGTACTTTCCGAGTACCCGAAAAACTCGTTTCCAATCCCCACCACTTCCATAAATTAGTAAAAAGGGATTAGAATGTTAAAAACCAAGTTTAGAAATCAAAATCCAAAATCTCAACTCCCAGAGCTCGCCCTGGCGAGTTGGTGGCGAGTGAAGGCAGAGAGTTCTGGTCTTACTCGCCCTGGAGCTCGCCCTGGCGAGTTGTCAAGACCTGTGACACTCGCCCTGGCGAGTAACCACTCGCCTGGCGAGTTGCACCTGTCATGACAGCACAAGACAGCAACTCACACCACCTTTTTCCACCCCAAACCTAGTTTGATTCTATTAGTTCCCAACACTTTTTCAAAGCATAAAAGCAAACCATTTTCATAAGCAAGCAACACATTTCCGAAAGCTTGTTGGTTGCTTCGAGTGCAAGTTATTTGATTTTCATTTACAAAATCAAAACCAAACCTAAGCACAAGTTTTATTACGGGCCTTAACCGTCCGGTAATCATTTTCAAACATGTTTTCAAGGTAAATAGCGACACCACATGTCACAATAGTTTTAAACCATTTTGACCCCAAAACACTACCCAAAACACTTAGGAAATATTTTCATAAACCTCAAAATATTTTTCATCGGATTTTCTAAAACAAAACCATACAACGCATTTCCCTTTCGCCCAAAGGTTCAAAGACAACTTTTCTTTTCAAAACCTTACAACATAACCTCATGTAATTGATCAATACATAATCAAACCAAAACCCTAACTTTTCTCATGAGATTTTCACCAACTCATGGAAAACAAACATAACAAAGCCTACACATGATTCTCTAGACCTCATGAACAACATTCATGAAACAAAAACTAGCAAGAACAACATTTCTCACCAAACCCTCTTAAGAACATAAACCCAAAAACCTCACAACTCTAAAAATCTACCAACCTAGGAGATGAGAAGAGAGGGTTACCTTTAGAAAGTGATTCTCTACAACTTTCTTCAAAGCTCCAAAGCTTGAAATGGAGTGAAATGGTGAAGAATGGAAAATTTGTGAAGGTTGGAAGTTAGAAATGGAGTCTACGTGAAAGAGAGAAAGAATGAGATGTTTGGTGATGTTTTTCTAAGTCCACAAATGAGCAAACCTCCTTACTATGCTAAAGCTCTTGCTAGCTCATGGCCATTGGATCAAAAACACAATGCCAAGACCAAACCATAGCCATTGGATCAAACCAAAACCAATCCACTTGAGGCAAAACTCAAAACCTCATAGAAACACTCACACGTTCAGTTCTCGCGCGACGCGACGAACGTAAAACACAAAAACATAAAACCTACGGAAAGAACGTCTAACGTTTTTCCATTCCAAAACTTATCGCCGAATCTTTTTCCGCGACTGTAATTTTCTTCCATACTTCAGAAAATTAATCTCAGAATATATCCTAACTCGCGCAGATATATAAAACTTCCATCCGAAACCTCACTCAAAACAGACGCAATAAGATTTTACAACGACGGGTAAAATCCTACTCGTTTTTCCAAAAACACGAATAATCCAAAACTTATTATTCTGAAACCACAAATAACTTCTTATACAAGCAACAGGATCACAAGACAAAAGTCTGTACAGTTACAGTGCACGAGCACAAAACAGACTCGATTACAGCAAAACTTAATAATTACACGATGTTTCGTCACACGAACACATCGAAACCCTAATATTCCTTAAACCAACTATACAAAGAAATCTTGGGTCTTACACTATGCTAACCAAAAAGCACGGTGCACAAAACACACCGGCGCATAGTCTAACTATCCTAGGCTACAGCTCCAACCGCTCACTGGGGCCTGGAACAGCCACCGTCGTCACCACGACCTAACCCATCATCTGGGTGGGATGAGCCCGCAAATGAAAGAAAGGGTCACCACAAAATACAAGTATATATATATATAGCCGGTGCGAAAGATGTACACATAACAAATTTCCACATACACGAGAGAAAGCTCTTTAACTTACAAGTAATTCCCACCAACGGGTTTATATAAATAAATCACCAATCCTAATGCAGACTTCTACAATGGGTGTGACAACCGATTACTGGTTCGTCACATGCATGATTTTCCGGAAAATTAACCTCTCCTCGAAGAGTCGTGGGGTAGGCAAAGCCACACAGAAATATACGTACCCGCACTAAAATGCCACACAAGGCAGGTGAAGTCACACAGACAAACACCAGGCGAAGTCACACAGACAAACACCAACTCAATATAAATCCAGAAGGATTTGGCGAAGCCACACAGTCAAACGCCCGGTACGTAGGCAAAGTCACACAGACATACACCTAGGCACGCAACTATGAAATGCATGGCATATATTCTCTTTGGCATATACAGGGTAGTCACACAAGACAAAATCCCCGCGTAGTCCTATCCGACGCACGCATTCATATATGCTCATGCAAACAATCACATAGCCTTAAGCCTATGCACAAGTCATCACAACCTACATACATTTTCCTAATCATATGTAAATTGCACACGAAATTATAACCACGTTCTCATCAACGAGAATACATAAGTACAAACATGCCAAGCACACAGCAAATGCATAAACAGCAAATTCAAGCATGTCGTAACCATTTTAAAAGACGGAAATAAAGTGGAGCCCTTACCTCGACAAGCACTCAACTATCGCACGATCACACAACACTTACTTGCTTCCTAAAACAAGCAAAGTATTCAATCAAAACCATAACCAATCAATCCTTAATG
Source organism: Trifolium repens (assembly GCA_030408175.1). NCBI lineage: Eukaryota > Viridiplantae > Streptophyta > Magnoliopsida > Fabales > Fabaceae > Trifolium > Trifolium repens. Next base: position 11,829,365 of record CP125846.1, on the reverse strand, counting down.
ATTTGGACTCTAGAACCCCAAAACCCAAAGGTTCTCTAAGGTAAAATCTCTCTTTCGGATTCTCTACCAAAAACTACCGTATTGATCAACACTCATGAGTTATATGTACTATTTTTAGGACCCAAAACAATAGGCCAAAGTCTTAAATAATTTGAAATGCAAAATGGCCGTTTTCTTGCGTTATAAGCTACGTACTTTCCGAGTACCCGAAAAACTCGTTTCCAATCCCAACCACTTCCATAAATTAATAAAAAGGGATTAGAAAGTTAAAAACCAAGTTTAGAAATCAGAATCCAAAATTTCAACTCTCAGAGCTCGCCCTGGCGAGTTGATGGCGAGTGAAGGCAGAGAGTACTGGTCTTACTCGCTCTGGAGCTCGCCCTGGCGAGTTGTCAAGACCTGTGACACTCGCCCTGGCGAGTAACCACTCGCCCAGCGAGTTTCAACTGTCATGACAGCAAAAGACAGCAACTCACACCACCTTTTTCCACTCAAGCCTAGTTTGATTCTATTAGTTCCCAACACTTTTTCAAGGCACAAAAACAAACCATTTTCATAAGCAAGCAACACATTTCCGAAAGCATGTTGGTTGCTTCGAGTGCAAGTTATTTGATTTTCATTTCCAAAATCAAAACCAAATCCAAGCACAAGTTTTATTACGGGCCTCAACCGTCCGGTAATCATTTTCAAACATGTTTTCAAGGTAAAAAGCGACACCACATGTCACAATAGTTTTAAACCACTTTGACCCCAAAATACTACCCAAAAACTCTTAGAAAATATTTTCATAAACCTCAAAATATTTTTCATCGGATTTTCTAAAACAAAACCATACAACGCATTTCCCTTTTGCCCAAAGGTTCAAAGACAACTTTTCTTTTCAAAACCTTACAACATAACCTCATGAAATGGATCAATACATAAACCAACCAAAACCCTAACTTTTCTCATGAGATTTTTCACCAACTCATGGAAAACAAAACAACAAAGCCTAGCATGCTTCCTAAGCTCTCATGAACAACTTTCATGAAACAAAAACTAGCAAGAACAACATTTCTCACCAAACATCTCATTCTTTCTCTCTTTCACGTGGAACTCCATTTCTTAACCTTAACCTTCACAAATTTTCCATTCTTCACCATTTCACTCCATTTCAAGCTTTGGAGCTTTGAAGAAAGTTGTAGAGAATCACTTTCTAAAGGTAACCCTCTCTTCTCAGCTCAATTGGTAGTAGTGATTGCATTGAACATGTATTTATCCCCAAGGTACTAGGTTCGAATCCCACGGGAGGCAAAAACACTACAAGGGGGGTAGTGATTAAGCTGGTAACGAGCAGCGGGGCTTCAGCATCTGTGTGGCTGGTCGCCGGGCTGTTACACTTTATTATATAATCAAAACATTTACCAGATCCAATTAATTATTTATAATTAGTGTTTTTATGGAAATATATCTTGAAAATAGTTTTTCATATAGGTAATAGGAGTTTGGATCTGCTCCAGTGCTACTATGCTCCAGCTTTTCAGTTTATATGACAGATGAGTGACACGTGAATAGAAAAATACCAACGATTTAGATCTAACTAATTCATTGTTCCTCTTCTCCAAAAACCTATTCCTCTTCTCCAAAAATCAACGCCTCTCTATATCTCTACCTCTGTATTCCTTCTGCCGTGCTGCCTTACTGCCACCGTGAAGAAAAAAATTCATGAATTAAACTGCAGAGAAATAATGATACAACAACACCAACTCCTAAATCATATTTCTCTTTTCCACCATTTTTTTAATCTCTATAATTTCTGATTTGAGTTGAAATTAACATCAAGTTTCTATTTTATTATCCTTCTTCTATTTTTAATTCCCGACTTCCAACACCGACGCTAAACTCGTGCTATCTCTATTAATATTACCTTTTTGACTATTAAAAGTTTTGCATCGGTGTAGTTGACATGAGACTTATTTATAAAGTTAAAGTTAATTTTGTTATTAAAAACTAAAAATAAAACATAACAATATATATAAATCATGAGAAAAAAAACTTCCAATTGTTTCCATTTTTTTGCTTGTACACAAGCGTGTTGTAAACCACTCAAAAAAAAAAAATATATATATATATATATATATATATATATATTTTGTGGGAAATAACCCTTAAACAATAAGAAAATACAACATTCTCTCATAATATTTTTGAAATTCAACATATGACACATCCATCAGGATCTTGTTCCAATCTTGCAATAGAGGAATATTGAGTGTATTGAGGTTGTTGCATTTGATAATAATAAAGTGGAAAGGTTTCAAGTAATTTAATTTGAACTTTTTTAACATCTGGTTTAGATTCTTCTTTCTTTTTCTCATCTTTTGCAGGTTCAACAGAAACTATTTCAGTATGACGCTACTTTCTTAATTTGCTCACTACATGTACTGGATCAATTTCTCCTATTAATGTTAATTTCTTGTCTTTCATGTCCACAAAACCGAGTCAACCCCTGCAAAATAAAATGTATAAATACAATTTAGCTACCAAAAAATACATTTTATCTCAAAATTATATTAATAAAATTACTTTTTTTAATTTTATTTTAAAGAGTCAAGCGGCGAATTCACAGATAAAAAGTTTTTCGTAAAATATTATTTCTTTTATTCATAATAGCTATAGAGATTATAGGATTACGCTTCAACATATCAAATGTTCCAATAGTCACTTACTATTTGAAATGAACAACTAAAATAAAAAAACATATTTTGAAATCAAAACTCAATCTATATATTTACCAAAAAAAATAAATCTAAATCTACATAATATTTAAATTAACTAAATCTACCTGAAAGGCCAGAGACTGATTTCATAGCTTTTTGCTTGATTCTATCATCATATAAATCAACCTTCAATATAACTACTTTAAACAGAGGAAAAATCTTTTAATTAGATTCAAATATTCAAAGCAAAATATTAATAGTAAAAAAAAGGGATTTCACTACTACCTATGCACAAAATCTAATAATTGAATAAGACTAATTATAAGCAAATGAGTTTTCTCAATCATTAATGAATTCATGGGTAGATGAAGGAGGAAAAAATTGATCACACATGAATCTAGTTCTTACCATCATTTTTTGTGAAGCTTAAAATGATGACCAAGTAATCCAAATTGTTGGTTAAAATTTAAAAGAACTTTTTTTGAAAAATAAAATAAAATTGATAATAGATATGGAATTTGAAGAGGAAAAGAGTATGAGATGAAGTTGTGAAGTGAAAATGAGATTTGTGCAATATTTAAATATACTACCTATAGTCAACTTAAGTCAAGAAATTTCTTTGTATCTTCTTCATTCTGTCCCCACATCTTTCCTTCCTAGAAAGATGAACAATTATTAAGTAAGTGTCAATGAATTGTATGGTAGGTGTGGTTCTTTGCATCTTCATAAGACTTTTTCTTTACGAATCTTGCTAACGAATATTTTTAGAGTATTTTTTAAAAGATTTCAATTTACAAATTTATTTTTGATTTAGAAAGTCAAATATTTTAATTCTCAATATATATTGATTTTATATATACATTTTTATAGAATTTGCATAAAAACTTACTATTTAAAATTCTTAAAAGATTCTCTAAAGAATACTTGTTGTAAAATGATGGTGATAAGAAGATAAATAAAAACATGGGTGGGAAAGATAAAAATGGAAAAGTTAATCGGAAAAGTTAACAAAAAAAAAACCTTTTTATTTTATCTTACAGTCAAATTCTAAATTATTTAACCTCTTTTTCCATAATGAATTCTATTTTTTTTTTTGGGACAACTATTTACCATCGACCATTCATCAATCTCATGACCATTCATCAACCTCATGACATATATTCTAAACTTTTCCATGATAATTATATTCTGATACATATCAAACAAAGTAAAAATAAGGACCAGGATTGTGTGTTGTTGGGCAATAATGATTGTAGTATAGTCGGTTCAATAATCACCGTTAGATTAAGATTGGACGATTTAAAATTTAAGCTCAAAGTTTTTATTTATAAAAATTATAATTGAATTATAAAATTTGGACCGTTTAATTTTGATCGGACGGTTTAGATGCACTGATTGCGTGCAGTCTGACTGCATTAAACTCTTCTTAATTCTTATTATAGTATTAAATATAGTAGTAATCTTGAATATATTGTGGTTGTTGCACACAGTGGCAGAGACAGGGGTGGCTAGGATGGGCCATGGCCCACCCCAAAATAAATCTAAAACACTATATATATATATATATATATATATATATATATATATATATATATATATATATATATATATATATATATATATATATATATATATATATATATATATATATATATATATAGGGTTAGGATCAAATGACACCAATGTGTCAAACTTAGTACCATGACACCTCAGATAATTCTTTACCGGATAATCGTATTACAAAATCCACCGTTGGATTCAAAGCTATCATAATATAGATCATGTCTAAAAAATTTAACATCAATCGGAAATCATTTGATGGGTTAAAGAGAAAGATCAAAATTAACGGTTTTGACGAAGTTTTGTAAGACGTTCGTTTTTATGCATCTCATTGACATACCAAATGACTTCCGATTGATGTTAAATTTTATAGACATGATCTATATAACAATAGCTTTGAATCCAACGGTGGGTTTTGTAATACAATTATCCGATAAAGAATTATCGGAGGTGTCATGGTACTAAGTTTGACACCTTGGTGTCATTTGATCCTAACCCATATATATATTATATAGTGCACAATTATATTTGCTTGCTCAAGTGGCTTGGTGGTTAGTGTAACTGTTGCATAGTGAAAGGATGCAGGTTCAACACCCTGCAACCTATATTTTAAAAAATTAAAAGCAAATACACTTTAAAAAATTGCTTTTCATATTTATATACCTTTAAATTACTATATTTAAAAATTTCAAAGTATCAATACACTTGATGTTTAAATTAATAAACTATCCATTTTAGAAACATTATACTAATTTTTTACATTTTTAGTATGAGTGATGAAAAAAATTATTTTATTCATAGTTTTGGTAAATAAAATATAGTTACTATAATTTTTGTTGAAGAAGCTAAATTAGCTCACCTAAATTGGCACCAGAGAGAATCGAACATGAGACCTTAAAAGGAGCACACTCCCAGATTCCAAGCCAATACCTAGTTATTAGAATTTTTTTAAATAATAGAAAAAGATATTTCTTTCCAAAATACTCATTTACCTATAAATTTAAAGATTAAACATAAAGATAAATTCAAAAGCTCTTTTTTTTTGTGTGAATAAAACTAAAATATTTTTATCAATAAAAAATTTACAGTTTCCATTTTTCCAAAAAAAATTACAACTATTTTCAATTAAGAACAATCATTTTCTTTTGGGTATAAATGCAATATAATAAATATATAATTGTTTATTATTAAATTTGTGCAAGTGTTAGTTTAAAGTCAATTGTTAATGATTTCAAGTCACTTGATACACAAAATATTTTTTTAAGGTATTTAAGTTAATTTTTTGATAATCAATTTTATGCTTATTATAACTTAAATTTTTGTATGCAAAATAATTTTTGCATTTTATTATATATTATCATTTTTTAGTGGCCCACCCGAATATTTTTTCCTGGCTCCGCCACTAGTTGCACATGATAATAGAATGGATAACCTTCAAAGGGCTTATCCTCATACTTTTTCTCCTCTTTGAGGTTTGAAGGTCCAACTGAAACAACTTCAATATGACAAAACTTTCGTAGCTTGGACACTGCATTTACTGGATCAATATCTCCTGATAATGTCAATTTCTTCTCTTTCATATCTATTGATACTGATTCAACCCCTACAAATTATTTATTACAAATATAATTTAATTGATAGTAAACCATTATGCACTAGTACAAAAATACCTTTATAGAAAACTTTTTAAGTCAGTTAATATTTCCATCCGACCTAAAAAGAGGTGCGGTGGCAATTTCGTAAATAAGTTTAACTTTCTTAAGGCGGTTTTGTTGTCAACCAACTTAATAGGTATTGAAATTCCTTTCCAGATTCTTTTGTTAAGTCACGCCTAGATAACCTGACCTAATAAACCCATTTTGTTAAGTCAGGTGTCCCTCAACTGACTTAAAAAACATTTTTTGTTAAATCAGGTATCACTTACCTGACCTAAGAAGTATCATTTAATTTACAAATTAAATTATAAAATGTGGCATATGGGAATCGAACCCATGTCCCTTAATTAATATAAAAAAAATCATAATCTATTTTTTTCTTTTATAGAAAAATCATTATTTTTTTAAAGAAAAATCCTAATCTTTTAAAAAGATAAAAAAAACAAATAATTAACAAAAAAACAAACTCTATCACCTGAGCGTATATACTGGTATCTTCTTTGAACATCTTCTTCAAATTTCTTCTTCACCATCGCAATTTCGTTTTCTTCATTGCAAACAATCAATCGGATTCAACCCCCCTCATTCAAAAACCAAAACCCTTCAATCACCATCGAACCCTTCAATTGAATTCAATCCCCGCATTCAAAATCGAACCCATAAATCGAACTTTCAATCCTTAACTTTCTGGAAGTTATAATATTCTGTTTGATTGCAAATATCAGGCGCTACTCATTCATAGGTATGTAATCTGCAAACCCTAACTTTTTATTTTCTTTGTTGTGTGATTTCAATTTCTGTGTTTGTTGTGTGATTTCAATTTCTGTGTTTGTGCTGGTTTTGATTTCAATTTTTTAAGTATTTAGTTAAAAGAGTGACTGATTTTGCGTAAACTTGACCATAATTGAATCCTGCTAAAATCTAACTATTTACTAATATATATTGAAATTAACAATGTCCAATATTTACCTTTTATTAGTAACTGTAATCACTAACTTTTCATAGTTAGATTGCAAATACCAGTATTTAATCTAACCACTACAAGAAAAACGCGTTTTTGCGACGACCAAAAGCCCTCGCTAATGGCTAAAAGCCGTCGCTAAGTGATATGTTATTGGCGGCCAGCTGGCGGCCATTTGTCGTCGCTAAAACGGGCATCGGTAAGTTTTACGACGGCCCAGGCTGTCAGTAATGGACCAGGCGGATTTTGCGACGGTGTGTTATTTTTACACAAAAAATCAAGTTGTAAAAGGTTGTATGTGAAATATAGATTATTTGAGCCTATATATTTATTTATTTATATGAATGATATGAGATTCAATACCTGAAAGGCTAGATGCTGTCTTCATAACTTTTTGCTTTATTTTATCATTATGAACATAAACCTTCAACACTACATGCTGTTAAAAAATAAATCCACGAATTATTAATTAAATCCCAACATGCAATTACTTCCATTATAAAAAAAAAATTCAATTATAAAATATGAAAGGATTTTACTTACAAAAAAAAGTAAGAAATGTGATAACAACAAAAAAAAAGTGACAAAAATTTTAAAAAAGAAAATTAGCCATCAATGAAAATTGAGTAAATTAAATGAAAAAAATAAAGAAATGGATTTTATGAATCTAATTTTGACCTTCATTGTTGTTAAGTTTGTGAGAGCTTAGGTAAGATTATTGGTGTGACAAGTGCAAAGGAATTGGCAATAGAGAAGTGTTTTCAAGTGGTGACGAAGTAATTAAGAATGAGAATTGGCAATTATTTATATATGGTTAGATATCATAGGAGAATCTACGTAACATAGTTATGTCAACTAAGTCAATTGAAATAGCATTGTTTTATTTTAAAAATATTTTTTTTTGATATAAATAAAATGATATTTATTCATTCAAATCGACAGATACATCAAATACAACCATATATTCAACTTCGCTAAAAATATTAGTATAGTATATTTTGGATACTTTATTTATTATTTTAACCGTGTGAACATTAAAATTTAAGGATACTTTATTATTTTAACCGTGTGAATCAACAAAATCTCACGAAAGTTCTCTAGTAAAAAAGGGAATCGGTCAAATCAAATTATAAAGTTTGCAATCATTTTTAAAGCGAATACTACATAAATAAGTGTTGGTTAAAAAATTTGTTTTTTTTCTTGCTTCGTGGCTGCATCTCAAAGTATATATGTTACAGAATCTAACACGCGCCTTTGGGTCTGTTTGACAACACCACCAAACTGACTTATAGATTATATCTTATAGCTTATAAGCTAAAAGACCTGTTTGGTAACAAGTTTTTCAACACTGACTTATAGCTTATTTTACTGACTTATAGCTTATTTTCCATAAGCTATTTCAATTAGCTTATGAGCTTATAGCTTATAGCTTATCATCTTTTCTTCCTTTTTAATCCTTATCATTTTACCTAAAATCCATTTTTACCCTTTTTAATTTATTATAATATAAAATAAAAACGTCATTCATTTGCTTTCAATAATTTTTTTTTTGACATTTTGTTTCAAATGCTTATGAAATAAAACAAATACTCTTTTTATTTTTTAATTTGTATAGTTTACGCTATGTTCGACGACGTCGTCAGTTTTTAATATACTAGACTAGATGTAAGAAAATGCATTACATAACATTCACTAATAAAAATATAAATTTATTTATTATATTAGTTTATTTATATATAATGAAAATAAATATCCTACATAAAAATAATGAAGATAAATGTTGATTTAATCCGAAATAAATTAAAATTAAAATATATAAATGTTTAAAATGTTGTTGTACATTTTGTCAAAAAAAAAAAATGTTGTTGTACATAAAGGCCGAAAAAAAATTGTTTTACGTGACAATATTTTATGGCGCATTTGTACATAACTATATTATCACCCCTTCATTTTAGTACTTTTGATTTATTCATCATGTATTTATTACTATAAAAGATGTTGTACGTATATTGTCACCGTTTTTTTAGTACATTTGATTTATCTTTTATGTATTTGTTATAAAAACCTAAAAACTGTAATTTTAATATTTTATATAAAGTGTAATAAAGAAAATAAATTTAAAATACAATTCAAAGAATAAAATTTAATTCTATATAAAAAATTAATAATATATAAAGATATATTAAATTAATAAATTTGAATAACTAAATTTGAAGTATCTTAAATATTAATTAGATATAGGTTTAATAATAATTTTTTATAAGAGATTTTATATGTCATTTTTTGTCATTTTACACTTACCAGTCAGTTGAACCGCTAATTTTACCAAACACTTCAATCAACTTATCAGCCATCAGCCATCAGCCATCAGTCATCAGCCATCAGCCATAAGCTATCAGTCATCAGCCATAAGTTAGCTTATCAGCCATAAGCTATTTTTGCCAAACAGAGCCTTTGAATCAAGTCATGTTTGGTTAGATAAGGAAATATTAAAATACAATTGCTAACATACTCCCTCTAGTCCTTAATATAAGAGAAACTTCACTTTTTAGATTCATTAAAAATCTAATGTATCTAGCCAATATTATTGACTAGATACATTAGATTCTCAATGAATCTAAAAAGTGAAGTTCTTCTTATACTAAGGACCGGAGAGAGTATACTTTAAGATGAATATTCAACACTAACAACTTCTAGGAATGACAATGGGTAGAGTATAGATAGGGTACTATAGTACTCATCCTTATCCTACGTGGTAACAATCTTTGTTTCCGTGTACATAGTCTATGGGTACCTAAGTACCCATACCCACATCCATTATCCGCACTTTAATTATAATATATTGATAAATAACAACTATCAATATAATTCAATTAAAAACTGATTCAAATATCTTAAATCCAAATCATGAAATATTACAAAACCAAACTATTTTAAAACATAACATCTTAAATATTCTCAAATGAGGGAGACTTACCATGATAGAGAGAAGAAGCTTTGAGACTTTGAGTGGTTGATAGTTACTGGAGTTTATTGTACGTGGATTTTTTATTTATTTATTACAAATATGAGAGTGAATATAATATGTCTATATATATGTCATAATCATCATGGTTGTTTCTTAAAATAACTCCTTAATTTTATACATATTATATATATATATATATATATATATAGACATGCGGGTAAGCGGGGTGGGTACTAAATTATCCGTACCTGTATTCATACCCACTCCCTTTTGTGGGTAATCTATACTAATATATAAAGGGGATATAAATTTTTAGGATGGCTTTTTCATTATTCCTATTTTACCCTTAAAAAAAAACTACTAAAAAAAAAACTAAGCACAACTTCCACATAAAAATAGGTTTTCAGTTTTTTTATAGTAAAAAACAAATATATATTTTTATTCTTAATAACTAGCCAAAAAAAAAGTAGGTTAAGTAGTTATAATTAAATAAGTCCAATAAAAAAGGAGATTAAGTAGTTATTTATATTTGCACAATAGATTAAGTATTATTATAAGTTTGTCAAGATTAGAGCTGTCAAAAAAGCCCCATATTGAAAGACCCTATTTTTGGGCCTCATATTAAGCCCCAAAATATTAAGCCCCACTTAAGTAGATTTGTTTTTGTTTGTTTTTAGGTCCAACACCCTATTCTTAAATTTTACTCTTGGCCCACAAAAAATAACAAATAAATTTTTAGAATTTTTTCTTGTAAACTTTTCGTGTATTTTTCTCAAAAACTTTTCGAGTATTGTTTTCTCGAAACTTTTTTCTCGGAAACTATCTGAGTATTTTTTCTCGTAAACTTTTCGAGTATTTTTTGTCGTAAACTTTTCGAGTATTTTTTCTCGAAAACTTTTCAAATATTTTTCTCTCGAAAACTTTTCGAGTATTTTTTCTCGAAAATTTTTCGAGTATTTTTTCCTCGAGAATTTTTTGAGAATTTTTTCTCGGAAACTTTTCCGGAACTTTTTTCTCGAAAACCGTTCGAGTATTTTTTCTTGAAAACTTTTCGAGTAGTTTTTCTCGAGAATTTTTTCTCGGAAACTTTTCCAAAACTTTTTCGGAACTTTTTTCTCGAAAACATTTCGAGTATTTTTTCTCTAATAAGAGCCTATATAATAGGTGGCTCATTTATGCTTACCATATTTAGGCCTCCTTTATATTGGGGCTGGACCCAATTTTGCTTGGCCCTCTAAATTGACAGCTCTAGTCAAGGTAGTTTATGATAAAATAGCATATAGAAATACAATTTTCACTAGTTTGGACTTATAAAATAGTATGAAATCTAATTTATATTGTATAAACTGTTTACATAAATTAAAAATAAACTAATCCAAACAGACCTTTCGTTGGGTGTTAAAAAATTTACGGAGTCTAGTATTCATAGGCACAAGAGTAATTTTATTGGTCCTAGAGGTTAATTAAAATATGTGGTTAAAAGTTTGATTCTTAATTTATGCGTATGGAGAAAATTCGGTTAGAAATGAAGAACTCACGCATTGTATACGTTAGAGATTCTCTGACATAATCTTCGCTTATAGTGGTGAAAACTTCATACCACTATTATTGTATTAAAAAAAAATTGTATGTTTCAATTGTTATCTCAAATTGTATTCCAAAACTTTTTATTTATACTCTTACAAATATCAAACTTTTTATTTTAGATTTTTAGTCCTCAACTTTAGAAGGATAATGATTAGAAACTGAAGGAGTATTTTGTAGTACTCACTTAAAAAATGATTGCAAACTTTTATCATTTGACCGATTCTCTGTTTGTTGTGAGGGAACTTTCGTGTGAGTGTGATGATTAATCAAATTTCAATGTTCACAGTTCACACGGTTATAAAAATATCTTAAAATACTTTTCAATTAAAAAACAATTATTCCAATTGACTAAGTTGACTTAACTATGTTTCATATCTTCCTACTACCTTATATAAATAACTGCCAATTCTCATCCTCTTTACATCATCACCACTTGAAAACACTTCTTCATACTAAAAATTGTTACACTAAAAATTCTAACTTAGTTCTCTCACAAACTTTGATAACAATGAAGGTAAAAAAATTAGAATCATTAAATCCCTTTCTTTAAATTTTCTTTCTTTCATTTAATAATTATTTTTTTTATATATACATGACTAATGTGTTTGTTGTCACTTTTTTTGAGGTTATATAATTTCATATATTTTAGAATGGAAGTAAATGTAGGACTTTAATTAATAATTCTTGATTTCTTTGTTAACAGAATGTAGTATTGAAGATTGATTTTCATAATGATAAAATCAAACAAAAAGTTATGAAAACAGCATCTAGCCTTTCAGGTATTGAATCTCATATCATATCATATAAATACTATATAAGCTCAAATAATCTATATATAATCTATTTGACATGTAACCTTATACAACTTGATTTTTGTGTTAAAAAACACACACCATATAACATAAATGGTTCATTATTAATTAATTAACTAAAATTATATTTGTAATAAATTTGCAGGGGTTGAATCACTATCAATAGACATGAATGAAAAGAAATTAACATTACTAGGAGACATTGATCCAGTAAAGGCAGTTTCCAAGCTAAGAAAATTTTGTCATACTGAAATTGTTTCAGTTGGACCTTCAAAACCAAAAGAGGAGAAAAAGTCAGAGGATAAACCCTTTGAAGGTTATCCATTCTATTATAATATTCAACCTTCACAATTTATTCAAGATTTCTACTATATTTGATATGTAATAAAAATTAAGAAGAGAATCCTAATGAAAGCCTTTTTTTATTTGTTTTTCTTTTAAATTTTCTTTTTATTATATAATTAGAATGAGTCAAAATGTATTCAAAGAATTAGTGACAGGGCACTATGATGTATAAACTGATAAAAGAACCACATGCTTATGATAATTCTTATATATGAACCATGTCTCTGAATAATGAATATAGTACAACAACAAAAAGGTGTCACTATATGTAATTCTAAACCTATCAATTGATTGAGGAAAAGTATTTTCACATACCATATAATTATTTCATAACACAAAGGTTATTACACAATTCAAATTATCTTGTCATTCTATGGTGAGATGGTCTTAGAAGACTGATTATTCCATCGCTGATACAAATGTAGATCAACAGATTCAACACAGAACCTACCTCATAAATTCCCTAACCCTGATTCCTAAAAATATATATATGAATACATATTAGCACGAAGGCTAACATTAGTGGAATACCTACTCCACTACTAAATCATAATGATCAAATGATATACTTAGAGTTATCCTTTAAAAAGTGGAAGTGTCTGTTATACAAAAATAATTCAGTGAGAGTACTAATTTCCATTAACTAGAGCATTTCATGTAACAATGGAGTTTGGCTCTAGTGAGAGATGAATAATTGACGGCTGGAACATCTTTTTGGAGCTTCTGAGGTTTTCTTATTCATAATGGTGCGTTTGAGGTATTGATTGAGAACATAGTTTCTACCTCAAACACACCATTATGAATATGACAACCTTGGAGGCTCCAAAAGAGATTCCGGCCGTCAATATTACATCTCTCGATGATGGTTTCTATGAAGCTGAATCTATTCCTAAAAAGAGGGTCTGCAGGAGAAACGTGACCCTGCAGACGCTCTTTTGGCTAATAGATTCACCTTCATAAAAGCCATCACTAAGAGATGTACAATTGAAGGCTGGAACATCTTCTGCAGCTTCCGAGGTTTTCGTATTCATAATGGTGCGTTTAAGGTATTGATTGAGAACATAGTTTCTACCTCAATCAATACCTCAAACACACCATTATGAATATGACAAACTTGGAAGCTCCAAAAGAGATTCCAGCCATCAATTTTCCATCTCTCGATGACGGCTTCTATGAAGCCGAATCTATTTGTCAAAAGAGGGTCCGCAGTAGCAACAGGACCCTACAAACGCTCTTTCGTCTAATAGATTCGGCTTCATAAAAGCCATCACCGAGAGATGGAAAAGTTGACAGCTGGAACATCGTCCGGATCTTTCGAGGTTTTCTTATTCATAATGACTCGTTTGAGGTATTCATTGAGAAGATAGATTCTTCCTCAGTCATCCCTCAAACACACCATTTTGTAAGCAGCAATGGATATTTCGGCCATCAATTTTCCAACTCTCGATGATGGCTTTTATGAAGCCGAATCTATTTGTCAAAAGAGGGTCTGCAGAGAAACATGACCCTGCCGACGCTCTTTTGGCTAATAGATTTGGCTTCATAAAAGCCATCACTGAGAGATGGAAAGTTGACGGCCGGAACATCTTTCAGAGCTTTCGAGGTTTTCTTGTTCATAATGACGTGTTTGAGGTATTGATTGAGAAGATAGATTCTTCCTCAATCATCCCTCAAACACACCATTATGTATATGAAAACCTTGGAAGCTGCAAAGGATATTTCGGCCGTCAATTTTCCAACTCTCGATGATGGATTTTATGAAACCGAATCTATTTGACAAAAGAGGGTCTGCAGAGAAACATGACCCTGCCGATGCTCTTTTGGCTAATAGATTTGGCTTCATAAAAGCCATCACTGAGAGATCTAAAGTTGACGACCAGAACATCGTTCGGAGCTTTCGAGGTTTTCTTATTCATAATGACTCGTTTGAGGTATTGATTGAGAAGATGGATTCTTCCTCAATCATCCCTCAAACATACCATTTTGTATATTAAAACCTTGGAAGCTGCAAAGGAGATTTCGGCCGTCAATTTTCCAACTCTCGATGATGGCTTTTACGAAGCTGAATCTATTTGTCAAAAGAGGGTCTGCAGAGAAACATGACCCTGCCGATGCTCTTTTGGCTAATAGATTTCGCTTCCTAAAAGCCATCACTGAGAGATGGAAAGTTGACGGCCGGAACATCTTTCAGAGCTTTCGAGGTTTTCTTGTTCATAATGACGCGTTTGGGGTATTGATTGAGAAGATAGATTCTTCCTCAATCATCCCTCAAACACACCATTATGTATATGAAAACCTTGGAAGCTGCAAAGGATATTTCAGCCGTCAATTTTCCAACTCTCGATGATGGCTTCTATGAAGCTGAATCTATTTGTCAAAAGAGGATCTGCAGAGAAACATGACACTGCCGACGTTGTTTTGACTATAGCAAAACATTAACATTTGTAAAGAATAATAAGAGATTATCTCTTCCAAGATGACTGCTTCCGTCACCATGCTTGTGTTTGAGCTTCTTATGCCTTTATTGTATCAAGCTTCGAAACAATAAAATTTTTTGAAAGAAACATGTTATATATAAAGGAAAAATAAGAGTACAAGAGGGGGTTGAACCAACTCTCTTAACACAAAATTATGAATTAAAAAAAAAAGAAAAAAAAATACAAAGTAGGTATTCTGAAACAATTGCTAAATAATCATCCTAGATATGAGACTAGTGAATGAACCAGCCACCATCAAAAAAACGTCCACGTACCATCAACTCCTGCATCAAATGGCAGTAAGCAAAATCAGACTCTTTCAAGCTAATCAATTAAAAATCAGTAACTATACTAATACAAATAACAATGGTACTGGAGACAAACCTTAAATCTTGAGTCATGCAGATCTCAACAACTCAAACTGAATATTAGAGACACAAAGATCTGGAGCGTCAACCACAAATCAAACTGATGCAAGTAGTGACCCAAGGTTATGCTCCACTCTTGATTTTTAAGGAACCAACACATGAGCCATCTCTGACCTTGAAGTACCAAATCGAGCAACAACCAATGAATCCATTAACATTGGATCCGGTGGAATTTATCCCAGAACAACCAGCAGCAGCCGCACACTAGATGCAACAACGTTGGTGGACAAGGGGACCACAAACAGAGTAGCAAATGTAGAACCTCAGAACCACAAACCGGACTGACCGGTTCAACCGGTTCGACTATAAACAGTTAGTCTGTCAAACCGTTAAAAATAACAAAGAACCAGTGTGAATCGTTGGAACCGGTGAAGGTTTTGCATATTCTGCTTTAAAAAATAGATTTCATATTCACTTATGTTCTCTCATAACATGATTTTTTTTTCGATTTTTTTTTTTAAACAACTATATGATTTGCAATGTTTACTAGATTTTAAACGACAGAGAAACATTAGTTACCAATTTTTTGAAGGCTATGAGTTGTTACATGTGAATTTTTTTTGAAGAAGAACTAAAGAAGAAGAAATTGTTGGGCGGCTGCTAGTTGTGTTGTGTATGTGTATAAGATTAGGGTTTAATTCATTTATGGATATATATATATATATATATATATATATATATATATATATATATATATATATATATTGTGAATATTGGGCTAAATGAGTATGGGCTTCAAAAAGAGTTGAAAAAAATATTTATTATTGGGCTTGTAATTATTGGTATGATGATATTTATAATGCCCCAATTAAAATATCTAGAATATTTAGCCAAGACATTAATAAAAGGGATCTGAGTACAATAAAATTACATAATAATTTACATGAATTGCAACAACTTCACGAACACAACGATTCAATCTGATAAAATACAACGGAAAGGAAACAACGACAAATAAACAGATTAACTAAGAAACAAGAAGAAGACTAAAATCTTCAAGTCTGACAATCCAAGCCCGGCTCCAACTGTCAGTCTCCTACCTGGTCCTTGCTCCATGTAACCTGTTTACCTAAAAAAATTGATTTGGAGTGGGGTGAGACTACTAAGCCTCAGTGAGTCCTACTACCATCCTAATGGCGACTACGTCGGGGGAACCTAGATAGTGTAATAATCTAAGTTCAACTGTTTTACATATAGATGATTTCATCAATAGTAAAATAAGGTGTAACACACATTTATTATCTTGTCGATTACTCTTCAAAGGTCACCTGAGGCAAGCCGGTCTCAGGTGTCTGACTCTGCGTACTACCGAAACAGAGGCTCGGATTCCGTCGCTGGCTCACATAATAAATAATAGAAGTCAGAGGAGTTCTATTACCATGGCATGGTGCCATTTAATTCAATGAGTTTACACAGTTCTAACCAATATATCCCGCCCAGGGTAACCTAAACATGTTACAGACAAGGATAAATATACAAGTTATTCTTTGACTATATATTCTATTTAATACTATTAAACCTGTTCATGAAATCCCAGTTGCATTCGGACATAAAACGAGTGTTGGTTATTTTTGAAAAGTAAAATATGCAGGTTCTGTCCCTACTAAACTCGCTACTGTGAGCTCCTACTCGCTACAGCGAGTTTATGTGCTGACAGACCTGTAACACTCGCCCTGGCGAGTCAGAAACTCGCCTGGCGAGCTATACAGAACATCAACGCTCGCCACAGCGCACAGCTGCTCGCTACAGCGAGCTTGAAAGGGCAAATCCCTGTTTCTGCAAAAACACGATTTTTAACCAAATGCACCTACAATCCTCATACAACTCGTTATAAACATGTTTAGTAATATTTAATAGGTCATATAGGAGCAAGAACTGGGATTGATTCTTGCTCTTCCATAAATTTAATCCTAAAACCCTAAGTTTGCATGCAATTTCATATTTGGGGATATCTAGGCTTTCTAAAATTAAACTATGGTTAAAGTTCCTAAGAACCCACCTGGAGAATGAAGCTTTCACTTGAAAATAAGCTCTGTCACAACCATAAGCTCCACTAGGACTCATTTGAAATCCCAATTAGCTCTAAGATCACAAAATGGTAGAAAAGACTCCTAGGGTGCTGAAGTAACGATTTAGTTGTCCTTCTGCAATATCCTTAAACTCTACTTCTTTGCTCAAAATTCACGAACTCACATACAACAAGGAAATGGATATTATGAATATTGAGATCTTAGTAAGGTACATAGGAAATGGAATGGTTAACAACAGAACTGAGAAGAGTACAAGAAAGTGGTAGGGCAACTCACCAAGGGTTGGATAAGGCTACAGGAATGGGGAAACAACACATGCAGTAACTTATGCTTCTCTGCAACGCTCGCTGCAGCGAGTAGCATAGCTCGCTCAGCGAGCTCCTCGATAATTAGGGATATGGCTCTGTTTGCTTGCTGCTGCAACACCCACCTCCTACCAAGGTTCCTAAAGGTTATACCAGTCCTCCACGATGGTTATTATCACACATGCAACACAGATTTGAAACATAAAAGTAAGATGATGAGATTGAATCAAAAGAGGGGTTTTTATAAGTTCATGAAGATTGGGTTGAATCATACCTATGAAAAATGCTTAAGGACAGAGAAGTATAGATTACTACTTGCATGTGGGTTTGCTGAATGATGCTAGATTCTTAGTGGTGTGGGTAGTGATTCGGTGGAGAAGAAGACATGAAGAATGAGAGTTATTTGTTGTTGTTTGGCATGGAGATGAGAAATGGAGGAAGAATGAGTTGTTGATCCCTTTAGTTTAGCTTGTATGCATGTTTAAGTAGACAAAATCAAGATAATGGGTGAATGAAATGTTGAAGATGATGTTGATTGTTGGTTTTGGCGTGGGAGAAAGAAGAAGATGAGGGAGTAGTTACTGATTCCTTTTTCCTACTTGGTTACACTTGCAAGAGTGTTAAATAGAAGTCTCTTAGTAATGGGGGTTCAAGAAGAAAGGTGGGGGCACGGTGAGAAGGGGAAATGAGTGGAAGGATTATTTTACGTACACTTAATTCTTGATAGTATACTAGTGTAAAATGGGTTGATCACTTAATTTCCATTTAAACTCCAAAGGAAATTCTCTTAAATAATACTCTTCTACTAATTTAATTTTGGGATGTTACAATCTACCCCCCTTAAAGAAATTTCGTCCTCGAAATTTATAATCCTTTCATTCCACTTCATGGTAGATCGTTTATATCCGCATTCAACATCCATACTTCTCCTATTCTCCGATCAATTACATTTAATCCCTTGGAATAAAACTTTCCTCTCTTAGGGTCATTGGCTAGAAGCCGGTCAATTTTCTCCACACTTACAACTAGTTTTCACGCTGCGCACTCTGATTCGAACACTTACTGTCACCTTCTGACAGTGCGGTTACTATCTTAGTCTTATAATTTTTGAACACATTCTTTCACCTACTTGTCTTATCCTTCTCTTCTTCTTCTACTACGATTAACTTCTTCCATTCGCGATGGTATTAAATCCAATTTTCAACTGGCTTAAGAGATCGGTAACTGGCCTGGTTAGGCACTCACAAAATTGGTGGCGATGCTAAATAATTAACTGAAGGGTAAAAGCTTGAATATTCCCACTGGCAAGTTCAAAATTTTCCTTCCCATAGTCGTTCTCCTTTCCGAACACTATATGCATGACATGTCAATTGCACCCCTGGACCACGTGTTGTCTAAATACCCCAGAATCGATCGAAATATAAAACGAGTGGAAAATTGTCTAAACACTACTTGTCCTTCTGCCAACGAGTTAGACTCATCCGCAGACGAACCTATAGTTATCCGATAAAATCCCACCTACAATTTTAATCCATTCTGGCACAATCACGGTGATCAAGTTGTACATCCAACATGCGGATGCACTTAGGTTCTGATTATCTCTCATGGTTAAAGGTCAAACTTGTTTGAATTCCTTCACTGGTGACTAAGGTGTGGAACTTGGCTAAACAGTCGGGTTCTAAACTTGGCTAGTTGAACATTCAAGGTTGGAACTTAAATGTCTGGCTCAAGATAACTTACTGAACCAACTAAAGAATCACTAAAGGTAGGAAATGGTTTCCAAAAAGAACGGTATAATTCCCTAACGAGCAATTAACACTCACACTTACCTGAGTCGGTTGTTGATGACAAAACTTAAAGTTGGAACATTCTGGTCAAGGTATTCTGCTTAACACTTGGTCTCATAAGATTGCAGAAAAGGAATTTGGAAGGTTGAAACATTCGGGCAGAGAAGCTTAAGGTTAACACACTGGTCTAACATGATTTAGAACAAGGAGCTGAAAGGTTTGAAAACTCAACACTGACTTCACCTGCAGAGCTTAACTCCACTGAATTGAAAATGATTCGATCTAATTGTGGATTCGGCTGACAAAGCTACGAAAGGATAGGTACTAATTATATTGAATAACTGATTACCAGATTCGAGTGCACGATGCTTAACTGATTTGCTGATACTGAGCTAAGTCATTTGTATCAGAATAGTTGAGGATGTTGATTAACAGATCAACCATGAGCGAGAAATTGAACTGAAATTATCCGTGGTCTAACTAGAGGGATTGACTTCCACGAATTTGATGAAGTCACTAAAGACGTAATTGAAAGACTGAGGACATTGAATCAGGTTACTTAGCATCCTATACAATCTATGTGACTGCCCGAGGTCGATGAATTTGGATAGTTGCATCTTAACTGAATTCGTGCACAGTACTTGACTGACAAGTATTTAAAACACGAGAAGAATTATTCGTTTGAAACGTAATCAGGCAAGCTAGAGAGTGCACATGTTCATGTGTTCCAAGACTTATGAACGTAGATTTGAATATTGTTGATACGACGAATAGGCTGAATGAGGATCCTTATGAGTGAAGGGCCAAAGAAGTTTTGTCTTTTACTGGATTCAGACTTATATTTCATGGCTCTATTCCTTCTGTTAATTCTCTCGGGTTAGGACAACTAGGTTTTCTCTCGGGTTCTCCTTGATAACAATGCGCTCGTAGGAAGATTTAACTGATTCTAATAGTCTCTTGGCTGACATGTTTGAATATGTGTAAGTGTCGGCGACTGGCTGAGGCTAGGGTTGAACTTAACTACTCGTCTCTGGTTGACTGATATATATGCCTAAAAGATTAGTCTAGGTGCTTGGTGTCACTAATAATGTCTCCTGTTTGTTACTCTCAACAGGTTGTGTTTTCTACGGTTTGGTACTTTAAGCAGTGATAACATGTGGCTGATTAGGTCTACTCCTTGAGCTGGGTAGCTAGTTGGTCCTAAATACATAATTACTAGTCTAACGGTAACTGGACGGTATCTCTCAATGGATGGTTAACTAATCCTACTGATTCCTTAACTAACGGGTTTAAAGATAAGAGCTCTTAAATTGGATGGTCAACCTGACATGGAACTGAGTTACCGGTCTCTAAACTATCCAATGATTAGATTCAACGGATTGACTTTGTTGATAGTTTATGCCAAAGGTAGCTCTTGACTATTGTTCCACTTAAGACTTATCCTATAATAGTTTGGTGCACTTACTGGTATAAGGTGGTATGCTGATCCCATTATTGTCGTCCAAAGGTAGTGTTAAAATGTTAGCTCAAAAGGCTGGCGGCACGACAGAAATATTGCTACGATTTGAAATGGTCGAAGTAACTTAAGTAAAGGCATTCTTGAGGGTAATCTAGTCAATCCTTAGTCTCTGAATGTTGGTCGGGTCTACTACCAAGTCTGGTGTTGTTTACGAAAGGATATCATAATCTTTATACTAGTTGTAGTTTGATTCCTAATAGTACAATGATAATACGGTTAGGAATTGTATGGTTGGAATAATTCCGATAAAGGTATTTTAGAGGGTAATCTAGTACGGTCACCTGGCGAAAATTTGGAAAGTGCTAGTGTCCTAATTTTTGTTTCTCTAATCTAAGTAGTTTGATTTGGATTTCTATTACAAGGTATCTGTCAAGTCCACTACACTGAATTACTAATTTAGGAACATAAGGGAAGTGGTACCTAATTCGTCTTCTTGGGTACGGTACTGCAAAGAGGATTTCTAATCGCTATACTAGTTAAGGCTAAACCTTTAATGATCCAATAAAATCTTGTGTTTCTAACGGGGTGTACTAATTCCATTGAGAACAGTGAAGGCTTGAAATTATTGGGATGGCCTAGCTAAATTTTCCTAACGCAGGTGAAATTCTTGCTTGCACTGAACGACTAAATACTTAGGAAAAGTTTTGGTTTACTACTATTATTGGGTGTTGATTGGTCCAAAGACTTGGTTGAAGTTAGGCTCCTGGTAGAATAAGGTTACTTATAGGTTTAGGAAGGTTAGCTGACACACAGTGTCAGTGGAGTACCGTTATGCACTACATGCTTCAGTATAATGATACACTTGCTTCCTTGCTTGTTTATACAACTTATTCTTGTGGCACCATTTGCCACTGTCCCACTATTCACTTATAAAAATTTCCTTCAACGACTGCTCCTCGATTGCATCTTCACTACGATCTTAACGTGGAATTTTCAGAGTTCACTTCAGTTCTAAACCATAATACCCTGCCTACCATACACAATACTGAGCTGATCAGACTCAGCACGTGATGGTTTCAGCGTAAACAGTCCAGATCCAAAGGGTCTGTTTTACTTAGGAAAAGATTGGAATGACTCAAGGCAAGGTCCGATACTGGATCGACCTGCTCTGATACCAATTATAACGCCCCAACTAAAATATCTAGAATATTTAGCCAAGACATTAATAAAAGGGATCTGAGTACAATAAAATTCCAGAATAATTTACATGAATTGCAACAACTTCACGAACACAACGATTCAATCTGATAAAATACAACGGAAAGGAAACAACGACAAATAAACAGATTAACTAAGAAACAAGAAGAAGACTAAAATCTTCAAGTCTGACAATCCAAGCCCGGCTCCAACTGTCAGTCTCCTACCTGGTCCTTGCTCCATGTAACCTGTTTACCTAAAAAAGTTGATTTGGAGTGGGGTGAGACTACTAAGCCTCAGTGAGTCCTACTACCCTCCTAATGGCGACTACGTCGGGGGAACCTAGATAGTGTAATAATCTAAGTTCAACTGTTTTACATATACATGATTTCATCAATAGTAAAATAAGGGGTAACACACATTTATTATCTTGTCGATTACTCTTCAAAGGTCACCCGAGGCAAGCCGGTCTCAGGTGCTTGACTCTGCGTACTACCGAAACAGAGGCTCGGATTCCGTCGTTGGCTCACATAATAAATAATAGAAGTCAGAGGAGTTCTATTACCATGGCATAGTGCCATTTAATTCAATGAGTTTACACAGTTCTAACCAATATATTCCGCCCAGGGTAACCTAAACATGTTACAGACAAGTATAAATATACAAGTTATTCTTTGACTATATATTCTATTTAATACTATTAAACCTGTTTATGAAATCCCAGTTGCATTCGGACATAAAACGAGTGTTGGTTATTTTTGAAAAGTAAAATATGCAGGTTCTGTCCCTACTAAACTCGCTACGGCGAGCTCTGTAACACCCCGTTTTTCATAAAGCCAGAAAAGGCATTATTTTTTTTTTTTTATTACACATCAGAGTTACACATAAAAGATTTTAAATGAGCCGGCATTCAAATATACAAAGACTCATTACCAAGAGGTGCTTCGACAAGCAAAGTGTATTCAGGAATAATTACAATCCAAGTCAAAGTATTCAAATACTTACAACAAAACTAGCTAGAATCCTATGCCTAACCCAAAAAGCACAGTGTACAACCCACACTGGCGCATAGTCTAACTAAGCTAAACTCCAACCTCTCACTGGGACCCGGAACAGCCACGAGTCCAAAACGGATTCAATTACAGCAAAACCTACTAATTACACGATGTTTCACAACACGAACACATCGGAACCCTAATATTCCTTAAACCAACTATACAACGAAATCTTGGGTCTTACAAGCTCCTACTCGCTACGGCGAGTTTATTGGCTGACAGACCTGTAACACTCAGCTGGCGAGCTATACAGAACATCAACGCTCGCCACAGCGCACAGCTGCTCGCTACAGCGAGCTTGACAGGGCAAATCCCTGTTTCTGCAAAAACACGATTTTTAACCAAATGCACCTACAATCCTCATACAACTCGTTATAAACATGTTTAGTAATATTTAATAGGTCATATAGGAGCAAGAACTGGGATTGATTCTTGCTCTTCCATAAATTTAATCCTAAAACCCTAAGTTTGCATGCAATTTCATATTTGGGGATATCTAGGCTTTCTAAAATTAAACTATGGTTAAAGTTCCTAAGAACCCACCTGGAGAATGAAGCTTTAACTTGAAAATAAGCTCTGTCACAACCATAAGCTCCACTAGGACTCATTTGAAACCCCAATTAGCTCTAAGATCACAAAATGGTAGAAAAGACTCCTAGGGTGTTGAAGTAACGATTTAGTTGTCCTTCTGCAATATCCTTAAACTCTACTTCTTTGCTCAAAATTCACGAACTCACATACAACAAGGAAATGGATATTATGAATATTGAGATCTTAGTAAGGTACATAGGAAATGGAATGGTTAACAACAGAACTGAGAAGAGTACAAGAAAGTGGTAGGGCAACTCACCAAGGGTTGGATAAGGCTACAGGAATGGGGAAACAACACATGCAGTAACTTATGCTTCTCTGCAATGCTCGCTGCAGCGAGTAGCATAGCTCGCTCAGCGAGCTCCTCGATAATTAGGGATATGGCTCTGTTTGCTTGCTGCTGCAACACCCACCTCCTACCAAGGTTCCTAAAGGTTATACCAGTCCTCCACGATGGTTATTATCACACATGCAACACAGATTTGAAACATAAGAGTAAGATGATGAGATTGAATCAAAAGAGGGGTTTTTATAAGTTCATGAAGATTGGGTTGAATCATACCTATGAAAGATGCTTAAGGACAGAGAAGTATAGATTACTACTTGCATGTGGGTTTGCTGAATGATGGTAGATTCTTAGTGGTGTGGGTAGTGATTCGGTGGAGAAGAAGACATGAAGAATGAGAGTTATTTGTTGTTGTTTGGCATGGAGATGAGAAATGGAGGAAGAATGAGTTGTTGATCCCTTTAGTTTAGCTTGTATGCATGTTTAAGTAGACAAAATCAAGATAATGGGTGAATGAAATGTTGAAGATGATGTTGATTGTTGGTTTTGGCGTGGGAGAAAGAAGAAGATGAGGGAGTAGTTACTGATTCCTTTTTCCTACTTGGTTACACTTGCAAGAGTGTTAAATAGAAGTCTCTTAGTAATGGGGGTTCAAGAACAAAGGTGGGGGCACGGTGAGAAGGGGAAATGAGTGGAAGGATTATTTTACGTACACTTAATTCTTGATAGTATACTAGTGTAAAATGGGTTGATCACTTAATTTCCATTTAAACTCCAAAGGAAATTCTCTTAAATAATACTCTTCTACTAATTTAATTTTGGGATGTTACAATATTATTGGACTGTAATACAATTTTTCTACTCTTGTATACTTAAAAACAATAATTCTTGCAGCGATATCCACAAAAAATGACAACATTTCTCAAGTGTTTATATTTAACGCTTTGATTTTTAATCAAAACATTTAGTGGATGCAATTAGTTTTTTAAAATTATTTGTTTTATTTTAGAAATATATCTTGATTATAGTTTTTTATATAGGTATTAGTCAAGTCATTGATTTATTTTTTGGTCAAGAGTCAAGCAATTTTATTTATAGGAATATAATAAGTTAAATATAATATATATTTGATGAATATATAACATTAATACTCTTTCTTTTGGTACAACGTTTAACCCTATTATTTAATTATATTGGTCAAAATTGGAAGAAGTTCTTGGACGGCTGCTAGTTGTGTTGTGTTTGTGTATATGATTAGAGTTTAATTCATTTATGAATATATATTGTGAATATTGGGCTGAATGAGTATGGGCTTCAAAAGAGTTGAAAAAAATTAATTATTGAACTTGTAATTATTGGTAGGATGATATTATTAGGCCGTAATGCAATTTCTTTTTTACTCTTATATACTTAAAATACATATGCTATTCCACACATATAAATATAAACACATAAATTGAAATATGTCATCCATCCTCACATATAATTACCTCTTCTTATAGCATGCACATTATCCTCTTGTAAAGCATTCACAGAACTATCATAATAGCAAGTTCAGCTCTTCCAAAATTACCATTATTATGCTTGCGTTTGAGCTTATAATTATTTGCTGCATATATATATGTTTCGAAATTGTTCTGCAAAAGTACAACATTGTCGTTTTGAACTTCACCACTAAGAGCAACGTTTCTAAATGATGGTGTTGTTGCTAAAGGAAACCTTGTGTCGATTATTAAGAAGAAACGACAAGAGCCTTGAAGTTTCAAATTGTGGTGATGCAGAGTAGTCTATTTCAACTCTTATATCGCAATTATTCTTCAGACGAAATACAATATAATCCAGCTTGTATCACATCATCCACATCATATGTGACTTATGATATGTATGTTGTGATAGGAGCAGGATCAGATTGTATTTCTTCTGAAGAATAATTGGCAGCCATAGGAGCTAAATTAGTTAATTTCACATTACCAGAGTTTCAAAATTCAAGGCTCTCATCGTGTTTATTCAATAACATACAAATGATTTTCTTTTGTGATAATACCATCGGTTGGCACATTTTTCCATAGTGATGATAAGCATAAGAGTTACAATTAGATGAACAATTATTAAGTAGTGTCAATGAATTGTATGGTAGGTGTGGTTCTTTGTATCTTCATAAGACTTTTTTCTTTACGGATCTTGTTAACGAATATTTTCAGAGCATATTTTGAAGGATTTCAATTAAAAAAATTATTTTTGATTTAAAAAGTCAAATATTTTAGTTCTCAATATATATTAATTTCATATATATATATATATATATATATATATATATATATATATATATATATTTATATAAAATTTGCATAAAAACTTAATATTTAAAATGCTTCAAAGATTCTCTAAAGAATACTTGTTGTAAAATGATGGTGATAAGAAGATAAATAAAAACATGGGTGGGTAAGATAAAAATGAAAGATGAAAGAGTTAATCGGAAAAGTTAACATAAAAAACCTTTTTATTTTATCTTAAAGTCAAATTCTAAATTATTTAACCTCTTTTTCCATAATGAATTCTACCATTCACTTTGTTTTTTGGACAACTACCATCGAACATTCATCAATCTCATGACATATATTCTAAACTTTTCCATGATAATTATATTCTTTTACATATCAAACAAAGTAAAAATGAGGACCAGGATTATGTGTTGTTGGGCAATAATAATTGTAGTATAGTCGGTTCAATAATCACCGTTAAATTAAGATCGGATGATTTAAAATTTAAGCTCAAAGTTTTTATTTATAAAAATTATAATTCAAATTACAAAATCTGGACTTTTAATCTTAATCGGACGGTTTAGATGCACTGACTGCATGCAGTCTGACTGTTTAATTCTTATTACATATTAAATATAGTAGTAATCTTGAATATATTGTGGTTGTTGCACATGATAATAGAATGGATAACCTTCAAAGGGCTTATCCTGAGACTTTTTCTCCTCTTTGGGTTTTGAAGGTCCAACTGAAACTACTTCAATATGACAAAACTTTCGTAGTTTGGACACTGCATTTACTGGATCAATATCTCCTGATAATGTCAATTTCTTCTCTTTCATATCTATTGATACTGATTCAACCCCTGCAAATTTATTACAAATATAATTTAATTGATAATAAACCATTATGGTGTGTTATTTTTACACAAAAAATCAAGTTGTAAAAGGTTGTATGTGAAATAGATTATTTGAGCTTATATAGTATTTATTTATATGAATGATATGAGATTCAATACCTGAAAGGCTAGATGCTGTCTTCATAACTTTTTGCTTGATTTTATCATTATGAACATAAACCTTCAACACTACATTCTGTTAAAAAATAAACCCAAGAATTATTAATTAAAGCCCAACATGCAATTACTTCCATTATAAAAAAAAAAAAGAAATGATTTTTTTCCATTATAAAATATGAAATGATTTTATTTACCAAAAGAAATGAAATGATTTTTTTGTATGACTAAAAAATAAGAAATGTGATAACAACAAAAAAGTGACAAAAATTTTAAAAAAGAAAAGTAGCCATCAATAAAAATTGTGTAAATTAAATGAGAAAAATAAAGAAATGGATTTCATGAATCTAATTTTGACCTTCATTGTTGTTAAGTTTGTGAGAGCTAGCTTAGGTAAGATTATTGGTATGACAAGTGCAAAGGAATAAGAAAACGGGCAAGGTGATGTGAAAGTTTGGGTAGAGAAGTGTTTTCAAGTGGTGATATGAAGTAAGAACGAGAATTGGCAATTATTTATATAAGGTTAGATATCATAGGAGGATCTATGTAACGCATAGTTATGTCAACTAAGTCAATTTAAATAACTTGTTTTATCTTAAAAATATTAGTATATTTTAGGATACTTTATTATATATTTTTTACTGTGTGAACATTAAAATTTTAGGATACTTTGTTATTTTAACCGTGTGAACATTAAAGTTAGAATCAACAAACACTCACCTCACGAAAGTTCTCAAATAATAAAAGTTTGGTTAAAAATTGTTTTTTTCTTGCTTTGTGGCTGCATGCCTGCATCTCAAAGTATATGCTACTAGAATCTAGCACACGGCTTGGAAGTCATGTTTGGTTAGATAAGGAAATATTAAAATACAAATGCTAACATATATACTTTAAGATGTGTCTTAAGATACATAATAAGTAATTTAATATAAAAATCTTTTTCTAAAAAATTGTATATTTAATTGGATATAAAGTGGTACTGAAATTAATAAGAATTATAGCTTTGATATCGGCTATTAGTTTTTAGGGTCATGTTAACTTGTGCCCTAAGGGCATATGATAAGCTACCCTAAAAATAGAAATGTAGCATTTCATGATATAAAAAATTTAATGCTTGGATAATTGAATAGTATGCATGCTTTAATAAATATTTTTCACATTTATCTTCTTAACATGTGCTTTTAAGGCATACGTTAAGATTCTCCTAGTTTTTAATAGTGCTTTTCTCTTTTTTCTTAAACACTATATTAAAGAAGGAACTTTGTCACTCTATTATGTGTTTCTTAATTATTCGAAAGAGTTATATGTACAATACTTTTATGATTTTGAGCTTCTAAACTAAGAAATGTATAAAACAAGAATTAAAGCAAAATAGTAAAAAGATAAAATTCGGTCGAATAACATGTTGAGTGTTAAAAATTTACGGAGTCTACTAGGCACAAGAGTGATTTTATTGGTCCAAGTAGTAAAAATTTTGAGTAACTAAAATATGTGGTCAAAAGTTTGCTTCTTAACTCATACATATGGAAAAAAATATGGTTAGAATGGAAGAACTCACGTTGTATGCATTACAGATTCTTTACGTATATTAATCATCGCTTATAGTAGTGAAAACTTTATACCAATATTATAGTATTAAAAAAAAAAATTGTATGTTTCAATTGTTATCTTAAATTGTATTCCAAAACTTTTTAATTATACTCTTACAAATATCAAACTTTTAATTTTAGATTTTTAGTCCTCAACTTTAGAAGGATAATGATTGCAAACTTTTATCATTTGACCGATTCTCTGTTTGTTGTGAGGGAACTTTCGTGTGTGTGTGATGATTAATTAATCCAAATTCCAATGTACACAGTTCACACGGTTATAAAAGTATCTTAAAATACTTTTCAATTAAAAAACAATTATTTCAATTGACTAAGTTGACTTAACTATGTGTTTCTTATCTTCCTACTACCTTATATAAATAACTGCCAATTCTCATCCTTTTTTCATCATCACCACTTGAAAACATTTCTTCATCAACAAGCCCTTCTTATTCAGGCCAATTCTAGCATGGGTGAGTGTCATAGGTCTCCCACTATAGGAGAGTTATTTTGACCCTTAGATTATGAAGGTCTACAATAAACCATAATAAACTTTATACATTGTATTCTAATCTATAATATATATTTTTTGGAAACTCTTAAATATATTTTTCCTTTGTGGAAACTCTCAAATATTATATATTTTTTTTTAGAAACTTTTTTTTATTCTTATTTTAGAAACTCTCACAAATATTATTTTAGAAACTTTCTGTTGAGAGAGATATGAATAAAATTCATGAAATGCATTTGACAGTTTCATTTATCAAAAAAAAAAATTCATAAACTTTTCAAATTTTTTTTAATGAATAAAATTTTCAAATTAAAATTTTAAATCAATAATATCTATTTGAAAGATTATATTTTTATTTAAAAAATAATAATAATCTGTAAATTTTTATTTGAAAGATTTTATTTTTCTAGAATTCACACATAAGTTATTAAAAACAAAAGAAACAATCCGAGAATTCCCGGAATCGAGAATCCCAAGAATTTTGGATAAAAAATTCCTAGAATTCACACATACGTTATTAAAAATAAAAGAAACAATCCGAGAATTCTCAGAATGTTTTCGAGAAAAAAGTTCCGAAAAAGTTTTGGAAAAGTTTCCGAGAAAAAATCTCGAAATTATTGAGAAAAAATACTCAAAAAGTTCTCGAGAAAAAAAACTCGAAAAGTTTTCAAGAAAAAATACTTGAAAAGTTTTCGAGAAAAAATATTTGAAAAGTTTACGAGAAAAAATACTCAAAAAGTTTACGAGAAAAAATACTCGAAACATTTTCGACAAAAAATACTCAAAATATTTTTGAGAAAAAAGTTCCGAAAAAGTTTCCGAGAAAAGTTCTCGAGAAAAAATACTCGAAAAGTTTTCGAGAAAAAAGTTCCGGAAAATTTTTTGAGAAAAAATTCTCAAAAAGTTCTCGAGAAAAAAATACTCGAAAAGTTTTCAAGAAAAAATACTCGAAAAGTTTTCGAGAAAAAATATTCGAAAAGTTTACGAGAAAAAATACTCGAAAAGTTTACGAGAAAAAATACTCGAAACATTTTCGAGAAAAAATACTCGAAATATTTTCGAGAAAAAAGTTCCGAAAAAGTTTCTGAGAAAAATTCTCGAGAAAAAATACTCGAAAAGTTTTCGAGAAAAAAGTTCCGGAAAAGTTTTCGAGAAAAAAGTTTCGGAAAAGTTTTTGAGAAAAAATTCTCAAAAAGTTCTCGAGAAAAAAATACTCGAAAAGTTTTCAAGAAAAAATACTCGAAAAGTTTTCGAGAAAAAATAAACGAAAAGTTCACGAGAAAAAATACTCGAAAAGATATATAATATAGATTAGAATACAATGTATAAATTTTATTATGGTTTATTATAGACCATCATAATCTATTGGTCAAAATAACTCTCCCATAGTGGGAGACCTATGACACTCACCCATGCTAGAATTGGCCTCTTATTCATTTGCAATTTTCACACTAAAAATTCTAACTTAGCTCTCTCACAAACTTTGACTACAATGAAGGTAAAAATTAGAATCATCAAATCCCTTTCTTTATATTTTCTTTCTTTCATTTAATTTATTCTTTATATTTTTTTTCTTTCATTTAATTTACTCTATTTTAATGGATTGAGATTCCCTGTTGTAAAAAAAACTCAGTTTTCACACAGTTTTAAATCTCAACCATTAATCACATATCGGACGGTTTAACTTAATACAATTTTAAAATTACTTTAAACAATATCAACTGTACTATTTAGATTGAACGGTCCTAATCTATTACAATATCCTGCTGTAACAGCACGAAATCCAGTTCCTTATTTTCATGTATAAGTACATGACATATAATTAAATGGCTAATGTTGTTGTCACTTTTTTTGGACTTATATATTTTCATATTTTAGAATGGAAGTAAATGTGTATTAATAATTCTTCTATTTATTTTTGAACAGAATGTAGTGTTGAAGGTTGATTTTCATAATGATAAAATCAAACAAAAAGTTATGAAAACAGCATCTAGCCTTTCAGGTATGGAATTTCATATCCTATAAATACTATATAAATATATTTCACATGTAACCTTGTACAATTTGATTATTATGTTAAAAAGCACACACCATATAACATAAATGGTTCATTATTAATTAATTAAACTAAAATTATATTTGTAATAAATTTGCAGGGGTTGAATCAGTATCATTAGACATGAATCAGAAGAAATTAACATTACTAGGAGACATTGATCCAGTAAAAGCAGTTTCCAAGCTAAGAAAATTTTGTCATACTGAAATAGTTTCAATTGGACCTCCAAAACCAAAAGAGGAGAAAAAGTCAGAAGATAAATCCTTTGAAGGTTATCCACAGGGCCGTCCCGAGACATTTAGAGACCCGGAACAAATTAGATAAAAGGCCCTTTAAAATAAAATAAATTAAATAAAATTAATATGTTTTTTTTTTTGGTCAACTAGCCTAATGACTTGAAATTTCACCCTTAAGGTGAATAAGTGGGATGACCAGGGTTCGAACCCCGATCCTCTGCATAATAATGCAAATGTCCACCAATTGAGCTAAGCTCATGGGACAAAATTAATATGTTTTTAATTTAAAAATATAATTGTTTAAAAAGAGTAATCTTTTATTTAAAATACTATAACATTAATAATATTAAAAAATAGTCATATTATAATTAATAATAGCAAATACACTTTCAAACTGATATTTTAAAAAACTGGATGTTTTTAATAAATATTGTAACTTAATTTTAGAAAATATTTTTTATAAATATAATAAATTAAAAACTTATTATAAGTTGTAAAGTCATTTTATTATTTATTTATAGAGAGAATTTATTATAAGATTATCAAATATCTTATAAAATGAAATTTTAAAAAACTGCCATAGGTGGGAGTTGAACCCACACCCTTTGGACAGTAGAGAGACAAACAAGCCACTGAACCAAACGCCTTTTGTTTAACATAGTCACAGCAAAATTACTTAACCCATATTTTGTATGTTGGACTTGAAAAAAAAATTTAAGGCCCCCAAAATTTGGAGGCCCAGTGATGTGGGCCTGCTTGCACGGGTTCTGGGCCGGCCCTGGTTATCCATTCTATTATAATATTCAACCACCACAATTTATTCAAGATTTCTACTATATTTGATATGTAATAAAAATTAAGAAGAGAGTCTAAAAATTCTAGCTCAACTGGTAAAATATTGCCGAATTTGTTAGGTCGGATGCTATGACTGGGGTTCGAACCCCGGCTCCCTCACTTTGTGTGTGAGTTTATTATAGTGACTTTGCTATTTCGTCTATGTACCCAAAAAAATTAAGAAGAGATCTAATGAAAGTCTTTTATTTATTTTTTTTCTTTTTAATATATAATTAGAATGAGTTCAAAGTGTATTCAAAGAATTAGTGACAGGGCACTATGATGTATAAACTGATAAAAGAACCACATGCTTATGATAATTCTTATATATGAACCATGTCTCTGAATAATGAATATAGTACAACAACAAAAAGGTGTCACTATATGTAATTCTAAACCTATCAATTTATTGAGGGAAAATATTTTCATATACCATATAATTATTTCATAACACAAAGGTTATTACACAATTCAAATTATCTTGTCATTCTATGGTGAGATGGTCTTAGAAGACTGATTATTTCATCGCTGATATAAATGTAGATCAACAGATTCAACACAGAACCTACCTCATAAATTCCATAACCCTGATTCCTAATAATATATATGAATCCATATTAGCACGAAGGCTAACATTAGTGGAATACCTCATCCATTACTAAATCATAATGATCAAATGATATACTTAGAGTTATCCTTTAAAAAATGGAAGTGTTCGTTATATAAAAAAAATCAGTGAGAGTACTAATTTCCATTAACTAGAGCATTTCATGTAACAATGGAGTTTGGCTCTAGTGAGAGATGAACAATTGACGGCTGAAATATCTTTTGTAGCTTCTGAGGTTTCCTTATTTCATCTCTCGATGATGGCTTCTATGAAGCCGAATCTAGTCGTCAAAAGAGGGTCTGCAGAAGAAACATAACCATGCAGACGCTCTTTTGGCTATGAGATTTTCACCATTATAAAAGTCATCACTGAGAGATGGACGATTGACTGTCGGAACATCTTTTGGAGCTTCCGAGGTTTTCGTATTCATAATGGTGCGTTTAAGGTATTGATTGAGAACATAGTTTCTACCTCAATAAATACCTCGAACACACCATTATGAATATGACAAACTTGGAAGCTCCAAAAAAGATTCAAGCCGTCAATTTTCCATCTCTCGATGATGGCTTCTATGAAGCCTAATCTATTCGTCAAAAGAGGGTCTGCAGGAGAAACATGACCATGCAGACGCTCTTTTGGCTAATAGATTTACCTTCATAAAAGCCATCACTGAGAGATTGACAATTGATGGCTGAAACATCTTTTGGAGCTTCCGAAGTTTTTGTATTCATAATGGTGTGATTAAGGTATTGATTGAGAACATAGTTTCTACATCAATCAATACCTCAAACACACCATTATGAATATGAAAACCTTGGAAGCTCCAAAAGAGATTTCGGCTGTTAATTTTCCATCTCTCAATGATGGATTCTATGAAGCCGAATCTATTCGTCAAAAGACGGCCTGCAGGACCAACATGACCCTAGAGATGGTCTTTCGTCTAATAGATTCGGCTTCATAAAAGCCATCACAGAGAGACGGAAAGTTGACGACCAGAACATCTTTTAGAGCTTCTGATGTTTTCTAATTCATAATGGCACGTTTGAGGTATTGATTGAGAAGATAGATTTTACTTCAAACCAACCTCAAACACACCATTATGAATATGAAAACCTTGGAAGCTCCAATAGAAATCTCGGTCGTCAATTTTTCATATCTCAATGGTGGCATCTATGAAGCCGAATCTACTCGTCAAAAGACGGTCTGCTGGAAAAACATGACCCTGCAGATGCTCTTTTAGCCAATAGATTCGGCTTCGTAACCATCACTGAGAGATGAACAATTGACGACCGGAACATCTTTTGTAGCTTCCGAGGTTTTCGTATTCATAATGGTGTGTTTGAGGTATTGATTAAGAACATAGATTCACACATCATCTTTAGTACCTACAACAATAATCATGTAAGGGTCAATTTCCTTATTCATATTGACTCACACTCACCACAAGAAAATACCACGAAACAATAAATAAAACACTTCATCTATCTATAAAAATATAATTATTAACTTCCTTTAGAAAAATAACTTTTTCATTTTTCGTATGAAATGCAATGCGACTAAACACCCTATATGAGACACATGATTCGGATAAGAAAGCTCATATTAATGGGAAAAACCAACCACACAGGCTCCAACCACACAATCTAAAAATATTAAGCAAACCACACATGCTCCAGCCACATAGGCTAAAACATTAATCCTGCCAGACAGACCCTAAAACTTGTCACACAGGCACTAAAGAAACTCTTCTACACATATCCTATATAATGCATGTCTCAATTAGAGGAAAGTATTTTTCTAAAAACCCGAACATATACTCTCATACTACTATAAATCTCATAGCACTGAACTCGATTGAAACAAGTTTATTTATTTTAATTCTTGTCGATTTGTAACACATAATAGTATCTATAAATACTAACATACCCATGGAGTAAACTGGAACCATAATCAACAAGCATATACATATATAATTACAAGATTAAAACGAGTACACATACATACTAATTAACAAGCATAGCATCCAATACATACAGGAAAATATATAGTTAACATAATAATGCATTAACCGAACAGATTAAGCCTTCACACCTTTTTTATTTATTTTTATTTTATCTTTTTATTACATTAAATAATATTATTTATTTATTTATATAAAGTTGAATCCTTTGATTCATTTTAAGTGACAAAGGCTCAACTATCATCTCACAACATAATCTTATGTAATATGAATGTATGGGAAAAAAACCCTTATCTCGAATAATTTTCTTTCTAGCACAAAAGTTCTTCGAATTCTACTAATTGCTCGCATAGACAACCTTTTAAACCTTTTAGGATTCGCTCGAACAATAAAATTAAGAGAGTGAACTCCGAAAAACTTGAAGCATAGGCAAGTGTAAGTTGAAAAGCGAAGCAGTGTTTGGTCACAGAAAATAGAAGGCATATCTTGGTTAAGAATATTTTTTCAAAAGAAGACTGAGAAGCAAAATAGATAGAACAAGTGACTGTACCTTTTAAAACACAACATTATGAATATGACAACCTTAGAAGCTCCAAAAGAGATTTCGGCCGTCAATTTTCCATCTCTCGATGATGGCTTCTATGAAGCCGAATCTATTCGTCAAAAGAGGGTCTGCAGGAGAAACATGACCATGCAGACGCTCTTTTGGCTAATAGATAAACCTTCATAAAAGCCATCCTTGAGAGATTGACAATTGACGGTCGGAACATCTTTTGGAGCTTCCGAGGTTTTCGTATTCATAATGGTGTGTTTAAGGTATTGATTGAGAACATAGTTTATACCTCAAACACACCATTATGAATATGAAAACCTTGGAAGCTCGAAAAGAGATTCCGGCCGTCAATTTTCCATCTCTCAATGATGGATTCTATGAAGGCGAATTTATTTGTCAAAAGAGGGTCTGCAGGAGCAACATGACCCTACCGACGCTCTTTTCTCTAATAGATTCGGCTTCATAAAAGCCATCACTGAGAGATGGAATGTTGACGGCCAAAACATCTTTCCGAGGTCCGAGGTTTTCTAGTTCATAATGGCCCGTATGAGGTATTGATTGAGAAGATAGATTCTACCTCAATCCACCCTCAAACACACCCTTATAATATGAAAACCATGGAAGCTTCAAAAGAAATCTCGGTTATCAATTTTCCGCCTCTCAATGATGGCTTCTATGAAGCCGAATCTATTCGGCAAAAGAGAGTTTGTAGGAGAAACATGACCCTACAAACGCTCTTTTGGTTAATAAATTCGGAATAATAAAAGCCATCACTCATAGATGGAAAGTTGACTGCCTGAACATCTTTCGGAGCTTCCGAGGTTTTCTTATTCGTAATGGCGCATTCTACCTCAAACACACCATTATGAATATGAAAACCTTGGAAGCTCCAAAAGAAATCTCGGTCGTCAATTTTCCAAAACTCAATGATTTCATATATGAAGCCCAATCTATTCGTCAAAAGAGGGTCTGCTAGAAAGACATGACCCTGTAGATGCTCTTTTGGCTAATAGATACGGCTTCATAAAAACCATCATTGAGTGATGAACAATTGATGGCCGAAACATCTTTTGTAGCTTCCAAGGTTTTCGTATTCATAATGGTGCGTTTGAGGTATTGATTGAGAACATAGTTTCCCCCCAAAATTAATACCTCAAACACACCATTATGAATGTGACAACCTTAGAAGCTCCAAAAGATATTTCGGCCATCAATTTTCCATCTCTCGATGATGGCTTTTATGAAGCCGAATCTATTCGTCAAAAGAGGGCATGCAGGAGAAACATAACCCTGCAGATGCTCTTT
The DNA here is from genome assembly GCA_030408175.1 of Trifolium repens. Classification (NCBI taxonomy): domain Eukaryota; kingdom Viridiplantae; phylum Streptophyta; class Magnoliopsida; order Fabales; family Fabaceae; genus Trifolium; species Trifolium repens. The sequence continues at coordinate 11,792,239 of CP125846.1, read as the reverse complement.
AGGCTAATAGATACGGCTTCATAGAAACCATCATTGAGAGATGAACAATTGACGGCCGAAACATCTTTTATAGCTTCTGAGGTTTTCGTATTCATAATAATGTGTTTGAGGTATTGATTGAGAACATAGTTTCTACCTCAATCAATACCTCAAACACACCATTTTGAATATGACAACCTTGGAAGCTCCAAAAGAGATTCTGGCCACCAATTTTCCATCTCTCGAGAATGGCTTCTATGAAGCCGAATCTATTCGTCAAAAGAGGGTCTGCAAGAGAAACATGACCCTACAGACGCTCTTTTGGCTAATAGATTTGGCTTCATAAAAGCCATCACTGAGAGATGGAAAGTTGACGGCCGGAACGTCTGTCGAAGCTTTCGAGGTTTTCTTATTCATAATGACGCGTTTGAGGTATTGATTGAGAAGATAGATTCTTCCTCAATCATCCCTCAAACACACCATTATGTATATGAAAACTTGGAAGCTGCAAAGGAGATTCCGGCCGTCAATTTTCCAACTCTCGATGATGGCTTCTACGAAGCCGAATCTATTCTTCAAAACAGGGTCTGCAGAGAAATATGACCCTGCCGACACTGTTTTGACTATAGAAAAACGTAAACATTTGTAAAGAATAATAAGAGATTACCTCTTCCAACATGATTGCTTCCATCACCATGCTTGTGTTTGAGCATCTTATTCTTTTATTGTATCAAGCTTCGAAACAATAAAAAACTATATATATATATATTGTAAGAAACATGTTATATATAAAGGAAAAATAAGAGTACAAGAGGGGGTTGAACCCAACTCTCTTAAAACAAAATTATAAATTTAAAAAGAGGAAAAAATACAAAGTAGGTATTCTGAAACAATTGCTAAATAATCATCTTAGATATGAGACTAGTGAATGAACCAACCACCATAAAAAAAACGTCCACGTACCATCAACTCCTGCATCGAATCGCTGTAAGCAATATCAGTCTCTTTCGAGCTAATCAATTCAAAATCAGTAACTATACTAATACAAATAACAATGGTACTGGAGACAAACCTTAAATCTTGAGACATGCAGATCTCAACAACTCGAAAAATATTAGAGACACAAAGAACTGGAGCGTCAACCACAAATCGAATTGAATGCAAGTAGTGACCCAATGTTATGCTCCACTCTTGATTTTTAAGGAACCAACATAAAAGAACCAACACATGAGCAATCTCTGACCTTGAAGTACCAAATCGAGCAACAACCAATGAATTCATTAACACTGGATCCGGTGGAATTTATCCCATAACAACCAGCAGCAGCCGCACAATAGGTGCAACAAAGATGGTGGACAAGGGGAGTGTCATAGGTCTCCCACCATGGGAGAGTTATTTTGACCCTTAGATTATGAAGGTCTACAATAAACCATAATAAACTTTATACATTGTATTCTAATCTATAATATATATTTTTTGAAAACTCTCAAATATATTTTTTCTTTGTGGAAACTCTCAAATATTATATTTTTTTTAAAAAAAACTTTTTTTAGAAACTCTCACAAATATTATTTTAGAAACTTTTTGTCGAGAGAGATATGAATAAAATTCATAAAATGTAGTTGACAGATTCATTTATCAAAAAAAAAAATCATAAACTTTTCAAAAAAAATTTAATGAATAAAATTTTCAAATTAAAATTTCAAATCAATAATATCTATTTGAAAGATTTTATTTTTCTAGAATTCACACATAAGTTATTAAAAACAAAAGAAACAATCTGAGAATTCCCGGAATCGAGAATTCCAAGAATTTTTTGAAAGAATTTTGGATAAAAAATTCCTAGAATTCACACATACGTTATTAAAAACAAAAGAAACAATCCGAGAATTCTCAGAATGTTTTCGAGAAAAAATACTTGAAATGTTTTCGAGAAAAAAGTTCCGAAAAAGTTTCCAAGAAAAAAATCTCGAAATTATTGAGAAAAAATACTCAAAAAGTTCTCGAGAAAAAAAACTCGAAAAGTTTTCAAGAAAAAATACTTGAAAAGTTTTCGAGAAAAAATATTCGAAAAGTTTACGAGAAAAAATACTCGAAACATTTTCGACAAAAAATACTCGAAAAGCTTTCGAGAAAAATATTCGAAAAGTTTACGAGAAAAAATACTCGAAAAGTTTACGAGAAAAAATACTCGAAACATTTTCGAGAAAAAATACTCGAAATTTTTCGAGAAAAAAGTTCCGAAAAAGTTTCCGAGAAAAATTCTCGAAAACTTCTCGAGAAAAAATACTCGAAAAGTTTTGGAGAAAAAATACTCGAAAAGTTTTCGAGAAAAAAGTTCCGGAAAAGTTTTCGAGAAAAAAGTTTCGGAAAAGTTTTTGAGAAAAAATTCTCAAAAAGTTCTCGAGAAAAAAATACTCGAAAAGTTTTCAAGAAAAAATACTCGAAAAGTTTTCGAGAAAAAATACTCGAAAAGTTTTGGAGAAAAAATACTCGAAAAGTTTTCGAGAAAAAAGTTCCGGAAAAGTTTTCGAGAAAAAAGTTTCGGAAAAGTTTTTGAGAAAAAATTCTCTAAAAGTTCTCGAGAAAAAAATACTCGAAAAGTTTTCAAGAAAAAATACTCGAAAAGTTTTCGAGAAAAAATACTCGAAAAGTTTTGGAGAAAAAATACTCGAAAAGTTTTCGAGAAAAAAGTTCCGGAAAAGTTTTCGAGAAAAAATTCTCAAAAAGTTCTCGAGAAAAAAATACTCGAAAAGTTTTCAAGAAAAAATACTCGAAAAGTTTTCGAGAAAAAATAATCAAAAAGTTCACGAGAAAAAATACTCGAAAAGATATATAATATAGATTAGAATACAATGTATAAACTTTATTATGGTTTATTGTAGACCTTCATAATCTAAAGGTTAAAATAGTTCTCCCATGATGGGAGACCTACGACACTCACCCATGCTAGAATTGGCCATCAAGCAAAAAGTTATGAAGACAGCATCTAGCCTTTCAGGTATTGAATCTCATATCATTCATATAAATAAATACTATAATAATCTATTTCACATACAACCTTTTACAACTTGATTTTTTGTGTAAAATAAAACACACACCATATAACATGAATGGTTCTGTAATATCCCAAAATTTAATTAATAAAAGAATATTAATTAAATTAGTATTATTGAAATTTAATTGGAAATTAAATTAATCCTTCCTCCACTAGCTTCAATCTCTCCTAAACCTCCCTTGTATTTCTTTTGAGCCCCCATCATTTACCCACTAGTCTATTTAAACCCAAATCAAGACAAGGAAGGTTAGAATAAAATCAGTAACTCCCCCTCCTCTCATTTTCTCTCACGCCAAAACATTAACACCCTTAGCCAAGATCAGAATTTTATAATCCTTCCATTGGCAAATGCATGCATCACTTTTATCCTACTCTTGAACCCTTCCTCATTTTCCTCCTTTGGCCGTACACCACCCCTTTTATGTTGGTAATCTCATCCTTTCAAACTGGAGTTGGTGGTGTGGAATTTCATACAAGCTGCAGCCTAGAAGCACCATTAAAACTAGAAGTAAGAAACTCACCTTCTTGTTCTTAGTTATCACTTTTGAGTTTTTCCCTCTTTTCACCCTAATCACTCAATCCTAACTTATACTTGAAATTCTGTGTTGCATGTGGGTTTACCACCAAAAATATGGATCACGAGGCATTGGGTATGTCTTAGGTGTTGTGGGATGCAAAGATTCGAGCCAAAACATCAGAATTTAGCGTTCAGGACTGTCGAGCTCGCCACGGCGAGCTGGAACTCGCTCGGCGAGCTTACCAGCAAACGTGCAACATTCAGCTACTGGATGAGCTCGCTCTGGCGAGCTGGAACTCGCTCTGGCGAGCAGATCAGACAATGCTGCATGTGTTTACTTCTGTCGTGCGTAGCTCCTAACCTTGGTAAGATATTCCTGCCATTTCTCGTGCCTTCTCATAAGAGTATTAGTTGTCTCATTTCATTAACCTTAGCCTTGTCTTAAACTCATGAATTCACTCTTTTTCTCATGAGCACAAGCCTTGGGGTTCAAGTGAGTCTCGGATGTAGAACTGTGGCCGTTGCAGAGCTGTAGCACCAGAGGAAGCTTATATTACAGGTGGGTTCTTTAGGATAGTGTAGTTAGTCCCCCAAAATTATGATATGCATGATAACTTAGGAATTTAGGGAATTGTTGTGTGAGGGGAATTAACTCCCAAATTTCCCTCCATTATGTTTTATATTATGTAAATTATGTTGCTGCACTGGTTAAACGAGTGTTGTAGGTGTCTCTTTGAAAATTATGAATTCTGACAAAACAGGGTAGTTTCTGCATGAACTCGCCGTAGCGAGTTGTCAGCGAATATTCATAGCGAGCTGGGTTCTGGGCTGATGATACTCGCCGTAGCGAGCGTTTGTTCGCCACAGCGAGTTGAATTAGGTCAGGACCTATAATCTCGCCATGGCGAGCTGGTGACACGCCACAGCGAGGTTGTACAGGACCTGCTTCCTTTTACTATTTTCTAAACAAACTCCATACACTCGTTTTATACCCTCGTCAGAGCCAGATAGTTTGCAGTAATATAATTAACATAATGTCGAACAGAATGTTAATCACAGATAATTGTTAGGGAATAACTTAGACTACTATTAGGTTTGTATGCTCCCCGGGTTATGGGAATTATGGTAGTAACAACTAATTTAGTATCAGTCACTTATGAGCGACTTATTCGCATTATGGACTCCCAATGGGATACTCCATTAGGTTATGTATATGTGGGCTGTATGCCGTGACCGAATCGGTTGACGGATATGTCAGGCCTCTGAGACATGCTCACCTCAGAGTGTCCTTGAAGTCTAAAATGAATAAGAGTTAGCTAATCTGTGTTACACCTTTATACTACTGTTATTATGTTATGTTGATTATTAGTTATGATACGACTGATTAGGTGCCCCCGGTGTAGTCACCTCTAGGAGGGTAGTAGGACTCACTGAGGCTTAGTAGTCTCACCCCACTCCAAACCAATTTTTTTTAGGTAAACAGGTTATTCAGAGCAAGGACCAGGTAGGAGGCTGATAATTGGAGCTGAGCTTGGATTGTCCGCCTTGAAGATTTTATTCTTCGTCTTGCTACTAGTTTACTACCTTGTTTACTCAGAATACTAGCATTTACCGCTGTATTTTATTTGTTAATCTCTTGTAATCGAAGCAAATTGTAACATGCTAATTTATTTAGTGAATTTTATTGTACTCAGATACTATTATTTATGTCTTGGCTAAATATTCGCGATATTCTAGTCGGGGCGTTATAATTGGTATCAGAGCAGGTCGGTCTAGTATCGGACCTTGCCATGAGTCAGAACAATTCCTTCCTAAACAATACAGACCCTTTGGATCTGGACTGTTTACGCTGAAACCATCGCGTGCTGAGCCTGATCAACTCAGTATTGTGTATGGTAGACAGGGTATTACGGTTTAGAAACTGAAGTGAACTCTGGAATTCCACCGTTAAATCCGTAGTGAAACTACAATCGAGAAGCAGTCATCGGAGAAGACTTTTACAAGGGAATTTTTGAATCAGTGGCAGATGGTGCCACAGGAGTAGAGTTATAATCTTAAGGAATGAAGTGTACCCTTATAACTGAAATGCGCAGTGCACAACAATGTTCCACCGACACAGTGTGTCAGAAGAATTTCCTGAACCTAGAATTACCTCAGCCTACCGAGAACCCGGGATCAGACAGACGAATGAACCACTCTTACAACATAACAAGTCAGAGATAGAGGTGTAACCTAAAGGAATGCAAGTGTATCCTTGTATACTGAAATGTGTAGTGCATGACAGTATTCCACTGATCCTGTGTGTGTCAGCAAAGCTTCCTGAACCCGAGAGTAACTTCACCTTTTATTGGACGAACCACAAAATTTTTCTGCTGTAGACTGACTGACTCGCTTAGCGAGCTAGTGCTCGCTGTAGCGAGCTTGACAGACTCTAGCCCTATCCTTGTTTCTTATACTTCCACCTATTGGGAATTTAGCGTAAGCAATCCTAAGCTACCCGGTGTACGTGAGAAGCATTGGAGGAAATGCATAAGGAGAACAGAGGAGCATACCCATCTTACTAGAAGCCTATAACCATAGTCGAAACTACTAGGAACTTAACCGTAAACTAGTTCAACGATTAGAATCCTTTTAGTTTACACCGTACACGAGGAAAGAGCAATGAGTTCAAACCGCCCACGGGTTTTGAGATACCAATCAGCTTAGTAAGTCAGAGAGATACCCCGATTACAGGAACTCAAGCCAAACTCCCTAGGATAGATAGACCAGATTAAAGCTTTAGCACACTCTCACTTTTTGCAAATCACTAGTTAGAACTACCCTTGCGTATCCTCAATTAAGTTACCTCGACCCATCCACTCGTGAGGACACTTCTACCTCGCCATTAGGCGCCAAGTTACTGATAGTGCGACAATTAGAAATCATTCCCAACTTGCCTTTAGCATTTGACCCAGCAAAACTTAGGGACTCAAATTTAAACTAGAACACGAGTTAGGCCCTAACACTAATCAAGAACCTTGGAGCATTACCACCGAATAATTTAACAACTAAACTAGAAATAGAACACTGTCACATAAGTATAACCCCGACTTGCAACAAAGCTGAATTTTCCGTAAACGCTACCAACATCAAATAGGCTTACTAAAGATAGTTAAACTAAGTACCCGTAGACTAGTAATCCAGCACTTCTGACCAGCTAAGACAACAATAAGCATAGGGGAACTTCAACATATTTACCTTGATATAAACTCATCACAAATCCACTAAATCAATAATTGCAGTAACCACTCGAGAATGCCAATAAGATAGGACATCCTGTACCTACTTTAATAATTGCACCAACCCATCATAAGTTAAGTCCGAGTAGTGATAATAATACTTGAGAATTACCCTTAGCACGACCAGTTCCCGAAAACGAACCGTAGATACTTTAGCATTAGATAGTTTAGAGACTGATAGTTCAGGTTAATACCAGTTGACCTAGCTTAGAAGTTAGTAGTATCAGTTGACTAAATACTTGAGAGCTATCTACCAACCACCCTTGGATTAGTAAATTCGCATTACAGATGAACCACCTACCCAGTTCAAGAATTAGATTTAACCAGTCATAGTTAATCACCGCTTTAGTACCAAGCAGTAGTAAACCTAGCCTGATAGAAATAACCAGTAAGAGATCTTAGTAGTGACATTAAGCACCTAGACTAACCTTTTTAGAAAACATTAGTTAACCAGAGGCAAGTAATTAAGATCAACCTTAGCTTGGCCAACTATCAACACTTTTACATGTTCAAACCTTTCGACCAACGGACTATTAGGACCAATTAGATCCACCTGCGAGAACTTGTCGGCCAGAACTCGAGCGAATCCTAGGTGTTCTTACCCGGGAAAGACTAGAAGAATCAGAACCTTGGGTTATAACTATGAGTTTAGAGGAGCTAGTTAGAAAGCATGTCAGTCATGCAAGTGAGATAACGTTAGAGGGAAACTTGAGTGAGAACTAGTTGTCCTAACCGGAGAGCCTTGACAACAGAGATAGGGATGTCTGTACCCTCTAACTTGTCTAATTACGAATTAGATGAGGAAGTTCTTCCGTGCTGTAATATTGGGCAACCATGTGTAATGCCGAATCCAATTAAGATGCAACTCTCCAATTCCCTCGAAGCCAGTTAGAAAAACTAGAATGTTCAGCGTCGTCGTAAGAAAACTTAGTATCTGCTCTCAATCTCTTTTTAGCTACGTTATCAGTGACTCCACCCTTTTGAGGAAGCTAATTAATCTTGAGAAGATCAAGAGTGAATTCAATTCAGTTTATTTTCGTTAATTAATCTGTTAAACAACATTCTCAACCGTACTGATACAAATGACTTGGCTCAGTATCAGCAGTCAGCTTAGCTTCGTACCCTCAGATCTAGTAATCGGCTCTCTAATACGATTAGTTGTCTATCTCTTTGTGGTCTTATCAGCTAAATTTAAAATTAGGTTCGAATCATTTTCTACCCAGTAGACTTAGGTTCCGCAAGTAAAATCAGTGTTGAAGACTTGAACCTTCAGCTCCGTGTTCTAAATTCGGTGTATTTGGTGTGTTAACCATAAGTATTTCTGCCGAACAACCTAGCTTTCTGAATGATCCAAGCCACCCTGTGAGATCAAGTTCCAACTTTGACATTTCGACCAGAATCTTTCGATCGTAAGTTCGGTTATCATTAACCAATTTACATAAGTGAAGAGTAAGCTGTCCATCCAGAATTAAGTGTTATCCTCTTTAGAACCGATTGCCTTATCTTAGCGATTAGTTAGCTATCTTAGCGAATCGTCTCCAGTCGAATGAAATTCGATTCAGCCTCAGCATCACATTCAACCATTTGTGCACAAGTCGCCAGGTTGTGAATTTGCTTACCTTACCCGAATTTCGTACCTTGGTTACCAGTGAAGGACTTTATACAAGATGGACCTTCGACCTTGATCGATGTCCTAAACCTGAATGTACCCTCACGTTAGAAGTACAACTGCGATCACCGTGCTGTGCCAGAATGGATTGAAGTTGTAGGTGAGATTTTATCGGGCAACTATAGGTTCGTCTGCGGATGAGCCTGACTCGTCGGCGGAAGAACCAATGGTGCCTAGACAATTTTTCACTCGTTTTATATTTAAGTCGATTCTGGAGTATTTAGACAGCACATGGTACAGATGTGCGTTCGACGTGTTATGCATGAAGGTGTTGGACAAGTGAACGACCTTGGGAGAAGACTCAGAACTTACCGTGATAACACTCGAGCTTTTATCAGAAGTCATAGTTGTACCCAACCAGGTCAAATACCGACCCTCTTAGACTGTAGAACTAGAACTACTTCCATTGAGAATGGAAGAAGTGGAATGGCAGTAAGAAGTTGAATCAGAGTGCGCAGCACCGGAGCTCTTGAGAATGTAAGAGTAACCTTTGACCAGTAACCTTAAGAGAGGAAAGTTTTATTCCAAGGGATGGAATACGTTAAACTGAAGGATAGAGGGGGGTGAAGTTTTAGATGCAGACCTAAGCAACCTACTCTGTTGTGGAATAAAGGAGTTTCGAATTTCGAGGACGAAATTTCCTTAAGGGGGGTAGATTGTAATATCCCAAAATTTAATTAATAAAAGAATATTAATTAAATTAGTATTATTGAAATTTAATTGGAAATTAAATTAATCCTTCCTCCACTAGCTTCAATCTCTCCTAAACCTCCCTTGTATTTCTTTTGAGCCCCCATCATTTACCCACTAGTCTATTTAAACCCAAATCAAGACAAGGAAGGTTAGAATAAAATCAGTAACTCCCCCTCCTCTCATTTTCTCTCACGCCAAAACATTAACACCCTTAGCCAAGATCAGAATTTTATAATCCTTCCATTGGCAAATGCATGCATCACTTTTATCCTACTCTTGAACCCTTCCTCATTTTCCTCCTTTGGCCGTACACCACCCCTTTTATGTTGGTAATCTCATCCTTTCAAACTGGAGTTGGTGGTGTGGAATTTCATACAAGCTGCAGCCTAGAAGCACCATTAAAACTAGAAGTAAGAAACTCACCTTCTTGTTCTTAGTTATCACTTTTGAGTTTTTCCCTCTTTTCACCCTAATCACTCAATCCTAACTTATACTTGAAATTCTGTGTTGCATGTGGGTTTACCACCAAAAATATGGATCACGAGGCATTGGGTATGTCTTAGGTGTTGTGGGATGCAAAGATTCGAGCCAAAACATCAGAATTTAGCGTTCAGGACTGTCGAGCTCGCCACGGCGAGCTGGAACTCGCTCGGCGAGCTTACCAGCAAACGTGCAACATTCAGCTACTGGATGAGCTCGCTCTGGCGAGCTGGAACTCGCTCTGGCGAGCAGATCAGACAATGCTGCATGTGTTTACTTCTGTCGTGCGTAGCTCCTAACCTTGGTAAGATATTCCTGCCATTTCTCGTGCCTTCTCATAAGAGTATTAGTTGTCTCATTTCATTAACCTTAGCCTTGTCTTAAACTCATGAATTCACTCTTTTTCTCATGAGCACAAGCCTTGGGGTTCAAGTGAGTCTCGGATGTAGAACTGTGGCCGTTGCAGAGCTGTAGCACCAGAGGAAGCTTATATTACAGGTGGGTTCTTTAGGATAGTGTAGTTAGTCCCCCAAAATTATGATATGCATGATAACTTAGGAATTTAGGGAATTGTTGTGTGAGGGGAATTAACTCCCAAATTTCCCTCCATTATGTTTTATATTATGTAAATTATGTTGCTGCACTGGTTAAACGAGTGTTGTAGGTGTCTCTTTGAAAATTATGAATTCTGACAAAACAGGGTAGTTTCTGCATGAACTCGCCGTAGCGAGTTGTCAGCGAATATTCATAGCGAGCTGGGTTCTGGGCTGATGATACTCGCCGTAGCGAGCGTTTGTTCGCCACAGCGAGTTGAATTAGGTCAGGACCTATAATCTCGCCATGGCGAGCTGGTGACACGCCACAGCGAGGTTGTACAGGACCTGCTTCCTTTTACTATTTTCTAAACAAACTCCATACACTCGTTTTATACCCTCGTCAGAGCCAGATAGTTTGCAGTAATATAATTAACATAATGTCGAACAGAATGTTAATCACAGATAATTGTTAGGGAATAACTTAGACTACTATTAGGTTTGTATGCTCCCCGGGTTATGGGAATTATGGTAGTAACAACTAATTTAGTATCAGTCACTTATGAGCGACTTATTCGCATTATGGACTCCCAATGGGATACTCCATTAGGTTATGTATATGTGGGCTGTATGCCGTGACCGAATCGGTTGACGGATATGTCAGGCCTCTGAGACATGCTCACCTCAGAGTGTCCTTGAAGTCTAAAATGAATAAGAGTTAGCTAATCTGTGTTACACCTTTATACTACTGTTATTATGTTATGTTGATTATTAGTTATGATACGACTGATTAGGTGCCCCCGGTGTAGTCACCTCTAGGAGGGTAGTAGGACTCACTGAGGCTTAGTAGTCTCACCCCACTCCAAACCAATTTTTTTTAGGTAAACAGGTTATTCAGAGCAAGGACCAGGTAGGAGGCTGATAATTGGAGCTGAGCTTGGATTGTCCGCCTTGAAGATTTTATTCTTCGTCTTGCTACTAGTTTACTACCTTGTTTACTCAGAATACTAGCATTTACCGCTGTATTTTATTTGTTAATCTCTTGTAATCGAAGCAAATTGTAACATGCTAATTTATTTAGTGAATTTTATTGTACTCAGATACTATTATTTATGTCTTGGCTAAATATTCGCGATATTCTAGTCGGGGCGTTATAGGTTCATTATTAATTAAATTATATTTGTAATAAATTTGCAGGGGTTGAATCAGTATCAATAGACATGAAAGAGAAGAAATTGACATTATCAGGAGATATTGATCCAGTAAATGCAGTGTCCAAGCTACGAAAGTTTTGTCATACCGAACTAGTTTCAGTTGGACCTTCAAAACCCAAGGAAGAGAAAAAGTCAGGGGATAAGCCCGTTGAAGGTTATCCATTCTATTATCATGTGCAACAACCACAATATATTCAACATTACTACTATATTTAATATGTAATAAGAATTAAGAAGAGTTTAATGCAGTTAGACTGCACGCAGTTAGTGCATTTAAACCGTCCGATCAATATCAAACAGTCCAGATTTTGTAATTGAATTATAATTTTTATAAATAAAAACATAGAAAATAAATTTTAGATCTTCGATCTTAGTCTGACAGTGATTATTGAACCGTCTGATATGTACTACAATCATTATTGTCTGACTGCACACAATCCTAGTCCTTGATATTTTTCTATGTTATATATATCATGAGATTGATGAAGTATTCATGGTAGTTGTTCCAAAAAAAATGTGAATGGTAGTATTCATTATGAAAAAAGAGGAATATTAATCCTGGTATGCTAAAGCTTTTTGCTTGGACCAAAGACTTTAATCCTAGGTTGCAACATAACACTTCGGCTCAAGTTTGGGTGAAGTTCTTTGGTTTGTCTCAGGAATATTGACACAAAAACATACTTTTTGCGATTGGAAATAGTATTGGTACACCCATATGCACTGACTCTGTTACTGCCCGACCTATGCACGAAAGAACTTTTGGGCAATTTGCTAGGGTTCTTGTTGATATGGATCTAAGTTAGTCGTTAAGATACAAAGTCTTGGTTGAGAGGAAAGACTTTGCCTTTTTTGTGGAGAAGGAATATGAGAACCTACCGGACTTTTGTAATGCTTGTCAAATCATAGGTCATCATGTGAACAATTGCAAAAGATGGAACAAGGAAGAGGAGTTGAAGTCAGACAAAGACAATATTTCAAAGAAGAAATCTACAGTGGAACAAAAAAAGAACTATGTACCAACCAAAGATGGCAGAAAACAACAGAGCAAAGACAATGAAATTATTGCTGACAGGGAAGTTATTAATGTTGATGAAACTAGTGTAGCTTCTCAACAGAGATTAGACAAAGGTAAATACATAGAAGGTACTGCCTTGGTGACCTAGAATCCTGTTTTGCAACAGGATCAGGGTGAGGTAATTGGGAATTATGTTACTGTTTTGAGTCCTAGAGCAACATACAAGGCAATAGATCAACTATTGGAAGCTGATTTGAATGTTGTCGTGGAAAATGCTACCGACAGGGAGCTTAGTGATAGTGAATCGTTTGTTGATGCTACTCAAATGAAACCTGTTCAGGCTAGTGCTTCAATTACTAGTGTAGAACAAAGACCAACTCCTAAAAGAATTCTGCAGGACATGGAATTTCTTAAAACTTCTTGGGCTAATATGGCCGAGGAGGATGAGACCAATCAAAAGAATTTAGAAGATTCAGAGATGAAAACAGATGATCATGATTATGGTTTCAAAATTACACTTTCAAGCATCAGAAGAAGGCACAAAGAAAAAAAATCAGTCAAGCAAGGATTCTTATGCAACCAGATCAAGGGTTTCCACTAAGCCTTTCAGATGAAGTGCATCTTTTGGAATGCAAGGGGTTTGGCTAACTCCCCTACAAGATTAGCTTTTAAGAATCTCATTTCTCAACACAAACATGATATAGTTTTGTTGTCTAAACTGTGGCTACATTTTGAAGATTTCCCTAGTAGATGGTTAGTTAATTTAAATTTTAAATTGTTTGCTATGAACACTAGAACTAATCTTTTGCCTAACATTTGGTGTCTTTGTAAATTAAACCTTTGTCCTACTATTATAGCCTCAGATGATCAACTTGTTGCTTTCACTGTCATTGAACATGATAAACTTTTTGCTATCTCTGCTGTTTATGCTTCCACAAATTACCTAAAAAGAAGAAAACTTTGGAACTCTTTAAATAGCTTACAAACCTAACATGTGTTGCCTTGGTGTTTTTTAGGAGATTTTAATGTCATTTTAGGGGCACATGAGCATAGAGGCAGGTTTTCTCCTGCTAGGTTGCCAATGGTTGAATTTCAAGACTGGACTGATTCGTTTAATCTTTTTCATTTGCCCACTAGAGAGGCAGAATTTACTTGGAACAATGGTAGGGGTGGTTGCAGACATACTGAAAAAAGATTAGATAGAGCTGTCTGTAATCAACTTTGGTTGGATAATTGTTGTGTTACTTCTGTATCAACTTTAGTTAAGCACAAGTCTGATCATTATCCTCTTCTGCTTGATTTTCAACTTACTTCCACTTCTTTTGTCTCAAACTTCAAATTTTGAGAATGTGGTCTTTACATCCAGATTATAGAAATTTAATTTTAGATAGTTGGAATATTGTTGTAGTGGGTTGTCCCATGTTTATCTTGTCTGAAAAATGGAAAATGTTGAAAGATAAACTGAAAGTTTGGAACAAAAGTTGTTTTGGAAATGTTAATGATGCTGTTTCTTTTGCTGAGCAAAAATTGAATCACATTCAAGAGCAAATTCAACATTTGGGCCCTTCTGATGGTTTACTAGCTGATGAGAAGATTGCCAACACTATTTTGGAAGAAGCTCTTTGCAGACAAGAAGCTTTTTGGCAGGAAAAGGCAAAGTTAAACTGGCATTTGGAAGGTGACAGAAATACTAAGTATTTCCATAGGCTTGCCAAAATCAAATCTTCTACCAAGGCCATAACCTCTCTCCAGGATGGTGAACTTGTCCTCACTGAACAAAACCAAATCTCTGATCATATTGTAAATTACTATAAAAATTTGTTTTGTTCCAACCTTGTTTTGCAGGACTCTTTGCTTGCAGAGTAAGTTATCCCTCATTTGGTGACTGATGACATAAATGCTCTTCTTACCATATTGCCCTCAAATGATGAAGTCAAAGCTGCTGTTTTCTCCCTTAATAGAGATAGTGTTCCAGGCCCTGATGGATTTGGTGCATTTTTCTTTCAACATTACTGGGATATTGTCCACAAAGATGTCATCAATGCAATACTTGAATTCTTTACTTCAAGCTGGATCTTGCCAGGTTTCAACTCTAACATCATTGCCCTGCTCCCTAAAACTCCTTAAGCTTCTTCTATTGAGCAGTATAGGCCAATTGCCATGGCCAACTTCAAAGTTAAAATTATTTCCAAGATTATTGCAGATAGGCTTGCCTCAATCATGCCTTCTATTGTTTCTGAGGAGCAAAAAGGCTTCATTCATGATAGAAATATAAAGGACTGCTTGTGTATTGCTTCTGAAGCTGTTAACCTTCTTCAGAACAAATCTTATGGTGGGAATTTAGCTCTAAAAATTGATATTACTAAAGCTTTTGATACCCTTGACTGGTCCTTTCTTCTCAAAGTTCTGAAAGCTTTTGGTTTCAATGACACTTTTTGCAATTGGATAAAAGTCATTCTTCATTCCGCTTTTCTTTCAATCTCTATCAATGGCAAGTCTCATGGTTATTTCAACTGTTCTAGAGGGGTTAGGCAAGGCGACCCTCTTTCACCTCTCTTATTTTGCTTGGCTGAGGATGTTCTTAGTAGATCTATTTCTAAATTGGTGTCTCAAGGCAGTCTTAATCAAATCAAAGGCACTAGGAATTTCTTAATACCTTCTCATTCTTTCTATGCTGATGACTTATTGGTTTTTTGTAAGGGCAATTTGTCTGGTCTTAAAGCTCTTAAGAGCTTGTTTGATCAATATGTTGTGGAATCAGGACAAGTTATTAGCACTACCAAGTCAACTATTTTCTCTGGATCAATAACTCCTGGCAGATTATCTCTTATAGTGCAGTTATTGAATTTCAATCTTGGTAATATTCCTTTCAACTATCTGGGGGTTCCTATTTTTAGAGGCAAGCCAAGATCTTTTCATCTTCAACCAATTGCTGACAAGATTAAATTGAAGCTTTCAGCATGGAAGGCCTCTTTACTTTCCATTGTAGGTAGAGTGCAACTTGTGAAAGCAGTTATACAAAGCATGTTAATTTATAGTATTTCTTTATACTCTTGGCCTGCTGATTTACTTAAAGATATTGAGAAGTGTATTAGAAATTTCATCTGGAGTGGTGACATTGACAAAAGGAAACTAGTTACTGTTTCTTGGAAGAAAATTTGTAGACCATTTGCACAAGGGGGTCTAAATATTAGATCTTTAACTAATTTAAACTCAGCCACTAATCTCAAAATGTGTTGTACCATTCTCAATTCTGATATTTATTGGGCTAAGCTTTTAAGAGATAGAGTGATAAGGAATAGAAGAACTGTTCATCATCACATTTATTCCTCTCTGTGGTCTAGTGTCAAAGTTGAATTTTCAGTAATCTTGGATAATTCTACTTGGTTACTTGGTGATGGCAAAGACATTAATTTCTGGAATGATGACTGGTGTGGTGATCCTCTTTCTGTTCAACTTCACATTCCTGATCATATTTGTCACTTACTTTCTTCCACAGTTGGTGACTTCATCTTCAATGGCTCTTGGGTTATCCCTCCTCAATTAGCTCAAGCTTTTCCAAACTTGCTTTCACTTGTCTCACAAGTTACAATTCCTTTGGTTCCATCTAAGGACAAACTCCTGTGGAAACACACTGATAGTGGTGACTTACAGCTTAAGGAAGCCTACAGTTTTAAAATGCAACAGTTTCATGAGCTTTCTTGGGCTAAATCCATTTGGAGTAGTGACATTCCACCTTCAAAATCTTTATTCATTTGGAGAATTATGCATGAAAAAATCCCAACCGATGAAAATCTCATGAGAAGAGGCTGCTTTATTCCTTCAATGTGTAACTTGTGCAACAAACACGCTGAATCTTCCTTCCACATTTTCTTTGAGTGTGATTATGCTATCAAACTTTGGTCTTGGCTTGCCACTTGTTTAAATATTACTCTGCAGTTTCTTTCAATGGATGACATGTGGAAGGTTTTGTGATTTAAATTGGTCTCCACAATGCAAGGTTACAGTTACTGCTACCATTATAAACCTTCTTAATACAATTTGGTTGGCTAGAAATCAAGCTAGATTCAATAATAAGGTGATATCTTGGAAGAATACTATTTCTTTAGCCTCAGCTAGCACTGCTTTAACTGGTAATAATACTTGTTCGGTCTCTTATAATTCCATCAGAGACTTCTCTTTCTTAAAGATGTATAAAATTACCATTCACAATCCTAAGGTGCATGTCCTTAAAGAGGTAATCTGGATGCCACCTTCTTTGAATTGGACCAAATGTAATATAGATGGCGCTTCTAATGGTAATCCAGGCATAGCTTCATGTGGAGGAGTTTTCAGAGATAATTCTGCTGATTTTTTGTTTGCTTTTGCTGAGCCTTTAGGCATTGCAACTTCTTATTTTGCATAACTTAGTGCTGCCTTGAGAGCAATTGAAATTGCCTTTGAAAATAATTGGTTTAATCTTTTGTTGGAGACTGATTCTATTCTTGTGGTTTCTGCTTTTAAAAATCAAACCAAACCTGTTGCTTGGCCTCTTAGGAATAGATGGAAGAATGCTCTTTGTTTTGCTTGGACAAATGAATTGTATGTTAACTCATGTTTACAGAGAAGGCAACAAAGTAGCTGACTTGATTGCTAATTTTGGTTTAACTGCTCCTTCTTACATCTCTTGGTTTAATGCTCCTGTGTTCATCAATGATAGTCTAGCTAACAACAAACTAGGATTGCCTAACTTTAGAATTTGCTTTTCTTAATGGAGTTTTGGTTTGGTCCCCTCCATTTGTAATTTTCTTCTCTTTTAATATATTTTGGTGTGGTTAGCTTTTTGCTACCACCTTTTGATCAAAAAAAAATTATGAAAAAAGAGGTTCAATAATTTAGAATTTGATTGCGAGATAAAACAAAAACAATATTTTTGTTAACTCTTCAATTTCTATCTTTTCCATGTTTTCACTTATCTTCTTATTACCATCAAATTACAATAAATAGTAACATGTATTTCTTGGACAATCTTTAAGTACTTTAGATAATAAATTTTTATGAAAATTCTATAAAAATGTTTAAAATCAATACATTAAGAATTAAAATATTTGACCTTTTAAATAAAAAATAGATTGGCAAGATCCATAAAGAAAAAGTTTTATGAAAACTAGCCGCCACCGTGTCCGTTTGTGTGATCGGTATTCTCTATTTGCAAATATAAATAACTACTCTTTTTTTACAACAATATAAATAACTACTTAATCTCATTTTTTATTGGACTTAGTTAATTGATAATTATTTAATCTTCTTTTTTGTTGTGGCTAGTTATTATGAAGATTTTTTTTTTACTATAAAAAAACTGAAAACCTACTTTTATGTGGAAATTGTGCTTAGTTATTAAGGAATAATAATGAAAAAGTCATACCAACAATTTGTATCCTTTTATATATAGTAAAATTGTGGTTACTTTTATTTTTTATAGTTTTTGTTAAGGGTAAAATAAGAATAATGAAAAAGTCATCCCAAAAATTTGTATCCTTTTATATATATAGTAAAACTGTGGTTATTGTTTTTTTAATAGTTTTTTAAGGGTAAAATAGAAATAATGAAAATGTCATCCCAAAAATTTGTATCTTTTTTATATATTGGTAACTTTTTTGTTGGTAGTTTTTTTAAAAGTAAGATAGAAATAATAAAAAAGTCATCCCAAAAATTTATATCTTTTTTATATATAGTAATAGATACAAATAACCACACCTACCATACAATTCATTGACACTACTTAATAATTGTTCATCTAATTGTAACTGTACACTTTCTAGGAAGGAAAGATGTGGGGACAGAATGAAGAAGATACAAAGAAAGAACCAAACCTACAGTACAATTCCTTGACTTAAGTTGACTATAGGTAGTATATTTAAATATTGAACAAATCTCATTTTCACTTCACAACTTTCATCTCATACTCTTTTCCTCTTCAAATTCCATATCTCGTATTAACTTTGCTCTTTTTTTTTTCAAAAAAAGTTCTTTTAAATTTTAACCAACAATTTGGATTACTTGATCATCATTTTAAGCTTCACAAAAAATTATGGTAAGAACCACGGGCGGCCCAAGTCCATGTGCAACATGAGCTGTTGCATAGGGCTTCCAAAAATTGAGGGCCTAAAAAAAATTATATGGTAGTAGTAGTATTAGTAAATAAGAGGTGAAAAATAATTGTATTGCAACACTGTAAGACCCATTTTTTCTAAAGAAGTTGTTTAGCTAAAAGTTATTTTAATATTATTATTAGACTATGAATTCCTTTTATGTCAATTACAAGAATAATTATAATTTTTTATGTTAATTGCAATTTAAATTGATGATGTTTTTTACAAGAATAATTGTATCTTTTTTATATATAGTTGGTTACTTTTTTTGTTGATAGTTTTTTTAAGGGTAAGATAGGAATAATGAAAAGGGTAAATAGGCCTTTACCCCCTGCAATATAGGCGACATTTGCAATATCCCCTGTAAAAAAAAAATTGGGATTCCCACCTTGCAAAATTTTTTTTATTTGCGTTACCCCCCTAGTTAGGGGGGTAACGCAAATAAAAAAAAATTTGCAAGGTGGGAATCCCAAATTTTTTTTTACAGGGGGTATTGCAAATGTCGCCTATATTGCAGGGGGTAAAGACCTATTTATCCTAATGAAAAAGTCATCCCAAAAATTATATTTTTTTTATATATAGTAATTGATACAAATAACCACACCTACCATACAATTGATTGACACTACTTAATAATTGTTCATCTAATTGTAACTATACACTTTCTAGGAAGGAAAGATGTGGGGACAAAATGAAGAAGATACAAAGAAACCACAATTCCTTGACTTAAGTTGACCATAGGTAGTTCTTAAATATTGCACCAATCTCATCTTCACTTCACAACTTCAAATTCTATATCTCCTTATACACTTGCTCTTTTTTAATTTTTTTTTTTACACACTTCACAACAATTTGGATTACTTGGTTCATCATAATTAAGCTTCACAAAAAATGATGGTAAGAACTAGATTCATGTGTGATCAATTTTTTTCCTTCTTCATCTACCCATGAATTCATTAATGATCGAAAACTCATTTGCTTATAATTAGTCTTATTCAATTATTAGATTTTGTGCATAGCTAGTAGTGAAATCCCTTTTTTTTACTATTAATATTTTGCTTTGAATATTTGAATCTAATTAAGACTTTTCCTCTGTTTTATACAGAAAGTAGTATTGAAGGTTGATTTATATGATGACAGAATCAAGCAAAAAGCTATGAAATCAGTCTCTGGCCTTTCAGGTAGATTTAGTTTCAATATAATGTAGATTTAGATTTATTTTTTTTGGTAAATATATAGATTGAGTTTTGATTTCAAAATATGTTTTTTTATTTTAGTTGTTCATTTCAAATAGTAAGTAAGTGACTATTGGAACATTTGATATTGTGAATCGTAATCCTATAATCTCTATAGTTATTATGAATAAAAGAAATAATGTTTTACGAAAAAGTTTTTATCTGTGAATTTCGCCGCTTGACTCTTTAAAATAAAATAAAAAAAGTAATTTTATTAATATAATTTTGAGATAAAATGTATTTTTTGGTAGCTAAATTGTATTTATACATTTTATTTTGCAGGGGTTGACTCGGTTTCTGTGGACATGAAAGACAAGAAATTAACATTAATAGGAGAAATTGATCCGGTACATGTAGTGAGCAAATTAAGAAAGTGGTGTCATACTGAAATAGTTTCTGTTGGACCTGCAAAAGATGAGAAAAAGAAAGAAGAATCTAAGCCAGATATTAAAAAAGATCAAATTAAATTACTTGAAACTTATCCACTTTATTATTATCAAATGCAACAACCTCAATATACTCAATATTCCTCTATTGCAAGAGTGGAACAAGATTCTGATGGATGTGTCATATGTTGAATTTTAAAAATAATATGAGAAAATGTTGTAATTTTTTATTTTTATGGGTTATTACCCTCATAATTATTATTTTTTTGAGTTGTTTACAACAAGCTTGTAACAAGTAAAAAAATGGAAACTATTGGAAGTTCTTTTACTCTTGATTTATATATTTTTTTATGGTTTAATTTTTGTTTTTAACAACAAAATTAACTTTTACCTTATATGAAATCTAGAGTTGGTTAGTAAAAAAAAAAAAGCTATAACCTTTTACTACAAAGCATATATTTCACGTGTTCATGTTCACGTGTGAATTTGCATTTTGAATCTTCACCAAGGGGGTGCTTGTTTCATGGATTACAAATTTATTTTAAGGAATGTGACTTTAGGAATTTTTCATTCCTACGTTTATTTCAAGTTTTCATAAATTATACCTAGAAACATTTTATTCTTAAAAATACAATTTACATATAACTTTCCCACTTTTAATTCTCATGTTAATTAAAAGGGTGGGAATCTTACATTCCCACAAGAATAAGAAATAACTACACATAACTCCCCACGTACTCCCCCATTATTTTTTAAGTAATTTCTTTTTAATTTTAATATTTTAAAATTTTAATTAGATTTATTTTAAAAATGATGCAAGGAAAGTTATTTATTTACCAAACAAGGTGATTGGAATAATATTCCTGAGATTATATTTTTAATCTCCGAAATAAGCACACCCCAAGAATATTGGATACCTAGAACCTTGATTGAAATAGCTAGTGGTGTAGGCACTCATATGATCAATGAGGATGCAACAAAAAAGAGAGCTTCGGGTGAGGACATTGATTTATCCAAGAGAATTTTGTGTGGA
Source organism: Trifolium repens (assembly GCA_030408175.1). NCBI lineage: Eukaryota > Viridiplantae > Streptophyta > Magnoliopsida > Fabales > Fabaceae > Trifolium > Trifolium repens. The sequence continues at coordinate 11,771,018 of CP125846.1, read as the reverse complement.
ACAGGAGGGCTTCACATTCTATGTTGGAAATTATATTATCTCTGGTTTTTAATATATGAAAAATTTAAATTTTTAGATTCATTGATAATTTAATATATATATTTAGTCTATATTATTGATTAAATACATTAGATTTTCAATGAATTTGAAAAATAAAATTTCTCTTATATTAAGGATATATTTATAACAAATTACCTAAGTTTTGCACTACTTGTTTCATTATTATAGGGCACTTATAAGTTTCTGTTCGCAACAAATGGCATCCCAAACACAAGGATATATAAAGTAAAATTTTAGATTTGGGTATTTTTAGTTTTATTTTTTTTTCTTTTTCTTTGCTTTTTTTTTTCTTTTGGGTATGAGCAGTTGGCAATGGATTACAGTTTACAGGGAGTGCCAACCTCGCTTGAATACCAATAAAAAAAAAAGCAATAAAATTTAATCAAGGTATATTAAATACGAGAAATATAAATGTTGTACAAAAAGAAAATGTTGACTAATGTAATAAAATAATAGCAATAAACTTTGTACAAAAAGAAACTAGCATTAATGCTATATTTATGGAATATATAAACTTATTCTATTACCTATATGTAAAAACTATTTTCAAGATATTTTTCCATAAAAAAAACTAATTATAAATAATTAATTGCTTCCAATAAATGTTTTGATTATAAAATAAAGCGTTAAATATAAGCAAAAGTATACATTAGAGACCTTAAGTATGTTGACATTTTTAGTGGGTATGTATCATTACATATTTCCATAATAGTGTAACTCTCATTTAATCTATTTTCAATCTTCCACAAACAAATTCTCTTTTCAATTGTACCTTACTTCGCATTTGTTTTCAATTATTTTCCTCGTTTCAGTCTGGCCTTTTTAATGATTCCCTTTACTCTTTTCATTACAATATTCTTACAGTTTATTTGTTGATCATAACATTGATGATTTTGAATACTTTACCAAAATTCACATCGGATGGGAAATATGTTTGAAATAATTTTGTAATAGAGCAACATTTATCTTATGATCATCATTCATCACCACTATAGAAAAATGTGTCAAACGATAGTGTTATCACAAAATAAAATCATTTGTATGTTATTGAATAAAGACGACAAGAACCTTGAATTTTAAAACTCTAGTGATGTGAAGTTAACTACTTCAACTCCTATGGCTGCCAATTATTCTTCAGAAGAAATACAATCTGATCCAGCTCCTATCACAACATGTGGATGATGTAATACAAGCTGTATCAGATTATATTTTTTCTAGAGAATAATTGGCAGCAATAAAAGTTGAAGTAGACTACTCCACATCAACACAGTTTGGAACTTCATGGCACTTGTCATTTTTCTTCAATAATTGAGAGAAAGTTTCCTTTTGCAACAACACCGTTATTTAGCAACTTTGGTCTTAGTAGTGAATATCAAACAACAATATTGTACTTTTCCAAAAAAATTCCAAACATATTTTTCATCTGACGTTAATTTCAAGTAAGGTGTACAATGTCATAAATGGTTATGATGAACTAAAAAACTATGATAATAATAATAATAATAATAATAATAATAATAATAATAATAATAATAATAATAATAATAATAATAATAATAATAATAATAATAATAATAATTGGGATTACTAGAACTCTTTAACATATTTCATAAAAAGTAGAAATCTTGTACTGTTATATGTCTAATTTCTACAGTTATATGATAACTAAGCATATAAATCACTAACTCAACTCAAATCATAACCCACTGAGGACTCAACTTTGATTGATACTTAATGTTGATGATGTTAAGTCTTTCCTCCTTAGGATCTTTGAATTTTTATCTTCACTCCCTTCAATCCCTTGATGATTTTAATTCATGATTCTCCAACATAAAAAAAAAAAACCTGAATCTATGGGTATAAATATCAAGAAGAAATTTAACATCTAGGAGTATTATATACATTTAATGGATTTAAGAACGGTTGTGAAGAAATGGAGATATGGATGTTTGGGTGAAAAGGGGAGTGGGAGAAGAAAGAGGAATTAAATTAGTATTTGGTTTTTTTTTTGTTCTCTTGAGTCTTGACCAATGTTGGGGTAAAATAGAGATATTCTGATTTTATACTTAACTTGACCAATAGAAAATCAACTAAAATTTGACCAAGGTATATTAAATACGAAGAATATAAATGTTGTACCAAAATAAAATTTTGACAAATGTAATTAAATAATAGGGTGAAATGTTGTACAAAAAAAAGAGTATTAATGTTATATTCATCAAATATATATTTTATTTAATCTATTATATTCCTATAAATAAAATTGCTTGACTCTTGACCAAAAAAATAAATCAATGACTTGACTAATACCTATATAAAAAACTATAATCAATATATTTTCCTAAAATAAAACAACTAATTTTAAAAAACTAATTGCATCCACTAAATGTTTTGATTAGAAAACAAAGCGTTAAATATAAACCCTTGTGAAATGTTGCCATTTTTTGTGGGTATCATTACAAGAAATATTGTATTTTTTAAGTATACAAGAGTAAAAAAAAATTGCAATACAGCCCAATAATATCATCCTACCAATAATTACAAGCCCAATACTCATTTAGCCCAATTTTCACAATATATATGCATAAATGAAGTAAACCCTAGTCATATACACATACACAAGAAAACTAGCAGCCGCCCAACAACTTCTTTCATCTTTTTTCTTTTTTAAATTTCATCTTCTTTAGTTCTTCTTCAAAGGTTTTTCATATGTAACAACTCATAGCTTTCACAAAATTGGTAACTAATGTTTCTCTGTCGTTTAATGTATAGTAAACTTTGCCAATCATATAGTTGTTGACAAAAAAAAAATTAAAAAAATCATGTTATGAGATAAGAGAAGTAAATATGCAATCTTTTTTTTACAACAGAATATGCAGAACCGTCACCGGTTCCAACGATTCCACTAGATCCGGTGTTAATGGTTTCATTGGTTGTCGCTCGATTTGGTACTTCAAGGTCAGAGATCGATGGCTCATGTGTTGGTTTTGTTATGTTGGCTCCTTAAAAATAAAGAGTAATGCATAAACTCTAGTCACTACTTGCATTCAGTTCGATTTGTGGTTGACGCTCTAGATCTTTATGTCTCTAATATTTTCAGATTTGTTGAGAACTGCATGTCTCAAGATTTAAGGTTTGTCTCCAGTACCATTGTTATTTGTATTAGTATAATGATTGATTTCGAATTGATTGGCTCGTAAGAGTCAGATATGGGTTACTGCCATTTGATGCAGGTGTTGATGGTAAGTGGATGTTTCTGTGATGCCAGTTGGTTTATTCATCAATCTTATATCTAGGATGATTTTTTAACAATCATTTTAGAATACCTACTTTTTTATTTCTTCCTTCTTTTTTTTTTGTTTCAAGAGGGCTAGGTTCATCCCCCCTCTTGTACTCTTATTTTTCATTTATATATAACATGTTTCTTACAAATTATTTTATTGTTTCGAAGTTTGATATCATAAAAGCAACAGAAGCTCAGACACAAACATGGTGATGGAAGCAGTCGGCTTTGAACAGCCAAACATGCTAATGATGATAGGACTCCAAAAGCTTCAAAAGAGGATATCACGCTAGCTTTTGAGAAAAGGTAATCTGTTATTATTCTTTACAAATGTTTAGATTTTTCTATAGGTTCTATCATCAAGTCCATCGAGTTTTTGACAACCGCAGTCGCTAACCTATGCTTATACACAACACATTCAAATTTATGGCAAACACAACACAAATACATCTTGAAAATATAAAATCTTCAACAAGATCAGCACCATAAAATAAATTTTGTTTAGGCTTCCAAGTCTTTTCTGTCTCATCCCATCCGAACCTTGAGCAATAAATAAACAAAGAAATAAAATATAATTAAATATATCATATTGGCCCTTTACCCTTCAATTTTATCACAATCTAGCTCTACAATGAGAACAAAAACAAAAGGTGCACTCACCATTTGACCAAATACTCCACCTTACCATGTAAAATTGCCACTAACAAAAAGAAAAATTCAGGCATAAAAAATTATTTGACAAATAAATGATTATTATACTCTATGGAGAATTTTTTTTATTAAAAAACAAGTTATTTCAATTATAAAGACCTATCATTAAGTTCAATTTCTGACAACCACATTTACCGTCCTATGCTTATGCACAACTCATTCATATTCATAGCAAAAAAAAATGCAAATACATAAATTGAAATATATCATTTCTCCTCACTCATAATTATAGAATCTAAGAAAAAACGTAAACATTGTAGAGAAGAATAAGGGATTACGTACCTCCTCTCAAACGCATGTGTAGTATCCCTTTCTGAAGCATTCAGAGACATATCGTCATTAGTATGCTTGTGTAAGACCCGTAATTTCACTGTGCAGTTTTTCTAAGGAACTTTAGTGTCGGCTAAGTTTTTAGGGTTTTTGGTGAGGCGGTTTTGTGAATATCGTCACATTAATGAGATTTTTGCTAAAACGGAGCCTGTTTTGTGCTCGTGCGCTGGAAAGGCACAGACTTTCGGGTCGTGATACTCTTTTAAGTATGAGGAGATTTCTGTGGTCTTAGAATAACGAGTTTTGGATTATTCTTGTTTTTGGAAAAACGAGTAGGATTTTACCCGCGGATGGAAAATCTTACTGCGTCTGTTTTGAGTGAGGTTTCGGATGGGAGTTTTATATATCTGCGCGAGTTAGGATATGTCCTGAGATTAATTTTCTAAGGTATGGAAGAAAATTACAGTCGCGGAAAAAGATTCGGCGATAAGTTTTGGAATGGATAAACGATAGACGTTCTTTCTGTAGGTTTTCTTTTTTGCGAGTTTCGTTCGTCGCGATGCGCGAGAACTGAGCGTGCGTTTCGTTGTAAGAGTTTATGGGAAATATCTCGTGAGGATAGACTTGGATTTGATCCAATGGCTAGGAGGTGATCTTAGAACTTTATCCTATTTGATCCAATGGCCTAAATCTAGCAAGACTTTTATAAGTGGTGGACTTAGAAATTATCACAAGTTCACTTCTTCTTTCTCTCTTGGCCGTGGCTTCCTTCTCTTCCAACCTTGAGGAACAAAATTCAATCCTTCACCATTTGTCTTGATCTTAAGCTTGTTGGAAAGCTTGGAGTTGTGAGATTCTTCTTCCTAAGGTAACTAGACCTTCTTTCATCTCTTAGTTGGCTAAACTCTTAGAGATTCATGAGGTTTTATGATTATGTTCTTGGGAGAAATTCCATAAGAATTGGTTGTGAAGTGTTTTTGTTCCATGAAAGTTGTTCATGAGGGTTTAGTAAGCATGTGTAGGCTTTGTTATTTCAATTTTCCATGAGTTGGTGAAAATCTCATGAGAAAAGTTAGGGTTTTGGTATGGTATCCGAAAGAGTGAATTTTCCTTAGAAACCTTTAGGTTTTTGGGGTTTTGGTGTAGTTTCAATACTATTGGTTAGAGAACAATGTATTGATTGTTACGCTGCTTGTTTTAGGAAGCGCGTTGTGTTGTTTGAGCGTGTGTTGTTGACGGAAGCTTGCCGAGGTAAGGGCTCCACTTTATTTCTGTCTTTTCACTGAGTTATAACATGTTTGTTGGTTATTTTCGGTGATGCGTGTTTGTGTGTTTGGCATGTATGTGTTATGTATTCTCGTGATGAGAAAGTGTTTACAATACGTGCGTTGTTTTACATATGATTGGAGATGTATGTATGAACATGTGGGTGAATACATATGATTGGAAATGTATGTATGTTTGTTGTGGTTTGTTACATATGATTGGATATGTATGTATGTTGTTGGGATGGTCTACATATGCTAGGGAGGTATGTATTCGTTGCATTAGTATACATGGGGAATCGTATGCTCATGCATTGTTAGTGCGTAGTTGCGGGAGTGGACTACGAAGTGTAGTTGCGGGAGTGGACTACGAGGTGTGGTTGCAGGAGTGGACCCACATGATTCTTATAGGGTTTTATTGAGTTCAACACATGGTTGCGGGAGTGGACCATGGGGTGTGATTGCGGGAGTGGATCCACCTAAATCTTGTGTGATTTAGTTGAGTTCGATACATGGTTGCGGGAGTGGACCATGGGGTGTGATTGCGGGAGTGGATCCACCTTAACCTTTGTGACTTTGTTGAGTTTGATACATGGTTGCGGGAGTGGACCATGGGGTGTGATTGCGGGAGTGGATCCACCTTAACCTTTGTGACTTTGTTGAGTTTGATACATGGTTGCGGGAGTGGACCATGGGGTGTGATTGCGGGAGTGGATCCACCTTAACCTTTGTGACTTTGTTGAGTTTGATACATGGTTGCGGGAGTGGACCATGGGGTGTGATTGCGGGAGTGGATCCACCCTAACCCTGTGATTTCATTGGTGTTTTAGTAGGGGTTGGACCTACAGTTCTGGAGCTCATGCATTGTGGTAGCTAGGGTTAGTACCACGCATTGTAGAGGTTGCATTATAGGCTATGTGTGCATTGCTTATATGAACCCGTTGGTGGGAACTGCTTTGTTGGTTAAGAGCTTTCTCTTGTGTTTTGTGGAATTATTGTTATGTGTACAATCTTTCGCACCGGTTATATATATACATACTATATATTTTGTGGTGACCCTTTCTTTCATTTGCGGGCTCATCCCACCCAGATGATGGGTTAGGTCGTGGTGACGACGGTGGCAGTTCTAGGCTATAGTGAGCACGTGGTGAAGCTTAGTATAGATAGACTATGCGCCGGTGTGTTTTGTGCACCGTGCTTTTTGGTTAGCATAGGGTTTCTAACTTTGTTTTGTCGTAAGTATTTGTATACTTAGACTTGGATTGTAATTATTCAGGAATACACTTTGCTTGTCGAAGCACCTTTTGGTAATGAGTCTTTTGTATATTTGAATGCCGGCTCATTGAAAAATATTATATGCGCACTCTGAGTGTTAGTTGAAAAAAGAAAAAAAATATACTGCCCTTTTTGGCTTGTTGAAAAACGGGGTGTTACATTCTGATCCTTTTCTGATGTAAGAAAACATGTTATTATAATTATAAAGTCTTGTCATCATATCCATCTAGTTTCTGACACCGCATTCGACAACCTTTGCTTATACACAACACATTCATATTCATAGCAAACACAACACAAATACATAATCGAAATATATCATTCGTTCTCACTCATAATTACCGTGTCTATAGAAAAATATAAATATTGCACAGAAGAAAAAAGGATTACCTCTTCTCAAAATCTTCAACAAGATCAGCAGCATAAACTAAATTTTGTCGAGGCTCCCAAGTGTTAATTGTCTCATCCCATCCAAATCTTGAGCGATAAATAAACAGAGAAATTAAATATTAGTAAATATATCACATTGGCCCTTTCCGCTTCAGTTTAATTACAATCTAGCTCTACAACAAGAACAAAAACAAAATGGGCACTCACCATTGGACCAAATACTACACCTTACCCTGTAAAATATATCACATTTGGTCAAATGGTGAGTGCCCCTTTGGTTTTTGTTCTTGTTGTAGATCTAGATTGTGATAAAATTGAAGGGAGGAAATGGTCAATGTGATATATTTAGTAATATTATGTTTCTTTGTTTATTTATCGTTCAAGGTTTGGATTGGATGAGAAAGATAACACTTGGGAGCCTCAACACAATTTAGTTTATGCCGTTGATCTTGTTGAAGATTTAGAGAGGAGGTAATCCTTTATTCTTCTGTACAATATTTACATTTTTCTTTAGATAGAGTAATTATAAGTGAGGACAACAAATGATATATTTCGATTATCTCTTTGTGTTGTGTTTGCTATTAGTCTGAATATATGTGTTGTATATAAGCATAGGTCGACAACTATGGTTGTCAGAACCTGGATGAATTTGATGTGGGGACTTTATAATTATAATGACATGTTTTTTTTACATTAGAAAAGGATCGGAAAAGCATCGGATGCACAAACACAAGCATGGTGTTAGTTCGGTCAATGCTTCATATATAATATGGTATTGTGAAAGCGTCCGAGAAGAGGTAACCCCTTATTTTTCTGTACATGGTTTATATTTTTCTTTAGATTCTGTAATTATGAGTGAGGTCGAATGACATATTTCAATTTATGTATTTGTTCTGTGTTTTCTATGAATATGTTTAAGCATATGTTGATGAATGTGGTTGTCATAAACTAGATGGACTTATGACAAGACGTTAAAATTATAATAACATGTTTTCTTACCAACAAAAAAAAAAATCTTCATTATTTTGAAGTACATCAACAAAAGAAGCATGGGGATAACAGCAGTCCTGGAACAACTAAACATGCTAATGGCAATAGCTCTGTGAATGCATCAGATGGGGATACCGCACAAGCATTTGAGAGGTGGTAACCCCTTATTCTTCTCTACAATGTTTACGTTTTTCCTTAGATTTTGTAATCATGAGTGATGACGAATGACATATATCAATTTATGTATTTGCATTGTGTTTTATTTTATAAAAAAATAAAAAATCTATGAATATGAATGGGTTGTGCATACGCATTGTCCGACAACTATGGCTGAGGATGCTAAGTCTTTCCTACTAGAGAAAGTTGAAATACCGACGAAATTTAAAGATGGAATATATTTCGTCTATAATAAAGATGGAATTAGAGACAGGAGAAGCACTTAGAGACAGATATATTTATTTTAGAGACAGATATTTTCATTTTAGAGATAGATTATGTTCGTCTCTAATAGTTCAAAGACAAGGAAATTATCGACATAATCAAATCTGTCTCTAGCCTGCTTATGACAGAATATTTGCATTTTAGAGACAGATTTTGTCCGTCGGTATTTAAAATTTTTCTAGTAGTGGGCGTCCTTATGATCTTTGAATTTATATCTTCACTCACTTCTATCCCTTGATGATTTTAATTCCCATTTCTCCAACATCAAAAAACTTAAATCTTTGGGTCTAGATATCAAGATGAAGTTTAACATTTAGGGGTATCATGCACATATTATGGATTTAGGAACATTTGTGAAGAAATGGAGATATAAGGGGAGTGGGAGAAGAAAGAGGAAAGTAAGAGTACTCTTATTTTTTCTTCTTCCCAGATCTTAATTCTTATTTTATAGAGGTATTTTTTGTTTAGATTAGCTTTTTCCCTTCATCATCCAATATAATTACCATGCACATTTGACTAAGCTATATTAAATAAGAAGAATATAAACTTTGTACAAAAATAAAATGTTGGCCAATGTAATTAAATAATAGGGTTAATTGTTGTTCAAAAAGAAAGAGCAATAATGCTATATTTATCAAATATATATTTGATTTAAATTATTATGTTCCTATAGATAAAATTGCTTGACTCTTGACCAAAACAAAATCAATGACTTGACTAAAAATGTTGCCATTTTTTGGGTATCACTACAAGAAAAACAACATTTTTTTTGGAAATTGACCCTAAAACAAGTGTTCAAATACGCCAATAACTTGAATTTATTGATGAAATTAGTCTGCCAAAAATAGTACGCTAGTAAATTTATTGGCAAAAGTTTCTGCCACAAAATTCTTATGAAATAAAAAATGGCACGCTATTAAATTGAAGACCAATTAACATTTGCTATATATATTTCATTTATAAAACACGAGAAAATTTATAATAAAAAAGAACATGATCTAAAATTTTGTAAAATAATAAATAAAAATATATTAAGACTTTGTTAGTTGAAAAGTCGTGGATAATATAAACTAGATATTGAATTTGAAGTACCGGGTAAAATAAGTATTTTGATTCCTTATTTTATAAAATCTGCAGTTTTATATATATAAAAAAATTGCAAATAATCAAGCACAATACCTATAGCTAAATAGTCAAGATATACAAGATACAATTGCCTAAAAAAAAAATAAAGAGCACAATTGCCTCTAAAAAAGCACAATTGCCTAAAAAAAAACCATAATACCTATAGCTTTTAAATAATCGAGATATACAAGATGTATACCTACCTTAACTTCGACCTTGTTCAAAAAATTTATAATCCTCTAGATAAATAAATACAAGCTGGATTCTTCAACATGGGCATAGATAGTGTAATCTGAAATAAAATTAAACATTTCCAATGTAACTGTCTGACCAACCACCTGATTAGCTTCACGGTAAACATGTTGCCAATAAGGATGCTTGTTTTTTTGTATAATTTACCCCTCAAAGAAGAAATATGCTATGATTTTTATGTTAAATCATAAATATCCGTGTACAATGGCTTTCCTATGTGGTTGAACAAAGAAAAAAAAATGGGTAAGTTTCAATTTTAAACGAATGAAATGAAAAAATATAAGTGAGCATTGTCATAATTGGTAAGTAGGGTGGAAAATAGCAAGACCGAACTACGCTATGCGTTGTTTATGCATAAGCTTGATCTGTCAAAAAATTTAATTTTTAGTTTGTAATAGGCTCGGTATTTTTTAGATTTGTGTCGATCGAACACATGACTTCATACATACTATTAAAATTTCTTATCAGTGGATCAAAATTCAAAACTGCCCGCTTATCATAATAAAACATTGATACATGTGAAACACTAATGTACACTAATAAACTTAGATTACCCAAAAAGATAGTAATAGTCATAATTTATCGTAGTAAAGAAAAAGTCATAATGTATCATCGTAAAAGAAAAAGTCATAATTTAATCAAGTTGAAAATATGAATCAATGTTATTATTATTACTATTATTATTATTATTAGTGTAATTAAATAGAGCTTATTGTAGTTTCCTAGGATTCATATTGTTACAAGTTTTAATATTTTAATTATGAGTATTAGTGGGTGTGTTATAAAGTTAAGGTAGTTTGATTTTGAATAATGTTTATCTTTTTTATGTTATGTTTTTCATGTATTTAAAAGATGATATTATCAATAAAATTGTGTAAGTGTACCCTTCTTAAAAAAAAAAACAAATCAAAGTACAAAATTCAATATAATAATAATGATAATAAATATATATATATATATATATATATATATAGTTTGTCTTTAAAAAACTTTTTGTTAATTAAGATCTACAAACTTTTTTTTTTTAGCTAAATCAACTCTTTTAGAAGTCATAAATTTCAATATCAATGAATAAAATTGATTCGATTTTCATAATTTTCTATCCTTTCACTTTTTTCCATAAAATCAAACAGACCCCGTAAGTTCGGTAGGCATTCTTGGCCTATTTCCACCCTAAGTTCCAATTTCAACAAAATGCTTTCAAATAGTAAAACACAACCACTATTTAATATCACTGTATGTGTTTATTTAAAATGAACAAAATGAAATCAGAGACATAACTTACTACAAAGAACAAAATTTATTATTATTATTATTATTATTATTATTATTATTATTATTATTATTATTATTATTATTATTATTATTATTATTATTATTACCTTGAATGATTCTACATTCTGCAAGTGGAGAATCTTGAAGTAAGTATTCCAATACACCATTTGGTAAAAGTATTGTTTCATCAAACCGTGTAACAATCAATGACTTCAGTTTACTAAATCCCATTGATTCTATATTGGGAAAATCAGGAATGAGAGAAAGACCCTGCATGTACATAAAATGTTAATTGTTAATGCACATATTCAATAACAAATATTTAAACTAAATATGATTAATTAATTGAAAAAATATAATAATAGTAATTTCAAGTACCTCAAGAGTTTGCAAGCATAGTGACAATGAGTGTACATTACTAATCCTTCTGAGCCAATTCTTCAAGGTCTCTACAATCCCAGGTAAAGATGAATGGCACAAAACATTGATGTTTGCTTTTCCGATAAACTCCAAGTTATGCTCGAAGAATTCATGATTATTAGAAGAACTTAGGCGTCCGGCGAAAGTAAATGCTTTTAGATTAGGGGCATATATTGTAACTTTGAAAGGGTGATAAATATAAAAGCAAAACCGGATGGTTAGATTAACAAGTTTATCGCTAACCAGACAAAGGATTTTTCCGTTACTTAGATTGCAATTGTCAATGACTAAAGTTCTAAGCTTCTTACAATTTAAGAAGGGATTGGAAAAATCTTGATCTTCGCTTGAAGTAAAGGAAAAATGTCGTAAGCGACAATTTACTAATTGTGGAAGGTCAATAGTTACCGGAAGTTGTGCTATCCAACCAGATTTACGGAGTGACACATCAAGACATTTTAGAGAACGAAGGGAAAACAAGGGGTGAAAAAGCAACGTATAACGTACATCATTATGAAGGAATGTGTCGAGTTTGAATTGCTCCACTTCATATGATACTGCATAATTGATTATTTTGGCCAAAATATTAATGTGAATATGCCCGTTATGCTCGACTACAATTTTACGCAAGGCGCTAGAATAATCGCGATGTCGCAAAACCTTGAGCACAAATCGCTTGAAAAATTCAGCCTTTTCAAAGTGATTACTGTTAATTATCAAAATAGCGAGCGATCTCCAAAGATGTTTCCATCTCTTCGACAAAATGCAGGTATGTACAGCTTCTTTAGTTACCAAGAATTCCATGATGTGTGCTACAATGGAATCAGGCAAGGTACTAATTATATCTACTTCTTGTTCTATTTCACTATGCATTGATGTCTTCATCTCTTGGTGTTTATCTACAATATCTTCTCCAGCCATATCTAACATTTATTCAAAGCATAATAGTCAAATTTTTAAAATATATATAATATTTAATAAATCACATAAATGTCATATTATATTATTGTCTGATATACTTCTATAATAGTTTTTGTTTAGATTATTATGGAATTTATTGACCAACAAATATGGATGAAAACAATTAATACTTCAATTCGGATATTCAAATATGATGGATGCAGGATTGAATTTTAATATCGATCAAATCCTGCATCCATAACAAGTAACAACTTATTAGGAAAGGATCAAACCAAATATTTTATCGATATTAAAAGTCAATTCGGATAAGCTTTTTAAGATGATATTATTTTTTTCTAGTGTTCTTAAGATGATTTGTATACCTTTTTGGTACTACTCAATCCAACTACCTGAATTGCCACATAACAAACTACCCAACTAACTAAGTAGTGATCTATCGACTCAGAACTACTTTAACTACTCTAATTTCCCGTTATTCTATAGTCCTCCTAACAATTTGGCCGACCTGCCAAATCCTCAAAGAGGATCGGTGTCCATGGAGATGGAGGCAGTATTGATGCCAAAATTAGTCAGAAGTTGTAACACTTATTCATGGTTGATCCGAGTGTTTTAAAGCTGTAATTCTGCAAGGATTCATGAGGAAAAGTGGCTGGCTAATGGCTATCTTGATTTGGTTATGGCTTGATGGACAAGCTGAGCAATGGTGGTTTTCATGGAGGAAAACAAATCAGAAAGTGAAATCAGATCAAGAACTGTGGGAGGCAATGAAGAAGAACCAAAGATTTGGGAGACTCAGTTTGCAAGAAATAAAGTATGGAGCAAACAAGAAAGAAGTCGGTGGCTTGCGCTAAACCACTGCCTCCACCTGAGCTGCCAGATGCAGAACCTGATAGGGCGGCCATGAAACCCCAAATAACTCAACTCTTGAGTACACCAGCATTGAAACGCCCAGACACGGGTGGTGCTACCACAACCAAAAGTCTGGGTTGCGAGTGCACCAGTGACACTTGTTAGGTTGCTGATGAAGGTAGCAAACAAGTGTGAGTGTTAACTCTATAACACCGACACTTTTGATGGAGGCGTGTTTGGTGTCTGACAGACTGACACTAACACGACACCAACTCATTTTTATTTGTAGGCGTGTTTCTGTGTGTACACCTCGCCACTTCAAAGCCTAGTCTTTGTTTAGTAGCTATGGTGGATAGAATTCCAAAAACTTTATTCTGATGATGACTTGTTATAAAGAGACCATTTTAAATATTGTAATTATGAATACAGTATTCCCTACTGTGAACGGGAAAATCCTTGAAAGAGAGATTTCTCTCCTATTCATTCTTATTTCTTATAAAAGTGTTTTTCTTTACAATCTAATTCGGGTTCCTAACAGATGAAATCTGCTGAATTTATAACACTTTGCCTTACTTTTGAAGGCAACTTTGTTCTTGACTGATTGACCACATAGAGATCATAGTCACCTAGTTTGCAACTCACTTCGGTACGTGGTACAGGTTCGGGTACGCGGTACGTAACATAGGAGGTATACATAGTCAGTACGCTATTTCGGTTCGTGTTACGTTCTAATATATTAATCGATAATGTATGAATTAGAAAACTTATTTAGTTAAAACAAAAACAAATTATATGATGGAAAATATTAACATCATCGGAATAGTGAGTTTGTAAAACAAATTAGTTTAAAGACCAAGAGATCTATCGATTTTTATTCGATATTTAAGTTCATCATTATCTTAACGTAAAAATTTATATATTGCATTTTTGTTTCTATTTTTTGTTTTTAATCTTTTATTGTAGACATGATCTTCTTTTCTGGATAAAACTTAGAGCATCTTTTTAGATGCTTTTTGCATGATTCTTAACATAAAAACTATGAATTCCTCGAATTCATGATTTTTTCAAATTTGTTATATCAATAAAATAAGAATTTTATGTTAAGAACCATATGAAAAGCACCTAAAGAAATGCACATAAGTTTTCTTCTATTTTTTTAAGTTGTTATAACTTCCTTTTTTAGTTTTGATAAGTTGTTATATGTTAGATTGTGTTACTATTTTTTCTGCGTATCTTTTATCATTATGTCTATTCCTATTTTTATGCATAGATTTTCTTTGGCCCATTTTATTTTAGACTTTTTTACTCAATGAAAGGAGAAGCTAGGCCAAACTGAATTTCAAAATAGAAAAAAGTTGCTTAATTTTTATGAGTATAATACATAGATAAAATACATTTGAAGATAATAAAACAACAATTGCCAAACAGTTTTAGTTTTTTTTTCTTTTGAAAACTCTTATTTTCACTTTTAGCTTTCATATAACTTTTAAGATCTAAAAAACCAGGTCAACGATACAATTTTCTTTCCTATTCTTTTTTTTGTTTTGAATCTTTTTTTCTCTTTTTTTTTTTTTATGATTTGTATTTTTGCTTCTTATTTTTTTATCGAGTCATTTCATTATTATTTGGTACCTGTGTCTCTGCGAATTGGTTCACGAATTATAACGAACCAATACATAAAAGTACCGCGAACCGATACACGCGTGAACCAATTCACAGTTCGCCGACACTTTAGTGAATTATGTAACTATGATAGAGATATAACAAGACGGATAAGTAGTTCACGGACTAAGAGAAGTATGGATCTGTCAACGGCAGTTTTTAGTTACGAAGCAGTAACACACACACGGACACCAGACACGACACTAACATACATGTCGACAGTGGTAATAACTTAAAAAAAGGATGTGATTGAATGTAACCACATCCATCAGTGTCGCATGTCGGACATCTCCAAATCTAAAGTGTCGGTGATGCAATTTCGGCGCACGTCAATCCCTTCTACTTTCTGAAACTATTATTGGTACTTATTCTTCGGTGGCAGTATGTGTATAGTGTTTCATAGTTTGACGGTATATATAATGAAGGGTGTGATTTTTATTTTGTTGATTCAACACTAATACGACACCAACACTTGTGACTACGTTGAATATATGATGTCAGTTACTCAAATTATTACTAGTCTCCTATCAATATCCGTGTCTGTGTACATGTTTAGTAGGATGCTTACCTTAAAAAAATGATGAAATTATACAAACTTCCTTCTCATTGAATGAATCTAAAGTTGAGCAATAGTATACTGCAGAAACAAAATTACTATGGAACTCTTGAATGTTTTCTTATACAGGACTTTGTTTCCATGTTTTTGTCAGCTTTTGTAGAATTGTTGCTATCAATTAACTAAAAAATGATTATACTCCATATATAGACTAACAAACTAGTATAACTTTTAATCAATTAACTACTAAACGCTACTTAAATCAGAAATATAGTAGGGTCCATGGAAGGGAGAAAATATAAAGAGAGTTCCATAATAAAAGTTATTTTATATATAAAGTTTTCGTTTAAAAAAAAATTATAAAAAAAAAGACCAAAATAAAAATTCTATTAGAATGAGTAAAAGTGATTCTGATTTGTGATTATATCAAAGCTAGTTATATATAGACCAACAAACTAGCAACTAATCAACAGAAAGCACGGACACTCTTCGAATTAGAAATATACACACGAGTGTTGATTCAACACTAATACGACACCGACACTTGTGACTAAATTGAATATATGATGTTAGTTACTCAAATTATTACTAGTCTCCTGTCAATATCCGTGTCTGTGTACATGCTTAGTAGGATGCTTACCTTAAAAAAGATGATAAATTATACAAACTTCCTTCTCAGTGAATGAATCTAAAGTTGAGCAATAGTATACTGCAGAAACAAAATTGGTAGGATTAATAGAAGAATATTTGGAGAATATAATCTAAGGATTTAACTGATATATCCAATGAGTGATGGTACCTGCTGCAGGTGTTTTTAACTGGGAAGAACTTGATGCGTTTAATTTGTACGTATTTGGTATATATTGATTTATTTTGAACGTATTTGGTATTTATAAAAAAATAAAATTTCTTCAGATGGGAGGTAAAATCGTAGAATTTATGTATAGCTTAAATATTTTAGGAATGGATTAATATAAAAAAGAATATTAATTTGATTCCATCTTTTTTTTTTAATTGCCAAAATGATTATAAATCAGCTATAAAAAGAATGATTATATCATCAATTACGAACGATAAAGCAAACAAATAACTATCATTCTTAATTATTAACTTTTATTTGTTTACATTTTACAAGATTTATTTACTTTTTATCCTATTGGTGAAATCTGAACCGTTGAACAACTAACTATGTTTACTAGATGACATTTGTACACACTCTGATGATTACTAGCTCCGTCCCAAAATAGAATCAAAAATTTATCAACAAAAATGAATTTATTTGGTCTAAATCTTTAACCAAATACATTCAATTTCTTTGACTCATTTTTGCTTATATTTTGGGACAAATGGAGCAAGTCAATAGTGCCGAATGCAAGGAGCATTAAGGTTTAGATGTGACAATCTTGTAGAACTGTTAAAATAGGTTGTCCGGACTGAAAAGTCTAGATGAATAATGGGCAGAAAAAAGTATGGCTCGAGCCCAACCTTTTGCAGGATGGCCCTTTTTAAAAAAAAAAATATGTTGGTCTAGCACGATTTTTGACAAAACAAAATACCAAAAATGCATACATACATGCAATATACAATAAAATCTCTTTAAATTAATACTCGGTAAATTAATAAACTCTCTAAAATAATAAAGTTGTCCGGTCCCGACTTGGGTCAGTGTAAAAAATTGAAAAATTCGATAAAATAATAAGATAATAATTTTTCGGGAGATCCCTTTGTAATTTTCGGTCCCAAGAAAATCATAAATTAATAATTCATAGAAACTGAAAAAAATATATTACACTCTATTAAAATATGATTCAATAGTTCTTTGTTTTCCTTTAAAGTTCAAGTCCATTTGGAGCTCATCTCTAACTTTTCTTATTGCATCCAATAGCTCAGGTGTTGTATTTTTGTATTGTATCATAAAGTTGTGAAGAGTGTTTGACGCCATAAGTGCTTCCAATAGCTCATAGTGCTTCCTTTTGTATTGTATCATTATTGATTTCCAATGCATATTACTAAAGTCATTATTGATTTACAAGTCATTAAAAACTCTTTAAATTAATAATTATTAATTTATCGGTAAATTAATAAATTTCTCCGGTCCTGACTCTATTAATTTATAGAGATTTTACTGTATATTGGATCAATATTTTTTTACAAATTGAACTAAATATATATTGCATTTTCTATACGACAAATACAGATCATTTATTTTCATAAGTTCACCGGATCATGACACATCTAGTTATCAATCATTCAAAAAATAACACAAATGAAATCTAGGCATAACATATTAAGCAACAACAATAAAACACAAGGTCCCTTGACTAATACAAGCTCCGGTAAGGTTCTTTGTTTTGCATCGAATTAAACCACACAAACTAAATTTAAATCATCCAAAACAAGTTATTCATATTACTCATATTTTAAAAAAAAATTATTACAATTTATTCAGCCCACTCAAGCTAGCCTATATATTAAAGAGAATTTAATGGATTGAGCGAAAAAGCCTGAAAAAAATTTAGGCTTAACTAGTCGGCTCATTCGGTTTAGCCCATTTAGATGCTTTACATATTTGGCTTGGACCATAAATTGGGTTTTTATGAAAATTGTTATTTAGGCCCCTTGGGTTGCTACCCGGCCCCCCTAAAATCCCAAAATATCCCTGAATTACATGTCAAGAATTTTCGTCACGTAGGTAACGAAGGTAGAATTCCTTCGTCATCTAGATGACGAAACAAAGCAGCACGCAATGTTGCGCCTCATTTAGGGCGAATATTGGCTTATTGCGCTTAATTTTCGTCTCGTAGTTGACGGAAACTTGTTTCGTCACTTACGCGACGAACACGCTGACTTTCGTCTTCTAGATGACGAAAACGATGAATATGAACACGATTATCAGAATCTCTCTATCACTTTGGTTCATCAACGGGTGCGACAACCACTTGTTCGTTCAATTGTGTCGGAGCTCCAGCCAAGGAAACACCTACACGTACCCAAACAATAAATATTCTTAACATAAAAAAAAATAAACGAAAATGCTAAGCAAATGAAGCATAGGATGCATTTGATGCAAATATCCTATTTTCGTCACTTGCGTGATGAACACCATCATTTTGTCACCCAAGTGAAGAACGAAACTACCAGATCAAATTTTCAAATAACAAAAAATTAAACCCAGAGAAGTATTTCATACCTTTGATATTGCTTCAAATCAGTATGGGTAGCTTCTTTGAGTCAATCAACGTGGAGATCAAGCCTTTCTACCTCCAAAATCGCCCTAGATCTATTTTGGGTGTTAATTGGTAAAGTAGAATATGATAGGACAGGTACCAACTCTGTCATGTATATCAGCTGATTTCGTCATCTAGAAGACGAAAATCAGCTGTTCGTTTCGTGGAAGACGAAACCTGAGTTCGTCAACCACGAGACGAAAAGTCGTGTTTGTTGCAATCGACCAGTGGCTACCCTGCCCATTTCAAAATATTACATGTTTTCGTCACCTACGAGACGAAACAGGTTCCATGGTTTTTTAAACGATGAAATGAGTTATCAGGGGTATTTTTGTCAGCTCGGGGGGCCTGTGAGCAAATGCAAGGGGCGTAAATAGCAAGCTTCTGTTTTTATAGATGGAAAATTAGAGATTCAGGAACCTATAGAATTCTTCTTTTGGATACTTGTCACAGGAGACAGGTTTAGGTGGATTACCATAGGAGTGAAAGCTGGTATGCGTGTCTCAAATGGCTGTAATCTTGTATGCTTCTAGGCACATGTATGGTATTGATCGTGCAAACATATTTAGGTTGGATGACCCGGTCCAATCCACAAATGAGTTTTGGGCCAGTCAGAAACAATTTCCCCCAGCCTACCTAGACCGATGAAGTGAGAGCATCAGCTTAAAACATTTGGCAAATTAGTGGTCCTTTTTTATTTTTCGATAGTTTCACCATTTTATTTGTCATTTTTCTATTTGAGGACACCAGCTCTTTTGGACAACTAAAGAATGAATGTCCAAAAGTTTTTCATGGATTTGTGGATTTTTCCTACTAAACTACTTCACCATTAATGGATATGTACCTGTTTGAAGATGGCGGTCCATTGAAGCAACCATTGACCAAAGATCAATAAATTCTTTTTAGGTAGGCGGTCCTTTGAAACAACCATTGATATTTAAAATAGGAATTTTAATTATTAATGTATAATATATTATTTATATATATGACTATTATTATTTATTTTTATTTTACTTAAATGTAATATTTTTTTAACAAAATTTTAATATTATATATATTTCACGTCAAAAAATACGTGTACACCATAGTCAACTTGTAATAATTTAAAATAAACTATATGCTCTAGTAATATTAGAAAATTGTGTATTTTGAATAATATAAAAAGACAATTCTTAATTTATAATAAAATTTGTATCACTTATTTAAAATAACACAATAATAAATATATTAATAGAATATATTCGACGCAATCATGTTAAATTTACGATAAACATATAATAAAAATTAGAGTCTTAACTATGCTTGCTCAAATAATAATAATTATATGATACATGAAATATTTTTTTAATTTAAAACACAATTATATCATTTTAAATTAAAATAAATTACATAGAGTAAAGTAAAGTAGATTTTAGTTAAAATAATAAGGGGTAAATATGTAAGAAAAAATTATAAGCTATAAACTCATAAGATAATTGAAATAATGTTTAAAAAATAAACTATAAATGAGTAAAATAAACTACAAGTTTATAGTGAAAAATTTGTTTTCAAACAAATCTTTTAACAAACATACAGCTTCTGGTTCTATATATAAACAAATTTTAACTTTTTAAATTTATCAAAAAGTAATACTCTTTATGTCCCAAAATAAATGATCTGTTTGACTACTATCACGTTTTTTTTTTGTTTTTACCACCAGTTGAATCTGGTTCGGGGGTCAGTTCTGGCATCAAATGATTCCAGCTCCCTACCAAGTTCAGCGCCAATCACCACTGAACCAACTAACGATTGATTCGACTACTATCACGTTTGCCAATGCACAACTTTAACAATTAATATCTTTAATTATCTATTATTAAAAATTATAAAAATTGCATATTTTGAAACTAATCGTCGAGACAAATCAAACAACGTCTCATTTGTTAATGTTTACATGTACATATTAATAATAAAAAAGGTCAAAATAAATCATATAAATAGTACACAAAGTCAAATTTAATCATTTATTTCAGGACAAAGAAAATATATTTTATCAATAATATAAATTAGATATATTACTCTTTCATTAAATTTAAAAGCGAAGTAAATAAGCTATAAGCTAGTTTTGTCTTCTTGTAAAATACCAGCGGCAAAGAAACACCTAACTTCTCTTGTAATATACATCGTGGCATTCAACCATTGGTCAAATCTCACACCAAACACAAAATCGCATACATTACATCAACAACACAACGACCTTAACATCGCTCTCTCTCTCTCTCTCTCTCTCTCATCCTGCGTGTCTTCCCAAAAAACCCGTAATTCTCACCCACTTTCTCTCTCTAAAATCTTCCAATGGTATCCAAAAACCCGAACCCGCCCGAAGGTTTCTGCTTGGATCCGACTCCCTTGGCTCTACCCGGTTTCGGCCCTTTCGCCTCCGTCTCTGCAGCCGCCAACTCTTCCGACGACGCCTCCAAGAAAATTCGCAAACCATATACTATAACCAAGTCTAGAGAGAATTGGACTGAACCTGAACATGACAAGTTCCTTGAAGCTCTTCAACTGTAACGTTTTCACTTCTTTCCTTTTTCACATTTTCATTACTTTTTTATTCTTTTTGCAAATGAAAATTTTGGTATTGAATTTTAGTTTGGTTGAGATTTTGGTTAGTGTAGTATGAGGTGTGTTGTTATGAGTGTTTAGTAACGGTTTTGTGAGCTTTATGTGCTGGATTTTGTGTAAATGTGTGAAATTTAGGGTTTTGGAATTGGGGATTTTTTATGAATTTGAACATGTTATAGTGAAAATCGTAATTTGGTAGGGTGAAGTTTGATTATTTTTTTTGTTTTATTGCTTAGTTAATAGAGTGAAACAATAGTGAATTAAGGAAATGCTTGGTTTTGTGTTTTCATTTCCTAGTTTCCCTAATTACTAAAAGGGTAACATAGTGGTCCTGTGAGCTTACCTCAGTTGACAGAGATATTGCATTATATATGCAGGGGTTGGGGTTCGAATCCCGGTCATCCCACTTATTTACTTTAAAGGTGAAGTTTCTAGCCACTAGGCTACTTGGCAAAAAAAGGGTAATATAGTGTAGGTGAAAAATACTTACGGGGACACAACCATTTCGACACATCATTTGGTCACACTCGTAATAAATTACCTATCATTTTTTCAAATATGCGAGTGTGACCAAATAATGTGACCAAATGCTTGTGGCCATGTAAGAATTGCTCAGTGTAGGTTTAACCAGTTGTAAATGGCTTCCTGTTATCTAGATGACCAGAAGTACCTTCCACTGTTTTGGTGACACTAGGTTAAGTTCGAGTTAGCTGTTTTGAATTATATACTATTTTCATTTTAATTAGTACGACAAACATTTTTTACATTGTGAAAATAAATGAACGAAGGGGACTAGGTATAATTGGACCTAGTTGTATTGATTATGACATCTAGATAAAATTATACTTGGAAAATATCTAAAGAGAAAATGATTGACTAATTAATCAAATTAATCTATAACAGCTTTCAGAATGTTATGGGGATTACTTAGAATGCTTATATGTTGGTAATATGTATCTTGTTACATGGGATTTGGAATTGTAGTAGTATAGTAAATATATTATTAATTTTCCATTATACTCCAACATAAATTTCCATGAAGTCATGTTACTCTGGTTACTTATTACTATAATTTTTATGTGTCATACTAGAAAGATTTTTTCCTTTTTCATAGAATATACATTTTTGAGAATGAAGAATCCCTCCTGAGAAGTAAAAAGAGGAGACAAGTAAGCCAAAGTGGCTATAAAATGAAAAGCCGTGTATCTCTTTGCCTCTCAGTAATAGCAGTTCTTTGAAATGTCTGAGGGCACCAAAGAGAACCATAAACACAACACCTTCTAGTAACATTTGTAAATGTCGATAAAAAATTTCTCTCAAGTCTCAACCTTACAACCTCTTCAAAATACATTCACTATTTTCTAACCATATATTATACACATCGAATTATAATTGATTTACTTTAATTATCATGATAACTTGAGAGTGCTGTAAATCATTGCATTCTTTTGGTAGAGAGCTTCATTGAAAGGTCAAAACTAATTTCTTTCGTTAATGAAATAGTGTTTCAAATTAAAGCTGAATGTGGTTCTTTATATTTGTTTGTTGGAAATTAAATATATTAATTATTCTTCACTTTTCTAGGAGCTATGATTCAGTTTACAGCTAGAAGATTAATGTATCTTAGGAAGTTGTGTTAGCTTAATTACACTCTTGTAAACTGCATATGCTCATTTATTACTATTGTAACTACCAACTCTATAAATAAAACCTGGTGCTGAGTGCAAATGCAACTGAAGCACATTCAGAAATATTTCTTCTTCCTATTTTTTACATGGCATCAGAGCTCCTCTGCTCTAGGGGACTCTGCTTCCGCAAATCTGACTGGGCATTTTCTGCTGTCAGAAACTTAAAAAACTTGACTGGGCACTTGTTGCTGTCAAGTCCTTCCAATTAAACAGTGTTTCACACACTTTCAACTACCTATCTATGGAGGAGGAGATTGTAAATCCATTTGCTCAAGGAGCAAGCTCTCAAGGCCAGAATAATCAGTCTGGAGAATTGCAGAGCATTCAGCCTGCCTATCGATTACATGGGAAAAATTATTTGAAGTGGGCTTAACTTGTTCGTACTGTGTTAAAAGGAAAAGGTAAACTCAGTCACTTAACCGGAGATGGACCAGCAGAGGAAGATCCAACTTTTACTGCATGGGATGAGGAAGACTCCATGATTATGGCATGGTTATGGAACTCAATGATTCCAGAGATTAGTGATACTTGCATGTTTCTTAGCACTGCAAAGGAAATTTGGGATGCAATAGAAGAAACCTATTCAAAGGCTAAAGATGCTGCCCAAGTTTATGATGTGAAGGTGAAAACAGTTGCTGCTAAGCAAGGAAATAAATCTGTTACAGAATATGCCAACCAGTTGAAATCTCTTTGGATGGAATTGGATCATTATCGTGTGATAAAGACTCATTGTGCAGCAGATTCAGCAGTCCTTAAAGAATTTATTGAACAAGATAGAGTCTATGACTTTCTTGTGGGGCTAAATCTTGAATTTGATCAGGTAAGAATTCAGATTCTAGGAAAACCACAGGTTCCTTCCTTAAATGAGGTAGTTGCCATCGTAAGAAGTGAGGAGAGTAGAAGAAACTTAATGCTAGATACTCCATCTATTGAAAGTTCAGCCATGATAACTGAAAGTCATAGAGGTGGAGGACTAGCAAAGGTGGAAAAGAAGGGTGAAATGTGGTGCACTTACTGCAATAACCCTCGACATACTCGCGAGATCTGTTGGAAGTTGCATGGTAAACCTCCTAATCGTGGAGGAAAGAAAGGAGGCCTTCCTGGAGGGGTAACTCGCAAGAATGCCCGGACTTATGTTGCTGAAAAAGTTGAAGAAAACAAAGCAGAATCTTCAAGCAATTCTGGATTAAATAGCCTTAACCAAGAAGAGATTGAAAGAATGAGGGCTTTTCTCAAGAGCTTGGAGAAACCAACAGGTACTTGTACTTTGGCGTATTCAGGTATGCTTCCAATTTCATTTGGTTTTAATGTCTCAAATATACCTCCCACTTCCCTTTGGATCTTAGATTCAGGAGCCACCGACCACATGACACCTTCATCCAATTACTTTTCCACATATCACCCCAGCCCTAGTAATAAGAAAATTTCCACTGCTGATGGTACTCTAGTTACAGTGGCTGGTATTGAAGACATCCAAATAACTCCTTCCATCATCCTAAAAAATGTCCTTCATGTTCCAAAATTGTCCACAAACCTTGTCTCTATACAAAAACTTACCAAAGATTTATCTTGTAGTGTAATTTTTCATAGCAACCATTGTGTATTTCAGGACAAGAATTCGGGGAGGACGGTTGGACATGGTAGAGAAGGGAATGGCCTTTACTATCTTGAAGAACCAAATCAGCTTGTTATAGCAAAGAATCTTCCGGTTTGCTCGTTAATGTCAGAATCACTTCTCACAAGCAAAGAAAAAATTTTACTTTTCCATTGTCGATTAGGACATCCCTCTTTTGGAGTCATCAAAATTATGTTTCCATCTTTGTTTTCTGATGTAAAAGTTGAAACTCTACATTGTGAAGTATGTGAAATTGCAAAACATAAGCGTGTACCTTTTCCTTTGAATAATAAAAGATGCACAATTCCTTTTCACCTTGTCCATACTGATGTTTGGGGTCCGTCCACTATTCCAAGTGTGTCTGGTGCTCGATGGTTTATTACTTTCATAGATGATTGTACTCGAGTTACTTGGCTTTTTCTTATTAAGAATAAATCTGAAGTAAGTACTGTTATCCCAAAAATTTTTTTAATGATAAAAAATCAATTTGGTGCAAATATCAAAAGAATTAGATCTGATAATGGGAAGGAGTTCTTCAATCATGTCATTACTCCTTTTTGTGAAAAAGAAGGAATAATTCATGAATCTTCTTGTGTGCAAACACCACAACAAAATGGAATTGCCGAAAGGAAAAATGGCCACCTTCTTGACCAAACCCGGGCACTGTTGTTCCAAAATAATGTTCCAAAGTATCTTTGGGGAGAAGCTGTTCGCACAGCAACATACCTCATTAATCGGCTACCCTCTAGAGTTCTAGAGTTTAGGAGTCCTATGGATATTCTTTCGTCTTTCTATCCAAACATTTCTGCCACTAATAAACTTGCACCACGAGTCTTTGGGTGTGTCTCGTTTGTTCATATCCATAGTCAAGGTAGGGGAAAACTTGATCCTAGAGCTCTAAAATGTGTCTTTGTTGGGTACTCTATCACTCAAAAAGGTTATAAGTGTTACCACCCTCCATCAAAAAAATTCTTTGTGTCTCGAGATGTTACCTTTCATGAAGGACAAGCCTACTTCACCCAACCTTATCTTCAGGGGGAGAGTCTTAGTGAAGATAAAGGTAATAATCTAGAAACTCTTATTCTTCCTGATCTTGAAACAAATTCCCATGAGCTCAAGTCAAGAGAAGTGTCTAGAAATGAATCCGAAAATGAGGCATCGGTTGAAGATGGATTTGAATGTGAATCTGATGAAGCATTGGCTGAAAACAGGGCTGAAAATGACAAGTTTGGCAAGAATTTGGTGTATACAAGAAGATTGAAGGCCATTCCTGAATCAACACATGTCCAAGAGACCGACCCAAGTCCTTTAATACAGGTAACAAATTCTGATTTTCCAGTTTTACAAGATAATATTTCAGCCCCACAAAATGAAATAGGAAACCTAATAATTGAAGATAACCATGATCTCCCAATTGCCATTAGAATGGGGGTTAGAGAATGTAGAAAAAGGCCACTATATCCTCTCTCAAATTATATTTCATTTCAAAAAATTTCCCAACCTCATAAAACCTTTCTTGCAAACCTAAATACCATCCAAATTCCCACTAATGTGTTTGAGGCATTATCCGATAAAAATTGGAAGCAAGCTATGGATACAGAAATGGAGGCATTAGAGAAAAATAAAACATGGTCGTTAGTTGCTTTACCAGAAGGAAAGAAACCTGTTGGTTGCAAGTGGGTGTATAATGTAAAATACAAGGCTGATGGTACAATTGAGAGGTACAAAGCAAGATTGGTTGCTAAAGGTTTCACACAAACCTATGGCATTGATTATTCAAAAACTTTTGCCCCAGTGGCAAAGATGAATACAGTTAGAGTAATATTATCCCTTGCTGCCAATTATGGGTGGGAATTGCAACAATTTGATGTGAAAAACGCATTCTTACATGGAGAACTTGAGGAAGAAATTTACATGGAGATTCCACCTGGTTATGGTAAAAATGCTGCTGTCAATTCTGTTTGTAAGTTGCAAAAGGCGTTATATGGGTTGAAACAGTCACCTCGGGCATGGTTTGGAAGGTTTACTAAGGCTATGACAGTCTTAGGTTACAAACAGAGTAATGCCGATCATACATTGTTCATTAAACACTCTACTTCAGGGGGAGTAACAGTGTTGTTGGTGTATGTTGATGACATCATTGTGACTGGAAATGATCAGAAGGAACAAAAAGTCTTGTCTCAACATTTGGCAAAAGAGTTTGAAATGAAAACTCTTGGGAGGCTGAAGTACTTTTTAGGAATAGAGGTGGCTCACTCAAAAAGGGGTATTTTCATATCTCAACAAAAATATATCGTAGATCTACTCATGGAAACAGGTAAGCTAGCTTGTAAACCTGTGGACAGCCCTATAGATCCAAATCATAAGTTGGATAATGTTGATGAAGGTGCAGCGGTGGATAAGGAAATGTATCAAAGATTAGTTGGAAAGTTAATTTACCTTTCCCACACAAGGCCAGATATTGCATTTGCCGTAAGCGTGGTTAGTCAATTTATGCACAATCCGAGAGAAGTTCATTTACTTGCAGCTGATAGGATTTTGCAATATCTTAAAGGAACACCAGGAAGAGGAATTTTGTTTAAAAGGAATGGAAATGCTACTCTTGAGGCTTATACAGATGCTGATTATGCGGGTTCAGTTATTGATCGGAGATCCACTACAGGGTATTGTACATTTCTTGGAGGAAATCTTGTAACTTGGAGGAGTAAAAAGCAGAATGTTGTGGCACGATCTAGTGCTGAGGCTGAGTTTCGAGCTATGGCACAAGGTATTTGTGAATTACTTTGGCTGAAGATTATCTTAGAAGATTTGAAGATTAAATGGGATGGACCTATGAAGCTTTATTGTGATAATAAGTCGGCAATTAGTATAGCTCACAATCCAGTTCAACACGACCGAACGAAACACATCGAGGTGGATAGGCATTTTATCAAAGAGAAGCTTGACTGCGGTTTGATTTGTACTCCTTATGTTCCTTCACAAGGTCAACTTGCGGATATCTTCACCAAAGGACTCAGCCGCCCAGTTTTTGAAAGAATTGTGTCCAAGCTGGGAATGGAGAATACCTATTCACCAGCTTGAGGGGGAGTGTTGGAAATTAAATATATTAATTATTCTACACTTTTCTAGGAACTATGATTCAGTTTACAGCTAGAAGATTAATGTATCTTAGGAAGTTGTGTTAGCTTAATTACACTCTTGTAAACTGCATATGCTCATTTATTACTATTGTAACTACCAACTACCCACTACCAACTCTATAAATAAAACCTGGTGCTGAGTGCAAATGCAACTGAAGCACATTCAGAAATATTTCTTCTTCCTATTTTTTACAGTTTTGTTCTTGGTGTCGCCATTTTGCATTATCCTCACATTTATTTGTTTCTTTATTTCTATATCCAGGTTTGACCGTGACTGGAAAAAGATCGAAGCATTTATTGGATCAAAGACCGTTATACAGGTAATTTCAAATGGGAATAAAAAATCTTTACCAGAAGTGCATCTTTATATTAAATATTTCCCTCATTAAGTCTAGACTCTAGACCTTTTGTTTTAGTTGGCAACTTGTTCGTATTCCCTATTGTCATTTTCTTTTACAGTTTTTTGTTCTCAGTGTTTTGGGAGGGAAATAAACAGAGCCATGGGAAGAAAAATGGGTTTTCACCGATAACTGATTAGTATCAGTTCACGACTTCACGTGATATATAACGTTCCAAGTTAATTATTTTAGAAAAAGGTAGGAGAAAATCCATGATCATTCTTGTAACGTGATTAATTGGTTATGTTGTTTTCAAATTTAGCCCATGAAACTAAAGCATGTTGGAAGTACTTGTCAAAAGTCATATCTTTTCCTCCCCCGCACCCACGGTGTGCTATTAGACCATATTCTCATTGTTTGCCCTTATCATCCTTCTTGACATATCATTCCCCACCACTCTCGTACATAAAAAACATAAGCTTTTGTCCTGATTTTTTACGAGTGATAAGGTTGTTTCATGGTTAAGGTAATGTGCTTCATTTTAAATTCATTACGGATGTGAGTTCCATGCTGATTTGAACATAAATCTTTTAGAACAAAAGAGGGAAGATTTCCCTTGATAGTCATAGTATAAATTGCAGAATATTAGGGGTCTATACTTTTTATGCTGATACTTCCGAACTCTCTTGAGTGACAATACACCTTTCTCATTCTCTTTTTTTGTCTATAGCTGACATTCCTTGTTCTCTTCATTATTTCGTTAACTCTTCGACTGACTAACCCACTCACTAGGGATTATCTATCCTTCCATAGAGTTTCACCTAGTCCCCATGGTGAATAGGTTGTACTGTAGTTGTTAAAAAACTTAAAATTCTGCAAGAGTCCCATCAAGTGATAGTGATACTTACAGCTCCTGCTTTCAGCTCCCTTGTTCTGTAAGTGCTCACCCCTGACCCATGTGCGAATGATGGGAAATGTCCTAACTGAATGTATAGAATAGAGAATTAATTGGGGAAGTTAGATGGTTAGTTATTTGATAAGTTAGAGAATATCATGTATAAATAGGAGAATACAAAGCTAGATAGTAGGATTGAAAGAAAAGATGCAAAAGGTATACAAATAAGAGGATAACCTTGCACTCAAGGCTACCCCAAAGCAGCACTCTCTTTTTACTCGAGCTTTTTCCAGTAACAATTTAGTTATTTAAAGCCACCCTCTCCTCTACCAATTGAGGGCTATAAAAAGACTTTCTAAAAATAACCAAAATAACAAACTTTTAACAACCACCTAACAAACTTATCAACTTACTAACTTCAGTTAACTAACTCTTAACTACTCTAGTTACGCAATGTTGTATATCCTAACAACCTCTGACAAGAATTAGTCAATTAGATCATGTTAAACAGAAGACATCAGTTGCAGAGAACAATATTAGTACTTCTTTCCACAAACATGTTACCAAAATATTTTGTGCTATTTATTGATTCAGCATCCACCAAGGTTGTCAAACTCGAGGAGCCTATATAGACTCGACTCGCAAACGATTGAGTGTCCACAGTGGATCTGACATGAATGTATTTGAATGTTTGTGTTTTGGGCTTGTGTTATTGTATTATGTTTCATGTTTCAATGTGGTATCCATACATTAAATTAAGAAGGACTAAAGCAATTTTCTCTGCTGACTATGTAGATACGTAGCCATGCACAAAAATACTTTCTAAAGGTTCAAAAGAGTGGAGCAAATGAACATCTTCCCCCACCCAGGCCTAAAAGAAAAGCTGCTCATCCATATCCTCAAAAAGCTTCTAAAAGTGGTCAATATCTTTCACTGTATTATTTCTGTGAAAGTGAAACATTATAGTTGCAGTTCTTTCTAATGATTTGCATTTGATATTTGACAGCTCCTGTGCTCCCACAAGTACCAGGATCTTTTCAGTCTTCAACACCTTTGCTTGAACCTGGATTTACACTGAATAATGAATCCATGCCAATGCTTGAAACTCCTATTATGAACACTGTGGTGTCTTCTTGGTCAAACCACCCGTTGCAAACTACAAATTTATTGCAAGGTATTTAGTGCTACAATTTTCGCAGTTCAGAGAATATAATGGAAAACCAAATGAATTAACTTGTTCATAATTAACATGTTTCTAATTATTAACATGTTTCTAATTATTAATTATATATATCATACAAACCAAATTAATATTAACAAGAAACATGTTTAACAAACTAAGGCATTGATGTAAACCCATGTCAATTAATTGGTGAATGCCAAAGCTGCCTGAAGAATCCATGAAATCTTGATGACGTCTGAATTTATGAAGTTGTGATCTTCCAATTGTAGATTCCTTAAACTTTATTGTCTCTTTCAGTGGCATAAAGGGATTGTAATTTCATCGTGTCTACAATCGGGGACCATAACCTTTATAAGAGTGACATGTCTTATAAAAGGACATGTTAATTTACACGTTATGGTCCCTGATAAAGGTTACGGTCCCCGATGGTAGACACGATGAAAGGACATCAATTAGTCTTTTCATGAAAGGACATGTTACTCTTATAAATAAAGGTTATGGTCACCGATTTTAGACATGATGAAATTACATTTCTTTATCCCATTAAAAGAGACGATAAAGTTTAAAGAATCTACAATTGAAAGATCACAACTTAATAAATTCAGACTCCATCAAGATTTCATGGATTTATCATCATTTTGAATTGATATGGGTTTACAACAATGCTTTAGTTTGTTAAACATGTTTTTTGTTAATTTTAATTTGGTTTATATGATATATACAGTTAATGTTAATTATGAACAAGTTAATTTATTTAGTTTTCAATTATATTCCAACAAAGATTTATCTTTCAAAGTTTTTGCCATGAAAATAATTGACATAGTTTATTCAAGATATTAGCATCCCCAATGAAAATACTGACTACTTTTTTGTGTTTGCAATGTCATGTCGATTGCAGTGCCAAAAGTAAATAATTCCTGCAGTAGCAGTGAAAGTACTCCTAAAGTGCGGCCGGTTGGTGAATCTAATAGTCAAACGAATAAAATCCTTCCATTGAGAGGCAAGGCTTTAATGATTGACTTTTACAATTCTGGAAGTGTCATGTAATATTCTTTGCTTTGCACCAATTTCTTATACAAAATCTGTGTTATTTGGGTTTTTTTAACTGAATTTACCCAACTTTTTTACAAGTATTGCGATCTCTGTTATGATAGCCACATTGTTGTATCAATTTACAATCCTGAGTGTAGAAAGGTACAATAAGAGTCCCACATCGACCAGAGATATGCGTGAGGCAATGCTTATAAAAATCGGGAATTCTCTCCATTTAGCTGATTTCATGAGTTTAACATAGATTAAAAACAAATTGTAGACCCGTATCAAGACTCCTTTCAAGCCAATTTTGTAGGTTGAGTTAGGCTATAAGTCCAACACTTAGGTCAAAGCTTATCTTAGACCACTTATTGTGCCAAGATATTATTGTTATTCCACCCACATTTTTCCATGCTCCACTAATGATAATACAAATATTATGTTTCGGTTAATTTTTTTCTTGATAGTAATATTTCATGCAACACTGTATAGGATAGTGTTATTTTGTTAATTTGCTCCCTGGAAGTCATGATCTATTGTGTTTCCAGTATCATGACATTTTCCATTTAATATTTATGCTGCCTGGAAGTTGTCTTGGGAGTTTTCTATGGACAAACTTTTACTATCAGGCAGGATCCGCCAAATATTTTTTTCTTTCTTTTTTCAAATAATGCAATTTCCTTGTTATGATGTTGTGTACTCTTTTATATTTACTATATTCTTAATGATCGTTATTTTATTTCTAATGCAGTTCTTCCAGATTTTTCTCAAGTATACAACTTCATTGGCAGTGTATTTGACCCAGAAGCAACTGAGCATCTACAAAAACTTAAAGAAATGGACCGTATAGATGTTGAGACGGTACTGTTATTCTGCTCAGCTTGGTTGGATACTATTGTACTTGGCTTTTGTCCAATTATTTTTCTAAATGCTTCTGACAAATTCTATTTAGTATTGACGCTTTAGATTGGAGGTGTGTCCAGTATCTGACACACGTTGGTATTGGACACCACCACATGTAGATCTGTTCAATCAGTTACATTTTCTCAAATTATAACTAGTATCTACATGCCAGCGCTGTGTTGTGTTATGTATTTCTAATGCTTCATAACTTCTTTTTGCATTTTGTGACTGTTAAAAAGTACTAACAAATTATGGTGTTGACTCTTTTAGGTGCTTTTGTTGATGAGAAATCTGTCTATCAACTTAACTAGCCCAGATTTTGAGGATCATGTAAGTGTTCATGCTACTGATCTTTAGATTGTTAGAAAATATCAAATATGTCTTGATAATACATGCCTGTAGTAGTCCCTTGTAGAAGTACCATAACAGTTTATTATGGTATAATATTATTAGTTCATTTTTGTTTACTTTCAGTCTGAATTAAAGTATGATTTTTCGTAGTGCTATCTCAAAGCATCATCCAATATGTAGTTTATAACCCTCTACGATGAAACTAATTGTGATGTATAATTTAAGTATCCATCTATTTTGTAAAATTATAGGGGGGTGAATAATTTAAGTAGACCTGAGGGGAGGTGATGCGTCATTTCAGTATACCTCAGACGAGGTGAGTGCAATCTCCCATGGAAATAAGTATCAATGCTATTCATTAACAACTTATTGAACACAATTGACTATATGTTACTTAATTTCCTAAAACAGGTTTCTTTGGGCAAGGTTTACCAAAACTAAGTCGTAACTTTCTGGGTACTTTATATTCTATGTTGTCCTAGTTCTTATGGATATACAGATATAGACCGCCTTGAAACACAAATCACTAGCATCAATTCTTTGATTTTACAGTATCACACATGAAGGTTCTGAATGTGATGTTTATTTGGTATGCTGAATGCATTTGTTGGCTAGTTTAGAACAAACACACAAAACCCACATAATATCGTGTGTGGATCGTCTCCAGTTACTGGATAGTTTCAGCAGGAAAGAAATACATCAAATAATTACTATTTTCATAAGATTCCAACCCTATAAAATGCATGTTCGTTTAGCATATTAATTTTCTTAGTTTAGAAAATGTCACTATTGTTTCCCAATGAAAAAAACACTATATGTATGTATTTGCTTTTTCCACGATGATTGACGAAGATGCTTCATATTTTATGCAGAAAAAGCTGCTTTCATCCTATGAAGTTGATCTAGAAACAAATAACTATCTCAATCCAGATAGACTTATACACGACGAACAGTTGAAGAGTGCTACTACTTAATTAGATGGGGTTAGATTCACAAGATTGGTCCATTTTACAGCAAATGGATTCCATAATGTTGTATTAGGTAAGATGCATTGGAAAGTCAAGAAGCTAAAAGGTTCCAGTGATATATCTTGTACTAGTTTGTAATTGCTGCTAGCACCTAAGAAAAGCCTTGATTCTCTTCATTCATTTTTATGTCGTGTATATATCAAACAACTTGATATAAAAGACAATAAAAATGTAGAATGTATAGTTTTTCTAGTTTTGTGAAGGTTCCATACAGCATCTAAAAATTTAAATTATTAAGCATTGTGAAACAGTCTCAAAGACTACCTCAATATATATAGAAAAACGCAGAGGTAAATCAACCAGAGTTAGCTCCTGCAAGCATTGCTACAAAATGACAATTACTTGTACTCAGTTTGTTTTTTCCTTTCAATGTAATTCGTTTCAAGTTTTTAAGGGCAAATAGTTCATTTTCGTCCGTGCATTAGTGAAATGGAAATACATTTGAGGACTAAATTTATTTACTTAAAATCAAATTTGTCAACTAATATGACTAGTAAAAAAATACTTATAAATGATCTGAAAGTATTAAAATGGAAATACATCAAAATTACCCTTTGATAATAATTTTATGGATTAGATCAGCAAAATACATTTGAGGATTAAATTTGTTTACTTAAAAACAAATCTGTCAACTAATATGACTAATAAAAAAATATTTATAAATGATGTGAAATTTTTCATAAAGAAATCAAATGACAACGAGCTACATTTTCATGGAACAAATGAATGGTTGGTTCAAGTGTTTAAGGTTGAATAAATTGTTGAGTAAATTGAGTTGTTGAATGAATTGTAATGGATAGAATGTTGTTCATCATAGCAGCATTTTTGCACTACATTTTTTCATCACAATTTGTACTTAAGTTTGTAGACTTAAGTTTGTTTAAGCAAGGATAGTATTAATTACTAAAAAGGATAGTATTGTAATAAGGTACAAATATTACAATGGGTGAATACTGGAAGTAACAGAGTGCAGTTATTAACTTGTTATAGGATAATGGAATTGGATGAGATGAATCTATCAACTTTCTTCACACAAGGAAAAGATATCACAAATGATTACCACGTTGGATATACAATCTATAGCATAGAAAACAAAACTAACTGAATCTACCACAAAAGTTATTAAACAAGGTTGTACCAAAAAATTGAAAAGAAGACTAGTTTTTCATTTTCATTGATGAGACAATAGATGTAGTTACATCGCAGACAAAACCAAAACCCAGCACCAATTAACCATTCATGACAAAAAATGACCAAGACAAAAAAGCATTCACCATATTTTCACCAATTTTAACAAACTAAGAGCAACCCAATGACCAATTATTAACAATAGAACTGAAAACACTGTATAGGCTTTTAGTCCACTTCTTCCATCTTGCTCTCCTCAGCACCATCTTCTTCCAAAGGAGGCATATCAACATCATCAGCACCAGTCTCCTCTTCATCAATGCTAAGACCCAATTTCAACATCCTATGAATCCTTCCAGCAAATGTGTTGGGATCATCAAGGCTAAAACCTGAAGTCAGAAGTGCAGTCTCGAAAAGCAGCAGCACAAGGTCCTTGACCGATTTATCATTCTTGTCGGCTTCAGACCTCTTCCTCAACTCCTCCATAATGCCATTATCAGGGTTGATTTCCATAGTTTTCTTGCTAGACATGTAGCTTCCCATGCTGGTGTCTCTCAGAGCCTGAGCCTTCATAATTCTCTCCATGTTTGCAGTCCACCCATATTCACCGGTCACCAAACAGCAAGGAGAATCAACAATCCTGTCAGAGACAACTACCTTCTCCACCTTATCTCCCAAAATGTCCTTTATGACCCTGCAGAGATCCTCAAACGATTTCTTCTTCTCCTCTTTTTTCTTCTTCTCTTCCTCAGTTTCATCATCCAGCTTCAATCCTTCCTTGGTTGCTGAAACCAGTTTTTTTCCGTCGTACTCTTTCAGTTGTCCAACAGCGTATTCATCAATGGCATCGACCATGAACAGCACTTCATAGCCCTTCTTCTTGAGTCTCTCCAAGAATGGAGAATTCTCCACAGCCTTTTTGCTCTCTCCAGTGATGTAGTAAATGTCTTTCTGGCCTTCTTTCATTCTGGTGACATAGTCTTTCAAACTTGTCATCTCATCACCACTTTTTGTAGAGTGGTATCTGAGCAAATCAGCAAGTTTAGCCCTGTTCTGGCTATCTTCATGAATGCCCAATTTCAAATTCTTAGAGAAAGCATCATAGAATTTGTTGTAATCTTCCTTATTCTCAGCAATCTCATTGAACATCTCAATGCATTTCTTCACAAGATTCTTCCTGATCACCTTCAAGATCTTGTTCTGTTGCAACATCTCACGAGAGATGTTGAGTGGCAAGTCATCAGAGTCAACAACACCTTTGATAAATCCAAGGTACTCTGGTATGAGCTCTTCACAGTTGTCCATGATGAACACCCTCCTAACATAAAGCTTGATGTTGTTCATCTTCTTTCTGGTGTCAAACAAATCAAAGGGTGCCCTTTTTGGGACAAAGAGAAGGGCCTTGAATTCAAGTTGGCCCTCTACAGAGAAATGCTTCACCGCCAAGTGTTCTTCCCAATCATTAGTGAGGCTCTTATAGAAAGCAGCATATTCATCCTTAGTGATCTCTTCTGGCTTACGCAACCAGATTGGCTTCTGCTTGTTGATGAGTTCCCACTCATGAGAAACTTCCTTAATCTTCTTTGTCTTCTTGGGGTCTTTCTCCTTGTCCTCGTCAACTTCCTCAATAGCCCCTTCTTCCTCCTTCTTCGGCTCATCATCTTCATCATCACTGATCTCTTTCTCAATAGTCTTCTCAGTCCAAAGGTTAATTGGATAACTAATGAATTCAGAGTGCTTCTTCACAAGATCCTTGATCCTCCTCTCCTCCAGGTATTCCAACTGTTCATAAAATGAACCAATCATTAATTCAACATAACAATTGAATAAAATATGTATACTTCAAAACCTACACAACCATTTTTTTTTAATTAACAGTAATCACTAATTTAATCCTTGAAATGATATAGAGACATACAAACAAAATTTAAGAAAAAAGCTTCAATCAATAAATTATCCACTGCTAGAAGAATCCAGAAGTTAAATTCATAATCCAAAAGAATTTGATGATAAAACTACCTGATCCTCTTTGAGGAAAAGAGTGATCTTGGTTCCCCTACCAAGTTGCTCGCCATCAGTATCTCTTGTAACAGTGAATGAGCCACCAGCTTGTGATTCCCAAATGTATTGTTCATCATCATTGTGCTTGGTGGTAACAATGACTTTCTCTGCAACAAGATAAGCAGAGTAGAATCCAACACCAAATTGTCCAATCATGCTCACATCAGCACCAGCCTGCAATGCCTCCATGAACTCCTTGGTTCCAGACCTCGCAATAGTACCCAAGTTGTTCACCAAATCTATATAAAATAAAAACCAAAATGAACTTTCAGAGAGGTTCCAAATCATAATTACAAATGAACACCACTTATAATGTACTATGTTTAGATTTAAACGAGCTTAACAGGATTATAAATTCACAAGCTACACTTTCAAACTTTCACAAAACCATGATGCCAATTTGAAAATCAAATTCATTGCCAAATTCAAACATACACAATCTTCTAAAAACGAGGAATAATGACATTACCTGCTTTGGTCATGCCAATGCCACTGTCTATGATGGACAGAGTCTTGTTAGCTTTGTCAGGCACAATCCTAATGAAAAGCTCTGGTTGAGCATCGAGCTTGCTCTTATCAGTCAAACCCTCAAAACGAATTTTGTCCAAAGCCTTTTGTACCAAAAAAATCACATCCAAAAACACCATTAGTTAAAGTTGAATTGCATAAACTTCATGAAATAAACAGCTTATTAATAGAAATAATGACAATACTCAGGAAAGAGATTACAAAAACTAATTCAATTTAACAAATGGTAATGTCAAAGGCAACATATTATAGAAACTAATTCAATTTAATCAACATAATATACATTGATGAACTGATTAGAAACTAACAGGAAAACAATTTTAATTGAAGATTAAACTGATAATTTGATCTATAACATCTACAATACTCAGGTACCAGATTTCAGAAACAAATTCAATTGAATCAATAAACGACGATAAACGAGGAATTGAAGAAACACGAACTTACATCAGAAGAATTACTGATAAGTTCACGCAAGAAAATCTCCTTATTGCTATAGAAAGTGTTGATAATCAAGCTAAGAAGTTGATTAATCTCAGCTTGGAATGCGAATGTCTCAACGTCAGCCATTGAAACTCGATCGAGAAACGAATCGCACAGAAATAGCGAATTGTATAGAGAGAGAGAGAGAGAGTTAGCGAATTGCAGAGAGAGAATATTGAGACGCTTCGATGAATTGATGGAAAAGAATAAGGAGAGGTTATATAGTGTGGTGAATGAACTGGTTCTGGATTCTTCTATTACTCTCTAGATAATGAGGTAATACGGTGTCGTTTTGAATGGATCGAGAACCTTCTGTTATAACGGTTGAGTCTCGAATGTTCGCGGCTTTTCCATTGTAAGAGGACGAAGATAATCTGGCGCGGGAAATTCAGTGTAAATTTTTAGCTTTTTATTACTGTTCGGTAAAACTTGATTTCGCGAAAGAAAAAAAAAATTATTGATATTCAAATTATAATAATAATTTTGATTGAATACTATTTTGATTCATAAGAAAAAATTAATAATAATATAGAGTGAAGGCCAATTAAAATTCCTAAAAAAATAAAAATATTATTTTTTTAAAAAAATTGTTTAGAGTTCAAAATTTTTATATTTATTCTATTTATATGATTTATATTTATAATCAGTTAAATTATTATTTTATTTTTTGGTTATTTACCCTCTGATTTTTAAGGGAAGAGAGTTTTAGAGTTCGACTGCGAAGTTAGGAAAGTCTGACCGTGAATTATTTTCACCAGAAATCAAACTTGAATTCTCTCAAACGATTTATTCTATGGGGAGCTTATTAATAACTTGAGTTTCATGTCTTAGTTCTAGACTATTGAATGTTGCTCTAACGATATGAGAAAAGAAAACAGATTATCGAAGAAAGCGATGTGCAACAGAGCTTCAATGCTCTCATACCATCATGAAGATGGCACAAAAGAAGCTATGAATCTCATAATGAGAGAGAATTAATGGAGAAAACACTTGTATTATTGAATGAAAGTGAAAATTGAGTTTGTTACATAATGATCAAAGCTTATATACTAAGAACTATGTAACTAACTGTGGTGACGTGACATAACTGCCATATACAGCTGTCACACACTAGAGCTAACTAATATAACATAACTAAGCTAAAAGAAAGTGTAGTAGATGAACTAAGCTATGTTGAATCCCTTGCGTAGCCGATAACTTGTCGAGCAAGCTCTAAAAGGAAGGTAGTATATGAACTAAGCTATGTTGAATCCCTTGTGTAGCCGATAGCTTGCTGAGCAAGCTACTCACTCTATGTTGCCTTTGAATCCTCTTGAACTTGGTTTTGTAGTTGCATTAGATAATAAGCCGTAAGATCAAAAACTAATTAAAATAGCATTTAAACATAAACTATAAACTTGTAAAATAAATTATAAATTCATTATAAAAAGAGCGTTACCATATAAAATTTTTAGCATATAAACTATAAGTTAGCTTATTTATGACATTCACAACGAATTACAGTGGTATTATGTAAAATAAAACTGTCCCGTATAATGCAAGTATAATTCATGGTGCAAGAAAAATATTATGTTATGATTCATTTGTGCAGCATAATTAAAAATTGACCAATTTTAGTGCCAGCGTATTTTTGGAGAGAAATGCTTGCAGCATATATGAAAAATCAATAATACAACTCAAAAGTTAAAAAAAAATGGGGCATTCCGAGAATTGAACTCGGGACCTCTCGCACCCTAAGCGAGAATCATACCACTAGACCAAATGCCCTTGATGTTAACTTTTATGCAAATCAATCAAATTCAATAAACAAGAACTAAAACTCGGTTTAGATTCACAACACCATCTTCTAACACAGTTCGTGTAACTCAGATTCACGGCATGGCAACAACAGCACCGCTTATTCACAAACGCTTCTTCAGGTA
The DNA here is from genome assembly GCA_030408175.1 of Trifolium repens. Classification (NCBI taxonomy): domain Eukaryota; kingdom Viridiplantae; phylum Streptophyta; class Magnoliopsida; order Fabales; family Fabaceae; genus Trifolium; species Trifolium repens. Next base: position 11,731,150 of record CP125846.1, on the reverse strand, counting down.
TACGCACAATCCTCTGTTAACATTAATGATTTTGATTAATCATATGTTAAGTATGTTATGGTTTTTTTTTATCTTCAGATTATGTGAATGTTTGGTAAGATGATGGATTAATTTTACAAAATTTATATTTAGGGTGTGTTTGGCTTTGCTGTGACAAAAATTGATTTTTAGTGAATTGGTTATGTAAATTGATTTAAGCTAAAAAGTGAGTTGAGGTTAATGTGATTTATGTTTGGATTATGTAAAAGTAAGTTGAACAATGAATTGATTTTGAGTGTGAAAATCAATTCTATAATTAAAAGCTCCAATTTCTAGTTTCAAGTTAGAATCAATTCTGGAGGTAAATACAATTCTACTCAAGAGGAACTAAACATGTCAAATAAACCCTAGAATCAAAAGCTCTAAGCTTCAAGTTAGCATGAATCATGGAGCTAAACTCAATTCTACTCGAGAGCAACTAAAGATGTCAAAATCAATTTTACACTTCAAGAATCAAATTTTCCTGTTTCAAAATTGTAACCAAACATACAATTAGCTTTTGCAAAATCATGGTGGCTCACCTTGATTTTGGAAAATCCGTTGTTGTGATACCAAATATGCACGTAATACCGTTGCAGAAACATTTTAAACCTTTATATTGCGACTGAAATTGTAGTTGTAGTTTGCAATTTAGATCTATGCCATCAATCATTGATCCGACTTTTTTATGGTGAGCAATTCTTTTAGAGGGTATATAAACCATCTACATTTACTGAATAGATCAATGGTTGATGATAAATCATTAATTTGTTAAGATATGAATTCTTGATTTTCTAACTATACGAACTATTTAATTTAGAAATGAAAATCCAACTAAACGCAGCATGTTTGCTCATTGGGATTCAATTTGTAGCTCAACATGCTGTGAAATGTTAGAGCCAGCCACGATTGGTAAATTAAAATCATGGTTGATGAAGATCATTAGTGTGTTAAAATATGAATTCTTGTTTTTCAGACTATACTAACTACTTTCTTTAGAGGAGCAAAATCCAATTAAATGTGACGCCTCTCCTCGTGGGTATCTGTGCCATGGTTTGGCATGCAGATGATTATTATGAACAATTCCACACCAAATGATAATCCTTGTTTGATTAAAGTAAATATCTGTTGGTGCTTCTGATGAAAGTGTTAGTGGCTATCTGAAACTTTTGGTCTAGTAACTGAAGTTAGCTTTTATATCACTTGTGTTGCCATGCCACTGTGTAGTTTCTTCATTTCTTTCTGTATAGCCCACAGGCTTGTTTCTGTTGTATTGCTAATTACCGATATAATGGCATAATTTTGAATTGCATTCTGTAGTATAGCTCATCTTGGTTTGACTTTGGAGGATATTGAATTCTAATCAGTGTTTATGCCTGATATTGGTCGCATTATCTCAAACTGTGTCTATTTTGCTAAATGCCTGGTTGCAAATGCATGACTCCTAGTATTTTATGTTTGATTTAGGTAACCAAAGCATTTTGTTGACCAGTTCTTTCTGTCTGTGATGCTTTGTTCAGTGAAGAAATCAATTCTCCCGCCTGCTGATTGCTGTTTTTGATGTTAACACACTTTCAACTTAGCCATAGTTTGTGGGCAGAATCAAATTGAAATCGAGCGGTGTGCTTAATTAAATGGGGGACGAAGAGGGGGGAGACAAATCGAGGAGAGTTGTTTTTGTGACTGTAGGGACGACTTCTTTCGATGCTCTTGTGAGAGCTGTGGATTCTGAAAATGTTAAGAAAGAGTTGCTTGTAAAAGGGTATACCCATCTTCTTATCCAAATGGGTCGTGGATCTTATGTTCCTACCAAGGTAGTCTCAAACATTATTCCCGCCATTCCCCTCTTCTCTTTTTTAAGTTCTGTCTTTTAAGTTTCAGAAATAATTTCTGGCATGCTAATTTTGTATCCATTTTTCTTAATATGCAATATGCATTCAAATTTTGTATTTTTTCTTAGTATGCATTCAATTTTGTATCTATTTTTCTTAGTCTCACCTATTTAATGATGAGATAGATAGACATAAATTTTGTTCATAGTGGAATCTGTTCATGTGTTAGGTTACCATTAGAGAATTGATCCTCATTTCTAATGCGGTAGTGTATTTTTATTTTTGTGCTGATATGGGCTACGAAAGTCCATGTGTGCGGCATTGTCACTTTAAACATTTGCTGAATGAACTTTATTGCACTAACTTGGTACCATGGCTGGTGATAGTTTGGGCCGGTGAGGGATGGAAAATGAACTATTTTGAACTTTGAAGATAATCGGGTGATGCAGCCTCAGTGGAAGTGGCAGTTTTGGAAGCTTGGATGATTAGTATGTGGCTTTGCACCACACTAATACTGCTAATTATTTTCAATGTTGTCTTTGGCAGATGGAGGAAGACCAAAATCTTCCATATGAACACGTATTTACCTATTGCTGTTGTCAAAAAATCTGTCACATCATTCTGCTATGACCGTCATTTACCAACACTGATTATACGTGGAAAGGATTTTAGAGATGGAAGATAACAATGTGGATAAATTTGTAGATAAACTTACCTTGTATTAGTTGCTTTGGAAAAATAAGCTGTATTACATAATTTTATTACTTCTGTAAATAAAGTATCTAAAATTATCCTTTTATATAGAAGATACTTTTCTTTTTACTGAGTTAATTCTTGTTAGTAACTTTTTATTGCAGTCCGAAGGAGAAGGTTCATTGGTTGTAGACTACTTCACTTTTTCTTCCAGTATTGCAGATCATCTAAGATCTGCTTCTCTTGTCATTAGCCATGCAGGTATGCTTGTTACAACTTGTCTATTACATGTTACTTTTCACTAATTATAGTGCAATTATAGACACTTTATTATGTTATTTGTATAAGAATGGTTCATTAGAATACCTAGTCTTTCTCAATGGTTACAGCAAAAGTAATATTCTCTATTACTTTTGTTATCCTTGGGTCCTATTATCAACAGTGCCCCCCTCTCATGACACGCCTCTTTCTCAAGATGGAAGTTAGGAAACTGATCCTGTAATATAGACGAGTTCTCCTAAGAATTTTCGTAGTTAGGCAGATTTTCCTGATTGATAAGAACTTCATCTCCATTGGCATTAGCTTGGATTGCAAGGGCTCAAGGCAGGCACAAGCATAAGGTGGCTCATGCCCTTGCTTTAGGCCTCACAAAAAAATTACTTTTTTAAAGGGATTTAGGCCTCGAAATAAACGACTTTATTAAGCGCTTATACTATAAAAGGCTGTTCTAGGAAAAGATATATTTATCCTTTTTGGATAAACGGCTTTAATAAGTGCTTATAGTATACACCTTATCACATAAGTGCTTATGCATAAGCTATTTCTACAACAAAAGAAAAAATAAAGTGATTGGTGATCGTGATTGGAGGTCGTTTGTTAGGGTTGATTAGGATTGGATCCACTTTTTTTTGTCTGTATTTATTACCCAAAATGGTTGACCCACATCTTTGTGTGGATTTACTGCGTTTGGTTCTTACCCCCCAATCTTTGTACTTTTTTATTTTTATGTAATCTACTTTTTATTTGTGCTTAAATATATATATATATATATATATATATATATATATATATATATATATATATATATATATATATATATAAAGCTATAAGTTGTTTTTATAAACTATCTTGGAGAACTTATGAAAATAAGCTAAAAACAAATGGACATTTCATAAGCTGTTTTCCATAAACTCTCCTGAACAGTATCACAAGTGCTTATGCCAGGAGATAAGCTCAAATAAGCCTATTCAGAGTTTAGCTTATTGAACTGATTTTCTCCCTCTACAACATAATAAGGTCCATAAATCCTGAACTCGACTTCTGATTTGCCCTTTTAGCCAAAGCTCTCAATCTGTAAGGCTGTATCTTCCGAAAAACTGTATCTCCTATGTGGAATTCAACTTTTGTCTGTGTTTATTTTCCTGGTTATGCTTTTTATTTCGTGCCCAAATCAAATGCTCCATCAATTTTGCTATTTGATGCCTTTACACTATAGTTTTGCGATAAACAAAATGATCCATCAATTCATCCAACATGTGATTTCTTTCAGCCATCAACCTTAAATCTCTATTGCAGGTTGAGGCACATCTCTATTTAATACAGGTGGGTCTCTCCAAAATTAGGTCTTAAAGGGGTCCATCTTTGCATTATAGCTTTTTTTTGTGACTAATTTGCAGCACACTATAGTTAGCAACTTTGCATTATTCCAAAACTCTGCCAATTGAGCCATTTTAGCCGATAATTAGGTTTAGTTCACATAAGACACCTAAGGCAAGACTCCAAACATTTGTGAGCAGCCTCAGTCTGTCCATTCAATCGAGGATGACTTGCCGAACTGAATTCTAGTTTGGTTCCATTCAATTGAAATATTTCAATCCAAAAGGTATTGATCAAACTCCATCCCTATCAAAACTCTGTCCCGTTAGAAACAATCGGAAAGGGTTATGCATAATTATTACACTCATGCTTTATAGCCTCTCATCATGAGTTAGACACATTGCTATCTCGCCGGTTACTGTTAGGCCCATATTCTATTAGTTTATTGTTTTGTTCATTATCCATAATTTAATTACTATCTTTACAGCATGTGACAAGCTTTAAAAAATAGGATTTTGTGAGATGACTAGAAAGGGATGGTCCTTGGGAAGTAACTGAAACTGCTTTGATATTCTGCAGGGTCAGGTAGCATATTTGAGACATTGCGGCTACGCAAACCTTTAATTGTGGTTGTAAATGAAGATTTGATGGATAATCATCAAAGTGAGCTTGCAGATGAACTTGCCAACAGAAAACATTTGTATTGTGCTAGTCCTCAAACACTCCATCAAACTATAGCAGATATGAATTTAGATTCTCTCATTCCTTACACTCCAGGTGATGCTACACCAGTGGCCAAGCATATAAACAGATTCCTTGGTTTTCCCGATGATTGATCTCAAGGTTTTTCTTTTTCTGGTTAAAAGGTATTCTTGATGGATAATAATCTCTATTTGGGTTAAAGTATGTGCTTAATGATATTTTTATTTTCTTTTATTTTTGTGATTGATGTTGAGGTATAGTGAAAATATGCTTTTTCTAGAATCAGACCACATGTTTAGACATGTTAGTTTTTACGTTTTAGCTTCTTTTTTGGTTCAAACCCTTGGTATATTTTGAGTTGGGTTGGGTGTGCCCATATGAGTATTAACCGAGTCAATCTTCCACATTCCTAAACTATTTCCGAAAGTGTATTTTCAGACGGAACAAAATGACTGTGGGTCTAAGTGTTAAGAAGCTTGATTCTTAGCCAAAACATTAGATTATTATGTTGTGAATGATATCTTGGTATCTAGCTTACATTAGAGGAACAAACTTGATATCTAGCTTCGTCTGATTATCTGTGACAAATTTTGGTATCTTTTCTGATTTTATGACAATTCTCGCGACTCCGTTTTGCAATGTTTTCAGCATCAGTTTAATCTGGTTTGGGGGACAGTGGCGTGCCATCTTAGTTTGACGAAACTATCGAATTCAGGTTCAACAAGCCACATATTTTCAAACATAAAGCCACACTTCTTTGTTGGAACACATACAAATTGCACAAACACTTAACCTCGACCGCTCTATTTGTTCCAAGACTTTTAAACCACCTGAAAGGGTATCCCTTAATGTGAATATATCAATCAATTTCGCATCAGTAACAACCTCTTTGAAGCCATTGATTAGCCAATTAAGATTGTCAACTTCATTGAAGTCCTCTATGTTACACCAAGGTAACTGAGAAGTACCAGAATTTTGTCTCAAAATTTCAAAGAATCCCTTCTTCTAATACCTTTGGGATACCTATAGAACCCAGTAAGCTTCCAAACATGTCTACCTTTGAGATACGCATAGAATCCCTTGTCACGTGGATAGTGTCACATCATCGTTTTTCCGCCGGATGGTTAAAAAATGAGGTAGGACCAAAATTACGATTAAACACTTTTCTTATTATACCATTAACTATTTGTTACTATCTTATTTTAATTCTTCAATTTATTTTTCTCGTACCATTAATGAATGACAATTTTGTAAGACTATCTAATAATTTCTCTTTTTCATAGAACATTAATTTATATTTCTTAATTCGTGTAATATAGTCAAAACGACTTATATTTTTGTACGTGGGAAGTAATATACCAAAAATTAATATGACGGAATCATAAGTACCGATTACATATTTTTCTTGAAGCAATTATCGATCATATTTATAATATAAAAATGTAAAAGAAATATATTAAAATTTACTACTCCCTCCCTTTCAAATCTTTGGTCATTTTAGTTTTTTAATTTTGTCTCAAAACTTTGGTCCTTTTAAGAAATCAATATACGCATATGAAATGTTATTTGATTTGTCTCGATAAGTATTTTCAAAATATACAATTTTTATAATTTTTAAATAATAAATAATTAAATATATTAATGGTCAAAGTTATACATCGACAAATATAAAAATGGTCAAACATATCATTTATTTTGTATTAGTGATAAAAGTTATACCAAAAATGTAATTCTGCCTTTTAAATAATAAATAATTAAATATATTAATAATCAAAGTTATATATCGACAAATATAAAAATGGTCAAACATATCATTTATTTTGTATTAAAGATAAAAGTTATACATGAATAAATTAAAAGAAGGTCAAATATATCATTTATTTTGGAATAGAAAAGTCGGCTTTATATCATAAAAAACATATTGAAAAAGTGCATGAGACAAATTTCCAGCTTACGTATAAGCTCTTCAACTTTAACGTGTAATTCTCTCAAGAAGAAACCTCGTGAATCAAACCATAACCCAAACCTTTCCATGGCGACTCCTTCACCCCCTTCGCGACGTCGCAAGCCACAAACACTTGCCTCCGTTTCCGCTATTCTTGCTGTTTTACTTGTCATTTCTGTTGCCCCCGTCGCAAGCCACAAACAAGTTATTTCTTATGAAACGATTACTGTTGTTAATGAGTTCCCTCATGATCCTCAAGCTTTCACTGAGGTATTTTCTTTTTTCTTTCTATTTTGTTGTTGTTCCTGCATATTGTGTATTTGACATTTTTTAATGGTTAATTTTCTTTTCTTTTTTTTGTTAATGAGTTGAAGATCACTTTCTTTGGTTACTGTTTGATTTAGATAGGAATTGGTTTGGTTTATTGTATGTATGTGTTTGGTTGTGAGATGATGTAAAATGATTTTGTAAAGTTGATTTTGGTGGAAATTGATGTATTGTAATGTATATTTGGATACATTCACAAAAAAGTGATTTTTATCATTTTGTGTTTAGATGGTTTGGATTAAAATTGCTAAAAAAATCAAAATAAGGGACAAAAATGTTAGATTTTAAAATAGGGGATCAACCGTGGATCTTATAAAATAGGGGACTAAAAGTACAATTCAGTCTTTTTCTTATTATACCCTTAATTATTTATTACTCTATTTTCTTTTAATTCTTCAATTTATTTTTCTAATACTATTAACGAAGGACAATTTGTAAAACTAAGTCATACTTTTTCTTTTTCACAGAACATTAATTATATTTCTTAATTTGTGTAATATGGTCAAAACAACTTATATTTTAGTACATAAGAAGTAATATACTAAAAATTAATATGACGGAATCATAATTATCGATTACATATTTTTCTTAAAGCAATTATCGATCATATTTATAACATAAAATTGTAAACGAAATATATAAAAATATTTTAAAACAACATATAATAAGGTTAATGCAATATATAATAAAAAGATAAATTTGTATTAAAATATACTACAATACTATGCATGTGGTTTAATTCAATTTTTAAAAATCAATCTAAAATTTTGTTCAATTCAACGGTTATCACAAAATTACACCCAAACACATCCAAAAGTATTTTGTTTTGTGCATATATTTTAGATATTTTTTTTTTTGATTGATTTACGATTTTAATTTAGACCAATTTGAAAAAATTTTTGTATATAAATAAAATGACGAAGTCATCATAAACTCATACAAACAAGTGAAAGAGCCAAATTGTTGGATTTGAACTCCGGTTATAACATCTTGCTTAATAGTGTTAACATTAGAACTAGAAATTGTGAGCTAGAATTTTAATTTAAATCGGTTTAAATTTTAAACATCCCTACTCATACCAATTGAATATTGGTACTCTACCAATTTATCAAAATAAATTTTACCATACTCTCAAGGTTTTCTGGTTTGATTCTCTCTGGTGTCAAATTTGAGTAGACTAATTTAACTTATTCAAAAAATATTTTTTCTAAGAAAAAAATTTGTACTCCCTCTAGTCTTATATATATATATAAGAAAAAAGTTACTCTTTCTATTCTTATTTATAAGTAAAAGTTCACTTTTTAAATTTATTGGATAATTAATTTAACTTGATTATAATATAGACCAAATACATTAGTTATTTAATAAATCTTAAAATTGTCTTTTGTTTATAATTAAGAAAGAATGAAATACTTTTTAAATCCATTTCACGATGAATCTAAAATACAAACAACCGATTGAAAAGGTTCCTTTGTACAAAAAAAAACCGATTGAAAAAGTGCCTTGTAACCAGCAGAAAGAGACAAATTTCCGTCTTACGACGTAAGCTCTATTCTTCAACTTTAACGTGTAATCTTGCGTCTCCGATCTCTCAAATTCTTCTCTTACATGAAGAACCATGGCAAAACCCAGATCTCTCAAGAAGAAACCTCGTGAACCAAACCATAACCCAAATCCTTCCATGGCAACTCCTTCACCCCTTTCGCGACGTCGCAAACCACAAACACTTGCTACTGTTTCCGCTATTCTTGCTGTTTTACTTGTCATTTCTGTAGTTTGTCTCTTGCTCGTTTCATCGAACACTTGGCGTGCGTTTCAACTAGTTGTTTCTTATGAAACGGTTACTGTTGTTAATGTGTTCCCTCATGATCCTCAAGCTTTCACTCAGGTTGATTTTTTTTTTCTTTCTATTTTGTTGTTGTTTCTGCATATTGTGTATTTGACATTTTTTAATGGTTAAAGTTTTTTTTTTGTTAATGGAGTTGAAGATCAGTTTCTTTGGTTACTGTTTGATATAAATAGGGATTTGTTTGGTTTATTATATATTCTGTGTGTTTGGTTGTGAGGGTGATGTAAAATGATTTTGTAAAGTTGATTTTGGTCGAAATTTATGTAATGTAATGTAATTTATGTTTAGATACATTCACAAAAAAGTGATTTTTATCATTTCGTGTTTAGATGGTTTGGATAAAAAATTGCATTTGAGAGTGTATATGTATCTGCCACTTTTTATAAAATTTGAGAATTGATTTCATGTCAATGCAAAAACTAGAAATCTAATCTCTTGGGTAGAATTGAGTTTGAATCTAGGATTAATTTTAGAATTGAAAGCCTAACATAACTAATTTGTGGTTAAACCACATTTGATTAACACATATGTATAGAACCGAATATAGATGAATGAACGTGAGAGTTGGTTAATGATTTGGATGCAATGCTAAGTTTGCTTTAGTGTTGATGATGAATATACTTCAAGGCTTGTGATGCTACTAGGCTATGGTTCTCTACAATTTCCAAATCTTTATACATCACCTAGTTGTAGTTGTGAATCCCAAATGTTAAGTCATTAATTCTAAGGAAACATACACATTAGTCAGTGAGTTTGAGAAAGACTAATATGGATGGTATTTGTTGTTTGACTAAGGTGGGGCATTTGAAACCTTATGACCTAGATTACAAGTTGAGCAGATCTGCAGATGAGAAAACATACAAGAGTGCAAGTAATTTAGAGAGAGAATGTTCTTTGAAGTTTATTCTATTTCTCATGAAATGAATTGCAGAGTTCTTTGATCTATTTATAGGAGTTAAGCTTGTTTAAATTAGTTAGACTAGTACCAGCAAATGTTCAAACTGAACACGAGAAAAACAGATCTGCCAAATTATACACCAGTACACTTTAAGTAGTGAATTTTGGAGGTTTGCTATAATTATTTTTGAGGCAGCTCGACTTGTTTGCGGAATGAAATTTGGTGGAAAAGAGGGAATTGCAAGTTAAATATCACGCTGTATCTTATATTTATTTCTGTCCATGAGGTGTCAACTTAGTGGTAAGAGTATAGCCTTGTAACCTCAAAGGACAAATATTAAATTGTCTCGGGAACAGTCGTAAAATGGCCATCAGTGAATGGTGTTAGAAAACGTATTTGTATGTATTTCTCCTATAAATGGTGTTAGAAAAAGTAGCCCATTGAAGATACGTTAAAGGGTTTTTTTTTTTCAGTCAAATATCAGTGAATGATCACTTGTAAATCCAATGAATTTTCCGTTAAATTTAAAAGAAAATATTGTCTTCAGCACAAATTGAAGATAAGGAATGACTTAAACACAACTAAATTTCAGTGATGGGCATGGCAACTTGCTTGGATGCCCTAGCATAAGTGGCACATAATCTTTTTGATTAATTCAAATATCGTGTTTTGTAGAAGAGATATATACTTTAAAAAGTTTATTAAATTGTTGGTTAAAGTCTGCATTGCTTAGTTTGTCACTCATTAAAGAGAAAAATGGCTTCTCTCTGTTTGTCTGATTTCAGGGACTTCTCTATACTGGAAATGACACCTTATTTGAGTCAACTGGTATACGTGGCAAGGTAATGTTTTTCATTTTCTTTTCCACTGTTGCCTTTTTTGTTTGCCTTTTTCTTACTTTTTACTTTCTACGGATGGAGTGTAATCGGAAACTTTGTGCGTTCCTGAGTTTGAAATTTTTTAGCTGACATCAGTTACATCAATTGGTTCATTTTGTTCAAAGAACAATTATGAGATTTAGTTGAGCGTTAATCCTTGATTTTTAAAGATTGTTATGCTGTGGGCTGATGGTCTTGGTTTACAATCATAGAAGAAATAATATCTTTGCTGATGGGATTGAACTTAGCAAATCTGGTCCACCCCAGAGCCTACAGTGGTAGGAGCCTTTTGCATTGAGCTTCTGTAATGGCCATAATATTTAATTGGGAACTATGAAGCACCACCTACAGCACAAATACTGGACATAAAGCATACACTGTGACTAAACTTATGTTAGAGTATCTCAGTTTATCTTGTAGGATCGATTTGCAATCTTAGATTTTCTTAGATTATCTCATAACATTAGTTTCTCCTAATAGAGAGTAGAGACAACATATTTGTTCTAGAGAAATCCATTTGGAAATTCAAAGCTTCTTCTATGCGCCGACCTGTTGTCCTGACTTTCATTTAAACCAGTTTCTTCAAAAACTATCCTATTCTTGTGATACTTTGCATTCAGTTTGCTCACTGCACTACTTATTCAACAGAGTCGTTTAAGACAAATATGTTTGAATGTTAAGATGAAAATGAATATGACCACCACTGGTGCTATCTATTGAATAAGACAAAAATGTTTCTAAGCTTTTATCCGTTGTAAAATACTAAATAACAGTTAATCAAGATTATATTTATTTTCTAATTACATTCTATTTTTTAATATCCTAGAGATACAATTAATGTTGGTTTTGACATGTAATATATGTTTAACATTTCAATTATTTTTTGTTTCAGTCCTCTGTCCGTAAAGTAGCTCTTCGTACTGGGAAGGTACTGACTCCTAGTTCTTGAACTCTTCCATTCCATGTACATTGTTCAAGTACTTTGTTCATGCATTCAGAATCTGCTGTTGTTGACATGTTGTAACCAGAAAACTTGTGAATGTGTTAGGAACCTAGGGACGAGAAATAGAAAATTAATAGACACTAAAGAAAAGAACAAATATTTTAAATGATCGAGGTTAGAAGAATGACATCTCTGGCAAATTGTCCACCTTCAACAAAATGTTTCAATTTGATCAATTTTCTAATTTCTCTATATTAGACTTTCTATCCTTTTTTTCCCCTTGTTTATCGAATTGATATCCTCTCTAGATAATTATCTGCCCTAACTAATCCTAACTACTTTGCATCTCTGAGAATTCGTTTCTTTAACACTATGGTATATACTCCACATGACACAATTGATAAATCATATATGTTAATCTATATTTTGGACTCTTTGGAGAGCCACTTGGTTAGTTATCTGTGATGAACACTTTGACATTTGTATCAGGGTATAAATGTTCATTTGGTTAGTTATATTTGATTATGCATAGTAGTTTGGACACTGAAAGTCGTTGCAAGAGTCATATATTTATTCTTGGTGCTACTTGCAGGTTGGGAAGCTTAAGAAGTTGGATGGTTCGTTATTTGGGGAAGGTTTAACTCTCCTCAATAATAGGTGTGCAAGGAAAATTATGTTTCATTTTGTTTTTTGACTGTAGGCTGATTGAAAGAAAAGGGAGTTTGATTTTTAATATTGTTTTTCCGAAAGACAAGACTGTCGTTAATCTTTAGACATTTCTTTTTTTCTTATTCTAATGGCTTCCGGTACATCAATAACACATAACAATACTGTCAAATTTCTTTAAACCACTTTAAAATTTAAATTTTCGGAGTCAGAGTAGTACTTGATGTTGAAGTTAAGGGCCAAGTGTTAGTTTCTTGTTTGCTTGCAACTAAAATCAAAAGCTGATGGCAAGTCAATTAGAAGTGAGCTTTGCAGGAGAAAGAGGCAATGCTGCACTTTCTTTTTGTTTGAATGTGCTATGCTATGCCTTCTTTTTGTTTGGTATATAAAATAAGTTAGTAATTAACTCTTATAGTTTGGGCTAAGCCTAACTCAACTCTAGATAACCGGTTTGTAAATTGTTATAAACTCTTTAATTTTAGGTCATATTAAATTCGATGTGGGACTCGCAGCACTATTCTTTTATGCCAAAGATTGGGCATGTGGAATGTGACTTGAGTGACCCAATAACAGATGACCATACATATCTTGGATATGTTATGATACCATCTTAAGTAGGAAGCTCAAGCAACATCATGTATATTTTTCTACATTAACATTATTTTTCTTTTGTCTTAGTTTCTATTAGCTATAAAAGTAAACAGTAATACTACTAAAACACTAAAAATTTACCAAGTTTGATTGCTAATGAAAATCGCATAATGACCCTGTTTTTGCTGTTGTAATTTTACAATTTAATTGCTTCTGGATATTGTAAGGGTTGTTTACTTTCGATCCCGATATGGTGTGCTTTTTGCTTAAACAATTGACATTGTGTCATTAGTGATTAATAATCAAGTTATTTTTATGATTATGGTTGATCATTGTGTTTATTCTAATACATTATCCGGCACACTTTTGTAGGCTGATCCAAGTTACATGGCAGCAGACAGTTGGTTTCATATATGACGCCAAAAATTTAAGCAAAGTTTGTTGCTTTACCTTCCTACTCATGTAATATTTTGTCTTTGGTTTGAGAGACTCCTAATGTTTTGATTCAATGGGACTCTACTAAGAAAAGTAACAGCAATGTGGATTATTGTTGATTGGCATCTTTACTATTCTGTATTACTGTATTATGCCTCTAATTGCTTTCAGCTAACTACTATATCTGATTAAAAAATTTCCACAGTAGAAAATGTATATTTTGTAATATTGATCTCATTAAAAGAAATTGAATATTTATACTAGGTGGATGAGTCTAATATATACACAAATTGTTACATGTGGTGCAGTTACATACAAGGATTTTGGTGATACTAGTCTTCTTTTTTGTTTGATTATATATCCTGAGATTTCTTCAGTGCTGTGGTGAATGCTTCGAACTTCCTTTTAATATCGCAAGTTAGATCTTAACAGCTTACTTTTGCAATATCTGTAGCTTGGGACATTTAATCATGATATGAAAGATGGCTGGGGTCTTGCAACTGATGGAAAAGTCTTGTTTGGAAGTGACGGAAGTTCAACATTATACCAAATTGATCCTCAAACATTTAAAGGTCAGTCTCTCAAATCAAATGTTATTCGCTTCCTTTCACCATTTTATCAGCGAAGCCCCTTTTCTCATAAATTTTATTTCTTTGCATTTTAATGAAACTTACACTTCTTTCTTCAATGTAGCTGTATCAAAACAAGTTGTCTTCTATAAGGGTCATCAAGTACACAATCTCAATGAACTGGAATATATAAATGGTGAAGTTTGGGCAAATGTTTTTATGGTATGTCTATGCATGATCAACTATGATATTAGTTGGAGAAAATATATCTTTCCTAAAAAATGTGAAAAACAAAGACAAATCTTAGCCATATATGCATGATCATGCGACCTAAGGCCCTCTTTTGATTTGAGATTGATTTTTAATTGTGTAGACTGACTGTATTGCAAAAATCTCTCCCAATGATGGTGTTGTTGTTGGATGGATTCTCCTCCCAAATTTAAGGTGCAATTACTTATTCTTTTTCTTATATTAAAATATTTACTTAATGATTAGCAACATCAAAGTGGTCCTCAATGATTTTCAATTACTGCCAGGCATTAATTTTGTTGCTTACAGATGTTTAATTTATCATATGCAGGAAAGAATTAATCGATGCTGGGTATACTGTAAGGAACCCGAGCCTTTTGATATAGCTACAGATAATACTTTTGTTTAAATTTATATTAGCGATAGCTGTACCACACGATTTTCTGCTTATGTGATTTCTTATATTTTAGGCTATTGATGTTTTGAATGGGATAGCATGGGATGCTGAGCAGGAACGTATTTTTGGTAGGCTCCAGCTTTTTTCATTTTTTTAATTGCTTGATAATTGCTTCTTGTTTTCATTCTGTTTTCAATTATTTGTGAACGGTGGCGAAGACAATTTTTTTGTTTTCCACAGTTTATCGTACAAATATTTTAATCGGAAAACAAAAATAGAAACCGCTTTTTCATACCAATGAGACTTGGTTACGACTTTTGTTGTTGTTTGCAGTGACTGGAAAACTGTGGCCAAAGTTGTATGAAATCAAAGTTTCACCTATGAAGTCAACAATTAAAGAAGGGATGGTTGAGCAGCTTTGCTTGCGCGGTCCTTTCAATTTTTCATGATTTATAAACCAATGCTACAATTTATAGTATCATTTTTCTGTAACAGAACAACCAATCTTTCTCTATTTATAGATGAATTTATAAAAAAAGGTATATATTTAATATAAAATGCAAAGTTCTAGTATAAATTTACTATTTTAAACATATTAACATGTATAAATTTGCACATGATAGAAAAATCCTTTATAGATTTATAGAGCTGAAGTTCTAAAGTAACATCAATTTGAGATGTAATATGTGCTGAAAAAGAATGGAAATACAACCCCAAAAGAGTAACAATATTTAGTGTTAAAATATTGTGATGGCACGTTTCATCCCAAATTAGTCAAGCCTTTTTAGCAAATCTTAGGCTTAGATAGAATTATCAGAGAGACTTGCTGTTAAAATTACCAGTTCTATTATTTAGTGTTTTAAACTGTAAAATTGCTTATCAAAGTTTCATGATTAAATGATTCTCGTATTTTGTTCTCAATTCATAATATGACTACTCCATCAAATATTTCTTTATAACATTGTTTATTTCACAATAAGTTTTATTATTAACATTGTTAGTCATGTCTAATTGAAAATGGGCGACCTACCATTTTGATCTCTGGAAATGTATCTTGGGGTCACATTTGTCATTGAATGCATCGAATTGCAATTAGGTCCACAGGTCTTTCTTTTATTAGTTATTTTGGTCTTCAAATTTATTTTTTTAGGTAGTCAATTTCGTCTTCAAAATGTGTTTTTTTTAGTCAATTTAATCCATAAAATTACTAACAAAATTCAAAGACCAGTATGACAACAAGTTATACTTTTAAGGATTAAAATGATAGTTTGTCTAATTGAAAATATAGAATTAATGATTATAATTGGATATGGTAACACCATGATTTGTCCTTTTGCTGGTTCAATCGGTCCTTTTATATTGACTTGCAATCAAATGGACCAGCTCAGGGTTGGACAGAGACTTCATCAGGGAGTTCATTTGTTTATCGTTTAATATTTGATTTGATATATTGGATTTTGTACATTTTTCCCCCAAGTTTTTCAGCATTATATGCTTTTTTTTTTTTTGGTACAATATTTTCTTTTATTTTTATTTGTAAACATAAATAAATATATTAAATAAAAAAAAGGAAGAACAAAAAGCTGAAGGGACATAAACTTGAATTACAAAAAAACATTATCATCTTATTATCATTTAATTTAGTCAGTGAATGAAAACAGATTAATTAAGCAAATTAAAGAAAATCTTATTCTTTACTGTTTTTGTATGAGTAATTTGGTTTATTTTTTGGTACATGAGTAATTTGGTTTTAATTCTTGACAAACTTATCTTTCTCTCATATACAATGGCTTTCCCACTAATCAGAAGAATTATTCTCTCATAATGTGAAAATTAATGTTTAAATTTAAATCAGAAGAGATGTTCACATTTCGTGTCAAACTGTAGCACAAATTAAAACAAGAATATGAGGATGCAGTAGTTTATAAATTTTTATTTTAAGAGAAGTAAACAAGAATTAAATTTGGGGAAACAATGAGGAGGTACACTTTTATTACATCAAGGGATGGGCCATTGGAAGCAAACTATTACATTAATTATTGATGCAAAGAAAGTAAACAAGAGCAACAACCATCTTCATTCTTTATTAATACCATACTACCTTAGAATTATTCATATCTTTAGTTTAAAACTTCACTGCGTTTTTGTTGAGCACAACCATCACCGGCTCGAGAACAACTCTTGCTTGGTCACAACTCTAAACGAAAATGATTTTGGCGCACACAGATGAAATACATTAAATTTAATTATTTTAAATATCATTTTTACCTTTTTCACATATGTGTGCGTGTTCAAATCGTTTTTATTTGAGATTGTGATCAAACAAGTGTTGTTATTGGCCACAAAGTGCAATATCGTTAATTCTTGAGAGGTATTATGTCTTGAAGAGATTTCCAAACATCACGAGTTTGCCTCACACCCCCCATAATGACGTCATGTGATTCGCCCGGGGTAAAACTGATACGCACAAAGTTATCTCCTTTGAAAAGGTAAGCTTCATTCGAGATGTGAGAAGCAAAAGCCGCATCAATTCCCTTTTCAAAGATTGTATCTTTGAAACAAGTAAACCCGTCACTAATATCCCTAATAATTTGGACGAGACTATTGGTGCCATAGTCTATACGAGCATATTTGTCTCCTCTGAACAAGTAAACTTCTTTGTTCAAAGTTGACCTAAATGCAGCATCTATTCCATGTTCAAACCCGGTTCCTTCCAAAAAAGGAAACATTTCGGCGATTTGCATAGGACCGGAGATTATTTTGTCTTTGTCAGTGTGCGGAGCATAGTCTATCTTAGCGCAAAGGCTTTGATAAAAGACGAATGCCTCATCGTTATCAGTGTCGAAGGCACAATCTATTCCATAGCTTCCAAATTTTGTATTATCAAGTGATGGAAACCCATGACGAACAAGAACAGGCCCGTACAGAATCTTATCGTTGCTGGTTCCGGGAGCATAATCTAATAGCAAGAGCTTATCATTGATGAAAAAGTATGCTTCATTGTTCCTAGATGAACGAAATGCAGCATTTGTGTAACCAGATTTTGTCATCTTAGGTATAGTAAGGTTATGATAGAAGTTTGTTTTTCAAAAGGTTATGTTGTGAGCAAATACAGGGATAAGGAAGGATATATATTGATCCTAGTTACAATATAAAATATATCACATGCTACATGCGTTTGCATATTGATCCTAGTTACAATATAAAATATATCACATGCTACATGCGTTTGCATATATTAATTACTCCTTCCACAATAGTGTGCTGGCACATGTGATTAAAATAAAATTATAAGGGTCAAATGTCCATGAGTTTTTTTTTTAGTCAAAAATATACTGAGTTATATATATTTATCATGCAACTAACAGTTTAAGATAGGATAAAATAACAAAACAATTGTTCCACATGATCTTTAACTTATGTGTTGATCTCTTATATTTTATTCGACAATTAATGCATTTTTTATCATTAAATTTTTAAGCATGTGTCATGTGATAAAATTAGAGTAAAATGGAAGTGTTAATTTGACATGTTTTTCGTCTAAAAAATGCCGAAATAACTTAATTTTTGAAGGGGAAAATTTATCTGTTAAATATTTGGTTTATAGGATGAAAATTCTATCTTTGAAAGTGGTATATGTTGAATTTATTCTCTTATTATTTATTTATTTATTAATTTAAATAAATGGTAATTACTTAGTAAGTGCACATTGTGCTAATTATCCATTAAGCCTAAAGTTGTCTTTTATTCTTTCTCTCAATTTAGTAACTACCCACTAAAAGATAGCGGGGTAGTTGATTTGATGCACATCCAATTACTTTTGTGATGGACAAAAGTTATACTCCATCCGTTTTTTTTTTTAATTGTCTTTTATTATCCTATTTAGCGTTTCTATTTAATTGTCCATTTTTGTATTATATGGGTATGATTTGTCAATTATACCCTTTGTTAATTGCACTTATCTTTTTCCATAAAACCAATTAATGCTATATATTTGGAAAACTAAATCATTTTTTTTTTGGTACATAACATATTAAATTTTGTTTTTTTTTTTTTTGTATATAATATATTAAATTTACTGGAAAGAGAAAGTGTGGGCAAAAAAATATGAATTTATTGGGGATTAAAACGAGGGTATACTAGGAAGATAACATGCAAAAATACACTTCCTTAATTTGGTGTTATCACTCTAAAAAGACAATTAAAAAGAAACGGAGGGAGTATAAAGGAGTGCAGTCCTTTTGTTTTGGTTCCCTAAGCCTGATATCTCTATACAGTTAATCATAAAGGTTTAGAAGAGCTTCAACATTGTCGAGCTAAAGCAAATCTCAACAAGGAACAATCTTTAAACAAGAGCAATGGCGGGAGGTATTTCGGCTATTTAAATTCAATTTCGTTTCCGCTGTTTAAGTAGAATTTCATATTTGAAACCGTAGAAATTCTAACATTTGGTATCAGAGCCTTATTTGCCTCTGCCTTGCAATTTCGTGTTCTGATTTTGAGGTTTAAGTGTATCCGAACCTTTTCCAATTTCATACCTTTTTGATTTTCATATACAGAAAAATTGTTGAACCATACTGAAATAATTTTCGGTTCATATTTTTTTCGTTTAAGTTTTACTTTTCATGGTAAAAAGGTATGAAATCGGAAGATTTTGGAAACTGGGTTTTGCTTGAATTCTTGAATTTTTTTTTTAAATTTCGACTTCAGATTTTGGGTGTTTTAGATGCAGAAAATTGTTGAACATGTGGAAATATTGTTGGATTCATGTTTGTGCGTTTAAAAATTGAATATTCTGTGTTATTTGGCCTGAAATCGCGTTTTTTTGGTTCGGGTTCCATGGACCTTCAACTGGGTCGTTCTGACCCGTACAGAGGTTGAAGATGATGTTAATATAATTATTTTAATCAAAGCTGTTATTAAAATATTATTTAACGCATTTATTTTCAAAATTACTTGTCCTCCTAGTGGTTGATACGGTTTCCGATCACTAAGAAGACGCGGGTTCGGTTCTGCTCTTCTGTGTTTTGCAGAATTTTCGTTTGGGTGACTCGAACCAAGGACCTGGTATCTTCAGATTTGAGGCTTAACCACTAGGCTGTGCATACATTTATATTAATTATTGCACCGTAATTTTATTTATTAAGCCATTCATTGCTGTAACCATGAATACATGATATATATGAGTCAGGATCTGCTCCATTTCCTTATGCTCCAGTTTTTCCAGTTAGATACATTGATGCAAGACACGTGTCAAATGAAAATTGCAACGGTTGAGATTAAAAGCAAAACGGTGATGTTGTGTTTCTTCTTCTTCCTCACCACTCCTTTCCCACCCTTTCACTTTCCCAAACACGGTGATGCTATTTTTTGAATGGATCTTGACTGTGACAACCTTGAATCTTCATCATCATCAATATCTTTACTATTGGTTTCATGGTGATTTGGATCTAAGATGTAAAAAATCATCTCCACAGTGACAACCTGCTCGTGAACAATCATCTCTCCATCTCCACCGTCGTTTCTCCACCAAGACAACGGTGCCCTCTTCCAGTCAACACCACTCTCGGCCGTTACCCTCTCCGTCAGTCCCTCACCGCGAGCTGCAGTCCCGGTCGCTGTTACCGTCTGTTCAGAAACCTTCATTTTCGCCTTCCTTTTAATGGCTATTCCTCTTCTCTCAATAGCCATTAATAGTTTGTTTGACCAAGAAATTGCAGAAACGAGAAAATTATCAGAACTTGCAGTTTTGAAAATCAATAATAGCTTGACCAAGAGTCATAGCAATGACGTCGATGTTATTAGTGACAGCGGCGGCGATACGGCGGCGGTAAAGAGAGATGGTGGAGATAGAAGCAGAATCCTGGTTGTTGTTAGTTCACAGTTGTTCCCTGTGGCTTGCATAAGTTAAGATATTTAATCACAACCATTCAGATTTTTAATTGCCATGTGTCATTCATCAGTTGAAAAACTGGAATAAAAGGAGGATAAAGAAATGGAGTGGATCTGGACTCGATATATATGTTCCTAATCATGTAAGAGAATTAAAATTAATTTGCCTACAGTTTATGCAATTTAATTTTTCTGAATTAAATGTCAATATGATTTATATAATTATATTTGATTAAGGAGTAGCCGCAACATCTTTAATAAGTAAAATTATATCTTGAGAGTTTCAAATCATGTTAGTGACATTGATTGTAATTGATTATATAGAATGAAGTAAATTTTATCCCGCAGGAATTTTTATTATGTTCATGTATGATTAATTGGGATAAAATATTAAATTATATTTTCTAATTTACCCGCAGGGATTAGAAAAGGGAACAATAATTTGATAGTTTTATCGTTAAGTTATATGAATCAAATTGAATAAAACTTTGGCCTACACGTAAGTTTTGTGTCACTAGGTTCATAGTTTGAAACATGATTTACATTGGTAAAACATGATATTTGTTTGGTAGTCTCAAAATTTTAATTATTATTAAACTGTGGACTGGACTAAGGCCCAAAAATAAATGGCATAGGCCCAATAGCAAGACGACCCAACTTTCCAACCCATGTAATTCAAATAAAAGATTTGGCGGGAAATGAAAGAAGAAGGTGCCACACTCAGAGGGCATCGCCCTCGCTAGAAGGAGTAACCGCTCATATATGAAACCGCCACCATGATCTATCATACAAGAGAAGTAACTATCCACCACCACCATGATGACACCATGGACAATAAGTAACCACCCATCACCACCATGATGAGATAGTGGTGGAGGAAGAAAACCACCATGATCATAGAAAAATTCTCTATAAATATCAGAACATACTTCATTGTAAAGACATCTAATTTTCTTTTCTGATATACTCAAGTTATTCATTTTATCTATTGAACCAACACAATTATCACCCCCCTTTAATGTTCACCAGAACAACATCTATATTAATTTTTTGCAGCTATGCAGCCTATGAATGTTTATAATTTTAAGTGTGAAATTCCCGAACTAAGGATTGAAAACTATAAGGTGTGGAAGGAGAAATTTCTTCTTCATTTAGAGGATGAACATTGATTATGCTATTCGGAAAGACGAACCGCCTCCTGTTACATAAGCTAGCTTTTAGGAAGATGTTGATCTTTATAATATGTGGGAGCAATCTTATTGTCTCAGTATGATACTCATAAAGACCAACATCTCTGCTAGCATTTGTGGTTCTGTTGATCATCATAATAATGTTCAAGCATTGCTTAAGGCCGTTGATGAACAATTTAAAATATCAGATAAAGCACAACACCTTAATTATGAAGTTTTGATCAATGAAGCTCATCCATATGAAAGGTGTGCGTTAGCACATTATGCGAATGGGGATATAGCAGCACAACTAAAGACTCTTGAGATTAATTAACATGCTGAATCTTTCATTGTGCATTATACTTTGAGCATTCTTTCATCCCTATATAAACCATTCATAATTTCTTGTAACACACATAAGGATGAATGGTCAGTCTATGAACTCTTGACCATGTGTGTTCAAGAAGAAGAAAGATTGATAATGGAAATGGATAAAGATATTATAATGATAAATATGGGAAAGAGTATGATCGTGAAAGGTAAGCTAATCTCATTTATTTGTTATGAGTCTAATATGGTTGATGTTATTTATAACACATGCTGGATTGATTTTGGTTCTACAATCCATGTTATCGAATACCTTACAATGCTGGATTGATTTTGGTTCTACAATCCATGTTATCGAAAACTTAAAGGACCTATCTGATATTTAAAAAACTTAAAGGACTTATCTGATACAAAACTTAAAGAACCTATCTGATACAAAAGTAAGACTTAAAGGATCTATAAATGTATTTTGCCTTTTATTTAATAAAAAAGTTTAGTCTTTACAAGTCCTAGTTCAATTGGTAGAAAGTTATTAAAATTATTAGACCTAACGTTGTGACTGGAGACTGGAGTTCAAACGCGACTCACGTGTGTGTGTGTGAGAGTTTATGGTGGTTTTGTCATTAGGTCCATGTACCCAAAAAAAAAAATCATTTTAGTTTTTTATTGTATGTACATTTTGAGTTTTTTTTATTTTAACAATTTTATGGACTAAATTGTCTAGGAAAAAATATATTTAAAGATTACAATAATTAAAAAAACTACACAGGACCAAAATAACTAATTAAAAAATACACTAATAAATGCATTTGTAATTTTAATACATCTAAAAATTATAATTATAATGCATCACACATTCATAGACCAATTTACTTATTTTATTGCATATTAAGCTAGTGACTAATGGACCTGGGATTTCGCATTCATTACCTACTGTCAAGTGGCAAGTACATGTATAGTATTAACTTATGGGTCAAGCTAAATAATGTCTTTGGGGCATTTGTTAAACATATTAAAAAGGGAAATAAAAGTGAAATTTAATATTGAAAAACTTTTTAATATTTTCGAAAGGTTGAATGCACATGTTTCAAGACAAAATTTTTATTTTAATATGCTTAATGATTGCTCGGGACATTGTTTAGCATTTTCCTTAATTTATTACCGCTTGCAACTCATTCGTGATATTATCGTAAAAAAAAATAAAAAAAAATCGTGATATTATCGTAAGAAAAAATTCGCTTGATTTACCATTTTCCTTTTAAGATTATTAAATAACTATTAGATATATCTATTTGTATATATCAATATATAGTTGAGGGGCTGATGTAGACACTCCAGAAGCACACATTCATTTGATGAATTTAAACATTAACAACACAATAAAACAACTACAAAATGTTGGACAAACAAGCAGAAGCTAAGCTTATAACCACAATTATTCACTTGTCAAAAAAAAATAAAAAACCACAATTATTCAAACATAACAATACATAATAGATTTAGCATATTATAGTAATATGCCATCAAGAGCAGGCCAATCCTCATCGATTCGCTTAATGAAACCATTTATAAACTGTTCAGTATAGAGATCAAATTCTCCATAGTAGTGTCCTTTGAAAATGTAAAATTCACGGTTAAAGTGAGCATTAAAAGCTGCATCAATGCCCGATTCAAAGACAGTACCAGTAAATGGAGGAAATGCTTTGGAAATCTTCATGGTCGCATGGTTTAACAATTCATTAGTGATCAAATTGAGCACTACCTGGTTATCTCCTTTGAATAAGTGGATGAGAGTTTGACTGTGGTTCCTCATTGCCGCGTTTATTCCATTTTCAAACCCAGTTCCTATGAGAGTCGGAAACATGGCAGTGATTAGCATAGGACCTGAAACTAACCTGGCGTTTGTTGATTGTGGAGCTGTTGTTTTGACACATTGATCTCCAGAGAAAAAGTACGCGTTATTGTCTGTGGTGTCAAAAGCGCAATCAATTTGATTTTCAAATATCGTGTTAGCAAACATTGGAAATCTATCAATAATTTTTTTCGGACCAGTAATTATTTCTCTCTTTGGTTTTCCAGGAGCATAATTCAAAACCACATACTTATCCTTCACAAACACATAACACTCATTTATTGTAGTTGAACAGAATGCAGCATCTATGTTAGAATTTTACATTTTTGTTACAGAGGATAATTTATATTGTGTGAAAGCCTTTGGTTATATAGATGTTAGGCTGATATTTATAGAGCAAGTGAGGAGTTGATCAGGGAGGATTTCGTGGAGCCGAAATTGTTCAGTCAAAGGAAACGTGGTTATATATTCTAGGCCACGTATTTTGACCCGATTGAATGGAGTTTAACGGATCCGTTTCTAACTTGGTCTCGCAGCACAATTAACATGTGCGAAAAAGGAAAGCACACACGTAAAGGAAAAAAAAAATTCCAAGACCGAGCCGGACGGCCGCGGTGGAGCACTCTATATTCGACAAAAATTAATTCTAAGATCGAGCTGGACGGCAACACACACGTGTTTTATATATATTCAGTAAGGTGTGCGTAATCCACCATTTACAAAACTGGATACCCCTTGGGGCACACCCCAAAAAGGCATTTTCCAATATATAAACACTACCAAGATGTGTGATCTGTACAATGTGGGACTCAAATAGCATTTTTTTCAATATACACTTAGCTTGATTCCAACACTTATATTTATTATCATACCAAGTTTTCCTCCAAATCTCTCATCATGTTCCAACAGAATTTTATTGTGATTTGGACAAAAAAGCTAAATTGCAAGATTTTGTTATTGCTGGAAGGGACAATATATATATAATATATATATATATATATAAAATATTGGACAAAGAACAAGACCAATATTGGAGAGCATGAGATGATAAGGAATAAGGTGGGAACATGAGAATGAAAATAATGCATGTCTCTTTCATTATACGTTTTAGCTTGTTCAAACTTGGACGTGATGAGATATATTACAAGTTCACATTGGTTAGACATATGATATAAATATTATTTATAAGGTAGCGCAAACTTTATTAAACCAATTTTTGTAGTTGAATATATGCAGGGGCGATTATAAGGTACAGCATGCCTGGGCACGTGCCCGGGCTACTGTCCCACTATTTTTTTTTATAGAGTCCGGAATGTAAGACTTGTCGTTTCAACGGTATTTTATTGAGTCGAAAATAAATGTTTATAATGAGAATTGTTTAAGGTCTGAATTAATTTTATTTTTAGAACTCATAGTTTACTGTGAAAGTAGAAACACAGAGATACCGGTTTCAATTTGAAAGTATGAAAACTTTATCGGACCATAGAAAAATTCAGTTTTTGATTCTAAACACTGCGAAAGTAATTTTTTATCAATCAGGAAAAATCCAGTTTTAAAAAGGTAATTTTAAGAGTGTAAACGGACACGCGAGAGCAGACGTTTATACGTTTAAAATTTGGTATCGAACATGCGACAGCTAACAGTACCTTTAAATTAATTTTTCTACCTTAAGCAACTTTTTGAGTAATTAAAAGTAACTATTTTCATAAATAAGATTTTGTGTCGTAACACGTTGGACACGCGAAAGCGGACAGTTAGATTACGCAGTTAAAATCTATTTTAAAACTTAACCTTTTATTTAAAAAAAATATTTTCTCATTATAAATATAAAAGACGACTCAATGAATACCAACAGTCGATGAAAGTTTCATTTCGGCCTTTAAAATATCAAAAAGCCTATTAATTCTTTAAAATATTATTGTACTCGGAAGTTGAGTTGATAGAATTCCTACCAAAATTTTGCTCAGGCTCTCTAACATTCCTGGAGTCGCCACTGAATATATGACTTCCAAAATTATAATAATTTTGGTCCCACCCTCATTTTGTCTCTTCCAATATTAGGGATGTGTCACGTTTTTAAATGACGTGGCATAAAAAATGATGATTTGGCAAACTATATGTGGCTAATCATATGACGCGAGATCAATCATATAGGTTTATTTTATTAATTTTTTCATTGAGAAGAAAGATATATTGTGTTGGACTTCGTTTGTTGCAGCCAAACCGGCTGATCTCTCTAAAACCTCTGCCATCTCACTACAAACTCAGATCCAAACCACTGCTTCCTCCTCCCTGCCAATCCAAACCTTCGTCATATCCATGTAGTCATGGAGTGGTGGTGATGCGATGAGAGGTTTTCTCCGCTTCACCGGTTCCACCCTTCGGGGTCGTCTTTTAATCCGTTCTTCTCCGGCGGCCGCCGTCGAACCATCTCGTTTTGCCCTCCTTCGCCGCTGTTCGTTTCTGTGCTCGCCGGCCGTTCGTTTGGGTCGAGTTGATTTGTGGTGGTCCAGATCTGTTCTGGTGGGTTGCGGTGTTCTCTGTTTTCAGCTCACACTTGCCTCCCCGCGTTGGTAAGTTCGGAGGTCCTAAAGGTAGGTGGTGGAGATGCCATACTCCCTTGCTCTGTGTTTCTAAACCCGTGAGGGTCGGTTCTGTTTTGCTGCCGGTGGTTGTTGGTTCGTTTTCAACCTCTGCCGTAGTGTAAAATGTTCTCTTGATATCCGATTTAGTTTGTGGTGGCTGGATTGTGATTGTTTGGCTGGAAACAGCAATTTAATTGACTGTTGGAGGAATCAATTTTGTTGGAAACTTTCCACGCTCTAGATTTATCATGTCTTGCGTTAGCTTGTGTTTGTTCGAAAGGACTTGGTGCGTAGACTCTCCGTGTTGGCGGTAGTTGTCGTTTGTCGTGCCACATAGTTGACTGGTTTTGGTGTTTCTGGTGCCCGTGGTGCTCAGCCCGGTTGATTGTCCATCCCTCGATCTGGCTTTTGATTGGGTTTGGGTTGCTTCCAACTAGACTTGATTCATCAGTGACGATCCTTCTTTGGTGGTTTTCAACTATTATGTCTCATTTTTTGCAATTTGGTTTCGGGCTCGTGCGCGGGCTTGCTGGATTGTGCAAGGGGTGTGTGGTTGACTGCTCTAGATTAGGATTTGTGTTGCTTTAACCTTTTAAGGTTGTTTGTTTTTTATATCGCACTGGGTTTGGTTTTATGTCCGCCCAGTTTATGTATCTTTTTATTTTTAATCTACTTAGGGTGTCGCAGTCTTATCTGTGCCCCATTTGCTTAAAAAAAAAAAAATATATATTGTGTTAATTGTTCTTAGAAAAATGATTGTTGGTACGAGAAGTGAAAAATAAGAAATACAAGAAGGCAAAATTAAGGGAGTAATTTCAATACCAACTCACCCATGATCTCCTCAAAAAGGGGAGTTATATTTTGACCCACCACTTATAACACTACATGTAAGCATTCTTGTTTTTCTTGATCAAATTCTCTCGTACCAAATAGCACTACTCTTGTTCTTAAGGTGTTGGTTCACTGGTTTATTGGTCGAACCGCTGGGTCACTGGTCGAACCGCATGAAAGAACCGGATTATTCAATATCTAAAAATATTTTAACACTTATAAAATACTAAAAAAATTATCAAATAAATTAAAATAACTTCACAAATTTATTCTTCAAAATTAAATCCATATACATATATAATTATTTAATCAAACAAATTAATTAAGTTGAAACACTAAATTAGTTTTCATACAATAAATAATCAAATTTTAAGCTTTTAATAGTCACATTAAATATTATTATTTTTTTTTTGACAAAACATTAATATTATTTTTTAGCATATTAAATAATATTATATAAGTTAAAATTATAATTAAATTGAATGACCATGAAAAAAAAATGCGTATAGTTTTGTCACTTTGTGTATTTTCTTTTTGGAATGCAATGTACGTGTTTTAGCATTTTAATGTTTATATATATATAATTAATTTGAAGCACCAACATAAAAACAAAGCAAGCCAGCCCGGTTGGTGTCATGTAGCGCCCTTCCACTCTTTTGATTGGCAGCACCTGGGTTCGATCCACGCCAGCAGCACTTTTTATGTTTTTCAAAATAAAGCGCTATTATTTCCAAAAACCGAATTAAATCGCCGGTTCACCCGGTTTTAGGCGGTTCTGTCCGGTTCACCCCGATTCACACCGGTTTGATAACTTGGCCGATCCAACATGTAAACCGAACCGATTATCATCCGGTTCACAGTCCAACCGGTCGGACCGGCCGGTCCGGTCCGGTTTTAAAAACTATAGACACTACAAGAAATATCGTTTTTTGCAGCGACAAATGTCGCTGCCAAAAATGCAAAGTTGCTGCAAAAAGTATTTTTTGCAGCAAAAAAAATGTTGCTGCATGTCGCTGCCATAAGTGCCGTTGCGAAAAGTTTTGCAAGGACAATTAATGTCGCTGCCATAACTAATGTTTTGCAGCAACAATTAATGTCACTGACAAAACTAGTATTTTTAGCAACAATTAATGTCGCTGGCATAACTAGTGATTTTTTGCAACAACATTTATTGTCGTTGTCATTACTAATGTTTTTTGCAACAACAATTATTGTCGCTGGAAAAAAATGTGTTTTTTGCAACGAAAAAAATTGTTTTTCAAGGACAATTAATGTCGCTGCTATAACTAGTGTTTTTCGCAGCGTAATAGTTATTTTTTGTTAATGATATAAATTATTGTTATATCATTTTTACCTCAGCAATAAAAATTGTTGGAATATATTACATTTTCCAAAAATAAAAGATATACAACATAAACCAACAAATTAGATTCACAATAAAAGATATACAACATAAACCAACAAATTTATTTCCCAATATATTTTGTGAAATAGATCAATTTAAAGATAACAAACAAGTGTTTTAAAAATCATAATAATACAATTCCTAAAGATAACAATCTAATGATAACAAATCAATATTTAAAATATAGTCAGATAAGCTTCCTACTCGGAACAAGCTTGTTACAACATATTTCCTACTCGAAAAACTTGCAAAAACGGTCTCCATTCGTAAGCTCCCTTCTTTGTATCTCTTAATTAGTCATAAAAGCTTGTTATAACTCAACTTACAGGAACAACTGTTTAAAATCTTCATTTGTGTGACAAAGCTTAACAAACCTGAAAAGCACAACAAACACAAAGAAAACTGAAAAAGAAAACCGCGACTTTTTCTTTTAGTAATGACTATTCAAAGGCAAGTTATTAATGTGATAAAAAAATAATCTATTATATTATGAATTAAAGTAACATATGAATTCTTGTACCAACAAAAAATAAAGAAAAAAAAAGTAACATATGAATTATTATAACAATAATTAGTAAGTAACTATCCATAATATTAGTTAACTTTACTATGTTGTTATTTGATTCCTCTCAATTAGTTACATCCTAACTAGCATAACTCCATTATACAAAAGCCACGAATTAATCAATAAAAACATATTATGAATCATAAACTCAAAGGAATCAAAATATTAAAAAGAAAAGGGAAACAAACAAGGGAAAACGGAAGGAGGGCAAGGTCCCGTCGACTATTCTTATGGTCAACACTACCCCTATGCATGAACAATCTCCCCCCTTACCTAGAATTTGCAGAAACTTCCTCCAGCTAAATTGGGATATCTAATGTGCCCTTGCTCCTACGGTCGTTCAGCAACAAACGGAATCGAATTCGGACTTCGGATGAGAAAGTTATGAGTATTTTAGTATTGCTCTCGATATCCACTATTTGGTCATAAAGGGTACACGAAATTTTGTTTGTAAATTGTGGTAATCCTAATTCTAAGTTATTTTGCTCCATTTATAGAGGAAGTTTATGTTTTTCTTTTCCTAAAAACAAGCAAGATTCATAACGGATTTGTTTCTATTTTAATTCCCTAAAAACTCTCATCTTATTCCTCATGAAAATTCAAATATTTTATTTTGATGATATATTCCTAAAATATACTGTATTTCAAAATTATATCTATGATTCTAAAATATATCTTAATTAATTCTATCTTTCAAATAATTCTCATATTCTCACTATATTAAATAAATTCTAATTTATCAAATAGTTTACTTAGCACATAATCACTTAAATATACTATATTCTAACTAAATAACTATTTTTAAATTTTAGGGTGTTACAAAAATATCCAATTAGTATAAAAAAAATAGAATAAAAATCATGCATATCCCAAATAACATAATTTCTATTTAATTAATAGATTTAGTAAAAAAATAATTAATAGATGACAATTGAACCTTTTTAGGCGTCAGTTAAATGTTTATGTCTATCCAATTAGTCAAAACGTACAAATATTAATTTTCAATAATTAGAATTAAAAAAAACATCGTAAATACTAACAACTAACATTGCCTATAAAAAGAAAACAAACAAAAAAAAAAGATCATGTGTATCTCAAATCCCAAATAACATGATTCCTTTTTAATTAAAAGATAACATAAAAAAAAAACCTTTTTTATTTAAATTAATTATTCTATTTAATAATTAACAATAAAAAATAAAGTAGTTAGAAATTAATAAATTAAATAATTAAAAAATAATTAAAGATAGTCATAGAAATATTATTATTAATAACAATTTTAAAAATAGTAAGCATTCTCATTAGATGACAAATGAAAAATTGGTCAAAGAATCATCTTGCTTTATTATATTCAAATTAATATAATGTATTTCTATTCTATTAACAATATATTAAAAGGAACAAAAAAACCTTAATTTGTTCTCATCAAGTATGATAATATTTCAAATATTCAATCCTTAAATGTAATTATTTAAAAAAAGATGCAAAACATAAAAATAGTAACAAAAATAATAATTTTATGTTAAAAGAAATTTACGCATAAAAATAGGAACAGAAACCATGATAAAAGATAATATAAAAAAAATAGTAATTGAGTGGTTTCCCAGCGACTTTACAAAGTTGATGCAAAAAAGTTATACTATTAGCGACAATAATAATTATTGTTGAGATAATTAACTTTTCCCAGCGATAATGTAATTGTTGAGAAAAAGACTAACTTATAACAACAAGTTTAATTAGTTGTTACTATATGTATATTTTTATCAACAATTTGAATGTCGCTGCGAAAAAGTCGCTGCCAAAAATCTTATTTCTTGTAGTGAGATTTTAATTGTGCATTTGGGATTCTATTCCAGTTCTCCCAATAATCCAAATCCCATCCCAATTTATCATCCGCTTCGATCCTGCTAATTAAGACGACTCGCAACCATTCCTTGTATTAAATTGGTACTGTAAATAGAAATTTATTTTGCTGAATAGAAAATAGATAAAGATTTCTTGTTTATTAGATTCTTACATAGAGAAAAAATGAATGCACACATAGATATTTTTTTAAATGAATACTCCCTCCGTTCCTTTTTATAAAAGACAATTCACTTTTTAGATTCATTCAATAATTGATGTATTTGGTCTATATTATAGCTTAAATACATTCATTATTGAATGAATCTAAAATGTCAATTGTCTCTTATAAAAATGAACAGGGGGAGTATAAGTCACTTTGAAGAAAAAATTTGTATCAAATTATAAATCGCTTTACATTACCAATAAAACATTTAATGTTATTTTTCCTATTATACCCTTAACTATTTATTATTTTTTTTTTTGAAGAGACTAAAATGGAATATATTAATAAAAGTGACGAAAAACAAGCAGTCTCCTCAGCACAAGGCGTACCGAGAAGCACTACAAAAGTTTACATGAACATCCAGAAAGGTAACATAAAATAAAGATAAAAATATAACTAGTCGATACCCAGACAAAGCAATGGGTTCGACCACCAACAATGAAAGCTAGTAGCCAAAGTAGCATCTGTCGTCCGCAGCCATCGATAGGAGAATAGCTTGACTTTATCCAGGAGCTGGTGCACAATGTTCTCTGAATTTCTGAAGACCCGAAGATTTCTTTCATTCCAGATCACCCAAACACAAGCGAGCCATACAAGCTGCAAAAAGGACCGCCGAGCACGGAGACCGCCAGCTGAGTAAGTGAACTGGGTAAAATGATCCGAGAGGCTGAATGCATCCACTGCCGAGAAACCAATCCAGGATCGAACTAAAGGCCAGAGAGATCCGAAAGTACCGCATGATAGAAATAAGTGCTGAGTTGTCTCAATGTCACCGCAGCCAGAAGCGCAGAAATGTAGGTCTGGAGGTAGAATGCCGCGGGAAACTAAATTTGTCTTTGTTGGTAACCGATCGTGCAGGAGGCGCCATGCAAAAATAGACACCTTCGAAGGAACCTGTCTGTGCCATATAAGATCTTCCGCTTCCCCTAAAGTAACAGAATCCTGAGAAGTCAGAAGCTGGTAAGCACCGCGAACAGAATAACCCAAAACAGGATCAAGCCGCCACTGCCACCTGTCTGGCACCGCTACCTGTACAGTCACAGTAAGAAGTAAAGTCTGACACTCCCTCAACAAATCCTCCTCCCATGCCCACAACTGTCTCCTCCATGCCCACGCCTCCCCCCCAGCCTCCCACCCTGAAGCATACATCTCGGCAACCGTACGCGACTTGGAAATCGCTAAATCATAGAGGCGCCCAAATCTCTCACATAAAGGAATCGTGCCCACCCAGGGGTCGGACCAGAATAAGGTGTCTGTCCCATCCCCCACCTTCCTCGACACACACTCCCCAAACCAGGCATCCCTAATCCCACCCACTCCATCCCTGATCCTGACAATCTCCCTCCACCAAGCTGACCCCATCCTCCCACCCTCCCTCAACCTACCCTGCTCCATCCCGTAACGAGCCACCAGCACACGAAACCAGAGGCCCCCTCGATCCACCAACATCCTCCAACACCATTTGCCCAACAGGGCAATGTTGAACTCCCGAAGCTGCCTAACCCCCAATCCTCCATACTCCTTCCGTAAACAAATAGTTTTCCAGTTTATCCAAGGTATTTTCCTAGAATCCTCACTTCCCCCCCAAAAAAATTTAATCAAAAGAGAGTCAATGGAAGAAATAGTACCTGCGGGAACTTTGAAGAAGGAAAGAGCATAAACAGGCAAAGATGTCAAGACAGATTTGAGAAGGACCAGTCGACCACCAAAAGAAAGAAAAGGGCTCCCCCACCCAGACAATCTACTCCTAATGCGCGCTAGCACCGGATCCCAAAAACCCAAACGCCTCGGATCACCTCCGATAGGGAGACCCAGATAGAGAAAAGGAATTTTCCCCACCTTACAACGCAACGCAGACGCAGCCTCATGTAACCAGGAGTCCGAGATATTAACCCCAGCCAACATACTCTTATGGAAGTTCACTTTCAAGCCCGACATCATTTCGAACAACACAAGCACCGCTCGAAGGGCCCGAACGTTCGCCCAACTCTTAGCCCCCAGTAACAATGTGTCGTCGGCGAACTGCAGGTGAGACACAGTCACAGCTTCTTGCCCTCCCACACAATAACCCAAAAACCTATTCCCCACTACCATGGACCGCATCAACACCCCCAGGCCCTCCGCAGCCAAGAGGAACAAAAAAGGGGACAAAGGGTCCCCTTGACGTAACCCACGCTCAAGGGGAAACTCATCAGTGGGGCTACCATTGACCAGAACCGAGGCGGTAGCTGTGCAGACACATTCCCGCATCCACTTCCTCCACAACGTCGGAAACTCCATCCTCCCCATGGCAGCGTCCAGATAACCCCAATCGACTGAATCATATGCCTTTTCAAAATCAACCTTGAAAAGCAACAATTCCTTCTTTGATCGGCGCGCCTCATCCACCAACTCGTTGGCAATGATGATACCATCCAGGATCTGCCTATCCTTCACGAAGGCAGTCTGTGTCTCTGAGATAACGCTACCTATGACCTCCCGTAATCTGTTGGCCAGAACTTTGGCCAGAATCTTATACATGCTTCCGACCAGCGAAATAGGCCGGAAATCGTTCAACCTCTGGGGGCTGTCCACCTTCGGGATTAGGGCGATAAACGTGGAGTTGAGACCTTTTGTCAGTCTTCCATTGCGGTGGAACTCAGAAATAAATCTCATCACATCCCCCTTCAACTCCTCCCAAAAGTCCTTGAAGAAGCCAAAATTCACCCCATCTGGTCCTGGGCTTTTAACACTATCACAATCCCAGACCGCAGCCCTTACCTCAGCTTCAGTAAAAAGTTTGGTCAAGCTGCTCCTTTCAACCGCTGATAACCTGTTGAACCTAAGATTTTCCACCCCAGGCCGAGCTATGTTTCTCGCCTTGAAGTGGGTCGCAAAGTGAGAGAACACGGCTTGCCGAATCGGTTGCACCCCTTCAAGGGTGATTCCATCCACCTGCACCGAAGAGATAGTGTTGACTCGCCGCCTACTAGCTAACATAGAATGAAAGTACTTAGAGTTAGCATCCCCCTCCCGAAGCCACCTCGAGCGAGATTGTTGCCAAGTAATACTAGCTTGGAGCCTGGACAGCGAGTGAATGTCAGTCGTGACCCCATGCAGATCCTCAAGCTCTGCCTCCGACAGGTTGTCCTCTTCCCCCTTCAAGTCAAGGCCTGCCAGCCGGACCTTCAGGGAGTCAATCCTGCTCAATAAATTTTGGGAGTGAGTCAAGTGCCACTCTTTCAGCGCTCCTTTCATCTGCTTGAGTTTTTCTTTCAAAACAAAACCACCCCAGCCATCAACTCGCAAAGACTGCCACTTTTCCTTAACGAACGTGGAGTAACCTGGAACATCCCTCCAGCACTTCAGCATCCTCAAGGGGCGAGGTCCCCAGTTTGCCTCATCTGATGCTAGAACAAGAGCACAATGATCTGACAGACCCCTCAACTGCGCGTCCTGCCTGCAGTTGGGCCAAGACAAGCACCACTCCTCAGACAACAAGAACCTATCCAAGCGGCTCATCGAAAGGCCGTCCCCTCGGTACCAGGTAAACTTACGGCCGCACAACGGCAGATCAATCAGAAAATTATCATCAATAAACCGGTTAAAAGCAATAACTTCCTGGGGACGCTGTCCCGCACTAGTGGAGCGCCTCTCTTTAATGCCTCGGACAGCGTTGAAATCCCCGCACACACAAACCCTCATCCCTATCAGGGATTGCAGCCTCAAAGACAGCGAATCCCACAACCCTTGCTTGGCTCTAGGGTCGCACGGTGCATAAACATTAGCCACCATAAACTCCTCGCCCGTCGTAGTAAACCGACCATGGCACCACAAAACATGATCACGGCTTAGTGATGACCGCACTTCCACTTCTGTAGTGTCCCAGATTGTGAGCAGCCCACCCGACGCCCCAACAGACGGGCGAAAAGAGAAACCAAACGACGCGCTACCCCACAGAGAAGTGCACAGAGAATCATCACAGACCTGTAACTTCGTTTCCTGCAAGCATATAATTAGCGGTTGCTTCTCCCGTACCAAACTACGGACCTCCTTCCTTTTATCAACCCTACCTAAACCCCTAACATTCCACGAGACTACCTTCATCGCAACTCCCCCCACCCCTCCAACACTACCAAGCACTCAGACCTAACCTCCTCGCTCCTCGGAGAGAGCCCCAACCCGAACCACACCTAGCGTGTCGCGTTTAACAGGCCCCGCTTTGGATAGAGCGCTAAACATATTGGCCTTATCTCCCTTAAAAGTGGCGCCTATAAAATTTCCTACCTCCAGCACATCCTCCTCTACCGCTCGTTCATTTCCCTGCATGGCTACCCAATGCTGCCAATCGTTATTGACTGAAGGAGACGATGTGACCCCTTCAATTGAAGCCCGAGAACCGATTTTGCGAGAACAACAAGCCGCTCCTCTGTGTTTGCGTCTCCGGGCAGTTTTCTGCAGAATTTGCATCACCTCGCGACGATCATTTATTGGGAGTCGCGCAATCCTTTTTAGGCTATAAAGCGAGTTGCGTAGGAAACCCCCGTCTTGCTTCATCAAAGGTCCCCGTACCGCTTTCCTACGAAGATCTCCACCCTCACCATGTCCCTTCTTCAAACCTTTCTTCGCTGAGAAGATCACCCCCGCGTCTCTGAAGGTTTGATCTTGTAACCACTCCAAACTCCAAGGACCCGACAAGCCAGGCCTGCTGACTGGTGGGCAAGACGCCGTACGCTTTCGCTGCACTGGAGCGGACTTCGCCGCTAATGGTGCTCTCCCTGAGGAATTAGGCGTATCAACTGACATTCGTGGTCCATCAACAACTAGCGGGTCTGTTGCCTCCAACTCCGCCACCCGGTCGATGCTGGCGCTGGAGTCCGTATTTAGTATAACAGGCTCAAGCACTGTATTGAAACACTACTAGAAAACACGTTTTTGGCAACCGATTTAGAGACCGAAAAATTTCGGTTACTATAGAGACCGATTTAGAGACTGATATTTTGAATGTAAACTTTAAAAAAATTCAGTCGCTATATCGGTTGCTACATAATTATAGAGACCAAATTAGAGACCAATAATTAGTGACCAAAAAATCAGTTACTTTTAGAGACTAAATTAGAGACCAATATTTCGATTTCAAAATGAAAAATTTATCTGTTGCTATATCAGTTGCTATAGAGACTGAATTGGAGACCAATATATAGCGAGCAAAGTATCCGTCGCAAACTTTTTTTTTTAAAATTTTTTACAAGTCACTAGAAAAAGCAAAAACACTTTCACTTTCAGCTTCATTCAACCTTCA
This sequence comes from Trifolium repens, assembly GCA_030408175.1. Classification (NCBI taxonomy): domain Eukaryota; kingdom Viridiplantae; phylum Streptophyta; class Magnoliopsida; order Fabales; family Fabaceae; genus Trifolium; species Trifolium repens. Next base: position 11,694,587 of record CP125846.1, on the reverse strand, counting down.
AACTACCCTCCATGGCACTACAACTAGCTCTTAAAAACAACCAGGAAAAACAAACCGCATGGCAGTACCCGAAACAACTTTGTCGACGATATCGAAGGAGAGGTCAGAAAAGAGAAGAATCAAGCTGAAACAATGAAACCGATGGGTGCAGTTACAGGACGGAGGATTATGTCGACGATATCCAAAACTTTCGCCGAAATAGTCGGAGTCAGCAAAACCGAGACACGGAAAGCTACCAGTGACCTCTGCACTTTCATGGGTATCCCTCGTCACTCTCGTTCCGAAATCTCCACCATAATTTCCAACTTCATCAAACTCTACAGTGCTCGGGTTCCAATTCTACCCTTTTTTTCCTCTCCTTTTTTTATCACAACACACCAACTGTTTGATCAATGTCCTCACTCACAAAACATGCCAATTTATTATTATTTGTACTATACTTATTATATTCTTGTAGCTTAGAAGTTAGAACTAAGAGTATGTTTGGATTTTGGATTGACTTATTTTTTATTAAAGCACTTGTGACTTATTTTGGAATGAATCATGATCTACCTCTACTGTCATTCAGAGTTAGAGTTAATCACACAAAATTCAAGTTACCTCTACAAGTTATTCTAGCAGTTATATGATTTTGATAACTTAGCACTCATCAAGCCTGATTTTTGTTGTTAAAGGGTTTTTATGATTAATCTATATGTACACAACTTCCTAATTTGGAGGCAAGCTTTAAATGAACCTTGTCTGTTTTTTTTATTTTTTATTCAGATCTTTGTTTAGTCTTCGACTTAAGTTTTCATAAAACATTTGTATTTTTGCAGTTCCTTTTTGTAGCTCAAAATAAGTTGAAATCTCTCACAATGGCAAGTCAACCTCGCCTCCAGGTTGTTTTGTTGCATCAATTATTGACCATATAGTGTGTGCTTTATTTAACTCTATATTGAATAATAATGAAGTAATCTGATGCAGGTCTTAGCTGCCAGCAAAAACAGAATTTCTACACTAAAGGGTTTTCCATATTTACCTGTTCTTGAGGTTAGTCTGATATCAATTTTATATGAGCATATTATAACCTCAAACAGTTGATCACATGTAAAACTTTTATCGGTGTAGACTTTTTCATGGATATGGTTACTCAGTTTGTGTTCTTGTCTGATGCAATTTCTGAACCAGTGGAGATGTCTTGTTATCTCTTTAAGAAATCTAGAGAAATGTTGTAGATTAGTGATTTTTAAATGCTAAGTCTTTGTTTTAATTTGTAATTATTTTAACGGGTTTTAATTGGTAATGAATTTATGGTTTTTTTGAGAAAAGCAGTTAGTAAAAAGTATGAGTTGCCATTTGATTTTTGGTTCTATCCTTGTCATATTTATAGATAATTTTGAACTTCCTGGTATGTCTTGATTATTGGCGGGTGTTAGCATTTATATGAGCTTGCATTAATTGTAGTCTTGATTGTAGCCGTTGCTTTGATTGTACACAAATTTGTTTCACTATAGAACTTTGTTTTCTATATAAAGGAAACTATATTGGCTTCTTTAAAATGAAGGACACACTTCAGAGAGAAAAACACATAATTAAACCATTGATTAGCAAAGAAAAAAAATAGTGAGTTTAACCATTTATTTTTTATTTTTTATATATATACACCATTACCTCAATCTTAACCTTTGGTTTTGCAACTTTCTCTCTGAAGTGATCCCCTGATTTCAAAATAGCCAAATCCTTATTATAAAGTTATATACCTGCTATCCAAGGGGTAAATAAACTTTTGCATTTAGACCAAATGTGTATCTTGCTAAATGCTCCCCTTTTCTCCAATGCTGCTGAACATTTGGTTGAAGAGGTCATGGCTGATGAAAAAAAAGATAAATATATAATAATGTGCTGGCTGCAGTATGAGTTTAGTTTTTATACTTCATTTCCATTGAACGAAAGCCATGTATTTTCATTTCTAATAACTAATCGGGTTTGCACCGTTTGAAAGTGCCCATCATGGGCCCATTTAGAAACAACTCGTAATATCAACTGAAGGGTACTAGTATAAAAATTGGATAAGATATCAATAATAATGTAGTAATTTAACCTAAAAATTTAAAAGTAACTTTCGAACACTTAAGTTAGGGTTGAATTTAACATGCATCATGGGTGAATACTTGTGTGTAGAGTCTGTAGACCGATTCATGTTGTTTTCAATGATTTATTTTTAATGTAGCATTTGCGAGTGGAGGAGAACCCTATACTGAAGATGCCTCATTTAGAAGCAGCCTCAATATTGCTAGTTTGGCCTACTTTAAAAAAATATAATGATAGAGGTATGGGTCATCAATCTTTAGCCTTTGTATCGGTATCTTCAAATTCTTTTGTTCTTATGCATTAAAATAGTTTATTGAATATGAAAAAGTTGTGTAGATCTTTCTCGCGAGGAAATGGCAATAGCAAGGCGATATCCTGCACATACAGCTTTGTGCATTAGAGATGGTCTGGAGTTTGGTCGTCCTGAGCATGTTGCAGAGTCAACTTTTCGCTTTCTTGTTGAGAAATGGTAGGACCACATTCCACTTGGTTTTTTTGTCAAAGAAGCCTCAATAGATAAACCTTTGGAAGAAGATTTGTGCCGCTGTCATTTCACATTTGTTCATGATGGTGCAATGAGTACAGACCCACCGTTAGTCTTAAAATATCAATGGTTTTGTGGTGATTTAAGTCTTTCAAATTTTATCCCTATTCAAGATGCCACTGATGAGTTATTTTAGTATATTTAAGTCTTTCAAATTATTTTTTTGTATATTTTATTAAATTATTTATGTTTATGATATTGTATTGTTTTCAGTTTTACTTGCCAAAACATGATGAGATTGGAAAAATTCTGAAAGTGGAATGTACTCCCACATTAGGAGAGACAGATGTCTTTGGTTTTTTCAGGCTTGGGTGGCTGCTCCGTTTCATTAGCCATTCTATAATCTCTGGCTTTACATCTGCTTCAGCTATTGTGATTGGTTTATCTCAAGCAAAGTACTTTTTGGGGTACGATATAGACAGAAGTAGCAAGATTATACCGTTAGTTAAAAGTATAATAGCTGGAGCTGATAAGGTATGCCATAAATTTGAAAAATGAATTATCCAATGAAGTTGTAATGTTGATTGGAAAAAGAACTGTATGTATCTGTATGCATGAAAGGCAATTTAAAATGATAATTTGCAGAGTATATAGTATACACTAAGTAGTTAAAGGACCCGTTCTTTATGGTTAAAAATATAGCATCGAGTAGTTCTTCTGATGCCAATTATCATCTTCTAGTAGACGTTTAGGAAAGCATTATTTTTTATGTACTTTATCACACTGCATGTTCACTAGTTAAAGTTCAGTATATAATTTCAATTTGGCAAGTTAAAGTTCCCTCTAAAATTGATAAATTATTAATTTGAATTGAATCAAGATTTTTATTTTGAAATTCAGATTGCGATCGATTATCATCTTCTAGTAGACGTTTAGGAAAGCATTATTTTTTATGTACTTTATCACACTGCATGTTCACAAGTTAAAGTTCAGTATATAATTTCAGTTTAGCAAGTTAAAGTTCCCTCTAAAATTGATAAATTATTAATTTGAATTGAATCAAGATTTTCATTTTGAAATTCAGATTGCGATCGATGATCCGTTTCTTAATGCTTTTAAATCATCATATATATGTTCATTTTCTGTCTTTTCTTTCTTCCAAAGTTGTTCTGGTGCCATACCTAAACCCCTTAATTTAACAGAGGTGGTTTTCCCTTTTGTAGTTTTCATGGCCCCCTTTTGTATTGGGATCAATTATGCTTGCAATACTTCTTGTCATGAAACACCTGGTATGAATCTATCTCTGATGTTTGGTGAAATATTTATATTACTTATCAACATCCTGCTCATTGTATGATGTTATGTATTATATGCAACGATGTGGGATGGGTATGAATGTATGATGCTGTGATGTGGGTATTTCCAGTGCTGAGGTGAGTGAGGCGGTTGGTGGGGCAATGTGTTTTACTACTATATTTTTTTTTTTTGAGGTATTTTACTACTAGATTTTGTTTAGCTTCTATTTTGTTTGGATTTATTTTGTTGCTTGTTGGTAGCCTATTTTTAAGGTTATTTTTGTATCTCTATCTCTTTAAACATGCCTCATATTTGATAAAGTTATTAAATAAAATTTTAATCGTTCAAAAAAAAATTATATGCAACAAAAAAAACAAATTAACTTTGTTAAAGAAAAACGTTTTAAAAACAAACTAACTTTGAATTAGATTTGAATTAGGTGAATTATTCCAAACCTCGGTTAGAGATATTAAAACAAAACCAAATCACAGTTCAATTTTCTTCTGCCTATTAAAAGGCATCACTGTTTCTTTTTTTAAGATAAATATAAATAATAAAATATTGCTCAGAGGGAAAAATCAAAAGTTGCGATTGAAAGAGAAAGTGAGACACAAACAACAACTCAGTTCAGCGAGAAGCCGCGTTCGCCGTTCCACTGTCCGCCGTAGTTTTTCTCTTCATGTTTGGTTTATTGAGATTATTTGTGATATGTTCTATCTTAACCTTATTGTATTTTCTGGTTCTTCTAATCTTTGTGTGAACTCTGCTAATGATTTTAGGGCCTCTATTTTGTTAGCACGTCGCTGGAAAACTAATTATAAATATGTGTATATGTTTTTTATTGTTTTGAGTTTGGTGCCGCATTAGGATTTCAATGTAGCTAGTTCAATTGTTTGGAAGTTTTATGTGGATTGAGAAACTTTCTTTGTCTTTCAATTGGTTGATGACTTTAAGCGGTTTATTAGGCAAATTTGTGTGTTTTATTCTTTGCAAATTGGACAGTATTATATTATAGTTGACAATTTTATTTTATTTTTTCCTTTCAAGAAATTGAATGATTTAATTGACAAATTGATTTTTCAATTCAATCAAGAAATTTGTTGGCTTTTCAATTCTTTTCTGTCTGACCTTTTTTTTAGATCAAATTTTGTAAGGTATATGGATTCAACAATTAAATTAAGATGCACTTTCTACAAACATCTTTATTTGCACTTTCCATCCTTCTATTTACTTGTTTGTCCCTTTACGTTCACCTGTTATATTTTTTGGCTTCTGCTTTATTAATTTATACTATAAATAATTATTTCTTTTTTTAATTAATTGCAGATGCCAAATAAAGCTACAGAAAAGGCTTCCAAGAATCATAAATTAAAACATCTCAAACGTTCAAGTCAACAAATGTCATCTCATGATGCAACTCCTCATACTATGCCATCAACTACTAGGACATCTAATGGCACACACACTAATACTGCTCCTCATATAAGGGAGTCTGCTGCTAGGACATCTAATAACCCTCCTCCTCACGTTGCAACTGCTACTAGGACATCTAATATCCCACCTCCTGAAGTTGCATCTACTGTTAGGACATCAAATGTTCCACATCATCATGTTCCTCATGCTTCATGTGCTACTAGGACATCTAATATCATACCTCCATTTAGTTCACAACCATGTGATTCTGAGACACAAAGTAGTGGCGGAAAGCAAACTTTAATACTTGAGTTACAGGGGTATATATATATATATATATATATATATATATATTTATATATGTGTGTGTGTGTGTTAATATATATTTTCAGTTCTTTTCATATACTATATAAATTTATTAACTATTAATATGTATTGTTTGTAGATTTTTGCCTTCGTATGCTGCAGCTAATGAGATTGGAGATATCATGAGGAGTAATTATAGTCAGCCATGGTACTCATGGAAAAAGATAGACACTGACACAATAGACTTATGGTTTAAAGCTTTTAAGGTATTTTTCTAATTTTGAAAGGATGACTATGGTATCTAGTATAACTATTACTTCACTCCATTACACACATCAATGAAAGGAATTTTTTTTATTATTCTGCGTACTTCTTGTGTAAGTCATGCTGTGTGTTTATGCTTCCTATTTGTCTAACCCTTTGGTGTTGCTAACTTCTTGAAATCTTGCATCAATTCTTTGAACCCAGCTCTTAATTCTTCTATGGCTTCCTTCAGTTGTGTTGTATTTGCCTTTAAAATAGAAAACTAACATACAGACAACTAACAAACCAACCCAACTAACTAGGATAACTAACTAACTATTGGTCATGTTGCTGGCCGTGTTTCCTTTGCTAAGGGGTGGGTTTCTTGTTTCTGTTTTGGTGTGTGTAATACCTTTAGTCTTAGGGGCTTGCTTGGTTTTCTTGTCATGGTTGCTGGCCTTGTCCTTATGTTTGGTCTATTACTCTGTTTGTACTTTTGATCCTTGTATTATTTGTTTTTGCTCCTTCTTGTACTGCTTGTACATAAGGAAGCTTCAACAAAAATTTTGCTGATTAAAAAAAAATACTAACTAACTTCTATACCAATTATTAACTACTTTAATTTTCCTTCATTCTATATCCTAACACTCTGATTGTTTATATATATACAGACAAAGTTTAAATTTTGTCCGCCGAATGATGCATGGGCTAGAAAGAACTTTGAAAGACGAGGTGCAGCAATAATGAAAAATAACTTAAGCAAGGTTCGTCTCGCAAGGAAAAGACCAAGTTGGATTTCTCAAAAACTGTGGAAGACATTAAATGAGCATTGGAAAACTCCAGATTATAAAAAGAAGCGTATGCAGGCGAAAACAAATAGAGCATTTGACCGTGACGGTTTTGGAAAGCCCCTTCACACTTGTGGCTCTATCACCACATCACAACATAGAGCTAATTTGGTAAAATTAATTTATTTTGTTTATAGAAATATTTTTGTGTATAAATTTTGTGAATGTGTTTATGCTGCAAATTCTATTTTAGATTAGAATATACGGAAAACATCTTGGTGCAATTCAAACACCTCAGATTATCTCTTAGGAATAAAATCCATATTGATACTGATAGGGTGAATTAGTCTAATAGAGTGATTGATTATGATAATTGCACTAACTACATTATGTTTTAGATTTATTTTCTACATACTGGGCTGTTTCTGCATTCCGATGATAGAAAATGCCAAATTTTCTTTGGCTTGTTCTAATTCATATTCTTTGTTTTGTTATAGACGGAAACGAATGGCACTCCCCCCGATCCCGTAGATTTGTTTGTTTACACACACCAACATCGCAAGAATAAGACTTGGGTTGATCGAAAATCGGAACATGTCTACGTAATTGAGTTCTCAACTTTAAATATTTTTTTCCCATGTTGATTTCATTTTATTTTACTTAATTTTAAAATATTAATTAGCCTTATATTTGTGTCAATAGGGAAAGTATAAACATAGATGGGAAGAATTAACCCAACAAGCATCTTTGGAAGGAAATCCGCCACCAAAGGAAATAGATGTGTGGACTGAGGTTGCAGGAATAAGGAAAGGACGTGTATATGGTCTTGGGAGTGAATCTTGTTTATTTGCAAGCCGGCGAAATTACTGTGGTTCAAGTTCCTCTTCAACTGAATGGGTGCAAAGACATGAATTTGAAGAAATGAAGTTTGAAAGGGATGAACTTCGTGATATGGTAAAACAATTAATGGAAAGGTTGAAGTTTAAGCCCAAGCCATATACTAGAGATCAAGTTCATGAAGATAATGTGGTTGATGATAATGAGGATATAGTTGATAATAATGATGATACTGAAGATGTGGTTGATAATAATAATGATAATTCCGATGGTAATTCTGATGATAACGATGGCATGTCTGATGATGACGATGGCATGTCTGATGATGATGATGATGATGATGGCATGTCTGATGAGGAAAGCTGTTAGTGGTGTGGTTTACCTTAGTAGTTTTTATTTGAGTTAGGATATTAACTTTGCGGTTTACTTTAGTAGTTTTTATTTGAGTTAGGATATTGAATTTTTGTATCCAAGAATTGAAAGGAATTTATTTCATCTTTTGAATTGATATTTCTTATAAGTATTTCTTTTTAACCAGATTTTTCATAAGTATTTGGTAATACTTAATTATATTATGCTTATATTGTTTTGTGGGATTATAAATTAGATTTAAAAAATTGCTTTGATGGGAATGTAAATTAATAATAATAATAATAATAATAATAATAATAATAATAATAATAATAATAATAATAAAAATTATTATATACCGAAATAGAGACCGAAATAGAAACCTAAATATAGACCGAAGTAGAGACCGAAATAGAAACCGAAATAAAGACCGAAATAGAGACTTAATTAGAACCGACATAGAGACCAACATAGAGACTGAAATAGAGACCGAAATAGAGACCCAAATAGTGACTGACATAGAGACCAAAATAGAGACTCAAATAGAGACCGAAATAGAGACCCAAATAGTGACTGACATAGAGACCAAAATAAAGACTCAAATAGAGACCCAAATAGAGACTGAAATAGAGACTGAAATAGAGACCGGAATAGAGACTAAACTAGAGATAGAAATAGAGACCCAAATAGAGACCGAAATAGAGACTCAAATAGAGACCGAAATAGAAACTCCAATAGAGACCAAAATAGAGACCGAAATAGAGACTCAAATAGAGACCGAAATAGAAACTCTAATAGAGACCAAAATAGAGACTCAAATAGAGACCATAATAGAGACTGACGTAGAAACTGAAATAGAGACTGAATTTAGCACACAACATTTTCAAATCGGTCTCAAAATTGGTAGCAATGAATAGAGAAATTAATTGCAAATCGGTCACTATACCAGTCTCTAATAGCGTCGCTCATAGCGTCGAAATATGTGTCGCAAAGTCAGTTTCTAAACTGGTTGCTAATTCAGTCGCTATTCCAGTCGCTATTTCGGTCTCTAAATTCGGTTGCTCATTTAGTCGCTGGCAAATCGGTTGCTAATTTGGTCACAACAGATCAGCGACCAAGGTATTTGCTACCGATTTTCATTGGTTGCCATTTCGGTCGCTAACGAATTTAGCGACCGATTTTCATCAAAATCGGTTGCTAATTCGGTGGCTAAACGCATGTTTTCTAGTAGTGAAAACGCCAGGCGCCCGGCCCCCTGTACCGTCTCCCAAATCCAAAGGTTGCGACTTATCAAGACCCTTAACAGATCGTATAGCAGCATCACTCCTCTCATCCGCCACCCTCTCCGCCAGTTTATCGACCAGCATGTCAACATGGTTACTTGCTTCCGGATCATCCCAACCGGCATCATCAGCTACAAGTGAGGCCTTAGACCCTACATCATCCTCTAGCACCCTTAACTATTTATTACTTTCTATTCTTTCAAAACTTCAATATATTTTTTCCTTATCATAAATGAATGACAATTTTATAAATCAATTCATAATTCTCTTTTCCATACAACATTAATCACATTCTTTAATATGTGTAAAAATACTAAATTGACTTATATTGTGGTACGGAGAGAGTAAATCAGGTCACCCAAATTGGCACCAAAGAAAAAAAATAAATACACACATTTTACATGTGGGGAAAACAATAAAAACACAATAAATAACCACAAAATGTGGGGCAAACAAGCATAAGCTCTATATAACCACCACTTATTTTCACACATGACGATACAATATTGAAACAACATTGACCAGTTATGTTGTACACACAACTAAAGGAGAATTAAATTTTTTTTTTCGGTAAGATGACCCTTTTTCGGTAAGAAAGGAGAATTAAATTGATGAAAAAGATTTAGAAAGAAGTATTAATGAAATCTCTTCCTTTAATCACAAGTAACTTAGGGAGAGGTTTCATTTATTTTTTCATTCACTAAATCTTAATCACCAGTTATGTTTTTTTTTTTCCACTTTCCTTCTCGAAAAGTGTTGTACGATAAAGTTTAGCATATTATTGTAATATGCCATGAAGAGCGGGCCAGTCATTACGGATTCCCTTTATGAGACCATTTAAAAAAATTTGAGTAGAAAAATCATAATGTGCATAGTATTTGCCTTTGAAAAGGTAAACTTCGTTATTACCGTGTAAATTCAAAGCTGCATCAACACCCGATTCAAAGACAGTACCATAAAATTTGGGAATAGCAGCGGAAATCTTCATATTATAATAGAGATGATTCGAGTAAATATCTAAATCTCCCCAGTTATCTCCTTTGAATATGAAAGCACGGCTGTTGAGGTCATTGGTAGACCTCATTGTAGCGTCAATTCCATTTTCAAACACAGTTCCTATGAGACAAGGAAACATGGCATTAATTGGAATAGGACCTAAAATTAACCTAGCATTTGTTGAATATGGCGGGCGATCTGTTTTGGCACATTGATTTCCAGAGAAAATGAATGTTTGATTTTCTTTGGTGTCAAATGCACAATCTATTCCATTTGCAAATATGTGTTCTTAAACATTGGAAATCCATCAGCAATTTTTTTCGGAGCAACAATTATATCTTTCTTTTGGCCTCCAGGAGCATAGTTCACAACCACATACTTGTCTTTGACAAATATGTAACACTCCCTATCGTTGGCTGAATGGAATGCTGCATCTATGCTAGTATTTGACATTTTTGTTATAGGAGGATATTTTTTTGTTTTCAAGGTTAAGGATATGAAATGTTTTACTTTCAGTTTGTGAAAGCCTATGTTTATATAGATGTTAATGTCATAATCTGAACATTAAATATATATTAGTTACATCTAACTTGCTCAATATGTATTAAAGAATGACCAAGAAAATTAATTAAGGCTTATCATCTTGGAGATAAATTAAAGAACGACCACCAAGAAATTTAGTTAAATCCAACTTGCTCAATATGTTTTAAAGAATGACCAAGAATAAATTAAGGCTTAAATTAGAGTTGAACTTAATTTTATTAATTCAATTATGTGGAACTAACTAGCTAACAACCATTTTACAATTGTCTCCTTGAGAATTAAATGCTAAACTCTTACCACCGAGCTTATACCTTAGAGTTGGATCTTACGCTTGTAACGAAGCATAATACAAAATTATTTTACCGAATGGTACATTAAATTCTATAGATTCAGAAGTACGAGTAATATATGATCACTTTAATTTTGTCATTTACGTCGTTGTTTAATATTATTAATTTGGATGATTTGAGTTTGTTCACATATTTATTATTTAGATTTTAATAACCTTTAATTTGTCGTCGAATTCACATTTAGCAACACGTTTATTTGGAAACTTTTTAATTTGTAATTATTTAAAAAATTGGCCGATCTGAATTTCATTAAATTTAATTATTTAAGACGACCCTAATCTTTAAAAGCTTAATTTTGTCCCATGTGATATTTATCTAACTTGCTCAATATATAGTAAAGAATGACCAAAGGAGTTAAGAAAGTCTTCTTTTCTTCATTAATGTTTTATTTTTATGGGTTAATAGGCGTTTATCCCCTGCAAAATAGGCGAATTTTGCTTTACCCTCCTATAAAAAATTTCTTTAAGATTTTCCCCTTGTAATATTTTTTTTAGTTTACCCCCTTGGGTGCACTTTTTAAATCGGTTATTTTGTTCAATCGATTTAAAAAGTGTTGTTTTTTAAATCGGTTTTTTCTGTTCAACCGATTTAAAAAGTGCACCCAAGGGGGTAAACAAAAAAAAAATATTTGCAAGGGGAAAATCTTAAAGAAATTTTTTATAGGGAGTAGAGCAAAATTCGCCTATTTTGCTGGGGATAAAAGCCTATTAAGTGACAGGGCCGGCCCAACATAAAGTGGGGCCTAAAACAAACTTTAACATGAGGCCTAACATAATTTTTAACTCAACATAAAGTTCACCACATTGTAAGAATTTTTTTGTTACGGTAGTAAGAATATTTTTTTAGTAAAACATAGTGCAAGAAAAAAACGTAAAATTTATATTTACAAACAGTTAAAAAAACATTGGTAAAATGTAGCAATTATATTTGTAATAAAATTAATACTATTTGAAAAAACTTCCTTTTATTTTTGGTGATTAGAAAAAACTTGTATAATATGAATAAAATAAAATAAATGATTTTTATTCTATAATATTGTCTTTTCTGAATTTCGTTAATATTGATATTTTCTCATTATCAGATTATATATTACGTCTTTTAAAAAATATTATATCGTCAATTTATAGTTAAAAAACTATAATAGAGTACCAAAACGGTTAAATTTTAAAAAAAGAGATAAATTACACAAAATGGTAAAAATATGGGAATCAAAACTACAATTAAACCTTTAATTTATTTGTTTCATTTTCATAATTTTTAGCTATTCAAAGTTATTAAAATTCCAGCTTTCATATTTCGATGTTGGTGTAAATTTTAGAAAAAAATATTGTTAAGAACAAATTATTCAAAAAAAGAAAATTCAACTAAAATTTGTGGTTAAATTTTGTATTCCATTTTTTATATTATGGTATAGGCTAATAATCTTTGTTTGAAATAAATAATAATCTCTAAACAATTTATCTTTTTGAATATTTATTATTAACAATTAGAAGAATTGGAAGATTATGAAAAATAAGGTAAAAAATAGAAAACAGGCCTCCCCGCATGTTTCGAACACGCATCCTCCCAATGTCACTCCTGAAGTTCGGCCAACTCAACTATAATGCGTTTTATGAACAAATGGGGCCTAAATATATATATATATATATAAAATTCAAGGATTTTTTTTTGGAGGCCTAAATCCTTTATTAAAAAAATATTTTTTTGATGGGCCTAAAGCCCTAGCTTGGCGGGCTTTACCCTTGGGCCGGCCCTATTAACCCTATTTTTATTAACCTTCTATGGGAGTGGTCACAGTAACACAGAGTTTTAAAAAAAAAATGACATCCATAGTTAAAGATAGTAAATCAAGCATAAGGAATCAGCCAGCAATGCAAGAGATAGTAAAACCTGAATCAAGTAACTAATCACATCTATAATAGTTAATTACCTAACAGTTTAAACATTAATTTGAGATAATGGGTTCAAACTTTAAAGAAACTTGCATAATGCACATCCCTTAATTATAAATATTCCAACTATTATAACCTGCATAATCTGTGACTACGGTTGATAGCTCTGGAATTAACAGAGCAATACATCAGACAATTCTTTAAAGTTGAATACCAAAACTATTGATTGGGCTGTTAGAAATTGATATGCTATCATGAAAATTAAGACTTATTAGGTGCTTAAGACTAGTAAATTAGCATGTGAATACACGTAAATAAAATTCATAGTTAACTGGAACAGTTGACTGACACTAGTTTATATAGTTAAGAAATTTAAGATTGCTATGCAATTATGATAACTTATGTGGGATTTGGACCACATTTACGAATAAAATGTTCAAGTGATCATGGTTCATCAGGCATCTGACAAACAGGGCTTCAGAGAGTAGTTTGGCGGTTGGTTGGAACTTGGAATTTAAAAAGGGACGAGCATAGTTACCGCGCTTTAGCCTTGATATGATAGGCAATATAGTCGGGTATGAGATACTCTGAAACTGCTCAACTTAGGATATTCGTAATTAAAATGAATTCAGATAATTTGTGTGACACACCTTTATTATTGTTAAATTGTGTAAGAATATGAAAGAATATATTAGATTAACGATCAACTATTAAGTAAGTTTCCCCTTAGTACTAACACCCTAGGTAGATGGAACTACTGCGACAAAGTTACTGTCTCACTCCTCACAATTTGATTTCAGATAAACAGGTTGATCGAGACAAGGGTAAAAAAGGACTTATGACTGATGTTGACACTACTAGAAATTTGGTTATTTCCTGCGGATTTTCCTGCAGAAAAAATCCGCAAGTATTCCCAAGGATTTACCTGCGGATTTGGTCATTATGTAGAAGTACCTGCGGATTTTGGTGTTTCAGGAAAATCAGCAGGTATTCCCAAGGATTTTCCTGCGGAATTTTCCACCCAGACCACTTTCCTGCGGATTTTGGTGTTTTAGGAAATTCCGCAGATATTTCCAAGGTTTTTCCTGCGGATTTTGTCACCCCAATTTCCTGCGGATTTTATTACTTCAGGAAATTCTGCAGGTAATGTTTCATTTTATTTTATATTTAAAAATTATAATTTAAAAAATCTGATAAAATAGAAAAATGAAACTTATACTGTACAAGTTCATTCTTTTTTTTTCTCTCTCTGCAACCCTAGAATAAAAAATATCTCTGTATCTGCGAACCACCGCCACCATAGCCATGGCCACCGGCATTGCCGTTTCCTCCTCTCGTTTTCATCGTCACGATGGCGGTGCATCATTTTCTCTTGCAAATCGGTGACGAGTTACCGACATAAATAACAATAAGTGAAGAGACAGAAGACGAAGAGCTATATTCCTGCTAAGATCTGTTCAGGTCTTTGTTCTCAAGGTAACTTCAAGCTTCCCAAACACTGTGATAACAACAGGCGTTGAAAGCTCTCTGTTCTGAAGCTGGTTAGATCGTTTAAAAAGATGAAACTACTTATTGAAAGGTTTAACTCATCCTCAAATCTCAGATCTGGCTTAATTATGATGGAAATTTTGGTTTAATTTTGCAGGAACGTTTCCTACGGATTTTATAAACCGCAGAAAATTTTCCTGCGGATTTCCAAAACCGCAGGAAACAATTACCTACGAAGGTTTTAGCTGGGAACCAAATTCCGCAGGAAAATTCGCAGGAAATGTGTTTCGTGCGGATTTTTTATCCAAATTCGCAGGAAAATCCGTAGGTAATAAGCATGTTTCTAGTAGTATGAGCTTGAATATCCTTCGGGACTATTTTATTTGTTTCATTCCTTGTTGCATTAATCGGTTAGTTTCCTTTAGTTGGCCTTACACTGTGTACTTGCAACTTCAGTTCTTGTACCTTTTGTTTGAATTCAAAGTATTGATTCTATTATTCGAACAAATTTCCATGAATGTATCTTGATTCAATTATGTATACGTACTCTAATTAAAGTTCTAGATAATTTAACTTGGGGTGTTATAAACATCAAAAGAGAAACAAACATTTATTATTATATAAAAGTAAAAGCAAACAAGCATTAAAAGAGAGACAATAAGAAGCCACACATTCATTTATTATTACATTTAAAGCAAACAAGCAGAAATCACACCTTTTGTTTCTTTTTTTTCAGTAGTATATATAATAGCTAGACTCAAATTCTAAAAAAGAAGTAAAAAATTGCAAATTCAAACCTCAGCCGTCCATAATATCCCTACAAGTAACTATCAATTGAGCTACACATGAGACATAAGCCAAAGTTTTATCACATTAACGAATTGAACGAAAGCAAAAGCAACCACAAACAATTCATTGATGTTGTGCAGAAAACAAACAAAGAGTTCATTAATTGATCGATGTGTTTTAGCTAGCATGGTGGTTGATTAATTTGCTAGAGGTACTATGGCACCCAGAGCTTTCCAATAGTCACGAATTAGGCGAACTCCACCATTAATGGTGTCATTTGTTGCGCCCGGGGTAACATTGACATGTGCGTAGTAATCTTCTTTGAAAAAGTAAGCTTTATTGTTTACATGAGAAGCAAAAACTGCATCAATTCCATTTTCAAAGATTGCGCCACGGAAACAAGTAAACCCTTTGTTAATATTCTTGATATCTTGAACGAGATGGTTTTTGCCGTAGTCTATACGAGCATATTTGTCTCCTTTGAATAAGTAAACTTCTTTGTTCAAAGTTGACCTATATGCAGATTCCGTTTTCAAAAACGGTTCCGTTGAAAAAGGGAAACACATCAACGATTTTCTTCGGACCTGAAATTATTCTAAAATTGTCCAAATATGGAGAATAGTCTATGAGAGCACAAAAGTTTTCAAAAAAGATGAATGCCTAATTATTATCGGTGTCGAAGCTACAATCTATACCATAGCTTCCAAATATTGTATGAGAAAGTGATTTAAATCCATCAGGAAGAGGAATAGGACCATAGAGAATCTTATCAGCACTGGATCCAGGAGCATAATCCAATAGCAAGACTTGATCATTGATGAAAAAGTATGCTTCATTGTGCCTTGATGAACGAAATGCAGCATTTACATAACCAGGATTTGTCATCTTAGGTATATAAATTTGATTAATAGGGGAGAAAGGGAGGAAGAAGGCTATATATATTGTGAGGATATAAAGGAAAAGGAAGAAGGATATATATATTGATAAACAATGATTAAAATAAAATCTTTAATTTCTTCCACTAGCATTAGAAGTTAGATTTTTATAATTGAAATAATACAATTCAATGAATAATAAGAGAAAACTTTTATTGTCAAAAAAAAAAGAAGAGAAGACTTTGTTAATTAATTCCCTTGGTCATTCTTTACTATTATTGAGCAAGTTGGATTTAGCTAGCAATTAACAATAATATTGATGACTTAACAATAATGTGCTGTTTAATTAAGGAGACCATACTTGTCAAAAAAATAATTAAGGAGACCATACTTGTCATTGGGTAGGTTCTGGATCTTAATTCATAAAATCTTACATGAGAGATTTTTTTACAAAATAAGTGTACATTTTGAACTACTTTATCAATCAAGTGTACTTTTCATTAAATTAGCACAAATATGTGTTTAAGTCGTAGCTGCAACCACAATTTAGTGACAGACACAATGGAGAGTAAGCATTTAGTGACAGACAGAAAATGGAGAATTAGCATTTAGTGACAGACTGAATCCATCACTAGAAGTCTATTATCCATATGTAAAAGTTATAACTAATTGTGAGAATAAATTTTCACCTTCTTCCTACAAACATCCGTATCTGTCACTATAATTTTCTCATGATTTTAGTAACCTTTCTCATGATAATTGTTTTCTTGCATATTACATTTAAATGTATATGAATTATTGAACTATTATCAATTTAGATGTTATGGAAGATTATCACTTTTACAATTATTACTTGATTTTTAATCCCATAAGTTCAAGAAAGGTATATACTCAACAAATTTTTTGATGATACTCCATAAGTTGTTATGGAGTACCTTGGAAATGGTTGTGTTCATATATATTTGCACATTTGCTTGATGATATTCAATAAAAATTCATAAACTGTTAATTTTGATGGAGTCTCAATTTCATATCAAATAATTTTCAACTTCAAATTAAAAAAAATAAATTATGAATGATTTATATATGATATTATAAACTTTGAATCTAACACACTAAATTTTATAAGATTTGTATTCGTTATAATTAATAGTATTCACGATTTATGCATGATGAAAGACTTGGTGAAGTATATTATATTTCACCATAGACTTGACCAATATGTCTAAGAGTTTTAAATCCATATAGATCGGTTGACATTATAGAATGTTTAGAACCTCAAAAATATAAGTCGGTGTCGTCAGTCCTAGTATAACCAAATGATATCAGACCAGCAGTTAACAAAATATTTAGGGATGTTATTCCCTCCGTTTCAATTTAATTAACAGAGTTGACTGTTGTGCACTATTTTCATATGTTGCTTTGATCTTATTTTTCTATTAATAAATAAAAATAAAAAGAAATATTAGCATATAAGATGTTGTTTGATTCGTCTCAATGACTATTTTCAAAATATCAAATTTTTATAATTTTTGCTATTATACAATTAAAAATATTAATCATCAAAGTTATGCATCGACATTCGTGAAACAATCAACTGTGTCAATTAAATTGGGACGAAGTGAGTAGTAAATAAGCCGGGAAAGGAAACCATACACCGATACACGCCTTTATTATTTTATTATTTTAAGATTATTAAATAACTATTAGATATATCTATTTGTATAATATCAATAGTTGAGGGGCTAATGTAGACACTCTAGAAGCACACATGTTAGATTAATTATTTAATTAATCAATTATGGATTGACAATAATCAATTATTAGGAATTATTATTAATATTGATTATGGTCTATATTGTTATTAAGCACTTATTAAGCACTTATTGATGAATTATATAGCTGAATGGACCGTGATGGGTTGGACCATTTAGTTAAGCCCAGTGAGAGGTCCCTGCCCTCAACCATTCAGCTATATAATTGTTATCCCATCAGACAGTTAACATACAGTGAAAACCTAATTCTAAATGTTAATGGTGATGAGGATAGTTATCCCTCTCAAGCTCTCTCTGATTGCTTATAACTACAATCCTAAAAGGTACTCAACATAATCTTCTCTAATAATTTGTCAATATGCTATAATCTTGTATCTATTGATCCATGACTCATATTAAATTTTCCTTCAACACATTCATTTGATGAATTTAAACATTAACAACACAATAAAACAGCTACAAAATGTGGGACAAACAAGCAGAAGATGGCTTATAACCACAATTATTCAAACATAACAATACATTATAGATCATATAGCATATTATAGTAATATGCCATCAAGAGCAGGCCAATCCTCGTCGATTCGCTTAATGAAACCATTTATAAACTGTTCAGAATTGAGATCAAATTCTCCATAGTACTGTCCTTTGAAAATGTAAACTTCACGGTTAACGTGAGAATTAAAAGCTGCGTCAATACCCGATTCAAAGATAGTACCAGTAAATTGAGTAAAAGCTTTGGAAACCTTCATGCTCCATTGATTTACGAATTCATAGGTGATTAAATTGAGCACTCCCCGCTCATCTCCTTTGAATAAGTTAACGTGAGATTGATTGTAGTCCCTCATTGAAGCGTTTATTCCATTTTCAAACCCAGTTCCTATGAGAGTCGGAAACATGGCAGTGATCAACATAGGACCTGAAACTAACCTGGCGTTTGTTGATTGTGGAGCTGTTGTTTTGACACAATGATCTCCAGAGAAAAAGTACGCGTAATTGTCTGTGGTGTCAAAAGCGCAATCAATTTGATTTTCAAATATCGTGTTAGCAAACATTGGAAATCTATCAATAATTTTTTTCGGACCAGTAATTATTTCTCTCTTTGGTTTTCCAGGAGCATAATTCAAAACCACATACTTATCTTTCACAAACACATAACACTCATTTATTGTAGTTGAACAGAATGCAGCATCTATGTTAGAATTTGACATTTTTTTTACAGAGGATAGTTTATATTGTGAAAGCCTATGGTTATATAGATGTTAATGTCAACAAAAAATGTTAATTACTTAAATCCAACTTGCACATTATGTATTAAAGAATGACCAAGAAAATAAAGGCTTCTTTTAGAGTTGTACACGCTTGTAACTTGTAAGGAAGATGACAATTTTAACAAGTGTGTTAAATATATCATTAAGTAATAACATTTATAAAGATCCATTTTTTATTGGGATTGTGAATTTCAATAAAACAGTTTAAGATTATAAATTTTGGAAGAATTTCGGATTAATAATGAAAATAATAATAACAAGAACATTTTAGTTCAGAAAAACGATTAGGTTGTTTCAAATCTCTTTCCTATCACTATTTGATAATTGCGGTCATAAATCACAATTCATCTTTTTTTTTTTTTTTTCTATCATGTGCAAAGTTGCATATGTTAAGAAGTTTAAAATAGCAAGTTTACATTGCAACTTGTGCATTCTATATTAAATGTATAATTTTTTAATAAATTATTGTTGCTTTCAATAAAAATTTACTATTTTTGCATACTTAAACATGTGCAATGTTGCACATGTTAGACAAACCCTTTTTTTTTAATGGAAAATATATTATATATAATTATAAAATCAAAAGAAATACAAGAGAAACTTTTGTTAATCAAGAAGGTACAAGAAGTACACTTCGTCAGAATCCAACAATCTCTAAGGTAATAAGACAAAAAAGAAAAAAATAAACCAGCATCAATGTTAGAAGATTAAAATAAAATCTTTAATTTCTACCACTAGCATTATAAATTAGAGTTTTATAATAAAAATAATACAATTCAATGAAATATAAGAGAAGATGTTTATTGTAAAAAAAAAAAGGAAAAGAAAAAGAGAGGAAGACTTTGTTAATTAATTCCCTTGGTCATTCTTTACTATTATTGAACAAGTTGGATTTAGCTAGTAATTAATAATTATATTGATGACTTAACAATAATATGTGCTGTTTAATTAAGGAGACCATACTTGTTGGTGGGTAGGTTCTGGATCTTAATTTCTCTTCATAAATCTTACATGAGAGTTTTTGTTATAAAACAAGTATACTTTTTCAACTAATTTATCAATCGAGTACACTTTTCGCATTAAATTTACACAAATATGTGTGTAATCGTAACTGCAACCTACGACTTACCCTCTTTTTTAAAGTAAATTCATAGCTTTTTTCACACAAAAGTAAAATTGTAGTTAGAAGTAGACTTTGCATCTTTTTTTATAATTTAAATGAACATTTAATAACAGACGATATCCGTCAGTAGAAGTCTAATATCCGTATGTAAAAGTTATGACTACATGTGAGAATAATATTCAACTTCTACCTACGGCCAAAACGGTCGGCAAAAATTGGAAAATATAACATATTTTGGCACCTTATTCCTATGGACAGCAGCTAATTGTTTTCTTGCATATTACATTTCAATGTATATGAATTATTGAACTATTTGCAATTTAGTTGTTATGGAATATTATCACTTTTACAATTATTACTTGATTTTTAGTCCCATAAGTTCTAGAAAGGTAATATACCTTGTAAATAGTTGTGTTCAAAATGTATTTGCTTGCTTGTGTGTTACTTACTTTATCATTATAAAGTCAACTTTTAAAAGTTAACTAAATGAGTTAGTGTCTGGCAGGCTCGATGTGAGACTTTTTAACACACTCCCTCACGCCAAGCACTGTTGGGCTTGGAGCGCGGATATAAATAGTTGATGGGCCGATCAGAAACCTAATAGCAGGCGGTCCGATAGATTGTGAAGGAGGCTACCAACTTATAATTGAGTTTTTGGGTATAACCAGGGGCGATTATGCCGTGCGGCATGCCCGGGCACCCGTTTCATTTTTTTTAAATAATTAAACAAAACAGAAGGGAAAAAAATAAAGAAAACGCGTACTCAGTCTCTCTCTCTGACCGCTCACACCTCTCTCTCGATCTCTCTCTCGCAACCGCTCTCAATCTCTCTCGCCGGCGAGTCGCCGCACCAGTGCACCACCGTCCACCACTGTCCGCTCTCACTCTCTCCATCTCTTTGAAATCAACCACCGCTCTCAGCCTCTCTCTCACTCTCGCAGTCGCAGCCGATTTGATTCGAGCCGAGGTAAGCAAATTCTCAAATTCTATTTTATGTTTCTGTTTCTAGAATTTAGAATCTTTGTTTGATGGTTGATTTCATAGACAAACGATTGTTAAGTGATTATATAAATAAGCTGTTTTGATTGTTAAGTGATTTCATATGGGTCTTGCTGTTCATAGTCAAGTGATCAAAATCAAACAAGAAATTGATGTTAAACGTCTCCCGTTTCCGGTTGAGTGCTTGGCGGCGGTACAATTGTAGGGTTGCGGTGGTGTAGGAGCAAGGTTTTGGTTTTGTTTTTAGTTTCTCTGTTTTCTGGTTTTAGGTGTTGTGCTTGTTTGTTCTGGGCGTGTTTGTTGGGTTTTGGGCTCCCTTTCTATGTGGATAAAAGTCTAAGATTGATAGCCCATTAGGTCTCACTTATGTAAGTGGAGAGTGGTCATACTAGGGTTACTAAGTGAGTAAATTTTGTGAGAGAACAACCTTTCAAAAAGTGAGAAAAGAAGAGAGAAAGAAAATCCCGTATTACACACAGCAGCCTCACTAAAACGCAGTTTCCCGATTCGTTAACTGTTGGAATTTGCCGAAATTTGGAGGGCAGGTTCGAAGCTCCAGGGGCTACAGTTTCACCGTTTGGATCGTCGAAATCAGTTCTAGTTTGGGAGAAATCGTGTCTGCAGTGCATCAGGTTTTAAGGGGAGAATTTTCAACTTCTTGTTCTTGGTTTGTAAGCTTTAGTGTTTTGTTGTTTAATTGGTTGTTAGCACTTGTTTGTGCATCACTTTGAGACTCTCTTGTACCCATATTTGATTATAGTGGAGCTATTTCTTTGGTCTGGACGACCCGTGATTTTTTACTCTCACATCGAGGGTTTTCCACGTTAAAATTTCGGTATCTTTATTTTGCTTTATTAGCTGCCTTTTTATTTGTGTGTTGGTCCTCAAAGGTTCTTACAAGTTTGGGGAATTTTATTTCCGCTGCATATTGCTCTATTATTATTATTGTGTGTCAATTCTCCATCAGAGTGGTATCAGAGCTCTTGGTTAAGGGCATTATTACTTGTTTGAATGATGGAGTCAATTACAAATATGAAGATGATGTTGTTGAATGGTTCTAATTACCATTTGTGGAAGGGCAAGATGAAAGACTTACTATTTGTGAAAAAATTGCATCTACCGGTATTTAGTTCCACAAAGCCGGATTCTATGTCTGATGAAGAATGGGAGTTTGAACATCTACATGTATGCGGTTTTATTAGGCAATATGTAGAAGATAATGTTTACAATCATATTGCTAATGAGACTCATGCAAAAACTTTGTGGGAGAAGATAGAGTCCTTGTATGCCTCTAAATCAGGGAATAATAAATTGTTCTTGTTGAATAGCTTCATAAGTTTGAAGTATAAGGAGGGTAATTCTATTTCAGACCACTTGAGTGAATTTCAAGGGCTCCTTGATCAGATGTCAGGAATATTATCAAATTTGAGGATGAACTGTTGGGACTGTTTTTATTGCTATCTTTACCAGAGTCTTGGGAGACGTTTCGGGTTTCTATTACAAGTTCTGCTCCTAAAGGTGTTGTTTCTTTGGAAACAGCTAAGGGTGGTATTCTTAATGAGGAGATGAAAAGGAAGGCACAAGGTACTTCATCTCAATCCGAGGTACTTGTCACTGAAAATAGGGGAGAAGTCAGAAAAAGGAACCGAAGGGTGGTAGAGAGAATAGCAGAAGCAAGTCCAAAGGGCGATACAAGAATGTGGATTGTCATTATTGTCATATGACAGGACATATACAGAAGAATTGTTTTAAGTGGAAAAGAGATAACAAAGGCAAGAAGAATAAGAATAAACAAAGAGATCATGATGATGATGACCGTGTTACTACTGCTACCAATGATGATCTTGTTGTTCTTCGTGACCATGAGTCTGTTAATCTTGTATCTGATGAGAGCATGTGGGTTGTTGACAGTGGTGCTACATTGCATGTTACACCGAGGAAGGAGTTCTTCACATCTTATACTCCTGGTGATTTTGGAGTGTTGAAGATGGGTAATGATGGTCTATCTAAGATAGTTGGTGTTGGTAATGTTTGCTTGCAAACCAACATGGGAATGCAATTGTTGCTTAGAGATGTCAAACATGCTCCTGATGTTCGTTTTAATTTGATTTCTGTGCATATGCTTGATGATTGTGGTTATGATAATCACTTTGGTTCTGGAAAGTGGAAACTCAGCAAAGGTGACTTGGTTGTGGCTAGAGGGGAGAAAAATTCTAAATTGTATTGGACAAAAGCTTTGGTTGCTAGAGACAGTGTGAATGCTATCGACATGGAAGCATCTTTGTGGCACCGAAGGCTTAGTCATATCAGTGAAAAGGGGCTGAATGTTTTAGCCAAAAAGGATGTGCTTTCAGGATTAAAGAATGTAGATTTGGAGAAATGTTCTCATTGCATGGCTGGTAAACAGACCAGAGTATCCTTCAAGAAGCATCCTCCCTCAAGGAAGTCAGAGTTACTTCAATTGGTACATTCTGATGTTTGTGGTCCATTAAAGGTAAAATCTTTTAGTGGTGCACTTTATTTTGTTACTTTTATTGATGACTGTTCCAGGAAACTATGGGTATATGCTTTGAAGACGAAAGACCAAGTGTTGGAGAAGTTCAAAGAATTCCATGCTTTGGTTGAGAGACAGACAGGCAAGAAGCTGAAATGTGTTCGTTCTGACAATGGTGGTGAGTATTGTGGTCCATTTGATGTCTATTGCAAGCAGCATGGTATTTCACATGAAAAGACTCCTCCTAAAACTCCTCACTTGAGAGAGTTAGATGTATGCTCTCTGAAGCTAAGTTGCCTAAACATTATTGGGGTGAGGCACTGTACACGGCGGTGCATGTTCTTAATCTCACTCCTACTATTGCTTTGAACAGTGAAGTTCCAGACAAAATTTGGTTTAGAAAGAATGTCAAATATGATCATTTGAAAGTCTTTGGTTGTAAGGCTTTTGTGCATGTTCCAAGGGATGAAAGATCCAAGTTGGATGCAAAGTCAAAACAATGTATCTTCATCGGCTATGGGCAGGATGAGTTTGGTTACAAGTTGTATGATCCTATAGGGAAGAAACTTATCAGAAGCCGCGATGTGGTGTTTATGGAAGACCAAACTATTGAAGACATTGATAAGGTGGAGAAGACTACACCCGAGAAAGATATCAGTTTGTCTAATATTGATCCGGTTCGGTTGCCTGTTCGTAATATGGATACTACTGGTGGTGATGTTCAGAATGATGAGCCACATGATTATGTTGATAATCAACAACTTGGAGAAGAGATCAATATTCTAGCTGATAATGATGAGGAGAATGATATGTCACAAGATGAGAATCTTGGTGAAGCTCCAGAATCATCTCAAGTTCAACTTAGGAGGTCCAACAGATAGAGACAACCTTCTACAAGGTATAATTCTGATGAGTTTGTGACTTTGACTGATGAGGGTGAACCTGAGTGTTTTCAAGAGGCCATGAGAAGTGATGAAAATCAAAAGTGGTTGGATGCAATGAGTGATGAGATGAAATCATTGCATGATAATCACACTTATGATTTAGTGAAGTTGCCTGAAGGCAAAAGAGCTTTGGAAAATTGATGGATATATAGAGTCAAACATGAGAGTAACTCTGAGTCTCCAAGGTACAAAGCCAGATTAGTGGTGAAAGGTTTCTGTCAAAGAAAGGGTGTTGATTTTAATGAGATTTTCTCACCTGTTGTAAAGATGTCATCAATTAGAACCGTGTTGGGTTTGGCTGCTACTCTTGATTTAGAGGTTGAGCAAATGGATGTGAAAACGGCTTTCCTTCATGGTGATTTGGAGGAAGATATCTACATGAAGCAACCCGATGGTTTTCAAGTTAAAGGTCAAGAAGACTATGTGTGTAGATTGAGAAAGAGTCTGTATGGGTTGAAGCAAGCTCCAAGGCAGTGGTACAAGAAGTTTGAGTCTGTTATGTCTGATCAAGGGTACAAGAAGACTACTTCAGATCATTGCGTCTTTGTTAGAAAATTTTCTAACGATGATTTCATTATCATGTTGTTATATGTTGATGATATGCTTATTGTAGGGAAAAATATTTCTAACATTGACAGGTTAAAGAAACAGTTGGGCGAGTCATTTGCCATGAAAGACATGGGAGCAGCTAAACAGATTCTTGGCATAAGAATCATGCGTGACAGAAAGGAGAGGAAACTTTGGATGTCACAAGAGCACTATATCAAAAGAGTGTTGCAGAGATTCCAGATGGAAAATTCTAAGGCGGTAAGCACTCATCTTGCTACTCATTTCAAGTTGAGTTCTAAACAAAGTCCTTCAAGTGAAGATGAAACATTTGATATGAAACGTGTTCCTTATGCATCTGATGTGGGTAGTTTGATGTATGCAATGGTGTGTACAAGACCAAATATAGCACATGTTGTTGGTACAGTCAGTAGATTTTTGTCAAATCCAGGTAAAGAGCATTGGAATGCTGTAAAATGGGTTTTAAGGTATCTTCGTGGCACTACTTGTATGAGGCTTTGCTTTGGAGGAGATAAGCCTACTTTAGAAGGATACTCTGACTCAGATATTGCTGGTGACATTGATTCCAGGAAGTCCACTTCGGGCAACATGATTAAATTTGCAGGTGGAGCTGTCGCTTGGCAATCCAAATTGCAAAAGTGTGTAGCATTGTCTACTACAGAGGCAGAGTTCATTGCCATTACCGAAGCATGCAAAGAGTTGCTATGGTTGAAGAAATTTTTGCATGAGCTTGGTTTTGTTCAAGACAAATATGTGTTATTTGTTGATAGTCAAAGTGCTATTCATCTTGGTAAGAATCCAACTTTTCATAATAGGTCCAAACATATTGATGTGAGGTATCATTGGATACGTGATGTTTTGGATGCTAAGTTGTTGGAGCTAGCTAAGGTTCATACGGATGATAATGGTTCGGATATGATGACCAAAGCGTTACCAAGAGGGAAATTTGAAGCATGTTGTGATATCGTCGGTTTGCGATTTCCTCCACATAGTTGTGAGGGGGGGATTTGTTGGGTTTTGGGCTCCCTTCCTATGTGGATAAAAGTCCAAGATTGATAGCCCATTAGGTCTCACTTATGTAAGTGGAGAGTGGTCATACTAGGGTTACTAAGTGAGTAAATTTTGTAAGAGAACAACCTTTCAAAAAGTGAGAAAAGAAGAGAGAAAGAAAATCCCGTATTACACACAGCAGCCTCACTAAAACGCAGTTTCCCGATTCGTTAACCGTTTGATTTTGCCGAAATTTGGAGGGCAGGTTCGCAGCTCCAGGGGCTACAGTTTCACCGTTCGGATCGTCGAAATCAGTACTAGTGTGGGAGAAATCGTGTCTGCAGTGCATCAGGTTTTAGGGGGAGAATTTTCAACTTCTTGTTCTTGGTTTGTAAGCTTTAGTGCTTTGTTGTTTAATTGGTTGTGAGCACTTGTTTGTGCATCACTTTGAGACTCTCTTGTACCCATATTTGATTATAGTGGAGCTATTTCTTTTGTCTGGACGACCCGTGGTTTTTTACTCTCACATCGAGGGTTTTCCACGTTAAAATTTTGGTGTCTTTATTTTGCTTTATTAGCTGCCTTTTTATTTGTGTGTTGGTCCTCAAAGGTTCTTACAAGTTTGGGGAATTTTGGGTGCGTTTGTTTTGGATTTTTTTGAAAATAGATTTTATAGTGTTACATAATTTTGTGAAAAAAAATTTACAAAGAATTTTTTTATAAAAGCTTCAAATCAAAATTTGGTTTGAATAGTTATTCTTAAAATGTCATTTTAAGCATTTCATGATTTTATAGAAATTTTTTTTGGATGTCAAAATTTCAAAAAAATCATTTTATTTGAAGCTATTTCAAATAGATTTTCATAAAAATCATTTTTGAAATACAACTTTTTTAAAAAATTGTGATTTTGACTATATTTTGTTCTTCAATAATGTATGTTTATGTTATATGATGTCAAAATTAGTGTTTCAATTTAGAAAAAATGAATATAAAAAAACTTGTAATATTTTGAAAAACGATTTTACAAAATCCATTTTCAAAAATACAAAGAAAAAATCTATTTTCTTAAATCTAAAACAAACGCACCCTTATTTCCGCTGAATATTGCTCTATTATTATTATTGTGTGTCAATTTCCCATCAGTGTTGCCTTAATTTGGTTCCCTGGCTGTTTGTTCTATGTGTGGCCTGTTTGTATCTATTCTTTAAGTACCTGGTGTACTTTAGTTGCAATAGAGAACTATTATTCTTGGTCTATCTGTTTCTTTCTTATTTTCAATTTCAATCGTTTATGTTTCTTAGAGAACTTTCTTGTACATGATTTTGGTGGTAATGGTAAATTAATAAGTACATGGTTTCTCTAAATTATATTTTCCTCATCCTTTGTTCTTGTTCTTCTTCTTCTTCTTTTTATGATTGATTGATTCGGTTCATTATTAAATAAGCTGTTTCCTCATCCTTTGTTAAGTGATTATATTAAATAAGTTGTTTTGAATATTTCTATGTTGATTGCTGTTTTGAATGTTTATGTTAGTTAAGTTGTATGTTGATTCCAAAATTTGATTGCTAATGAGATCAGAAAGGTTTCTTCCAAAAAAAGTAATTTATCTTTTTGCTTATAGTAATAATTAATTAGGAGAATGAGGAAGTTTTTGGTTCTTAGAACAAGTATTGAAAATGTGAATATTGTGCAATCGGAAGCCGAAGTAGAAGAACCATCGCCTATTGTGCCCAGACTCTCTAACATTCCTAGAGTCGCCACTGGATATAACTCAACCTTACAAAAATGATTTACCTCTATTTTATAAATATATATCCAGGACATCTCGCGAACAGTACGAGACTTCTTAACACATAAGATGAAAGCTTAAACAACTACTTCAGGCAAATCCAACTAACCTAACTTATGAATTTTAACTATTTAATATAAAATTTGTCAAAAAAAAAAAAATAGTTAATATAAAACAGACTAATGAGAGAGAATTAATCAATGATAAACAATTACAAAATATTTAATTTGAATAAGTGTAATCAATTTTCTACCTTCAATTCAACTTAACAACTTAGAGAAAATACAATACAATTATGTACAACCTGAAAATCACGAGTTTATAATCAAATCACACATTCATATTTCCTAGGATAGACCAAGAGCAACATAATACAATCACACCACACCACATCCTCAAGTCTACCATAATAGTTTAGAAGCAAATAAGTTTACAATAGATCATCATGAATCCATGAAAGACCATTCAAGAAAAAGAATGAAAATGATGATTTGGAGTGTGTGGCGTGATTGGTGATTGTGGAGCAGTGGTTTTTAGTAATTTGGGTGTGGAGTAGTGGCTACGCCGGAAACTGTTGAGATGAGTATATTTGACCGATAACACAATTCATTTTTAAAGAAATATCCAAATATTGCTTTAAGCTGTTCAACATTTCAATGGAAAGATAACAATGCAATCACTTTTAGGAAATCTCCAAAAAAAGGGAGTGACAATTAATCATATGGAAACATAACAACTATGTGTAGAGAATTTCATTCTCGAAATATCATAACGGGACTAATATAATAAGGGTCATGTTAAACAGTGCCCGGAGGCACTTGTTAAGTATAATAAAAAAAGAAAATATAGAAAAAATTAATGTTAAAAAGACAGTTTTTTACAATTTTGAGGTATTGCATGCACATATTACTAGAAGAAGTTTCCTTATTAATAAGTTTAAATAGTATCTCGGGGGCACTGTTTAGCATTTTCCATATAATAAAGTAATCACCTTTAGGTAGAATACACAAACTAAGATCAATGTCTCGGTCAAAACCCCAGATGAGCGATGGCACAGGTCACCAAGTTTTTAGCATTCAATTTATATATATATATATATATATATATATATATATATATATAAAATTGAATTATAAAAATTATTTAATATTTTTTTAGTATACACTAAAACTATAATAAATAAAGTAAGCTTTGATTGAACCATATATGACATGTGTATATATTAAAATAGAAAACCTAAAATAAGTGAAAATTGAAGGTTTAAAAAATACAAGAAAGGGGGTTTGAATTAGATTTCAAAGAATTAAAGTTTTTTCCAAATTCAAAGACTCTTGAAAACGTAGCGTTTACTTATTTTAAGATATGAACTTAAGTTGAATAATAAGTAAAACGAAGACAAAACTAATTGATAACACATATTTTGTGAGTATAATTAGGCCCTTGACACTTGATTTATTGCCTGCTAATACGGTTTGCATTCAATGTTCAGGTTTATTTTAATGCTTTTATAAGTCTAGTATGTATTTAGGAATAAAATGTAAATTCATCATAAAAAGAGTAGTTCTGGTGTCAAGACAGACCACTGGGCAATCTAAAAGGTCCAAGAGCCACTGCAAATCGATAATCAGAGTCAAGACTATCAGTCCGTACAACTATGAATGGCGGCTAGTCAGTCAAGTCAGCAAATGCCGCCACGTCAGAAGAAGATGATGAGAATGAGTGTTAACGCAAGGAAAGACAGCTGGCAGATTTCCCATGTGCAATTGTACTATCATCGTACTAATCATTTGAGGGGAATATGCTTTATTCTTTTGGGTTGTCTTATCCTCAATAGGGAAGGCCCAGGATCCAAGACAAGTGCTATAAAAAGGAGCCTTAAACCCTAAAGTTAGAGAGCTCAGCCGTTTTGGAAGAACAAGAGAAAAACCTAAGTGTGCCGCCGCTGCTTGCTGATTACCGGAGTCGTGACTGTTGCCGATACTGGAGCTTGAGACATCTTCTCTAGTGCCGTCACGGTTATAGGTTTACCTTTAGAATTCATTTTAATGTGTAAGCTTATTATTCTGGTTGTTATGGTTTCTAAGCTCACCATGACCTAAACTCTTGATGTTGAAATTATGTGAAGTCCAATGAAAGTTTAATGTTATTCATGTGATGTGATGTGATGTATGTATGTTTACTCTTTTAGTTCATTTGATATTTTGCCATATATTTGCATCTAGGATTGATCAACTTAGATCTGAATACCAGTTTGTTGTTAAGAGACATCTAATAATAAACGGACTTTATGAACTAATATGGTTAAGTGAGGTATAGACATATATTATCTACCTAGGCTTAGACATAAGCTAGGGCCATAGTAAGAAAACAACCACGGATTTCTGAACTGCAATGAAGTAAGTTTGACCTAGACATAGGACCCATCTTATCACACATTGTATGATTTAACGTTGTAGGAATACACCACAAGGCAAGAGTTGCTTGCAGGAGTCTTGCCTTCACTTATCACATCACACACCTATATTAAACCGGATTTGAATGAATCATAGTTTCAACATACTTTCACAACTGTTTTCTCAAAACCCTAATTTAATCATTCTTGTTGTTACCCAAAAATTGCTACTTTTATTTATTTGTTGTTAATCACTCATAAGCATAAAACTATTTGGATTGCTATTGGAACGAAATTCCCTTATCACAATCCATGTGGGATCGATACTTTCTCTTATTACTTGCTGCAAATATGACTGTGTATACTTGCACATTGCTTTTAAATACAACTGTCAAACAAGCGAACACTAATAACAACAAACACAAGAAAAGGATAGAGAGTAGAGATGACACAGTGATTTTTATATTGGTTGATCGTTAATTAGGCTATTTCACTCTACCTGAGTGAGTTTGTCCATCGGTATTTAAAACTTTTCTAGTAACTGTTCAGCAATTAACATGTTTAATTCCATGTTGTCACGTATCCTAGCTATGCTTCGAGCCATCTATAATAGTCATTATCACGCATTAATCTAGCTACCAGCGACTCAGTGTCGGTTGTTCTAGTCTCTGCAGGCTGGCGCAAGTAGTGTCTGGTGTTTCCGTCTTTACACGCTGTCGCGAGCAATGTCGGATGTTGTCGTCTCTAGAGGCTGACCCTATCATTTATTGTTCGGGATCTTGTTCTAAAAGCGCACTCTCTCTATTCGGCCGGACATTAAAATTACATAATTAAAGCGTAAATAAATAGAAAACAATTCATTTTGAAAAATAGATGTTTAAATATAATTTTTATTGTGCCATATATATGTCCCAAGCATTCATTAGGGAGTTCATCTCTCCTCCTACCCTAAGGTTTCTAGCAACTAATTACATAATAAAAACATTACAGGAATATAAAATTATGCATACCAATGACGTTGATGCCTTGCTGAGAAATTTACCTTCCCCGTTGAAGGGGGAATGTTATTCTCGTAAAGAGCTCATTTGCCCTCCTTGCTCCTTCTCCTAAGCACTAGTGAGTGTCATACCCTAATTTTGCCCCATATATTTTTATTCCCATTTTGCCCCTATGATGTTTTTCATTTTTGCACTTATCAAAAAAAGTCAACAAAGTCAACATTTTGACTAAAAAAAGGTCAACCAAGTTTTTTTAAATTCTAAAAAATTCAATGTTGACACAAAATGAATAGAGTTATTTTTCTTGCATGATTTTGCATGGCATGATCATAAATAATGAACTTTTACCATTTTACCCTTGCATTTTTTATTTTTTAGTTTTTTTTATTAAGTTACTTGCATTTCAAGAAACCTTTTAAACATCAAATTTCAATTCTTTTTTCTTTCATTCCTAATCCATAAACACATTACATAATCACATTTCATCATGCATATTTTATCTTAACATATTTATTTCATTTTTATTATTTTATGTTTCATCTTTAATTTGTTTCGTTCAAAAAAAAAATCAAGAGAACATCAAGGAATTTCCCAATCATTTACACCTCATCACATGGCAAGAATATTCCCTTCCAATAACACCTCATCACCATTTTTTTTATGTGGCATGAAAGGACCAAAAAAAATAGTACAAAATCAAGTCTAATCTCAAAATTACCCCCACCCATTTCCCCTAATAACCATGCCACTTAACCTAAACATGATTCTATAAATACCAGCCTCAATTTCAGTGCCTAGGTTAGAAGAAAAACCCTCAAAAACGGCGCTAGAACCTGAAGCATAAACTCTCCATTTTTCTTCCATTTTTGAAATTGCAAAACTCAAAATTCTCCCTCAAACACAAAAACTATCCATTCAAACACGTTCACTAAGGTTCCAGAAGCAAGAATCATCCATTATTTGCTCAAGAAAGTGAAAGAATCAAGGTGAAGAAGTGCTACGGTGGCTAAGAAGAAGTTGAGCTCAAATCGTGGTATTCAGAAACCAAACCAGGTAATTTTCAACACCATTCAACTTGTTTTCATGTATAGATGCTTTCTGGTTTGCTC
This sequence comes from Trifolium repens, assembly GCA_030408175.1. Classification (NCBI taxonomy): domain Eukaryota; kingdom Viridiplantae; phylum Streptophyta; class Magnoliopsida; order Fabales; family Fabaceae; genus Trifolium; species Trifolium repens. The sequence goes on along the minus strand of CP125846.1, from coordinate 11,662,129 downwards.
ATTTGCTCCAATTTTCAATGAATCGTGATCTTGTGTTTTGGTTTGAAAACTTTACTTGCTTCGTTTTTGCTTTTCCATGATGATTCGTTGAAAACTAGTGATATATTCATGATCCACGTAAAAAATCGTGCAAGTTAGTGTATCTGATTGTTGATTTTGGTTGTGTTTTGAGAATTCTGGGTTTGAACCCGTGGTGTTCTTCATGGAGCTCCTTCAATGGAGTTTCTGTGTTTTTTGTGATGAAGGAGAAGGAGGTAGAAGACAATGACGTGGCGACACGTCATTGGCTCCCTCCAGTTTAAAACACACGCGTTGGATCAAATGAACCACCCAGATTTTAAAATCTTACAGTGTACCTCATTCACGCGTAACACCGGATTTTTTTTTTATTTTTGACTTTCGTTTTTTTTCGTTGACTGGGCTTTTCAGCCCAGATCTGCTTTTCACACCCCACGTTTTTTACTTCTCTTCTTTATTTACACCCCCCTCCTGATTATGACTTAATGATTTTTAGCTTATTTGAAAAGTACTTATGTGACTTATTAGCTTATTTAAGCTTATTAAGTCACTGTTTATGCTTACATTATATTTCCATTTGTGATTTCTTTTTTTTACTTATTTTCATAAGTGATTTTTTCAATTAAGCCATTTTGTTCATAAGTGCTTATTTAGGGTTTCAAAAAGCTCTTTAGCTTATTTGACCCTAATTTTTGCACAACATTGATTCATATACAGTAGTCACTGTATACAATCATTTTCAAACTTTTTCCAACTTATTTTCATAAGTGATTCTCAATTAAGTTGTTTTGTGAATAAGTGCTTATTTAGGGTTTCAAAGAGCTCTTTAGCTTATTTGACCCCAATTTTTGCACAACATCATTTCAAATACAGTAGATTTTGTATGTGAGTTTTATTGTGCTTTTCCAACTTATTTTCATAAGCCCTTTTTAGCTTAAGTTGTTTTTAGCTTATTTTAATAAGTGCTTAAGTGATCCGAATTACTTCTTTAAGTACTTTTGGATCATCTTTCTCTTGCACAACAAATTGTTCAACCCTATTTAGCTTAGGTTAATCATGTTTGCTTGTGTTTGTTTGTTTATTCATACTTGCATGTTTTATTTAATTGCTCGCAATTTCATCTTTGTACCATATTTAATTTATTGATTCATATATTATTATTTAGTATTGCTTACTTGCATTATTCATTTATATCATCTTGATTCATGCATTTGCATCTATACTTGGCCTATTTTGTAATTTGCTTCATTATTGTTATTACTTGTGTTGCTATTCTGTCTGCTCTGGTTCTTTTGCCTTTTTCTTTTTGACTTTTGTTTTCATAATCAAAATAACAAAGACTTTCATAATAAATAATGAATGAAAAAGGGAGAATCTGGCATCTGCTTCTTTCTTCCCCGAGTTGTATTGGTAGCCGGTCATCTGACTAGTTCACTCAAGCTGCTCTCATTCTAAAATCAGTATTAAAACTGACCAACCTTCGTTGTTTCTTCTGACTTTATTTTCCAAATAATCTTAATCAAACTCTTTGCAATAATTAATGGGTGAAAAAGGGAGAATCTGGCATCTGCTTCTTTCTTCCCCGAGCTGTCTTGGTAGCCGGTCATCTGACTAGTTCACTCAAGCTGCTCTCATTCTAAAACCAGTATTAAAAACAACCAACACTCGTCTTTTCTTTTAGACACTATTTCTTAAGTAAACTTAACCAAAGGTTTTGTAACAAATCAATGAGTGAAAAAGGGAGAATCTGGCATCTGCTTCTTTCTTCCCCGGGTTGTCTCGGTAGCCGGTCATCTGACTAGTTCACTCGAGCTGCTCTCATTCCAAAAACAAGCGTTAAAAGTTAACCCTTACACACTTAAACTTCTTTTCAGAAAACATGGATATACGCTTTATCCATTCCTCTGACACATACACAGCTTAAGCCTCTGGCTAGAGCATACAAGCGTCGTTGTATCAGCGGAATGCGAAATAAGCAACATCCGTTATTTAACTCTTTTTTCAATGGGTACACGTTTTATCTACTCCTCTGACACACACACACAGCTTAAGCCTCTGATTAGAGCATACAAGCGTTGTTGTGTCAGCGGAATACGAAATAAGCGTTATCCACTAAAATCAACCAACCACACAAACATTTTTTACCAGAACTACGTGAGTTTTGAGTTTCCCATTGCACCGGGGAATACGTAGGAGCGGGCTCCTACAACCGTCAAACTCAACTAATAAAAACCCTTATTTTCTTTTAATTTATTTTGGAAACGAAGTAGAGATTAGATAAGATAAAAGGCAATTTAATTCAAACCTACGCAAACAAACCCCAAACCACCTAAACGGTTCCCATCGAGTACGATGGATGCGAGGGGTGCTAACACCTTCCTCTCGCATAACCAACTCCCGAACCTAAACCAAGGTTTTCGTGATATTTTCCTTTCCCCTCACGGGATAAATAAACGTCGATGGCGACTTCATTGTATGAAAAATGGAAGTGATTTTCCAGCCCGCTACAGTGAGTACTTTAGGATTCTCCACTGCTGAATTCCATTACAATGAAATAGGAGAGCTCAATTTATAGTTTTACATAATGGGCTTCGCGTCCCATCATGACCATGATGGATCCCATCGTGTCACGATGGAGTCAGATATACTTCAAAAAATCAGAAGATTTACTTCTTTTCTTGGGGGCTAAGTCGGTCCCATCGTGGCACGATGTGAGTCATCGTGACCATGATGGCGCGCATCTTGAGCATATCTGATTTTTGGCTATTTTTCTGACATTTTTCTTATATTTTTTACTTCTTCTTCAAGCAGCTTGACCTTTTGGGATTTTGCTTGTTTCTGGCCTAAAACGTTGTAAACTACTGCTAATTACATATAAAAATACTACTAAAAATACAGTATAAATTTCTATCATCATTAATCTTAGTCTCTCAAGGGATTCAACCAACTGTTGATTACATGTTCTTTGTGTTTACAATGATGCTTCTATTAAGCAGATTACACAAACGTATTTTGAGCTCAGGCACTTAGAGTTATTTATACTTTAAGTGTTTTGTACAAATATTTACAGAACAATAATGTATGTGCAATATGTTTGTATGTACTTTTGTATATGTGTTTGTATGTAAATGTGTGTATTGTTATTCTTCTATGTACTTCTTTTATAGCTGATGAAGAGTTGTACCATTGGATTGTTGAATTGGAGCGCCATCTTCTTCATTGCTTGATTGCCATGATTTACGCGCTACCGTTGCAAAACTTTTCTTTTGTTTTCTTATCTGTTGAGTTTAAGGAAATCCTTGTATTAATTGATGTAGATTTCTTTAAACATCTCTTTGTTGATCGTGTTGAGACAAAATTCTTATTTGATGTTTTAAAGATAACAAACATACTCCCTCCGTTCCTTTTTATAAGAGACATTTAACTTTTTAGATTCATTCAATAATGAATGTATATAAGCTATAATATAGACCAAATACATCAATTATTGAATGAATTTAAAAAGTGAATTGCCTCTTATAAAAAGGAACGGAGGGAGTATTAATTAATTTCAATTATCATAATTATACTTGTTATCTACTAATGTGTTTTGTGAGAATGATTTCATAAGATAACGTTATGGTTGATCAACAATAACGCACTCTGCAAGTATCACATGTATAATACGAAAACAATGAAGTCACACTAAAAAACAAGAGTAGTTTAAATTCAAGGCAACATATTTAATGAAATAATGTCAAACATGGCATAAAGGCCTTTTGTGATAGTTACTTTAATGGACTTAAGTTTTTAAATCCAAAACAACTGATTTAATGGACAAAGTGTTCATAAAGCACAAACCAAATCAATCACACTTATTGTAATTACTGAAATCTATCAGTTGAGGTAGATTGAGTGTTTGTAAAAGTCCTTTTGAGTGAAGAAAGGCAAATAAGTCTTTTTGAGTATAGAAAGACAGAAAAGTCCTTTTGAGTGAAGAAAGGCAAGATGTCCTTTTGAGTGAAGAAATGCAAAAAGTTTCTTTGAGTGAAGAAGAGCATTTTGTATTTGATCTATTTTGATCAAAGTTTTTAGTGGACAGTCTCACAAGAAGTGTGAGGACTGGACTAGCCCAAGTTTGGGTGAACCATTATAAATCTCTTGGTGTTCATTACTTTAAATTGATTGAGAAAATTAATCACTCTCACACACAATCAATCAAACAAATCAACTTGAAAAGCTTACACGAAAAATCACGTTATTAACTCTTATCTCTTTTCACAAATCAACTTGAGTTTTTGAAAAGAATTGATTATCTAACTAATCAAAAGAAATATTGTCTTAAGTTATATTTGATTGAACAGATTAATTAATTAATTTTAAAAAATGTCACAATTCAAACCCCCTTTCTTGTGACATTCTTGCTACTTCAAATTGTTGACTTCAGATGTATTCTGATTTGAGTTTAAGCTTAATTCGATCTTCATAAATTCCTTCTACTTCTGAGATTTGAGATAATGTAGTTGATTGCGTTGAACTTCTGTTTCAGAGTCTGTAAGCCAGCACTAATGATAATAATCAGAACTTCACTCGTTTCGAGTGTTCACCTAGTCCAGAGTCTCGCCATTTTCATAATTTTCTCACAATTAGCTTTTCTTTAATTATTTTCTGCACACTTGACAACTTGTTAGTTCATAAAATTTTTCTCTTACAACTTTATTATCATCAAAACTCCTGAGGCAGTAGTTGCAGAACCAACCTTGTTCCAACAAAAACGAATTGGAATATTAACATTCCAGCTAGAGAAAGGAAAAAAAATGAAGGAGGATGATATTAAAAAATTAATAGCTAGAGTCTGCAACTAGTGTGAGATTTGGAATATTACTAAAACATCTTCGGATTGATAGATACATATATAACTACTTTTGTCATGATTTTATTGTAGTTTTTATCTAGGCACCAAATTCATTTTTACGATAGGACACTCAAAATCTCATGGACGGCCCGACTAAATAAAGAACCAATTAAAAGAAACATGTAACTAATCCATGCCAATGATCTCCATTTTTAAAGGATTTAAATCATCATCAAAATCATTTTCATAATTATACTCTAATCTATTGTGAAAAATGAATATTGTAAATGATATCTCTAGGAGTGTTTGACTCTTCATGCTTCATACCATAATGACAATATTCATTTTCACAATGGATTAGAGTATAATCATGAAAATGATTTTGATGATGATTTGGATCCTTTAAAAATTAAGATCATTGACAGGTTAGTTACATGTTTCTTGTAATTAGTTCTTTATTTAGCCAGGCCGTCCATGATATCGTGAGTGTCATATCGAAAAAGTGAATTTGGTGTCTAAATCAGAGCTTTTTTTTAATTATAGTTTATGTGTATACTAAAAAATATTAATTATATAATTTTTAGATTTTCAATTATTTATATATATCTATATATAGAGGACATATCATATAAGAATGACTATCTTATATGAGAATGATGAGAATAATTATTGACTTTTAAATTAAATTGGATGGTTGAGATTAACATATATATATATATATATATATAGTGGTTCCCCTAAAAGCCTGGTGCCATGCATGTGTCACCGCTCTTCCCAAACATGAATGATAAAAATTTCCAAAATAAAGGTAACAATGAGAATCGAGAATAGAGCTAACTCACCACAACAAAAAAGGAACCTTCGAGATCGCCGACGATGAAATCATGTTTGAGAATCTTTTAAATTGATGAGATGTGGAGAATCAAAATCGAAGTTTGAAAAGCTAGGTTTCGGAAATAGCGTTTGCTGATTAGAAATTTGGATGGTTTTGAAAAACTCGATTATGGATCTGAGGAATCGGGTTTGGTGGTAAGTGGAATGACATTTGGGTTTGAGTATCGTGATTATGGGTCTAGGAACGAGTTTGATAATCACAGAATCAGATGATCGATGCTTATCAAGAACACGTATCCTTGTTCTCCACAATCACATGGGTTTTTTGTGGTTTTGAGAATTTAGGGTTTTTCTTTGTGAATGAGGGAAAAGGAGTGGGAAGAGAATGTGTTATAGAGCTACTAGTAAGTTTTGATGATTTGCTAAGTGCCACCAACACTCTACATATAGTACACTTTAGTGGATAATTTTACCTATAAGGCCCAAATGATTAAAAGCCCAGATAAATAATACTTTAAATAAAACATAACTAATATAAAATCTAAACTAATTTAAATTCTTAGATTATTTATTTAAATTACCCCTCTATTAGAATGGGAAGAGTTTTTTGTGAGTAAGAGAAAGAAAAAAATTGGAAAGCAAAGATTAATTTTAATTCATAATAACAAATTCGATTTATTTTTTATACAAAATTCAATTTCAATTCATAATAAAGCAAAGTTTTACTATTTATTTAAGTAAAGTTGAAAAATTGATTTTAAGGAATATAATGAAAACGTGCAAAAAATTTAGCATTGGATGAGCCGAGTCTAGATATTTCTAAAACATTTAGCGTTATTAAAATAAAAACAACGGTAATATTTTTTAATAAACAAAAAAATTACATTAGTTATGTTTAAAATTACAAAAAAAAAAAAGGATGCTAAATGATATGTGTCAAAAAGTAATTAAATTACATATTCAATTAAGACACTTATTAATTTATTTTGCAAGCTATCCTTAAGATTATTCTCACTTTAATGTATTGTTTAGTGTATTTTTGTTTAGTTTGTCTAGTTCCCAACCATACTTGTAAGTATTTGAACTTAGAAATAATTTTTGATCCAAGAAAGAAGAATTGAAGTTTTTGTTGTCTCGCTAAGCAAGCAGAAGCGAGACAAGTCAGTAGCAAAATGGTCATCAGGCGGGCTGCAGCGAGAACTGATGAAAGATTCTCACTAAGCGAGAGATAGCGAGCAATAACGAAGGTAAGTCAGTAGCTCCTGGAAGTTTCAGCGAGCATATGCAGTCAGTGGTTCACGTGTCATCAAACCAACTTGGTGAAGCAAGGCTTTCTCACTGAGCGAGACACCCCACGCTAAACGAGCGTCTAAATTTAGATAAGGTATAAATAGACTTTTGTTGCAGAAATTTGGGTCACTCTCACATTTTACAAGTTCAGAACAGAGAGAAACTTCAGAGGGATTTCTAAAAGGATTTTGAAGGTGGATCAACATAATCTTGAGACATCAAGTGTGATGTTCATTCACTTCTTTTATCAGCCTACCAGTTACTATTGCGCCTTATGTCTTTCCAATTTTACCCTTTCGCTACTTAAGTAGCGGATGCTTCATGACGTGACATAGAGTGTATCAAAATCGATGATACGGTATCTTATTTATGGCGTGGGCGTGTTTGGTTTGGAAGAGAAGATGTGAAGAGAGAAATAGGTGAGAGTGAGAGAGAGTGAGAGAAGAGAGAAATATGTGAGAAATATAGTAGATTTGTAGTATTGTTTGGTTTAAAAGAATGGTAAGAGAAATAGAAGAGAAAGAAATGTGTTTATTTTTTAAAAGATAAAAATGCCCTTTAACTAAAAGTTCAATATACAATTTTATTTTTATATGAAATTTAATCTTAATATTTTCTTGGTCATTGCTTGTCTTCCTGCACAAAACACCACGGATTATATATAAATCTAAAAAGAAAGAGATTCACCATATTGCAAAACATAATCCTACACCAAAGAAGTTTCAAGCTTTCCATCAACAACAAATTAAATTCCATAACAATTATTTATTCTTTAATAAAGTTACTACGTCATTTGCCAAAGAAAAACAAATAAATTGCGGAATAACTACTGAAAATTAAATGGATATGGAGAATCTGTTGATTTTGTCATATGGAGAAAACAACAACGAGAGGGAGAGATGGTCAGCACTTGAACTTATGAAAAATGGGTTTGGGATGAAAATGGTGCAATGGCACGATGAACAAGGACACAAAAATGAGGGGTAAAAATGGGAATAGAATGAAAATAAGACAGTTTGCTGAGTTTCTTCGCAAGGATGGAGGGAGTGAAAAAAGCAGTGGGTCCCACAATTTTTTTTCCCTCTCCTCAATTTCTCTGCTAAGCCAAACAGAAGAAATTGTCTATTTCTACTCTCTTTCTCTCTCTCCTATTTCTATTTTCTCTAAATCATCTATACCAAACAGACCCTTAAGGTACCATATCATCAATTTAATATTGTCTTTCTTTTATTTTAAATTAAATATAAGATACCACTTATTAATAATGCATGATACTCTACTAGGTTTGGTCTAGTGGTGAGGGGTTTGAGTAGTATGCATCAATGTAGTCAGGTTCGAGTTTCTACGTAGGTTCGTTAGGCTGGTGGCGAGTCGTAAGCACGAGGTTCGTAGCACGGTTCGTAAGAACCTACTCAAGGGCAAAATTGTAAGCCATTAACAATGACCAACATTTGTTGCCTAAGAGCATCCACAATGGAGAACTCAAACTTTAAGTACTTAAATGGGTCTCACATGGACACATCACTAATTTATCATTTTTTAATAATAGTACCTAATAGGTACTCAACTACTCCAATGGAGTACTTCTTAAAAAGTTTTAAAATAGGTCCCATCAATAACTCCACAATTTTAAAATTGTGCAAGAAGATAAAAAGTTAAATGAAAATAATATTTTAATGGAAAATAAAGGTGGATCCAAGAAGAGAGAGAGAGTTCTTATTTGAGAAGTGGTACCTAATAGGTACTCAAATAGGTGGTACTCCAATGGTAGTACCTAATAAGTACTATAAGTACCTAATAGGTACTACACCATTGGAGATGGTCTAAGTTCCGGCGGACAATGTGTACAAACCTTAACATCTTTATTAGTTCCAGCCAAATGATGCTTAATTCTAAAAGCAGTTCCTGAAAACTCGTGTTTACATAATTTGCACATCACTCTTCTGGCCTTTTCATCAATCGATATAGCATATTGCCATGCTATATCACTCTTATTTCCAGCTGCATTTTTAGGACGAACCCTAGCAGTAGGGGCAGCAGAAGGTGGAGGTTGGGTAGGGTTACCAGAAGGTGGAGCCATTGGGTAGGGTTACAGAGTTTTGAGAAGAGATGATGATGATGATGAAACAGAGTTTTGAGAAGAGAAACAGAGTGAAAAACGATGATGAAACAGAGTTTTGATGATAAAAGAGAGTGAGAAACGGCGGTGAAAAACGAAGATGATGAAACGATGATGATGAAACGACGATGATGGAACGATGATGGTGAAAAACGATGATGATGAAATGATGATGATGAAACGGTGGTTAGGTTTTTATATCTTTGGTGAAAAGGAATACGTGAATTGGGAAAAAAAAACACACATTTTGTAATTTAGGGTGAAAATTAATTTCGGGTTATTTCATAACCCGACCCGTTTTGCACCGCCCCAACCCATTTGAAGCCCAAAATGGCCCAGCACGACGTTTCTATTCAAAACACGCGAACCTAACCACGAAACGGCGAAAAACGCACCTGAATTTGTACGAAGCACGCCAAGCCGCCGTAAGCACGTAAAAACGCACGATCCTACGTACCGGCACGCGTTTTTGACTACATTGGTATGCATGAGGTCCTGGGTTCGATCATCTGCTCCGTTGTAAACCAAAAAAAAAAATGCATGATACTTAAAGTTATATCATCATTGGAGTAAAATATATGTGAGTTACATAAATATTAGATGACATTGTAGAAATCACTTATTAGTGATATATAATCCCAAAAATGATATCATCATTAGAGATACTCTAAATAAAGTTGTACGTAGAGAGAATTTTGAAGCTAGATGTAGTGAAGTCAGCATAAAAAGACATATAATATGCACCTTCCAAAAATGAACGAAGAAAATGCGTGGTAATGGTATCAAAGAAAACAAATTATATCCGTCCAACTATATAATTGATGGCCCGCCATAGCTTTTTATTCAAAGTTTCAAACTCTCTTACGGTGTTATTTTCAATTTTCTCTCAAGAAATTTTATAGTTAGAAATTTCACACTTAAAATAAATAAATAAATAAGATGTAAAGAAAAAGAAAAGAGAATAAATAGGATAATCAGGGTTTAAATCACAATTTTTTTACATTTAACCGTAAATAACTTATGTCAGAATATATGTAATACAAGCTCAATCAAACCTTTCTCAAATAGAACAAAAGTAACGAGGAATTAAACTTCAGCATGCTAAAAAAGCCTAAAATTCTTATTACATTATGCGCCAATTCATTGTTGATCATGTCATTTTCCTATTCTACAAGTAAAGTAACCTTTGTCATTTTTTTCAAGATTGAAGGAAGTTAGGAAAATGCAATTGTTGCTTTCCAATAATTGACATCTCATAGATATATATTTTCACGCAAAAATATGATATAAATAATTAATACCGTATTAGTTGATTTTTGCTTTTCTTATTTTTGTCAATAATGCATTTTTTTCCTTACTCAACTGTATTAGTTGATTTTTCTTTAATTAGTCAACCATAGTAGTGGATAAATGATGCACCCTCGGTTTCTTTTTAACTGTCATTTTTTACTACAACATGAGAATGAATCCTTTCTATTTTTTTCCTCAATTTTTTCATTTCAATCAACTTCCTTTTTTTTTTTTGAAAAAAAAATTCCAACCTTGTCCTCTTTCAATAATATGAATGATTTAATTTAGATTACACATTACTTCCTCAATTGTTTTTACAATAGAGAGAATCCACTCTCACACATGTCAATGTACAACTTTGATCACTAATATATTTAAATATTTATTATAAAAAAATTTGAAAATTTTATATTTTAAAAATATTCGTCAAGTTAAATTGAAGAATATCTTATTTGCTAACATTCGGTTTTATATATTAATAAAAAATTATAATCAAAGTAAATTATGTGAACAGTATTCCCAATGGTAAAAACAACACTTGAAAAAGAACAAAAGGAGTAACTAAATATCCATAAAATAAATTAGATGACTAGACAAAAATTATGGATAGGTTAAATATCCATAAAAATATTATATTACTTGGTATGCATTAAAGATATTATATTACTTTAGTTTATTATATTATATTATATTTAACCTAAAAATAGTTTTTAAACTCTTTAGAGGCTATCAATATGGAGAGGGAAGTACATGGAACTATCCAAAAATCAAGTTAGATTAAAGTTGCCAGAGAGCCAGCCAAAGCCACATCTTTAATTTGAAGAGCTTTACTGGACAAAATGTGTTTTGTATAGCAATTCAAATGCGTTGTGTTCAGATTACAACAAAGCGCGTACAGTATGACCAATCCGGTTTAGGATTCTAATAAATTTTGATAAATATTATTTTTTCCATAAAAAATATAAAATATCATATACTTTTTTTTTGACAAAATAAAATATTATACTTGTTCTCAATTTTTTATTATAGTTTAGTTTAATTTTTATTAAATTTTTATTTTTGTGTGAAAAAATAACCCTTAATCTTTTCTCTTCTTTTTGTCTATTGTAGAGGTGTGATATAAGGTCAATTTTACCTTAAAATAACCCATTAGATTATGTTTTTCATTCTCATTTACTATAAGCTATAACCCAAATAAGCTAACTTATAGCTTATAACTTTTAGTATATAAGCTAAAAGCTCTGTTTGATAACAATTTTTAAAAAAGAGCTTATAGCTTATTTTCCAAACACTATTTCAAGTAGCTTATGATCTTAGAGCTTTTCTTCCAATTTTACCCCTATCATCTTACTTGAAAAAAATTAAATATTAACTAAACATATCATTTTTATGTCATTTCATTTTCATACTTATAAGCTAGCAAACTGCTAATTTTATCAAACACTACAAATTCAATCATCTAGTTTATCTGTCATAAGCTAAAATCTACCTTATAAATTATCCGCTATAAGATAGTTTATCAGCTATCCGCTATTTTTTACCAAACAGAGCCATATTTGTTCCATTTTGATTTTCAATCTTATTATGATGTATTTTGCTATTTTTGTGCGGTGTTTACTTGTTTATGGTTGAAAGTTAAGATTTCGCATAGATTCAATTCAATCAATAACTATGGTGTCACCAACACTACATCTTTAGAGACATCCATGGATACTCTCAATAGTTTAATACATTCAAATTTGTAAGCTTATACAATTTGTCATTCAATGCTATATATTAACTTAGATGTATCTTATGAGTTTGTCTGTAGATTCATTCTTTTTGTTTTTAGCGATTTTAAATTTGTATTTTATCGATGTACTCTATCAATTTGAATGAATGTTATTTAATTTTAATAAAAAAAACATTTATTTTTTGTGACTAAAAATTTAAATTTTTATTTAAAATGATAAAAGTTTTCCACTAAACTTTTTCTTGGAGCGTTCTATATATTTTGACGCATGCACCTACAATAATACCTATATAAACCGAGTTACAACCCGGAGGAAATACAATAACCCATATCCCTTACTATACTACCTTGAAAGAAAAAAAATGTCATATTTTGGCATACAAACTGCATTTCCTTCATCTATTTCCAATCAATGTTACTTCTTTGTGAATGGAAGGTGTGTAGTTTTGAATTATGCGCCCGGAACCCAGACGAAAACGATTCTTCAAGGACCACATCCCATTGAACGTTTTTTTCCAATGCTTTCTGAAACACCATTCACAAGACGAATAGATTGTGCCTTCAATGGGGGCGAAAATACGGTATTCGTCTTCTGTAGAAATCTATGTGCAAAAATACGTTACACTCCACGTTCAATTGAAGGAATACTAATCAAAGGTCCTCGTTTAATCACTCACAATGAAATGTTCCCTAGACTTAGGGGAACATCATTTTGTAACGGAATTGATGCTGCAATTAGGTATAGGACAGATGTTTTCTTATTCAAAGGAGTAAAATATATTCGTTTGAATTATTTTACTAGCGAACCCACACAAGAACAAGAACAAGAAATTTGTAAAGGTTTTCCATGTTTGGTTGGAACAGTCTTTGAAAAAGGAATAGATGCAGCTTTTGCTTCTCACGTTTTGGATGAAGCTTACATTTTCAAAGATATATACTATGCACGTATCAATGTTGCCCGACGACACTCAGTTAGAGGTGACTTTATTGTTGGTGGTAGAATAGGGTATATCCGTGAGGTTTGGCCTCGTTGTGGTATATGACAAAAGAAGTAAACATAAGGGTTTTTTCTAATTTACATTTTCATAATTCGAGGGTATCTGCCTTTTAACCAACGAGAACAAGCCACATAAGTAGATTTGTACGTGATCCCTACAAATTGGTTATAAGTTTGTTGTATGGACCACATACAAATTTACTTATGTAACTTGTTCTCATTGTTTAATGAGTAAATATCCCAAATTATAAAGGAGTAGAGAAGTAATCACCAGGCACACAAAATAATTGTTAAGAACCCAAAATATATGATTTTTTCTTAATCTATCATTTCATAATTTAAGAGTATTTACACATTTATCAATGAAAATAAGCTACATACGTAGGTTTGTGTAACGTCCTCACAAGTTTGTTACAAGTTAATTGTCAGCACCACATATAAATATAGTTACATGGCTTATTCTTATAATTGATTAATGCGTAAATGCTTTCAAATTATAAAAGGGTACTAGGGTATACCTCATCTATGATTTCTTAACAAAGTGTAATTCTCTTAGCTCACTATTATAAATAAATTTAAGTTTTTAATATATTATAAGAGTGATGTACATATAATATATATGGACGAGATACATCACTTTTTTAATATATTAAAAAAATTAAATTTATTTATAACAGTGATCGAGAAAAATATTTACTACTATTTTCCATTAAAATAATACTCTTTGTGGTTCCATGAATGAGACGGTTTGTTTCTTTATTAATTAATTATCTTATATTTTGTACTCTTCATCCATGTTAAAAATGAGAAGCTGCTAAGAGTAGTTTCTCAAATAATTGATTTTTTTAAGAAAAAGAGAAAACAAGTGTGTTTATTTTATAACTAAAAAAATCACTTTTGCAAGTTGTATGCAAACAAGTTAAAGATTAGTTTATTAAGAAAAGTGATTTTTATTGCAATAAACAAACACAAAGTAAATTCTACTTTTCTATAAAATGTCTAAAAATTAATCTCTAAATTATTTAATATCAAAATCATTAATTTTTTAATCTGTAACAAACGGACCTTTAGCGCTTAAAAGTGCTATTACTAGTAGTGATATTATAAGTTTGATGCCTATAATTAGGGCTGGAAATGAGTCGAGTCGAACCTGTCTGAGCTTGACTCGACTCGATAAGAATTGGTTTGGCTCGAAACTTGGCTCGAGTTCGACACGAACTCTTTTTTCAGCTCGAGTCCGGCTCGTTTAGAGTTCACAAGCAATCCGGTTCGGCTCATTAGGTTCAGTTCGTTTTAAACTCGAAACTCAACTCAAGAGTTCGACATGAATTTTTTTCTATTTTACTTTCCGTTATTTTATATACACTCTGATATGAGACTACTTATTTTTCAAATCCGTAAAAGTATCATTATACATCCCGTTGTCTATAGACTATAATATTATTACTAACTTTTATTATATTATTGTTAAGTGTTTGTCTTGGTTTCTTTAAAGTAGTATTATATATATTATCAATTATCTAAATGTATAAAATCAATTACATAAATGGAAAAGAAAATCAACCATATAAATATAAATTTATAAAATCAAACAAATATAAATTTAAAATTATTTTTGAAGTGTTATTTAAAAATATATTTTGAAGTGTTATATATTTAATCGAGCCAACTCGTGAACCAAACGAGTCGAATTATAAGTTCAGCTCATTTAATTAACGAACTTAATAGTTAGCTCAAGTTCAGCTCATTTGGTTCATGAACCAAGTTCACCGAATCAATTGTCGAATCGAGTCTCGAACTTTTTTCGAATTTGTTCGGTTCATTGCCAAAAATATATTTGTATGTTAAATTAAAAAAAAAAGACTATTTGGTAATAATAGTCAATGTATTATTATTATTGAAGCAAAATATATATAGGTTGCATAAATATTATATAACATTGTAAAAATTACTTTTTAGTAATGATTGATGTCCAAAGTGATATTATCATTGAAGATGTTTTTATATCATAAACACTTGTCCCTTAATATTTAATTATAACATTATAGTTAATGCATATTTCACCGATCTTCTATCATTATCAGGCACTATACTTCTTTAATTTCCTCTTTGCAGCAACCACACGTGCGTTTTATCGAGTCCAAGGCATGTATTCAATAACTCTACCCTCGTCCCGAATCTTTTTCCGTAGCCGAGACTTAATGTTTTTGACTACCCAAGATGTATTCAATAACTCTTTGCCCAAACCTATGATTATACCAAGAGACAACCTCTCTTGTTTCTCTCTAAAACCATAGTTTTTGTGTTGGCGGCAAATCTTAATTGAATTCCCTATATTTTGCTCTCTTATTTTACTAAAACGAATACATATGTTAATAAAAAACATTAAACACATATGATAATTGAATAATAATAATAATAATAATAATAATAATAATAATAAAGACTAAATTATGATAATATGATCATCTACTAATTACATATTATTCCTATAGATCATGAGAAGTTCATCTACCAACCTAACCTGATTTAGCAAGAGATTGAAATAATAATCATAACAAAAGATTTCGATAAATAACCATGAAATTATGGAGCTTAAAGGTGTTTCGAATGATAAAAACTGAATTACTTCGACCGTTGAAAAGTCCCTATCCATTTTGCTATCTAAAATCCAATTAGTTTAATTAAGTTGCTAATATCTCCACTACAGGCGAAAAAAGAAAACAACTTTAACAAACCACAGCTTGAAAGATAAATCTTCCAGCAGTAACAGATAAATCTGCACTTCTAGCCCCCACTTAAATCCTCTACCAACTAGAAGTAACAAAAAAGTGGCTAGAGAATCCCGTTGTTTAACTCCTTTGAATATTAATTTCATTAGTTTAACAATCATTAACAAGCATGGGAAAATTATCACTAAAAACACAAGTTCTAATTCAACAACGCCACTTAACACCAAAGTTGAACCTCATCATCACATAATAAAAAAAAGTTTATACTCCCTTTATTTATTTTTATTTGCTTTTTATAGAATAGTAACACTAGATTAAAGAAGTATTTTTTTTTGCATTTTATCTTCCTATTATACTATCGTTTTAATCCACCAACAAATTCCTACTTTTTTACACATATTTTCTCTTTCCAATAAATTTAATATATTATGTACAAAAAAACAAAATTTAATATGTTATGTACAAAAAACAAATTTAATCAAAGAATTCTTATTCCAAATATATAGTATTAATTGATTTTATTTGAAAAGATAAGAGCAATTGACAAACGATATAATTAACAATTAAATAGAAACGCCAAATCTGCCAATAAAGGACAAGTAAAAAGAAACGGAAATAGTATAACTTTTCAAAATCCACTTGAAAAACTTGAAAAATGAGGCAACATTTTCTCACTTTTTTTAGCAAAATTGATTATCTCATCAATGACCACCACCACATCACTTAATTGGTCCCCCTTAATAAAAGCGGTTTTATATGACATTTGGCAATTAATTCCAATAATTATTATTGACATGTTGCTACAATTTGTAATTTCGGCAATATATCGAAGAAAAACGAATATACACAAATGAGTCGCTACAGAGAATTTTGAGGCTAGATGTAGTGAAGTCAACATAAAAAGACATACAACGCACCTTCCAAAAATGAAGGAAGAAAATACGTTAATAATTTCTGTAATTGATGGCCCGCAAACACACGGTGTGATTTTTGTCATTATATTGTTCTGTTTTTTGTTTTCTATTACTCTCTCTGTCCCAAAATAAATGACCTGTTTGACCACTGACACGTTTGTCAATGCACAACTTTAATTGTTAATATCTCTAATTATATTTTATTAAAAATTATAAAAATGGTATATTTTGAAAGTACTCGTTGAGACAAATCAAACAACATCTCATATGCTAATATTTGCATGTATATATTAGTAGAAAAATAAGGTCAAAGCAGGTCAAATGAATAGTATACTAAGTCAAAAAGAGGTCATTTAAAATGGGACGGAATTACTCCCTCCGTTACAAAATATAAGTAAAAGTGTCAAAGAAACTTGATGTATTTAGTTTAAAATTTAGACCAAATACATTCACTTTTTTGACCAACTTTTGTTTATATTTTGTAACAGAGAGAGTATATTATAAGTATAAAATTTAATTTCTAGTTAATATTTAATAATAGTGAATAGTTTCAGTAAAACACACATGCCCAATCAAACATTTCTTAGACCAATTTATTAATGATGACCACATCATATTATTTTTCTATCCTATAAGAGCATTTTTAGTGGGAGTAAACTAAGTGGGTGAACTAAGTTGTTTTTTGTGGGCTCAAAGTGATTTGTAGGATTTAAGAAATTTATAGTTGATTTGAATAATTTTTACTTTAATGGTGATTGATTATAAAGAACCAAATTTTGACCCCACATACTTATATTATTTTATTTGTAATTATTTTTTTTGCTTGCACACCAGTCTAATCTGGCTCGGGGGTCAGTTCTGGCACCAAGTGGTTCCAGCCCCCTCCGATTGCAGTTGCGGGGGATCGAACTGTGGTCCCCCATACCAAGTTCAGCGTCAATCACCACTAAACCAACTAATGATTGGTATTTGTAATTAGTTTCTATTCATATGTTTGAATTATAATAATATAAAATAATACTATTTTAGTCTAGAAAAAATTATAGTTGCCATATGTTAAATAGTTAATGTGATCTACCATTAATACACCCAAATTGCCAAATCATATACTCTTCAATGCAAATTTGTTATAGCTACTGCTTTCTATAGAGAATTTATGGATTAGTGTACAGCGTTAAAGTTGCTCTAAGTAAAGTAACCTTTGCCAGTTTTTTCAAGATTGAAGGAAGTTAGGAAGATGCAACTGTTGCTTTCTAATAAGTAACAATGTGACATCTCAAAGATATATATTTTCAAACAAAAATTTAAATAACTAATACCGTATTAGTTGATTTTTTTCTTTTCTTTTTTTGTCTATATTAGTTGATTTTTCATTAGTCAACCATAGTAGTGGAGAAATGATAAATAAATACCCATAAGACTAGATATAAACTCTAAAAATTATTAATAATTATAAACATGAATTTGTTTAAATAAAATGTAGTAATTAATAAATAATTAAAATACAAATATTGATAAATAGAAATAATCGTAAAAGTGAAGTTTAAGTTATCAACAACAAATTTATATTAGAATAGAGAATAATGATTATTATATTTTAAAAAATTATAGGATTTTTGTGACTTTTTAAATTGAAAATATACAAATCATTCTTGTCTAATTTGCAAAATGTATGGACTAAAATTTAAATACTAGGTTCCACTAATAATTATTTTGTTAACTGATGTGTAAAAAAAACAAGCAGAATAAATCATTCTTGATAACGAAACAATATATGGGATTTTTTTGACTATTTTTAAAATATAAGGACCATTCTCGACAATTTCGTAAAATGTAGGAACTAAAAATATATTTAATCCTTAAAAAAATAGAAATCTCACTAATTGTTTTCTAATTTTCCCCAAAATTCATCAATGTTGTTTATTTTGAATGATTTGACTTGTTTTGGATGATAAAATTCATCAATGTTTTTTTCTACATTCTTTCATTTTTTTTTATTTCACCACCAATTTAATTTGGTTCGGATGTCAATTTTGATATCAGGTGGTTATAATCTTCTCTCAATCGCAGTTGTGAAATCGAACAATGGTCTTCCTGTTAAGTACAACATCAACCACTATTGAACCAACTAACAAGTGGTTAATGTTGTTTTTACATTCTACTCTTATTTTGTTGTCCTAATAAATTATTACAATACTTAATAAATTAAGAACATGATGTGTCAATTTTTTTTATTGGCAATGGTACAACTTGTTTATTTTGGAAAAAATAGTAACAACTTTATTTAACACAACAACTAGGAGAACATTATTAAACTGAATGCCAATTATACGTAAAAAAAAGACTCAAAAGCATTGACGAATAGTTCAACTAGTAAATTTGTCGAAATTATTATGTCGGACATCGTGATCTAGATTTCAACCCGAGATCTTACAATTATGTGAGTTTAATATTAGCCGATTACCACTTCATCTAAAACAAAAAAACAAATATGATGTTTCTTGACGACAAAGGAAAAAAAATATTAAAAATAGAAAAAGAAAAAAAAAACAATTTACAATTTTAGATGATATCATAATTAATGCTAGTTGAAACTTTGGCTAATTTTCTTTATTCATAAAAAATATTTTGTTTTGATTAATATTTACTTTTAATGTTTAGAAAAAAATCACATGTTTTCTTATTAATAAAGCAAATAAGAAAATTTACAAAACTAAGGGCCTATTCGAAACAGTTTTAGTTTTTAGTTTTTAAAAAGAGAAAAATGTGTTTGCTAATGTAATTTTCAAAACTATTTTACAAATGAGAAAATGAGTTTGGTGACCTAATTTTCAAAAACAGTTTTGGAGAAAAGTAAAGTACGGGAAAAAAAGTTACAGATTTTTCGCGGAAAACGGAAAAATGTTTCGATTTCAAATAAAAAAATTCCGGAGTTTTTTCGGAAAAAAAGTTTCTGATCTTTTTTCGTGAAAGTTCCTAATTTTTATCGGGAAAAAAAGTTTCCTATCTTTTTCGGGAAAAAAATTTCAATTTTTTATGAAAAAAAGTTTCCGATTTTTTGCGGAAAAGTTTTGATTTCAGATAAAAACAATTCCGGAATTTTTCCTGTAAAAAAAATTTCCGATTTTTTTTTTTTGAAAGTTCCCGATTTTTTCATAAAAAAAATTTTGATATTTTTTTCAGGAATAAAAGTTTCGATTTCAGATAAATACAATTTCGAAGCTTCCAAACAAGTTTTTTTCTTTTTTAATTTTTAAAAACTAAAATAGAGAATTTGAGAAATGTTTCAAACAAGCCTTAAACTTATAACTTAAATTGATTTGTATAGATAGAAGCTAAGGGAATTTTTTTGGAGGATTAACTTATTATGATAAAATAACTTATAAAAATACGATTTTCACTAGCATGCAATTATAAAATTGCACAAACCTAATTTATATTATATAAGTTGTTTATATAAGATCAAAAATAAGCTAATCCAAACGAGTCATAATAATAGTAAGCTTGTTAAACTGTATAAAGGCTATGCGAGAGCTCGAATTAGATTTTATATATAGATATTTATTTTGCTATTAAAAAAAAGGGAGAGGAAAGTACATAGAACTATCCAAAAATCAAGTTAGATTGAAAGCTGCTAGAGAGTCAGCCGAAGCCACATCTTTAATTTGAAGAGCTTACTTGTCAAAATGTGTTTTAAAAATAGGCGTGTACAATATGAATCCGGTTTAAGATTCTAATAAATCTATACTAATATATAAAGGGGATAAAAATTTTTGGGATGGCTTTTTCATTATTTCTATTTTACCCTTCAAAAATAACTTCCACATAAAAATAGATTTTCAGTTTTTTTTAGTAAATAATATTTTTTTTCTTCTTAATAACTAAGCACAACTTCCACATAAAAGTAGGTTTTCAGTTTTTTTATAGTAAAAAAAAAATTCTTCTTAATAACTAGCCACAACAAAAAAAGATGTTATGTAGTTATCAATTAACTAAGTCCAATAAAAAAAGAAGATTAATTAAGTAGTTATTTATATTTGCACAATAGAGAATATCGATCACAAAAAAAGAAGAGAATATCGATCACACAAACGGGCATGGAAGGCGGCTAGTTTTAATAAATGTCTTAAAAATATTATTTTTCCCTCAAAATTAAAATAAAATATTATTTTTGTTCTTAGTTAGATTATTATTACTAGCCGCCAAACGGGCACGGGACGTGCCCGTTTGTCTGATCGATATTCTTTTTTTTTTTGGTTTGATGTGATCAATATTCTCTATTGTGCAAATATAAATAACTACTTAATCTCCTTTTTTATTAGACTGATTTAATTATAACTACTTAACCTCCTTTTTTTTTGGCTAGTTATTAAGAAGAAAAATATATATTTGTTTTATACTATAAAAAACTGAAAACCTATTTTTATGTGGAAGTTGTGCTTAGGTTTTTTTTTGGTAGTTTTTTTTTGGTAGTCATCCCAAAAATTTGTATCCCCTTTATATATTAGTATAGATAAAATTTAGGCAAAATATATCCGTAGGTGTTTAAGTTTTACGTTTGTAACAAATATGTATTTAAGTTTTACGTTTATATCAGATAAATGCTTTAAATTTTTTAAGTAATAAATAGGTCTTTACCACTTATTCATCTGAAGAGGTGATTTTTTAGACTAGGCAAATTTTTGTGCGAATAAAATAACCTTTACTCCTTTTTTTTTCTTCTTCAATTTTAATTCTAGTCGTTTTCACTTTTCTCTTCTTTTTAATCTATTAGAGAAGTGTGGTTTAACGTTAATTTTATCTCTTTTTTTTATCACTATTTTTTTATTTCTCATTTAATTAAATAATTGTAATTTTCACATATTCATTCCATTTTGATTTTCAGTCTTGTTATAGTGTATTTTGTTTTCCTATCTTTATATATTGTATTTTATTTTTTCGTTTTTGTGCTGTGTTCATTTGTTTCAAGTTGAAAGTTTTGATTTATCTAGTTTAAAGGTTATAATTAATATTTTAAAATTTCAACCTCAACCATTAATATTTGATTGGATATATGGTTGCTAGCAGTTACCGCGTTAACTCTATTAAGGCTCTTTTTCGTAAAAAATAACAGATAGCTGAAAAGATAGCTTATAGAGGATGAGTTTAGAGCGAATAATTTATAAGTTAGCTAATTACACTTGTAGTGTTTGGTAAAATTAATGGCTTAACTAGGTTATAAGTATGAAATGACATAAAAAAATATATTTAATTAATATTTATTTTTTTCAAGTAAAATGTCAGGGATGAAATTGAAAGAAAAAATGATAAGCTATAAATTATAAGCTCATAAGCTACTTGAAATAGCGTCTGGAAATAAACTATAAAGTAATAAAATGAACTATAAGCTCATAACAAAAAAAAATCGTTACCAAACATATCTTTTAGCTTATATACTAGCTTATTTATCTCAAACTAGTTTTGAGACCCGTGCATCGCACGGGTCTATTGATTTTTATTATTAAAATATTGTTAAAATATAAGTTAAGTAATTGTGTTCTTTTTTATAAAATTTATTAAATTAACATTTTTTTATTAAATTAATTGTCCCGTGTATGATTTTTGTGTAATAAATTATAATTAATAATAACAAATATTTATTATTCAATTCATTTTTTATTAAAGCAACTATCCCGTGTATGATTAAATTTTTGTCGACGTCATTGTGTTCATTCTTGTAAAACTTATTAAGTTAATATTTCTTGATTAAAGCAATTGTCCCGTGTATGATTTTTGTATAATAAATTAAAATTAATAAATATTTATTATTCAATTCCTCATTTTTATTAAATCAATTGTCCCGTGTATGATTAAAAAAATTTATTAAAGCAATTGTCCCGTGTTAATTCGTAAGCTTTTTTGACGCATATTAATTCATAAATTTTCACTACCAAAAATTATATCTCTATAAACTTTTTTTATATACTACTTTATAAAACTTATAATAAGTCAATTCAAATGGGTTCATTTTGTGTAATAAATTAAAATCAATAAATATTTATTATCCAATTTCTTTTTTTTTATTAAATCAATTGTCCCGTGTATAATTAAAAAAAATTATTAAAGCAATTGTCCCGCGTAAATTAGTAATTTTTTTATGCATATTAATTCATATGTTTTCACTAACAAAAATTTTATCTTTATAAACTTTTTTCATAAACTACCTTATAAAACTTATAATAAGTCAATCCAAATTGGTTCATTGTGTTTTTATTTCCATTTTTATGTTCTTTTATTTTTAAGTTCATAAATAAGTGTCTTCTTTTATTAGATTCTTTTATTTTTATTTTTTATATATAAGTTGTTACATGTTAGATTGAGTTATCATTCATCATTCAAAAAAATAATTACTATTTTTTCATTAAAAAAAATGTTTGCACTATTTTTTATGTGTATCTTTTATATTGATTTTTGTTCTTATTTTTATGCCTAAATTTGTTTTAATTAATTATTTTTGTTAAATATATTTGATTAATATCTTTTTGTAGAGGTGGTTTTCGATGCTATGTTTATGGGAAAATTTATTTATGCTTATCTTTTTTTTTTCTTCCTCTTTTTATTTTGTATCTTTTTTTTTAGTTTAGAGTTAAAATTACATTTAAGGGTATAAACTCTGAAATATTATTAAACTTGATTGGACAAATTTGGTATTTTAGTAGTAGTTTCTTTTAATATATTGTAAAGTAGATAGAGCCTAGTTCCATTTGAAACCGACAAATGACAACTATATAAACCAAGACACAACTGGAGAAAATACAAACCGAGACACAACCGTAGGAAATACAATAACTCATATCCATTTATTACCTTGAAAAGAAATGGCAAATTATAGGATAGATACTGCCTTTCGTTCATCCAGGCACAATGAATGTTACTTCATCACGAATGGAAGGTGTTTAGTTTTGAATTATTTTACGAAAAGTATTGTTAATGGACCACGTCATATTGAAAATGTTTTTCCAATACTTCGTAACACACCATTCAGAAAAAGAATAGATTGTACCTTCAATGGTGACGAAAATGAGATATTCATCTTCTCTAGAAATCTATGTGCAAAAATACGTTACACCGCAGAAGGAAGATTATTTAATCGTCCTATTTCAATCACTCGAATGTTCCCTAGACTTCAGGGAACATCGTTTGAAAATGGAATAGATGCGGCGTTTAAATATAGGGGGAACGATGTTTTCTTATTCAAAAGAGAAAGATATATTCGTCTGAATTATCTTACTGGGATAACGGTTGAAAGTGAAAAACCCATTCGTGAAGGTTTTCCATGTTTAGTAGGAACAATCTTTGAAACAGGAATAGATGCAGCTTTTGCTTCTCACGATACAGGTGAAGCTTACATTTTCAAAGGAAGATACTTTGTACGTATCAATGCTGTCCAAAGAGGCAGTGAAGCTATAGGTGATTTTATTGTTGGTCGTAGAATAAGGTTTATCGCCGATGTTTGGACGGACATGATTTAACGCGGTTACGTCATGCTGTAAAAGATCTGGACTGTCCAAATGTTAAATCGACGGTTCATATTGTTTTGATTATAAAATTGTGTAAGAAATTTATACCGTTCAATTATAAATAAACGGTCCGGATTCATTATTGTGAAAAACTGTGTTAAATCTTTATTGCAAGGAATTCGGGTCAATGTTTGGATAGAAAAGGAGTAAACATTAGGATCCCAAAATATAATTATTTTACTAGTATTTGGTTTCTTAACAAACTGTCATAAGTATAATGTACTCTCATGCATTATTATAAGTAAATATTTGCCTTTTTTTTAATACATTAAACAAGTGGTGTATCTTGTACATAATATGAATTAAATATATAACTTTTTTAATGTATTAAAAAAATTAAATTTATTTATATAATGATCTGTGAAAGTATTTTCTACGTAGTATACTATTTTATTTTCCATGAAAATAAATATTCCTTCTAATCCAAAAAACAATAAAAAAATAAAATAAATGACTGCACATCTGTTAGCCTGTATTTTCGACAGGCATTAATGAATTGGAATGAGATGATGAAATCTCATTTAATGTATATTATTGCTTTTTAATATTCTCTTGGAAACTGATTCTGGCAATAAATCAAGAGAAAATCAAGGCATTTGACATCAAAGACTTTTAATGTGCAAAGTTGCTTGTCAAAGCCTAGAGTTCTGTCGAATTCGACAGAACGTGTGTTGTTTGAATAAGCTTGTCGAGTTCGACAGAGGAATTGCTTATTTAAGCGTGTCTTTTCGACATTGTTATGAGATTGTCGAAATTTATATATATATGTACATATATGTATGTGTGTATGTTTGTTTGTCTAACGTACTGTGCAGAACGAAAGAAGCGTACTCTGGACTTAGCAAAATATTCAAAAGTGAGTAACGTTTGAAGGGTTCGCCAGGTGTCCAAGGAATTCAAATTCAGAAGACACGTGGAGCATAGTTAGGCAGATTGTAGTTTTATAGCAGTTATGTTAGTTTGTCTATAAATATTAGTTTTTCATAAGAGAAACGGTTTCACAATTCACATGCAAATTCCTAGAATATTCAGAGTACCCATGTCAACGAGCGAAATGAATGCCAAAAGGAACATGTACGAATCTGTGTAACCAATCTTTGTAAACATTTTTACATTGTCAAATGCAATTTACTTTTCAAGTACTGATTACTTGCTTTCCTTTAAAATTTGTCATTTAAGCTTTCTGCAAATTTAAAGCTTTCCTGCAACTTTAAACATTCTGCAATTTATTTCATTGCATGTTTTACTTTTCAAAGTCTTTTCTTTAAACTTTACTTGCAATTCATTTACAAGTTTTCTGCAAATTTAAACTTTGAAGCATTTTACTTTAAACCAAACCATTTGACTTCGTCAAATGCTGTTTACTTTTTATCAACTTATCCGATTTAACCCAAGATATGAATATGTTTTCATCATCTTCCGCACAATCCATATATCCCAGGATTCACTAGTTGATCCTTCTTGTAATAATTAGACTAGCGGTTGTTTACTAAAAATCGGGGTAAACAAATTGGCACGCCCAGTGGGACGTCTGGATTGTGTATTTTTATTTAGTGGTTTTTGAAAACTTTTCTTACAAAATTTGTTGTTTGGTGTTTGTACTTTGATTGTGTGTATATTTGTATATGCGTTTGAGGAGTGGTAAGTCCCTTCCTGTTTTTTCAAATATACCAAGGCGTCCTCGTTCCAGAATGGTGAGACCACCAAACAATCCTAACCCTAACAATAATAATAATAATAACAATAATGGGGCAGAAACCAATCCTGTTCCAAATTCGACAGGACAACCAAATCAACCAGTATCTGGCAATCCTGGCGCCAATCCTACTGGTGGGTCAACAAATCCTGCCCTGAATTTTACAACTTCTGAAAGTATCCCAAGCAATAATCCTAATGGTGGGGGTACAAACCCTATGATAAATTCTGGAACCGTTGGTGCAAGCGCCAGTGGATCAACAATGTCTGCCACTACTTCAAGTATGGCAGGAGGGTTTGTTCCTCCAAATACGAATGGTGCAATGATGACACAAATGAATGCATCATCCATGCCAACGAATGTATCACACATGCATGGGTACACAGACGGTAGTCAAGTTGGTGGAACACCGTCAAGACCCCCATGGTTGCCCAGAAACCCACAATTTGGAATGCCAACAACGACGATGGCAAGCCTGTATAATTGGCCTTCGATAGAAAGTTCTCCCTCATCTTCTGCGATGGGAAATAGGGGAAATTCTCTGAACTTGACAAATAATTCTATGAATGTACTTAGGCAACAAATGGACGAAAGTAACCATGACATGGTGAACGCGTTGACCCAACAGATTGGCACAATTTTCAATCCTGTGTTACAAACAGCCAATGACAATTATTTATTGTTAGCCAATCAAATGGGAAGGATGGCAGACTTTTTTGGTGCCCCTGATGCTCCAAATAACCAAAGAGTTCCTCGTGCAAACCCGGAGACTCAAACAGAAGTCCAAGCCCAACCCGTGCGCATTGAGAGAGAACAGCCAGAGCCAGAAGTAATTCTGGTTAATAGAAACCAAGATGCTGATAATGTTCTTAGGAATGTTCGACAAGAAAATGTTGCAGGGCAAAATAACTTGGCCAATTTAGTGGAAAATATCTTGGCCCAGAATGGTTTGAATGTAGGATTGCATAGGCCAAATTTTGTGTCAGCCTTGTCTGAATATGTATTGCAGGCAGAATTGCCAAGGGGATGGAAAATTCCCAAATTCACAAAATTTGCTGGTGATACTAATGAATCTACTGTCGAACACATTGCCAGATATTTGGCAGAGGCAGGGAATTTGGCAAATAATGAAGATTTAAAAATGAAGTTTTTTCCCAATTCCCTCACTAAAAATGCCTTTACGTGGTTTACCACACTTCCCCCTCATTCAATTCATACCTGGACTCAATTAGAAAGGCTATTTCATGAACAATTTTACATGGGACAATCTAGGATTAGTCTCAAAGAATTAGCCAGTATGAAACGTAAAACTGCGGAAGCCATTGATGACTATCTGAACAGGTTTCGCCTCCTTAAGGCAAGGTGCTTTACTCAAGTGCCTGAACATGAATTGGTTGAGATGGCTGCTGGTGGCCTTGACTATTCCATTAGGAAAAAATTAGATACTCAACATTTAAGAGATATGGCTCAATTAGCAGATCGTGTTCGACAGGTCGAACGCCTCAGGGCTGAAAAAGCCAGAAATTCTAAGTTCCACAAAAAAGAAAAAGTGGCATACATAGAAACTTATAAAAGTGAAAATGAGTTCGACGATGATCAGGAGTACATGGAAAACAATGAGGTTAATATTGCTGAATTGAAACCAGGACCTCCCTATACTTGTAAAATGTTAAGACCATCAAATGGGAAAATTCCCGTCGAACCAAAAAATGATAGATTTGTTTCTAAGACATATACTTTTGACATTACTAAATGTGATGAAATTTTCGACTTATTGGTCGCTGACGGCCAAATAATTGTACCAAAGGGTTTGAAAATTCCACCTTTGGAACAACGTAATAAAAGAGGTTTTTGTAAATACCATAATTTTTTGGGTCATAAAACCTCACAATGTGTTCTTTTCAGGGATCTGGTCCAGAAAGCCCTACAGGAGGGAAGACTCAAATTTGGCGAAAAGCCAAAATCCAAACAGCAGGTGGACGAGAATCCATTGCAGATTGCTGATGCTGCTTACACAGAGCCTTTTGAGTGCCTGATGATAGAAGCATTGAACCTCACTGAAGGGGGGCAATTAGTTTCCATTCCTGAAGATGAATATGAAAACAAAGTGGAGGAAGTATATCCACAAGCTGGAGAAACTCTACTGGATTTCCTTCAACGCTGCAAGGAAAATGATGGCGAAGCTACACTGTGTCCTCATTGTAGTGCCATGTTCGACAAGAAAGCTGCTGCAGGCCTTAACAAGTTTTTGCCTCACAGTCAGAACAGAAACAATTGGCCAAGTCAAAGGCCAACTTATTCCAATGTTCTGAATAGCCAACAGGCACCTGTACATCAGAGGTTGGGACCACAAAAATCATTTGTCCCCTCAAACAGGACACCTGTCAACCAATGGGTCCATGGAAAGAATATGGGCTATGGTCGGAGGAATATGGAGAAAGGGAACTCCAGTAACAACAATCCCAAAAAAGATCCTGAATCAAGGAAGTATGATTACAGGAATAATTACAAAGGGAAAAATCCCATGACAAGATCCCAATGGCGTAGATATCAACGCCAGAAAAAAGTGGCTGCTCAAAAATCACAAGTTACTACTAATGATAATGAGGAGAAGCCTATGCAATTGGCTAAGAAGCCAATGAAAGAAAGGTTAGGAGAACCAAAAGCTGAGTCTTCAACTACTAACAACGTCGAAGACGAGCACATGGAGGCAGATGACTTTTTAGATTCTGAACCCGATCTCGACATAATAGTAAATGTTGTGTCCATTCTGCCAAGGGAGTTCGACGTCTGTTCTGAAATAACAGATGAAGAAGAAGAATCTGGAATGCAAATGGCCCTTCATAGGCCAGTCTGTTACTACGTTACAAGCAATGGCGCTTTGGAGGACCAAATGGCCACATTTGAAAGGCCAGATGAAGGCATGAAAAGTCACTTGAAGCCTCTCTTCATTCAGGCAAAGGTGAATAATGTCGGAATTAACAAAGTACTGATAGATGGTGGTGCCGCTGTTAACCTCATGCCAGAATTTCTGCTAAGAAAGATTGGCAAATCTTTGGTGGATCTTCATCCTCACAACATAGTTCTTTCAAACTATGAGGGCGAGACTGGTTTCTCTTTAGGAGCAATCCAGTTGGATGTTGTTGTCGGAAGCACTATAAGGCCAACCTTGTTCTTGGTTGTGGCCTCTAAGGCAAATTACAATCTACTTCTAGGTCGAGAGTGGATTCATGGAGTGGGGGCAGTTCCATCTACCCTGCACCAGCGCCTCATTATATGGCGAGAGGATGGAGTAGTCGAAAATGTTGAAGCAGATCAAAGCTACTTCAAGACTGAAGTCCATCATCTGACGAAGCACTCCTTCGACAAGAAATTGGCGACAATTGCACCATGCACTGAGAAAGATTTTGCATATCGCCTAGCAGGAAATGGTCACCATGCAATCAAACTGGATCCCACACATGGTTTCTTGTGGGAGAGAGAAGATGGAAACAGCGAGGATGGCGAGTATGAAGGCCACAACTACCCAACTGGGTGGGATGTCAAAGAGGATTACTATGTCTGAGTCCCAAACTTGGGCAAAGATTACGGCCTACATGGCTGAAAACAGAATCAAAATGGCTTTGGAAGCCAATGCAGTGTCAGAAGATATGGCTATTGCAGCCAATGACATGAGACTTGGCAAACACAAGCCAGAACTGCAAAAACTGGATTGCATCTATGATGACGAACCCTTAGGATTTGAAAAAGATCCAATCAGTCAAAGTCACAAGATGCAAGCACAAGACCCTTTGCAGGAAATTGACCTTGGAGATGGTCTGATAAAAAGACCAACGTACATTAGTGCAAACATTCCTCCAGATCTGAAGGCAAAAGTGGTGCAACTTTTGATGGAATTCAAGGATTGTTTTGCTTGGGATTACAATGAAATGCCAGGTTTGAGCAGAAAGTTGGTGGAACATGAACTCCCAGTTCGACCAGATAAAAGACCAGTGAAACAATTACCTAGAAGGTTCGCACCAGAAATAATGTCAAAGATCAAAGAAGAAATTGAAAGGCTGCTGAGGAGCAAATTCATCAGAACTGCAAGGTATGTCGAATGGTTAGCAAATATAGTGCCAGTAATTAAGAAAAATGGTTCTCTTAGAGTATGCATAGACTTTAGAGACTTAAATAATGCTACACCAAAAGATGAATATCCTATGCCTGTGGCAGAAATGTTAATTGATTCTGCAGCCGGATTTGAATATTTAAGTATGTTGGATGGTTATTCTGGATATAACCAAATTTTCATTGCTGAAAATGATGTACCCAAAACTGCCTTTAGATGCCCAGGGGCATTAGGCACATATGAATGGGTAGTTATGCCCTTTGGTCTAAAAAATGCTGGGGCTACTTATCAAAGAGCAATGAATTTAATTTTTCATGAATACATAGATGCTTTCATGCAAGTGTATATTGACGACATAGTTGTCAAATCCTCATCAAATGAAGATCATTTAGATCATTTGAGAAAATCTTTTGAAAAGATGAGGAAATATGGATTAAAAATGAATCCATTAAAATGTGCTTTTTGTGTTAATGCCGGAGATTTCCTTGGGTTTGTTGTGCACAAAAAGGGCATTGAAATAAATCAAAACAAAACGAAGGCTATTATGGAGACCAAATCTCCAACTACAAAAAAGCAACTTCAGTCCTTACTTGGGAAAATCAATTTCTTGAGAAGATTTATTTCAAACTTAAGTGGTAAAGCTCAACCATTCTCACCACTGCTTCGACTCAAGAAAGAAAGCGTTTTCACTTGGGGGCAAGAACAACAACAAGCTTTTGACGAAATCAAGAGTTATTTGTCAAAGCCACCAATGTTAATGCCTCCAATAAGGAACAAATTCATGAAGTTGTATATTTCAGCATCAGATTCGACGTTGGGCAGCATGCTTGCCCAAGAAGATGAAAATGGCGAAGAAAGAGCCATCTATTACTTAAGTAGGGTTTTAAATGATGCTGAAACTAGATATAGTAGTATTGAAAAATTATGCTTATGTTTGTATTTTTCTTGTATGAAACTCAAGCATTATATAAAGCCCGTTGATGTTTTTGTTTATTCTCATTGTGATATCATCAAACATATGTTATCCAAACCTATTCTGCATAGTCGAATTGGAAAATGGGCTTTAGCCTTGACAGAATATTCATTAACTTATAAACCTTTAAAAGCAGTTAAAGGCCAAATTGTGGCTGATTTCATAGCAGATCATTCTGCACTAGAAACTCCACAAAACTATGTAGATTCAGAACCTTGGAAATTATATTTTGATGGTTCTAAACATAAACATGGAGTTGGAATTGGGATTTTAATCATTTCTCCCTCCAGAATTCCCACCAAGTTCAAATATAAAATTAATGGGTTCTGCTCAAATAACGAAGCAGAATATGAGGCTTTGATAACAGGCTTAGAAATTTTACTGGACTTGGGGGCAAGAAATATTTTGATCAGAGGCGATTCAGAATTGGTGTTGAAACAATTGACAAAGGAATATAAGTGCATAAAAGAGCACTTGATGAAATATTTTGTCATAGCAATTTCTTTGTTAAAACGTTTCGACCAAGTTATTTTTGAACATGTACCTCGCATAGAAAATCAAGAAGCCAATGATTTGGCTCAAATAGCTTCTGGTTATAAAATTTCTAGTGAAAAACTAGAGGAGTTGATTGAGATTAAAGATAAACTCATTGTTGATCAACCTCCTTCTATGGAATTGTCAATGCCAAAACTTGTGGGGGCAGATGTACCACAAGATAATGGTCAAGATACCACCTATAACTCTGACGAAAATTCAGAAATTTTTGAAATTTTTGCCATTGACAATTTATCTGATAATGATTGGAGAAAACAACTTGTTGAATATTTACGAGATCCAAATGGAACGACC
This sequence comes from Trifolium repens, assembly GCA_030408175.1. Taxonomy (NCBI): domain Eukaryota; kingdom Viridiplantae; phylum Streptophyta; class Magnoliopsida; order Fabales; family Fabaceae; genus Trifolium; species Trifolium repens. The sequence goes on along the minus strand of CP125846.1, from coordinate 11,630,181 downwards.
AATAGAAAGATAAAATATAGAGCCTTGAGTTATGTCATCATTGGAAATGAACTAATGAAGAAAACACCTGAGGGAGTTTTGCTAAAATGTCTAAGTGAAACTGAAGCCTACTTGGCTATATCTGACGTGCATAGTGGTGCATGTGGATCCCATCAGGCAGGCCATAAAATGAAATGGTTGTTGTTTCGACAAGGTATGTATTGGCCAACAATCTTAAAGGATTGTATAGAGTTTGCTAAAGGTTGTCAAGAATGTCAAAGACATTCAGGCATACAACATGTACCTGCAAGTGAACTCCATTCAATAGTAAAACCTTGGCCTTTTAGAGGATGGGCTTTAGACTTAATTGGTGAAATTAAACCAAGTTCGTCCAAAAACCAACGCTATATTCTAGTTGGTATAGATTATTTTACCAAATGGATAGAAGCAATTCCATTGCCAAATGTTGACCAAGAAGCAGTGATTAGTTTTATACAAAGTCACATTATTTATAGATTTGGTATACCTGAGTCTATTACTACAGATCAAGGTTCAGTTTTCACTGGACGAAAAATGGTCGAGTTTGCTCAACAAACTGGTTTTAAACTTTTGACTTCTACACCATATTATGCACAAGCAAATGGTCAAGTGGAAGCTGCTAATAAGATCATTATTGGTCTGATTAAAAAGCATATTGCCCAAAAGCCTAGGAATTGGAACAAGACTTTAGATCAAGTCTTATGGGCATGCAGGAATTCTCCAAAGGAATCAACTAACACTACACCTTTTCGACTAACCTATGGGCATGATGCAGTCTTGCCAGTCGAAATTCACCTGCAATCAGTTAGAATCCAAAGGCAGGAAGAAATCCCAAGAGATCATTACTGGGATATGATGTTAGACGAACTAGTTGATTTAGATGAAGAGAGAATAAAAGCTTTAGAGATGTTAACTCGACAGAAAGAAAGAGTTGCTAGAGCTTATAACAAAAAGGTTAAATCTAAAACCTTTAATGTTGGAAATTTGGTTTGGAAAGTTATTCTGCCAATGGATAAAAAAGACAGAGTCCTAGGCAAGTGGTCACCACATTGGGAAGGACCATTTAAAGTCGTTCAAGTTTATTCTAATGGTGCATATGAAATTGAGGAGTTAACTCCTGAGAAACGTACTTTGGGTATAAATGGGAAGTATTTGAAGAAATATAAGCCTGCTCTACTTGAAGTAAAAATAAGCGCAGAATAATAATCAAACACAAGAACAAGATGGCAATAATTAAAATTTGCCATAATTCAAAAGCAGAAGAATGACACTGTCTATTGCAATAAGAGAAGTGCCTTAGTACATCATGGGAATACAACACTACTTAGGCTGAGGCTTAGGTTCAGAAACCTCTGATTCTATTTTCTTCGCTTTATCCTTGTAAAGAGATAGCGCTATATCAACAAGTTTTTGGACCTCAGTTGGATACTCGTCCAATCTTTCTTCATGTGTCCATAGAAACTCTTCCAGGTCGGAGCCCAATTCTTCTTCCTCGGATTCTGTCAAAATGAGCTCTTCTTTGTTTCTTTCATAGCGTGACCTGTTCTCTTCGCAACGCCAAGGTTCTGTACCTTTCTTGCTCTTCTCTTTGGAGCACGAAGCACCTTTAGTAATGGTTTTTTCCATTGCTTAATTTTTTGGTGAGGTTATTCAATGACTCTGGATGGTTGAAATAAGAAAGAGCATCCCTTTTTATAGTGCTTTCAGGTCTTGTGGGTCAATATAGCCATTAATACGATTCATTTAGTAAGTCTCGTTGTTATCACCCCCTTTTTTGACTTGACTGTCTCGATATGGTGTCTTTGACTGCTCAGTTTTTGTGTTGTTGAAATGATGCCAAAAGAATTCAAAGGTTCAGAAATGACCATCGAATGACGTTCGCTAATTATAAATGGTAAATACTTGAAGAAGTATAAACCAGCGTTGCAAGAAATAAAAATTGGCGAAGAATAAAATTTAAGATATGATAAACAATGGTGATCATAAAGTTGTTCGCCACAAAATGGGCATTGTCAAATTACAATCCAAAAACTTCGACAAATTGTTCAAAAAGTAAAACTAAAATTATTACAAGTTGAAATTTTTCTTCAAATCTTCATACAAACTCTTGAACGAAGAAACCTCTTTGTCGAGAACCTTGCTTGACTTCTCCAGATTCTGAATCTCTTCTTCCACTGCCGCTGAAGCACTAAAGGCTTTGATGCCCTCATTAGCCTCTTTGTCAATCCAGGCTTTAACAGCAGTAGTAAGATTGGCTTTTGCTTCGTCACGTTTGATTTTCTCTGCATCAATCTTAGCATTGAGACTCTGAATCTTCAAGTGCAATTCTGCAATCTCACCTTCCCAAGCAGCAATGTTCTGGTTGTATTGTGTCAGCTCAGCATTCGACTCGATCTCCTTCTCAAAGCGTTCGACATTAGCCTGAGCAGTCTTGGCCTTTTCGACCAATGCAGCGTGAGCATGGGTTTGAGCTTCCAGCTTCATGGCATTCATTTTCTTCCTTTGAATGGCTTGAGTAAAACCATCAATGAGGTTTTCAAGTTGGATAACCTTACTAAGTGTGGCCTCATCTGTCAAAGGATTATGGAGTTTTTTCAAGAAGCCCAAGTGAGAAAATGCACTGCTAGGGTTTGCCTCAATCAAGGCAAAGACATCCTGATTGATGTAATCTGCGTGCAATTTGAGGAGCAAAGAATCCTGCCTCACTGTCGAACTGATTTCTGTATCAGAAGCTGTCGAACTGCTGTGATGGGAAGCACCCTTGCTTTGTTCTTTATTACCTTTGCTTGAAAGGAGCATCTTTAGTGCTGCAGCAGGATCAGAATCCTTCATAGCGATGAACTCCATTTCTGACATTCCAACGTCAGCAGATAACTTTGATGTCGAAGAGACAGGAAGAATGTCAGAGCCTCCTTCAGTGGCTTCAGGCATAATATCGTCGTCAGCGTCAGTCTCCATCTCGACATCAGTGTTTTCTGATGAATGGGTAGATTCAGTGAGTTGTGCAGTTATGGTTTTCTCAGGTTCAGGATTATTGGTGGGAATTTCTTCATTCTCTTGACTTTGGCTATTTCCAGTTAAATCGACCTCGACGCGATTGGTGCCAACGTCTTGGGCCGAATTTTCCTCATTGTTAACAGGTGTAGTGGTGTTCTTTTCATTACCACCCTATTTAAAGACAAAAAAGAATCAAGTCTTAGAAGATATAATGAAGATCTATTCATGTCGCAAAGTCTTAAAAGGCGAAGAAGATATTTTACCTGAACATCAGTGATGGGCTGTTCTTCAACAGCTGGTGGTGGTTGATTCTCGACTGGAACGGTTGGGATGGGAGATTCACCTTCTTTCGTTTGACTTTCAGAAGGTTTAGACTTAGACTTAACCTTCTTCTTCTTCTTTGGCTTGGTTGGCATGCTTGCTTCACTAGTTTCGACATTGGCCTTTCCTTTGTCTCCTTGGCTTTCTCCACTAGGAGCAACAACATTTGTTGTGGTGGGAACATCATCAGTAGGCTGAAAAGAATTTGAAATTGTTAACACAAAATTCTATTCGAAGCCAAGGCAAAGTGCTAAGGGAATGTCGAAAGGACTTACTGTGGGTTCATTAATGGTAAGAGCTTTTTGTTTCTTCTTCTTGGTGGGCTCTCCAGTCTCGTTCGCCGCCATTAAATTCCTTTTTCGAAGCTGCATTTGAAATCAAGAGAGTCACAGATATGTTTGTGAAAATGGAGATTCAAAGACTAAGTTACTTTGAAATTTGGTACCTTGGCCCCAGTATTGGGCAGTGATTTCTTCTGAGTTGCAGCAGGAGTAGTGGTGTCTGTCGAAGTGGTGGTTTCCTTGGCTTTGGAAGCACCTAATGTCGAGACAATGAGAGTTTAAGCGTCAACAAAAAACACAAAATTTACAAACATTATAAAGCCATACTTCTGAATCACTCAAAGCTACCTTTGCCTTTGGGAGTCTTTTGTTGTAAAGCGTCGAATCCCGCCTCTATTGCTTGTAGAAGCACCTCATCAGTATTCTTAGCGTGCTTCTCATAGTGTAAGCTCCACCAGGTGGCGAATTCGTAAGTGCAGAATTGAGAAATCTCAAAAGCAACAGGTGTGAGCTTATAAGATTTTTCATCGGCCAGCTTCAAGCGACGCTCAAAATATTCGACAGACATTCCAGAATTGCCCAAGACGATCTCATCCTTGTTCTTGAACAAACTTTTTGGCCTGAATTGACTAAAGCCAAATTGGCGAGCAACTAAGTTAGGTTGGTACCCAACCAAACCTAAATGCCTTCTTTCAATTCCTTGTCTGGAGGATAAGATTGTAGGGTTCAAGAACATGGTCCAAACGTTTTTCGTATCCTCTTCTTCATTTGGATTGGTGGCAGGGAATGGCCTTTTAAACCAAGCAGGCCCGACAGTCCTTTTGACGAATGGAGTATTCTTTGGGGTAATTTCGTCGAACTCAAGGAGAGTTTTGAAGTAGTGAAGGAAGAGTTGTCGAGTGGACAAATTTGTCTCTCTATATCTCAATAAGGCTAACCTAGCGCCTTCTGATCGTCGAGAAGCAACAGATGGTTCCATATGAGAGGGGAGAAAGAGTTTGAAGTTTGACTCAAATGTGGCATTCAGCCAAAGTTGCAGAAGCCATACAGGTCCAGAGAAAGCGAGTTGTGACCCTTTTTCAATCTTCTTGAGCATATCACTAGCTTGCCCCAAAGAGTCATAAAGGGAAGCTAAGATGAACCTTCCTAAAGCTACATCTAATCCTTGGTGAAGCATGATGGCGAGGGGAACGAGTCTCTTCACCACTTGTAATGAACTAGTGCAAAGAACAAAATGTGATAGCCAATAAGTGAGGAAAGCTATATGTTCTTCAAAGGACACATCTTCACTGCTAAGATCATGATGATTTTTGAGGAATCCTGAAAAGGATAAAACTTTGAAGTCGAATTGGTGGTTGACAGTAGTGTACTTGGGGTCGAAAGTGGGTCCTGTTGGTCGTAAGCCAGTAATGGCAGCAACGTCGAATAAGGTTGGGGTCATCATTCCTGCTTTAAAGTGAAAAGTGTTGGTAGAGCTCTCCCAAAAGTGAAGGGCAGCTATGAGCATTTCTGCATTGTATTTGGGTCCCTCTCTCGACAGCTGAATCAAGTCGAAGATACCACTCTCTTTCCAGAAAGTAGCATATTGCTTTTCGATTTTGTTGAGCCATTTCAAATAGCCCTCACTAACCACAGGGGCAGATCTAAAAGCCCTATAGCCTGGTTCGAAGAAGCTCATGTCGAAGAAAGAGTTGGCGAATATTTTTGGTTCGCAAGTAGAGTAGAGAGGGAAAATGTTACCTATGTCTTCATTGAAGTTGTCGGATGAAGGAAGAGGGCCTGCGAAGGCAAGAGTTTTACCTCCAAGCTTGTGGGGAATCACCAACTCTTCTCCCCATATGTTGTCTTCGACGGAGGTCATATCCGGCTCCGACACAAACTCTGAATCATCAATGATAACAGGTTTCTTGTCATCAACAGCATAAATGATCACGTTTCTGGAAGAAGATGAGGAGGCCATTGTTGTTCTTGTTGTTCTTGATGTTCTTGAGGTTGATGGTGATGAACAGGTAGTAGCAGCAAAGAGAAAGTAAAAAGCTTCAAAACATACTTATTTCTTGCTCAAATCTGAGAACAAGAACCACAGTAATGAGCGGAATCACTAGATGATCACGTTTGCTGGTTTAGATTCAGCAAAAACGCAAGAACAATGCACGATTTGAGGATTGTTTGACGGTGGTTCCTGAAGGAATACGTAGAGCTCTGTTTTTAGAGAGAAAGTGAAGAGTTGAAGTTTCAGAAAAGTGAAAGTGTGGAATATGTTTGCTACTTATAGGCACTCCAATTTGGCATGTATCTGGTAACTGAAACATCACCACTCTTCCATCTCAGTTGTTCACATTCTGCCACGTGTCCCACTACTAAGCTAAAAAGTTGGAGATCATGGTTTGTGGGGATTGAGGTGACAGTTATAAATATTGTCATGATTAACAATAACTTGATGTGACGTTTACGCCGTCTTTGATAAACGTGCAGAATTGGAAAAGGTGAATATCTTCAAAACTGCCATTTCTCCCTTTCGTATTCGACATGCAGTCGAAACTGGCATTTTTGAGGGGGCAATTTGTTAGCCTGTATTTTCGACAGGCATTAATGAATTGGAATGAGATGATGAAATCTCATTTAATGTATATTATTGCTTTTTAATATTCTCTTGGAAACTGATTCTGGCAATAAATCAAGAGAAAATCAAGGCATTTGACATCAAAGACTTTTAATGTGCAAAGTTGCTTGTCAAAGCCTAGAGTTCTGTCGAATTCGACGGAACGTGTGTTGTTTGAATAAGCTTGTCGAGTTCGACAGAGGAATTGCTTATTTAAGCGTGTCTTTTCGACATTGTTATGAGATTGTCGAAATTTATATATATATGTACATATATGTATGTGTGTATGTTTGTTTGTCTAACGTACTGTGCAGAACGAAAGAAGCGTACTCTGGACTTAGCAAAATATTCAAAAGTGAGTAACGTTTGAAGGGTTCGCCAGGTGTCCAAGGAATTCAAATTCAGAAGACACGTGGAGCATAGTTAGGCAGATTGTAGTTTTATAGCAGTTATGTTAGTTTGTCTATAAATATTAGTTTTTCATAAGAGAAACGGTTTCACAATTCACATGCAAATTCCTAGAATATTCAGAGTACCCATGTCAACGAGCGAAATGAATGCCAAAAGGAACATGTACGAATCTGTGTAACCAATCTTTGTAAACATTTTTACATTGTCAAATGCAATTTACTTTTCAAGTACTGATTACTTGCTTTCCTTTAAAATTTGTCATTTAAGCTTTCTGCAAATTTAAAGCTTTCCTGCAACTTTAAACATTCTGCAATTTATTTCATTGCATGTTTTACTTTTCAAAGTCTTTTCTTTAAACTTTACTTGCAATTCATTTACAAGTTTTCTGCAAATTTAAACTTTGAAGCATTTTACTGTAAACCAAACCATTTGACTTCGTCAAATGCTGTTTACTTTTTATCAACTTATCCGATTTAACCCAAGATATGAATATGTTTTCATCATCTTCCGCACAATCCATATGTCCCAGGATTCACTAGTTGATCCTTCTTGTAATAATTAGACTAGCGGTTGTTTACTAAAAATCGGGGTAAACAACATCACTTTTAGAAAAGAAAAAAAATACTCCCTTCGTCCCTTTTTATAAGAGTTAGTTTGACAAAAAATTTGTCACTTTTTATAAGACCCTTTTACAATTATCAAGGATAATAATTATTATTTTTCAAACTTACCCTTATTTATTTTGCATATTTTTTTAATAACATTAAATTCTCTTTTGTTTGATTCAAAACACTACAATTAATTATAAGGGTAAACATGTAAAATCAATATAATTTGTCAAACAATTTAATACTTAAACTAACTTTCTTAATACGCGTATTTTGTCATTCTGACTCTTATAAATAGGGAAAGCGACAATTTAAATTATATTTCTAGCAACCAAATGGCTAATTCAAATGAAGAAAGAAAAAATAACCAAATATTGAAAAACGTTAATGAAGAATCTTGTGAAGAAAAGCAGCGTGCTTGAGGTAAGAGAAGGTTATGTGGGGGCATTAAATTAAGGCCAATTCTCGAGTTAATTTCACCCTTAAATTATGAAAGTCCATAATAAACTATAATGAAGTTTTTATATTGTATGTATTTTAACCTATATAATTTTTTTTTTATAATAATCTATATATCTGTAATTCTATCTCGATATATACATTACGAGAATCGGGGAATTTTTTCCCAAAAAAAGATCGAAATATTTTTTTCAGAAAAAACTCCAAAATTGTATTTCTCTGAAATCGAATTTTTTTCCCCATAAAAGATCGGAGTTTTTTTCCGGAAAAAACTCCCGAATTATTTTCATCTGAAATCGAACTTTTTCCCGAAAATAAATTGAAATTTTTTCTTGAAAAAAGATCGGAAACATTTTTTTCCGAATGAAATGACTGAACTTTTTTCTTTCGAAAAAATTCCGAAATTGTATTTATTTGAAATCCAGAACTTTTTTCCGAAAAAATTGAAAAAAAATTCCCGGAAAATGATCGAAAACTTTTTTCCGGTAAAAATCATGAGCTTTTCTTTGCGAATAAAATATCGAAACTTTTTTTGGGAAAAAAAATCGGAAACCTTTTTTCAGAAAAAAACTCCGAAATTGTATTTATCTGTAATCGAAACTTTTTTTCTGAAAAAACATTGAAATTTTCCTGAAAGAAATCGGAAAGTTTTTTCTTGGAAAAAATATCAGGAACTTTCGCGGAAAAAGATCAAAAACTTTTTTTCAGAATAGATTATTTTAAAAATAATAATAATATAGATTAGAATACAAATGTACAAACTTTATTATGGCTTATTGTGGACCTTAATAATCTAATTGTACAAATAACTTTCCCATAGTGAGAGACCTATGATACTCACTCATGTTAGAATTACCCTTAAATTAATTTCTTGGTCTTGGGTTTCAAGTTTTTACCCAGCTATGTGATTACTCATTTGCTTCATGGTGTAATAATCCTATTACTTGTCTTCAAATTTGTTAATCTTCTTATCTTCTTAATCTTATCTTAATCTAGTAAAGGGAGATAATGCTCAACCCTAATGCCCCTTTGAGAACCCTAACACCTTACATCATTAATGACATCATCATGCTATGTGTTCCAATCAATGAAAGCCATTGTACCTCTTTCTCTTAACACATGTCCCAATCTATGAAAGTCACATGTACCCCTTTTTCTTCAAACTATTGACATATGCTCCACTGCATGTAGGCCATGTGTATCCCTTTCTCTTTAAAACAAACACAACCTTCTCTCAATCTCTCTCACTGTCTCACTCTCTTCTCTGTTTCTCCTCCCTTTCTCCTACCATTCTTCTTCTCTCTCTCGGGCTCTCCTTCTCTCTCACTTCTCACCCTCCTCTCTCTTTCTCCGTCCTCTCTCTCACGATCCTTCTCTCCGCCGCCAATCTCTTCGACCGAACATCACTACACCCACTTCTCTCTCTGCTCTCGCATTATCAACCCTAAAACCCAAATTTCAATTTATCAGACTTTTATCTTGCATGTCTGATTTCTTCCATGAATTGGACCTTTGGATGGCAATAAACTCAGGTGAAAGTATTGATCACATTTCTCTTCCATTTTTTCTATTCGTTGAATATCAATTTGTTTTGTTCTGTTTTTAATTTTGTCGAAAAAATTTGTGATGAAGGAGTGCAGAAACACGATGGACAATAAACTGAGGTAACTGCAGTATTCTCATCTCTCTTCCATTTTCAAACTGTTTTGTTTTGTTCTGATTTTGAGGTTTTTGAAAAAATTGTGTTGAATCTCTCTTTCTCAGATTCTGATCTTGCATGTTTGAGCTATTCCATGAATTTGGATCTTTGAATGCATGCTTTGACCACTACAAGAAATATGATTATTGGCAACAACTTTTTTTGTTACAGGTCGCTGGCAAAACTATCTTGGGTAGTTTTGCCAGCGACTTATAACAACTTTTAACAAAAAAAGTTGTTGCAAAAAATCATATTTCTTGTAGTGGACTATGATAACTCTATTTCATGATTTGGGTTTTCTTATGAATTTTTTATGATTAAGTTTGATTGTGTTGGTTTTAATTTATTGGGATTTAATTTATGGGTTATGTTATGAATTTTTTGTGTTGGGGTTGTTGGTGGTAGTGATGAAGATGATGAATAGATTGTTGGTTGTTGTTGTTAGATCTGATTTTTTTTTTTGAATCATGTTAATTTATGTATTATCTCTTTATTTTTTGTTAATCATAAATATGTTTTTGTGTGATTATGATTAATTGTATTTTTCCCTGTGTATGTTAATCTAGGTTTACTTTAAGTCTCAGAAATCGAAGGTTTACTTCAAGAGCTACCAAGTCAAGTTCAGAAGAAGAAGAGGTATTCATTTTTTTTTCGGTGCGTTTTCTATGATGCATGAATTGATTTTTTCCATTCGTATCCTTCTAACACCCAGATTTCAATTCCTCATATTTTGATGTTGCATGTTTGGGATCTTACATGAAATTGAGCCTTTGATTATCAAACTGTTTAGTTTTGTTCTGTTTTTTAATTTTATCCGAAAAAAAATTGTGATGAAGGGGTGCAGGAACATCATGGACAATAGTGGCATGGTTTTGAAACATAGAACTCATGTTTAGTAAACTCTAACTTTTACTTTCTATAGAAAACTTTCATGGATTATGTGAGAATATGATTATGGTAACTTCCCATTTTCCTTTTTTAATTACATTTGTTCAAGAGAAATAACTTTCCCTGGTTTTGGTATCTTAATTTTTGTTGACCATGACTATCTTTCTATTTGGTGCATAAGATTGCAGGTCCTAAGCATAAAGATGTGATATGTTGAGTGCATTATATGTCCCAGAGCTCATGATCTCTTCAAACAGATGCACTTTAATTTCTTGGTAACAATCTTTTATTCTCATATCTAAATCACTAAATTATCATGATCTCATATTGTTCACAATTGGCTAAAAAAAAGGGCGAAGGGTAGATAAAAATCATATTTTTGTTGTGATTTTAGTTAGATTGGCTTTTTTTTTAAATTGAAATATTGATGATTTTTGATTCAACTATATGATTCACAATACTATCATATATATCGAGTAACACTAATGTTTGTGTTTTGTTTTCTTGATTATGGTTGTTTGTGGTTCTGATTTTGTGATGGAACCATTCCTTAGTTAGAAACACTACACCAAGATCTTGATGATTTTATTCTCTCTCTGCTCTCTCATTATCAACTCACCCAGATTGTTTCCTCTTTTTGTGGAGGCTATATTAGACAAGGATAATTTCACTTTAGAAGAGCTTCTACATGAAGAGGAAGTAATCCAAGAATGCAAGGTCTGAATTATTTCATTTTCATATTTCTTTCTTTGTTGCCAAACATCATTGATGGGTCTGATGAGTCGGTGTTGCTTATGAAAATGGGTCTCATTTTATATTTCTCCATGGTTAAGATTTGCATGTGATGGTAGTAATCTTAATCTACTGGGTTTTGATTAGAAAATTGAAGATTTGAAGTGAAATGACTAGATTTGAAGTCTTGAAGAAAGTAGCAGAAATTTGGCTATGAAGTAATTCAAATTCAAGCTCTTGGTTAATCACCTCCCATTCAAAGGTGAGTTCCTAATAGCTTACTCCTAGCTTAGAAATTAAAATTCTGGATGCATGATTTGTTTATATGGCATGTTATCGAAATCCACTAAACAAATGATTTTGGAAATGGGTTTTGGATTATGACTTAATGAAAGATAACTAAGCAGAAACTAAAGTCAATTATCGACCTACAATCTTTTCCTATTGTTTATTATATTTATTAGAATTCTTGCATGTGAATTCTAAGATTGTCCTATGATAATTTTAAGTTGAAATAGGTAGAACCAAGAATGAATTGGTGTACTTTATATGGAACTGTGCAATGGATACAGCTATCAGCACACAAGATATCACAAGCGTAAGTCCACTTCTCATGAATATTTGTATTCTTTAGATCTATTGGTATGCGTTTGTTCAAGTGATGTCTATTGAGGAGGTTATGTATAATAGGCCATGTTACTTACACAACTTTTATCTTGAATTATTCACAGTAGATTATGCTAATTACATTGATGGAGTGCATAACATTTTTTTTAAAATAGGTTCTTAGGCAAAAATTAAATTAAACATATGTCACGGGTTTTGATGAGTTCTTTTCTGATGTCGTCCACCAAAAAACTTTGAAGAATCAAGGTCATTGGGTTATGCTTGATATTAATGGGTGCTTACTTAGACTCTATTAGATTGATTTTGTTTTTTTACTCTTTATACTTCTCTAATAAATTTAAGAACTAAATTCAAGTATAAACACACCCATAGCTTTGTCTAGAATCGGATTGGCTATTGTATGCAGCATGTATTCATCTTATGGTTTTAAGTTCAACTTACCCTCTTCCACAAAATGTTGTGCACTCTTTTTAATAATCAATGGTGTGTGCTTAATTAGTATTTATAACATGCATGCTTGGTAATGAAAAGTACCTTATTATTGATAGTACTAGAAATTAAACCTCTGTCACATAAAAATTAATTTTCAAAAATGGATGCCATTTATTCTTTCTGCTAGGCAGCATGTAACGGATATTATTAGGAAGGATTTGATTGTTATTTGTTTGTATCCCATTTTCCTAGCTTTGTTCTTTTTAATTAATCTACTAATACGGTTATAATTTTAAGTTTGTTGGAGGAATAGTAATATAGGTATGAAATTGCATCAGAAAAAGTAATTTAGGTGTGAAGTTGGCCATTTATTCAAGTTATTATTTGGTTGGTTAGATTTTCCTTTTTCTTTTTGAATGTTTTGGTTAAACAAATGCTGTAGCACTTGGATTGAAATTTCAACTAATTAAGTTCAATTGTGCGTTTTTTTATTTCGTGTGAGAGCGGGAGATGTGGGTCAAAAGTAGTCAGTTTTAATTTTATGAAGACACTGAATCAATTAATTAGTAGTTAAGTTTAGATGGGAATTGTAAATTTTGCTATTCTCTTAACAAAATAAGCTCACTTTAGAATATGTGGAATTTGATAAGTTTAAAAATTTATCTATTTATTATGTTTTGCAAGAAATAGTAGCATTCCTATCATTGTTTTTCATTTTTCAAATGAGCTAAATCTTCAACATATTGTGCAGGTTTGCGCCAAGCTGCCAACAAGTTTAACAAGAAGCATTGGTCCATTCATAAGCAATTATGTAATTTTACAGGATCCAAAGCGAAACAATATTCAGGTATCTATTGAGAAGAGGAACAACAAGATCTATTTTGCTCAAGGCTGGACTCGATTAAAAGATTTCTATGGCCTTACTGCGGGAGGTTGGGTGACCATATTTTACATAAATCCGCTCTTATTCTATATAAAATGGCCATGTTCCCTATTTCACAGCTCCAACAATATTCTTCCACAAACTCAGAGAATTGTTTATGCCATAGTCTTATTATCATTATGATAATTATTATATTTGAATCCTTTTGATTTTATCTATGATTAAACTTCTTTCTTCAAGCAGTAGCCATGATTGATCATAGCCATGATTGGTATATCTATGCTATTCCGTCGAACCCGTGCATCGCACGGGCCGGCGTCTAGTCTCTAGTTGTAATGGGTTGAAGTACCCTTGTACTTCCCATGAGTGCATCTTTTTGCTTATAAAAAAAATATTAGATAACAACATATAGAAGTTGCACCCCCCTTGTACTTTTATTTTAATATACTACTCCATAAAAATTGGCTGTTATTGCAAAATTAGCCAAACTAAAAATAAAAAACGAGGTCTTAATCAATTAGAAAAAGTATTTTGACACCTTATTGGTTACTCGCGCGCCCTACGGAATGATCAAAATACCCTTTTGTGACTTAAAACACGCATGTAGAAAAAATAATATAGTTCGTTCTCCCATAATGTAAAAAACAAAAAAACCTAATGATTTGGATTCATTTGGAGAGCTTGGTTATTCATGGTTGGGCTTGAGTAAAAAATTGACAAAATTTGATAAGCGAGTGCGTAAATTTGACAAAATTGGGAAAACACTGTTAGTTGGTGAATTCTTTAAATAGGTACCATTTGTTTAGTTTTTTTTCACCATTCTCTTCTTCCCTCATTCTCTCATATTTTTACTTTTTTTGCTTTTTTACATTTTAGTTTTATTCTTGTTTTGTAGTTAGTTTATGTTGGTTTTTGTTTTTTTTTTTTGCCGCATAGTTCGTCGTGGGCTAACCACATTGATCATACTGGTATTGTTATGTCACCGTGGTTGGGATTAATATGTTAATCCATGGGGGAATTTTGTGTCCCCATTAAGATCAATATGATTAGCCCAAGCGTGTCATACCTAGTTTACAATTTGGATCACACAAATGGGACTTTCCCAAACACAAATGGGACCTTCCTATGCTACTAAACTAGTAGGTGGTAGAGTGAAACTGTAAGGCATAAGAATGTATTATTTCTGTCTACCCCGCCCCGTTTTCCTTTTGCACTAGTCCGGATTTACTTTTTCCCCATGCTAAGGGGTTAAAATATTGTTATTTCTATTTAATTTCCCCCCTCCCAAGTTTATTTTTTGCCTAGAATTAGGAGGCTACATAAGTATTTCATTAGACAGGCAAAACCGCCCATTAGCATGAAGAGAGGCAACTAGTCCTTGTTGGGCCATAAGCGTTTTGGTACCGGATCAGGAGGCTGACTTGTTTTTCTTGCAATTTTTTTGTCCTGCATCTAAACATTTTGACTCCACATGATCAACTAAAGAAGAAGAACACTTCGTAGACCTTTCTTTCTTACTATATCTTGATCTTTTCGACTAACCCTTTGGTGCACCTTTACATTTCACTTGGTCAGGAGGTGGACAGATCGACGTCGTCTCTGGATAGACAAATTATCTGAATATTTCTTTCATATGAATCTTCATGTCGTGGTCAGAACTTTTGAATTTGGCATATGGGGTAAAACATATTTCTTAGAACAGTTTGCAAAAATAATTCTGACCCAGTATAGTTTGCTTCCTAGGAAGCGAACACCCCCAACAATTCGCTCTTTATGCAGCGAACCACACCAGTGACAGAAACAGTACATCCATTAAATGCACAGACATGCATTAAATGCATTCAAGTGGTTATCAAACCTAAAAACAGCCCAGACATAACTAGGCATATATTTTCAACATTAATACAAAATGGGGTTATTAACTTATTATACCTATAAAACATCTCATTCTAGGAGGAAGGATAAATCTGCATCTTCGTCCTTGCATAAATTAGCGGTGTTAAACTACAATCTCTTCCAATGACTATAAATGTGAACCAAACTTATTGGTTTGCCTTCCTTCACGGTTTTGGCAAGTGAGCACGCGCACGGCAAACCCATTGTTGACATTAGCAAACATCCGCACCTCCCCTTATCCGTTCCAATCACGTCAGCCCGACGAATCTCATCCACTAAGTAACTCAATGTTTCTCTCAATATATTTCCTTGCAATTCTAAACAAACCACGATTCCCTACCATTTTTCATCTCTAAATATGATGCTCTGCTGAAAATCCTTTTGTAGCTCACCAAACATGTTTCTCAACATGTTATCAATCTCTCCCCAATTCTTGCAAATGTCACCCAAACTATCGTGGATGTATCTTTTTAATCTGGCATGAGCTGACTTAACCCTGTTTGTGGTGGTATTACCAAGATGCATGACTCACTCGGTCCACACCATCACAAATTTCTCTTTAACTGAGCCTACGACAGTACTTTCAACATACTCAATGAACTCTGGCCAATGTGAATATCTTTCTTTGAACGTGTTCAAGGAAGCATTGTAGTCTTTGTCTGATGTGGATTCCATGATATTTTCCCAAGATGCATTCACAATCGGCTATACTTCATTGGTTCTCACCCTTTCCCCAATTTTGCCTTTTTTAAAAAATTTGTTTCCATATTCATTGGTTCTCACCCTTTCCCCAATAATGCATTTTGTAAAAATATCGTCAACCGCCTTCATAAGAGCCTGGTCACGGTTGGTGACAATGACCTTCAAATCATCTTGACACCGCAAAATATCGAGGACGCCTCGCAGTGCCCAGACAAAGTTATCCTCCTTCTCAGATATCAAAAAACCAAACGCAATGGAATACATCTTTCCGGTACAAGTCGACCCAACAAACTCAAGAAGATGGATTCGATATTTGTTTCTCTTGTTGGTCGAGTCTATGATAAGCACATGGGGAAATTTTTTAAGGAGCTTGATAGAGTTCAGATGGACCCATAAAATATCACTGAGCATCTCCGTGCCTGGAAGAACTCTGTGACTGAACAAGTACTTGGCTTCATTAGATGTTGCATCTCTATCCATGGACCCCGAACAACCATTTTCATTATGTATCGTGCATTATATATGTGTTCATGGTAGTAGCCGTTGTAACTCGCCTCTTCTTGAGTGTCGACATGATATTCCTCGGTGCGGCCATATTATCTCTCAGCCCTCGAACTAGTTCCTTCTCCTCTGGACGAAGCCGCTCGGCATACTTATGACCTTGAAAATTTTGAGTCACGTCGTGATTATGTTCGTTGTTCACAATACTCAGACTCCAACATCCACTCCTCAACAAATAACTTTTGAGTTTGAATAGACAACCACCTATCAAATTTATCTTCACGTCCCTTCACTTCTTGGCGTACTCCCGATATGGACCACTTCTTTAACATGCAAGAGAAACATAGCCTTTCCGACCATTTCCCCCGTTATCGGACTTTGTAGTCACAACCACAAAGCCTAACTTTTCAGATAAGTCACAAACCCATTTTATCATATCGGCACGTTGCTCAAATTTCCTATCAGTGGTGGATTGGATTCAGAAATCGACTTTAGGAGTGACTACAACAACCTTTGGGGGTACCACATCATTGTTAGGTTGTTCGTCGACCGACTTTTCATTAACATTAATTTGTTCTTCCATCGATCATAGAACGTTTGCCTAACCTAATACCAACTTTATGCATAACATTTTCATCCTCTTTAGCTCCACTTGAATCGTCCATAACATTTCCTATAATTTGGGGGAAAAACACAATATTTTATTCCTATAGTTCATAATAATTGCCTAAAATAATCGGCCGAAACTTATTTTGTACCAGTAACGTTCGCCCTTTAGGGAGCGAACACCATGTGCGCTCGTCCACTAGGCAGAGAACACGACCAGTTCTAGGTGTTTGACGTGGTGAAAATGAAATGCTCATAAAAACGAATGAGAAGGTTTTTGAGTAACATTAACTTTGCATTCAACTCGTTGGGATGTCTTTGGAGCTCCTTGGTGCTTGGATTGATATTTTTTAACACAAAATCTCCCAAGGTCACCATTTTTTAGAGGAGTTGAATGAGGAAAAAAAGAAGGTGAAAATGTGTACTGTTTTTATCTGAAGGTCCACGCATATATATATAGGGCAATCTCCCAACCGTTCGCTGACCAAATGGCGAACGTGCAAACATTCAGAATTTCCATGGGAGGGTGGCAGGTGTTCGCTCCCTATAGGGCAAGCGAAGATATTTTGGTAATTTCAAGGGGTGTCCGAGGAAATGCAGGGGGTGCGAAAAGTAAATCTCTCCTTGTTGAGGATATATTGTCATTTGGCCCAAAACTCATCAAGTCTATCATTATTGAAACATAAGCATTTCTGATTAACCCTAATTGCCTCCTTTGTCAGTTTTCTGATTCTTCTTGATTGTATTTTCATTCTACTTTGTTAGTCTCCTCTGGTAAGATTTTTATCTCAATTTCGCCAATTTCTCTTTTCATTACTTGATATTTTTGTTTTCCTAGAACTCTCGGAAACAAAATTTCTCATTTTTATTTTGTTGATTCATAGGTGATCTGTTGTAGATAACAAGTAACAAAGGTACATAATTTTTCTTTACGTCTACTTGTAAATTATTTGACCTAGTAGTTAGAAGGTATAGATCTATGAAATGCAATTTTTTTCTTTGATGGTACTTAGAATTTCAAAAAAAAATTGGTAGAATAGAGGGGCAAAGCCCCAGAAATTTAATATTTTAAATGTTTGAAAAATGATGTGGTTGGTGTAAGAAAGTAATCCTAACATTTTCATGGTGGTTTGGTTAATTTTTTTAATGTTTGAGAATAAGAGTGATCTTGTATGACATTTAGTGTGGGTGAGTGTGTGTTTGTATGCTATAGCACAATATTATTTTATGCTAGAGGGGTCTTTTAAGAAATATAAAAACTAGTGAACTTAGACTTTTTTTTTATTCTATTAATATCATTATTATTATGTTATTTGTTGATTGTATTTAAATATTACCAATTTTAGTTATATAAATTAATAATTCATTTACTATATTGGTAAAATCATCATATTTATATAAAAAGAAAAATTGCAAAGGTAAAATCATCATTTTGCTAAAATATCCTAAAAAATAAATGAGTGTTAGCATCTCCTATAAGGTGTATGTTAGCAAATAATAATTGAAAAATATTTAAATACACTTTAAGGTACATGTTGTTAATGCACAATTTCATGAAAAAGAGTAGATGTTGAATTGAGTGCTCAAATGCGAATGTTCTTCTGGTGTCACTACCAAAAAAGTGTATAATGGCGGCAACCTTTATTGTGACGGTTGACACGAAACGCCACTATACAATCCAATTGCAGCGGTTATTTGAACCGCCACAATTAATTAAATAATTGTGGCGGTGTGAATGCTAACTGTGGCAGCTACAAACTACCGGTAAATATAAACCGCTATAGAAATCATCGCAAAATACTCTTCCGACGCCTATTCCAGTGCTTGGTTCTAACTGCCGGGAAATGCTTCAACGCTTAAAATTATGGCATCAAAAGACTTTAAACGGCGGTTTTAACCGCCACAATTTGCTCTATTTGTTGTAGTGCGTGGTGATTTGGTCAGATATGTACTTGGTTGTGAATGCTTGTGATTTTCTTGTATCAATGGGAAAATAGTACCTGCAAATTTTTTAGCACTCCAATGCTCAATCTAGTATTTGCTCAAAGTGAGAGAAGTGTTAAATTGCATTAGAATGTGTGTACATTGAGAATGAATGCTTGCATGTATAGATAGTGTAATTTTAGTAATAACCGTCTAGTGGAATCCTCCATATACAAGGA
This sequence comes from Trifolium repens, assembly GCA_030408175.1. Classification (NCBI taxonomy): domain Eukaryota; kingdom Viridiplantae; phylum Streptophyta; class Magnoliopsida; order Fabales; family Fabaceae; genus Trifolium; species Trifolium repens. Next base: position 11,611,356 of record CP125846.1, on the reverse strand, counting down.
ATGAGTCACAAATATCTCTTGTGAGTGTCATTTATTCAATTCTTGGTAACATGTATTAGAGTAATACACCTCCTTGTAAAATTGATGTATTATGGTTTTTGTGCTTTAGGGCAGTCCAACTCTTATGAATGTTGTTTATCCAACACGATTTCGAGGAGGTTGGCCTGTCGTCATAGATTCCCACAAAATGAGTCTAAAGGTGCAGTGTATATAAGAGAGCAATTTCATAATGAAGGTAAAAGATTGTTGTTTATCTTTCGATGGTTCCGTTGTGACAGATTTGATGACGGAAACCTAGAACATTGTTTCCTACAAAATAAAGTTGGTAAAATTATACAAAGAATGTCATTCTAATAGAAGAAGAATACTTAAACGTTATGAGGATGACGTCTGAAAGTTTGATTCTTCGTCCTTGAGAGACATTTATGTTTGTTCTGAAATTTGTTTCTACAAACGTGATACGAAACCTTTGGTTTGGTTAGTGCTCATTGACGTGTTTCTTTTAGTATAAATGAAGAGACATTTATTTAAGCAGTTAACGACCATGTGTCCCACTCTATCGTAGGTGTATAGCCACGCACCTAGCCATACTTGAGTTTGGATCGTTTTCTTTCATCTAAGGCGTCTATTTTTCTTTCCCCAATAAGCTATATAAGCAGGAACTTCTACCTTCCATTTCTATTAGAATTTCGTTTTCTCGAAGAATCCAGGTCACATTTCCATAATTCATCAACTTTTCTAGGGTCACCATTGGGGAAAAAATGGCAGCTTCTCCTCATAGTTCAATTTCTTCTTCTGATAGTGATAACCGGGTTGCTCACAAGATTTTTTTTAACAAAATCATTGTATTGTTCGAGGCAATCTTTGAAGGTTGCTTTTTAATCAGTTGGTCATCCAGATGAATGGGAAGTTCTCTTTTTCGGCAAAAACTACTTCATCAGTGATCTTCAAAGCAAGTGCATATCGTTTCTATGTATGAGGTTATTTTCGAAGTGATGCAAGTTTCTCTTCCTTTTAAGGATTTTCAAATCTCAATCTTTATGCATTTGAGGATTGCACATTCACACTTCACCCATCTGCTTGGGCATTGATAAAAGTTATCCATTTTTTGTGTCAATTTAAAAGATGGGGAGCATTTCCTCGTTTGTTTTCAATTTATTCCACATGTCTCATTTTGAGAAGGAATATATTTTTGGGCTAATTCATTTTGATCAAGAAGAAAAATTCTTTAAAGCCTAGGTTTTACTTTGTAAGTCATAAATCTCATGTGGGTCAAAATCATTTGTTCTTCTTGATTCCTACGCAAAGTTAAGGTTTTACTCTTGAAGGATAAGTATGCAGAAGCTGTTTTCGTAAGTATTGGTGCCATTCTCATTTGTATAAACCCATCAGTTTTATAATATTTCTTGATGAAAAGCTTTCTAAGACCAAGAAGGCTACGAGGAACCTTTTACAAACGTTTATTGAGTCTTTGGAGGAGAGCCCATACCAGATTCAAGGTATCCTTCAAAGAAGCAACAAACCTTTGCCAAGCATTATATTGTCGATATTTGGCAAAGGGTATATGTCTTTGGGACACGCCCTATTTAAATTTATGTAGTTGACACACATGCACCATTTACCACTAGCCGTGTTTACTAAGACCACGTTTGACATTCATCCCATGTAGTGTATTTTTAAAATGAACTTAATCCGAATAAGCCCTTCCACTATAGTTTTGGTTGTTTCTGCTTTTCTGGGATTCTCATCGCCTTCGTTGGGCTATGTATTTCATATTTGGATTCACGTTAAGGCGGTGTCATGAAACCTATGGATGTATTCCCTACATTTCTTCTGGTGTGGTGGTGAAGACGTACATCGGCATTTGCTTTCAAGCATCTGATTAGACTTTCTTGGACCTGAGGAGGAAGATTAGCTCATATCTTGACAGTTTGTGCGGCGTTGTCATCTAGTTGTGTCGTGGTGAACTCTTCACCTGGCTTTAGCCTTTCGAACCTCATTCTCGTTTCTAACAACAATGGCGTGTCTTCCTTCTTCTCTTAATCATAAACATACTCATCAACACGAGAGTCAAAATCTGCTTATATAGCAGATTCACGAAGTGGCTCTTCGTTATGTTCCTGATTGGAGGAAAGTTTATCCTCTATCATCCAAAGGTATCGTCGTACTCCATTATTCTTTTCATAGTACCACATCTTGAAATGTACCATTAAGGGTCGTGCTTTTAGTGATTTCAGAGTCTTCCTTCCGAGAGTACAGTTGTAACCTAAATCACAAGGCATGATGAAAAACCTTATGTGGATCGTCCTTTGGGACGTCTTTTCTCCCTTATTTTCAAACATGGTGGGAAGAGTAACAAATCCTATGGATTGTGTCAGGGATCCTTCGAAGACTACTAACGTTCCTCTCTAGAGTGTGATTGGATGTTCTCCTTCATCATCTGTAACTTGGTGAATGTCTTCTCATACATGATATCGTAGGATCTCCCATAATCAACCAACTTTGGGAAATATCGTGGTTAGCGTTTGTAGCCCTGATGAGGAGTGATAGCTTTTCATTGTGTGTGTCATCTACATTGATCTTTAGCTTTGAGATACAGTGAGAGTTGTCTCTTTGATAGGTACCACCGAAGATGGTAAATACGGTATGGTCTAGATATTATGGCATTATTGTGTGGCCTTCGGGGTAGGTAGATCTAACTTTGGAAGGAAATGGGTAAGGTGATGAAGATGGGTTTGTATCTTGTATTTTCTTGTAAGTCAGCCCACAGGCAGTGCCACTGAACTGTGTGCTCAAATGAGAAAGTTATTCTGGTGTGGTGATTTGGTAGTGAATGATGTGATCTTTTATACTAATAAGAAAAATGGTATTGTAACAATGTTAGTTTATACTTTACATTAGTTATCCTTTTATTCATTAGTTTATGATTAGTTGGCCTTTTATTCTTATGGGCCTTGGAAGTCATTATTTAGAAGAACACTCTGGTACACATATTATGTGGATATGTATCGGTATACAGTTTAGGTGGATAATTGTGATTGATTCACAAATGATATTTAATATAAAAAAATAATAAATACTCATTCGTTTCTTTTTATTTGTCTTTTTAGAATAGTAACACCAAATTAAAGAAGTGTATTTTTGAACTTTATCTTCCTATTATACTCTCGTTTTAATCCAACAATATCTTTCTATTTTTTTTACACATTTTCTCTTTCTGATAAATTTAATATATTATGTACAAAAAAAAATTATTTAGATTTATTTAATTTATATGGATTTTCCTTTGGTATTATAGACTGGTGAAAATTCTTGTTAAATTCTTTGAATTTTTATGTAGATTTTCCTTTGGTATTATAATACCTAAACAAGTTGAGCTTGATAAATTCTTTTCGTATTATCATGACATACAATGTCGAGTTCTGCAATTTAGGGAAGAAATGGTTTGTTAAATTCTATGAATTTTCTCTATTAGATTAGTTCACTTATTGATTGGGTATTAATAATTGTAGGTGTTCTAGTTAGTACCAAAGAGTATCTTTGACCTCCGATTCCGTACTTGGGAATTTTCATATAGTATTGAAATTTAGACTATTTTGAAAAGAAAAATGATAACGAGTATCTTCAGTTACTATTTAACAATTCCATTTTAAGAAATTATTTATGAAAAAATTTAAAAATTTCAATTTCCAATAAAATGATTTCAAAAAAAATTTAGAAGAAATTCAAAAAAAGAAAACTCCATTCAATTCTAAATATAAATAAAAAGTTACGTTTTTTATTCATTGAATAATGAATGAATTTGTTTTATCATATAGACTAAATACATCCTTTAATCAATGTATATGAAAAGTGATAAATTTTTTGCCTAAAGAGTTTGTCAAAGTAACTTATTAGCAAGACCCTTATAAATAAAACCAGTTGAAATGATTGTTTGATTTACTTGCTTATTGATTTTGTTTTCTCTTATAATTTCTTAGATGAATTCAATTTTGTGGATTCAAACTTCCGATGGCATTCTACAAAAAGTAGATACGGTAGCCATGTTTTGCCCTTTGATTTACAAAGAGATCATGAAACATGGCAAAGGATTTTCAGAGGATTATCCGGTGCTACTTCCGGAATGCGTTTCTACATCACTATTCAATCTGGTAATGGATTATTGCCAGTTCCACCATGTCTCGGAACGTCCTGAAGAGGTATGAATTGTTTTCCATATGTATATGGTTAATATATCAAAATAAAAATTGGCTAGTATGGTCTTAAATTACTATTGGAGTCACAAATGCGGTAGCGGATGCGCGACTGTTGTCATAGCTATTTTATTTTATTGTCCCATTTTTAAATTGATTTTGTTTTTCTAATAGTAATTTTGATTGTCATTTGATTTATACTTAGGAGTGCCAAGTTTTTAATGACAAGTTTATTTGCAAAGATCAAAAGACATTATGTGACCTTGGAACTGCTGCCATTAGCTTGGGATTGAATCATTTGGTTGACATGACACTTGAAGAACTTGACCGTCAAACCATAGGACTAAATTCTAAACAAGTTTCTAAAATACTTCTGAAGGTATATATCATAGCTAAAATCTCAATGATTGAACCTTAAAAACTTCTATGATGTTTTCCTTTATTAACATTTGGTCTTTTGACAGGGTCATGATCCATGTAACTTGGGTTATTCACGTTACGAATTTATGCAGAAATTTTTTGATATAAAGAAACAAGGACCAAAAGAGAGATTGAAGAAGGCATGTTCAAAACTTTTATAATTCCATTGATATTGAAGACATGTTCTTGTTACAATGCTTTACAAATTACACTAAAATATTTAATTTCTTGTGTTTCAGGATGTGGAGAGACCGGAAGATGTCCGCCCTATTGATGATTTACTTCAATATATTAATGCCAAAGATCGTGGTACGTAATATTTTGTGTCTTCGCGAGTACCCTTTCTTTTTATTCAATTATATTGCTTACGCTTTACCTAATTTATTTATTTATTTATTTTTCATTTTTGTGTGGCTTTCCTAATAGATACAAAAGAAGAAGATACTACAAGAAAAAAGAAGAAAAAGAAGAATCGGAGAAAGAAATTAGATAAAGCAAACGATGGAGATGGATCATTAGAGTATAATCATGATCATGACAATGATTTTGAAGATTTGGATCCTTTGATAATGGAGAAAATTGACAGGTTAGTTACAGATGTTTGTTTACATTAGTTCTTTATTTTTTACTTTTTTTAACAACAATTAATATCTTGTATTATATAGTTGACCAATTAAGTATAAATAGTATTCATTCTGAAATTCTCTATAAAAAAAAGTATTCATTCTAAAATTTATGAAAAAATCACACCCAAAAACTGTAAATACATGTAAGAAATACAAATAAAATTTAAACTCCTAAGGAAGAATATATTCAAGTGGGTAATTATTCACAGGATACACTTCTTCAAAAGTTAAAATCCAATTTTAAAAAAATTCGTTTGATACATTAACCGAATCACCATCTCCTCCACACTAGGAAAGTTTTAGTAAAATGTCATACTATTCTGCGATCCCAAAATATAATTATATGTTTATTTTCATAAATTAACCATCATCTCTCTTTTTTTTTTTCTTTTTTTTTTTATAATTATTAATCATCATGTCTAAAACTACTTTTCTTTATATTTCTATATGATTTTTTTTATTATCTCTATACCATTATAAGGGTCTACCAATTTTCCAATTGGAGTTTGGATAGACACGGTAATATGGGAGGGGGCTGGCAGTTTAGGTAGAGAAGAAATCTCAATGATTTTGACCAAGATCTTTGCCAGACTTGGTTGAGTCTTTGCGTGAGGTTCGTTTATCGAGTAGAGAGGATGAATGGTGCTGGAAGCATGATTCAAGTAAGTCATACTCGGTAAAATCAGCTTACTTGGATTTGGTTCATATATTTAGCTAGGTCTAGGAGTGGAGGACTACGTCCAAAGTGAATGTTTCCTCGTGGTAGCTCCTGCATGACAAGGTCCCAACACGTCATAACCTTATTAGGCGTAGGGTCATTGCGACGACGAATGAGTCTTTGTGCGTGTTTTATGGGGCGGGGGAGGAGTCAATTGACCACCTTTTTGCTTCATGTGATCATATTTCCACAATTTGGTACCATATCTCTAAGGGTTAGGGAGTGAGTTTGTGCCCCCATAAGAATTAATTAGTCAATTATTTGAGAGCTTCCTTGGGAGTGGCGGGAGGCGCATGGTGTTGTTAGGTTTGCCTTTAGTGTGTGCTATCTAGACCTCCCATAATGAGGTAATTTTTTCTAGTGAACGGTCTTTTGTCTAGAAAATTGTGGATAGGGCGAAACTCTCCTCTATAAATGATTTCTAGATAAAAACCCTAATACACCCTACTCCTTCTACGTGGGAGGTACAATCTTTTTTATGTCGAGTCCGATATGAATATAGGAGGGTGTGTTTTTCAGGGTGTGTTCTCTCTAGGTGGCAACTTTTAGTGGTGTGGGTCGGTTGTTTATGGAGTTGTTTTAGGGCTTTCTTTTTCTTGTATTTTGTTTTACTGAGTATGTGATACTCTTGGTTTGTACTTTGACTTGTGAATTCCATATTTTTATTATATAAATATTTGTCATTAGAAAAAAAAGATACTGATAAAAAAAATTAAATAATATAAATAATTTTTTTGTTAAGTGTGAGATAAATAATTTGTGTACCATGTAATTAAAAAATAATTAATAGTGATATTTCTCGTCTAACTTGATTTTAATGGAATTTTTTGACGTAATTAAAAATTTAACATATTGGTTTTTTTTAAGGACTTTTTTGACGGAATTTGTTTTACATATTGGTTGCAATTCCTTTTTTTTGAAACGGCATATTGGTTGTAATTACTTTATCTTTTGTAAATATTAACAAAAAGGATAACATTAAATATTAATGTTGTCTAATAGCTGAACTCTTTATTATTTTCTTTATTATGTATTAATGAGTTTTTCTCTTTGTATAGAGAGGTGGAAGAATTGGAGCGGAGATTGACTATAAGCTGGGAAGAAAGAAAAAGGGAGATGATGTAGATATCAAGTACAAGTTTTCAAGATATCTGTTGTAAAATATTCAAATTTTAGATATTCTTTATTTTAATCATTCCTGAAATAAAACTAAAAAATCAAGTAATTTGGACAAAAAAATCATACATTAAACATAACTTATATTTATGTATTTTTTCAATTGTCTTCATTTTATCGTGTTTTCTTTGTGAATTTTATCAATTGACTATTTTTTATTTGGTGAAATGTCATTAAATTAAACACAGAATAAATTAATTAAACAACTTTATGATAACAACATTTGTTAAGCTACATCAATGACAGCAACCCAAATAATTAGACAATCTGGAGAATTAGTGAAGAAGAATTGAATTTTCTTACATATAATCCATCACATACTTTAAATATTTAACGAATATGCAAAGTTTTAATCATCTTTTTTGAAGACTTACTGACTGTCCTTCTTGAGACCAAAATGAGTTTAATTACCTCATAAATTCAACACAACTATCTGAAAGTTAATATTTAACTAAATAAAGAAAGAAGAATCTGCTCTGATTGAGAAGAAAGGGACAACTTCAATGACAAGATTTAGTGACCGAATAACATGGTGGTTGTAGGCTTTGTAGCTTCAAATGTACTTACAAAAATGTCAGCACTTCGATCGGCGCCCAAGTCAGTATTCAAATGAGGGAAATACTAAGAATTAGATGGATTATGCGTACCTTATAGGTGTTTGAGGAATATTCATATTTATAGGAAAAACTTTGTATGGAAATCTAACCTTATGTCTAGGAACTTAACCTTATGGAAATTTTCTTGATATTCTGATCAGATCACCAATCTTTGTTGTACACGATTCTTGGTGTTGGGGAAGCATTATACAAGTGGGTTCTTCTCAGTTATGTCGGCTTATTTGGTCCTCCGTCAGTTCTTTTCAGAGGTATTCATCTCCGAAGAAGAATTACATCTGCTTCCAAAAGTTTGGAATACTTGGGCCCTCAAAAGTGACAGTTTTTTCCTGGCAACTTCTCTTGCTGCGAGGTGTCATTACGGATGTTGATGCATCTAGGTGTGTGTTTTGTGGTTTAAGGTCTGAATTTCATCTGATCACTTTTTCATTTCTTTGTAACCAAATTATCACCTGTCTAGTATGCTATTCTTTGGTGGCCTAGCTATTAATGAAAGACTGAAATTACTCTAGCGAAAACATAAAAAAAGACAAGTAAAATAAGAGAAATAAAATAACTTTTCATTCTTTTGATTACCTTCAAATGTATCTCAAAGATACTACATGTATCGGACAAAATACTGAGGTACTATTCGTCTAAGCCCAACACGCCTAATGGGGTCACTCGCCTAAGTCATAGGAGCCCAAAAAAAACTAGGTCATAGAACTAGCCCACTACTCCCATGTTTACTCCATCATCACCCCACTACACATACAATCTCTCAACTACTCCCTCCATTATCTCCTATGACACTTCTATATATAAGGCATCACAAACTTTAAAAAATGCAAGTTCCTTCTTTAACAAAACACAGAGAAAAGCTAATATCAGTTTGGGTAAATTGGTGTTTACCCCCTGCAAAGTAGGCGACTTCTGGATTATCCTCCTGGAAAAAATTTCGTTTAGATTCCCCTTTTACAAAATTTGGTTTTCTGGATTCCCCCTCAAAATCACTATGTGGCAGCTGACTGAGCCAGAATCTCCACGTGGCAGAAGGAATCTCCACGTGTCAGCTGCCACGTAGGAAAATTAACATTAAAAAAAAATTGCCACGTCATTTACTTAATTTTTTTTTTTACTGAAATTGATTAAATTAAGTTTTTTTTTATTGTTTAAAAAAAAAAGGCCAAAGCAGCTTCACAAACTCAACTTTTGCAGCTTCACAAACTCATAGCTTTACCCCAAAATCAATTCTTCACCCCAAAATTGCAGCTTCACAAATTCAAAGCTTCTTCTCAAAATCGCAGCTTCACATACTCATCACGAACCCAAATTTCTTCTTCTCAAAATCGCGTCATCCCAAAATCAATTATTCTCCCAAAATCGGTTCATCCTAAGTAGAACCCTAAACCGTTCAATTGACTGTTTGAGGGACCTAAGGTACTCTTCTCCCAAAATCAGTTAAGCCTTCTCGCTGGCCGCTTCTCTTTCGAGACCAACAGAATCCTTAATCGAAGAAATTGGACCAAGTAAACACCAATTTACCCTATCAGTTTCAACACTCTGTATACCCTCTCAAATCCTTGCAGGAACATTTGGCGCTAGAAAGGAGGGGGTGATTGTGATCCTTTGTGGTTAATAGAAGCAATATTACGGCCAAAGCATCATTAACTTCATATTATCTACATGCCAATCACTTCAAATAAAAAACTAGTTTCATCATCACCACAATTACCAATGAACAATTGGATTGATTATAACAAAAACAAGTGATTCAAGTTCATTTGAGATCCCCCAAATCTCCCCTTCCCGTTGGATATATCGCGAATCTTAATCGATATCATTTTACCTATTGCTTTCGATAATCGAAGTATATAAAAGCCACCATAGATTAATCTAAATTATTGGGGTTGCATCTGTAGAAAGAGAATTCCTATGATGGTTATACCCTTAGTTTGTATTGGAATTTTATATACAGCAAGAAGTTAATCTTAGTATTTCACTATGTTGCACTGACACGGATACCGGACACGACACGGACACTGACACAGCGATACCGATAATAATTTGGAAAAATGACATAATTCAGTACAATCATAAGTGTCGTGTCGGTGTCGGACACTGAAACGGACACGGGTCGGACACGGACACATGTCGGACACGGACACGCCTAATCTGAAAAGTGTCCATGCTTATTTCATATATTCTCATACGTGGCTATAATGTTCATGACTAAATTAAGAGGAAGTACTCTAGCATTTTAGATTTAATGGGAGCATAGGAACAATACAGAGCACTTGTAGAAAATTGGTGCTTGATCTTCACACTCTAAATTATTTCAATTTACTATTTTGATAAGAGAATGGTGTGTAGAAAATAACTTCATTTTGATTTATTAAAAAGTGATAAATTACAATATTGCAAATACTTGATTAAATAAAGAGAGAAATATAAATCTAATGGGCTCAGTTTAATGGGCCTCATACTAATACTATAATAAATCTAATATTTACAACACTCCCCCTCAAGCTGGTGAATGTATATCTATCATTCTAAGCTTGCAAGTTTAATGGGCATCATACTAATACTATAATAACTAATGAGATGTAGTTATCAATCCACTATCCAACTTCTCTTTTATGAAATGTCGGTCAATCTCAATGTGCTTTGTCCTGTTATGCTGAACAGGATTATGTGCAATACTAATGGCCGATTTATTGTTACAAAACAATTTCATAGGGCCTTCACATTGTATCTTCAAGTCTTCTAGAACTTGTTTCATCCACAATAGTTCACAAATTCCTAGTGCAATAGCTCTAAATTCTGCCTCAGCGCTGGATCGAACTACTACACTTTGCTTCTTACTTCTCCAAGTAACAAGATTACCACACAGAAAGGTACAATAACCTATAGTAGATCTTCTATCACTCAATGAACCTGCATAATCAGCATCAGTGTAAGCCTCCATAGTTAGACTTCCACCTCTTTTAAACAAGATTCCTCTCCCTGGGGTGGCTTTGAGATATTGTAGAATACGGTTTACAGCTTCCATGTGTCTCACCCTTGGATCATGCATAAATTGGCTCACCACACTCACTGCATATGCCAAATCCGGCCTAGTGTGTGCCAAATAAATCAACTTTCGCACTAATCTTTGATATTGACCTTGTCAACTTTGGCACTTTCCTCCTCAAAGCTAATTCAATGATTTTGATCAATGGGAAAACTTGTAGGTTTGCATCCAAGTTTTCCTGTTTCCTGCAAAAGATCAAGCACATACTTTCTCTGAGAGAAAAAAATGCCTTGCTGTGAGTAGGCTACCTCAATTCCCAAGAAATACTTTAGTTGCCCAAGATCTTTCATCTCAAACTCTTTGGATAATTTCTCTTTGAGCAGTTGTCTCTCAGTTAAATCATCTCCTGTAACAATAATATCATCAACATAAACAAGAAGTACAGTTTGTTTTCCTCCTTGTCAATGTTTGAAAAACAAAGTGTGATCTCCTTGACTTTGCTTATAGCCCAAGCACACCATAGCCTTTGTGAATCTTCCAAACCAAGCTCGAGGGGACTATTTTAGTCCATATAAGGCCTTCTTCAATCGACACACCTTGTTTTAGAGCTGGGTACACGGGTTGGCCCGCCCCGTTTAACCCGCCCCGCATAAGTCCGCGTATTAAACGGGGCGAGCAAGCCCGTCAGTAATTGTAAACGGGTTAAGATATATAAGTCCGAGTTCAGTCCGCATACCCAGCTCTACCTTGTTTGTTTCACATGTGAGACCAAAACTGGGTGGAGTCTCCATATATACTTCCTCCTCTATGTCTCCGTGTAAAAAAAACATTTTTAACATCAAATTGTTGCAACTCCCATCCAAAACAAGCAGCAAGAGAAAGTAATATTCGAACAATATTCATCTTTTCCACAGGTGCAAATGTCTCCTCGTAATCAATGCCATATGTCTGAGTATAACCTTTTGCCACCAGTCTTGCCTTGTAACGATCAATGGTGCCATCTAATTTATGTTTTACAGTATATATCCATCTGCATCCAACTGGCTTTTTGTCTCTTTGCCTTTCAACAATCTCCCAAGTACTATTTTTCTCAAGTGCTTTCATTTCCTCATCCATAGCTTGGACCCACTTTCTATCTTTCAATGCTTTGTCAACAGATGATGGAATTCTCACAGAATCAACAGCTGCAATAAAACTCTGATACTGCGTGGAAAGATGTTTAGTGGAAACATATTGGGAAATAGGATATTTATATATAGAGGGACATAATCATTTATACTTCCTTAAAGCAATGGGCAAATCAACTAAATCAGTATCAGAAGTATGAGAATCACCAATGGAGGAACCACTTTCAGTACTTACCTCCGGCTCAGGCGATTGAATTTGTTCCTGGACTATGTCAGGTTTATTTCTTCTATGATACGTTATAATTGGTGTTGATTCCTGCAAAACAGAAGATAACGGGGGAACCAAAACAGAGACACTCTCAAAATTAGAACTAGGAGTAGACTCAGGACTAGGACTATGAGTAGACTTAGGGGTAGGACTAGGAGCAGACTCAAGATTATAACTTAGAACAGGAACTGGAACAGGTGTTTCAGGTGTTTCATGGGAGTTGTGACAAATGATCGGAAACTCAAACTCAGAGTCGTTTTCATTCATGTTCTCCCCCTGAGTCTGAGGGTGAGTGAAGTAAGACACATTTTCATGAAAAGTGACATCCTTTGAGACAAAATACTTACGACTAGGAGGGTGGTAACATTTGTACCCTCTTTTATTAGGAGGATAGCCCACAAAGATACATCTAACTGCACGAGAATCCAACTTAGTTCAGTGTTGTTGATGAACATGGACAAAAGCAACACAACCAAACACACAAGACTCAAGATTCGGCAAAATAGGAACAGAAGGGAATCGTGAGATCATAAATCGAACAGGACTAAAATTATATATAACACGAGAAGACACACGGTTAATTAGATAAGTAGCAGTCAAAACTGCTTCACCCCAATATGATTTTGGGACAAACATTTGAAAGAAAATAGCTCGAGCAACTTCAAGTAAGTGTCGATTTTTTCTTTCTACGACACCATTTTGTTGTGGGGTGTCGACACATGTAAATTGATGGATGATATCATTTTTACTAGTAAGGTTAGAAAGGTTGTGATTGACATATTCTTTACCATTGTCAGAATGTATCCTTTAATACCTTTTCCAAATTGTGTTTGTACCATATTATAAAATTGAATAAACAATTGTGGTACTTCGGACTTATTATTCATCAAAAAGATCCAAGTTACTCGAGAACAATCATCAATAAACGAAACAAACCATCTCGCACCAGAAATACTAGAAACAGGGGCTGGTCCCCAAACATCAGAATGAATAAGATCAAATGGTTCAACACTTTTAGTAAGACTCGACGGAAAAGTAGTCCGTGTATGCTTAGAAAACTGACATATATCACATTTAACAGACTCAACAGATTGGTTTGAAAACAAAGACGGAAACATATGTTTCATTAGTGGAAATGGAGGATGACCTAGACGCTTGTGCTGAAACCAAATTTGTGCGGCAGGCGAAGACTTTGACTGAGACTGAAGTGCGGTAGACAACACCTTCTGACCGATTCATGCATCAGAGAGGTAATATAACCCTCCATGTTCCTTAGCAACTTCAATCGTCTTCCTCGTTGCAAGATCCTGAAACACACAATGAGAATCATAAAATATTACTGCACAATTATTATCCTTTGTAATTTTACGAACAGAGAGAAGATTGTCGATAAACCAGGAACATGAAGCACATCATTCAACTTAAAGGATTGAAGTTCAGTATCTCCACAACCAGCAATAGGAGTATGTGAACCATCTGCAACGATAATGTAAGAAGTACCGGACGGAGAAATATACTTCAAAAAATGTTGAGAATCAAATGTCATGTGATTAGAGGCACCAGAATCAATGATCCATCTACTATTAGGGCTTGTACCAGAGGCATTAGTTAATGGAATAGAAACATTCCAATATGGGTAACACCAAAAACGGATCCATTAATATTTTCCATCACATAAAGTAAGAGACTTAAAAGCCAATATGAAAATAAAGTGTAGTCAGCAGAAGCGGCCAAAATCAAGGAGGCCAAATAGGTGCAAGTAAAACTGTCTAAAAATACCCAATTACGTAAAAAAAAACCATGAATAAAAGTATCTCAAATCGTGATTTTGACCCCTCCAATGAAACAAGGAGCCTTGGACGAAAATTATGGGAAAATTTGGCGGCGAACGACGGCGAGGACGGTGGCGTGTGCCCTTCACACGCCCGTGACGCGACTGAGAGTGGGCTTCACGCGCCGCAGAAAACTAGCGCGTGTGGGAGCGTGGAAGCTCCGTTGACGGTGGTTCTGGTGTCGTCCGACTCGGATTTTTTTTTCTGGTTCTGATGATAAGTGGTTTTGATGATAAACCTTATATATAACGGTGATTAATCTTTATCGGACAATTTTTTTTTATAAACAAGAATCAGATATCAAATATCTGCTTAAAAGATTCAAATTCCTTACCACTTGCATTAATTCATCGCAGATAAAACTAGTATTAATTTTTATAAAGTAAAATTGTCGCATTTATATTCTTACAATAAGATTTATTTTCTCTAAGCGATAAGTTAATATACAATAAAGTTTGTGAATTTAAAATTCAATTTTTCTTAATTATTATTTCAGTGGATTAAAATGGGGGCAATGTGCATCTACAACTTGTGAGGGAGAAAAACTACCAATTTTTGGATCTAAATATCCAGGAGGTCATCACCCAGCTGAGTTGAAGTTAGAGAAAGTGTTAAGATCAATGTCAAAGCATGTTCATTTGCTTAATATTACCTCCTTGTCACAGCTGAGGAAAGATGGTCATCCATCGATATATACTGGACATGGAGGACATAACATTGATTGCAGCCATTGGTGTCTGCCCGGTGTTCCAGATACTTGGAACATTCTTTTATATGCATCACTTATTCAAAATTAACTCTATATTCATTGTATATGGTTTTTATATAAAAAAAGTAAAACATTAAAGGTTTCCTTATAGAAGACTTATATTTTGTGTTTTTTAAACTAATTTCAGTAGGAAAAAAAATCTAAATGAAAGGAATTGAGGATCGAATAATTAGAGTGATCCAATTTCATCGTCCAATTTCAAACTAATCTTTCACAAATTCATATTAAAATATTCACGAACCTCTATGTGAAAAGCAGATAAAAGCAACAATTATTAGTTGAACTCTATCCTTTAATAGAGATAAGGAGTACAAAAAACATAACCAGCTCATACTAAAATTATTTGTTTTATTTTCTTTGAAACCCTATTTTGTATTTCTTCTTCCACCAAGGAGGGGTGGTTTTTGGGTCAATTTTTGACCCAAAATCACCCATCTAAATTGTTTCTTATTTTTAGTTTCTTTTTTCTGTTGTGATTTCGTCGTCTGAGTGCGGCATTTTGTTGTTGGCCGTCATTGTTGCGGCGTTTGTTTTCTCCGTCTTGTTGCGGTGTTCGTTTAGTTCATATTGAAAGGTAGACTTCAATCAATTGCAGATTCGATCAATGATTTGGGCATCATCGTTGCAGATCCGGGAGCATGGACATTCCGGTGACTTTTATTTTATCATATTATTTGTAGGCATTTTGCAATTGCCGTTGTATGCTATTAACATGGATGCTGTGAGATTGTTTGCAGATTCATTCTTTCTGTTTTTAGCGATGTTGAATTTGTACTTGCATGTGATGTACTCTATCAATTATTGGAATGAATGAATATCGTTGTTTTTTAGTAAAAAAAAAAAAAAAAAAGTTGTAATTCTCCTTAATTAAACTTCTCCCTCCATTTAGCGGTTGACTTTTTGATTTTTGAATGACTTAAGCTCCTGAAGAAGTTGTTTCAAATTTGTATGAGAAAACCCACCAACCTTAATTGTTTTCTTAGCAGCATCACTAAGCTCATTAACTCTTTTTTCCTTATTTCTAAACACTCTTCTCCACCACCCATCAATAAAGCAATAGCCTTACCTATATCCTCCTTCTTCACAACATTATCCTCCCCATACTCATTCCAATTTTTCCATTCTTTTGCTCCAACTGACACCCCAATCTTAAGCACATCAACCAACAACTTTTCATTGTAAAATTGTTCTGCAAATAAAGGCCATGTAACCATTGGCAAACCTGCATAAACACTTTCCAAAGTTGTATTCCATCCACAATGTGTCACCACAGCTCCAATAGCAGAATGCTCCAATATAACAAGTTGTGGTGTCCAACCCCATATCAAATAACCCTTATTGCTTTCCTTCACTTTCTTCTCAAATTCCTCCAATATAGTACCATATTCTTCACCTTTTTCGGTAGTTTTCCTAACCACCCAAATGAAATCATACCCAGAATCTTCAAGTGCATAAGCTATTTCAATATGTTGAGAAATAGGAAACTTATTCATGCTCCCAAAACTCACATAAACAACATAATTTTCTTTCTTAGAATCAAGCCATTTTAACACCCCATTTTCTTTGTCATCTTCTTTGGCACGCTGGCCTCTATTAGCTTTGTCAAAATCATCTTGGTTCACCCAAATTGAAACTGGTCCCAAACTCCAACTCATTGTTCCCATAACTCTTTGGTAATGCTCCTCATAAATACCTTCCAACTCATAAAAGCTACGAAACAGTGACCCATAGCTCTTTTTATCTGCATCTTTAATCATTTTCAACCAATATCCAAATTCATTATTTGGTTCTTTAACCCAATCAGATAGTTGCAAACATGTCATCTCCACTATATGAGGCAATCCAGGAAGCAAAAAAGTTTCATAATCAGAACCAACATTAACATGTGGAGCAAATTGTTCAATAGAATTTCTTGCTGCATGAGAAAAGTAACTCCCACCAGTACAATTAAGACTTGGAATACCTAATTCAGCAGCAACATCAGCACTCCAATTTTACCCCTATCATCTTACATGAAAAGAATTAAATATTAATTAAACATATTCTTTTTATGTCATTTCATACTTATAAGCTAGTCCAACTACTAATTTTACCAAACACTACAAATTCAATTAGCTAGCTTATTCGCTATAAACTCATCTATTATAAGCTAGCTTATCAGCTATCCGCTATTATTTACCAAACAAAACCTTAAATTTCTTTTCATGAATAAAATGTAAATAATTAAAAATTCAAATGTACCTTGATTTGATCTATAATTTCTATCAAATAGATTTGATTTTTTTAATTTCAATTTGTTTTTATTTTTTTAGTATAAAAGAGGGCAAAGCCCAATATTATAAACACTAGAATATATTTCTTTGTTGCTTGGTTGCTGTTTGTATAGTTGGTTTGTGGTTGATGTTCTTATTCTTTGTTTCTCTGATTGTTTTCAGTTCTATTGATATCTGCAGCTTTTAAGATTTAAGGTTCGCTTCCACTTGGTCCGATGCGGATTCAATATCTGTATCAGTCCACATGAATCGTGATTGATTTCGGACTATTTTCCTAGAAAGAGTCGTTATTGCTTGTTGCAGCGGGTTGATAATATGTAGACCCGTTTTTGTATTGATGGTTGATTCATTTACCTAACTTTTACTAGGATTCGTCAGACTGAGAGTGGGCTTCATTTGTTTTCTGGTTCATGTAGAAGATAACTTCATTGATTTATTAGAAAGTGATAAATTACAATATTGCAAATACTTGATTAAATAAAGAGAGAAATATAAATCTAATGGGCTTAGTATAAAAGAGGGCAAAGTCTGATGGGCTTAGTCTGATGGGCCTCATACTAATACTATAATAAATCTAATATTTACAAATGATGATAAATTGATAATCTAGAATGCAAATCATCAGACTGCTATTGAACATATGATTCATTAACTTTAGATTGAGATTTAGTTATTTGTTATTTATATAATTGATCAATAAGGACAAGTGGTTGAATTGAGTTAGATAATGTAAACATGAGAAAAACTTTAGTTGAAAATTTAAAGGCACTGTCTGGTAAAAATTGAATTAGTTGTCATGATATGTTGTTTTTGTCATCAATTGATTAAAGGAGAATTTATATGAGAAATGCAAATATAATTGAACTGTTGTTACCTACATTACAGCTGGTGTAACTACATATAAAAATAGATTTTCAGTTTTTTGCGATGGAAATTTGTATTCTTTTTATATTTCCACAATAAAGAATATCGATCATACAAAAAAAAAAAAATATCGATCACAGAACGTTTTTTAATTCTGTCTCTATATTAAGGTTTTCTTGTAGTGGTGTCCGTTTGGCGGCTAGTGAATATAGTTAGAGTACAACTTCTTAGAAGTTTAAGCTAAACTATACTCCCTCCGTTACAATATATAAGCAAAAATCCACTTTTTAGATTCATTGTATAATTAATGTATCTGGCCACAATATTATCCAAATACATTAATTATACAATGAAGCTAGAAAGTGTATTTTTGCATATAAATTGTAACGGAGAGGGAGTACTAAGTTAAGTGTTATCTCAAATAATTCTCAACATAAGATCATAAGTTGTTGTTCATTGATTAAGCCAAGTATCCAAGCAGTAGAAGGATGTAGAAATCATCTTCATGGTAGAGTGGTGATGAGCAAGGGGGATAAGTCACTTACCACTCGCGATGTATCACTCAAGTTGCAAGCATTATGGCAGAATCCACGGAGGATCGTCCCCCTTGGATGCGGTTGTTATGAACTCACTTTTAACACACCAGACGACAAGAAAAATGCTTGGTATCTTGGAACTTATAATCTCAAGCTAGAAATTCTTCATTTCTTGGAACCATGACTGGTTAATTTTGAGAATGCCAATGGTACATATTGGTTGGGCACGTCGTGGAAGATGAGATGCCAAAGCTAGAAGATATTACCATTGATGATTCTGAAGGAGAATGCATTGCAGCAACTATAATGCAGCATCCCACTCTGCAATAAGCCAACAACCCACTTAACCACAATTTGTGCTTGATTATATGGAGAAAATTAGAAATGCTTTGATTAAGGATCGCCCTCCCACTTTGTAAAATAGTTTCTACCTTTTTTTATGTATATTATATGAGCAAAGAGACATAGAATTCGTGCTACTATATATACGTAATGTCTACTAGTCACTTTAATGTCTTAATGCTTTCAATTTACATTAAAAAAAATAAACTATTTAATTCTTAATTTTTTATTTGAGAAATCGATCAATAATTAAAGAATTTCCAATATTATGTTAGTCATTTAGTATAAGATAAATTTTATTTTAATTTTAATTTTAAATTTCATTTGTTATGTGATAGAGAATATTAAACAATGAATTGGTTCAAGTAGTAAGAGATTTAGTCCCCTTAAACATGTGGTCAGGGATTCAATTCATGACTAATGCGTATAGAGAAAATTTGGTTGGGAGGGGAGAACCCACCTACCCCAAGGTTCCCCGGCAGAGATTAGTCATCGTTAACGGTGTTGGAAACTTCATTCCAATAACATGATAACAAAAAAAATATTAAAAAAATTTAAATTAGTATATAGTAATTTACATTAGTTGTCCTTTTATTCCAATTGCTATTTAGTTAGGCTTTTATTCTTATGGCCCTTCAAAGTCATTATTTATTACAAACTTTATATATAGTGTGTTTCGAGAGTTTGTAAGGCACCACAAAAATCAATGAAAAATGTATTATTTCCTTTATTTTATTTATCTCTAATTGTTTTTCCTTAGTTTTCTTGATATTTTTCATTAGAGTATAGTCTGTTTGATGTTTATAAAGGGAACAGTTGATCTGCTAAAAAAATAGAGAATTGGACTAGACAACTTTTGTTTTACTCTATTTGATTCATAAAATGGTTGTTGGACTGGACAAAAGAATTTTTGTCCCCCACTAAATCATAGGACAATTTTTTGTCCATTGTACAACTATAAAAAATACGAAAATATCAATTTTATTGTCGAATAAAAAAATATTATCTCTCTCCAGTATAATTTTATCCTATTCTATACTATCTTGTTATATCTTATATTGTGATGTCCAGTACTTGTTGTTTTGTCAATCAAACAAACCCATATAGTGTGTTTGATGTTTTATTTCCTTTATATTAAACGGAGGGAGTATATATAATCATGAATGGGCCAATTCATATTAAAGAAAAGTATGTAGTTTAAAAGTATGTACTTGTGTTTATTTTATTTGTCATTATAAATTTTTAAAATTAAAATAAATTGTTAAATATTATATATATATATATATATATATATATTAGAAGTTATATTGAATTTTTAACTATTTATTTTTTAATTTAAAAAATTTATAATGACTGAAATAAAATAACCACAAGTGACTAAAATTATTAGGTGAGAATTTTTGTTATGGATCGGCTAAAAGCCCAACCTACATGAAGGCCCATCACAATGAGATAAGAATAATCACGTGGCATAATAATGACCACAGGACCGATCTACGAGCACAGGTTATATATATATGTGGTGGAGACACTTCTCACCTTAAACCCTAATACCCATTCTTTTCCAATTCTTTATTTCGCATTCCTTCTTCTCTTCGTCTGCGATTAGCGATGGTGATTCCTTCCAACACACTAAATTTGAGATCTTCTCATCATCGACCGCACATCTCGCCGCAACGTTGATACATCATTTTCTTTTGTAAATCGGTTAAGAAATCGTCGGGAGGATACCAACATGGAAAATGAGTGAAAACATTAAGAGCAGAGAGAGAGAGAGAGAGAGAGAGAGAGAGAGAGAGAGAGAGAGAGAGAGAGAAGACAGAGACTATTGATGTTCATGCCTGCGTTCTCAAGGTTTAAAGCTTTCGTAAATACTATGATAACCGCACAAGGCATTGAAAGCTAGATGGATCGTTGAAGAAGATGGGACTACTCATCAAAAGGTTTGACTCATTCTCAATCTCAAATTTGGTTTAATTATATATGATGAAAAATTTGAACTAATTATTTGTTTTAATTATCAATTTTACTTATTTTTTGTCTTGATTTGGTTCAATTTTCAGTGAATTCATATGGTGTAAATTTAAATTAAACCTTAAAATTGATCTTATAGTATAACGTCCAATTAAATTTATCTAGAATATTTATTCGAACATACATAATTGAATCTGAATATATTAAAATTACAGAATAATTTGATTGAATAATACAAAAGTGTATTTGAACTTCAAAAATCAAGGTACATGAAATCGATGAAATAAAAGCACACAACAGAAGTACATATATATCAGAGATTTAACAGATTAATTTAAAACAACTGCAAGGAAAAAACTAAAAACAAAATTCTTTATATTGTTCAAACTCAACTTCAGTCATCAGCTTCTACTTACCCCTTAATTAGTCACTTATTTGAGAGCTTCCTTAGAAGTTGTGGGGGGAAGTAGGTGCACTTAGATTTGGCTTTACTGTAGGTTTGGTTTATACTCTGAATTGTGAATTTTTTTTATTATATAAATATTTGTCATCAAAATAATAACGATAAAAAATAAAATTAATTTAAATAATATTTTATTAAAATTAATCAAATATAGCAAAATTTATCTTAAGTAAAAAAAATTATGGAATTTTTGTGGTGGACATTTTTTAAGGATTGGTTGCTATTATTAATTACTTTATTCTTTGTAAATATTAACAAAAATGATAACATTATCAATAGCTTAACGTTTTATTAATATTTTCTTTATTATGCATTAATGAGTTTACAAAAAAGTCATGGAACATGGCAAGGAATTTTCAAATGATTGTGTTGTGCCACTTCCTGCATGTGTTTCTAGTTCAATGTTGAATTTAGTAATTGATTATTGTCAGTTCTAACATGTACTGGAATGTGCTAAAGACGTATGAATCGTTCCCATATATGTTTAATATGTCAAAATAAAAATTGCGTCACAATTAAACATTGCACCACAATTTTTATTTTGACATATTAAACAAATATGGAAACAATTCATACCTCTTTAGCACGTTCCGATCGATACATGATAGAACTGGCAATAATTCATTACTAAATTCAATATTGATGTAGAAACACATGCTGGAAGTGGGTACACCACAATCATCTGAAAATCCCTTGCCAAGTTCAATGACTTCTTTGTAAACTCATTAATGCATAATAAAGAAAAAATATTAATAAAACGTTTAAGCTATTGATAAGGTTATCCTTTTTGTTAATATTTATAAAAAATAAAGTAATTACTAATTACAACCAATCCATAAAAGAAAAATCCACCAAACAAATTCCATAAAATTTTTATTTAAGATGAATCTTGCTATATTTGATTAATTTTAATAAAATATTATTTAAACTATTTAATTTTTTATCAATATTAATTTTATGACAAATATTTATATAAAAAAAATAAAAATTCACATGTCAGAGTACAAGCCAAACCTACTAAAGCCAAATCTAAGTGAACCTTGCTCCTCCCACCACTCTCATGGAAGCTCTCAAATAAATGACTAATTAATTTCTATGGGAGGCACAAACTCACTCCCCAACCATCTACAAATATGGTACCAAATTAGTCAAGTCCGATCATAGGAACCAAAGAGGTACTCAACTGACTCCTCCCCTGCCCCACAAAACATTTCCAAAGACTCATTCGTCTCAGCAATGACCCTCCACCTATTAAGGTTTTGACGAAGTAGGACCCTATCCTCCACGAGCTTCCACGAGGAAACATTCACTAAAAAAGATATCTTTATTTTTTTTTATTAAATTTATGGTTTGTGTGTTTGATGATTTAATAATAATATAACATTTGAAAGGGAATTCATCATATGTCCTGCTTTCTTTGCTTTGTCTTCTGTCACACATCATCCACTACTTAACCCACGAACACCCTACGAATATATCCATTAGTTAAGTAGCTGAACTGTCGGTAGTCAGGTGCGTTTGTTTCAGTCAAAGGTCTGCCACGTGTGCCGCAAAAATGTCTATATAAGGAATCACTACAAGAAATATGATATTTGGCAGCGACTGTTTTTGTTACAAGTTGTTGGCAAAACTAGCAAAATATAGTGAATGCTTCAGGTCACTAACAAAAAAAGTCGCTGCAAAAAATCATATTTCTTGTAGTGAATGCTTCAGCTCACTGAAGCTCACACCTCCCTCATTTCTCTTCTAAAAATTTTTTCTTGTTATAATAGTTTTAGGAGGTTTATTTTTTATCATTTTGTGAGTAAATAGCCGCATAGGCCATCGTCGATGTGAGACTTTTAGTGTCCTTATTGAGTACAATATGACTAACTGAAGTCTATGTCCGTGAAGAAGTTGAAGGCATTTGATTGGCCAGCAAGGTATCTGTTGAATGGTCGTTCGTGACTTAAGTAGCAGATGGACGGTGTTCAGAATTTTTGTAACACTCAATGGTCAAGGATGGTGGCCAATGAGGGAGTGGTTGTTAATTGAAACCTTTTCATTCTTTTTTTTTTCATTCTCATTTCTTCTTAAGTAGTTTTTGTTTGTTTTCAGTTTTTAGTTTTTGTAGTTTTTGTTAGTGTTAGGCGTAAACAGTCTCAATGTCCGTCGTCGATTAATTATAATGATCTTAGGCTTGTTCTTTGATGATGAGATTGAGATCATTATATTAATCGGCGAGGGACTTTTTGAGCCCTCTTAAGATCATTATGATTAATCAAAATGAGTCTTACTCGTTTTGTTTTTTTCCTAAGGAGAAAGGGGTGGTGGATATGGCGGAGGTGGTGGTTATGGCGGTGCTTGTGATTTGGGCTTCCCACCCCCTCGCCAAGTAGATTGATCGCTATAATCAGTCTAATAGAATAGTTTTATATTTAATGTAATTTTCTTTTAAATGTAGTAATAATTAAGTTTAATTTTCATTGAAATGTAATGTAATTTTCATTGATCAATCCAATAGATTTGTTTTTATCTTATAATCTTATTAATATATTTTCTGTTACGATTTGATTTTTGTTGTTTTTCTGTCAAATGCACATTCGTTACTTAAGTAATGGATGTAGAAATAATGTAGGGTGCTTTTGGGGGGTTAACTCTGATTCGTGGGAAAAGCAAACTTTTTCTTCTACACATCTGTCACTTAAGTCACAGACACCAAAAGGAGTATTTTGTAGAGCGTGCCCCAAAAATTATAGGTGAGAAAAATAATTTCCAATGAAGGTTGTTGGAACAATTTTGTTTCCCCCCTAGACCATGTATGCATTGTTTCAACCAAATATGACATCATTTCACCCAAGACCCATTAATTAGTTGTGCATATAAACAACTTTAAGTATGTTTTCAAACATGTAAACCTTAATTGTCTCCCTCTCCATTTCTCTCATTTCTTCTCATTAACTTTTCAATTTAGTTTCATCAATCTCCTCTCCTAAGATGCCTACCTTCATTTACTCACTTTTTCTCTTCTTTACTTCGTATTTTTGTGTTACTAGAACTCATGGAAATGACTAATTCTTATTTTTAATCGCTTGATTCATACGTGATCCGTTGAACATAAGAAGTAAGAAATTAGCTACGTCTTTTTATAGATCTATACAAGAAAATCAATAAACCCAATCATAAGAAAGTAGATATAAGAAATTCAAGGTTTTAAATTATGGTAAAATGATGGTAATTGGTATGTTAGAAAATCATTCAAACGATTTTCATGGTGGTTTGCTTTAATATTTTAATGTTTGAGAATATAAGAGATCTTGGAAATGTATATTGTATGAAACTGTGTTTGGTATTCCCTAATGACACCAAATTTTATGCATGACCCTAGAAAACCATCAAAGGCTATGGAATAAGGTTTGCTATTCCCTAATGGCACCAAAGGTGCCAAAGGTGAAGGAAGTGAGCTTATAGGATATTCAGATAGAGACCGGTGTTGAGACATAACTGACAGAAGAAGCACCTCAGGTTATGTTTTCAAGTTTAATGATGCTGCAATGGTGTACCAAGAAGCAACCAATATTGGTCGCACTCTCATCTTGTGAAGCTGAGTACATTGTCGGTACTTTTGCAAGTTTACAAGCAATGTGATGAAAGATTAAGGTGTGAAGTTGTGAAGCCTCTGACACTGAACATTAACAATAAGCCAGCTATAAGCCTTGCTATGAATCCAATTTCCCATGGCAGAAGTAAAGATATTGATACTAAGTTTCATTTCATTAGAGAGCAAGTGACTAATGGAATCATTGAAGTCAATACTGAAATGCAATTTGTTGATGGATTTACCAAAGCCTTGAAGCTTGACAGGTTTGAATTTTTTAGGAAACAGCTTGGCATTGTGTTGTAATTGGTTAATTTGTGAGTTAGTTACACTTTCTTGTTAATTAGTTAACTATGTGTGAATAACTTGTAATGCAAGCAACTGTGTAACCCATCTCTATTCTCTCTCTTAGCAACGATTCTGTTAGTGTCAAGTTTCCTAATTCATCTTCTTGCTTGTCTCACTTAGCAACGATTTTTGCTAAGCCACTATTGTTACACTGCTGCGCAAATTATGTGTTCATCACAGACAGTTTTCTAACAAGAGCAAGAAGAATAGGGTTGGGAATAGGCCAAGCTAGTTTCGAACCTAGAACTTGGGTTAACATGAAAACTAACTAGTCTTACCATCTCATCCTTAAAATAAACATGATTCAATACCATATAACATTCAGTATGGTGTAGATCAAATGGTAATTCAGCCTTAAACAACATTATTGACATAAACTAATCGTTAGTTGATTCAGTGGTGATTGGCGCTAAACTTGGTAGGGAGGATCACGTACGGTTCGATCTCCCACAACTGCAACCGGGAAAGGGCTGGAACCACTTAATGTCAGAACTGACCCTCGAACCAAATTAAACTGGTGGTAAAAACAAAAACAAAAAACATTATTGATCTAAGAAAAACACAGCTTTAGTGTATAACTATATGATAACTTTAATATCATTTTGTAATAGTTTTCATACAAGACAATAAAAGCCATTATGTATTACATTAAAAATTCAACTACTGTTCTTTAATCAGAAAGCTGAGACACTTCTAAAGAAACAAGTCTTCAACTCAACACTCTCAATAGGCAATTTGTCATCAGGAAAAGGACAGCTAAATTTCTCTTCTTTTTCTGGCAATAATTCACAAGGCTTAGGTACCACATTGCTAGTAACTCCTTCAATATCAGTGCAATTCCATTGCAATTTCTTCCCAACAGTATGAATAGTAACATTAGAAATACAAATATCAGTAAAAGGATCATTAGAGATTCCATCAAGTCTTGCAGAATATGTAACATTTTCTGCAACAGCATTACTATAATTTATTCCAGTAATGTTAGGAAGTGCTTTTGGATCAAAGTTAGGATCAGGATGTGATCCATATGAACCTGTCATCCAAAACACATATTTCATTGTTTGCAAATTCATTCCTCTAACAAATATATCTTTCACATATGCTCCTCGACCGATGGCGGTTTTGATTCTAACTGCTGATTGAGTATTTATAGCTGTTAGATCTTCAATTCTAACATCTTTTATTCCACCTGACATTTCACTTCCTAATGCAATCATAGCACTATCAGGTGAAATACATTTAAGTCTTCTAATTACTATGTGTTGACTTGGCATTCCAAATTTTATTCCATAATTATCCCAACCACTTTTTATTGCTACACAATCATCACCAGATATTATTTGACAATCTTCAATCTTTACATTGCTGCAAGAATCTGCATAAATGGAAAAAATAATCAACAGTTAAAATTGGTCTTAACCTGCTAGTTTGCGGGGTAGATTCCTCCTCATAATCTAGGGTTCGGCAGCGAGGTAAGTAAAGTCTGGTAAAAAATTGACCACTCGATTCTAATCACTTTAGTTCACAATGGTTAAAATTCAAAACAATATAATTAATGGAGGTATAATCTATGTGGCATAGAGTGGTTGCACACAAATATTCTATTTCTCACGAATTATTGTTGGTGTCAACGTGCCAGTATTAATATCATGTCAGCCACATAGGTATAATTTGGGATCCAGATTTGGTGTTGTAGAAAAAGCACACAGTTACACACTGTAATTGATCTCGACCATTGATTTCACATCAAACAGTTTATATTACATATGTCCTGATTTAATCGTGGCCATTAATTCTAATCTGACGGTTGCTGCTATAACTGCGTTGACGCAGTTACAGTAGGAAATCTGTTTCTGTATAATTTGTTACCTGGATCTATTCCATCTGTGTTGGGAGAATCAATTGGTGCAATAATGTTCAATCCTTGAATTATAATGTCACTGCAGTATAGGTAGAGTATTATTAGTATAACTGAAATCTCATGTTTTAATATTAATCATGAATGCTTGAAAATGAAAATCATTATATCAAACCTGCTATAAATTGGGTGGACAAACCAAGATGGAGAGTTAATCAATGTAAGATTTGAAATTTGGATTTGATTAGAGAACATAATCTCAATCAAGTAAGGCCTAGTGAGTTTCAATTCATCTTTGTGGAACTTATTCCACCAATAAGATCCTTGACCATCAATTGTGCCATTGAAACCTAATGAACAAATTAAAAATATGTGACATCAAAAATTATTTTCATTTTCTAATGAGACATTATCTTGATAAATTTTAATAATGAGTCTAGTAATTTTACCAGTAATAACTACATCTGTGAGATTAGTTCCAAAAATGAGACTACTAAATCTTCCATTAGGTGCATCCCTTCCTTTTCCATATGATGGTAAGACAGGAAGTGAGGGCCACTCTGACTCATCCTGTCAATTTTGACCAATGATCATTAAGTCAAACTATTTATTGATGACAAATTTTGCTGAACTAACATTGGAAATTAATTGTATTATTAGTTAGGTACTGAAACTACTGATAATTATACTGTGCTAAAGTCTAGTAATCAAAGAATGTGTCTATTTAGAAGAAATAACAAACTATCCATTTTTGTCACATGTGTACAACTAACATGACAAAAAAAATCAGTTAGGTGAGAATTTAGTGATAAAGTTTTATTTTCTAATAATTTTACTATGCGAAATGACTTCCATTTATCTTCAAATTATATGTTCTAAAGTAGCGTGTGTGTGTATATATATATATATATATATATATATATATATATATATATATATATATATATATATATATATATATATATATATATCACTATGATTACTATATATAAGATTTAGTTTAACCGATAATGCTGATATTATATTACCATGCTTCAAAACCTATATCTAGGTTCAAATTTGGGATGAGACTTTACTGTTGTGCGTGTAAGTTTCAAAAGAATAGCTAAATTTGTCAAAATAGGGTGCATATATGACACATGTGCCATATGAAAAAGAAAGTATACTTTATTATTTGAGAAATATATACAAAGTAAACTTTTTTTAAACTTGAGTCACATGACACAAATTAAGAAAATATAATTGAAACAAAAACAAGGATTCCCTGTCATTCGGATATCTGTATTCATGCACTCAGGATATTGGTGGTTGTCGGATCAAAATCAGATATAGTCAAATTTTCAAACTAAGTGTTTTGCAATCTTGATTAAATGGTCAACGATATAATGACTTTGTGAATGCATGATTGAACAAAAATATGGATTTGTTATCAGATATTTGTGTTGTGTCCATGCAATTAACATATCAGTCGCCGTTTGGTCGATATTTTTAAACATGAACATTAAATCAATGAAAATCTTCATCAAATGGCCACCCGATAAATGCATGGTATTAACCGCATCCATTTCGATTGAACTTTTGCTACAATAATTTTACGGCAAAAAAAAAACATGGACACAAATAGATACCTGAGATCCAAGAATGACAGCATGATTTTGGAGGAAAAGAGTGAAATGACTTGTAAGATTAAAGCTTCCAGTTAACCATTTTCCTGGTGGCACCACAAGTAAAGCTCCACCATCATTAGCATATTGACTAAGATTTCTAATTGCATATTCAAATGCTTTGGTATTTGAAGTTTTTCCATCACCAACAGCACCAAAATCAGTCAAAAATGCAATGTGTTTTCTGCAATTAATTGCAGGGTACTCATTCTGATCATATCCTCTAGTAACTCTGCTTTCTGCTACTTCCACTCCTATTGATCCTATTAACACAAATAGGGTAATAACCCCAAAAACCTAAAAGAAAGAAAAAAGGGTTTATTTTAAACAACATGATAAATAAATGTTCTAATTACCTAATTAAAAAAATGATAAAAAAACACAACAAAGAACAAGTTTTCTTGGACAAAACAAACAAAATCCTAACAGGAACATCAACAAAGCAAAAACTCCGGTTTCTTTTGGGTACCCTGATAATGGACAGTGAAATTGATATCTCTCAGATTAGTTGGTTCTTAAAACTGGATATCAATTTTATTTTTTTTTAAATTATCTAGAAAGAAAATGTTCTATTACATGAATCAAAGTCTAGAAACAAAGAATATCCAAAAAAGAAAAAACAATAGAAAACTAAAGTTAAGTCTATAAAGATAAGTGTAACAAGTGTACTAATCAGAATTAGAAAAAAAATATTTGCATTAGAAAATCTCAATACTATATAGTACAAACACATAATCAAAGATATTAAAAATTACATGGGGGTTTTTGAGTTTTGGACATGGCACCATTGTTAGAGTGTGACCAAGATTTTGTGGAGTTTTCAATTGTGAGACACTACAAAAATAGGGTCATATTTATAGTGTTGGTTGATTAAGGAATAATAAATGTGATTGAATAAGGAAGGGCGTTAATTATCTCTAAGGAGAGATTAACGGAGAAATGCAAAAACGTGGTGATTTGAAAGACTTAGGAATGTGAAAAAATAGTGATGGTCACATAAAGTATATATAATTACGTGTTAGGAAATCATAGTATGGTCTTTGTGTAGTGGCGGTTATATAGGCATGTCTTCATTCGTGAAAATTAATGTATATGATGATGTATTGCTAAATCTTTTCCTTTCCTTTCTTGGCCATTATATGATTATGGACGGTTATCAAAAAAATTCATGTTTGTTTCCAAAAAAAAAAAATCACATATTTAGGGTGTGTTTGGTAACATAAATAAGCTAGTTATAGCTTATTGTATTATCTTATAAGCTTGTTTTGTAAAATCGGAGATTCATGGTAAGAAGTTTTTTTACTAGCTTAAAGCTTTTTCTCAGATACTATTTCACTACTTTTTCACTACTTTTTAAAACTGGGACTAAACTTATGTATAAGGTGTTTTAGACACAGTTCTTACTATGCTAGATACAAGGAGGTGATTATTTTTATTAAAAAACAGTTTCATTTTATTTTTTAAAATTACAAAATGTAAATAACTAACTTTTTGTGAGAGACACAGTGAAAATTGCACCTAAAAAAAGTATGTAAGTTTTGTCCTTAAAACTGATTTTATAGATAAAGAAAAAAATATTTATTTTTCTCAAGTCTCTATGTGATCGAGACTTCTTGCTATTGAAAACCCAACCTTCAACCCCTTGTCAAATTTTTTATTCATAACATAGTAATCCATAAAAAATTATATGAAATTAGTTTTTTCAAAAAAGGTAATATTGGAAAAAGTTTTTTATTTCTATTTTATTAGAATTGGTCAAGTCATTGATTTCACTTTTTAAGTAATTGATTTTATGAAATTGGCTACAATTTTAATTATGGTCAAAAGAAAAAATAGATACATAGAGAAAGAGGGGACAATTTCTAAAAAAATCACATTTGGTCCTATTATTTAATTATACTATCATACTCCCTCCGTTTCTTTTTAATTGTCCTTTTACAAAGATAAAACCAAATTAAGGAAGTGTATTTTTGCACGTTATCTTCCTATTATACCCTTCTTTTAATCCCCAATAAATTCCTATTTTTTTGCCTACACTTTCTCTTTCCAATAAATTTAATATATTATAAACCAAAAAAACAAAATTTAATATGTTATGTACCAACAAAAAAAAATATTTAAAAAAAGATTTAGTTTTCCAAATATATAGCATTAATTGGTTTTATGGAAAAAGATAAGAGCAATTAACAAAGGGTATAATTGACAAATCATACCCGTAAAATACAAAAAGGACAATTAAATAGAAACGATAAACATGATAGTAAAAGACAATTAAAAAGAAACGGAGGGAGTATTATACACACATAAAATGATGTCATAAAAGGGATTTTTTTTATTCAAAAATAAATATCTTGGTTGAATATGTATTTGATATTTTAATCTTAATATAAAATATAAAGTATTGTTAACCCACACGAACCCTTTGCTCCTTATAAATATAAGGTTTCACTCATAACTTTATATCACTTGCAATAATCAATTCTCATTTTTCAAAATTATTCTCTCTTGGTCATTCCTAGTTTGTATTTGTAGAAATTAGTGAAATTGGCCCTTCACTATATACGTTTTCAAATATATTTTGTTCAAACATACAAATGTATGATTGATTGATTGATTATTTCATTGAACATTTTTTCTTTTACAATTTACCAAATCATTTTTCTCCTTTCATTTTCTCATATTGTCTTCATATTCATATGAAAAGATCAATTCACATGACATTATAATAGGTCTTGTTAAATGAAAATCAGTGATGAAGATCTTTATTTGTTTGTCTTCATTGTTATGCTTTGCTCTAAATGACTGTGCTTTTTTATTATTATTATTATTATTATTATTATTATTATTATTATTATTATTATTATTATTATTATTATTATTATTATTGAAAATTAGATAAAGGAAGAAATTTTAAGATTAGACGACTTAGTGGTATGTTTGAGAAAGGTAATTATTATTTAAAATTATTATGTGACATTGTCGTTTATTTTATAAAATGATATTTAAATATTTATACTCTATTCTTTTTTTGTTGAATAATCAAGTTGGTGGCATCTATGGATCTACCTTGGCCTTGGATATTCATAATACAAATATTTAAATATGATTTTATAAAATAAAACAAAATTTCACGCAATGATTTTAAATAATATTACCTTTCTCGGATATTTCACTAGTTGTGTAATTTTAAAAAAAAAAATCCTTTATGCAATTTTTAATCAGAAAAGTCACAGTCACTTACGGTTCGTTTGGTCAAGCTTTTTTAAATCTTAGAAGCTATCTGAAAGCTAAAAGTGAAAATAATAGTTTTTCAGAAAAAAGATAAAGTTGTTTGGTAATTGTTTTTTTAACTTCAAAATTATTTGGTAAAATAGATTTAAAAATAAATAAAAATAATAACAAACTAAAGATTAATATGAAACTTAAGAAAAGATGATAACAAACTAGATTAAACAGAATTACTAAAGATAATAACAAACTATATACCAAAAAAAAAAGATAATAACAAACTAAAGATTAATATGAAACTTAAGAAAAGATGATAACAAACTACATTAAACTAAATTACTAAAGATAATAACAAAAAAACTCCGAATTTTTTTCCAAAAATATGTTTCAACCTCTTCTTTTAGAAGCTCTTTTGATTCAATTCTACACATTAAAGAAAAGCTGTTTTTTATGGCTAAGAGCTTTATTAAAATTGTGTTTGGCCCAATTTTTCATTCTTAAAAGAATAAAATGCTAAAAAAAACTGCGTCAAACAGAGCCTTTGGGGAAAACATAACAAATAATTGTCTTCGTTAACAATTTTCATTTTGCACAAGACCTATGTAATCAAACATACAATTTTATAACATAAAAAATATAGTAAACCAAATAAGAAATTTTAGATTATAATTATTCCTAACAACATATATGATTCTAAAAAAAAAAATTAAAAACATAAATTCACCACAAAGTCATAAAAAGCAATTAGAGGAAGAAAAAAAAATTTATTTTACTACAACAGTGTCTGGATTAAAATAAATTAGAGGTCTTGGATTCAAAAACACTCATGAGAATGTAGCATTGTTAACACTTTTGTACTTTTGTGAGAGAGTTTTTCCATTATGATCGTATCCGGCTAATGAAGCCTGGCGCGGAGGATTTCTTGTTATAAAAAAACTAATTTTGTGATGGTGAAATTAAACTTGGTACATAACCCCTAGTATAGAGCCAAAGCATATTCATGGGAATTTTAGCATTACCTTCCTTCTTAGATAAAATTGTTGCTTGCAATCTATCATCCACAGACTCAATAAGGATCAAGTGATCATTCTTCAAAGTGCCCAAAGGTGGTAAAATACAATATTCTTGAGTAGTACAATCAATTTGAGGAGCTTGATAACTAAATTTCAACAATTGAGTCCAAGAATTTTCAACACCATACTCATTCATTTGCCATAAAACAAAATGAGTTTTAGCGACATCATCATAAGAGAAACACAAACGATCTTTCAAAATTCCAAGACATGGCTTAGTTCGACCAACACGAACGACTTGATCAAAACAAGAAGGTAGAGACAATTGTGTATATTTTTCATTCCCAAGATTAAGTGAAACAATATAAAGGGGAAAGTCCCAATAATGATCAAGATCAGAAATTGCCAACCAATTAATAGTACCATTCAAATATATTCCAGGATTTTCCATATGAATGTTAAAACCGGGAAAATTTTGAATATTTCTCCAACAATTATGACGTTTGTCATAAACATTCACCTTAGATTTTATTGATACATAATTTTTATAATTCTTGAAATGCACAATTATCACCTTGTAACTATCCGATAAACTATCGTAACCGAATCCAAACATAGGAAAAGAACGGAAAGTATTTTTAGAATGTACCGAACATGCTTTATACGATTTCGAATTAGTTGAAGGGTTCCATAAACAAACCAAGTATCTTGTACTTGAACGGTTGAAAGAATATTCAGCAACCAAACAAACCAATCCATTACAAGAACCAACAACCTTAAACTTTTTAAAATCTGAACCAAAATCAAAATCTTCAACAATTGTGGATAATGAGTACTTATTGACTAAACTAAAAGTTCTTAGGTAATATGTGAAACGTAATAGTAGGTTGATATTTTTTTGTGACCTTTGAAGGTGCAATTTCACAAAAATAGGATTAGATATTAAAGAATTCAATGACTTAGATATGCACCTGAATCGGAGAAGTGATTTCACGGGAAGCCGGGACAATATTTCTATCATGAGATCCTCACATAAGAAGGTTTCTGGTGGTGGTGTCATGTTTTGAGTTTTTGTTCTTTCTATAGTAATCATAAATATTTATAGCTTAACAATTTATAGTAGCCAATTTATATTGGTTAATTGTGAACAAATCAATGATGAAGCAAAAGATTTTGTTACAAAATAATATCCAGAAGGCAAGAAAAATCTTTTTGCAAATATAAACAATATTTGGAAACAAACTTTTCAACTATGTACAATATATAATAAAAAAATTCAGTTCAAATATATAAGATCGAAAAAATCTATTCAAATATACAGTACTTAAAAGAAATCTTTCAAGTTTACCAAAAAAAAATAAAAAATCTTTCTACATATATTGGAACTGAAAGATTTGATAACTCTGAAACTTATACAACTTTTAGGGAAAAAAAAAAAAAATCAAACTTACTTTCTCTCAACCATTGTTGTCATTCAATTGTTAAAGTCATTTTATTTACATATTGGTGCAACAATACTCTTCATATTTTTTTATAAAAAATATTGACAATTTATATAAAAAAAAATCAATGGACAATAAAACTACATATGTATCGCACACAAATTAGTTGTTATTATTTTTTTTTTCAAGTAAGAATAATCATAACAAATTTGTTTTTTTTCAAATAAAGATAATCATAATAAATTTGGCTTAATAATTATCTCCTAACTAACAAATCTCATCTTTTGTTATTTATTGTATCTAAAGATTTTATGGTAACTAAAATCCCTTATTTTTAGCTAAAACTATTTTTAGAAATATTTTTATTTTTTTAAAAAAATTCTTTAAAGGGCCGGCCCAAAAGCCCATGGGACCAGCCCATGATGGCCCATGAAAAAGATAGGCCTGGGGGCCAGCCCGATAAAGCCCAATAAATTTTTCCCGAAGCCGACCCGTGTAAAATTATTGGGCTAATGGGTCGGCCTGATTGCCCAACCCCTTTTTACAGCTCTAATCACGGGTATGATACTAATCTCATAAATCCTAGCTCAATTGGTAAAATTGTCGAAATTGTTAAGCTAGACGTCGTGACTCGGGTTCGAATCTGGAATCTCACAATTATATGAGTTTAATTTCAGTGAATTATCACTCTATCTATGACAAAAAAATAAAACAAAACTAAAGTAGAAGGAAACAAATGGGTCTGCACACTAAAAGGCAATGGGCTTGAAAGAAAGTTTACCTGACTAAGGCCCAAAAACTAGAAAACAGAGAAAATTAAACCCAATAATTAATACAAGCCATCTTTAACAATTTTTACAACAAAAAAAAAAAAAATCTATCTTTAGTAATTAATAGCTTTGACTGCTATGATTTTATTAGAGAGAAAAATTTCATCTTTTGTCTAAGTTTCTCATCTTCTACTAAAAAGTGTAATTTTGAGTACTTGTTGACGCAGAGTCATCTACATGCATTTATTTTCTCGTCTTTTAATCCAAGTAGTTTTCACACAGACAAGTTTTTTTTGCATATTTATTCACGATTGTAACATTTCAGAGTATTATTTAATTCATTGTCTTTGTGCAGTGTTCAATTTATTTCCCGTCTTGTTGTTGGACTATTTGATTCAGGTTGACAAATCAATTTTGATTAATTAGTGATTCAAACCAATGACTAGGCCGTCAATGGTCCAATGTGGGTATTCTAGTCGCTTTCAATTTGTCCCAATATCTGTATGCATTTTATTGTTTTAGGTTATTAACTTGAGTTATCTCCTTTAAAAAGATGTTAATATGTGTTCTAAGATCACATGTTAAGGAATAAAATGTTTAAAATTTTACCTTCAAAGTTGTACATTCAATTCATCAAAAGTTAAATATTGACTTTTACAATACAAAAATCTAATTCCTTAAGACACATGTTAGGCATGGAAGCGAGGCGTGGATGAAATTTCACCTTCCAAACACAAATCCATAAAGCTTGGACATCCACATGTCCGTCTCAATTTTCAATGGATATGAAAACTAGAACTTAAAACCTATATTCGACGAGGTTCGTGCATCCCTATGCCTTGCTGAAATGAATTGATTGTACGTGTGTATATATTGGGCCAAATGCATTTGTAATTCTTTATGTTTCATGTTTGTAACTAGTTTTTTAACCCGTGCGTACGCACGGTGCACTTTTTTTTTCTTTCTCCTTAATATTATTAATTTAACATTAATATTATATAAAATATATACTCTCTTTTTTTTGGCGCATATAAAATATATACTCTGATGGGACATGTAGTATGAAAATTTAATTCAATATTTTTTAATTGATTACATTTTTAATTCAATATTTACCTGAAGCGATGACAAATATTGATGAAATTGCAAGAGAAGAAATTGGGAGGAACAAAATTTGATAATAATTGATAATAATGAACCATGTGTGGATAATCGTTGAGGATAAGTGACGATAACAATCAACCATCATCCCAAATTTATAGATCCTCAACCAAACTTCAAAATTCAAATTAGGATAAATTGAACTGGGAGAGAAAATAATTATCGGACCAGTTAAACCTCCACCACAAAAGCACCATCTCTAAAAGGTTTATCTGGGAACTGAAAAATCGACCATATTCAATAAACATTCTAAACACGAAACTTCCACAGCGACGAGCTACAACGATATAGGTTCTATATTTTTTTGTTTTATATTTTATTTGATATAATCTTAAACACCTACCCCAGTTAAACTCACCCCAGATAAATTCTAAATATGGCTAAGTAGATAAATAAATAAAAAATAACATAAAAATTCCCACCTATGTGTCACCCCTAAATACAATCTACAGTAGCAAAATTGTGTTTAGTATTTGTCAAGATTATAGATATTCGGTTTCTTTAAGTTTTTTAAATAATAAATGGGTCATTTAAGTTTTTAGCTAACAAACCGGTCATTTAAGTTTCTAAATTGTTGTACTATTACCCTTCTTCCAGTTATCCTCCCTTCTAGTGGAGATCCAGTAGCCTAGGTCTCATGGTTCACATCAAATTGAACCTCAAATTCACCATAGTTAAGAATAAATAAAATTAATGGTCACGTCAATATTTTTGTAAACATATGATAACCAAAGGGTAACGGTGCAATAAATTTAAAAGTTAAAGGACGTACATATTTATTAGCTGAAAAAGTATTTAAAAGACCTAACTATTACAAACACAAAATATTGACGTGAGTGTTACAAATAGATTGTTTAAGTGTCAATAAAATGTTACCACATTTATGTTTTTAACATGTGCTCTCTTTTGTCAAAAAAAAAAAAACATGTGCTCTTAGAGCATATATTTACATTCACCAATTTATTAAACATGTTTAAAATTGATTTGAATCATCTTCAATTATTTATCTTGTATTATCGCTCATTTTCTTAATTTAATGATTGGTAAATCATAAAGAACAAAAAAGCACTTAAAGAGAAATACAATAGAAGTGAATAAATTATATAAATTACTACAAAATATGACTAATATAAATGAAAAATTAGAAATAATCTAAATCCATCTAAAACACTTGCTAGCCTTCTAAGAAAAATGTCGGAGGAATTAATGAATGATGTTGGGACAACTCATTTGTTCACCTTTATAAAGGAATGATTAGTGGTAATAACAAATTTAAACTAACTTTGGAGTTTGACATCTGGCCATATCAAATACAAATAGAACGAAGAAGACCTACTATTTCTTGGTGTTCATCCCATAACAATAAAGAAAAGTAAAATACAAAAGTGGGAAAGATTGGGATAGATTTTTGGATAGAAAAATCGTCACTACCACTTTGTTAATGGAGTAGAGTCAAACCCTAAGAAGAAGACATGTGTCAAATGAAAAGCACCAATATTGCATACGTGTCATTTTGTATGTAAAAAAAGATTGGGCCAATCCTTTGTGAGACAAAAAACAACATCCTAGAAAAGTGAACCTTGATATTTGTTGAGTAGGCTTCGTGGAGGCCTAAGACATCGTTGTTAACTTCGCATGTTGGAGTCCAATCCATGTTTAATCACAGCCATCCCTACCAATACATTTTCATTTTAAAATTTGTCGACTACTTTTTGCGAAGAAAAAGAAGGGTGTACTATTAATTTATTAATTAATAAAAAATAACCGTCAAAATTGTAATACCCAAGTAATATAAATAACACTTTGTCAAAAGAAATAATATAAATAACATACTATAACATTGCTTCAACAAAAATATGAGAAAATTGAACATGCACCAACCTAGAAATACCAATATATCATATATTCTATTAGATCATTCTACTACACATGTAAAAGAATAGTTAATTTCTAATTAGACATTAGTATAAAAGTATTTTATATAGGCAACATGTGCCTTAAAAATTCAAAAATATTACTAATTTTATTTTAAATAATAAGTATTGCTTAAAGTAATTGCACGCACGGTCGAAAATTAAAATAAACAATTAAATATTATTATGATATTTTACTAAATTAATTATATTAATTATTGGTGTATAATTCATCATCATAAATACAAAATAAAATATATTTTTTGGTATTAAATCCGAGTTAATTGGACCGCGGAATAAGTTTTTTTTGTTGAATTGGGACCACAAAATAAATAAAGTTTAGCCAAAAATTATTTTTACCAGAAGGGGTAAATCGATGTTTAGACTCATCTCTTCTGATGGGTCAAGTCCACTTCTAAAACTTTGGATCTCACACAACTTCCTAAGCAGAGGCCTATTGGTGAGACGAATTCAACATTGATATTCAAAATTGACGACATGTGCTCTATTTGTAGGTTTGAAAAAGGCAAATGAAGAAGAAGGTTCATTGAGAAGATTGGTTCGAAGAAGGCAAGTGAAGATGAAGACGCGTGGTTCAAATTAGAGTTCGTGAAAATGAAAAAGCCGATAATTTGATATTTTAATTTGTTAGCAAGACCCCTAATTAAAAACACCTAAAAATTAGGTCAAAAAGCAATTAGTGTTAAAAATATACAATATTTTGAACCCAAAAGAATGTGTAAAAATGAAAAATTCCTTGTAATCTTGCAGGCACATGGTGACATGGCATTTACGATCAAAATCAGTTTCATTTGTAGTCTTTTGTTTTTTTAAATGTTGTGGTCTTAAATTATTCATCGATGCACATCGCATGAGTAGCATGAAGAAACTCGTTTAGCAGCTAATAAATGTTAGTATAAAAAGTGCTCACCAAAAATAAATGTTATAAAAAGTGTACTACATTCTGTATTGTATACATACAGTGGGGACATGCTATATATATATATATATATATTCATGAATGAGAATATTTTGGTACAATTCAACAAGATTACAGTTCTGAACAACAACTTGATTCAATACAAGGTCGTATTTTTTTTTAAGAAAAATACAAGGTTTTATTTTGTATAGTATCCTTCATCACAATTAATGCAACTAAGTTATGGACATAGTGCAACCGCGTCTCACACTTTTCAAACCTTATATTCACAATCTTAAAATTAAATTCACCTTTTTTTCCCCGTTCATAAGAATTTAGTCCATACTAAGTGATTGAGCTCAAGGTTGATGAAAAATAGATTGTTAAAGAAGAATTCGAGTATAATTAGAAATAAAATAATATTTTAGTCAGACTTTATTTACCTTGCAGCCGAACACCGGATTATTAGGACTCCTCTTTTTCTAGAAATCAGAGAGTTAACATAAAAAAATAAAGGGTTAATAGGCTTTTACCCCTTGCAAAATAGGCGAATTTTGCTTTACCTCCTATAAAAATTTTCTTTAAGATTTTCTTCTTGCAAATTTTTTTTTTGGTTTACCCCCTTGGGTGCACTTTTTAAATCGGTTGAATAGAAAAAACCGATTTAAAAAACAACACTTTTTAAATCGGTTGAACAAAATAACTGATTTAAAAAGTACATTGGATAAAACAAAAAAAAAATGCAAAGAAGAAATCTTAAAGAAATTAAAGATCTTTGGCCAGAAAAAAGGAAGAAAAAAAATTGCAAAGGCCAAATTATAGATACCCAATCGTTTTCTTTTAGATCTTTGTACACTTTTGGAGCTTCATTATGAGCTGGACAAGGTTTGGCCTTAACTGCATGAAATGCAAGTGGAAGATTCCATCAAGGTTGAATTATGTGGACAAACATATAGGACTAGATGAAATCTTTATGTGTGACTATTAATTTTAATAATTTTTACATATGTTTTATATATCTATAAAAATTGAGACTTCTAAATTTAGTTTTTACATAATTTTTATGTTTTTAATTCCTACAAAATTAAAGTTTTAATTTACACTCACTTAAAATCGTAAATGGATCGAGGTTAGCAACTTCAACCATTTTTATGAATGGATAATATCATAACTTCTTCCTTTTTTTTATTATTTCTATTTCTTTCCATCAATAACATATTATCATTTCTTCAATTAAGATTCCTCTTAATTACTTCTAAGCATTTCACTATGTAATTAATAACTTTTTTTTTACTGAAACAAATTTTTATTTAGTAACCAAATCAACTGTAACAGCCAAAGCAATACAAGAAAGATCGACATTAATCCACAATCCTAACAAATTTCGAAGAACATAAAACAAATTTAGCTAAAAAAGATCGACTATATTGACATTTGACACTACGTTTAACATGACTAAATGAAAAGGAATGCAAATGAGGGCTATAACAAATTAACAATTACTGTCAATAAGCACCAAACTAAAATAAATTTGAAAGGGTGAGAAAATAATTGATCACATTATGCTAATCACTTCCAAACATCATGTTGGATATGCCTTGAAATCTCAGTTACAACAAGTCAGAAAAATCAAGTTTTGCGGAAGAGCTGGCGCTGGGGCGCAGCACTGGGTGGCGCGGGGTGCAATTCGCAGGAGGGAGGCAGTAGCCACCGACTCCCTACGCCTGGGCGCGGCGCTGGGGCGCAGGCCAGCTGATAGATTTGGTTATGCGCAGATTTTGTGGAAAAATATGTTTTTGAAGAATATCTGATTTGGATTGTGTTTGTTTTAAAATATTAGATATATTTAAAAATAATAGGAGATTTGGTTTTATTTTAAAATATTTGTTTTAAAATAATAGACATATATTTTTCTATAAATAGAGAGTGTTTTGTTCATAGAAAAATAAGAGAGCAAAGGTTAGGATTAGGGTTTGCCGCCCTTGGTTCACCTTGTGTAGCTATGTCAAATTGAGTCTCTTGGTCACGGGAAGAGATTCGGGATTTGGGTAGAATTAGGATTAATCCTTGTAACCCAATTGAGAACTCTTGTCAAGTGTTTTATTTGATCATAGTGGAACGGAGAGTTGCTCTCTCCCTCAGACGTAGGTTCATTAACACCGAACTGGGTAAACAAAGATTTGTGTCTCTCTCTCTCTCTTTTGATTTGTTTACTTGCTTACGAATTATTTTCATCGTCTCTATATACTCTTTGATTTTGGTTGCTTGATTATATTGCTCCACACATCAAGTTCTTTTATTGGTGTGATTTTATCGTCGAATTTACAACACATCACCTGAAAAAATTTCATATCTAGAGCAAACCAAATCGCTAGACTTACACCGAAAGCCTCAACAATACCAGGGAGGACTTCAACACATCAAGTGACCACTATTACAACTTCAATCTAGAGATATAGGTTACACAATATAGTTATTCATAACCTTTTGAACTCTTAACAGAAGACTTACAACCTCTAGTGTTTGGAAGCCAAAAATGTCAAATTAAATGCAAATACTAGAACATATTTTTTCATATTTGGCCACTTTACTTGAACCAACTTTGAGGGTTGCTTGTCCCACAATAAAAGTTCCATGATTCTTGCACACAAATGGAAACATGGAGACTTCGCATACCCAAGTGCATGAGTCGTGCACGCGACACAAGTATAAAATATCACGCAACCACAATAGAGAAACTTAATACTTAAATGAGTCTCATGTGTACACATTGCTTATTTATAATTTTTTTAATAATAGTACTTAATAAACATTCAATCTCTCCAATCCAATACCTCAAAAAAAAATACCAAATGGTATCACTAAAATTTTATATCTTATATCAATAACTCTATATTGTGACATTTCAATTTTTTATATTAAAAAGTGTGGAAGAGATGATGCTTACTTTTTAGAAAGTATCCATTTTCTTCTTGCTTCAATGGTACTATCTATAAGTATCGGTATTTAATAGATACCTTTATCGGAGCAAAATACAATAGTTGTTTCCAAATACATCAAAATAGTTTCATATTATTTGGTAAGAGACTAATGGTAGTTGATATATAACACTAACATTTTTCAAATCACTGAGATGTTTTTTCTACAAAAGACGAAAATGTGACTGATTAACCTAAAGCGGACAATCTCTCGGAAATGTTGACTTGAGGTCGTAACGGTACGTAATTTGTATTATTGCTTAAATAAGCATTGGTACCTATATATTATTATGGGACCATATATAATGATTTATAGTTATTGGTAACATGCAGAGTTTTTTTTTTTTGTCTTAGTTGTAGTGGTAATTTACTGGAAATTAAACTCACATAATTGTGAGATCCCGGGTTCGAACCCGGGTCATGACGTTTGGCCTAACAATTTCGGTATATTTTTCCAGTTGAGCTAGGACTTATGGGACGGTAATATGCAGATTTATTGGTAATATTTTTATTTTTTTGACTGAAAAAGAAATTCATTCATTCAAATTAAAAAAAATACATAAATCATTATAAATTCAAGATTGCTAAAACTGAAAAAGGTGAATCTGCAAACAATTTTGCATCACCTAGGTTAATAGCATAGAACGGCAACATGAAAGTGCATAAAAATGTGACAAATTAAAAGTCACCGGAATATCCATACTCCCGTATATGCAACATTGACGTTTAAGTCTTCATCAGATCTGTAATGAGTTGAAGTAAATATGTCAATTTGAACCAATGAACCCCGTACCAAGACAAACAACCAACAAACGTCGCATAAAACAACGAACAAACACTACAAAGCGGCACAAGATGACGAACAAACACTACAACGCCATACTAAGATGGCAAAAACTTAAGAAAACCAAGAAGCAAACTTATGTGACTAATCACTTATTTAAATAAAAAGATGAAAAAATGGTGTTGAGGGGTGATTTTATACCAAACATAGCCAAAAAACACCCCCTATAATAAAAGAATGGATTTGAGAAATTGAATACTTATTAAATACTATAATTAAAAAACAGTAATGTTAT
The DNA here is from genome assembly GCA_030408175.1 of Trifolium repens. Classification (NCBI taxonomy): domain Eukaryota; kingdom Viridiplantae; phylum Streptophyta; class Magnoliopsida; order Fabales; family Fabaceae; genus Trifolium; species Trifolium repens. The sequence goes on along the minus strand of CP125846.1, from coordinate 11,568,219 downwards.
TTTGACATCAAAGACAACTCTTTTGATGTGGGACCCACCATATTTTTTTGTTTTATTAGACATCGATATGCGTGCAAGGCTTAAAAGGAAGAGTTGTCCACCCGGGACAACTATATTGGATGTTCAAATAACATATCTCATTAAAAAATTCTAAATAAACTAAATATATACATAAAATTCAATTAAATATTTAAATATAGGGAGCTCCGTTGTGGATACACTAAACGAAAAGAGTGATAAAAATGGCAAGGATTCGAACTGCACTCAAAGTATAGAAGAATAATAGTAACAATTAATGGCAAGAATGTATAACACTAAAAAAAGGACAAGCAAACACTTGCATTGTTATTGATATTGACATTCTTTTTACATTTCATTTGAATCCAAGTAAACCATTCCCTACCTTTTAGGAGGTTTATAGTGCTGATGCATTGTTGGTGGCACTATGGCCCTTCACTTCTCATGCGGCATTTAAAGCTTAAAGCCCCACTGAAGGTCGCAACCAACTTTGAGCAAATGTAATGTAGCTGACTGACCCATTCCAATAGTGTAGTACAAAGTATTTCCTCACCTCTTTTATGAAAGCAGAAGGACAAAAATGAAGGCATCAATTATTTGTCACACTTTGGTGAAAAGGAGAGTGAATTATTTGTCACACTACATTTGTTTAGCTAAATATATCACAAGATCTTTAAATTTCTTGTTTATAAGGAGAGAGTAAATTATTTGTCACACTACGGTTTGTTAGGTTTTTAAATTATTTTAAGTAACAAATAGATTTTTTATCTTTTTAATTTATTTCATCATTACTCTTTTAATTAATCTCCTTCAACATTAAGGACTTAACTGAAAAGATAAAGGTACAACAAATTTTTGTAATGGAAGATAAGTGAGAGGATAAAAGTACAATAAATTTAAAATTTAAAAAACCTATTTATTACCTAAAAAACTTAAATGACCTAATATAAATATAAAATTTAAAAGACTTCTCGATATATTTAGCCTTCTGTTTACTAATGCTCTTTAATATTTCTCAAATAAAAACTCACTTAGGTGACCAAGAGTGTTGGTTTGGGATTTTAAAGTGTACTCCTCAAAGTTTTAAGTTTGATTCACTCATTGATGTCAATTTTAGTGGACTAGTCATACAAAGCAAAAAAAAAACTCTAACTTCAAATAAAATCCCGCAATTGAACGGTTGAGTTGGTCTCTTCAAATTAGTCGGTCATTAAACCAAATACCAAGTTTTAAAAAATATCTCAAATCAAATTCTGCTTTTTTTTTAATAGACACAATAAAATTGGCCATTAAAAATTCATACATACACATAAATGAAGGAATAGCTATGTTCGAATTTCAATCACGACATTTGACCTAATAATTTTGACATTTAATAATTGAACTAAAATTTGTTGACGGTGACTCCCTTTTATAATTATTATTTTTATTTTGGAACAAATTATTAATTATTGTACAAATGGAGGCAAAACTATTTTTTCTTTATCATTTCATTCAATATTTTTCTTTACAATGATAACTTTTTAAAACATATCTAGATTAGTGTTTGCTTTTGTCATGAACTATTATTGTATGATTTTGTCCTCCTACTTATCTCTTTTTCTAGCTCTTCTAGCCCTCCTACCTCTTCAAGTTCCTGCACATCATATTTGTTTATGACCCATCCGTTAATTAATATAACAAAAAACTAAAAATATTAAAACTTAACAAGTTTAAGCTCATCAACTAAATATTATAGTTAATATGATTTTGTTTTAATAAAAAAAATTCACCGACAATGTAAAATAATTTTACACAGTCAACCAATGCTAATCATGTTTTCTACCACGTCACTCCACTACACCCCACCTTCTTAATATGACATGGCAAAATAATGGTTTTTTATTGGATGATCGTGTAGAACTATTTTACACTGTCAGTGCATCTCCATTAAACTTTTAAAAAAAATGAAACAAAGATAGTGGTGCAGGAATACAGCTCTTACCTTTGGTCCCAAAAACAGCCCATATGGCACCCCATCAAATTTGTCCGAATGGTGAAGCTGAAATATAAGATAAGAAAATCATGGTATCAAACCTTATACCACAAAAATAAATACTACCCATCTTTTTATTTATTTTTTACCTAAAGTTGTTTTAAAAAATAAATAATAATGTTATGATAATAAGGATAATTACTTTGTGGGCAGCAGCTACCCTTCTGAAATAGGGTACATTGGCAATGGGTCCCACTGAGAATCTCTTATGAACCAATCCGTCGTGTACAAACATGTAGGCCATCCCAAACACCGTAATCCCAAGACCCTGCACAAATAAAAGGATGTCTATATTAAGGGTAACTCTTTACACAAAAATAGACAAAATTATAGTCCTAACTCCTAAGTCATAAATCATAATTTAGAAAGCTTTGTATAAAAAATGTTTCCTTCATATTTAATTATAAGATTTTTCAAACAATTATTTGTTTGTAAATATAATTAAGACTAAATTACTCAAAATTCCACAAACATTAATGAAACTTTTTATAAAAAATTTCTTTTTAATTTATAATTAAAATAAAGTTAATACATTTTCTCTTGCTATACCACACTAAATTTTTTGACAAATTTACTCCTCCAATAATTTTCTAAAAAATATGTGATTTCATACAAGAAACTCCTATGATAAAAGATGAAGAAAATAATAATTTGCGACTACAATCAGAACTGGTCCCGAACCAAATTCAACTAAAAGTGAAAAAAAAATTACTTATTTCCAATAATACCCTTGGTCCCCTGTGTATTATTATTCATGATTTTTGTTAAAAAGATCTTATAAAAAGAGATAATGAAATGTATACGTATCCTTAGATGACGCATAATAACAACAAATTATGATTGTTAACTTCAAAAAATGTCATTGGTAACCAACCCTTCACCGCAAGAGTTGCCAATTGCCAATCAAGAAGAAGAGAGACACTTACCGCACCGAAGCAAAGACCAGGGACGAGACCTTTGTGGAAGAAACCAAAGTTAAGGAGAGCGATAGCAGGGACAGCATTGATTATTGCAAAAACATCATTCAACTCAAAAGCTCCTTCTCTTGCTCTATGATGGGACTGCAAAATTCAATTCAAAATTTCATTTTTTGTTTTTTTCTCTTTGCTTACTTGCACGTATCAAATAGTTCATAGCCATTGGTTGGATTATTATATAAAAATTGTATGAAGTGTAAAATCAAAATTATACACATTTTCATATGGGTCTTGAACATTGCTTTTTGGTATTAAACTTGTGCATAAAAAATAAATTTAGCGGGATACTTTAAAAGGTAATTTTGTATTGAAAAACCCATATTTTATATTTTAAAAAAAATGATTGCATAAGTTTCAATGCTAAATTACTATATTAAGTTTATTAACTAGTGCCTCAGGAGCACTAGTTAGCAATTTCCATAAATTTAATACCTAGAAGGTTTGAATTTTGATGTCTAATTTTTCTTTTCTTGCATTGTTAAGAAATTTAAAAGTGGAAAAGAATTGGAAGTATATATACCTCATGCATGTGCCATAAAGAAGCATGCCAAAGAGCCTTGTGAGCCCATCTAGCCCAAAACTCCATACCCACCTGAAAATTAATAATGAACATACCCAATTCTTTGAGTTCAAAATTAATTGAGACAAAAAATCACAAAATATTTGGTCAAATAATAAATAATATAATTTAAATTTAGGCATGGATCAAATTATATTTTATTATTTTGCCACTATATTTTACTCCTTTCAATTAAAGTTTAGTCAATAAAGATGTATTTAGTTTAAGTTGATGTAACATGTCCAAATACATCAAGTTATGTTGTATTGAGACATCATGAAGTCATTTGTTATTAAAATGTCAATTGAACTCTAACTCTAAGGAAAATAGTATAATTTAGTCCTCAAAAATCAAAATTGGAAACCTTTGAGGAATAAAAAAAGGATTAATTTAAACAGTTGCAAATTAGTCACCACAATTCTAACACAAAATTGGAACTTTTTCATCAAAAAATAAATAAAAAATAAAAAGAAAATTGGAACTTACAGCAGCACCCACTGATAGAGCAAATGTACCAAACATTTCTGACCATGGAATTTCTCCACTACCCTAAACAAACCAAACCCAATTTTAGATTCAGATTCTTTGAATTAAAAAACAATGTACATAAACAAATAAATAAAAATTAAAAATTAAAAATAAAATAAAAAATTAAGGACTTTTACCAACACTTACCTCCATTTGCCATGAAAATCTATAATAAACAGCCAACACAGCCATAGATGTTATACCAAGACTAGACATAACCGCTGCAATAAGATAAGTAAACCTCTCTGATTTTTTCCTTTTCATTTTCTCTTCCATTTTTTGTGACAAAACTTGAGGAACATAGTTATTTTCTAAGAGGGGTGATTTTTCTGCTTCAATTTCCATTTGGGTATCTTGTTTTGGGTCCTCCATGAGAACACAAAGAGTGAAGTTTTTCAATCTTTGAGTTTTTAAGGTCGTTGTTCGATGTAAAAAACATCTTAAAGGTGAAAAAATAAGTGTTGGGGTTGGTTTTTGAAGATGAGAAAATAAAGGTTTGTAGTGACGGTTTATGGGTTGTAAGGTTATTGTGGCGGTTAGTCCTACCGCCATAGGTGTCAAGTTTGGTTTTTTGAGGTTGAAAAATTGATGCTTGGTTTTGTAGTTGTGAAAAAGTGTTGAGAGAGAGAGAGAGAGAGAGAGAGAGAGAGAGAGAGAGAGAGAGAGATTGAATATGTATGTGATATGTTGTGATTGTGAGAAGATGAAATTGGTGTTGGAGTGAAGGTTTTTAAAAGGGAGGAAGAACAGAGTCCACAAGTTTCGTGATGTGTTTGGGACAATTAAGATGAAGGTGTTTTTTGTGTGAATGTGGGGACCATTATAAAATATATACCTCGTGGAACACTACAATCCTACTATTATCGTGTAGATGCAAGTTTACCTTTAAAATAAGTATTTTTATTTCCTTTTTAATAAAAACTATGATTAACCTATTATTAGTTGATTTCAGTGATCATTGATCTTAAATTTAGTATAGGAAATATCACAGTTTGATTCCCTATAATTATAATTGAGAGGGGGTTGAAATCATTTAATGTCATAATTAATTTTTAAACTAGATTAAACTTGTGGTGAAAAAAAAACACTATTGGTTTATGGATCATGCTAAATAGTGCCCCGGGACACTTGTTAAGCATACCAAAAAAGGAAATAAAAGAAAAATTTAATGTTGAGAAAACAACTTTTTACATTTCCAAAGTGTTGAATGCACACATTTCGAGACAAAATTTCTATTTTAATATGTTTAATTATTGCCCCGGGGGGCACTGTTTAACATTTTCCTTATTTTATTTCTATGAGCTTATCTTAGTTGATATGAATGTCTCATTTAATATACAGAAGTCAGAGTTTAAACTATGAACATTCTATTTATTTACTTTAAGAGTTGAATTTCTAATCACCACCGTAACCAAAAAAAAACTACAACTTTGTTTCTTATCCTAAGACCTATTATAAATTTTGTGGATGTTGAGAAATCATACCATCTTTGCAATACTATAAATAAATAGGATAGAAACATGTTTACCTATGACATTTATGTTTTACTATTTTCTTTAAAAAGATTATACTACTTTTGTTTTCTATTATAAGATCTCTTATAAATTTTGTGGCGGCAGATCCCCTTTTTTATCCTCGAATGCATATTTTGTGGGTGAATTTAAATATTTAATTAGTCCATAAAATTAATTAATATTGTATCACGTACTATTTTAATTTTAATACATATTTTATATATATATCAGAATTTAATTAGTCTTTAAAATTAATTAATATTAAATAACTCATGTATTTGGTCTATTATATATATCAAAATCATATGTTCTTCAATGAATTTGAAATGTAAATATATTAACTTATAATAGTGGTCGGGGAGTACATGTTAGTTCAAGTATGGAAATGACCCTACTATGTGTAAAAATTAAAGTTTGAATCATCTTTATTATATATATGTATAGGATAAATTTTAGTTTTTTTCCAATTTTTTTTATTACTGGATTCGGGCTAACGGGTATTTTTTAGAAGGCTTGACGGACTGACCCATATGATCTAGCCCATTTTTATAACTTAACTGGATGACATAAGTGTGAGATTTTAGGTTTACGATAGTGCATACTTGAGCATTAGGGTTTCTAGGACTTGGAACCTTCTACTAGTTGATTGTTCTTATGGACATGTGTAAAAAGATTGTCCAAGGTCCTTGATCCAACGAGCATGACGGGTCTATAGGCCTTGCTCTCTTGTGTCTCTAAGGCGTGTCTAAAGTTTGATTTGTCCTAACTTTTGATCTTGAGGTGATCAGGTCTTAATACTAGAATGGATTTGAATTTGCTATATAATAGAATAACACAGTTTACAACAATTGTCTGGCTATTAATTTTAGATCGGATGGTCTTGATTATTGACAGTCAATAAATTATACTATATCTCCATTAATAAAAATAAATGGTGTATTATACAAAAATTATCTTTTCTTTTATAATAGATGTAAAGTTTATCTTACATCAACGCGTATAAACTATAAACAATATAAATCATGTTAAGGTTGTCAATTCATTACACATGCAATACCATTAAGATTATCGTTATCCAGTCAATTAGCTCCACGCCCAAGTTCATTGAAAGTTTCTCCCAATTGACATAATACCTGAATTGGATGAAGTCAAAATGACCATAGAGTAATGCGTTAAAGACCGTCTGATTATAATCGAATGGTCCAAATTTAAATATAGCATTTTTTACAATATTCAATAAAATTTAATTTTTTTTTTAAACCATCCGATCTTAGTCATACGGGCTATAAGCTCTTGACTGCATGTATGCACCAAATTTGTGACGGCATGTAATTCATTTCAATTCTCATAAAGTGAACCTAACCATATATTTGTCTTCTTTTACCAATAACGTGCAAGATACATATTCAGTTAGTTTTCACTAGCAAACACTTTCCAAGATAATATTATTTATTGTTTAAAATTCATACCAATTTTTGTATAATTTTGATGGAACTAATATGAATGTTATTGTTAGAAATAATATAAAATAATTGATATAGTTAATCCTACTAAAATAGAGTGTGTGCTTTGACCTAAAAGAAAGTGTGTTGAAATGTTAAATATATTTTTAGTGATTATAAAATTATAAGCTTTTAGGCTTATTCCATGTTGAATTTTAAAATTTCCGTCCTCCATATTAGTTTGAAAAAATAGTCTCCGTTTTGAAAATCTTTTATAAAAACATGGTACTTTTAATCCTCAAAATAATCCCTATAAAATGTAAATTAGGATTAAAAGTGAATAAATTATTGAGAAACTATACTTGAAATTTTGTAATTTTATAAAACTAATAACATATCTAATCATGTTATATATTATTATTTTACAGATTTTTATAGATTTCATTCACCTTAATCATATTTGAAGCAAATTGGACATTATATATGGATTGTTAAGAGTGTTGTATTTTTTTTATTAATAAAAGAGTGTTGTATTTTATTATTAATAATTGTATTTCAAAAGTGTTTGTATTTTTTTTATTAATAATTTTAAAAAATAGTTTGAAAGTATATATTGCTCCTTATCTCAATTTTTTTTTTTGGTTACTTATCTCATTTTTGTTAAACCGTGTGATCTCAACATTCAATTGTACTTAATGCAAATAAATAGCCAAACGGGTATTAATAGAAAGCAACAGATCCACTAGTCAATTATTAGAAAGAAATATACTTTCTCCATTATGCCATATACGTGATACGAGCTACTCTATCAAAAATATATAAACTAATTTCCACTCCTTTAAAAAAATTGATTTCTTGAGTTGTTCTATTATCTCTCGTATATATGATTCATATTGGAGAATGACATGTTGAATTTTAAGACATTTGTATGTATGAGACGGATAAATCCTTAAGAATACTGACAATGTCACGCCACAAGTTATTCCATGATTATTAATTTAGAGGTCATCTATTGTTCGTGATTTCAAAGTTTTGTGGTTGCTTTTAACGACATCCAAGTATCACAATCTAAAATAAGTTCACTATCTCTATTTTATTCTCATATAATGCTTATACTCATGTTTGTTTATTATTATTCCTATAATTCTAGATTCATTTTTACAACAAAAAGTCTCACAAGAAATAGTCTAAAAATATTTTTATAAGTGAGGCCAGATTATGCTCGTCTAACAAGTGAATTTTATAAAAATTAAGTTAGACTCGACCTAACTTTTAAAATATATCAAAATCTACCTAAAATTTATTACATTGTTAATCGAACCACTAATTTCTTGCTCCAAATATATATTATTGTTTACAGCAATTAAGGGTTCCAAATGCTTTCCTTCCGTAGGGAAAGCGTAGTCAAGTGTTGGATGCACTCACCTTTCTCAATGGTCTATATTCAATGGATTTTGACTACCCTTTCGTTTCACATGTGAGCATGAAATCTTAAAATGTCCAATATTTTGAGTTATATATAATAGTAGTATATAACTAGTTTATATATGTAAATGTATTACTTTTCAATTTAGTCATTGTAAAAACCTCCTTAATTCTTTTCAACATTATTATTTTGTTTTAGTCATTAAATATTTTATTTTTGGTACAAAAAATATTTAATTTTATTTAGAGTGAAATTAGAGTAAAAAGACATCATAGGGTGCATGTGACATCTCAACTATGATAACACCTGACAACACCATCTATTATTTGTAGCACCCCAATGATTATTATTCCCTATGCTCATATTTTTTTACTTATCAATATTTATTATTTTTTTAATATGTATGCAAAACTCTAAAGGGACCAAAGATTTATTACGGATGAAGTATTAAATAAAAAAGGATAAAGAGACCGGAGGGAACTAGCAGCAAAACAAATTGCTAATTTTTATGTCTGCATATTGTGTGCTGTCTGCAGTATTATCAATAATGTTAACAACGGAATCTGGAGTAGCCTAATAATGAAATATGTTTAAGCGCGCCATAAGTTTGCTCTTTCATCTAATACAAGCAGTTGCAGCTGAAACGGTTCTACAACCGCAGACACTAACATGCAACCGTTGGAATCTAACACAAGTGGTTGGTGCGCAGAATGAAAGTGTTATAAACCACAGGTACCAAGTTTGATTACTAACGATAAAAAAGAGAGACTAATATGCACATTTTTCATCCCATTTATGATCATCATCTTGTTAACCCACCTTCCCATATGGATGCTCATTATTCAGTGGACAAATACAAAAACAGAAGAAGGGGGATCATGGCAACAAATATCAATATCAAGAAGAATTGACACAATAAATCCAAATCAATTGGAGGAAAGAAATCTTGAATGAACAAGATGAAGAAGAATCAAGCCTAAGTAACCCCAATTGTCACAGCTTCCATCTAGAAAAAGATCAACTACACTTCAGAAAACACTAGTACATGCACATTTGAACAACCTTAAACACCATAAAACCATTATAAACTAACAGAAAATCAACAAAGTATTTTATCATTGTACCAAATAATCGACATGCTAGCACTAAAAGGAAAACTTCACTGATTTAACTACGGATTTAAATTATGGTTGTGGGCTGTATCTAACAACTAAAAAAACAAAATCAACAGGCCAGCACTAAAAGCAGAACTTCATCACCGATTTAACTATAGATTTAACTTATGATTGCGAACTGACTGTATCTAACAGCTAGGACACAGTTGCAGCCCAAATTAAAAATCCTAGGTTGAACCATCGACAACAAAATATTACTATGATAACAGATATTATTCATAAACTCAGCAGCACAGCTGACAAAGTTGTAGCAGCAAACAGACTTCAACACATCAAACCTAAAGTCCCATTATGTAATTTTTTGTTGAACATGCATCTGAGTGCCCGATACCATAAACTAAAACTTGATCATTGATAACAAGGGTTTTAAATTACAAAAATGCATCATGCTTATCGAACATTCATACCATGAATCAAAGAATCCTATTTTCTGAATAGTGAATAAGATCCTAGTAAGAATGTAAGAAACATCATCAAATAAAAACACAGCGTTTCAAAATAAATCAATATCCACGCTGCAAATCATGTCTAAAATCAATTATTACTATCTATTGGTTTTAAATTTTGCATCGAATCATAATAGGACTAGCATGTATCATAACATACCGATGATAAACATGGTCTGCATCACTTTATGTAACCATGAACCCTGCTTCCACATCACGTCATATTGCAGACTACAACATAATTGCAACCGTAATATAAAATACCAAGGTAAACCATCTACAACATTGTATTACTAACGGCGAAAATTCAGCACCTGAGGTGTTTACATATACAATTAACAATCCTTACATTACCAAAATAATAATACTAATCAATTAAAAGCAATAAATCATGAACAAACAAGGAAAACAAGCTTTACTAATTCATTCCAACTATACACAAACCAAAACAAACTGCACCTCAAAAAACATTTCTTATACGCCTCAAAACCATTCATTACAAACTTGCACCTAATAATGAAAGAACAAAAAATGACCCAATTGAACTTTATCCACCAAAAAATGAGAAAAACCCTCTTTTAGGCTCTTCCTCAACCATAACAGCTTGCATACTATCCTGTTCCACAAGTCTCCAAGCAGCTTGTTCAAAAGCCAAACCAGCCAAAGTAGGAGGCTTATTCAAAACAAGAGGATACCCTCTATTAGTACTCCTTATAACCTCACTATCCTCGGGTATAACACCAAGTAAAGGCAAACCCAACATTTCTTGAACATCCAAAACCGACATCATATCTTCGCCTTTAATCATATCAGTCCTAACCCTATTCACTATCATTTTAATATCCCTAATCCCATCACATTCCAATAACCCAGTTACTCTATCAGCATCCCTAAGAGCAGTTATATCCGGCGTAGTAATCAAAACCGCCTCATTAGCCGGTGTTATAGCCGTTATAAACCCCGCATCGATTCCCGCAGGGCAATCAATGAGAATAAAGTCCGGGCAAACAGAACTGTTGGAACCGGAGCCAGAACCATTTCCATTTCCGGTTCCACCAGTTCCGTCTCCCCGGGCTTTTAAAGCTTCAACTAACCAAGTTAAAGCTTTACCACCAAATCCAATAGGTAATTTAGATCTAGGTTTAGAAATACAAAGTAATTCAAAATTAGACCAACGTTTATCTCTAACCAAAGCTTGATCGAGTCGACAATCGCCGTTGAGAACTTCAACGACGGTATAATTGACTCGATTTTCAAGACCTAATAAAAGATCTAGATTACGTAATCCAACATCGGCATCAATTGCAACAACTGAAAACCCTAAACGAGCTAATGAAAGGCCGATGTTTGCGGTTGTTGTTGTTTTACCTACTCCGCCTTTTCCGGATGTAACTACGACTACACGTGGTGTTTCTCCGGCGAGTTGTGGTTTGCGGTTCCATTGAAGGAGGGATTTTGTAATGTAGGGTTTTGAGGGGGTTAGGGATAGGGGTTTTTTGAGGAAGGTGGTGGAGTGGCGGAGAGAGGTTGTTGAGGGGAATTGGAGTTTGAGATTGGTTGTGCCGGGGAGATTGTAGAGAGATAGCATTGGAATGGAAATGGTAGAGAGTAGAGAGTGACAGAGTGTGTGAGTGAGAACAGTGACGATAAAGAACAAAAGAGAAGAAACTCGTGAAGATTACTTGATTAGGCTATTTTTGGTTTTATATTTAGGCCTCGTTTGGCCCGGCTTATTTTTTACTTTTTATTTTAGCTTAAACGAAATAAAGAAGTATAAAATTATATTTGACACTATTTCTCCTTAAAAGTATTAGAGAAAAGTAAAAAATAAAAAAAATTAAGTCAAAACACAATTTTTTCCTTCTTTACTATTTTTAAGGAGAAGAAAAAAAAAAGAAAATAAGCCGGGCCAAACGGGGCCTTAGCCTACTTTTGGATTAACTTATTTTTGAGCTTATGCAAATAATTTATGTAATTTTTATGTATTACTATAAATTTTTCAAGATAGTTTATAATAAAATAACTTATAAAAATACATCTATACTAATATATAAAGGGGATACAAATTTTTGGGACGGCTTTTTCATTATTCCAATTTTATCCTTAAAAAAAACTAACAAAAAAAAACTAAACACAATTTCCACATAAAAGTAGGTTTTCAGTTTTTTTATTATAAAAAAAATATATATCTTTTTCTTCTTAATAACTAACCACAACAAAAAAAGAGGTTAAATAGTTATCAATTAACTAAGTCCAATAAAAAAAGGAGATTAAGTAATTATTTATATTTACACAATAGAGAATATCGATCACAACAAACAAAGAAAAAAGAATATCGATCACACAAACGGGCACAGGGACGTGCCCGTTTGGCGGCTAGTTTTTTATTAATGTGAACTTATAAAATAATATAAAATATAATTTATATTGTATAAGTTGTTTACATAAGCTCAAAAATAATTTAATCCAAACGGACACTTATTTATTTTGTAAAAGAGAATTAAAAGAGAAAATGGGAGTATAGGTAGAGTATAAACTAGTTTTACATTGTTACGAATTTTACAAAATTCACTGTTGGATTGAAAGTTTATATCATATAGATCATATATTGAAAATTTTAGAAGAATTAAAAATTATTTGATATGTTATTGAGACCCATCAAGATTAAAGGTTTATCAAATACTGTAAATCTTGATAAATCTCAATAAAATATCAAATGATTTTCAATTTTTCTAAATTTTTTTATGAATGATCTATATGATATAAACTTTCAATCTACCACTAAATTTTATAAAATTCGTATTCAGTAGATCACTTGTCCACGGTGGACCACTTTTGAAGGTGGTCCACCGTAGCATTAGCCTGTTATGATATGAATAAAAACTAGAGCTTATAAAAAATATCTTATCTAAATAAAAATGATTGTATATTAATTCACAAATTCCCACAAAAAATAATTGTATTTCTACATAAGTCGTTTTGTATAAAATTAAAAATAAATCAATTCAAACTAAAAATAAATCAATTCAAACGAAATCTAACTATCTGATTCATTTTGGATGTGAAGGTAAAATGAATTTATGTATATTCATTAAACTCTTTTTAAAATTAGTTTATATGCATATTTTTTATATTATGAGGAGATATTAACTTGCTCGAGAAATACTAATTCAAAGTTATTCCATTTAATAACAAATTATAAATATTAATGCATCAGGTAGTCGGGATTTGAATTCCAATCATTCTATTTATCCTTAAGAATGAAATTTTTAGTCACTAAACTACTTAACCAAAAAAAAAATATTAGTTTGAACTTTAAATTTCATATTTCTTCGGTTACATGATACAAGAACAAAAATAATAAGTACTCCAATTATAAAGATTAAATTTTACTAATTAACCGTTGAATTAGATGAAGTATCAAATAATTTTGATATCTTATAAAATATTTGTAGATTTTATTTATTCAATTAGAAGTTTTACTTTGAATCTAATTCTAATATACATTTTCATAAAGTTTTTCTTTAATGTTCATTTGATAGGTGGAAACATAAAACAAGATAACGACACATTTCCATTTTGTTACTACTATAACTTGCATCAATTATAAGAAACATCATAGACCAAGCACATGGATAACAAAACAATGAATATTAAGGACAAAGGTTCTACATCCATTGTACATATTCAGCTGAATACATGAAAAAAAATCATGTGATGAATTTGACTATTTGATCAATTCACATATTCATATAGGAAAGACAATCACTTAACATAGTTTCACTAGGAACCACCAATAATAAGATTTGAAGTTGAGCAACAAATGAAAATTATACATTTGATATAGGTACCGATCGGAGAAGAGCTTCATATAGCCCCTATAAACGACATTTGTGGGGTTCATCGGAACTATATAACAAAGGTATCCACAATGAAGACTATGAAAAAATTCCATTTCCTTTCTGTAACTTAAAAAATAGTACAATCCACAGCAGAAAGTAACTAAGCATTTTTTACGCAGATTCTTTTCGATCATCAAATATCATGATGTGAAGATGAACTACGCTGTAGCAGAGCCTTGTCATCTTCTCTTGTGGATTGTACAGGAACAGCTCCATTTTGATCCTCGGCTTCTGAACTAGTGGATGGTTTTGCACCATTGGCAATCAAATTTTTCAACCAAGAAGCTTGAAATCTAGGGGAGGAAACTTCATTGTTTGAATTGTTGGGGGAATCAGGACCCGGCTTAACACTGTTTGTAACGCCTAAGATGAACCGGTATGCTACTTTGCTCGCTGATACAATCTCTGTTTTCGCTTGCCGGAACTGTAATAACCAGGACATATTTATTATTAGTGCATCGGTTTAATCAAAATATGTCACAAAGCCGATAACTACTATAACCGATGACACACATATATACACTTAATACAACACGGGTACAATATGATACAGATACAAGAATATGGAAAATTCTTAACCACTAAAGATATGATGTATGAACTAGATTCGTCAAGCCACTGATGCTTTAGCAATTACGGAGTATCAAGGCTCCATATCACATAACTAATAGCTATATAATTTGAAGTATTCAAAGCCAAAAGCACAAGAAAATTCAGGTTCCAATGAGACAATTGAAGGAAATAGGGTAACACAACACTTAGGAAGAGGATTTTGAAATTATAACTCACCCGTAATGCTGTATTCCCAGCAACTTCCATGGCAGTATCACCAGCATTCGCAAACCTATTAACCCAACCTGTCATGAAAAAGCTGTAAGAATGCATGGTGGAAGCTAAAAAGTAATGTACAGAAACAATAACTAAATGGATTGCTTCAAAAACTTCAGTCACTTGACATGAAATGGGTGTCATTTCTATGCACGAGTACTTTTGAAGCGCACTAATGAACTCAATTTGATCATTTCCCAACAGCACTTATGTTTTCACACTAAAATGCATACTAATGCAAAACAATAGCCAAGTTTGGTATATATTTGATATTTCTATCATATAAATTTAGTATGAAAGTCGATTGAATACAACTCCGCTTAGCATATATTAATGAGCATATAAACTATCTAATTCATTTTCTAAAAGAAAAAAAAAAAACAAGTTTCGTCAATGATAAGTATCATATTATGATGGGAGAAACAATATTATGGGTCCCCCTAATATGCACTTGGTCCAAACATGGACCTCTTTGTTCAATCTACTATAACAGGTTAAGTAAAAGTTCAAGTACTTGCAAGTTCTCGGTAATCAAAACAAGCAAGCGAGTCATTTGGGGAAGAAACATGACAAAAGGGGTCAGGTGGAAGTGTTCACATAGGTCCGTGAAACACAGTTCACAAAGAAGAATGAAAGTTAACTCGGGTGGGTTCCAAATCACGAACTAGTGTTGGTGGAGCTCCGTGAAACACTCTCCTCCATGCTTAATCGCCCACCATGTTGCAATTCTTTAGAAGGCATCGATGGAGGTAGAGGAGATCCGCACACATCCATTTTATAACAGAATAATGGAAAATTTTCTAGAATCTTCAAGCATTCACAACATTTAAAATATAGAATTATTAAATATTCATTTTAATATATGAATAAGAAGTAAAAATAAAGTTATTTAAGGGGAAAATTATCAAATATCACAAGGAAGGTGGCACTTGGGTAATTGTAGTGAATTAGAAGAGGGAAAATAATAGGGAATTGAGAGGCTAAGAAATTAGAGAAAGATCCCTCAGAATGCCAAGTATCTACCAGTGAGGAAGCATGGCACACAAATCAAAATGGGTTTCTCAACCTTTTTCATTTTCTTCAAAAGGGAGCCCAACTTTGATTTTAAACGGTGAACGGTCACACTCCTCCTTTCAGATTACTAAAATTCTCGTCACAGGGAAATCTTTCTTACCAAGAATAAAAGGTGATGTAACTCACAAAAACGATCTAGAACTTGTTTGTATCAGTGGAAGAACGCAGCAATCTAAAACTCCAGCTTCTGCCCTGCGTCAGTGGCTGAGTGTGTATATGAATTCTGAAAAAGACACTCAACTATAGCACTCTACACATTTCAAACCCTGTGAATAGGTACCTCAGTTCACAACCCAATTTTCTGAATTCTACAACAAAAAAATTCTGTAACGCGTGAAAACGGGAGAGTCCATGATTCAACCCTTTCATTGAGAGAGCATATTAGGGGATCACCAACATTATAGGGTCATTTTTAACATAAAAAAATGATAACGCACATAAAAGCAACATCGTAGTTCAATCGAGTTTACCTGGAAGTTTTGGTACAGCGAGCCTTTCACAGAATTCATCACAGAAGTGGTTGCAGTTTTTGGACAATAGATCATATGCATTTCCAGGCCACTCTCTACTGAGTTCTCTAATTATTTGATTTACCTTGGAAATGGAAAAGTTTGTTTTCCCTAGAACAATGGATTCACGGAAGGTATACATTGGATTCTGTCCAGAAGGGCAACTAAAAACACCAATACCTTGCTCACAGTATCCAAATGACCATTCATCCTCTCCATAAACCTGTCACAGAATAACAAACAAGCCTAAAATGTCAGCATGCAACATAACAATACAATTATCATAGTATCAAGGAATCTGTAGACGGTAGGAAAATAAAAGTTTTTGGCTAATAAAAAATATAGGTAATATTATGAGGACATCAGTTTCTGTAAATAGATGAACAATAAACCAACCAACAAGATTCACATTTAAAGAGAAATGTATGATAATTACATAATACATACAGAACTTGTAACATAACAATGACATGCATATATACATATAACCAGATCAATAGTGACAACAATCATATTTTAACAGTTTCATAGGCATCATATACAAAGTGAATGAGGTAAGGTAACTACCCATACAATATCTCAAATTGAGGAATAGAGTACTGAATACAGAAGCAAAGGTCAAAACCACTCTTATGAACTTACTTTATTATGGTTATCATTTTCCTTATAGTATAAAAGACAAAAAAAAAGTATGAGAAGAATGCTTTGATTATAAAGATGGATTTTATCGGCCACATGTCTCTCCTAGCAAGAAAGGATATTGGCCACAATATCCCAAATCAAGTATTAGTGTGTTTTTGTATAAACAATGACACGCCGCTATATGAATGTTTCACCCACGTCAAGTATTTTTACCTTACACGGTTGAAAACATTAAAACATGACCTGATGCTACAATAAACACACACAAATACATATTCATATTTAATAATTTGTTGATAATTGCTCTTAATTTTCTCAAAATTTTTAAGTCAAATAATTCATTTTTCCAAGCAAAACTGAAAACAACACAATTACACATCCACCTTCAACACTTCTCTGCCATACTTATTTAAGGCTGCTCCACTTTGTTACAACAAAGAAAAACAATGTGCACATGCTCATTATTCACACCATCTGCAGAATAAATAGACCATATATATATATATATATAGCTACACACCATAAATACATGCAAAATATACACTCACATCATGACAATATTTACACTCAACCAAATGATTGTGCTCAATTATTCGGGAGAACCAGAGTTCAACTCCTGGAGGAACAATTATTTGTTAGACTTTACTTAACTCACCAAACTCTGGATTACCCCCGGGAAGCGGAGGGTTAACACAGAACTCTGAATTACCAGGGCCGCTTCTTCCCCTCGGGAAGCCAAGGGTTAACACCAACAAAAAATGAACAATATTCACACTCACACATCAAAGTTTAAAGACAAAATATTAAAAAACTCAACCAAACAAAATCATGGATCCAATCAACAGTGATAACAACAACAACAACAACAACAACAACAACAACAAAAACAAAAACAAAAACAAAAACAAAAACAACATAATAATGATTAATTTCAATAATTTCAAGAAAGAAAAAAAGAGAGTGATTAAAGAATTAAACCTGAACAGCACTATGAAAAATGCCACCAAGACCAATACCATCCTTAAAGATCTTATTGATCTGAAGAATGGTATTATTAGCTTTTTCGGATCCACTATTCGTTACATCATATATATGCAGTATCACATCCGTCATCTTTTTCTTTCAAACCCACCAAAAAAAATCTCAACTTGATTCAACCCCACTTCACCTTTTTCTCTATAAACCCTAATTATCTATCTGGGTACCACAAAAAATGATTCGAATTTCAAGAATCAAAAACAAAACAAAACCCTTTTTTTTTGCTGTGTCTATATGTATTGGAGAATTGAAGCGAGATTTAGCCTCGGGATTCTGAAAAACAAAACCCTATGAGAAATTTTTTCTGTATTGAATCCGAAGATTTTTTGTGTTTCGATTGGGAATTTATTTATATTGGTTGAGCGAGGGAAGAAGAGAGAGAAAGAGTGTGTCTGTGTGTTTGTGTGTGATTGAGGAAAAATAAATTGAGATAAGAAATGTAAGAAAATGCATAGAAAAAGAAAGTTTAAAAATCAGTCCAAAAATGTGTCAAAAAAAAAACAGTCCAACAAAAAATTTAAAATTTGTAAAATAAAAAAATTTAAATATCGTATAAAAAAATACTTATACATGATTTTATTTATTTGGTTTACTAAATAAATATGATTTTATTTATTTGCTTCGAAAAATAAATATGATTTTTGCTTAAAATATAGTATATGCTTTTGTTAATGTTTTCTTAAATAATACTATGATATTAATGTTATTGATGATTTCATTAAAAAAATTGATAATGAAAATACTAGTATGATATTAATGCACTCAATTTTTTTCTTAATCCCATTTTTTTTCAAAGAAAATATGATAATGACTATTTAAGTTTACACACGCAACATAAAAATTCAAGTGAAAATTTGTTTAGTTTAATAATATCGACATTTAGTATTATCTGTTATCTATTGTAATAGATTTAAATATAATTTTATTCGTTTCGTAAAAAATAAGAGAATTTTATTTATAAAAATATGATTTTAGCTTTGTACCAAAAAACTATATATAATTTTATCTTTAAGAAAAGAATTTAATGGAGATGCACTGACGGTATAAAATAATTTTACACGATCAACCACTAAAAAACTATCATTTTCCTATGTCGTATTAAAAAGGTGAGGTGTAGTGGGGTGACGTGGCGGAAAACATGGTTGGTATTGGTTGATTGTGTAAAATTATTTTACACTGTCGGTGCATATACCTTTTTCCCTTAAGAAAAATATCAGTTTTTATTCCATAAAAAACATATCATTTTTATTTAAAAATTATGATTTTAGGTATAAGAAAAATATCAAAAACATAAATTAATTGCTATGATAAAAGATTGTATATTTACATAAATCAAAAACATATTTAAACAAATTATTAAAAAAACAATGTCATTTTTTATATAAAAAATACTCCTATTTAATAAAAATTAAAAACTAAAGCAAAACTAAAAAAAATGTAAAGATCTTTATTTATGACCTTAATTAATTGTAATTGAAATTACGGGATTGCCATTATTTTACAGCTGGAAATCACTTGTGGGTCGTGTTTGGTTGATGACCATCAACGGGTGTTGGAAAATGTGGGTCCCACGTAGTCATGGTCATGAAAGCCATTATTAACGGTCACACAAACTAGCTACTCATAATCTTTTAAATGACGAAATTGACCTCCGTTTTTCGAATTTTTAGTGATATGTCGGTGAATAGTTCCGTTAGTTGAGGAGGAGAGAAAAAATGGATAGTGACTAAACACAAACTACCCATTTATTTTTATTTAATTTTAAAAATCATGGTTTTTTTTTACAGTAATCTTAAAATCATATAATGTAATTAAGTACACATTTTTTAATTAAAAAGAACAATTTCTTTTATTTTTGGATATCAATTAGAATTTGAACACTAATTAAAATGGAATTGTCGTAGTAAGAATGTGAATTGTTTTATTTATTTGTCAAATTAAAATTCAACACTCGAGAGAAAATCAAGAGCTTCTCCAACATGAATGTTGCATCTTAGATCAAATCATTCAATTTTAGCAAGAATAAAAGCACATAATGAAGTGAAAATTCACCCTCCAAATGCTACATGTGTTGGATTATTTAGCAATTCTTGTGCCATTTTACATTGGTTGGTTTGCAGTCAATATTAAAGTTTCTTGTGATAAGAAAATGTTCATCACTTAATCTAATGGTCGAAACCAACTTTCTCGTGGTGGGAAAGTTTAATACTTTCCTATGTTAAACTCCACCGATATATGTATGCTATTGAGCTAGCTTTCACCAAAGGTTGGAGAAACCTTTTGGTAGACACCGACTCCATGTCGGTTTTTTTAGCCTTTTAAAAATATTTCTATTGTTCCATGGATTCTCATAAACATATGACTTCATCGGATAAAGAGTGTATTTTTTATTTATTCTCACATTTATCGTGAATGGAATCAATGTGCGGAGTATTTAGCCTGTTTTGGTTTATCAATTCCAAGTGATATATTTATGGCATGATGTCCCTCCTTTGATTAATTAGTGCACTAATTTTCCAAAACAAATGCCACACAGTTGATGGTACCAAAATATGCATAATATTAGTAGAATTTTACTTGAATAAATTAAGTTTCTTGTTTTTCTTTCTATTGTATCCGTAGGGCTTAATGTTTAGAATATGAATAAAGGAGTGCATTTGATGCATTTTAACTTAGGTTTTGCAGTTGTCACTATGGCTAGGTGTGAGTAACCGAAAAAGTAAAACTTCGAGGAATGTTTAAAATTTGTCAATTTTTGTTTGCCAAACATAACCAAATTAAAAGATGATAAATCTCTGAATCTCATATCATTATCGTTCTTATGCATCAAAAACCTTTCTTAAAACCTTAAAAACCTACAAAACCTCAAATAAAAAATATTGTAATTACAGTAACTAAAATCATATTTAAACCTTTTCAAAATATCTCACATGTGATGAAATCATCATTCTACCTATTTTATGAAAAAAAATACATGGTCCTCCTACTTGAATATGAAGGCTAATCTTGTTTTTAAAAGGCTATTATAAATGTAGAGCCCGCTTTCAAATTCTTTTATAGATTATTCCAGTGGTCCAACCTTACTTTAATTATAGAGCTTTTCTCAGATGAAATGGGGAAGGGGATTCATCAATTTTGAAAAGATCTATAACTAAATAAAGTATATTCTTTGACTCTTTTACCTAAAACTGAAATTTACCTGAGCTTTTTGTTTTAATGAGCTAAACGTTACTCCTTCGAATCTCGTATATAAATAAAGATTCATTTTGTAGATTCAATAATATATATGTAAATATTCCTTTTTCAAATTTATTGAATCTGCAAAAAAGAATTTTTACTTATATATATGAGAGTGAGACCAAAGTAAACATGTTACCTATTTGGATCCTCGGCTGCAGTTTTCACCGAATGGACATACATCAAACATAAGTAAAATATCATTAGACATGCAAATATAACCAAAATTGTTTCCCTTAAAAATTGAAAAAAAGGAAAAAAAGGAAAAAATAAATAAATTATCCAAACATTTTTTTTAAACTATAAATGTCCTTGCCTATCACTACATTCCATAAGTACATGTTAGAACTCATTATTGTTCCGTTCCGTCATAAAATACTCAAAAAAATTGTTTGGAAACACTTTCGTTCCGCTCGTTTTATAATATTCAAACAGAGTCTAAGAGAGTTCATATCTATATCTCTATCTACCATCACTAGTCATTAGTTGTGAAAAAAATTTGGTACCACTTACATTAGAGTAATTGTTATCATAATCTCCCTCTAATCTTATGCTGTTAGGAGGATTACTAGGAATTATGGAAGATGTAACATTCAATTCTGCATTATCAATGCTATCATCATATGTAACATTCACTTCTTGATCACCATTTTCTTGAAGCTGAAGTGAATGTTCCAAATTCCATAACACATCCCCCATAGACGGCCTGTCAATGCCGTCTTCTGCCAAACATTTTTCTGCGGTTTCACCAAATTTCTTCAATGAGCTTACTTTGATCTTACCGACAAGATAAGGATCAATAATATGCTCCAACATACCCTTTCTTTGCCATTGAAGAGCCCATTCTGCGAGATTTACTTGTTCCCTATCAAGCTGTGGATCAACGGCTGGCCTAACACAAAGAACCTCGAAAAGAACAACGCCGAATGAATAAACATCTGATTTATCTGTAAGTTGTTGCCTTCGAAAATACTCCGGATCAAGATAACCGAAACTACCTTTCACGTTAGTACTCACATGAGTTTCATTGACACAAGGTCCGGATCTTGAAAGACCGAAATCAGCAACCTTAGCAACATAATTTTCATCGAGCAAAATGTTTGTCGATTTAATGTCGCGGTGGATGATTCCTTGAGCAAAACCGGTGTGAAGATAGTGTAGACCTCGAGCTGCACCGATGCATATCTCAAGACGCTGCTTCCAAGACAAAGGTTGAAGTCCTTCTGAACCATATAGATGATCTTTGAGTGGACCTTTTTCGACATACTCATAGACAAGTATCATTTCTGAATTTTCTTCGCAAAATCCAACTAGCGAAACAAGATGGCGATGTCGAATTTTGGATAAAATGGTTATTTCGCTTTGGAATTCTGGAAGGCCTTGTCTTGATCCCGGCATTCCTCTCTTGACAGCAACCTTCACACCGTCTCTTAGAACTCCTTTGTAAACCATACCAAATCCACCCGATCCTATAATTAGACTTTCATCAAAATTGTTAGTTGCTAATTGTATATCAGCAAAAGCAATTTTCAAACTGAAATGTCCATAAGAACCGGGAGACAGATAAGACATTCTACTAAGCGAACTTCCTCCAAAGACGCGTAACGGCGTCCATCCTACACTTTCAACCGACCTTAGTTTCGGTTTCTTCTTTCTGCATCTCCAACAAACAACAAAAACAGCTACAACTAAAAGTAAAACTACAATTCCTCCAAAAATCGAACCAACCAACACAAACACCAACCTTTTTTTCCTAGGAGCAACAATTGAATGTGAATCAATAACATTCACAAGCTTCATTATCTCCGCACCATTAAGTATCGCATTCTTCCTCATTGAACTACTAATATCAGAAGGTCCGACACTTATTTGAATAACACCTGAATCATCAGAATCAACAACGAAATCCACATACACCGGAGATCCAAGCATATGGAAAGTAAGAGACGACAAATCAACATCCTTATACGCAGAATATCCATTGATATACACATCAAAGTAAAGCAAATTAAGAGCAGGACTAACAATATCACAGAAATGCAACCGAACCAAATGTCGAACACTAACACCGCCAGAAGCCACCGTAAAGTTCCATGTTATGTTAAATTGTGAAGCTAAAATGGATTGATTATCCCTATTCATCTCCTGAGCTGTCATATAAACACTATCAGGCGCGATCTCTCGAGTCGCACCTCCTTTCTGGTAATCTGGTGTGTGAGTGTTAACTACAGTCTTAGCAGCTTCCTTAAAAACCAGAAAATCCTTATCAGGAATCCATGTCCTCCAAAGGGTATCATTAAAAGGAGTTAATTTCATACCTCCAACATTAATCCTATGAGTAGTTTCTAAAACATTGTAAGAAAGGTTCTTGTATTCCTTAACACCAAAAGGACCAACAAACCTAGAACCATAATCTACAACAAAATCTTCAGGAGCAGAAAACACTTCAATACCATTAACAAAACCAAAACCAGAATCATTAACAGGTCTAAACACAATTTCAAGCAAATTTGACTCCACTTTCAAAATAAACTCTTTAATAATTGCATCATTACTATCATTACTACTATGCTTGAAATTGACATTGAAATTATTCATAACCAATTTTCCACCAACTATGACACTAAAGTTTGCATCTTTTAGATCAAAACTTTGAGCCTTAAAAGAAAAGAAATGAAAACGAACAAAGAAGGTACCATTTTGCTTCAAGATGAACTTGTAACTTCCCATTTTGGTGAAAATTCTTGCAGATTGATACAAAGTAGACAAATTTGGAGATGGGTTTTGGTTGTTTAAGGAAATTGATTTGTCTGCTAAAAGAAAAATTGAATCTTTGTTGGTGGAATCATCACCTGTGAAAAGCCTATTGAAAAGGGTAGAATTGGTATTTGATCCACAGTTGAGAAGATAGTTATCTATAGGAATGAAAGAAGAGAATGAAAAAGGAATGAAAATGAGAAGAATTAAATGTAGAATCAGATTTTGAGTATCCATGGAAGAAAAATACTATGATTTTTGTGAAGTTTAGAATTCATATGAAGAATAGGTAGAAAGTGAAGTTTTTTTTGTTGTTGATAAGTTAGAAACTGAAGATTTTTGGAGTGAAAGAGTAATAAATAGAGAAGAAAAGAAACAGTACATGAACATGAATTTGGTTTGGTGATGGTACAAGTCAAAGAGATTATTGACATTAATTTCAGTGTTTTAGACTTTTAGTGGTAATGTTTGAAAACAAAGTTTTGGATTGCTTAACATGAAATGTGTGTTCTATTTTGATGCATCTAGAATTAGTTCTACTAGATTCTGGTTGGTATAATGTTCTTGTTTGTTTGGTAGATTTAGTGGATCTTTTGGGAAGGTTTATCATGTGTCAAATTTATTTACTTACTATTTTATATAGAAAAAATTAATGTACCCATTGTTAATTTTCAAACCAAAATGCAAGTAATTTATTTTGTCCAGAAAATGCACCTTTGGAAGATTCCTTAATTTCTTATGCATTACTATCTTGGGAAAGGGTGGGAATATTTAAATAAATGCTTAAATATTATTTTTGTTTCTATATGTTCGTAAATTTTTTATTTTAGTTCTGTATTTTTTTTTGCAAATAAATTTTTGAATGTACAAAATTTATTGGTTTTAGTCTCTAAAGTCAAAATCCCGCAGGAAAATCTACACGAAAATTGCAGTTTTTCTTGCGGATTTTGACTGTAAGGACTAAAACCAACAAATTTTGTACATTCAGGGATTTATTTGCAAAAAAAAAATACAAGGACTAAAACTAAAAATTCACGAACATACATGGACGATAATGATATTTAAGTCTTAAATAAATAATACCTTACATCTGTGTATATAAATTTGTTGATATTTAATATTATTTTTATAATTTTATCTATTCGCGAGAAATATAAACTATAATTTAAAATTTTGAAAGAATCTTATAAAAAGGACAAAAATAAATATCAAAAGGGTCATATTAATAAATATATATTAGGAACAGATGTAGTAAATATTAATTTCATATAAATTTTATATACTACAATAATATTAAACTATCAAATTTTTATCTAACGTGAGTAAGTGACCAAAGTTGTGTGATGTACCAACAATATTATTATTGATTTATTAATTAATATTCAATAGCATTTGTTTTATCCTAATTTTTTAAATTTTTTTATGCATCTTAATTTTTTTGATAAATTAAGAGCATCTTAATATTAAGGCATAGATAGATGTCCCGACTAAGTTGGCGTCTCTATATATCTTTCCCCGTCCTCCCCTCTATCCTACTTTATTAATATTGTTAGTTAAGAAATATTTTGCTAAATGTACCCAAAAAAAATTGGTATAAAAGAAGAAAAAAAAGAAAAAGAAAAATTTTAAAGAATATAAAAATAAAAATTGTGTTGAAAAAAATATATTACTAGTTTTGTTGTGTGTTGTGGAAACTACATAATACACAAAGTATGGGTCTGTTTGGCAATACCACTAAACTGACTTATAGCTTATATGTCTTATAGCTTATAAGCTAAAAGACCTATTTGGTAACAACCTTTTCAACACTGACTTATAATTTATTTTACCGACTTATAGCTTATTTTCCAGAAGCTATTTCAATTAGCTTATGAGCTTATCATCTTTTCTTCCATTTTTACCCTTATCATTTTACCTAAAATCCATATTTACCCTTTTTAATTTATTATTATAATATAAAATAAAAACGTCATTCCTTTGCTTCCAATGTTTTTTTGTGACATTTTACTTCCAATGCTTATGAAATAAAATAAATACTCTTTATATTTTTTAATTTGTATAGTTTACGCTATGTTCTACGACGTCGTCAGTTTTTAATATACTAGACTAGATGAAAGAAAATGCATTAGATAACATTCACTAATAAAAATATACATTTATTTATAATATTAGTTCATTTATATAATGAAAATAAATATCCTACATAAAAATAATGAAGATAAATGTTGATTTAATCCTAAATAAATTAAAATACTACTATATAAATGTTTAAAAGGTTGTTGTACATAAAGGCCAAAAAAAAATTGTTTTACGTAACAGTATTTTATGGCGCATTTGTACATAACTATATTATCACCCCTTCATTTTAGTACTTTTTATTTATTCTTCATGTATTTATTACTATAAAAGATGTTGTACGTATATTGTCAAAGTTTTTTTTTAGTACATTTGATTTATCTTTTATGTATTTGTTATAAAAACCTAAAAAATGTAATGATTAATATTTTATATAAAGTGTAATAAATGAAATGAAAATAAATTTAAAATAAAATTTCAAAGAATAAAATTTAATTTTATATAAAAAAATTAATAATATATAAAAGATATATTAAATTAATAAATTTAAATAACTAATTTTGAAGTATCTTAAATATTAATTAGATATAGGTTAAATAATAATTTTTTATAAGAGATTTTATATGTCCTTCTTTGTCATTTTAGATTTACCAGTCAGTTGAACCGCTAATTTTACAAAACACTTCAATCAGCTTATCAGCCATCAATCATCAGCCATAAGCTATAAGCTATCAGCCATCAGCCATAAGATAGCTTATCATCCATCCGCTATTTTTGTCAAACAAAGCCTATATTTTCCTCTTTAAAAACCAATTTTTCTAGCTACATAAAATTAGAGATGAATGGACTGCCTAACCTTACCACTTACATTTTTTTATTGTTGGCACAGTCCATTGTCAAAGACCAAATGCACTGTAATTTGACTAATTTCCATTGAAAAATCAACTAGCTTTGTTCAACTTTGAGGACCAGAGATGGTGCTTTATTCCCATTTGAGTTTATTTAGCAATCATTAATGGCCCAGAGTCTCTTCTTTGGTTGGCCTCATCACAAATTCAAATTTTGTTAGTTATTATGATGGTATGAAATTTTTATAGTCAGAAAGTGATGATTAGTTTTTTGAAAAATATGTGGAGCATACAAAATGAATATTTTCCTTTTAATCGAACTATTTCCTTATACAAGAGTCAAAAATTGAATCATTAACCACTTATTTAAAGAGTCGAAGAAAAGAAAATGTTCTATTCACAAAGTTTTTTGAATGTTAGCAAAATGATTCATCCCTTCACTATTTAAAAAGAAAATGCTCTGCTTCATTAATATTGGCAATGCACATCTTTATTATTTGAACCAAAAAATCATTAATAAGAAGATCAAATTTGTAGAGAAGACATACTTTATATTTGTAGTGTCAAAGATGGTCCATGTTTGAAGAGAAATCAATGTTTAGATAAGAAGATCAAATTTAAATTATCAAAAAAAAAAAAAAAAAAAAAATCAAATTTAAGGCTTACATTTAAACTTATTATCATTGATTTCCTACAAAAAAAAAAAAGACTTATTATCATTGTTTTATGTTCCTCCTTAAGTCATTTATGTTTTCATTAGAAATAGAATGGATTTACCGAAGTATAAATTCTGCCAATGTTTGCAATCACGCGACACTTTTTCTTTTTAACCTGATTTTATCCCAAGAACAATGGATTTTACATGTAAGATCTGTTTTAACGAGATCGACAGTATTTTTTTTTAAAAAGTTTGAGAATGCTAACTTTGTTGGATTGAGCTGAGGTGCCAACCTAATTGAAGTTTGAAATGACATTAACATATAATTTGATTGTGAATAAAAGGGTTTTACCACATGCCAAATGATCTCTAAATGTATAATTGTGACTGCTTTTCAAAGATAAGATATAATTTTTAAGATGAATGTTATTGCTCTAATTTATGTATCTCAGAATCAAACTCTAAATTAGAAGACAAATCGAAAAATTTATATAAATAAAAAAGAAAAAGCTAACGTGTAAAATAAAAAAGAGAAAATAGAATATGTAGCGACATCGTAAAATAATTTTACAATGTCATTCAATACTTACCTTTTATTCCGCCAAATTATCCGACTACATCCACTTTAACTGTATGACATGGCAGAATACTTGATTTCTACTGGATGTCAGTGTAAAATTATTTTACACTGACAGAGCTTATCCATTAAACTCAATAAAAAAATTGTATTAGAAATTGTGCATTTTGTGTTTGAATTTAATTTATATACTTTGTCAGTGTAAAGTTATTTTACACATACGTCCAATAATATATCAACATATCATGTATTGTATTTAAAAACACATGATGTGGTAAGACATCGTTGGATGCATGTGTAAAAAATACTTTACACTGACAATGCACAACAATTAAACTCTTTATGTTTTAAAAGATAAAAGTTGATTATTATAATAGAAGGTATGTGTAAAATAACTTTATTACACTGACGGTGTATATACAAATTAAATTCATTTAAAAAAAAACAAAAAAAGAAAAAGAAGTTCTGTTTGCTTGTTTGTTTCTTTGTTCTTTCTTTTGCGCGAGAAGCAGACACACACAGAAAATAGAGATAGAAAGAGTAAAACCCTAATTCTTTCTTTTCCAATAATAACCGACGGTTCAATACGGTAATCATCTTCCATCAACTTGTTTTGTTTTTCAATATCAATTCTTGCTTTCATAATCATCATTTCGCTACGCAATTTGTAAAAGAATGATTTCATTAGATGTTAATTACGGGAAATCGATAATAACTTGTTTGAATTCTTCGTATTGTTATTCATTTTGTTTTATACACTTAGGTTTAAATTAAATAGGAAATTTTCAATTTAGGGTGTGATAGTGTTCTTGAAATAAAGAACCCATTTTACAAAATTGAAAATTTTATCACATGCTAATTTCTTATATTTTTTTATCAATGAATTAAAAAAAGTTAATAATTTGATTTTGCTTTTGGGTAGTTTCAGAAGTATAGAGGATTGTAAGGGATAAGAATCAATGCTGTATGGATTGTTAAAACTCCGCGACGTGGTAGTGTTATATCGCCACTATAGCTACTATTTGACAATATTTTGTACTAAATAGTGTATTGCGGAACAATAGCAGTTTGTCCAAATTCCGATGCATCTTCTTGCATCTTGAGCTCTTGACTAAAGCCCCTTTTGTTGGATAAGTGATTATTGTTCTATATGAAGCACAAACACTTGACACCAGATAGGACACTGACATATGTAATAATTTTTAAAAATTGATGCAATTGAAATTGAATGTAATTATGTGTCTGTGTTATGTAGGATTGTACATAGTGTCGGTGTTATGTAGGAATGTAGCTTTGTGAACATGTTTTAAGTACGATATATAGTCTCGACTCTTATGGTTGATTTTTCAGTTGCAGGGTGATGCGCATTTGATGCTTTAGACTTTTGGTTGAAGTTTCAGTAGCTGTGTTTGCTTTCATGGTATGTTCAATGATAGAAGATTAAATAGTAGATAATTAAGTAATTATGTAGTAGTTAATTAAATAATTTAGGAGTTAGATTTATATTTTTATTTGAGTATTAATTATATTAGGTTGTTTAGATTGGGCTTATTTTGGCCTTTAAGCCCATCTAACATATTATCCAATAGTAGTAGTATATATGCAGTGTCTTTGACACATTTTAACCTAATAAATGAAAATGAATGAATTTATATTTTTATCTTAGTGTAGTTTTTATTGTTCTTCTTAGTTTAACATGGTTTTCATAGATTATAGCTTTGATAGGATTAGCTTCCTATCATTCAATGTTTGTTTTTCTTTATTTATATTTTGTTTGTATGCTATTTTATTTAATTTTTTTAGTTTTACGAATTTTGTCATTCTTCTCTTCATGCATAATGTTTCTAATACTGTAATAACTTTTCTGAGTAGGCAAAATTTTATGCTGTTTTTGACCTGGCAATATGATTTTCCTTGTCTAAAAGCATTGTGTCTATATTTTTGAAATTTGGTAAATTCCACCAAAAGTATATGTATAGGGAAAGGAAAAACTTCTATTAAACTGAAAAATGTTTTGCAAGAAGTCATTAACAATACATCAGCAGAATAAGAGTATTATATACCATCCCATAAATATTAATTTGAGAATGAATTCATATTTTGAAACAGTTGGAATTTACTCAACATGATAGTATCTAAAATTGATCCAATGGATTTTGATATGTGCCATCTTATTGTATTCTAGAACTTAATTTTCATGTAATTGCTCAATGCAGGATCATAATGGTTCTATTGATGATAAGTGTGACAATAGACTCTACATCGGCAATCTTGATCTTAGAATTACAGAGTGAGACTTGCTAACTCCCTAACATGGCTTACTTTTTTTTTTGGGCAAATGCTAACATGTGATTTGACGGCTTGATTAAGGGATAAAAGATGGATAAATGTGTACTGAAAAGTATAGGTTTTTTAAGTTTCCAATGAATTAAATACTGTTTTTTAACACTTTCTATTTCTTGATTTCTTAAAATCTGTCTGGATTTCAATTGAAAGAACTCAAATGCGAAGACTTAGCTTTGAGTCAATCAACAAAGATAGATAGATTGTTTGAAACATAGGTTTGAGTTCCTTAGAATTGAAATCCAAACAAACATGCCGTGTCACAATCCTTGTTATTGCAAGAATCCCAACCAAATGCGTCTGATTCCGCCTCAATCACGGTCGTGAAGACATCAAACAAACATGTTTTGGCCTAGATCGTGGTCACAAACCTTTAAATACTACCTTGGCTGGAGCCTCTTCTATTTCATGCATATTCTTATCCTTTTTATGTTTCCATCGTTTTCAGAGCTGCTCTACTCAAAATGTTTAATCCATATGGAAAGATCGTGTCCGAGGACTTCCTCTGGCACACTCGTGGCCCAAAACGTGGGGAACCTCGAGGATTCGCTTTTATCCAGTATAGCACAAAAGAGGTATGTTGATGGAATACTTCTGTTACTTTCACATTCAAGCAGTTTCTGATTTCTATTATTAAAGTGAGAATGCAGGAAGCAATATTGGCCAAGGAGAAAATGCACGGGAAGCTAGCTTGCGGCCGGCCATTGGTTGTACGCCTTGCAAGTGAGAGATATGCGCTGGAAACACCCGCTAGCTCTACAAAAGCAGTTGGTGAAGGGCACAAGTTGCATCTCACCGGAGGTGGCACAGGACAGACAAGTCGTGGTGCGAAAATTGCTGCAATAAAGAACAAGTTGAAGTCTTTAGAGGAAGATAACTCTAGGAGCAAGAAACAAAAGCAGAGTGACAATGTATCTTGAATCGATTGTGTTATATTACAACATGTAGAATCAGCGGAAAATTCAGTGGCTTACGAATTGAATATGATGCAGTTGTTTGTAACACCATTTTAATTGCAATTTATATATTTTATTTTATCCCTCACTTTTCCAACTTGAGGTGGAAATGCGCATGTTCAACATACTTTGATTTATTAGTTAAAATTCAACATACTCTACTTTATTAGTTAAGTACTTAGAGCTCAGCAAATGTATGATCCAACGTTTTACAAGGATATAATTAGGTGTGTGCAAGAACTTGTGAGAGACAGACCAATCATGGTCACAGTGATTTCAATGCTTCACAGTAACTAGTGAGATTATGGATATTCCTCATTTAAGGAAGGCAGCTAGCATATATTCAAAGTCAGACACTGTCAGCTACTCAGTTGCAATCATCAATGATGCTTCACAGATGAAGCTTGAGAAAGATGTCCATAAGTCTAGAATTTCATCTGCAGATTTCAGTAAATAGCAGTAAGTTCTTAATTTGTTGTCATATGCCATAAAGTTATGTAACTTTTGTTCTTAATTTTGTTTAGTTTTAACTTCTAAACAAATTTTCTTTTCTAATTTGTTCCAAATTTCTTTAAAATTTAGCATGCAGTATCCTTGTGCTATTATCCTTGTGCTATTATCCTTTAGCATAGCACATGTTAAGGAAATTTAGAATGCTGATCCTACATTGAATGTATTGTATTAAACAAGGTACATATTCAAAATAGTTTTAAAACAGGATACTTAAATAACATGAAATATATTTATTTTTATTTTTTTTGATAAATTAAGAGCGTCTAGATATTAAGGTAGAGATAGACATGCTAACCATGTCGGCATCCCCATCCTTCCTCATCTTCCATCTATATCACATATTATTAAATAAAAAAGAGAAAATAAATAATTACATGAAATATTTCAACAGACTGAACAAAATAAAATAAATATCCTTTTCATGCAACTGTTTTGATTTTAGAAAATGGAGAAAATGAAAATAAGAAAGTACAAATTTTTATCCTTAAACTATATAATACAGTTCTACATGATATGCATGTTTAGAACTACTCTATCATAAGATACATAAAAGGAATGTAGTGTACATGAGCTATCTTATGCCAATCTTCCCCTGTTTCTTTCTTGCATCGCTTCTCCAGCTTAGGACATTTATAGATGCGTAATTCATGCAAGTTTACGAGTCCTTGAAAGCCATCTGGTAATGAGCTTAATTTAGGACACCAACGGATTGTTAATGATCGAAGAGAAGTCATGCTCCCCAACCAGTCTGGTAATGAGGTTAATTTGAGACAATAGTCAATTGTTAATGTTTGAAGAGAAGTCATGGTCCCCAACCAGTCTGGCAAGATTACAAGAGAATAAAATTCTGACAAATACAAATTTTGCAGTGAGGGAGTAACTTCTAAGCCATTTAGTAAAGTTTCATTTTCATATCCACCATGGATTCTAAATTGACGAAGGGAAGTTAGCTTGTTCATAGTAGCTGGTAAAATCAGATTGGGACAACTAGAGATTTCAAGACTCTCAAGACAAGTCAGGTTTGTCATACTTTCCGGCAACGATTTTAAGCTACTGCAATTATAAAGTTGTAAAACTTGAAGATAACTCAAACCTTGCAGTACACACTCGGGGATAGACTCAATCCCATGACAACTTCTAATGGCTAGTTCTTGTAGGGAACTGAGAGAGTTGAATTCAATAGGTAGAACCTTGAGTTTAAGAAAGTTTTCAATGGTAAGTTTTTTGAGATTATGTATACTAGCTGTAATTCCCCTCAGGAAAGATGCACCACCATCAATGGAATCTCTTTCAGTATATCCCCTAGCATAAAAAGTCTCAACAGATGGAAGGGATGGAAATGCAAGCTTAGGGGTCCCATTTATTCTCAAGTCAGAAAGTTGTGATAGCATCTCTACTCCTTCAGCTTTCAACACCCTCTCTAAATTTGGTAAATCATCTAAATTCATTTTCTTTAATGATGGAAAAGCCTTCTTGGTCGCACCTTCATACAAGTCATCATCAATGTACTTCACTTCTAACATTTCAGACACATAAAGAGATGTTAAACAAGGTAATTTACCAAGTGGAGGAAGTCGATCACAGTTTCTGCAATTTTTTAGACTGACCTCAACCAAGCCTTCCAAAATAGAAGTATTTCTCATCCAATTTGGAATATTTATTCCCTTATAACCATTCATCCCAAAATATTTGAGACTTGTGTGAGGCTCAAGGGCTTCAAGGACTTGCTCAGCGCTAGTAGCGCTAACTTGTGAACTAGCATCAGTACCCCATGACAAGTATAACTGACTTAATTCCTTCTTACCAATTAAATTAGCTTCTCTAGCATCTGTTTCATTCGACACATTCTCAAGGCCTTTGATGTGTAGCTTGCCTCCTAGTTGTAAGTTATGTAACTCTGCTAAACCAAACCCAGACTTCGAACCCACAATAAACAAGTTCAATGTTCTCAAATGAGTTAACCCCCCAATATTACAAGGCATTGATCTCAATGAGCTACACCATTCAATCAAGAGATGTCTGAGATCTTGTAGTTGTGTCAACTGTTTGGGAAGACTAATAAGGTTGTCACAACGAACAAGTTTTAGTGTTTGTAATTTTCTTAGGCTACAAATAGACTCAGGCAGGGTTACAATGTCACTATCATAAAGTTCTAAGTACCTCAAATGGATAAAATTCTTCAAGGCTGAGAGATGAGAACAGTTTGTACTTAATACTCGGAGAGGAGTGTTTGATGGAAACACACTTAAATTTGATTTAGGAAGATAAAATTCAAGAACAGTCCGCAAGGATTCGACTCTTTTGAATGGAATCAAGTTGTATTTGAATTGGTCAGCAAAATTAAAACAACTAATATGATGAACTCTTTTTGGCAAATTAGACAAGGCAGCAGTTTCTAAAGCTAAGCACTGTTCTCCCATAATGGAGCTAGCAATATCATGGAATATATCATGCATTTTGAACGTAACTATACCTTTATCACCAGTTCTGACATCTTGAAAAAATGATCTCTGGTATAGTTCATCCCACACCTCATTGCCAACATGCTCCACCTCTAAAATTCCTCTGGACGAAATAAATCCATTGGCCATCCAAAGAAGAATTAGATCTTCCTTCACCATTTCAAAATCTTTAGGAAATACAGCACAAAAAGTGAAGCATGGCCTCAACGATGATTTTAGATTGTAGTAGCTCAGTGTTAAAGCAGACTTGGTAGCATCATCATACAAGTTCCAAATCTCACTTTTTTCTATAGAATCCCATTGATGTTCCTTAGTTTTAAAGCGCAAAAGGTTTCCTAAGGCTTTGGCAGCAAGAGGTGAACCATCACATTTTCTCACAATATCCTTTCCAATATTTGCAAGCTCTGCACGCTCTTCCCCGTTTGGTCCAAACAATGACCAAGCTTGTTGTCTAAACAATGACCAAATGTCATCATCTAATAAACCTTCCAAATGATGAGCAGGATGAGTTCCCAGTCCCTCCATGTTTGCAACAATCTCAAGTCTTGTAGTGACCAAAATTGATGCACCTTTTGTTCCGTTTTGCAACGGATACTTGAACCTGCTCCATTTCTCTGGGTCTTCATTCCAAACATCATCAAGGACAAGCAAATACCTTTTGGTTTGCAAAACTTCTTGAACCTTTTTTTGCATTGATTCTAAAGAATTGAGATCTGGATTTTTTCCATCAACGATTTCTATGATGGACCGAAAAAGTTTCATCATATTAAAATCATCAGAAACACAAACCCATATTTTCAAAGGAAAGTGAGCATTTACCCTATCATCATTGAAGACAAGTTGAGCAAGTGCTGTTTTTCCATATCCACCATGGCCAACAATGGAATATACAGAGAGTTCTTCCCTGTCACAAGCATGCTTGAGAAGAAACTCAACAACCTTCTCCCTATCCTCATCTCTTCCATGAATTTGGGGTTCAGTGACAACAGAGGTAGTTTGGCGCCATACATCGTTGTCAAGACGATGCTCCATGGTTCCGGGATTTAATCCAAACTTGACCCTTTCTTCAGCAATAGCATCAATCCTTTCAGCAACATTTTTCATCTTCTTTCCAATGCTACGGCGAGCATACAGCTTCTTAGGATGGATGATGGAGTGTTTGTCTCTGTTTGCTTCAGAAAATATTGAACATTCGTCCAATATATCATCAAGAATATGTGCTGCATCAGTCAGCTTTTGCAGCCAATCTTTGACAGCACGACTTGTGATTTGCTTCTCCTCAGCATCTTGTAGGACAGCATGAATAGCAGTGAGATTACTTGATAGCTTTTCAGCATGTTTGTTAACATCTTTAAATATTGCATACTCTTCTTGGACATAAGGTGTCAGTTGTGAAATCAAAGCTCCAACTAAATCGAAAGCCATTTTCAGTTGTATGAGAATTGGAATGAATCAAAGTTTAGCTCTGCTAAACAATCATATAGTATTTATTGATATATTACATCTGAGTTGTGTCTTTCTCCATTCACATCTTATCCTATTCTAAGCCACACAATTCAGTTTTTGACTATTCTAAGCACAATATTATCTATAAAATAAGAGGAGTTGATATACAATAAATATGGTTATATTAGTGGAATAAATTAATTAACGTTTCATTAGTAATACAAAAAATATTTCTTCTAGTTACTAGTATTATAAATAAATAAAAAACTACTTTTTGGATATATTGAAAGAGATGATTTTACTTATAATAGTGATCAGAAGAAGAAATCAAAATTTGTTGGATCGGATATAACTTTGCTCTTGAAAGATGAATATACTCAATTATTTGTTTTCAAATATTATCTATAAAATGAATGGTTATAGTTGTCATATAACTTTTCAAAGTTGGCTCCTCTAAAGAACAATAATTAGGATCAAAGTTGACAAGTTGAGAAAAAAGTTGAAAAACAAGTTGCATAGGTACACAACAGTTAGGGAAAAAACACAAAATTGAGAATCTAATAATTGAGACTATAATATATCATTGTAATGTAATATTAATAATTGGATATTTCTCATTTTCCTATCATCATTTTTGTTTATTTGATATGTGAGTAGACTGAATCGATATATAGTAAGTCGCAGTAACACAAAGGGTCTAAATTAATAGTAAATTTTTCAAATATAAGGACTTAATTGATTAGTTAAATTTTTCGAATATAAGTAGTTAAATACATGTCCTACCGAATAGTTCAATCGAATTAGAGACCTTACTTATTCATAATTTCAAGACATATTTTTTTTTTGACAAATTTCAAGACATTTGAAAGTTCTTTAATCAGAAATTAATTAGGTGGTTCATTAATAGAATTTTTTTCAAAGTTGACTGCTCAAAACAATACAAACAATCAGTGTTATAATATTATTATTGGTGAGGATGACAGCGAGGAAGAAAAACCCAAGTTGTGAAGGTATATTCCTTTAAAAATAAAAGAGTTGTGAAGGTATACCACATTGAGAAAAATAAACAAGCTGTGAAGGCACATGAGTAAAAAAAATATAAGATTAGGAATCTTTTCATATGAAAAACATCATGTCCATTCATTCAATCAATGAGTGTAAAAATTGTTCACTTTCAAAGATATGGTTGCCGAGTTTGATTTATGTGTCGAATTAAAACTTACTAGGTTCTGCACAGCGTCTAGCGGCCTCTACGCATCGCCACTATAGCAGCTGCTGCTACCTACAGAGTGGCAACAAATGTCAGTATGACATTTTCTAGATCATGACAACAATCCTTAAATTAAAAAAATACTATGATTACAGAAACCATAATTGTAGATATTACAACCCACAACAATGCTAGGAGATGAAGTTTGAGCACACTATAAAGTATTAAAATATTATACTAGAATAATAGAAAAAAAGTTCTAAAGTAGTGAAGTCTACCATAGAATTTACCGAGTATTTACCATAGATAAAAAACTGGTGTATGCAATCTTGCTCTAGCAGTTGGAGTTTAAAAATGCACCAAATACCACACAACCTATGATTAGGCGTGTTGCGGTGTTCGACACTCGTATGACACTCGTAGGACACGTGCCGGATAGCTCAAACAAGTGTCTGACGAAGCCGGCATACATTCAAAGTCGGACACTTTCAGCTACTCAGTTACTATCCATCAATGATGTTACAATATCAAATTTTGATGGCAGATAGCTGGTTATAAAGTTTATATTTAAATAGAAAAATATTGCTACAGTTACTACAGACTATTTGAATTTTGAACCTTCTCTTAGAAACACCAAAATAATCATTGTAGTCATTGTTCTATTTGGAATATTTCTTACAGTAACATCTGCTTATATTTTATGGAGAAGAATATTTCATCATATCCCAAGTCACAAACAAGCATTTCAGTTTATAAGATTTGATTAAATTTCCAGGGAAAGTTAGAAGATGGACAGGGCATAGCAGTTAAAAGACTTTCAAACGAAATCGGACAGGAGATGGAAGAATTTTTAAACGAAGCGGAGGTGATTGCTATAACACAGGAACCTAGTTACACTTCTTGGCTGCTGCATTGAAGCAGAAGAAAATATTATTGGTCTATCAGCACATGCCAAACAACAGCTTGAATTCTTATATCTTTGGTTAGTTCTCATCGATCAACTTCTGCATATAGCATAATTGACTTAAAATAGTTATTAGCAGTAACATAGGTAAAGTAAAATTTAATCCGATGCTGACGACTCTTTATAGACTCAAATTTGGTGGTTCGGGTATTTTTCTACCTTTTCAATGTTTTCACCATGTCTTACACATTGTTAAGTCTCACTTTCTTGATTCAATGTTTTCACCATGTCTTACACATTTTACTACTATAGA
This sequence comes from Trifolium repens, assembly GCA_030408175.1. Lineage (NCBI taxonomy): Eukaryota > Viridiplantae > Streptophyta > Magnoliopsida > Fabales > Fabaceae > Trifolium > Trifolium repens. The sequence goes on along the minus strand of CP125846.1, from coordinate 11,529,806 downwards.
TTGTTAGTGGAAGAACACAAGTATTTTTTGACATTTAACTTTAATTGATGGCATATTTTTTCTGGTTAAAATTTTCATACATTGAGATTATGGAACAATGACAACATTACATCACTAGTAGATCAGCAAATGTATGATCCAAGGTTTTGCAATCGTCAATGATGCTTCACAGATGTTGCTAGAATTTCTTTTGCAGATTTCAGTATATAGCAGTAAGTTATTAATTTATTGTCATAGGCTATAAATTTATATAATTTTTGTTCTTAATTTTGTTTAGTTTTAACTTCTAAACAAATTTTCTTCAACTTCCATCACTCCCTGTAAATTTGGCAAGTCGCACAACGTCAACTTTTTCAATGACGTAAAAGCCTTTTCAGTCGCAGGTTCATATAAGGCATCATCAATGTACTTTAAATCTCTCATTCCACATACATAAAGAGTAGTTAAACATGGTAACTTACCAAGTGGAGGAAGCTTCTTACAGTTTTCACAGTCATAGAGAATAATATGAACTAAACCTTTTTGAATAGAAGTACTTCTCATCCATGGAGGAAAATGTGCTCCCCCATAACTCTTCACCCCAAAACTTTTAGTTATGGGAATCATGTAGGAAAATGTATCAGCAAGACTTAAATGGCGAACTCTAATTGGCAAATCAGTCAATTTTGAAACCTCATAAGCCACACATTCTTCTCTCATCAAATACTGAGCAAAATCATGGACTAAATCAAGCATTTTGAATGTAATTTTATCTACTAAATCTGCTTTAACTTCTTTCAAAAATGATCTTTGGTATAATTCATTCCATACCTCTAGGAAAAAAAAATTAAGAGGAATTAGTTGTTCCTTCACCATTTCAAAATCCTTAGGAAAAACAGCACAAAACATAAAACATGGCCTTGATGATAATTTCAATTAATTAAAGTAGCTTAGTCTCAAAGCAGGAATGTGAGAAAATGAAAGTTCAAGTTCAACCAACCTCTAGGACAACTTTTTCTATTAGCATTTTCTAGTAAACATTTTCTATTACGTAGACAAGTATTTCCTTTAATAGGAATTAAGAAGGGATGATTGTCCTAGAGGTTGGTTGAAGTTTCATTTTCTCACATTCCTGCTTTGAGACTAAGCTACTTCACAACATTTTCTATTAGCAATTAATTACTTTCATTTTTTATTACGTAGAAAATGCTAATAGAAAAAGTAAAATTTGTTTATAATTAAGGCCGGAAGGAGTATATATATATTAAGTCAAACAATAAATGCATTAGAATGATTAGATAACACAAAAAATACAGTACAAATCTCCCATTAAGAGAAACAAACCACATCAAAAACCACACACAAAAAAAAGAAGCACAAAATACACGTGCCAATAAACCAAACCGAAACAAATGATGACAATAATTAAAGAGTTCAATTTATTCCACCGGTCCTCAAGAGTGAAATCCATATCCATGCTCTTCACTCATTCCTCTGTAAGATTCCACCCTCAATTTTGGTACATGATCTATCTTATGCCAATCTTCCCCTGTTTCATTCTTGCATCGCTTCTCCAACACAGGACATCTATGGATGTGTAATTCATGCAAGTTTATGAGTTCTTTAAAGCTAGCTGGTAATGAGCTTAATTTGGGACAATCATAGATATTTAATGTTTGAAGAGAAGTCAGGTTTGTACCTTCCGGCAAGGATTTTAAGCTACTGCACCATGCAAAGTCCAAAAGTTGAAGAGAACCCAAACCTTGAAATACACACTCGGGGATAGACTCAAGCCTATCACAACTTCTAATGTGTAGTTGTTTTAGGGAACTGAGAGAGTTTAGTTCATTAGGTAGTACCTTGAGTTCATCAAAGCCTACAATGGAAAGTGTTTTGAGATTATGCATACTAGCTGCAATTCCCTGCAGGAAAGATGCGCCACCATCAATGGAATCTCTTTCAGTATCCCTTCTAGCTTCAAAAGTCTCAACAGATGGAAGGGATGGAAATGCATTAAGCTTAGGGGTCCCATAAATATATAATTCTTTCAAGTTTATGAGTTCTTTAAAGCTAGCTGGTAATGAGCTTAATTTGGGACAATCAATGATTCGTAATGTTTGAAGAGAAGTCAGGTTTGTACCTTCCGGCAAGGATTTTAAGCTTCTGCAACATGTAAATTTCAAATCTTGAAGAGAACTCAAACCTTGCAGTACACACTCGGGGATAGACTCAAGCTTATCACAAGTATAAATGTGTAGTTCTTGTAGGGAACTGAGAGAGTTGAGTTCATTAGGTAGTACCTTGAGTTCATTAACGTAATTAATCACAAGTTTTTTGAGATTATGCATACTAGCTGCAATTCCCCTCAGGAAAGGTGCACCACCATCAATGGAATCTCTTTCAGTATCCCTATTAGCTTCAAAAGTCTCAACAGATGGAAGGGATGGAAATGCATTAAGCTTAGGGGTCCCATATATGTTCAAGTCAGAAAGTTGTGGCATCTCTACTCCTTCAGCTTTCAACACCTTCTCTAATTTTGGTAAATCATGTAACTCCATTTTCTTTAATGATGGAAAAGCCTTCTTGGTCGCACCTTCATACAAGTCATCATCAATGTACTTCAATTCTCTCATTCTAGACACGTGAAGAGTTGTTAAACATGGTAATTTACCAAGTGGAGGAAGCCGCGCAAAATTTCTGCATTCGGAAAGTTTAACCTCAACCAAGCCTTCCAAAATAGAAGTATTTCTCATCCAATTTGGAATATTTATTCCCATATAACCATCCATCCCAAAATATTTGAGACCTGTGTAAGGCTCAACGGCTTCAAGGACTTGCTCAGCGACAGTAACACTGACACTTGAATTACCATGAATACGCCATGACAAGTATAAATCACTTAATTCCTTCTTACCAATTAAATTAGCTTCGCTAGTATCTGTTTCATTCGACACATTCTCAAGGCCTTTAATGTGTAGCTTGCCTCCTAGTCGTAACTTACGTAGCTCTGCTACACCAAACCCAGTCTTCGAACCCACAATAAACAAGTTCAATGATCTCAAATGAGTAAACCCACAAATATCAAAAGGCATTGATCTTAATGAGTCACACCCTTTAATACAGAGATGTCTGAGATCTTGTAGTTGTGTCAACTGTTTGGGAAGACTGATAAGATCGAAACAATGAACAAGTTTTAGTGTTTGTAATTTTCTTAGGCTTAAGAGAGACTCAGGCAGAGTTTTAATGGCAATTCCATAAAGTTCAAAGTACCTCAAATGGATAAAATTCTTCAAGGCTGAGAGATGATAACAGTTTGTACTTAATACTCGGAGAGGAGTGTTTGATGGAAACACACTTAAACTTGATTCGTACGGAAAAAATCGAAGAACAGTACGCAAGGATTCAACTTTTTTGAACGGAATCAAGTTGTATTTGGATTGTTCATAAACATTAAAACAAGCAATATGATGAACTCTTTTTGACAAAGTAGTCACGCTAGTTGTTTCTAAAGTTATGCATTGTTCTCCCATAATGGAGCTAGCAATATCATGGAATATATCATGCATTTTGAATGTAACTATACCTTTATCATCAGTTTTGACTTCTTGAAAAAATGATCTCTGGTATAGTTCATCCCACACCTCATTGCCAACATGCTCCACCTCTAAAATTCCTCTGGAGGAAATAAACCCATTGGCCATCCAAAGATGAATTAGATCTTCCTTCACCATTTCAAAATCTTTAGGAAAAACAGCACAAAAAGTAAAACATGGCCTCAATGATAATTTTAGATTGTAGTAGCTCAGTGTTAAAGCAGACTTGGTAGCATCATCATACAAGTTCCAAATCTCACTTTTCTCTATAGAATCCCATTGGTGTTCGTAAGTTTTAAAGCGCAGAAGGCTTCCTAGTGCTTTGGCAGCAAGAGGTGAACCATCACATTTTCTCACAATATCCTTTCCAATCTTTACGAGCTCTGCACGCTCTTCCCCGTTTGGTTCAAACAATGACCGAGCTTGTTGTCTAAACAATGACCAAATGTCGTCATCTAATAAACCTTCCAAATGATGAGCATGATGAGTTCCCACGATGTTTGCAACAGTCCGAAGTCGTGTAGTGATTAAAATTGATGAACCTTTTGTTCCATTTTGCAATTGATACTTGAACTTGTTCCATTTCTCTGGGTCTTCATTCCAAACGTCATCAAGGACAAGCAAATACCTTTTGTTTTGCAAAATTTCTTGAAGCTTTTTTTGCATTGATTCTAAAGAAATGAGATCTGGATTTTTTCTATCTATGATTTCTATGATGGACCGGAAAAGTTTCATCATATTAAAATCATCAGAAACACAAACCCATATTTTCAAAGGAAAGTGAGCATTTACTGTTTCATCATTGAAGACCAATTGAGCCAGTGCCGTTTTTCCATATCCGCCATGTCCAACAATGGAATAGACAGAGAGTTCTTCCCTGTCACAAGCCTGCTTGAGAAGAAACTCAACAACCTTCTCCCTATCCAAATCTCTTCCAATAATTTTGGGTTCAGTGATGACAGAGGTAGTTTGGCGCCATTCATCATCTTCAAGACGCTCCTCTATGATTCCTGATTGTAATCCAAAATTGACCCTTTCTTCAGCAATCTCATGAATCCTTTTAGCAACCTTCTTCATCTTCTTTCCAATGCTACGACGAACAAATGGCATCTCAGGATGGAGAATGGCGATGTTGTCTCTGTTTGCTTCAGAAACTATTGAACATTTGTCCAATATATCTTCAAGAATATGTGCTGCATCTGTCAGCTTTTGCAGCCAATCTTTAACAGCATGACTTGTGATTTGCTTCTTCTCAGCATCTTTTAGGACAGCATGAATAGCAGTGAGATTACTTGATAGCTTTTCAGCATGTTTGTTAACATTTTTAAATGTTGAATATTCCTCTCGGACATAAGGTGCCAGTTGTTGAATCAAAGCTCCAACTAAAGGAAAAACAATGGCCATTTTCTGGTGTATCAGAATTGGAATGAATTAAAATCTGAAGATGATATTAATTAATTAAGATAGCTAGATAGGAGGACATCTGTGTGTGCAAATTGATATATAGATAAATTATGCAAATTGATATATATATATATATATATATATTAGATAAATAATGCCAATTGAAATATCGAAAGTATTATTGACTAGGTAACATAGATCAATTACATTCATTCACATCAAGTATTAACAAATAATACAATAGAATAGAAGCTTCCAGTACTGACTCAGCAACATGGACTTTGATATGATTTTTTGAATTTTTTATTGCAGAAGCTGATATCACTTATGGTGCTCTTGATATTATTGATGATATTAAAGTTGCATAATCTAGAGAGCCAAATAAAAAAATGTGGTGGATATCATTAATCAAAACAAGTACAATGAAGCAATTGATATGTAATAGATAAATAATGCAAATTGCAAACATCTAAATTATTCAATTAAGTATGTAACACTTAAAACAATAATAGAATGGAAGCTTCCAGGATAATGACAAAGGAAAGCAAAAAAGTCGCAACAGTATATTTCATTTTCAGCTCTATTTAACAAAAGATTCAAGGTTTTCAATCACAGTTCCAAGTGAAGCATCATTCATTTGCAGGTATGAGAACAGAAATGAATCAAAGTTCGGATCAGAGATGACAATGCTCTAGGAAGACGGCTATGCTATATACTCCCTCCGTTCCTTTTTATAAGAAACAATTCACTTCTTAGATTCATTCAATAATTGACGTATTTGGTCTATATTATAGCTTAAATACATTCATTATTGAATGAATCTAAAAAATCAACTGTCTTTTATAAAAAGGAACGGAGGGAGTAATTTGTTTTCAGATATATCTCTTAATTAATGGTCATAGTTCATGTGTAACTTTCAAAGTTAGCACTTCTAAACAATAATAATTAGCACTATAATATTATTGTAATCCAAATTAACATATTACAAGTTGTTAAAGTGCAAGACAGTGAGGGAAAATACAAATTTAGGAATCTTTTCATATGAAACATCATGTGTGTTTATTTGTTCAATGAGTAGAAAATTTATTAACTTCCAAAGATAGTATGATTTAGTTATTGAGTAAACCACCAAATTAGCCCTTGCCTGCTTTTGTAGGACATTTTCAAATAGATCCCTTATTTTATGATTATTCAAAAAGGTCTTTCGTTCTATTAAACTGTCAAGTTGGTCCCCATATTTAACCAGTTATTATCAATTTGGTCTCTATATTTTAACAATTTGCCATCAATTGGTCCATAAGTTTATCCACTGATTATCGCTTTAACCCCTAACATACTCTGAAAAAGGACTAATATAAATAAAATTTGACATAGTAAGAGATTTTTTCGAAATATTCATAAAATCATAAACCTATTTGAGAGCACCCTACAAAAGTCGGAACGAATTTGGTAATTTCCTCCCTAACTATTGGTAATTGTTCTTGTTTCTTTTCAAAGGTTAGCGCCACCAAACCATGATAATTTGTAGTATAATATATACAATAATAACCATTTAACAATTGAAGATGATAGTAAGGTCTACGCGTGATACACAGTCATTTTGATTTTGATACCTTTTGAAAACATAATAAGTTACTCCGGAAAAGTGTACCTGTGAAGTGTGATCGGTGGTTGATCTCTTGGAGGAGGAAAATTGACTCCGCCATTGCCTCTGATGACGATGGTTTTACACTGGCAAGCTCTGGTAAAGTATAAGTTAGTTTATTTATACCCAAGGACTGATAAAATGAACACAAAAATTAAAAAAACTAGACTTTTTAGGGGCACACTCATTCAATTATATAATATGTATATTAATAATATGTGATAAACTTAAATTATATGTTATATGATATTAAGAATATAGCATTCCCAAACCAAAAATATGCATCAATGTCATTATACCTCTTAACCACCTACGTTTATATATAACTCAGAGACCATAATTAAAAAAAAAAAATCCAATGGGGGCGAACAAACAATAAACATATATAAAAAGAAGTAATTCATATGTTATAAGAATATAATTCATAGGTTTAAAAACTAAAATTACTTTAAAAGATACATTTGAAGTGATATTTGTAATGTTATCGGCATCGTCGACGATCAAAATCTTCAACTCATTTTTCGACGTGACTCTTGGCACAACAACACATAACTGATCGTGTGAAAATACTATTCGCGGAAGGTACACCCAACATGTGATCCAATAGTATGACTAACACCTTGTAAAACCTAAACCTCTTGTCATCAATTCTAAGTACAAATTGAAACAAATGAGACCTCAACTCTATACAAAGAAATAGTAAAAAAAAAAAAAGAGTAAAAATGCTAATTAATTGATAATATAAGCTTTACATATGCTTACCTAGTTATATAGTCTGAACAGGCAAATCACGATTTATAATTAGCTGTGTTCCAAACAAAGGCATTCGACACCCTCATAGCACCTACATGTATAAATTAAAACATTGTAATCAATATTAATATAACCTCATAATTTTGGACATATTCTTAATAAAAAAAATAAGTAACTATAATTGATTAATTTCTACTATAAAACTTTGAAGTCTTTCCAAGTTGCAATATCACAATTATAGAAGATGATAATTGATATATAGCTTGCAAATTTTTTTTGCAATTGATCTGCAAATCGATTCCAAAGAATTAATGACATGAATTTTGTTTCCTCTGCAGACACATGCTGGCCATATAAAATAACCTTCAATATTATTTATTTATATTAAAATACAATTAACGAATATATTCCCAAAATAAATTACACTTACTCTGGATCTTTTGGAGTCAGGTCAATAAGTTGCATATTTTTACCGTTCTTGAAAGTTTCCTTGATTCGATCTTTCTCAATTACATGTTCAATAACGTCTGAAAGTATAATATAAAATTATGATTAAAATTCATGCCTATGATCACCAAAAAATTGGAAACTAAAATATGAGTTTATGAAAATATGAATAGAAGAGATAATAACATGCTATCATTTGAAAATAGAAAACTGTGTTTATTGCTTTTAAAAAAATTGTTTCATGCTATTTCCAAGCAATCCAAGCACAATTTTCGCAGATATTAGTTGTTAAGCAACTTAGATAATTGTCGACATGAGTAAATATATATTTATTTTAATTTTATTAGGATTCTGTGTAAAAAAAAAAACGAGATTATCACTTTATCATATTTTTAGGGATTGACATGAGATTCAAATTAGGAAACTTTTCTCCTTTTTTGTTTTTTTCTCTTGTGAAGGTCAAATTTCTCTTATTCATTATTAATTTTAATTGGATTTTATGCCAAACATAACTTATTATGTTAAATGCATCCAATAATATTTTGCCACATATTATGTTTTTAAACACATGACGTGTCACATTCATTAATTGATGTGGCAACATAGTATTGGTTTAAAATTCACATATTATGTTTTTAAACACGTGTCACATTCATTAATTGATGTGACAACATAATATTGGTTTAAAATTAGGTTCACTATCGTAGCCATTGATATAGTATTTTTTTTCACGTGTCAAAATCTAGACTATTCATATTAGGGTTAGGGTTTAGGGTGCCTCTAGTTACTCTCGTTTTATTATATTAAGATATTTGGTAAAATTAGTTGATTAATTAGAGTAGAATTAACACAATTAAGTAAAAAACTGTCAAAAAAATAAAATTTTCTTTTTTTAGTGAACACAAAAAGAGTAAATTGGATGTACCCAAAAAAGAGAGTCAATTGGTTTGAATATAAAAAATGTAAATAATATTTTTCTTTATTTGTTCTTTTCCCAATAACAATAACCAATAAAAAAAAAATTTACATCTTCCCATGAAACTTATTTCAAGAAAAATTCAAAAAATCATACTTCAAATTATCACATTTTACTTTTCTTAATATAAGTGTGAATTTTATTTTTTTGTTTATATTTTGTGACGGATAAAATATATGTTAGGGAGTAAATATATGATTGTGGTGATCGAATCATGGTCCTCCATACCAAGTTCAACGACAATCACCACTGAACTAACTAAAGATCGATTAAATTTAACTTATTAGTTAAAAATAAATATATGTTTCGTGTATATTTTTATAATTAATTGTATAATTATCAACTATAAATATTTATTCAATTTTTTTATATATTAATGACAAATATTTGTCATACTTTTTAATATACAGTTCTCAATAATGACTAAGCATAATTTATGCAATTTTTGTTTTGGACTTTTTGGGACCCACATAAACCAATCTGAACCACCTGATTAAACAAAAAAAAAAAACGAATCCGACCAAACAAAAAATAAATCGGTCAATTTTTTATTTATTTATAGATGAAATGGCAAAGTCATCATAAACTCACACACACAAAGTGGAGTGATTAGGAATCGAACCCTGTTCATGGATGTCCGACATAACAATTTCGGCATTTTCTGCCAATTGAGCTAGGACTTCTGGACATCAATGTTTTTTGTTTTTTTACAAATAAATCGGTTAATATTTCTATTAGCTCTATATATATTACCCATCGGTTCGCTAGGTTTGAGTGTTTGGGCCCAAACCTAATTGTTGTCCACCTCAACTTCATTGGAATGTGGAGTCCATCCAAAAAATCCATAATAAGTTGGGAAATTCTATGGTATATTAGATAATTTCTAATGCACCGATACATTAGGACATTAAATTAATTGTTATAAACTGATCTAAACATGAGTAATATGATAGATGGAGAATAGAGAAAGGAGAGAAGAATAGTCGGTATTATTGATCACTAGGATTAGGGTTACATTAGAGTGATACATGAGTCTTATATATATAGACAAACATATTGGGCCAAATACATGGGCCGATGACCTATATGGGCATCCACTAATATTATTCATAACATTAATAGTTAAATGGATGTTTTTTAAAATAAATTATTGTTCTTATCATTAAAAATATTATAATAACAAAATATTATTTATTAATACTGCTAAAAATATAAAATTTAATATTTTTTAAATTTTTATTCCCCATAATATTCAATATTGAATTTTTTTTGAAAAAATATTAAAAAATTATTGTGATGCTTATAAATAATTAAGTTCTATTTTTTTTCTTATGATATTATTATCTCTAAAATACAATAATGAACTAATAGTTATTTAGTTCATAAAAATAATCATTATTTTATTAATCTATGACATAATGTACAGATACATTAGAATGATTCTAATGTACCATAGAAGCTCACTAATAAGTTACACCATTGAATATGTGCTTTATAAGAGAAGATCTTCTCCCATTAATTTTTCCAGAGTTCAATTATAACCGTCCATATTGTTTTTGTGCAACACTATGGATTTTGCAATAATCAATTGAATGGTGGATAACAACACTGGACACCCTCCGGTGCTTTTTCTATGAAAGATAATCTCAATCCGTGCTTTATCATCCAGATACATAATCTTTTCTTCTAAATAAATCAAAGGATTAACAACAAAAATTCCAAACTACGATTTTCCACTTTTTTAATCTCAAAAGAATCAACAAATCAAAATAATTGAAATTTAGAGCTAGATTTTTCTAATTTGATTTATGACAACATGTCTAAAATCCAAATCCCATACAAGTTTTTTTTAGATTGACTTCAATTCATTTATTTCTCCTTTATTTACTCTCAATTTATCAATTGTGTTTATGTTAAGAAACATGACATTCATAGATAAACAAAAGAGTTGGAAAAGTTCTATGTATTGATAAAAATATATACTACAAAAATGAGGAAGATGAATTAATACAATGGCTAAAACAAAACCAATTTATAACCTAACCAATTTATAACACTAATTACTAAGTAACTATACCAACTAATTGCCTCTTCAAAAAAAACTATACCTACTAATTATATCTCAATAATTTATATCTTTCTTGTTAAAAATAGGCTAAACTGTTCATTTGGTCTCTTACGTTTATTTTAAGTTTGAATCAGGTCTCTTACGTTTTAAAAGTTCCATTTTTGTCTCTCACATTATCATCGTTTGCGTTAGTTAGTCCCCTCCGTCAAATTTCTCACTGACGTTGTTTGAACATTACACGTGGCAGACGGATTAGTACAGGTGGACGTTGATATATGCTGACTGAACTCTTAGTTGGCCCCAATTCAAAAAATTAGGGTTTTCTACTTCTTCTTCCCAAAACGAACTGCAAATCCAAGCATCAATGGCAGGCAACAACTCATCTACGACAAACAAATTCTGAATCGCCCACACATAGAAACAAAGAAGCAGACAACAAACGTAGCAGAGAACAAGAAGAAGAAAAACGTACCAGATAAAACGGAATCTGAATCGCTACTTCACCTCAGAATCGCACTTCAAATTCGGAATCGGAATTGCACTTCAGAATCGCACTTCTATTTTTGCAATCGCAGTTTAGCTTTGAAACCATAATCCCCCTTTCTTCTAATTTTATGTTTATTTACTTTTACTTTTACTTTTTTCCTTTTAATGACAGTTTTTTATTTTAATTAATAAATATTTAAACAGCCAGCATCAATATTAACATCCACCTGTACAAAAACGTCTGCCACGTGTACTGTTCAAACGGCGTCAGTAAAAAATTTGACGGAGAGGACTAACTAACGCAAACGGTGATAACGTGATGGACCAAAATGAAACTTTTAAAACGTAAGAGACCTGATTCAAACCTAAAATAAACGTAAGAGACCAAATGAACAATTTAGCCATAAAAAAATACAGTAATTTATATCTTTCATAAAAACAAATAAATCAACTAGATAAATGAAACAGAAGGTCCCCGTGAATTTAGTTCAGGAGGTAAAAATATTGCATTATATATGCGAAGATCAAAATTTAAACTCTAAACACTCAACTTATTCATCTCTAAGATAAAAAAATTATTCACTCAAAAAAATTAACAAAAGTACAAATCTATACTAAAAAAATTTCCATTCGCACGTGCAATGCACGTGTTAATCCATCTGTACGTCATGTTAGTCTTGAAAAAATGCAGTCTTATAAATACATGATCAGATTTAGTTCAGCTCGGGCAAAGTTATTATGCATAAGCCCAAACCTTATGCATGGTGCATAAGCCAATGAAAACACAATGCTGTTACTCACACACCCCCCAATTTACTACGCGCCCCCCCCAACCCACCCCCCTTGCTACGCGCGCCCCCCATATTACTACGCGCGCCCCCCAGCCCCCCCCCCCACCCCACCCCCCCCCCCCCACCCCCCCCCCACCCCCCCCCCCACTCATTTTTTTTGAATTTTTTTTTTACAGTTTTTTTTTTTAATTGTATTTTTTACTTTTTTAAAATATTTTTTATTCCTTTGAAGTACATATTATAACAATCTATTTTCGATGTTTATATAGTCTTATTTTGATTTAAAATTGCATACTAAAACATGTACTATAATTATGGCTAATTTTTTACAATTAACATAAAAACTATTTTTTCCCGAAAAAAGATTGGAAACTTTTTTTCCGGAAAAATCAGAAAAAAATTTCCGAAAAAAAATCGAAAAATTTTCCCGAAAAAAGATCAAATACTTTTTCCAAAAAAACTGAGAACTTTTTTCTGAAAATTTTTTCCCGAAAAAAAATCAAAAACTTTTTTTCAGAAAAATCGGAAATTTTTTTTCCAAAAAATAAAAATCGATTTTTTTTTTAGAGAGTTAAATGGTTTCTGGAAACCATTTATGCAATATTATTCTGGAAACCATTATGCTGGTTAAATGGTTTCAGAGAGTTAAACAGTGAAACCATTTGTTTTGTAAAATGGTTTTATGTGTTACTGAAACCAATATTGTGTTTTTATGGTTTTAAAAATTCTGGAAACCATTATACTGGTTAAATGGTTTTAGAGAGTTAAACAGTGAAACCATTTGTATTGTAAAATGGTTTTATGTGTTTACTGAAACCAATATTGTGTTTTTATGGTTTTAAAAATTCTGGAAACCATTATGCTAGTTAAATGGTTTCAGGTAGTTATACAATGAAACCATTAGTATTGTTAAATGGTTTTATGTGTTTACTGAAACCAATATTGTGTTTTTATAGTTTTAAAAATCCTGGAAACCATTATGCTAGCTAAATCGTTTCAGATAGTTATATATTAAAACCATTTGTATTGTAAAATGGTTTTACACTAAATGGTTCAATGATTTTAAATACCGATTATTACTGAAACTATTACTAAAAAATCTAGTATTTAAAATTGATTTTTTTTTTTTGGAAAAAAAGTTTCCGATCTTTTTTCCGGAATAATTTTCGATTTGTTTTTTCCGAAAAAAAAGTTCAGATTTTTCAGGAAAAAAGATTTCGACAATATTTATGGTTTTAAAGATCCATTATGAAATTATTCCACCCCAAAAAAAGATTTAGGCATGATTTTGGTTTAAAAATAACTACTAAAATATTTAATCATACATAATAATAAAAAAAAAACTATAAAAAAAAAACAAAAAAAAAAAAATTTAAAAAAATGGGGGGGGGGGGGGGGGGTGGGGGGTGGGGGGTGGAGGGGGGTGGGGTGGGGGGTGGGGGGGGGGGGGGGGCTTATGCACGCTACATAAGCTTAAGCTTATGTAGGATAACCACACCCGTTCAGCTCCTATCATCATTTCACAATCTCCTTTCCACCTATGGCTATCCTAAAACCACCACCTGTCACTGTTCTCTCTCCATCAAACCCAATAAAATCACGCCACGTATCACTCCCACATTCTCTCCGCAGTACATTCTCCAACAACCTCAATTCATATCCCAAGCTCCTGCTACAGTCTCAAACCGCAATAACAACCTCGTATCCGTCGAAGGAACCTCGTTTGTGTCGAAGTGTTGTTGCGGTGAAGTCACAGCTGAGATATCCTATTATATCACCTGATGATCATTGGGGTGTTTGGTCTACTATCTTCAGCATTGGTGCTTTTGGTTTATGGTAATTTTATTCATTCTATTGATTTGATTATTCAATTTTGTGTGATTTAGTACTTAGAGTGTTTAGAGTTTAAATTTTGACAGATAAGTAAATTCTGATTAAGAATTGTTGTGAATCAAACTCGAGTTCTCCCAAACAATTCGGTCTAAGAGGAGCTCATTAACTACTTGAGTTCAATAGTTGTAGTGCTCATTTTTCTAATTCCAATTCTATATGGTTAGCTGAAAAATGAGTACTAAATCACACAAAATTGAATTGTTAGAATTTTGAATATTTTCTATGGTATTGATCTACGGTGGACCATGATTCATATTATAATTTGCTATGTTTGAATTGGTAGTATATAATGCATAATGAAATGGATTGAGAATAAGATAGCCTCATTCTTTTTTAAAAATTCTATCTTTTTCATTTTGTTCCACTACATTACACTTATACCATCAATCCATGCATATTGTAAGTAAATAAGTTATCAAAAACCCCTTCAGTTGTTCAGGAGCACCAAAACTTCTCATAGAAGATGTGTCTGGTTCTAGTATCCGACACAAACACATGTGATTACTTTCAATGAATTCATTTTTTAAGAAAATATTTTTGTATTTTTGTGAAATACAAGGTCGGAGAAGACTAAAATTGGGAGCATGGTAAGTGCTGCATTGGTGAGCACATTAGTTGGACTTGCAGCAAGTAATCTTGGAATTCTTCCACATGATGCACCTGCATATTCTATTGTCTTGGAGTTTCTGCTTCCCCTAACAATTCCATTGCTATTGTTTGGAGCAAATTTGCACCAAGTAATTCGTTCAACCGGGACACTTCTCATAGCTTTCTTACTTGGGTCAGGTGATTTTATTTGACGGAATTCAGATTGAAGGTGTGTCTAGTGTCCTACACATGTCAGTGTCAATATTCAGCGTATGTGTCGGAGCAAACTATATCTATGAACCACCGACACATACGTTGAATACTGACACATACACCGAATACTGACACATGTCATTGTCTAAAATTATTAACATTGTTGATGTGTCAGTATTCAACGTATGTCTCGGTGCTTCATAGATATAGTTTATAAAAGCACTTTATGAAACCTTTTAATTTTTCTTCTGAAACTGATTATGATATGTTGTGAATTGCAGTTGCTACTGTAATTGGAACTCTAGTGGCATTTCTTTTAGTTCCTATGAGATCTCTTGGTCCCGACAACTGGAAAATAGCAGCTGCTCTAATGGGAAGCTATATTGGTGGATGTAAGTGCTTAAACAAGTTGCTCCATGCTTAATTGTGCTTTTCTTCTACAAATTTTGCATGTTTGAATTTTGATGCCATAAAAATTGGACTTAAGTATATCTTTTCTTGCGATATGATGCGTTACTAGGTAAGGTTTCTCGGTTTAATATTTTAAACATGTTCGTCAATTTTTACAACTGTAAATTAAACTTGAATGAATTTCCTTTGACACTTCAATGTTGATTGTTGTAGCTGTTAATTATGTTGCCATTTCAGAGGCACTTGGTTTGTCTGCATCAGTTTTAGCAGCAGGAGTGGCCGCAGATAATGTTATCTGCGCTGTTTATTTTATGGTGTTGTTTGCATTGGCTTCTAAAATACCAGCAGAGACCGCACCAAAAACCACAGGTACAATGTTCTATTTTGATGCCAGATCATCAGGGTTTTAAATAGCATTCGCAGCAATGGTTGCAGTCGCGATCCTTAATATTGTAGAGAATCACACTCAGATGCAGTCTCAATTATAGTTGCGTTGCGGTTTTGGAAATATGAAAAATTTGTTGATTGTTTCCGGTATCATTTATGAAATGACAATAGTAAAAGTAACAAGATTGTAGAATTTAACGGAAAACTGCTAAATATTTATTTATATACCAAAAGTAATAGATATTAGTCATGATCATGGTTGTAAAATGCGGTTGTGGTTATGCGATGAATTTTGATATTGAGGCAAGATGCGGTTGCAGAGACGTCTAAAACTTTTATATGGCAGTCACAATTGCTGTTGCGGACAGCAATATAGAACTACGATCATGATAGTCGTTCATTATAATCTATAAAATTATTTGTTCATCTTGATTGGAAATTTTTTAGCTTAACTTGACGCGTAATTTTCGCAGATAATGCAATGCATATGAAGTCAGAAAATGAGGGAAACATGCCAGTGTTACAAACAGCAACTGCAGTAGCTACATCATTTGTAATATGTAGAGCTGCTACATACTTCACAAAACAATATGGTATACAAGGAGGAACTCTTCCAGGAGTAACTGCAATCATAGTCATTTTAGCTACTTTTCTACCTAAGCTGATTAGTCCTCTCATACCTGCTGGTCATACTGTTGCCTTGGTTTTGATGCAGGTAACAATTTTTTTTATTGTTCTATTTTGTATCATGTTGTTTCTGTAGATAGTTGTAGATGTAGATTTTATGTTGACAATAACAGTTAAGGCTTTGGTAAATTTATGCGCCAACAGCTAAGATTGATGGCGTGTTTGGTGTCTGGCAAGTGTCAGTGTCCTATACATTGACATTGACAATATGGTTATATTGAATCACTTCCATTTTCTTAAATTATTATTGGTATTTTCGTGTCAATATTGTGTCTGGTATTCGTGTCTGTGTCAGTATAGTATGGATTAGGCAAGGTGGCCTATGTGGATTTTGATCCTAGAATCAAGAAATTTTCATCATGAGAAATTTTCTATTTTGACATGAGATGCATTTTTCAGGTATTTTTTGTGGTGGTTGGAGCTAGTGGAAGTATAATGAATGTGATCAAAACAGCCCCAAGTATATTCATGTTTGCATTAGTTCAAGTAACTATTCATCTTCTTATAGTTCTTGGATTAGGAAAGTTATTTAAGCTTGATTTGAAGCTATCACTTTTAGCATCAAATGCTAATATTGGTGGCCCTACAACAGCTTGTGGAATGGCTAAGGCTAAAGGCTGGGAATCTTTAGTTGTTCCTGGAATTCTTACAGGCATTTTTGGTGTTTCAATTGCAACTTTTTTAGGTATTGGTTTTGGAGTAATGGTTCTAAAACACTTGTAGAAATTATTGTTTCTAATGTTTAGATATATTCTTACAACTAATTGGAAATTATGTTGTTAACACAGTTTTAATGTACAATTTGAACATATTTCACATGAATTCAATGTAGCTTTGTTTGTTGCAAATTCAAGTTAATATGTTTTTAAACCGATGCAATGCAAAGTATTAAAGTGAATCAATTACAAATTCACAGTATTCATGTTAATAGTATCAAATGACAAATTGTATAAGCTTACACTTTTGACTATATTATCAAAGTGTTCGAAATATTTTGTCTCTGGACGTTGACCACACCAAAGTTATTGTTTCAATTTGCACTAGATCAAACTTAATCCCCCAACTTGAAATAAATGAAGACCGCAACAAGACATGACAACAATACTTCGCACTAAGATAGGAAAAACAAAACACACTGTATATATGTACTAAAACGGAAAAGAAAAAAAAAGTTGCACTAAGATGAAGAAATCACAAACAAGAAAGAAAAAAAACGAAAGAAATATTAAATATATGTACAAATCACACTTATTTAACTAAAACATAAAAAATAATGATTTGGAGGGGTGATTATAAGCCTAAATTGACTCTAAATCACCCTTCTCCAATAGATTAAGTAGAAGAGAAAAAAAAAAACGGGGACGATTAGGGTTAAAGAGCAACACCACTTATCTTATAAACCGATTTTATAAAGATGAATTAGCTCCAATATAAAATTCTAATAAAAATACAAAGCAATCATGCTTATGAAAAAGAATGGAAAAAAAAACCAAAACAATATTTACAAAATTAGTTTCTTCTACTTTAATTTCTACTTCTTAGTCATCAGTGAGGTCGTAATCTGAGAGTAACACCCGAAAATATATCATCTGGCTCTTGAATGTGTGGATTCCTCTCCAAAATAAATGGATCATTACACTTTTCGGTGATGCTATAGAAGGTCTCTCCTTTTCCAACTATGTAGAATTCACCACAAGGTTGATCAGCAATTTTAATAGAAGAATGTCTCTTCTTAATGTTATCATCGAAAGATATATCATGTGGATTTAAATTCTCTACATTAACGAAGTCATCTGGCTTAAGTTGACCGCCATTGATAATCTCCTCAATATCGGCTAATAAGAGAATAACACCTGGATATATATCATCTGGATCTTGAATGTGTGGATTTTTCAACAAGAGATATGGGTCTTTACACTTTTCAACTATGCTATAGTAGGTCTCACCTTCTTTAACTTTGTAGAAATCATCACAAGGTTTCTTCTTTAATGAACGATTCTTTGCATCAATGGACTCATGTGTCTCAAGTACATCACCGTGTATAATGGGAAAATAACACCTCACAATGTTGACTAGAAGTAACAAAATTGCTAATAACTTCATTGTAAACAACAATGACTTTAATGTCATCTTATACGCCATTTCATTCATGGTGAATATTATAGGTGAACTTTGTATCTTGTAGAAATATATGGTGCTATATACTTCCACTCCTAGTAACCACATAATGATAATGTAGATACATATATATATAGGTGAGGGTCGTTATAATCTAATTAAAATTTGTAAATGCAGATAATCTTATGGTTGGCGTTTTTTTAGGTTTAGTTTGTTATATTAGATATGCTCTATCTATTATCGAAAAATTGTTTGTTATATCTAGTTGCTTGCCATTATAAACGGAATTAATTATTTTCTTTCTTTTTTTTGTCAAAAAAAAATATTTTCTTTTTTAGATTGTAAAACTGATCGAATTTATTATTTTGTTGAACATTGTATATTTGTCAATGATCTATCAAATTCAACTATATATCTTTATTTTTCAAACGGGTCAATTTTATATACTCACTTCAACTATAAATGTGAAAAAACAAATGATATCCACTTTTGAAAATTGGCTGATCATTAAAATTTAAGGGTATATTAGTCAATTTGTATACTTCTATCTATTTTTTCATCTCTTTTTATTTTTAAACTTATCTTTGTATTCACTCTCTCTTTCTTGAAATATCTTTTAACAACTTAATTTTTTTTTTAACAAGCAAAAATGAGATATATAAATTAACCAGCCACCCTAGCACAAGGTGTGCATGAGTGGACTACCAGAGTCTACAAAGAGTCACAAACAGTCAAAAAGATCATACAAGGCCTAAACAAAGCAAAGGACTAAACCACCAGCGATGGCAGTTGGAAGCTAAAGTAACATTTGTCGCCTTCAACCACCTAAATGAGAAGAGCTTGATCTTGTCCAACAACTGATGAGGAGTGCTTGCTAAGCCACGGAACAACCTGTGATTCCTCTCCGTCCACACCACCCAGGCGCACGCCAGCCAGATGAGCTGCATAAAGGAGCGACGAGCCCGGGAACCACCTGCTGAAGAAGTAAACTGAACGAGATGATCAGGAAGAGACGTATACTCCACTACCGGAGTGCCAACCCACAGATGCACTAATGTCCATAGGGAACCAAACGTGCTTCAAGAGATGAATAAGTGATGAGCCGACTCCACCTCACCGCATCCAGAAACACACATATGAGCTGCGATGGGTAAGATGCCACGAGTAACCAGGTTTGCTTTTGTGGGCAACATGTCATGCAATAGACGCCAAGCAAAGATGGAAACCTTCAACGGAACATGAGGGTGCCAAACGAGCGTCGCTGCTGCATCCATAGACGCCGAATCATGTGAAGTCAAAAGCTGATATGCTCCTCGGACAGTGTAGCCTATGTCGGGATCTGGCTGCCACTGCCACCTGTCGGAAGACTGATCCTGCAATACACGGGTTAGAAGTAATGACTGACACTCCCTCAACTCCTCCTCCTCCCACCCCCTCAACTGCCTCCGCCACACCCAGGCCACCCCCTCTGCCCCCCACCCTAACAATAACATCTCAGCCACCGTGCGCTGTTTGGTCTCCGCCAAATCATACAAGCGACCAAACTGCACACACAACGGAATACCATCCACCCAAGGATCAGTCCAAAAGAAGGTACCTGGCCCATCGCCCACTCTCCTAGTCACATGCTCCTCAAACCATCTGCCCTCATGCTAACCCCCCTCTCGAATACGCACTATCTCCTTCCACCACGACGACCCTCTCCGCCCTCCAACTCTCACCCTCCCTTCCTCCTCCCCATATCGGGCTACCAACACGCGGTACCACAAACCTGCTCTGTCCACTAGCATCCTTCAACACCATTTGCCTAAAAGGGCCAAGTTAAACTCCCTCAGCTGCCTAACCCCCAAACCCACATACTCCTTTCGTAAGCAAATAGATGGCCAAGCAACCCAAGCAATTTTCCTAGAATCCTCACTCCCCCCCCCCCCCAAAAAAAAAATTTAATCAAAAGAGATTCAATAGCAGTAATGATACCTGAGGGAGCTTTGAAGAAGGAAAGAGCATAGACAGGAAGAGAGGTCAAAACAGATTTAAGCAGAACTAGACGACCACCAAAAGAAAGGAAGCGACTCTTCCACCCAGATAATCTAGTCTTCAACCGGTTCACCACCGGATCCCAAAAAGTCAAACGTTTCGGATCCCCCCCAATAGGAAGCCCCAAATAAAGGAAAGGAACCTTTCCCACTCGACAGCGAAGAACAGAAGCAGCTTCACCCAACCAGGAGTCAGGAATATTAACCCCAACCAGCATACTCTTGTTGAAATTAACCTTAAGGCCCGACATAGACTCGAATAACACAAGAGCAGCCCGCAGAGCCCGGACATTCGCCCAACTCTTAACTCCCAGCAGAAGCGTATCATCGGCAAACTGGAGATGAGACACCACCACAGAATCCTGCTCGCCGACCCTATACCCAGTGAAGAGGTTTTGCTCAACAACAGCTTCCATCAAAACATTCAGTCCCTCAGCTGCCAAAAGGAAGAGAAAAGGTGACAACGGGTCCCCCTGTCTAAGGCCCCGCTCAAGAGGGAACTCCTCCGTTGGACTACCGTTAACCAGAACAGAAGCAGTGGCCGTGCGCATTCTCTTCCCTATTTCCTCTCTCGTTTTTGAAATATCTTCTAACAACTTAATTTTCTTTCTCTTCCCTATTTCCCCTCCCCTATTTTCTCTTCTCTTTCATGATCAATTTTTTCTCCTACCACTTTACTTTCTCACTCTTCTCTTTTCCACCCACTAAAAAGTTTTTTTTTTCTTATAATTAAGAACTAGAGGTAGCAATTATAATTTATAAGTAATAATAGGGTAAAATTATTTTCTTATAAACAATAAATTATTTAAAGATGGAGTAAAAACAAACTTACTTAAAAATATTAATTAGATAAGTAATACTAAAGTTGTTGGAAAGTAACTATTATCATCTTATTTTGAAATTCTTTTATTATTATTATTTTTCTTTGAAATATAGAAGCTGCATTTTTCTTACTAGAGCTTTTAAAAATTATTGTTTGGCTTAGCTTCTTACTTCTAAGAAAAGAGAAGAGGAAAAAAGTTAGGTCAAACGGTACCTTAATATGTTTAAAAGCTAGGTAAACTTCTTAAAATAATCTTGCACCGCATCTTTTAACCCCTATTATAAACTTTAAAAAAAAAAAAAAAACAACTTTTAACACCTTTTAAAATAAAAGAAGTAAGATTTACTAAATAGGTTTATCTTTAGTTTTAAAGCTCTTACTTCTAGCTTTGTGGTTAAAATAGCTTATACATTTAAAAAAAGTTGGAACAAACGATACCTAATACCAATATATAATATAAGAGATATATTATGAAAATCTCTATATACAAAATAGATACTATGAAATTCAGTAGCCAACTTTTCTTAATACATGGACAAATAAAAAAAGAGAGAGATGCGTCTATAAATAGATAGAAGTACATGCTACTAGAGACATAAAAAACTCCACTACGAGACATAGTAAATATAGCATGAGCTCAACGATTCCATGAACTCTTCCCTAATCGTTAGAAATAGGAGTGCTCACAGTTCTGTTTGAATCGGTTTGAGGCATATATCAATCCGATCCAAAGTCAATATTACTCGCTGTTCGGTTTGATTTTGGATGACTAATTAAAAAATCTAATCCAATTTTATGTGATTTAATTTGAATGATTTTTAATTTGGATATCAAATGACAAATTGAATTTTTTTAATTAAATATCATTATTATAAAGACATAGTAAAATAATATATTTGATGTAAAATATAATATATAACATATTAAAAATTAATATTTTATAATGAAAATTATCAATTATATTTGAAATCTATGAAATAGTAAAAAGAAATACATTAAATTGAACTAGCTTAATAAAAACCCGAGCCTAGCTTAATCCTCTTTTGATACTTAAAAATAATAGGAGCACAAAAAAAATATTTCATAAGTAACTAATCAAAAGAGCATATTTGTACCCCAAGTGCATATTAAGTTTTCCTTTGAAAACATAGTTGTGAATGAAGAACAAAAAACTGTTGTATAAGGTTACAATTTAATCAATGTTATCAATCGCGGATTGCAGAAAATAGTGCTATAGCGCTTGTAATATTCCGCTATGCAATAGTGCTATAGCGCCACTATAGAAACTATTTGACAATACTTTTGTTCAAAATAACGTATCCAAATTCCGCTACACTGAATCATAAAATTACAATAACATTCTTTATCCTTCATGAGAAACATTAAGTCTTGCAAATGTCAAATAACCTGTGTGACCTCTAGCTTCACCAGAAGGTCTAGCCATAACAGAAGAATTAGGATAGCTAAGCACATTAGTTCCATCCGAACATTGCCGCCTCTTACAAGGAAGAGGACCATTAGAGCCATTACCATTGATTTCTTTGCTTTCTGTTTTCCCTTCTCGAACTTCGTATGTCCTTAGGAGTACCTCAAAAGTCCTTATATCTTTGACATAAGGACACATTTACAAAGAAATTTTGTCAGTGCTTATAACTAAATTACCACTAGTTGCATAAACAGTATGATAGAGCAAAAAGATAAGAAACATATAGAAGAAGAAAATTGGGAAATACCGGTGAAGTTGGATTGCATTGTTTCACAAGACCGTTGTACTTGTTCAATACACGGGGAGAAAGAGCACAGTGTGCCATCATGTCTTAACATTTTTGCAGCTGAAGGAATAGCTAGCCAAGGCTGTGGTAGATCCAAAAAAACTGCATCAGCCAAGCCAGCAAATTCTTCGGGAAAACCCTCACCCTGAATGTCCCTCACTCCCACAGTTACTAAGCTGCTTAGACCAATCCTCTCAAAATCTTCCCTACAAAGAGGAAAACAAGAATTAATATATGTTACATACCTTGACATTCAATAGCAGATTGCGGAAAATCCGCTATGTGAAATGGTGTTGTGGGCAAATAGAGAAAGCCAAATAGCAGTTTGAAACAAGCCAATAAGTGATTTATATATAAAACACGGGACATTGTATATAAGAAAGGGAAGCGTAGCATATATGTAAATATAGAGTAATACTCACTGACTCTTCATTTTTTCTATTATGAGAAAATAGATCATGTTTGTCACATGTAGGAATATCAATTTGATTTGTAAATGGGGATCTACGTGGAGATTGCCCCGTTTGGGGACCTGAATGAAATGAAACGTCCCCCAGAGAAAAGTGTGGGGATGGGGATGGAGTTTCATCCTCCGTCCCGTGGAGACTCCGTCCCCGAATACTTTATTAAAATAGCCTTTATATGTGTGACATGTCGATATTTCAGTTATATTCTTTTAAAAAAAAACTAAAATTCTATTTTTTCCCACTATTACCGCTACATCAGCTAGCAAAGCATTGAAAAGCAGAGGCTATAGCCTGAATAACAAACCTAGGATAGTGTCAACAGTTTTCATAGCAGATTCATTAAAATTCTCTATGCTATAGTACTACTATTGCCACTATTTGACAACACTGGTAAATAGAAAATACAGTATATTGACTAAAGATAAACAAACAAGTATCGATCGAACATCATTAGAGAAAGAAAAGTGCAGTATTACCTAGCTGATCCAGCCCTTTGCTCATGGAAATCAAATGTATAAACATGTCCTGTAGGAGCAACAGCCCTAGCAAGTGATGTACTTAAAGACCCGCTTCCAGTTCCAGATTCAAGAACAACGCAACCAGGAACAATCTCTAAGTACATAACAACAAAACTAATATCCGCAATATATAGAATCTGCGTCCTGTGACTTAAAACTAAAGTCCATAATTCAGGCGTAGGAGCTAACAAATAAACAAATCCATTCTTATTGCTAAATACTTTGGACCCAAATGACTTTCCTATCCAATCTGAATGCTTAAAAACACCGAAACGATTCTGCAAAACTGATCCCTCAGATACTGTTACAGCCTTCATGTTGTCATGCCTTTCATAAACAATTACCAAATCGCCATTACTAATTGATCGATTAAATGATAACTTTCTTGTAGTATCAAGACTTAACATTTTCAAATCTTTCAGTTCAACAAGTATCTGCAACACAAAAACATTGAAAACCATCAAACATGTGTAATAACTAGACCCTGATTGTAGAATATACAAAGTTGCTTGGATCTACGTGATGGCAAAATTGATTTTGAATGAATTGATTCTATAAACTTGATTTTGAGTATGTTTGGATACATTCATGTAAAAGTTGAACAATAAATTTGATAAAAACCATTGTTGTAACCAAAGTTAAAAAACCGTTTAAAAATAATTTTCAGTCACTCTCTGCAAGCAGACTATCAACCACACCATCCCTAGGATAAAACAGCCCAATTACAACTGTTTCAGAGTCATATGCACTGCAGGATCCGTTCTAGATATACACCCTAAAATATGGTACTTTGACCATTCTCACATAGTATTAAAACCATTTAAATATGGCACTTGGATGATTCTTATATGGTACTTTTACCAGCCTAATATAGTGCTATGATCAATCAAATATGGAACTAAGACCCTTCTTTAAAACAAAGGGATTATGGTACTATGACTGTTCTTAATACGGAGATACATTGAGTCTTTATATAGACAAAAACCAATTTAATCTCACACACATACACGATTACAACCCAACTATATTGGTAGTTTCATGGACCAATTTTTAAGATGGTAAACATATAAAAATAATTGAACTCAGATCCTTCAAAACCCAATTACCATAATCCATTCCATTACAAGTCAACATATCTAATCCACAATTGATTCATGATTGCTAATCCACTCAAATATGGTCTAAACTCTTGATTAAACCCAATAAATAAAATGGTACTAAATCGGAAAAATAAGAACAAAACAAACAACTTCACATTCTATTTTATTGTCCTATTTTGTTTCATATTTTGTGACTCGCAGATAATTGTCCTGTTTAGGGAAAAATAATTGTCCTGTAATATTATATATATTATATTAATGGAGAATAATAATTAGTCTTCCAAAATAACTGATCGCAGGTTTACGGTACTTAATTTCATCACCACGTTTATTAATGGAGTACATATAGTTGAAGCATATTAATATTGCCATTATTATGCTTGCTTAGAGGGTACACTCTTATTTATGTTTTTGAATTTGGCAGCGATTATATGATAATGGTGGGCGTAAATTTGAGATTGCGGGAGTAGGGGCACTTGGATGCTGCCCTGTGTTTAGGCTCAAGAACAAAACAGAATGTGTTATAGAAACCAATTACTGGTCCGTTCAATATAATAAAGGCCTTCAATCCATGTTGAAAGAATGGCAATCAGAGAATGAAGGCATAATCTACTCCTACTTTGATACTTATGCGGCCATGAGCAGCCTTATTCAAAGTCCAGCTTCCTATGGTATTATAATGTTCTATTTTCACGAGAATTATGATTTTTATTTATCAGAACTGCGCACATGTTTGTCAAGTAGTATTATGATGAGTGACCTCTTAAGTTTTATGCTGCACTTTACCTTGTCACTTTATCAAATTAAAAATAAAGTTTTCTTTATTGAAGTATTTTTTGAGTGATTATTTTTTTGTATCAAATTCATTTTTGTTTCTTCACTCACACATATGTGCACGTGCACACATACACGCATTCTTTTATCAAACTTGTACCTCAGGGACTAACTTTATCCATCAAACTTCAAATTAATAAATTTTGACTGCTGACTTTTGAAAGGGAGACAATATCTTACAGTATTTTATTTATTTTTCTTTAAGATGCATAGTTTTACTGGAATTTAATAATTTTTTAGTCCCTCTAATTTGAAATTTTTAAAGTTTTCCTTATATATTTTATTTTTATGATATCAACTATGTCATAAAAATATAGTTGAAATAACTTATTTACATAAAAATATAGTTGAAATTAATATATTTTATTCACATATAAATTATGACCTTAGCAATCCTTTTAACTTATTTCAACTATATGTACTCCATTACTAGTTATTACTCGCAGATAATTGTCCTGTTTAGGGAAAAATAAAGAATCATGCTATTTTATTGTCCTATTTTGTTTCATATTTTTTATGTAGATAGTTGTAGATGTAGATCTTATGTTGACAATAACAGTTAAGGCTTTGGTAAACTTATGTGACACCAACACCTAAGATTGATGGCATGTCTGGTGTCTGACAAGTCTCAGTGTCAGTGTCCTATACATGACATTGACACATATGGTTATATTGAATCGCTTCCATTTTTCTTAAATTATTGTAGGTATTTTCGTGTCAATATTGTGTCTGGTATTCGTGCATGTGTCAGTATAGTATGGATTAGGTGAGGTGGCCTATGTGGATTTTGATCCTAGAATCAAGAAATTTTCATCATGAGACCTATGATATATATTATTTCACATGAGATGCATTTTTCAGGTATTTTTTGTGGTGGTTGGAGCTAGCGGAAGTTATGATGCACGGGTACTCCATTTGATAGAGAGTACCGGTACCGGGTACGTACCCGTATCAGTACCGGGTACATATCCGTACCTTAATTTATAACCATACACATGTATTTATTTTTCTAAAAATGTCGTACCCCGTACCAGTACCCGTATCGGGTACCGGTACCGTACCCGCACCTAGGCAACACAGTGGAAGTATAATGAATGTGATCAAAACAGCCCCAAGTATATTCATGTTTGCATTAGTTCAAGTAACTATTCATCTTCTTATAGTTCTTGGATTAGGAAAGTTATTTAAGCTTGATTTGAAGCTATCACTTTTAGCATCAAATGCTAATATTGGTGGCCCTACAACAGCTTGTGGAATGGCTAAGGCTAAAGGCTGGGAATCATTGGTTGTTCCTGGAATTCTTACAGGCATTTTTGGTGTTTCAATTGCAACTTTTTTAGGTATTGGTTTTGGAGTAATGGTTCTAAAACACTTGTAGAAATTATTGTTTCTAATGTTTAGATATATTCTTACTACTAATTGGAAGTTATGTTGTTAACACAGTTTTAATGTACAATTTAACCATATTTCACATGAATTCAATGTAGCTTTGTTTGTAGCAAATTCAATTTATAGCAAATTCAAGTTAATATGTTTTAAAACAGATGCAATGCAAAGTATTAAAGTGAATAGATTACAAATTCACAGTATTCATGTTAATTATCAAACGACAAATTGTATAAGCTTACACTTTTGACTATATTATCAAAGTGTTCGAAATATTTTGTCTCTGGACGTTGACCACACCAAAGTTATTGTTTCAATTTGCACTAGATCAAAACACACTGTATATATGTACTAAAACGGAAAAGAAAGAAAAAAAAGTTGCACTAAGATGAAGAAATCACAAACAAGAAAGAAAAAAACGAAAGAAATACTAAATATATGTAGAAATCACACTTATTTAACTAAAACAGAAAAGAAAAAAAAAAGAAAAAAAAAGATTTGGAGGGGTGATTATAAGCCTAAATTGACTCTAAATCACCCCTCTCCAAAAAGTGGGACGATTAGGGTTAAAGAGCAACACCACTTATCTTATAAACCGGTTTTATAAAGATTAATTAGCTCCAATATAAAGATCTAATAAAAATACAAAGCAATAATGCTTATGAAAAAAGAATGGAAAAAAAAAACCAAAACAATATCTACAAAATTAGTTTCTTCTACTTTCTACTTCTTAGTCATCAGTGAGGTCGTAATCTGAGAGTAACACCCGGAAATATATCATCTGGCTCTTGAATGTGTGGATTCCTCTCCAAAATAAATGGATCATTACACTTTTCGGTGATGCTATAGAAGGTCTCTCCTTTTCCAACTATGTAGAATTCACCACAAGGTTGATCAGCAATTTTAATGGAAGAATGTATCTTCTTAATGTTATCTGAAAATCTTAGGATATCATCGAAAGATATATCATGTGGATTTAAATTCTCTACATTAACGGAGTCATTTGTCTTAAGTTGACCATCATTGATAATCTTCTCAGTATCGGCTAATAAGAGAATAACACCTGGATATATATCATCCGGATCATGAATGTGTGGATTTTTCAACAAGAGATGTGGGTCTTTACACTTTTCAAATATGCTATAGTAGGTCTCACCTTCTTTAACTTTGTATAAATCATCACAAGGTTTCTTCTTTAATGAACGATTCTTTACATCAATGGACTCATGTGTCTCAAGTACATCACCATGTATAATGGGAAAATAACACCTCACAATGTTGACTATAAGTAACAAAATTGCTAATAACTTCATTGTAAACAACAATGACTTTAATGTCATCTTATACGCCATTTCATTCATGGTGAATATTATAGGTGAACTTTGTATCTTGTAGAAATATATGGTGCTATATACTTCCACTCCTAGTAACCACATAATGATAATGTAGATACATATATATATATATATATATATATATATATATATATATATATATATATATATATATATATATATATATATATATATATATATATATATATATATATATATATATATAGGTGGGGGTCGTTATAATCTAATTAAAATTTGTAAATGCAGATAATCTTATTGTTGGCGTTTTTTAGGTTTAGTTTGTTATATTAGATATGTTCTATCTATTATCGAAAAATTGTTTGTTATATCTAGTTGCTGTTTACCATTATAAACGGAATTTATTTTTTTATTTTTTTTCCTTTTTTTTTTTGTGAGGTTTTTTTTTTTTTTTCTTTTTTAGATTGTAAAACTGATCGAATTTATTATTTTGTTGAACATTTTATATTTGTCAATGATCTATCAAATTCAAATATATATATATATATATATATATATTTATTTTTATTTTATTTTTTCAAACGGTGACAATGTTATATACTCACTTCAACTATTAATGTGAAAAAACAAAGAGCATTGCTATTTAGCATGAAATTTTTACACAAGAAATGCAAGAATTAACACATGACAAAATCTTAAAGGATGATGTCATTTAATCTTCTTTTTTAGTGGAAAACATGGGTGGTTATGGATGTAATCAAGAGTGAGGATTTATTCTTCTCTTTCTTGCATCAAAAAATTCTTGCTAAATAGCATTTTCCAAAAACAAATGATATCCACTTTTGAAAATTGGCTGATCATTAAAATTTAAGGGTAAATTAGTCAAGTTGTATAATTCTATCTATTTTTTCATCTCTTTTAATTTTATTTTTAAACTTATCTTTGTATTTTTACTCTCTCTTTCTTGAAATATCTTCTAACAACTTAATTTTCTTTCTCTTCCCTATTTCCTCTCTCTTTATTGAAATTTCTTCTAACAACTTAATTTTCTTTCTCTTCCCTATTTCCTCTCCCCTATTTTCTCTTCTCTTTCATGATCAATTTTTTCTCCTACCACTTTACTTTCTCACTCTTCTCTTCCCTTCCCCACCCACTAAAAAGATTTTTTTCTTATATTAAAAACTAGAGGTAGTAATTATAATTTATAAGTACATTACCCCCTTGAAAAAAATTATTTTTTGTCAACAAATGTAAGTTTGTGAACAATTTTTTTATTGTCGAAGTCCTTGTACAATTTTTTAAGTAATTTTTTTTTATCAAGTAGTCTAGCAAATGCTTATGAGAAGCCTTAGAAGTTACAGGACATAGAAGCAGGCCTAAGCATTACCTAAGAAGTTGGTCAAGAAGTGGATTGAATCTTTTCCAATCTAGAGACTGGCGGATTACCCTTGAAAGAAAGGATTCAAATCTTCCTTCTGCTTTGAACAAGATAAGTGGACAGATGAGTTGAATAATACAGGGACAGATAAGCTAGGCGAAGTTCCCCTTTGATATGGCTAAAAATTTAATCCTTAAATGTATAAGTGGGTGTCTAGAGTTCGAATCTCAATCTCTGCATATAAAGTGCAATGTTTCTACCAACTAAGATAAACTAACGGAGACTTAAGTACATTTATTATTATTTTATTATTTCAGATATAATTCTGACTAATACTACCAATTTATCTTGAAATATGAAAAAAGTTAAACATATTGAGGTATCGTTTGACCTAGGCCAAACAATAATTTTTAAAAGCTCTAGTAAGAAAAATGCAGCTTCTATATTTCAAAGAAAAATAATAATAAAAGAGTTTCAAAATAAGATGATAATAGTTAATTTGCAACAACTTTACTATTACTTATCTAATTAATATCTTTAAGTAAGTTTTTTTTACTCCATCTTTAAATAATTTATTGTTTATAAAAAAAACAATTTTATCTTATTATCAAAGCATCTTTTAACCCTATTATAATTTTAAAAAAAATAAAACTTTTAACACCTTTTAAAATAAAAGAAGTAAGATTTACCAAACCGATTTATCTTCAATTTTAAAGCTTTTACTTCTGGCTTTGTGGTTAAAATAGCTTATACATCTTCAATTTTTCTTAATACATGTACAAATAAAAAAAGAGAGATGCTTGTATAAATAGATAGAAGTACATGCTACTAGAGACATAGAAAACTCCACTGCGACATAGTAAATATAGTATAAGCTCAACGTTTCCCTGAACTCTTCCCTAATCGTTAGAAATAGGGGTGCTCACAGTTCTGTATGGATCGGTTTTGCGGCATATATCAATCCGATCCAAAGTCAATGTTACTCGCTGTTCGATTTGATTTTGGATGACTAATTAAAAAATCTGATCCAATTTTGTGCGATTTTATTTGAATGATTTTTAATTTGGATATCAAATGACAAATTGACTTTTTTTAATTAAATATTAATATTATAAAGACATGGTAAAATAATATATTTGATGTAGAATATACATATAACATGCTAAAAATTACTACCTCCGTTCCTTTTTAAGTGTCCGTTTTGAATAGTATCAACAAATTAAGAAAGTTTATTTTTGCACCTTATTTTCCTATTATACTCTAATTCTAATTCACCAACAAAATCCTATTTTTTTCACACCCTTTCTCTTATCCAATAAATTTAATATTTTATGCACACACAAAAAAACAAAATTTAAGAAGTTATGTACCAAAAAAAATAAAAAGATTTAGTTTTCCAAATATATAGCATTAATTAGTTTTATTGAAAAAGATGAGTAATTGACAAAGGGTATAATTGACAAATCGTACCCTTAAAACATTAAACGGACAGTTAAATAGAAACGCTAAATTCGACGTTTTTGGACACTTAAAAAGGAACGGAGGGAGTATTATTTTGTAATGAAAATTATCAATTATATTTGAAATCTATGAAATAGTAAAAAGAAATACATTAAATTGAACTAGCTTAATAAAAACACGAGACTAGCTTAATCCTCTTTTTATACTTCAAAATAATAGGAGCACAAAAATATATATTTCATAAGTAACTAATCAAAAGAGCATATTTCTTACCCCAAGTGCATATTAAGTTTTCCTTTGAAAACATAGTTGTGAATGAAGAACAAAAAACTGTTGTATAAGGTTACAATTTAATCAATGTTATCAATCGCAGGTAGCGGAAAATAATGCTACAGCGCTTGTAAAATTACGCTATGCAATAGTGCTACAGCGCCACTATAGAAACTACTTGACAATACTTTTGTTCAAAATAGCGTATCCAAATTCCGCCACACTGAATTTGAATGGATCATAAAATTACAATAACATTCTTCATCCTTCATGAGAAACATTAAGTCTTGCAAATGTCAAATAACCTGTGTGACCTCTAGCTTCACCAGAAGGTCTAGCCATAACAGAAGAATTAGGATAGCTAAGCATATTAGTTCCATCCGAACATTGTCGCCTCTTACAAGGAAGAGGACCATTAGAGCCATTACCATTAATTTCTTTGCTTTCCGTTTTCCCTTCTCGAACTTCGTATGTCCTTAGGAGTACCTCAAAAGTCCTTATATCTTTGACATAAACACACATTTACAAGGAAATTTTGTCAGTGCATATAACTAAATTACCACTAGTTGCAGAAACACTACGAGAGAGCGAAAAGAAAAGAAACATGCATAAACATTATGAGCGAGCAAAAAGATAAGAAACATATATAGAAGAAATTGGGAAATACCGGTGAAGTTGGATTGCATTGTTTCACATGATCGTTGTACTTGTTCAATACACGGGGAAAAAGAGCACAGTGTGCCATCATGTCTTAACATTTTTGCAGCTGAAGGAATAGCTAGCCAAGGCTGTGGTAGATCCAAAAAAACTGCATCAGCCAAGCCAGCAAATTCTTCGGGAAAACCCTCACCCTGAATGTCCCTCACTCCCACAGTTACTAAGCTGCTTAGACCAATCCTCTCAAAATCTTCCCTACAAAGAGGAAAACAAGAATTAATATATGTTACATACCTTGACATTCAATAGCAGATTGCGGAAAATCCGCTATGTGAAATGGTGTTGTGGGCAAATAGAGAAAGCCAAATAGCAGTTTGAAACAAGCCAATAAGTGATTTGTATATAAAACACAGGACATTGTATACAAATAAGAAAGGGAAGCGTAGCATATATGTAAATATAGAGTAATACTCACTGACTCTTCATTTTTTCTATTATGAGAAAATAGATCATGTTTGTCACATGTAGGAATATCAGTTTGATTTGTAAATGGGGATCCACGTGGAGATTGCCCCGTTTGGGGACCTGAATGCAATGAATTTTTCCCCGTGGGGAGAAAGTCCCCCCGAGAAAAGTGTGGGGATGGGGATGGAGTTTCATCCTCCGTCCCGTGGAGACTCCGTCCCCGAATGAATACTTTATTAAAATAGCCTTTATATGTGCGACATGTCAATATTTCAGTTTTATTCTTTAAAAAAAAAAACCTAAAATTCTATTTTTTTCCCACTATTACCGCTACATCAGCTAGCAAAGCATTGAAAAGCAGAGGCTATTGCCTGAATAACAAACCTAGGATAGTGTCACAGTTTTCATAGCAGATTAATTAAAATTCTCTATGCTATAGTACTACTATTGCCACTATTTGACAACACTGGTAAATAGAAAATACAGTATATTGGCTAAAGATAAACAAACAAGTATTGATCGAACATCATCAGAGAAAGAAAAGTGCAGTATTACCTAGCTGATCCAGCCCTTTGCTCATGGAAATCAAATGTATAAACATGTCCTGTAGGAGCAACAGCCCTAGCAAGTGATGTACTTAAAGACCCGCTTCCAGTTCCAGATTCAAGAACAACGCAACCAGGAACAATCTCTAAGTACATAACAACAAAACTAATATCCGCAATATATAGAATCTGCGTCCTGTGACTTAAAACTAAAGTCCACAATTCAGGCGTAGGAGCTAACAAATAAACAAATCCATTCTTATTGCTAAATACTTTGGACCCAAATGACTTTCCTATCCAATCTGAATGCTTAAAAACACCGAAACGATTCTGCAAAACTGATCCCTCAGATACTGTTACAGCCTTCATGTTGTCATGCCTTTCATAAACAATTACCAAATCGCCATTACTAATTGATCGATTAAATGATAACTTTCTTGTAGTATCAAGACTTAACATTTTCAAATCTTTCACTTCGACAAGTATCTGCAACACAACAACATTGAAAACCATCAAACATGTGTAATAACTAGACCCTGATTGTAGAATATCCAAAGTTGCTTGGATCTACGCGATGACAAAATTGATTTTGAATGAATTGATTCTATAAACTTGATTTTAAGTATGTTTGGATACATTCATGTAAAAGTTGAACAATAAATTTGATAAAAAACCATTGTTGTAACCGGAGTTAAAAAACCGTTTAAAATAATTTTCAGCCACCAAAGAGATTACAGGGATGAGTTGCGGACAAGGTCACTCTCTGCAAGCAGACTATCAACCACACCATCCCTAGGATAAAACAGCCCAATTACAACTGTTTCAGAGTTCTATGCTCTGCAGGATCCGTTCTAGATATACACCCTAAAATATGGTACTTTGGCCATTCTCATATAGTACTAAAACCATTCAAATATGGCACTTGGACCAGTGGCGGAGCCAGGATTTTAATAGAGCCTGGGCAAAATTTTAACAACATTCACATTCTCAATATTTGCTTTATCAACCAAAACCTCATCCCTAAAGTTAAATGATCCAAAGTTAATAAAAATGTATTACATCTAAATAACAATACCAATACTTATAACCAATTAAATAATTCCTTACCTGAATCTAGTTATATTATATACATATAGAAGCAATTCATATGGTTATAATCCTTATGTATTAGAAACAATTGCATAAAATACCTGAATCTAGTTATACACTTGAAGATGAATTGCATAAATTACATGGGAGAAAAAGGCGAGAAAAAATTTGGTATAATCCTTCATGTATTAGAAACAATTGCATAAATTATATGGGACAAAAAGGTGAGAGAAAAAAACATGACTAAACAGAAAATGTAAAATTTTTATATTGAAACAACATAGTCTTAAGTTCTCTTAACAGGATCAAAGTTGGAAACACCAATTTCCAACTGCATGAGCAGCTTCTGATAACACCATAGAAGCAGTTAATGCAAAATCTCTTAGACCCTTGACGGTTTTGTCTTTCAATGATGCTTGAATTCCAACAAGATTGGATTTTGAAGATGAATTGTTGACTAGTGTCTTGAGTTAGTGGTAAAGACATTGAAGCAGAAGTTGAAGTCATTATTAATTAATGATTTGGTTTGGTTTTGGTTCTGATTTTGTTTGAAATAAGTTTTGGTGATGAATCCAAATGAAATGTGAACTATAATAAGACTAACTTAATATGACAACATCAACAATTCATATCAAAGAAACAAATCAAAATCTCCCAAATTCAATCAATCAATCAAAGAAATTTCCCAAATCATAATTTTCATCCCAATATCAAAACTTCATTACCTGAAATTGAAAACAAGGGGCTAGCAAAATTTCATCACCTGAAATTGAAACAAGGGTCGAGCAGAGAAGAGAGAGAGGCCAACGTTGAGTACCGAGAGAGAGAGAGAGAGAGTGGAAGAACGGTGGCCGATGGGTGGCGAGTGGTGTGGTGTGGTGGTCGTCGGTCGACGTTGAGCAGAGAAAAAAGAGAGGTCAAGCTGGAGCGCGCGATGAAGTTGGAAGAAGCAGCGAGAAAGAAGCACGGTCAAGTTTATTTGCCCTTTCTTTTTTGTTTTTGCCCTTGATTTTATTTATTTTTTTCTCAAAAAAAAAAAAGAATTGGGCCAAGCACGGGCAAGTGCCCAGGCATGCTGGGCTATGAATCCGCCCCTGACTTGGACGATTCTTATATGGTACTTTTACCAGTCTAATATAGTGCTATGACCAATTAAATATGGTACTAAGACCATTCTTTAAAACAAAGGGATTATGGTACTATGAACGTTCTTAATACAAGGATACATTGAGTCTTTATATAGACAAAAACCAATTTAACCTCACACACATACACGGTTATAAATTACAACCCAACTATATTGTTAGTTTCATGGACCAATTTTTAAGATGTTAAACATATAAAAATAATTGAACTCAGATCATTCAAAATCCAACTACCATAAGTCATTCCATTACAAGTCAAACTATCTGATCCACAATTGATTCGTGATTGATAATCCACTCAAATAAGGTCTAAACTCCCAATCAAACCCAATGAATAAAATGGTATTAAAAAGGAAAAACAAGAACAAAACAAACAAAACCTGGGAGCACTTTAGAAAGAGTAATTGTCGTTGGCATCAAATGGATCCGGTGAACGTGTGAGCATATCGTTTGTCTCAAAAATCTGATTCCATTCAGAAACAAATTCTTTTTAGCTTCTATTTCTCCTATTATAAAGATAGGCTTGTTGCTAGGTTTTTAATTTAGTGGGAAAACCTAATTGGTGGCGACAAGCACTTATGAGTCTCAAAAGAAATTGTTGTGGGCTTGGATCACATTCACATTGTACACATTATAAATTAGGGTAATTTTTCATTCTATTTCTTTTTTCTCAAAAAAACTAAGCACTCTTTCTCAAAAATTACACACTACTATGCTCTAGTATCCGATGTGGGACTCGGTGGTTTTATTTTCAATTCACACACTAGTGCTCTTTGTTCCAACAAATTCTAGAATCAAAGTTTGAAATTCTAGCTTCAAGTTAAAAAATCGAAAACAAACACTATTATTTATTTGTACCAAAAAAAAAAACACTATTAAAAAAATAATGGTGATTTTTTTAAAGAAAAAATATGTAACCAACGCACCCAATATCAATTCTAAAAGGGAAAATCGATTATACTCAAGAGCAACCAACCATGTAAAAATCAATTTTGGCTCCTCCAAAAGTGGAACCAAACATACACCTAGAAGCTTCTAATAGTTCATCAATTAGTTGAAACCAGCATTGTTTCTAGATGCTTCTAGTAGCTTATGAATTAATTATATTTTGATATTCAAGTTTTATTATGTTTACGGTTGCATATAAAATAGGAGTATAACTAACTGTCACATTGGTTCTGGAATGTATGGAAATTTGCAAACAAATTCACAATTATCTATGTACTAATTACCATTTACCACAAAGAAATATCAATAATCTACTAGTCATTACTATTGTGGAACGAAAATAAACTATGGATTTAAATAAAGTATAGCACATTGATTCTTTCAAACTTGGTGTTAATTCAACATGCACAAGTGGGAATGAAAATGAAAATGAATTAAAATAAAATAAAATTAAACCTGGACAGGTTTTTCTCTTGCGGCTGACGACGATTTCCCGCTTTGATTAGCGGCGGGCAGTTGAGTTCAAAGCGGCAGTGGCGATTTGATGTAGGCGGTGCTGCTGAGTATTGTGGTTTAAGGGTTTTGTTTCGTGAAAAAATAAAACAAAAAGTGTTTGGTTTTGTACATGGGCTTTTCTTCAAAAGGAAGTGGTTTGGGCTTAGAATTCGTAGAAAAAGTATTAAATATTGAGAAGAGACTTACTTTTGTCACCATATATATTACTCACACGCTCTATATTTTTCTCATTTTACTTTTCTATACTACTAAGTAATTGACGTTGTAAGAATGAGAAAGTTTTGAAAATTTTTGAAAAATTTCGTCTGCTATTTAAGTAACAGATGTTATAACAGTAAGGTGTTTTTGTGTGTATCTATCTAAGTGGTAGACATGAATATTTTGGTAAAATTGTAGGGCGCACGAGAAAATAAATAGGATGACAAAAATGAATGTCTTTTATATTATTCAAAACACTTCTATGAATGTATTCAATAACTTAATCTTTACAAATTTATTTACAACTTCGAATTATATAGACTTTTTTAATCAAACTTCATATTAATGATTAAATGGTTAAATTAAAGATTAAATAATTAAGTTATTGAGTTAATAATATTTTAAGGTATTAACAATGTCTTTGTCATAGACAAAAACATTTCGAACCGAAAAGGGGAATTTTGTAAAAACATATTGACTAAAATTGGAAGTTGATATATTTGGAAGGATCAAAGTTTAAAAGAAATTTTAAATGGACTAAAATTAAAAGTTGATATATTTAGGGAGACTAAAAATATATTTAAAGCCAAAAAATAAATTAAAAATTTAAACTGTTCTATGAAATTATGTAGAATGATCATTGAGTAAACCATCAAATTGGGTTCTTGTTACTGTAATTTGCTTTCAAATAGGTCTCTGACTATTTAACATATTAATCTCTATCTTTATCAAATATTTCTCAATTTAGTCAATCCATGAACTTGTATTTCATTTACCGTCAAGTAAATCTCTATCTTTATCTACTTTCTATAAAAAATAATCTCCGGTAATTCAAACTTACTATCAAATCAGTTCATAATTTACCAATTTTTATCAAATAATCATTGTTTTAAATTGATTATTAATTGTGTGACACTTAAATTATATAATATCATTTACCACGTGTTATTTAATACTCCACATATCAACGCATTTAACGGTGCTTGAAAATCAATATCAATAGAGGAACCATACTAAAAAAACATTCGATAAAGATAACTAATTTAAAATATTAAAAAAGTTGATTATATATTTGAAAATGAATTACATAGACAAAAACTAGGGGTTTATTGAAAGATCATTGGAGCAACAATATACTTCTACTAAGTACTAACACTTAAATAAGAATGTTGTCATCTTACAACGTATAACTCACGTATAACTAAAATGATGGATTTTTAACCTTTTAATTTTGAGTTATGTTCTTTATGTTTATCTATAACAAACTCGTGAGATAACGCCGTAAAAATTCAATGATAATAAAAAAAAATTTAAGGTGAAGTATACGCCGCCTCTTTATATTTTGAAATTCATTCATCAATTAAAAAAAATAAATTTGTATGTAGTACTCACAACTAATTTGTAATCAATTTTTATTTTACATGCATGTGACTTATTGTTATTAATTAATTGATAGGTAAATATGCATAAATTATAGTACTAGTAAATGGGTAATTTAGAAGGAAAAATATATATGTTTTTTTAATATGGGTCATGCTAACTAGTGCCCCAGGGGCACTAGTTAAGGAACTAAAAGTGGTAACAAGGCATAAAAATATGAATTTACTGAGAACATATGAATTTAACAAGGCATATTTGTGACGGTGACGAGAGGTGCAAAGGGAACAAGGCATTGACTGAGAACATATGAATTTACTTCTAGTACTACTAGGTAATTTGTTTCATTTGACATTTCTGTCATCTCTTACATTGACGTCATTGCACACAATAATAACATAAGGCAAAGAGAAAATGATACGCAAATTTTTCTTCAGATTTTCATGGCTCTCATTCATTTCTTTATTTGGCTTGTGTTAGGCACAACAAACAAGTATCCTAAGTTTGAGAACCACGATAGATATTGCGGCATGGCCTACGTTGGCAAACAACAATCATATTTAAGGTTCGTTCACGTGTCGGTAACTACTACAATTTACCGGGAATAGCCGGTTGCAACAAACCAGGTAGTGGAATTTTGAATAGCAACAAACAACGAAACTCACCTCTTCTTATCGCACAATTTCATTGGTCCACGTGTTGACATCTATAGGTGCATGTGCTCCTTTTTTATCGACATACTCTCTTCTAAAATGACAAAGGTGTTGATATGAGGTGAGGTGAGGTGAGGTGAGGTGAGGTGAAGTGAGGAGAGGCTATATTTGGTTTCAATTCGGGAGCAGGTAGAATTGATTTTGGACGTGTAGAATTGATTCTAATTTGTTTGTTTACTTAAAAGAAGAATTGATTTTGCCTACAGAATTGATTCTACTTGAAACTATAAATCGTAATTTCTGATTCTAGAATTGAATTTTACACTCAAATTTTTTGTTCAACTCAATTTTGCATGAATATATCCAAACATAAACTACTTTAACTTAAAATCAATTTTGGTCATTATCAATTTTACATAATCAATTCTGTCAAAAACAATTATCGTCACCGCAGAACCAAAGATATTCTTGGTAGAGAACTGACAAGGTTAAATTTGGTAAGAGATAATTTGTAAATATTTTGACGTTTAAGTTAGTATACATGAGAATTGTGTGCATACCTTAGGCCTTATGAGGAGTCATTAGTAATTGATTTAGGAGATGGATACAAACGGTGGTCCATTAATGATTGCAGTGGCGGAGCCAACAACTATATTAAGTCTCGGAAAATTTTTGTCTACAAAAAAATCTCAGTTTTTCGTTAAATTAATCCCTAAAAATTTCAGTTTATCTCAGTGTTGAATAAAAATCTTAGTTTTGTTCTAAACTAACTCTTAAAAATCTCAATTTTGACCTAAACTAATCCCTAAAAATTTCAATTTATCTCAATATTGAATAAAAAATTTCAATTTTGTCCTAAACTAACCCTTAAAAATCTCAATTTTACCCTAAACTAACCCCTAAAAATACCAAAATATTTTCGCGGAAGCCCGGGCACCTGCCCGGGCTTGCCCTTGAGAAGCTTCTCCTATGAATGATTGGAATTGTGGCCGTTAAGGCACAGGGCCGGCCCAGAGCCCGTGCAAACAGTGCTACAGCCCAGGGCCTCCATATATTGGGGGCCTCAATTTTTTTTTGGGCCCAACAAGGTAAATGTGGTTAAGTATATGTGCGGAGTTTCTATATCACGAGATGCGAAATGGTTCAGTGGTCCTTTGTTCAGGCGTTAGTTTCAAAATTAAGAGAGGGAGCGTGTTCAACTCCCACATGTGACATTTTTTGGTTTGTTTGATTTTATTTAAATAGATCAGGTTTAGTTTACATTTTACATCATCATAACACCATAAAAATTATAAATCAAAATCAAACTATTTCAAAAAGGACAAAACTTTTATACTTTTCTTTAGGTGCTGTTTTTACTGTGTCTCTCACAAAAAGTTAGTTACTTATATTTTCTATTTAAAAAAAATAAAAGAAAACTATTTTTTTAATAATAATAACCACCTCTATGTATCTAGCACAGTAAGAACTGTGTCTAAAGTACTGTACATAAGTTTAGTCCTTTCAAAAATTATTTCCCTGTTATAAAATGATGAATTTTTTCTATGAATAAAATCACTTTATAACTCAAATAAATAAACTTTACTACTTTATTTTTTTGTAAGGGTTTACAAAATTTCTTTGAAAATAAAGAATTGATTCCTAAAATTAAATTGCAATTTTTAATAATATTAGCTTGAATGTGTATTTTGTTATTCTCAATTTAAATGTGATTATTTTTTACATTATTGATGTTAGTTACATTTTAAATAAAAAATGACTCTTTAAAAAAATTGTATTTTTTTTAATAAAAATATTTTTAATTCAACTAAATTTATTACATCTTCAAAGGGTCTTTTTTCGATTTTGTTCCGGGCCTCCAAATACTCAGGGACGGCCAATAAGGCATTTGTTGCTGCAAAAGCGTTATGGATCTATAAAGATTCGAGGTTGATCATCTCGCGGTTTTGAGTGTGGAGGCTTCATGAGTGTGCCTTATGTTGCTCTGGTCTTGGTATTTTTGGAGCCAGTTGAAGTAGCGTATATGGAGTATGGACTTGATCCAATCTAGAACAAATGTAAAGTGATAAAATGAAAGATAATCGAATGTTCACAAACTATGTACATGTGTGGCAATATTGTATAACTTATTGAATGTAATAAATTTATGTCGCACATTTATTTTGCCAGGCTAACCATTTAAGAGCTCGTTCATGATTTGGTTCTTTAACATATGTTTTTAGTACAAATGTTGCATTATTTTTTTAAGGGTCTTGTTAAACAGTGCCCCCGGGGCACTCTTTAAGGATTCCATTTAAGGAAAAAATTTATTCAAAAAGTTGAACATTTCAATTTCCAATGCGTTGACTTCACACATTTTCATAATTTCTTTTATAAAACATTACTATTTAAAGGCTTAAAGAGTGCCCTGTCTTTAAAAAAATTGAAAATCCTTTCATGTCTATTGCCAATGTCATCATTTTTTAATTGATTGAAATAATATGGGTGCATCTCAAATCTTTCACCGAATTAGAGAGTCAATATTAAATAAAATGTTTAAAAGAGAATATCTCTAATACTCTTTATATATTTTTAAAAAAAAATGCTATTAAGTGCCCTAAGAAGTAGAACACTTTTAAAAAAATTTAAATAATATTTTTTTTATTAAACTTTTTTTAAAAAATAAAATTCTTAGAGAGAGTGCTTAATACTACCTCCATTCCATTTTATTAGAGTTATTTTGATTAAATGGTATTATTCACTTATCATGATTTGACCATACTTTTTTAATAATATATAGATATAAATATAAACATATAAGATCTTGTTTGATTTGTTTTGATGAGTAATTTCAAAATATCCAATTTTTATAATTTTTACTAATAGAGAATTAAAGATATTAGTGATCAAAATCGTACATTTATATACGTGTAGTAGTTAAATTAGTTCTTTTATTTTAGGACGGTGACAATGAACACTATCCGTATTTTTTTGTCTCCAAATTTTGTGTACAATCATTCGTGTGTCACACATGATTCAGATGGATTGAGCTTAATAATTGTCACACAAGAATATGGATTTAGCTTAATAATGTACTAGAGAAATCAAGAATGGTTTTTAAGAAGAATTGTAAAATACAATGGCGTGTGTGGATACACTTTTTTGAGTTGCTTGATAACTGTCGCGTCAGATGATAGATGCATTAATTCTCTCTCACAACTCACGAGTGTAAAAAAACAACACATTATTCAAACATGTCAGTTCTACACGCGCGCGCGTATTCATAATATATAACTGACTCACTTCTAAGCTGTTTCCAAGCTTTTATCCAATTTGATTCTGCTATTTCACAGTTCAGAAGTGCTTTTCAATTTAAAGCCCTGTCCCTCCTCTCGTCGGAGTCAGATCCACTCCATTTCTTTATCCTCCATTTCCTCCAGTTTTTCTTCTGATTAATGACACGTGGCACTTAGAAATTTCAATGGTGAGATTTTGAAGTCACACAGAAACACTTTGTGAACAACAACAATTCATTGAATGGTTACTCTCCTCTTCTCAGTATCGCAAAGCCGTCGGGCCACCATGTGAAAGCTCTGCCACCATTGTTTACTCTTGGTCGTCTTCTTTCTCTCAAATTTACTGTTTTGGATCTGAACCCATCACAACAGCTTGCCTCCATCACCCTCTCACCACTTCAAAATCAGATTCAATCAACAGAAATTGCTGTTTTGGAAATCAAT
Organism: Trifolium repens; assembly: GCA_030408175.1. Classification (NCBI taxonomy): domain Eukaryota; kingdom Viridiplantae; phylum Streptophyta; class Magnoliopsida; order Fabales; family Fabaceae; genus Trifolium; species Trifolium repens. The sequence goes on along the minus strand of CP125846.1, from coordinate 11,486,697 downwards.
AATAGCATCACTCATAACAATAGCGGTGATTCGTGACGGTAGGATAGCGATGTACAGCGGCGACAAGAAGTCAAAGAGATGGTTCATGACGGTAGAATTGGGAGTTGTTGTTATTTCACGTCATTGTTATCGTTAGTTCACACTATAACAATCTTTTTTTTTTTTTGTACAATCACTATAACAATCTTAAATTTCAGAAAGGGGGAAGATGCAGACTCAATTGATTATAGATTTATGGAATTGATTTCAATCCTAAAATTTGAAGAAGCTTTTCATTCATAAATTACGGCAAAATTTGGGGAAAATAACATCTCAGAGGAGACACCGTATTGGTGGTGAGAACACGGCGATCCAGCGACGGTTTGAGATACGGTGACTGAGAAACGAAGAGATGGGGTCAATGATGAAGAATAGGAAAATGTGAAAGGGTGAAGAAGTGAAGGTTACGTTTGCGAAGAAGAAGAAGAATGTTGGTCTTTTAATATCAGCCATTAGATAATTTATAGTCCACGTGTCGTGCATCTATGAAAAGAAATGGAAAACTGGAGCATATTGTAACTGGAGTGGATCTAAACTCCCTCTCGTCAAGGTGTTTATGGGACCCAAATGAAGATACATGAATAGTTGTATTGTGATATTTTACTCCTTCAATTTTAATTATAAATAAAGATTTACTTTTTAAATTTATTAAATAATTGATATGTTTACTTTGTAAGTCTTAATTACTATATACTTGATATATCAATCAAAATAAATTTAAAAAATAACTCTTGTTTATAATTAAATATGAAATAGTAAATTTTAATATGGATGACTACTTTCACATAGGGGTAGAGTGGACAATGAGTTGGGTAGGGCGGATTTGGATTCAAAAACACCAACTACTCCAATCAACTGTTGCAATAATGAGGTACAATTCGACCCATTTTCAAGATTTGATTTTATGGATTTGATTTGTGCGGAATGATGGTTTGATAAATCGGTTAATTTGGTTTTGAATCAAACAAATTTTGTTTACACTACAGAAAAAAGTATAGATCTATATTCTCAAGATTCAAGACATCTACCAAAAATACAAAACAAGACTTAAAAACAAAATAACAAACACACAAGAAAAATTGAGATATGAGAAAAATTAAAGAAAAGAAGATGACAGTGATAATAATGAAGAAGAAAAAAGATTAAAGGAAAAAGAAATATTGAGTTTGTATTGCTAGAGGTAAAACCCAGTTATTATTTTTGACCGTGTACGATAGGGATCAATATTAAATAAAATAAGAGCTTACAGTCTATGTAATTCGCAATATTAAAAAATAAAGAAAAGAAGATGACAGTGATAATAATGAAGAAGAAAAAAGATTAAAGGAAAAAGAAATATTGAGTTTGTATTGCTAGAGGTAAAACCCAGTTATTATTTTTGACCGTGTACGACAGGGATCAATATTAAATAAAATAAGAGCTTACCGCTAGATTCATTTTGACATAATTAGGAAGTGTCGAACATCAATGTCTTCATTAAGTAGGATGCTATCTTCTCCTTCCTGTGTTGTTCGACAAGTCTTGTGGACTTAGAATATTTTTCAAGACTTTAAAGATCATTCGACTCGTTGTCTTACGCATTCGATCATACTAGCAATAAGGAAAATTTGCAACCGTAGCACCTAAATCATATCAATCAAGCAATGAAGAAGGCGACGATCCAAATCAAACTTCCAACGGTACAATTCATCATCAACTATAAAATGAGTACAAATAAGAAGACAAGACACAACATAGTACATACGAATAAGCAGAAGTATATACATAAAAATATATACATTCTTTTGTAAATCTTTGTACAAAACACTTAGAGTGTAAATAGTCTAATTGTCTGAGCTTAAACTACTTTGTGTAATCTGCTTACTAGAAGCATCAACTCAACATAAAGAAAATTGTAATCAACAGTTGGTTGAATTTTTGAAGAGACTAAGGGTAGTCAGTTGTCTCAAGAAGTCATTGTCATTTGGCCTTGAAAGTTGTAATAATCTCTCTAGAGTATTTGATTAAGTCCTTGAGGTGCAAGACAAACTAACTCAGGTGAAGTCCTTGAGGTGCAATTTTGACCTGTTCATTGTGTGTGGTTCTAGATCAGTTTTAATTATAATTAAGTCTTTTCGTGCGCATTTATGTTATACACATTTTTTATTATACTAATTTATATGTTGAAGATGATTATAAATTTTTCACACATATATTTTTTTAAAACAAATTTAAAAACGTAAAAACTATCTGTGTTGTGATAAAAGAACGTTTTTAAAAACTATATTTTTTTTAAACTCTCCATCTTCACCTTGTAGTTTTTCATCTCTGTTGAGTACCTTTGTATAATTTTGGAATGACACTCTTGAACCAATGTTATCGATAGATGTTTCCACTTGTTTTCCTTTTTCCTTCCTTGATTATAATTCTCTCGAATTCTCAATAGCTCTTGTTGTCCTTGTTCACCGATCATTCTTTGATATCGTGTCATTCTTTCCTTTTCATGTTCTCTTGATTGTTGAATACTTGAATTCTTCTATTTTCCATTTTAATGTTGTACCTGAGAATATATTAAATTTTATCAAACATATCGATGGTTTAGAATTAGAGTTGAATATATATCAATCTATTAAGAAGTGATGATATCCAATAAAATTTCGTTTGTTAATTGATAACTACTTAACCTTCTTTTTGTTGTGCTTAGTTATTATTTAGAAAGAAAAGAATATTTTTTTACTAAGAAAAAAAAACTGAAAACCAACTTTTGTGTGAGAGTTATTTTTCAACAAACATATATAAATAATCTCTTTTTTTGTTGTAGTTAGTTATTATTAAGAAAGAAAGAAAATATTATTTTTTTACTAAGGAAAAAAACTGAAAACCAACTTTTGTGTTGAAGTTATTTTTTAACAAACATATACAAATTACCTCTTTTTTTTATAAGACAAATTACCTCTTTTTTGTTGTGCTTATTAATAAAGAAAAGATTTTTTCTTTTATTAAGAAAAAAAATCAACTGAAAACCAACTTTTGTGTGGAAATTATTTTTTAACAAACATATATATACAAATATTTGAATAAAGTGAAAGGAAAAAGTGACAATAAAAAAAGTCTATACCAAAATGATTATTCTCTTTATCTATACTAATATATAAAGGGGATACAAATTTTTGGGATGGCTTTTTCAATATTCCTATTTTACCCTTAAAAAACTACAAAAAAAAAAATTAAGCACAACTTCCACATAAAAGTAGGTTTTCAGTATTTTGTATAGTAAAAAAAAAAAAAATTCTTCTTAATAAGTAGCCACGACAAAAAAGGAGGTTAAGTAGTTATCAGTTAACTAAGTCCAATAAAAAAGGAGATTAAGTAGTTATTTATATTTGCAGGAGATTAAGTAGTTATTTATATTTGCACAATAGAGAATATCGATCACAACAAACAAAAAAAAAATATCGATCACACAAACGGGCACGGAAGTATCTATACTAATATATAAAGGGGATACAAATTTTTCGGATGGCTTTTTCAATATTCCTATTTTACCCTTAAAAAAACTACAAAAAAAAAAAAAAACTAAGCACAACTTCCACATAAAAGTAGGTTTTCAGTTTTTGTATAGTAAAAAAAAAAAATATTTTTTTCTTCTTAATAAGTAGCCACAACAAAAAAGGAGGTTAAGTAGTTATCAATTAACTAAGTCAAATAAAAAAGGAGATTAAGTAGTTATTTATATTTGCACAATAGAGAATATCGATCACAAAAAAAAAATATCGATCACATAAACGGGCACGAAACATATATAAAGGGGATACAAATTTTTGGGATGGCTTTTTCATTATTCCTATTTTACCCTTAAAAAATAACTTCCACATAAAAATAGATATTCAGTTTTTTTTAGTAAATAATTTTGTTTTTCTTCTTAATAATTAAGCACAACTTCCACATAAAAGTAAGTTTTCAGTTTTTTTTATAGTAAAAAATATATATTTTCTTCTTCTTAATAACTAGCCACAACAAAAAAAGAAGGTTACATAGTTATCAATTAACTAAGTACAATAAAAAAAGAGATTAAGTAGTTATTTATATTTGCACAATAGAGAATATTGATCACAAAATAAAAAAAAAAGAATATCGATCACATTCACACAAACGGGCACGGAACGTGCCCGTTTGGCGGCTAGTATAATGGTATAAAATAAATTAAGAAAGAAAAGAAAATTTTATTTTTTGACTAAGAAAAAAAACCTGAAAACCAACTTTTGTGTGAAAGTTTTTTTTTCAACAAACATATACAAATTACTTTTTTTTTTGTGCTTAGTTATTATTAAGAAAAAAGGAAAATTTTATGTTTTTACTAAGAAAAGAAAAAACAACTGAAAACCAACTTTTGTGTGGAACATATTTTTTACCAACATATCTATACAAATATTTGAATAAAGTGAATGACAAAAGTGACAATAAAAAAAATCCACACAAAAGAGGTTATTCTATTTATATGTTGGTATAGATTCAATAAATATGTATGTTCAATTTAATCAGATGATAGTGCACATGTGATTTGTCAATGCATTTTAAGAGCATCGTGGTACATATTTTTGTAAGTACCAGTACCTAATAGGTACTATTATTGGAACAAAATTCAAATGAGTACCTAATAAGTACATGTGCTACAATAAGAAGTGGTACCTATGTCATTTTCGTGGGACCAATTTATAATTATCTAGAGTTATTGGTATGATGTGTTATTAGTGGGACCCATTTAGAATTTTTTAAGAGGTGTTGGGTTGGAGAAATAGAGTACTTATTAGGTACTATTATTAAAAAAATATAAATTTATGATATGTACACGTGGAGCCTATTTAAATACTAAAAAATAGAGAGCTCCATTATGGATGTTTTAAGATGAAGAAAAATACTGATCCCAATTTTGGATACCTCTCGATATATAAAGTGGACTTTCCCTTTTACTTATTACCACTTTGGAGTATTCGACGTATTTGTAATAACGTCATGTTTGGAGGAGAGATAGTTAATTTGTTAAATTTAGTGAATAAATAAACTTTTCTTCTTAACCTTTGGGCTCAGTCTCTAAATATGTGGTAGTGGCAGTCTGATCATGACAACGGTTACTCTGTTTGTGAAGCGTATCAATTTTTGACTTTTTAAGATTCAGTTGCTTTGGATGCAGCTGAAGATCTTGTGTGGCACAAACAAATTTCTTTGAACGTTTTCATATTCGTGTGGCGTCTCTCTCGTGATAGGTTGCCAACAAAAACGAAATTGGTTACTCGTGGCATTATCTCACTAGAAGCTCATCTTTGCGTGTCTGGATGTGGAGGCGTCAAATCGGGTCAACACTTATTTATCTCCTGTAGCACCTTTGGTTCTTTTTGGGCACTAGTGCGATCTCAGATTGACTTTTCGGTGGTGAATTCTCATAATCTATTTGATCACTTTGTTCAGTTTACTTACTCAGCAGGTGGTCTTCGAGCGCGATGACCCTTTTTGCAACTTATATGTGCGCCTCACGTGCGCTTGTGTTGTGTGGAATGAAAGAAATCAGAGATTGTTCAGAAACTTCACAAACTCCTCGCACCAAATGTTGGACAAGGTCAAACTTTTCTTTTATCGGTGGTTGAAAACGACAAATAGTAATCCAGTTTCAAAATACCGTAGTTGGTGGTCGAGCTCATTGTTTTGTATTTCTTGATTATTTTTTTTGGTTAATCCTTTTGTAAACTCTCGTAGTCTTTCTCGATACACCTTTTATTGAAGGGATTATTCGGTTGTTATATATATATATATATTCTATTTTTGTTTGTTAAAAAAATAATCAATATCTATTAATCTATTACTTTGATCATAAAAATAAAAATAACTACTATTAATATTTACATCTAAAAGATGATGTTTAAAGTTTTGAACATTAAAGTACCAAACAATGATGAAGTTATATTTTTTTTTTATCTTATGATGAAGTTATATTCAGGGGCGTCTCAAAGTTTTTGGAGACTCTGTGCAAAATATAAAAGTGGCCCTTTAATAATAAAAAAAATAAAAATTAAATTATCGATTTAAATTGCATATAATTTTTTTAAAAAAACTAAACATTCTTATTCTTGTAAACATATAACTTACCAATATTAAGAACCCAAAAAAGATTATCAATATTAAACCAATTGCATTAAATCAAATAGGAGAAAAAAAATACCTCAAAAAAAAAGGACAAAAAATACAAAATAATTATCTTTGTATATAACGTCAAAAAGGAACATCGTAATCTAAGATTAAATTTTATACAAAGATTAAAATGGACTAGAACTATATTTACGAGTATAAATAACTAATCTATTGATATTCATTTGAAATTTTATGATCATTAACAATATATAACTATTATTTTAGGGCCTAAAAATTAATCTATTAATATACATCTGATATTTTATGGGTATAAATAATATATAAGTAATATTATATGACCTCAAAATTTTAAGTTGAGGCCCTCAAAATTTAGAGGCCCGGTGTCGTCGCACATCCCGCACATGTGTGCGGGACGCCCCTGGTTATATTTACTTGGGCACAAACATAAATTATTTTCATTTGGGCATACACATAAAAATTTGAAATTTTTTATTTAGAAGATCATAAAGTGATGTTAAAAGAAGTTACTAAACTATTTTATAGATATAAATTTTTCATTTATGTGTCTAAATAATTTTTATTTAAAATTGTGCTTGGATAAAAATTACTCACGATAGTGAATGGTTCAATATTAAAATTTACCCAATTATATACACCAAACAAAAGCAATACCATATTCCTCAATTAGAAATATAAAAACAAAAGTGATTGATTAACGCAACCTCCAACTTATTAAGCACCTTAACAAGTTTCATAAAAAAAACGTTGAAACAGAACCAGACACGTACTTTACATGTTATTATTACACGCGCAAGTTAGATAGCGTGATAACTTGGTACATTGCTTGCCGAAGAAAATTGAAGTTCGTTATTAAATAACGTTACAGAGGAAGAGTCTGTTTCAGCTTTGATGCGGTACGCTATTTACCGTCCGATGTAACTGAATCTTGTCAAAATCGAGAATCTAAAATGAATCAACGGCTTGATCTTAATGCTTACAAGCTCTGATACGAAACATTCCACACTCATATCTCAAAACCCAAAAATATTTAATACAATAATGACAACGACACCATAAATAAAATATATTCCTACAAAAGAAATTTATATTTAATTTAAAAAACAAAAATCCAATTTTGTTTTTTTGTTGAGAAAATAAAACCAGCTAAATTTGATTACCAAATAGGAGTGGTACTAAAATTTAACTAGTATAATTAATTTATAAAAAATAAAATAAAAATAATACTCCCTCCTTTCCATAAATGTCTCATTTTTATTTTTTCTTTCTTAAAATATTTTTTTTTTGTTTACAATAGAGTAGAGGATCGAACCCAAAAACTCTTGCATATTACTCAAACTCTTCACCACTAAACCAAAAACTCAATGACTTAAAATACTTATATTTTAACGAGTTTAAAGAACATGCGTTGTCAGTGTAAATTAACTTTACAGTAAGAACTAATAAAAATATTTTAACTTTCCATTTCATATAAAAAATGTGGGGTGATAAAGCGAAAAAAAATAGTACTGATTGATTGACAATATAAAATTATTTTGTGTTTCATAGATAATATATTATTATAAGACGTTATTACATTTATCCTTTATTATAAGATTATTTTTGGATTTTTCTTTGTCACTTTTTATAAAATTCCGTTCAAATTTTCAAAGGTGTTAATATATTTCTTTACCACAATATACCCCCAATTAAAGTACTTTTTTCTACAATATCTAATAAATACACTAAAAATATTAACAAATTCTCTTTTATAAATGATAAAATTGTAAAACAATATCAATCATAAAAAAATTTAATATTTTTTAATCTCCGTATTTTTCTCAAAGAGATCTTATATTTAGGGATGAAGGTAATATTTATTATTTCATGTAGGGCCCGTTTGAATTAACTTATTTTTAAGCTTATGCAATATAAATTAGGTTTTATGCTATTTTACAAGTTCACATTAGTGAAAATTGTATAAGTTATTTGCATAAGCTCAAAAATAAGTTAATCCAAACATGCACTTAGTCAATAATACTAAATTTACAATTAAAATTAGCATAATTAATTATTGATGTAAAAAAAAAACATAATAAATTGTTTTCTAAAGAACAATACACAATTTAATTAAATACACTTTGAAAATTTTCAAAGGCCATATTAAAATAACTAGGGTATAAGACTTATTATCATGTGTTAAGACAATTCTCAAAAGCCGAAGGGATTGTCTCTTGAGAGTTGAGAACATTTCATTAGAAGGAATCATGTTTTGATACCTACCCTTTGTTATGATGATTGAACCACTTGCCTAAAAAAAATGAATAGTTTGGATTTAAATGGAGAAAAAAGTTTCAAAGCTCTAGCTAATTAAATATTTATTAGTGATACATTTTTACACTATACTATCTGTCTTTTATAGCGTTTGTTTACATACTTGGGACAATATCTTTAACTATCTTTTTCTAAAATAAAATTAAAAATTAATGTTGCTAGATTAATTTATATTTAGAATGAGGTGTAAACTTTCAACCTTAAAGTCTCTGCTTAAAATTTCTCCACCTAACCACCATGATTCACCCTTATATTTCCTAATATCTTTACCAATTTATCATTTCATATATAATTTATTCTTCTCTACAAAAAATAGTTTAAAAGTGTTAATATATTTTTTCTTCGTTAACATTTAATACAAGATTCTTTTGACTCTAAACTTATTTAAGCACAATCCACTCCTTCAACTTAAAAAATGACGTGATAAACAGTAACACAAATTTTCAATAAAAATAACTGTGAATTAATAGGGAAAATAGTAAATATCACATGAGAAATCCTTACATAACTGATTTGAATTTCCCTTTATATAATATAAATACAAATAAAGATAATATTTTTATGCCTAATAACAATTACATTTGACTCTTTATATATGTAAGATAATTACACTTTAATGGAAGGTAAATGAGTAATAAGCTGCGCTGTTAGCCCTTTTTGAATGCCAAAATCAATCCTTTTAAATACAACATCTTGAAGCCTAGGAGACACCACATTACTATGCATGACTCTTTGAACTCTTTTTAAAATATCAATGGCCTCCGGTGCTAGAAAACCAAAAGTGTCAAATGCAAAAGGTATAAACACATGCTGATTTTCAGAACACGCTCTCTTATGTTTGGCCACTTTACTTGAGGCAGCTTTAAGGGCCGCCTGTCCGACAGTAAAATCCTCAGTCGTCAATCCCACAAGAGGAGAAACTCTAGTCAAATCCACACATGCATTTTTCCCTCCTACCCAGTCGTACACCAACACATCAGATGACCTCGATGTAGATCTCTCTTCTAGCGGATTAGTCAAGAAGTTCACATGCGCCTCTTTATTCACAGATACTCATGTGCGCTTCAAAACATCAAAAAAGACATCCCGAACAAGGTCATGTTTGTATTTGAAGTCTGGAAGCTCTCGACAATGAACTGCATGCTCCCCAAATTTATCAAGACACGCCTTACGACAAACAAGGCACACCTCATCAACGGGAAATAAGGGAATCATTAAGCGATATTTGAGGATAGGCGCTACTCTATCGGGGACATGTGTTGGCCTAATCCGTTGATTGGGATAGTTAAGAGAATATCCGGACCATGGGCATCCTGTAAACATCCAAAAATAGCTTTTTGTCTGGTGGTCAATTGAAAGTTAACTTCTATATATCATCAACAATTTTACTAAACAGGACACTCGCCAAAACATGTTGGGCTTTAGGGTGGACAATGCCTTGCTCGTGAAACTGTTAAAGTCAAAAGCTGAAATCATATCACGAAGACCACCCAAAGCATTGTTAAAATCACAGTCCATACCACACACGCCAATGTCTCTCAATATATGAACTTGCAACACCCAAAACTGAGCTCTCGAAGCAACAAAAGTATACAAAGCTGCCTCTACTGCTGAGTACACACTACAAGAAATATGATTTTTGGTAACAATTTTTTTTGTTACAAGTCTCTAGAAAAACTACCCAAGATAGTTTTGTCAGCAACTTGTAACAACTTTTAACAAAAAAAGTCGTTGCAAAAAATCATATTTCTTGTAGTGACAACTCCAATCCTCCAACCTTAATAGGTAAGGAAGATATCCTTCATTGAAGGTCCCCAAAGAAAGAACCTCCACTAACCACAATATCTTCAAACCGCACCACACAACCCTTTATCAAGCAAAATAGTTGCTTCTTCCATGTGAATTGGTTGACACGTCCTTAAGCCGAAGAAAAGTTTCCATGCATGATCAAAGTAGAAGAAACTCACTTTGTGGGTCATTTAATCAACCAAATCTCTTTTCAACCAAAGCAGTAATAATTTTTTATTTTTTTTGGTTTTCACCACCAGTTGAATCTGGTTCGGGGGTCAGTTCTGGCATCAAATGGTTCCAGCCCCCTCCCGATCGCAGTTGCGGGGGATCGAACCGTGGTCCTCCCTACCAAGTTCAGCGCCAATCACCACCGAACCAACTAATGATTGGTAAAGCAGTAATAATATTGAAACGATACATGATACAATTTTGATGCAATATTGATCATAATTTATTTCAACCGAATCAATTTATTTATTCCATATATATATGGAAGAGTATTATATGATGCAATTTTGATAATAATTTATTCAAATCAACTGAATCAATATTACTTGTAATTTTTTTTATTTCAGTAATTTTTATTTCAGTAATTTCTGTATTCCATATATATTTTTAGAAGAAATATATTTGTGCATCTCTAAAGAATTGCAAACGATATTTTGATTATATTATAAAGTTCTTGAAGAACTTAGAAATTTAATCTATGAATTCTTGAAGAATTCAACAAACTTAGTTCCTAAAAAACTAATAAATTTAATCTATGAATTCCTGAAGAATTCAACAAACTTAGTTCCTGAATATCTAATAAATTTAACGATGTATTCCCAAAAAACTTAGTTCCTGAAGAACTATTAAATTTAATTTATGAATTCCTGAAGAATTCAACAAACGGTCTGGTTCCTGAAGAACATAGAAAAATATCAATTTTTATGAATTCCAGATGAATTCAATATTCCTACATCCTTAGATCTATTCAATATCAATTGATAGTGGTTTATTATATAGTTTTTGAAGAACTGAAAAACCAATTTTTATTCTCCACTTAGATCTATTCTTGAAGAACTTAAAAATCCAAAATTTTGTTCTCCATGAATTCCTGAAAAATTCTTGGTGATACATCCCTGAAGGATGTATAAATAATTGATAAGACCTATTATAGAGTTCTTGAAGAATATGGATTCACAATTTATGGTCCAGAAGCACCATAATGCAATTTTTGAAATATGAATCCTGAAGATTCATAGGATACAATCCAGAAGCATCGTGGTGAAATTTTTGAAAGATGAATCTTGAAGATTCATAGCATACATGTCTAAAAGTAACGTAGTAGATCTTTTAAAATATAAATCCTGAACATTCATAAGCCATCACTTTTAGAAATATCGTAAATGTTTTTAAAATATGAATCCTGAAGATTTATAGCTATAATTCCAATGAATCATTCTTTCCTTAGGTTACATTTGAAGCAAATCTTTCAGATTTGATTTAGTTGTTTTTCTAAATATGGCTATAAATTATAAAGGAAAGATATTTTTTATTCCGACATTTTTTTTTTGGTTTCGTAACGGATATAATATTGAAACAAGAAAAGAAGAGATGTCATATATCTCTATATATTACGAAACATATTTTGGATAAAATAAGTGTAATGGAAAAGTTATAAACCAAAAGTGTATACTACACTTATAAATATACTAGTGCTATTGAAGCACAAAATATTCTAAACCAGAAGTTTAAAAGTCATTTTAAATTTATCGTTGACAATATCGGTTGGGTCATCCCGAATTATTATGATGCGAAAAAGAAATTTTATATATAATGAAGGGTCTGAAGTTCCTTCAGTCTAGTAATTTTTATGTATTACTAGTTCCCAAAAGAAGGTGATAAATTAATTAATGAGCATATTTTACTGATATATCATGTGAACCAATTATATTTGTTTCATCGTATTTCATTCAAGACATAATTTATTGAGATCTCTTTATTTTCATAAATTTATTTAAGTTGAGTATATCGTCGTATTCCATTTACAATGATATTGGTTAAGTTGAGTAGCATATGAAATACTCACTTTATGTGAAAAATATGTTTTAACGTACTTGAATGACTCACTTAATAATGATGATTATATGAGAATCTCCGAAAGATTTCATTTTTGTGAGACATATAAGTCAAACTATCGAAGAGATGACTTACAAAAAAGAATAAATCTCTTTGTGTACTCATACACTCAAGGTGTATGTCGTATAATATTTTATTTTTTCTTTGACTCTACTCATTTTTGCCTAACCTGCAACCACAAACAGACATACACAAATAGATATTAGTAATAAAAACCAAAGGTCACGCGCTTGTTTAACGTCCCGATGCTTGACGTCCAATGACCTCACGGGTCATGGAGAGGTAGGACCACCTTGTGGCGATCAAGTTCTCCTCCTCGATAGATCTTTAATCTCTGGCCATTCACTTTGAAAGCTTTATCCTCTTCTCCCGGTGGGAAGATTTCTATTGCCCCATGTGGGAACACTTCTTTGATGATAAAAGGGCCAGACCAACGGGACTTGAGTTTTCCCGAAAATAACTTCAGTCTAGAATTGAACAACAAGACTTGTTGTCCCTTGTGAAACACCTTGGGCACTAAACCCTTGTCATGGTATTTCTTAGTTCTCGCTTTGTAGATCACAGCGTTCTCATACGCCTGGAGTCTCCATTCTTCCAACTCATTCAGCTTCAGTAACCGCTTTTCACCTGCTAAACCTGCATCAAAATTTAAGAATTTAACAGCCCAATAAGTTTTATGCTCAAGTTCAACCGGTAAATGACACGCCTTGCCATAAACCAGCTGATAAGGTGAGAACCCCATATGGGTTTTGAAAGCAGTTCTATACGCCCAGAGAGCGTCATCCAGCTTCATAGACCAATCCTTCCGTGATGAGGAAATTGTCTTTTCAAGAATCTGTTTCAATTGACGGTTTGACACTTCAACTTGACCACTTGTCTGAGGGTGATAAGGAGTAGCCACCTTGTGCTTCACATTGTACTTAGCCAATAAGTTCTCCAGATACTTGTTACAAAAATGTTTTCCTCCATCACTTATCAGAACTCGTGGAACACCAAACCGGGTAAAAATATTGTTTTTGAGGAATTTCACCACGGTATGAGCATCATTAGCTTTACAAGCAATTGCTTCAACCCATTTTGTCACATAATCCACACACACTAATATATGGAGGTTAGACTTAGAAGATGGGAAAGGTCCCATAAAGTCAATCCCCCAGCAATCAAATGGTTCTACTTCCAGCATGCCATTCAGAGGCATCTCATCCCTCCTTGAAATGTTGCCGGTCCTCTGGCAATTATCACAGCTCTTTACAAATTCAGTACAATCCTTAAACAATGTCGGCCAAAAGAAACCGCTTTGGAGCACTTTGGCCGCCGTCCTTGGTCCACTGTGGTGTCCACCATAAGGTGAACTATGACAATGCCACATGATATCTCTTGCTTCATTCTCATCTACACATCTCCTCATTAGACCATCTTGGCCTATCTTGAACAGATAAGGTTCATCCCAAAGGTAGAAGTTCGCATCTCTTTTAAACTTTTGTGCTTGTTGATGGGAGAAATCTTCCGGAATTGCTTTGCTTGCCTTGTAGTTCACCATGTCGGCAAACCAAGGTCTTTTAGATACTGCAAAAAGTTTTTCATCCGAAAATTCCTCATTGATGCGCTTCTCCTTTTGGGTCACCTTTGGATTGTCTAGTCTAGACAAGTGGTCAGCTACCACATTTTCCACTCCCTTTTTGTCTTTGATCTCCAAATCAAACTCTTGTAGGAGTAGCACCCACCTCAAGAGTCGAGGTTTTGACTCTGGCTTTGTGAGTAAGTACCTAAGTGCTGCATGATCTGTAAAGACAATCACTTTTGAACCGATTAGATATTGGCGGAATTTTTCCAATGCAAATATGACTGCGAGCAATTCTTTTTCAATTGTGGTGTAATTCACTTGATTTTCATTCAAAACTTTGCTCGCATAGTATATTGCATGGAAAAACTTCGCATGTCGTTGGCCAAGTACCGCTCCAACCGCATAATCGCTTGCATCACACATTAATTCAAAGGGAAGTTCCCAATTGGGTGCAACGATTATGGGCGCGGTGACCAACTTTTCTTTAATAGTCACAAAAGCATTTAGACATTCATTATCAAATTTGAAATCATTCTCTTTAACAAGGAGGTTGCTTAAGGGTTTTGCTATTTTAGAAAAATCTTTAATAAAACGCCGATAAAAACCGGCATGACCCAAAAAACTTCTCACTCCCTTAATGTTTACGGGAGGAGGCAAATCCTTAATAACCTCTATCTTTGCTTGATCAACTTGTATGCCTTTTGAAGAGATTTTGTGACCAAGCACAATACCTTCTTTTACCATAAAATGACATTTTTCCCAATTCAAAACCAAATTAGTACTTATGCATCTCTTCAAAACGGCATTTAAATTGTTCAAGCAATGATCAAAAGACTTACCAAAAACAGAGAAATCATCCATAAATACCTCAATTTTGTCCTCCATCATATCAGCAAAGATTGACAACATACACCGCTAAAAAGTTGCCGGTGCATTACATAAACCGAAGGGCATCCTCCGATAGGCAAACACCCCAAAAGGGCATGTAAAAGCTGTCTTTTCTTGATCTGTCGGGTCTACAACGATCTGATTGTACCCGGAATAGCCATCTAAGAAACAATAGTAGGCCTGCCCTGCAAGCCTTTCCAACATCTGGTCCATGAACGGAAGAGGGAAGTGATCTTTCCTTGTTGCAGAGTTCAACCTCCGGTAATCTATGCACATCCTCCAACCGGTGACGGTGCGAGTGGGGATCAATTCATTTTTCTCATTCCTCACAACCGTCATACATCCCTTTTTTGGGACTACATGAACTGGACTTACCCAAGCACTATCAGAAATAGGATAAATCATACCTGCTTCAAGGAGTTTTAGAACCTCCTTCTTCACCACTTCTTTCATCGTTGGGTTGAGTCTCCGTTGAGGTTATACCACCGGTTTGTATTCATCTTCCATATTAATCTTATGCATACAAAACCCGGGACTAATCCCTTTCAGATCTGCTATACTCCAACCCATGGCTTCCTTGTTGTCACACAGAACTCGAACAAGTTTTTCCTCCTCCAATGCATTCAAACCACTACTGATGATGGCTGGATGTGAAGATTCTCCCCCTAAGAAAACATATTTTAAATGAGAGGGAAGCTCCTTCAATTCTGGAATAATAACCTTTGCTCCTTCTTGAACATCTTTCTTTTCTTCAAGAGCTAGACTACTTTCAAGTACCTGTGGCTTTGTCTCTTCTGGCAATGCCTCAAGTTGACGGAGGCATATTTCAATCTCTTTCTCCCATTCCTCTTCCAAATCATCAATGGAATTGACGATGACTCTTTCTAGAGGAACGGAAGGAATGTCTTCAATAAAAACATCTTTAACCACTTCTTCTACCACATCCACCTTAAAACATTGCGGCTCATCATCATTGTGCTTCATAGCTTGAAACACATTAAACATTACCTGTTCTCCGTGAGTCCTCAACATAAGTTCTCCCATCTCAACATCGATCAAAGCTCTTCCGGTAGCCAAGAAAGGCCTACCCAAAAGTAGCGGTTCATTACCTGCATCTTCGTCCATGTCAAGTATCACAAAATCAGCCGGAAAGACAAACTCTGCTACTCTGACCAACACATCATGGAGTATGACATACAGATGCACAATAGATCTATCTGCTAAAGAGAGCTGCATTTTTATTGGTTTTGCTACAGCACCTGGTATTCTTTTCATCATAGACAGAGGCATTAAATTAATGCTAGCCCCTAGATCACATAAAGCTCTACCAACAGTAATGTTACCTATAGAACAAGGTATAGTAAAACTCCCTGGGTCTTTCTTCTTTTGCGGAAGTTTTTGTTGAATTATAGCACTGCACTCTTCAGTCATGTCAATTGTGTCATCATCAAGCGGCTTCCTCTTTTTGGTTAAGAGTTCTTTCATGAATTTAGCATAAGCCGGCATTTGTTGCAAAGCTTCGGCAAATGGTATATTCACTTGGAGACTATGGAACATCTTCATGAATTTCTTGAAATTTTGATGGTCCTTTGCCTTAGCCTTTCTTCTAGGTGGGTATGGTAAGTTGGGACGGTAGGGGGTTTGGTTACCATTGTCTTCATTCCCCTCCTTACCCTTACTCTTCTTTTTCTCACCTGATTGCCCTTCTCTCTCTCGCTCAAGAGTTTTCTTCATCTCATTTTCAACTAGCTCCTCATAATCACTTTCATCTTCCTGAATTATCTCCCACTCTTTTTCAACTTCTCCCTCACTCTCTTTCTTTTCAACTACTCCCTCATTTGCACTCTTTTTTCTTTTCAACTTCTTCTGGTGAAGGAACCACCCTATTCCTCAAAGTGATAGCCTTGCAGTTTTCATTCCTCGGGTTATTTTTGGGGGTACCGTCGAAACCATTATTTTGAGAAGCCGAAAACTGTCTTGACAATTGACCAATCTGTGTTTCTAAATTCTTAATAGAAGCTTCAGTATTCTTATTGGCAATGTCTTGATTTGCTTGCATCTGAGTTTGAGTGACTTTCAGCTGGTCCTGACTGATTTTCATAGCTTCGAACCCTCCTTGAGTGAACTTGATGAATTGGTTCAGCGTGTCTTCCAAAGGAGAAGAGTTCTTTTGTTGATTGTTTTGAGGGGGAGGAGTTTGTTGCTGAGATTGATTCGTGTTTCCACCCCAACCAAAATTTGGATGATCTCTCCACCCCTTATTATATGTACTGGAGAAGGGGTTGTTGTTGGGATTGCTCTTCCTGAAGTTTGATAAATAAAGAGCCTCTTCGGAACCTGCAGGAAAACATTCACCATTTGCATGATTTTGGTGACAGAAATCACAAGTGACCCCTTGAGCAGCATTAACCTGTGCTTGAGAAGTAGATTGGTTAGTAAAATTTTTTAGAAGAGATTCAATGATGTTACTCATTTTACTTTGCCCAGCTAGGAGTGCAGTCCCTGTGTCTAGTTCCAACATTCCAGGTTTCTTTTTGGGACCTCGGTCATTCTGAAATCGATACTCATTCTGCGCCATATTCTCTATCAGTTCCCTAGCTTGACTCTCCACTTTGTTTCTTAACGATCCACCAGCTGATGCGTCTAGAAGCATTCTTGTTTGAGGTCGTAAACCTTGTGTGAAGTGCTGCATCTGAGTGGTGTTATCAAGCCCATGATTTGGGCACTTCTTCAGACAGAGTTTGAATCTCTCCCATGCATCATACAAGGATTCAGCTTCTCCTTGTTCAAAAGTTGTGATTTCGTTCCTCCTCTCTAGAAACTTGTGGATAGGAAAATATCTTTCCTTGAATTTGATAGCAAGCTCATCCCATGTTGCGATGGTGTTGAGAGGTAAAGTGTCAATCCAATCTCTAGCTCT
Organism: Trifolium repens; assembly: GCA_030408175.1. NCBI lineage: Eukaryota > Viridiplantae > Streptophyta > Magnoliopsida > Fabales > Fabaceae > Trifolium > Trifolium repens. The sequence goes on along the minus strand of CP125846.1, from coordinate 11,468,917 downwards.
CCCTGTTAAAGATAACTTGAAAAGCCTCAGTTTCTTATCGGACTCTGACACATTAGGTGGATCCGTGTATCCACATGCCTCATCAAAGTGCTCAAGATGAAGATTTGGGCATTGTGATTCAGCCCCCGAGTACTGATTTTCCTTGAGAGCGTTGAGCACTGTGTTCTTGATATCAAAGGACACTGGGTTGACCGGCTGGAAACCAAGATTAGCATTCCTTCCGTTATTCTGCCCGTAGTCACCCAATGTTCTTTCTGGAGGAGGAGGTGGTGGTGGGTTTTCGTCACCCATCGTACTGATTTCGTCGTCCGAAGTGGTTGGACTAGAAATCTCTGTGTCGCTTTGTTCTTCTGCTGTATTAGCCAGTCGAGCAGTTTCTCGGGCTAACCTTACGGCCTTTCTGTTCTTCTTTGCTGTTTTCTCGATCTCAGGATCGTACAATAGTTCTCCCTGTGCGTTACCTCGCATGCACAAAAACAACAATACCTTTAGCAGCAACTGCAATTAAGAAGAATAAGCGAAAATTTAAATTTTATTTATTTATTTGTTTTTTTTTTTATAATAATGACAGAGAAATAAAAAAAAAAGAATTTAACTATCGTATGGTCCAATTGCCTTGTTGATTCAATCAACAATCCCCGGCAACGGCGCTATTTGACGAAGTGTCAAAGTAAGTATAAAAATTATCGTATCCGCAGGGATTGTTCTGAATCAAATGCGAGTAATTGGTAGCATACGAAAGCAAACTTGCAATAAAATAAATTGGGGGGAGGTTTTTAGGTTTCAGACTTAAGAAAATAGCGGCAAGAAAATAGGGCTTTCTTTCAAGATGAGAAGGAGATTGGACCTTTTCGGTTCATCTAATTACTATTGTCTTGGTATTCCTCGCGTGTTAACAAACTACGAACTTAGTTTCATGATTCGATTAAATTAAATAACTATGTCCAATGTCTTGGTACATAATCCTCTAACTTGATTATCAATCCCTAATGTCTTAGGATGACCTATAATCAATTTAGATTTTTCCCCTTTAATCTTTGAATTCTCAATTAACAAACCAATATGTCTAAAGTACAAGTTAATTGAACAATTATCCCTAGGTCAATCAATTTGCTTCTAATGTCTTAGCAAACAAACAATTATAATCATCATACAATTCATGACTTTGTATAAAGCATTGAGAATAAGAGACAATTGAATGAATACTAACTTCGTAATTCGATTAACAAATCATAAGAAATACATAGTTCAAGACAATAACAATTAGAATCCCCTAGGATCCAATCAAAGAGTTTAGTTACTCATAATCAAAGCAATAACAATAATAAGAGTGAAAGAATTCATTACAAGAAGAAAAACTAGCTCTGGGACTTGATCTCAAAAGTTGCCTTTTTCGCCGTCAAATTTCGTAACCCCTATTGTGAACACAGAATTTATATATATAGGGTTATTTACGCGATGGCGCCGCGCGCCAGCCCGATCGCGCCGGGCGCGTCCTCGGCAGAACTAACAGGCCTTTCTAGGTGCTTCTGGGCGCCGCGCGCCAACTGCTTGCGCCGGTGCGCCAATTTCCTGCGCCGGTGCGCCAACTTCCGCTTTTCCTCCTGTTTTCTCTTCAAATCCTTGCGTTTAGAGCTAACTTGTCATGATTCTTTTTCTCCTTATTTCATACGGAAAATATAGCAAATAGTAGCTAAAAATGCCCTGTAATGTGGTTAGAAACATAGTAATGACGTGAAGTCATCAGTGGGTATCCTCAAATGAGGAACATGAGAATGACAACACTTGTCTATTTTTAATGGAAAAGATTTGGAAATGAATTTGTTATAATCGATTTCTATGATGATGATATTATCGGAACTCCTGAAGAGCTTCCTAAATCTGTTGATTAAAGACAAATTTGAAATGAAATATGTTGGATGATCAAAATTTGTTTGAAATTGCAAACTTAGTATTTCAATGAGGTTTTGTGTATGATGTCACTTGATGTGAACAAAACTCATTTTATGTCTCAAGAAAATGATGAGTTACTTGAATTGGTTTTGAAGTATCATATTTTAGTTCCGTTGAAAATATTATTGCATTTTACCAATTATATATGTGATGATATCAATAAATTCAATGATATTGGTACAAAATCACGTATATAATTTGTATCATAGAGATACAACAATATCTCCAATTATGTGGAAGTTTTAAAACCACATCCAAAAAGTTCAAAATGTGGTTTTGTTGAGGTTTCTAATTATACATATACAAGAAATTTGAAGAAGATGATATCGCACCCACGACTAATGCAAAGAAGAGTATATTAAAGAAGAAGAATTAAATCCATCTACAAAGTCGTCGTCAATCAAAGCTTCTGATATCTCAACTATATTGAAGATTAATTGAGCTTATTCGTTTCATATATAACTGTTTTTACGAGGGGGAGATATAATTGTGTTATGCACTCTTTTTTCTTTAACCATGGTTTTGGGTGCGTTTGTTTTAGCTTTAAAAAAATAGAATTTTTCTTTGTATTTTTGAAAATGAATTTTGTAAAACAGTTTTTCAAAATATAATAAGTTTTTTTATATTCATTTTTTTCTAAATTGAAACACTAATTTTGACATCATATAAAATAAATATACATTATTGAAGAACAAAACATAGTCAAAATCACAATTTTTTGAAAAAGTTGTATTTCAAAAATGAGTTTTATGAAAATCTATTTGAAATAGCTTCAAATTAAATGATTTTTTTGAAATTTTGATATCCAAATTTTTTTTCAAAAAAATTATGAAATGTCTAAATTCACATTTTAAGAATAACTATTCAAACCAAATTTTCATTTAAAACTTTTATAAAAAGTTTCTTTGTAAAATTTTTTACACAAAATTATGTAACACTATAAAATCTATTTTCAAAAAAATCCAAAACAAACGAGCCATTTATCTCATTGGGTTTTCCTGGTAAGATTTTTAACGGGACAGTTCAAACACAAAAAATATTGTACTCTTTTTCCTTTACTAGAATTTTTTCTTATTGGGTTTTTTATAATAAGGTTTTAATGAGGCATATCTTGATGGACATCCATGAGAGATTGTTATGAATATTATTAGTTGATGCCCATATAGTTCATTAGCCTATAAATTTGGCCCATTATGTTTACATATAAATATATCTTATATATCATTGTAATGAAACTCTAATCATAGTGATAAATAATACAGATTATTTTTTTTTTCTTTTTTTTTCTTCTTTGTCTATTATATTGCTCTTATATAAATCAATTTATAACAGTAATCAATCTTTTTAAATAAAGAAAATATTTTTCGATATTATTCTTTTTTATTTTTTACAATGAAATTGAAGATCGAATTCAAACGCTAAGCCATTAAACCCAATTTAATGACTTTAAATTTACCTCTTTTAATTTTATTTATATATAAAACGATTTATTAAATAATACAATAAATGAAAAAGGAGAAAATCATAACTTTCCTCCGTTATATTCACCAGAATCAATTCAACCCCCATAAAGAAGCACCACTCTCTCTCTCTCTCTCTATAATGTGTCTCATGCATTTCTCCGAAAACAAAACCTTTTAACTGTTTCTTTCTTCCTTAATTTCTTCGCCAATTCCTAACATCACCAAACAAAAAAACAATGTCATCGCCGGGATTCAATACCGGTGGTAATGGATCGTCGGAATATTTCTCCGGCAGATCAACAAACACCATCAACAACCTCACCACCACCAATAACCTCCACCATAATCTCTCTCTCTACCGATCCCACCAACAACAACAACCACTTCCTCCAATTTTTCTAGATCCTTCTTCTCAGATCCCTCAACAACGCTTCATCGGAAAACGCACCTTAGCTGAATTCCAAACCCAACAACACCAAACCTACAACATCAACAACAATCTCAACAACATCAACAACAACAACCTTAACAATAACCACGTTCTCTCAAATCTTTTACTTCGTTCTGTAAAACCAAGAACAACAAATTTTCAGTTTCAAAACAATTCTCCATCATCTTTTTCACTTCCTGAATTACAACAAAACCCTTTTAACAACTACCAAACGCACCGTTTAGGTGTTCCTTTACAAATGAACCCAAATTTTCATCACTATAGACCCACCTCGAATTTGACTCAAGTAATAAACCGGGTTCAAAATCAAACCGTTGAACCGGTAGAAGAAAAAAAGACCAACAACGATCACACGCTTCTTCAAGAATTAGAAAAACAGCTTCTAGAAGATAACGACGATGACGGTGAAGCTTCTGTTATAACAACAAGTGAATGGTCAGAGACATATCAGAATCTAATTGGGCCTGGTAATGGGCCGAGTCAGGCCCAGAAACAGGTTTCTTCATCGCCAACTGCATCTACAACGTCATCAACTTCTTCTTCGGCTGCTTCACCTGCTTCTGTTTGTTCCAAACAAACCCTAATTGAAGCTGCAAACGCTATTTCAGAAGGTAAAAACGACGTCGCTTTAGAGATCTTAACACGTTTGGTTCAGAATTTGAATCCGAATTTGATGAATTTGAATTCGGATCAACGGTTAACTAATTGCATGATTTCGGCTCTGAAATCGAGGTTGAATCCGGTTGAAAATCCACCGGTTGTTGCGGAATTGTTTGGTAGAGAACATGCTGAGTCGACTCAACTGTTGTTTGAAAACTCGGTTTGTTTCAAGGTTAGTTTCATGGCTGCGAATCTCGTGATCATGGAAGCAGCATTTGAAGATAACGGTAACGGTAACGGTAACGGAAAAGGTTTGTGTGTGGTGGATTTTGAAATTGGACAGGGGAAACAATATGTTAATCTTCTTCACGCGCTAAAAGCGCGTGAGGTTTCGGTTTCACCTGCATCGGGTTTCACGTTGAAGATAGTTGCTGTGGCGGAGAACGGCGGCGACGAGAGAGTTAAAGCGGTGGGTGAAATGTTAAGTCGTCAAGCGGAGAGGTTAAGAGTCGGTTTCGAGTTTCGTATTGCAACCGTTTCTCAGCGACAAGTGAACGAGTTAAGTCGCGAGTTATTAGGTTGTGACTCGGAAGAAACGCTTATTGTGAATTTCGCGTTTAAGCTGAATCGAATTCCAGATGAAAGTGTTTCAACGGAGAATCCACGCGACGAGCTTTTGAGGCGCGTGAAGAAACTATCCCCGCGCGTGGTTACAATTGTGGAGCAAGAAATGAATTGTAATACGGCGCCGTTTTTGGCACGTGTTGCTGAGTCGTGGTCTTATTATTCTGCTTTGTATGACTCGGTTGAGTCTGTTTTAGGAAAAGATAACTCGGACCGAGTCATGATTGAAGAAGGACTGAGTAGGAAATTAAGTAATTCGGTGGCTTGTGAAGGTAGAGATCGTGTTGAACGGTGTGAGGTTTTTGGAAAATGGCGCGCAAGGATGAGTATGGCGGGGTTTAAGCTTATACCAATGAGTCAAAACGTTGTTGAGTCAATAAAATCGCGACTCGCTGTGAGTAATAACAACCGCGTTAACACGGAACTCAGTGTGAAAGAAGAGAACGGTGGGATTTGCTTTGGTTGGATGGGAAGAACACTCACCGTTGCTTCTGCTTGGCGTTAACTTCTCTTATTTTTCTTTTCTTGTTTTTTTATTATATAAATATTTTTAGTTTGGTTCCATGAATATTAATATATTATTATATTGTTACTATATTGTAACGTTATCTAATCATAATGGAAAAGCATAGAGAATAGAATTTGATAAATAATATATCATGAAAAAAATGTTGCTATAGAAAATTCCAAGTAGAACCCATCCTTCCTACCTTCCATACTCTTGGTTCCACTAAATGAAAAATAAATAATTAATAATAATACATTTGATTCCAATGAAAGTTGGTAACTTACATTTTTTAGGTTTTCTCAATGTACTAGTTGTTAATAAGACGAAGCTTATATTTTATGATGTAGTGAGTTCAAATTTTATCATTGATGTTAAAAGTTTTCGTTAAAATTAAGCACTTGTTTGGAATTACGGTGGGATTTCTCTCTAACGCATATCCATAATAACACTTAAATTCGTAGTTTCTATATTTTATAAGTCAATTGCATTAGGAAGTGAAAACAATAAACAGAATGCGAGTCCAAACATACCCTATGATCTTAGTAAGTATACTGCTACAAATTTTTTATACCAATGCTATGTTGTTCATAATCAATTTTTGATTAATGCGTATTGAGAAAATTCAGTTGGAAAAGGAAAATCTATCTTGTGTGTTCCATAGAATTTCTGACGGAAATTACTCATCGCTAATGGCGGAGAAAATTTCATAAAAAGAAAAGAAGTTATGAGAAGTTATTTGATTGTGGGGAAATTAATTACTAGTGCAAATAGAATACTCAATCACATACATATTAATTCTTACTTGATAGGATATCATCATACTCGAATAACCTATTTAATTTATAATGATTCAGATTAATTGGTGGATAATATGTAGGGGTGTACGTGAGTCAGATTGAGTTGAGTTTGACCAAAACTAAAACTCAAATCACATAAGGTATTGAGATTTGCTATTTAGGCCCCAACACATTGCTCTTAGGCCCCTCGTCATGACCAAAATGTCTCTAATAAGGCATTTTGTAGTGTAGAAAACAAAAGAAAGGAATTTCGTTACGTAGGAAACGAAAATAGGGAAAGAAATTGCTGGCCAGCCATGCCAAGCGCCCTATGCGAATGAAGCACAAAATTTCATCTCGTGGTTAACGAATCCAGGATTCGTTTTGTACGAAATGAAAATGCTGGTTTTCGTCTTCTAGAAAACGAAATTACCCTATCTTTGCTTGCGGTCAACGAAGCAGCGTTCCCTCAACACATATGAGCTTAGGGGTGGGAACGATTGACCAATCCCGTGTGTAAGTGTGTAGCCAAAAAATCATACTTCTTGGGATTAGATTTTCTTTCTAGAGTCCCTCCAAAACGCATGAAATGCTGATTTCCAACAACAACAACAAATGCAGCACAATGTCTCTTCAATGGAAATCAAGACCCAACAACAAGAAACTCAATCTCAATCTGGTTTTTGTTGTTGTTGTTGTTGTTGTTGTTATTGTTCTAGACACCATAACAATTAAACTAATTTCAGCATAATTTGAATTTCAGGAAGCAAAAATGAAACCAATTTTAGGAACCAAGTAACCAATTTAAGGAAGCAAATATGAAACCAATTTTAGGAACCGATTTCAGGAAGCATAATTGAAAAAGCAAGCAATTTCAGGAAGCAAAAAAGAAGGGAATACTGAAACAGAGCATGTTCTTGTTGTTCTTCTTCTTGTTGTTATTGTTGTTCTAGACACCATAACAATTAAACCAATTTCAGGAAACATAATTGGAAGCTTTCGAATTGCATTGCAGGAAGCAATTTATAATTCCTTCACCATGAATTGAATTCATGGAAGCAAGATTTCTTCACCATCAATTCAATTCATGGAAGCAATTCATACTTTTTTCACCATGAATTGAATTCATGGAAGTCATTGTTACATTTCTTGTTGTCTCTTTGTCAATCACATTGCAACCATGCAAAAGTAAATTGGTCACCAAATGAAGATTCTTCTTCCACAAGTAGGGGGCAAAAAACAACTTATATAAAGTATTGGCCGAGATGAATAATTTTGAGGAAGTAGATCACATTAATGAGGCTACGGGGTTTTCTTGTTTTTGTTCTTTGAAACCCAGCATCTATTCTTTGTTATATGAATAAGGGTCAATCACCAATGTTGAAAATAAAGCAATTTCATATAACTTGTTTTTTGTATGGAAGAAAACGAAATTAAGCGTATCATATCCTATGAAACGAAACTATTAGGCACTAAACGAAAATAAGGCCGAAGTCCTACACTTATTCCATGTTGTTGCGCGTCGTGTCACAATTTCGTCTCCTGCGAAACGAAGGTTTTTAGATTTCAGTTCCTGCATAACGAAATTTCTACATAGCAAAATTAGGGGTATTTTGGAATTTTTGGAGGGGGTCTGCGAGCAATATTGGGGGCCGAGATAGCGATTTTCTATTTTTTTAATATTAAAAATATAAATTTAAAATCATCATATTTTTTCATAAAAATATCTCAACCATTATATTTTTTTGAAAAATAGTGTAACGTTTTTTCACTATAAAAACTAATCACCTATTTTTTGTGTATACCCACTAATTTACGGGTTGGGTAGTGTGTTATCCAAATGATTTTTTCCCCTCTTTTTTTAATATCAAATGACTAAACGAAGAATCATCATATTTATTTATGAAAATTATTCAATATTTTTTTTAAAAAAATAGTGCGATGAATTATCATATTTGTTTATAAAAATTATTCAATCTTTTTATTTTCTTAAAAAATAGTATAACTTATTTTCAATATAAAAATATTTAGGCAAATTCTAAAATAGACTACTTCATAAAGTGGCCCATGGTTGACCAGTCATCAATAACACCATAACGAATACGAATTTTACAAAATTCACCGTTAGATTGAAAGTTTGTATCATATAGATCATCCATACAAATTTTTAGAAAATTGAAAATCATTTCATATGTTATTAAGACCTATTAAGATTAACGGTTTATGAGTTTTTATTAAATACCGTTAAACTTTATAGATTTTAATAACATACCAAATGATTTCCAAAAATGGTGGATTTTGTAAAATTTGTATTCGTTATAGTAGTAATGATAACTGATTTACGGTGGACCACTTGTGAATGTGGTCCACCATAGCATTAGCCAAATATTTAATGATCAAATGGCAAAATCTTTAGTATTTTCATAAAAATATTTCAAAATACATAACACTAGTGAGTCAGTGAGTTTTTTGGGTTGGATCCAGTTTTATCTGAAACCCAATTTTTTTTATAGGTTTTTCATTTTTGAAATTCATATCTACTCACTTGTCCGACCAAATCCACTATTTTGGGTTGGATGAGTTTGACCGAATCAACCGGATTTGACCAATCCATATACACCCATAATAATATGTAAATATTTTAAATGTTCTTTTGAGAATTTAAGAATTCTCTAGTATTTTAGGTGTTCTATTTTCAACTCAATAATATATAAAAGAAATGAATGTATGGTTGATATATTATTTTATTATATTCAGTTGGGTGTGTGAAAGGAGTTGGTTGATGTTTGGTAGATATAGCTTTTATCTTGTATGCATTGGTTTGCCCTCACAATACCGACAAATGAAATGAGGGCTCCACACTCTTATGGTATGCAATTTTGGGGGTTTTTGTTGGAGTTGGAACTTCCCTAATATCAAATTCAGCTTCCAAATTTGTAAAGTCTTCTAAAATAATTTTGTTATTTGTCTCTGTTGTGAATTCGACGAAAAATTCACACCAATAAAAAACTGATGTGTGGGGCAAGCGAAACAAGCAACCAAATAATGAACGGGATAGAAACGATGATGCAATAATTCAAAGCAATAACGGCGGAAGAAAAGAACACGACCAATATTGTTTACCCAGTTCGGTGTTAATGAACCTACGTCTGGGGGAGAGAGCAACTCTCCGTTCCACTAGAATCAAATAAGTCACTTTACAAGAGTTCCCAATTGGGTTACAAGAATTAATCCTAATTCTACCCAAAATCCCGAATCTCTTCCCGTGGCCAAGAGACTCAATTTGACCTCTTCCCGTGGCCAAGAGACTCAATTTGACCTAGTCTACCCAAGGTGATCCCAAACCCCTTACATGTTTGCTCTCTTTACTCTCACAATTTTTCTATGAATAAACAACCTCTATTTATAGAAAAATATATGCCTATTATTTTAAAACAAATCTGTTAAAATAAAACCAAATCTCATATTGTTTCTAAATATATTCAATTTAAAAACAAACCGAATCCAAATTAGATATCTTTCAAAAAACTAATTTTTTCACAAAATTAGCAAAAGATATATTCTGAGATTTCAAGGCATATTCCAACAATTCTCCACCTTGCCTTTAAATCGATGGTGATCCAATCAACCACCGTGCTGCTCTCTCCATCTTGAATCTTCTATCCAAGATCACCGGCCAAGTCCATGACCTAGGCGTTAGCCTCCACTTGCTTCCCGCAAGCATTACCTCCTCCCCTTCATTCTCGGAATGTCTTCCGCTCTCATGAAGGTCTTGTCTCCCACTACCACAGGATTTTAGGTAGTCACAAGATTCACCGCCTCCCTCTTCAGACTCCGGACTGGTCAAGTCCGTACCCCCTGAAGATACGCTTGCTCCCCACTATCATCGGATTTTAGATAGCTAACAAGCTTCACCACCCCTTCTTCGACCCCCGGAGTGATCAATTCCGTCCTCTCGAAGAAACACTTGCCTCCAATTGTCCATGGAATTTTAGGACAACCCTACAAGCTCCACCGTACCCTCTTCAGCCCCCGGATTGTGCCTTTTCCGTCCTCCTGAAGAATCGCTTGCCTCCGACTATCCACGGATTTTTAGGATAGCCCTACAAGCCTCACCACGCTTCGACCTCCGGAATGCCTTCCGTACTCTCGAAGTTTTGCTTGGCTCCAAACCAACCTTGGAATTTTGGGTGGTTCCACAAGCTGCAACATCAAACTCCCCTTGCACCCGACTACCTCCAGCAGTCTCACAAGTTCCCAAGTTTGATCAAGGTTGCTTTCAATTGCCTCCCTGAAGATCCTTTCAAGGTCTTGCACTTCTTCACCCACAATTGAAACGTTTCCCACAAGGTCTTCATGGTTACACCCCTTTGGTTCAACACAACCACTCTCATCCCTATCTCCGATTAGATACCCGAGAGTCAATGTTGACAGCCTCCCACTCTTAGAAGACTCCACCTCAAACTGAGTTTCCACCAAAGTACACCAATCATCCCCTTGTGATAAGCAAGACCTATCCAATCGTGTTTCTCCCTTCAACGCCTCAACACTTGTTCTGAATTAACACTGCCCTCATCTTCACCATCCACAACCCGTAGTCGTTACTCCCGGTGAACCTCTCAATATCTCCATTCAAACCCATGGTACTTGAATTGACTGATCCCCTTGCCCCACGGTGGGCGCCAATTGTTGTGAATTCGAACCAAAAACACACCAATAATCCTTTAACTAGTGTGTGGGGCAAAACAATTAAAGCAACCAACAACAACAATGGATATCCAAGCAATAATAATCAACCAAGGCTAAAACTAATGAAAGCAATAAAGAACACAAAACGATATTGTTTACCCAGTTCGGTGTTAATGAACCTACGTCTGGGGGAGAGAGCAACTCTCCGTTCCACTAGAATCAAATAAGTCACTTTACAAGAGTTCCCAATTGGGTTACAAGAATTAATCCTAATTCTACCCAAAATCCCGAATCTCTTCCCGTGGCCAAGAGACTCAATTTGACCTAGTCTACCCAAGGTGATCCCAAACCCCTTACATGTTTGCTCTCATTACTCTCACAATTTTTCTATGAATAAACAACCTCTATTTATAGAAAAATACATGCCTATTATTTTAAAACAAATCTGTTAAAATAAAACCAAATCTCATATTGTTTCTAAATATATTCAATTTAAAAACAAACCGAATCCAAATTAGATATCTTTCAAAAAACTAATTTTTTCACAAAATCAGCAAAAGATATATTCTGAGATTTCAAGGCATATTCCAACAGTCTCCAATTGCTTTATGTAAGTAAGTGATTGAATATATATTGTGTGGTTCATACTAGGGATCTTTAAACCCAAAATGGTAAGAAATAAAATATGAAGAAAATTGATTTATAATGCCTAACACATTGTACATTTGTACCATAAGTTAATAGACTATGAGATATGAATTTGTGGATTTGATTCATTTGATATATATATATATTTTTTAATTTTGAAGTGGGTGGCGGTCGGTATTTGAGCTCTATAAATGAGATGATATATTTGCAAACACTCGAATGTTAAGTACTATTTAATTTGATTTTATTAGATAGAGTGAGAAATTTATTAAAAATAAGTGTACATTTATCTTCAAACTTTATGTTTTTTTATAAGTGAAGTTACATGAAAATTAGGGTAAATTTCGTTGAGACCGTTTAAAGCATATCTTGAAGTGATTGAGGGTGTTATTGTATTTTTGTTGTAAATACACACTAACGTGCACGAATATTGGGCAATACACCGCCTTAGCATATGTACCTTTTTACGTTAGCCCAATTTATAATTGGTCTTGGTTCGATCTATAACCATATGTATCTGTAGGTGTGTGTATATATAAATAATTTCTTGGCCATATAATTAAAAATATTTTCAAAATTTGAATTTTTTTTATGGAAACTAGCCGCCAAACGGGCACGTTTGTGTAATCGATATTTTTTTTTTCGTGGGTGATCGATATTCTGTATTGTGCAAATATAAATAACTATTTAATCATCTTTTTTATTGGACTTTGTTAATTGATAACTACGTAACCTCTTTTTTTGTTGTGGTTAGTTATTAAGAAGAAAAATATATTTTTTTTTGTTACTATAAAAAAACTGAAAACCTACTTTTATGTGGAAGTTGTGCTTAGTCATTAAGAAAAGAAAAAAAATATTTATTAAAAAAAACTGAAAAATCTATTTTTATGTGGAAGTTATTTTTTAAGGGTAAAATTGGAATAACAAAAAAGCCATCCCAAAAATTTGTATCCCCTTTATATATTAGTATAGATTACAAAAGTTGAACTTAAAAGGTATATTTATATTATATATAAAAAAAAGGTATATTTATATTGTTATGTATGGAGCAAGTGCAATTTGAATTCGAAATACACTTTTGTGAGAGTTTTATTGGACCATATTGTGCTAACCCCCTAGTGTGTCAAATGTCTTGAGACTTTCTAAGAAATTATAATTTTAGAATGTAAATAACAATTTTTTTATATAAAAATAAAAACTCAAAATTCACCGCAGCGGCGAAGCTAGCCATATTTTTATGAGGTGACTAAATATAAAAACAATTCAAAAGTGATAGTAAAATAACTTAATAAGCAAAAAGATTAATATTAACTTTTGGAAGATAGAGTTTGTTGATAACCCAATCGCTCGTTCCTTTATTCTTCCAATCGCTTATTCGCTATCCTCAAAAAAGAAATGAGCGATTGGAAGATAGGGTTTGTTGATAACCCAATCGCTCATTTCTTTATTCTTTCAATCGCTTATTCGTTATATTCAAATCGTTTTTCACTTTTTCAGCAAACCCTAATTTTTCGTTCCCCCAAAATTGATTTATGTTTTAATTTCATTTTTTGATTTTTTTAATCTTGAAGTGGTATTATTATTATATGTTAATTTATTTTTTTTATTTTTTAAAAATCCACGTGTCGTCACCGTTAGCCATATGTCAAAAAATAACGACGTTAAAAAAAATTGACGGAAGGGACCGATTAATGGTAACGTTCAAAACATAGGGGACTAACGCGAAACTTTTAAAACATAAGGGACCAAATTAAGAATTAATTCTTTTTTTTTTAAATCCACGTGGCGTCACTGTTAGTCACGTGTCAAAAAATAACGGCGTTAAAAAAATTTGGCGGAAGGGACAAATTAATGGTAACGTTCAAAACATAAGAGACTAACATGAATCTTTTAAAACAAAAAGGGACCAAATTGAGAGATAAAATAAACATAAGAGACCAAATTGAGAGCTAAAATAAACATAAGAGGTCAAATTATGAATTAAGTCATAATAATAATATAATAAAAATGTCTAGAAGTCCTAGCTCAACTGACAAATGTCGAAATTGCTAGGCCAGACATCATGACCCGGATTCGAACCTGGGACCTCACAGTTATGTGTGGGTTTAATTTTAGTGGATTACCACTTCATCTAAGATAAAAATAAAATATAATAAAAATGGGTTATGGGCCTATATCTATTTGGACTAATAATAGACTAATATATTTGTTGTTCTTGTTAAACAAATAAATTTATTTAGGGTGGCTAAACATATATAATTAGGGGTAGCTAAATATAAATTTATACTTACTAAATAATTTTTTTTTTGGATAGCAAGGGCTACCTCATTCATATACTACCCTTCGGCTTCGCCCTTGATTCACCGCATGTTTTTATGATAGGTAAAAACAATTCCAAAAGATGTGAAACAGATGCAAAAGGTGAGTTACTATTTATAGGATATTGTTTATTGCACTTGATGGTGAACTGAAATGTCTCAACTTGTTCGTGTTCAGTGTTCTTCAAAAAGTCATGTTGGTTCTTCCTTTTGGCCGTATTATTAGGGAGCCAACATAAGTCCTCATATTATTATATAATTTTCAAATTGCTGCAATCCAATGCATCACTTGATTTATTTGCATATCTTTTGGGTCTATTAACGTGTATTATCTAAAAATATCTGTTAAAGAATTTAAAAGTGGAATATCACACTAAAAAAATATAATAATTTGATTTTTGAAAAATAAATTAAACAACATTTGAAAGAAGTTTTCTATGTTAAGTTTCAAAAATAAATAAAACAACATTTAAAAGAAATATTTCTATATTAAGTTGTTTGCCCCATTTATTTAGCATTTGTCTTAATTTAATACACACTTTGAATATTTCTTTTTTTTAATCACACTTTGAATATTTCTTTAATGATTAGTTGATTACAACTACGAATATAAATTATTTAGGCAAACACATAAAAATATTACTTAATTATTTTAATGATAATAAAAAATGTGGTTAACAACACAATTGTAGATAAACTACCTTGTAGGCTAAATTACAGCCCAAAACCACTTTGTAGGTTAAATTATTTTGTCATGTCAATCATCCACACAATCACCCTATTTTCTTTTTGTGGGAATAAGTTTTTATACACTTTTTGGATTTAGTCACGCAATATCTTTCTCATATCATATGAATGAGTTGAAGATAAAATTGTACTTATACAACTCACTTCTCTCACATGTTCTCCACATTCTTATTTTTAAGAAAGTAGATATTTGGCATCACTTTTATCATTCAAACTACATTGAAGCGAAGAAGGAATGACATTTACAAATATTTTGAGTTAGCAGTATTCCGTTGTAGGAAAGAAGGGATGCACTTGTAAATACTTTGACACTTAAGTTAATTTCTTTTTTGAATGGTTAAATTTTATTAATATTGCAACTGCGCATAAGACGAGTACAATGTGTAAAACAAACACATACAAGCACATTACAAAAAATAAAATAAACTAAAATAACACTTAAATCCACCGACACCTATAGCGGGCTCTTACACCAAATACCATAACCCTGCCCATCCAATACAAACTTCATCTCGATAATAACAATCCAAACAACGGCTGCTAAGCCAAACAAACATCATTGCACAATACACCAACACCATACACATACAAGCACATCACTTTGACACTTAGGTTTATTAAATAGAAAATGTGAGGTATAAGAATAAACAATTGTATAAGAGAAGGAGATGGTTCAATTTAAGTTAATATATATAAGAACCATTGAGAAAGTCAGGCTCTGCTTGGTAAACCAAATAAGCTAACTTTTAGCTTATAAACTAAAAACTCTGTTTGGTAACAATTTTTAAAAAAGAGCTTATAGTTTATTTTACTAACTTATAGCTTATTTTCCAAATGTTATTTTAAGTAGCTTATGAGCTTATAGCCTATAGCTTATTATCTTTTCTTCCAATTTTATCCCTATCATCTTACTTGAAAAGAATTAAATATTAATTAAACATATCATTTTCATGTCATTTCATACTTATAAGGTAGTTCAACCGTTAATTTTATCAAACACTACAAATTCAATCAGCTAGCTAAGCTAGCTTATCAGCTATCTGCTATTTTTTATACGAGCCGCTAAAACAACAATCTTGCGTTGCTCTTGTTTGTTGAAGTAATGAATAGAGTGAACCGTTATAATTCTAAGGTTATCAATGATGTGGGTCAAATAGGAGAGTCTTTAGGTCTAATCTAAACACTATAAATTAAATTCTATAAATGTAAGAATTGTTTGACTAAAAACTTAGCGAACAGTAATTTAAATATTTAAATCGCTTGTATACTTCAATGGTACAATTTCTTTTGTTTTTGTCCATAAATACAATTGTACAATTTCAATTCTTATATTTACTAATTTTCATTTTTATTTCAAAGAAGTGACAAATACTACTAAAATTAACAACTGCAAAGTAATTTCAAGTTACATCCTTATATTTAATCGTGCAAATTGAGTACATCAAACAGCCTACTTGTGTTGTCTAATTTTTAATGCCATGTGCTATGTGGCCAATGGGAGTATAGTTGATGCTCATTTAAGCTAACTTGGCAAGTTTCGTTTGCTAGACATTAAGTCAATATCAACTAAGATATACCTTAGTCATTTAAGCTATTGAAATTAGAAATTAAACACTTAATAAATGGATAAACTAGACTACAAAATTGTAACGTTTTCTAACTTAATTTGCACAATTAATTTTTTCCACACATGAATAAAATTAAAATTAAGCCTAAAGATAACCAAACAATCTTAGGTATCATTTAGTCTGATTTTTTAAGTCTTATAAAATACTTGAAAGCTAAAAGTAGAAATAAGAGTATTTAGAAAAAAAAAGCTCAAGTTTTGTCAAAGAAAAAAAGCTTAAGTTATTTTACTCATAAAAATCAAACATCATTTTTTTTATCAAGAACTTTTTAAAAATCTGTTTGACCTATCTATTCCTTTTATTTGATAAAATAGTTTGAAATAAACTAAATCAAATAGTACCTTAAAATTTAAAGATTGACCTATTTATAAATTAACCAAATTATAATGTGAATATTGTATCTATTTATACAATTTTATTTCTGATGTAATATTCTTAACACACGCCATTACACGGTTACACTAAACACTAATGAATTTGGTGCATAAACATAAATAATGTGTGACTTTTACAAACAATGAAAAGAACCAAAAAGAAAAAAAGAAAGGTATATTAAGCTGTAGTAGATAGGATAGAATGTCACACAAGCACATGTTAGTTGATACCATTTAATAGTGACACGTTAATTTTGTTGCCTTAGATTTCGCCTAGCAGTCAGCATAGACAGTAAAGTTTCTAGTTGTAAAGTGTCTACAAATGATGAATGCCTTATTTATTTCTTTTCAATCTCCACATAAATGATTTTTGTCACCCTTTTAAACCAAATATGTCAATTTTTAATTCCTTTGGTTACAAAATGAATGAATGTCACTATATATGTATGATTCAATTATATTTCATCTTTTTGTACCTGGCCCCCCCTCTCCCTAGCTTGTTTCACCAAGAATATACTCAGATTATGGATAGACAATGTGGAATGGATACCAAGAAAATATCTTACAATATTTTAAATCACAATGCTTTCTTTTTTCATTATATGAAAAATTTAGAATAAGGAGATGATTCTTCAATCTAAGTCCTAAAATATAAAAAAATTTAAGACTTAAAAGAATAATTTGTGTTCAGACTCCGGATTTCCAAAATTTGTCTTTTAATAACTAGACCAATTTTTTATAGGTAGTTTTGCATATTTTATTTTCTAGAATAAAGTAATCTTCATATAGTCATATGCAATTTTTTTTAGCTTGAATTTTCAATGTGTTAGATTCGACAAGCACAGAACTGAGGGTTGAAGTTAAAGTTGACACTTGCTTAAAATTCTAAACTATGTTACAAGGTTCGATAGATGCGCTTCGACAACTTGTTTTGGACTTGGCGTATTTTGGGATTGCAAGACTTAATTAGTTCGACAAGATTCAAAATGGTTTACCAAGCGACATGATAAGGACGTCAAAGACACGTGGAAATGGAGACACACAACCAGACACACGTCGAAAGTTCTACATGTTACTGTTATTTTCAATTATTCCTATTTCGCTATATATAATAATTTTGTGTAAGAATTAAGGGTCGCAAAATTATTAACAAACCTTAAGAAAACTCGAACTATTCATGTCAACGCGAGAAAAGAGTTTCACAAGACCAATGTACGATTATGTGTATCATTTTCTTTATGTCGTTTTAATCAAATGCACTTTTTCTTTTCAAGTTGTTTATGTTTACCTGCATTTATCTTCAGTTTTTTGCACATTTACTTTAAGTTTCTTTTATTCGAACACATTTAATTTTCAATGTCCTTTATTACTTTAACTCCGTTGAAATAACCAATTTGTGACTTATTCTTTCACATTCAAATTCATGAAGAATGATGAACATTCAAACTTTTCTGGAAAATTTTGCACAAATATGTTTTAGATTTATTAGTTGATCCTGCAAAGGGATGTCAATTTCATCTGTAAAGGGAGATCTCTGCGGGGATTACCTTGTTTAAGGACCCAAAGATGAAGAATTTTTCTACGTGGGAATGAGGTTGAAGGAGAAAGTTCCCCAACCAGAAGTTTGGGGAAGGTGACTGTATTTTATCCCTCATTCCGCGGAGACTCTATCCTCGAAAACTATTAAAATACACATTTATTAATGTATATTTAAGTACTTTATAAATTATTTTAAATAAAACCTACAAAATTAACTCTCAATTTAATAATTAGTTTGAAAAATTCTCCACTCATTTGTTTTTGAAAAATTCTCTTCACCCCCTCAACCCCCAACTCTTTTTTCCCCTCTAAAAATTTTATTTTCAAAGGCAAAAAAAAAAATCAGAAAATACATTCCGAACAATTTTTTTTTGGTAGTGACATTCCGAACATTTTAAGCATGGGCAAAAACATCTTTTTCATTTTCCTTTTGGTGTTTCTTTCTCTTTTTTTTCTTTCTTCTTATTTCAACTTGGTTTAGGCCTACTTCTGAAGTGACTTAACCCAACATTTTGAGAGGGCAATCCAAACCTATTTAAAATAGGCAACTAATTGGCCAACAATTTTTAATCAGAGATTCACCATGTATAAGCCATATTCTCCTAACTTGGTTCTGCTAGGATTAGAATGAAGCATGTCTTCTCAATCAAAATATAAATTATGAATTTTTAAGTGATAAAAATGAAAATTTTCACATTTAATTAATCTTTTGTTAAAAGGAAAAATTGTAATAGAAATTTCTATATTGTATTTGATATGATAGCGGAAGATAATTTAAAATTTGAAGATACACATGCGTTGACTTAAAAATAAGATTTTTGAGGAAAAACACCTTATATGAAAATTCAAGATATTTTTATATGTCATCTACTTAAGCAGCGGATTCGTTCGCTGTTGTAAAAATATGAAATTTGAGTAAAAAATACCCCTTAGCTTGAAATTTTTTATATTGTCAGATACTTAAAATGATCTTCTGAACCAGTGGTAAGTACTGAAAATGATCATCCTAACGATAATTCTCATATTTCTGATACTGGTGATACTAACTCGAATGATGTACCTCTTGCTTTGGGAAGAAAAAAGAGATCATGTCCCTCCATATATAGATGTCCTACTTCTAATTTTGTCTCTTCTAAACAACTTTCATCACAATATGAAGATCCTATGAAGTTATGTTATGATAATCAACCGGCCTTTACTGACAGAAGTGGTGAAGACGGGATTACCAATAGAACAATTCAGCCAACTTACTTGCAAGCTTCGAATGATTGATATCTATTCATCAGCTTGAGGGGGAGTGTTGTAAATATTGTATAATTATTATTATTATTATTATTGAATTTATCCAAATTTACTTAGCCTATTAGTTAGGCTCATTAGGTATAGTTTAGTCTATTTAAACTCTTCAGTAATTGTACTCATTCATTCAATTAATAAAATTACACCTATTTACCTATTTCATTGAGTTTAACACTTCCGTTTCCCCATCAATTTTTGGCTTGCGGAGCTGTTTTTTGGACACTGATGGATCGTTTACTTTTGATTCGAGATCAGGAGTTAGAGGCTAGTGACATCTTCATGGGTCAGGTTGATGGTCTTTGGTGGTCTGGAGGCTGAGGAATACCCTTCTAAAAATGGGATTAGAAATGTATTTCTATTAGATTATGTATGTTTTTGACATTTTTTATTGGTGTTCCACTTATATACGACACATCTGTATTGTAGTTTCGTTTTTCCCGGCCTCTGTTTGTCTTATGCAGAGACCGGTTATATTAATAATAATACTTTTGCCGTTAAAAAAAAATCTCCTCCCATATTTGGAAGCTTTGAGACGAAAAGGAGAAAAGAAAAAGGGACCGAAGTAGATTTGAGCCATTGAAGGATGAGTATTATGTGGACTTGCTATGTTTTTTTATATAGAGAAATATATTAGTTGTTTTTTTTTTTTTTTGACTGGGAGAAATATATTAGTTGTTGGTATATTGATAGAGAGGAGGAAAAATGTTATAGTTAAAGATCGAACAGTAAATCTTCTTTATAAACTTGTTCCAATTTTGTATCACTGAACTCATCTTTGAGGACATGCTTTAAAATGTGTACTTGCTTTAAATTCCCAACTCCTTCCATGTTGGCTTGCTTATTGATTTGACCTTTCTAAATTAGATCATTCATCACTACTTCTTTTGAGCTTTAACTTTATAATTTGAAAATTGCTCACCTGATTTTGAGTTGCTCTCGGGCTACGCAAAAACCCCAAAATATCATCAATTATTCGGATTATAATTTTCAAAAACACATCATTTCGAAAGTTATATTTTGAAGTGCTTTTTTTTCCAAAATTTTTTAGATTTTGGAACGTAACTTCCGAAATTTCGGAACGTAACACCATTATGAAAGTTACGTTTCAAAGTGATTTTTTTTAAAATAAAAATAAATAAATTTTGGAATGTAACTTCCGAAATTTAACAATTTGGAACCTAAATTCCGAAATAAGAGAATATGTATAAAATAAAAAAATCTCACTTTGAAATTAATTCTAAAATTAACTAACTTCGGATCCGAAATATCCTGAGATAATTTCATCAGTTTGAGGGGTCTGGAGGCAACAGAGGGGGCCTAAAGAGCAATTTTCGTATAGATAGATAAAGTGACCAGTTATTAGAAATGACATTATTTATTTATAGATAAATAAAATAACAAGTTAAAATGACAAATTATTTATAGACTAGACTTCAAACTTTAGTCATAGTATCCAACCCATTAATTTTAACATTTATACCAGTTGAGTAATAATTTATTGACACCATAAATATAATTTTAATTATTAGTTAATTTAGTTCGTAAATTACAAACAAAAGTGATAATTGAAGTATATGCAAATTTGATAAATTCGGTAACTATAAAAATAGTGGTGTCTCAGTCTCACACACCTAAAATAGTTGTTTAGTCATTATTGAAGAGACTAGAGAGTGTATAGTTACTTCAAGTGTTACTGTAATTAGTTATGCACGCGCGTACTCTTGCGTGTGAAAGATACCATAAGTTTTATGGGACTGGCCATACATGTGATGGATAAGCCTCACAGCAGCAATCTTAATCTCCTAATCTCAAGTTAAAATTTAATGCGTATGCCGAACTCGGATTTGGATCATCTTTAATTTTTTTCTTTGATTGTTAATCTAATAGTTCACAAATAAAGAAAACACTTGAAAAAAAAAAGAAAAAATATAATTTTTTATTTGTGAACTATTAAATTAACAATTGGAGAAAAAATATGAAAGAATAATTGGAGAGGATTCAAATCCGCCAAACCCATTGGCCAAATCTGAGTTGGATTGTGGTTTCGTGGGGTTAGTACCTTGCCTTTATTGAACATCAAATCCTTATTCTGGCAACACAAGCTCATCATGGTATTGTTGCCAAGGGATATACTCCTATCTTAGTACTTGTATTTAGCATTGCCTTATAACAGCCACAAATTTAATTAATTTAATTTGTTAATAATAGTAGTTGTTGTGAAATGAAATGAAATGAAACCATATTAATTAATTAAAATAAAATTAGATTGTGGCTCTCAATTTTGTGTAGATGCCAAACAAGCTAAGTATGGATATATAACGGAAAATCTTAAACTCCACCTACCTTTCTCCTGAAATTTGTAACTATAATATTGACAAAACAAGAATCTTTTCTAACCATAGTCCTATTAAAAAAATTGTGCAAAAGAATTTATTGTACCAAAAAAAAAAAAATTGTGCAAAAGAATTTACTTTTGTAAAGTTTTCGTTAGTGTGTGATTTGGAGAGACTATGATAATTTTAAATACACAACTTGAGATTATAAATGCAAAATGGAATTGGAAGGGGTATAGTATTTTGAAATATAAAATGAAAAAAAGACGTGTGGATTATTTTTTTTTATTAGAAAGAATGGTGAAAAGTTGGTCGTCAATTATATATTAATAAAATGGACACTAATAATGGACTACCAAATATTAACTTTATTCTATTTTTCTCACTTTCTATAATATAGCAACAAAAAAAATTCATTTCCTCTCCAATTTTTCTTGCAAAATTATTTTAAAAATTGTTTTTCATAAGAAAAATTGTATAAACCATTTAGATTATTGATCTTACTTGATTATGAGGAGATGATTAGAGTTAAGCATGCGTATAATCAAAATCATAGTCTTTAAATCTTATTATCTCCACTTTGATGCAACATGCTCAACTCTAATCATCTCCTTCTAATCAAATAAGATCAATAAGGTTACACAAAAATATGTTTTGAATATCAAATTACAAACATGATGATTTTGAATCCTCTTTTAAAAGATATTTTTTTAATATTTTTTTTGGAGAAGGGAACATATCCTATGCTAAATTGAAATAATAATAGAAGAGGGAATCATAGTCATTAAAACTTCAATTAGCCATTAAGACCTTGATTATTGTCGCAAGCATTACAAGCGTGTTTTGCTCATGTCCGTTGTGATCTGTTGGATTACCAAAATCAATCATACTTCATTATTAGAATATTTTATTTCGGTGAAGAGAATTTAAAATAAGAGCTCCTGGATGACCTAAACGACTATGCCATAACTCGGTAGACGAAGCGGCAAGGGCAGATGGTGGTAATGTTGTTGTGTTTGGTCTCGTGGGAATAGGGTAAAGGTCATCGGAACTATTACATCTCATTAAAAGTGTTCCTGTCTAAAAACCTTTCACAGAAAAACCAAAAGGATCGAATTCACCACATACATCATTATAGATAGTAAATTTTTTGACAGAAAAAATCAATCATACTTCATTATTAGAATATTTTGTTTCGGTGAAGAGAATTTAAAATAGGAGCTCCTGGATGACCTAAACGACTATGCCATAACTCGGTAGACGAAACGGCAAGGGCAGATGGTGGTAATGTTGTTGTGTTTGGTCTCGTGGAAATAGGGTAAAGGTCATCGAAACTATTACATCTCATTAAAAGTGTTCCTGTCTAAAAATCTTTTACAGAAAAACCAAAAAGATCGAATTCAACATATACATCTTTATAGATAGTAATTTTTTTGACAGAAACAAGATTTTTTATAAGTTTCGGTGCATGTAAAACATTGTTTAAAGTTAGGGAATTGGGTAAAGATGCATGTCCACAACCAATAACAGAAATATGATGACCATTTCCAACAGTAATATTACTACTCATATTAAAATAAGATGTGAGATTACCTCTATTGTCTGTCATATGAGAAGTCGCTCCGCTGTCCATATACCATTGATCATCAGGAGGAGAGATGAAGAAAGCGTGCGTAGGAGCCTGAATGGTAGCTAGAGCGTAAGAAGATGAGTTTTGCTGACGATTCATATGATGTGGAGCAGATGCCATGTGAGCTCAATGAGGTTTTGGACCTAGTATGCCTGGTTGTTGATGAGGAGCATAAGTTGTCAGATATTGACACGATGGAGTGGCCCATGGTTGCCATGGATATGCCTACTGCTGCTGCGACTTGGGATAAGCGGGTACACAAAGGATGCTGATAAAGAGACTGAGGTTGTTGATGTTGCTGAGGTTGGGAACAACCTCTACCCCGACTGCAGCTTCTAGGTTGTCATGATTACCCGTGTTATAATTTATTATAATTATTTACTTGTAATTATTTTATAATAAGACTCTCATATATATATTATATTCACATAATGAAAAAAGGCAAGTATTCCAATTATCTTACTTTCATGTATTTGGGCCGAGTGTAACGATGACAATGATCCATAGTACATTCCAAAATACATATTAATTAATTATTCAATTATCTTTTCACTTTTATTGAGTTACATGTCTCAAATGTATTTGAGATACAATTCATAATATTGTGATTCACATTAGAACCAAACACTACTCTTAAGAACAAAAAGAATATAACAAAACAATTTTGGTTATGTCTGGCAAGACATATAAGCTAAGCTTATAAGCTTATTTGACTAAAAGATACTTGTTTGATAATTTTTCAAAAAAAAAGCATATAGTTTATAGCTTATTTTTTAATGCTATTTCAAGTAGCTCACGAGCTTATAGATTATATTTCTCTTTCAATTTTACCTCAGCCTTCTTACTTAAAAAAAATCAAAAAAATTAATGTCATCTCCACTTAGAAGTTAGTTCAACTGATAATTTTATCAAACACTACAAATTCAATCAATTAGTTTATTCGTTATATATAAGTTCATTTGCTATAAACTAATTCCAGCTATCAGCTATTTTTTACCAAATAGAACATTTATTTTGTTCAAGGTTAAAATATTGAAGATATTGCTTTGTCAAAATTTCCTTGAAGTGGAAAGTGATATAAAAAAAAGAACGTTTAAAGCAAAAAATATACAAAACTAAATATGTTGAGATTTTCCTTTAAAAAATGAAATTGTACAACTAGCATCACGAAATAACGTCTAAAACGTTAACTCTGTAATTGTTGAAAAATGGTTGACGGATGATGATTTTTATTTTCTTTTGGATTACTATTATTGTAAGATATTTTGATTGTATAATGTGAAGGTGCTAGGAGCCAATCATTAAAATCTAAAAAGTGAACAAGATTTTGTCAACAAGAAAAGAAAAAAATAAAAAAGAGAAAGAAAGTTGAATAGGATAAATAATCTAGCTGTAGGACATTAGATTCTCATTTTCATGGCTGTCAACAAAAATATATTCCTTTCATAAAGAATTGACCCATCTTGTACCAAAAAAATAATTTATTGACGCGTGTACTACCTTCATTCAACAGAAGTTATATTAATCCAAAATTTAGATAGAAGATTCATTAAGAAATTAGATAAAATATATCAATTTTTATGTATTCAATTTTTTTAAAATATTCTATGTGGACGTGGATTTAACTTATAGTCAGGGGCGGCTCTGACTTTTTAGAGACATTGTTCAACTATTAAAAATGGGCCCTAATAAAAAAATGAAAAAAATTATAATATATTTACAACTTTTGTTTTGTTTTTTTTAATAGGCAAAAATAGAATATATATATTAACCAAAATAATCTCTTCAGCACAAGGCGTGCCGGAAAGACTACAAAATAGTACAAAAAGTCAATACATAGAAACAATGTAAAATTAAACAATGCCCAAACAAATAAAAAGGTTAGACCACCAACTATAGTAGTTCATAACTAGTGAAATGTTCAAAGTCTTCATCCATCGATAATATATTTAAGACTTAAATAACATAAAAAAAATTATTCTTATAACTATCATAAAAACTCAGTCACAAGCCAATCTAGCTGGAAAATCATATCTTCATATACAAAAACTATATATCTGATCATTAACATTGACAAAATTATATCTTTTTTCTTCAAAATCTTGACTTTCATCTATGAAAATTTAGAGTTTGGAGGCCTCCAATTTTTTCAAATTTTAGAGGTCCTATGCGGTGGCTCATGTTGCACACCCATAGGAGCCGCTCCTGCTTATAGTAATTGGTGTACTTTTTAAGTTTATTTGTTGGTTTATGAAGTTTGAGGCGTTTTTGCGAGTTACTGGAAACCAACTAATTTAAATTTTCACACATTAAAATGTATGTTTAGAGTCACTTTCATTTCTAGGAGTTTCAAAATTAGTTTAGATTTTAACATACGTTATTAAGTTTGATTTAGTAGTAAAAGTTTGAGAAATATGTATAAGGTTTTAGTTTTATTTTCACAATCTCCATTGTAAAACCAAAAAAAATAAAAATTGTACCATAAAAAAAATAAAACAAAAAAAAATGATTTTGACATTTTAGTTTTTTAAAAATATAATTGATTCTGTCTTTAAAATAAATTCAATTTAAAGTTAGAAATTATAACTTTTAATTTTTAAATTGATTTTTAAATTTAAATTTATGGTTTTACTCACTTTCATATAAATTTATTCAAACATAAATTAGTTTATCTTCAACGTATTTTTTTTATATATATAGACAAAAAGACTAAGTCATTATAACTCACGCACATATGGAGAAGTTGAGATTCAAACCTCAATCGTTATTTTCAATCTAACAATTTCGACATATTTTAATAAATTGAAATAAAACTTGTAGATATATTTTGACATAATCTTAATCTAAATCAATTAATTCAAAAATACTTTTATACTGTACTAAAAAAATTATTTATGCATAATTATTTATTCATAATAATATAGTTTCGCTATTTTGTCGGAGACAAGATAGACAGAGTCACACACACGGGTGGGCGGTATTAACAGAAACTGGTTGGTGTCGGTAAAGGGTATTTTATTCACCGGTGTATCCGGTCACCAAAATTTGGAATCCAGGTGGGGGAGGTAGAGACATGTTAAAGATACTCGGAGGTAACAGAGTTCCCCTAACCGTGGGTTATAATTGGTCCACGAATGTAACACGTAGGTTTCCTTTTGTTGTATCTCTCTTACCCTTTTTGAATTTGCTTACTGATCAGTCTATTATTTTATGCATAAAGAAAGATCCATTCATTCTACAGTATTCATTTTCATTCTCACCAAAGTACAACAATTTTTCAACACATTCCCACGCGCCTTACCCTTAATAGCACACAACAATTCAACATTAGGCTATGCCTGATGTTTTTTAACTTTTTAAAATTAAACATATGTTGGTAAAGCAACACAAATAAGCTACTGGTAAAGCAACACAAATAAGCTACAAGGTAGTTTATAAATATTAGATTAGTTTATAAGTATTCCGATCCGACCTCAAATTTATATCTTTGAGAGGATTGTCTACTTTTGAATTAATCCGTTACGATTTTGTCATTTGTAGAAAATGTGCTACCAATCAATATGAGATTATTTTAGTGTATTCTGAACAGAAGCCCCCTAGTTGAGGTTAAGCGGGCTAAGGAGCCAAGGGGTGTCGACCCACAAATCGTTCCCCATATACGAAGCCAATATTCCGATTCGACTTTAAGTCCACATTTCTAAGAGATTGTCCGCTTCATTTGAATTAGGGGAGAAGAGAAAATTTAGTGGGACTTGAGAAGATTCTTGCATAATATTCTCGGCCTTATGTATGGTGCAAGGGCCACACTGAAGATTAGTTTATTACTATTTCTTTTTTGAAGCATAGTTTATTTATATTACTACTTTATACATACATAAAAAAGATGAGTTTATTTCAAAGCCAAAATCATTTTAACAATTAATTGAATAATTACTTGATTATCCATTTTTTCCCTACGGACTATAAATAAATACATGACTATAAAGCAATTTTAAACGCTACTAGTATTCCGTCAAAATAACAAAACACAAAAATACTACTAGTATAAAAGCTAGTCCAACACATGGGATAATATTTAGTTTTCAAAATATATATAAAATAGGTTATTTTTGAAGAAATGTTTGTAATATAGTTAATAATTATTGATCCGGTGTAGACCAAGAAAGATGGTCGAGTTGGTGAATGAATTGGACATTACTTTAGAGGAAGAATAATACCAACAAATATTTTAATGTTCAAGTCAATATAAAAATCAAGAAAAATATTGAATGTAACGAAAAATATTTTCATATGAGGTGGCAACTAATTATTGGCTAATTACCACAAATACACTCTATGATGATTTTCGTCGCAAACAAAGGAAAAACAGTTTAGAAAATATAGTATACTCAGCAGAACGTACTTCATATTAATATGTTTCGTGAATGAAAATTTCGCTAGACAGCACTACTTAAAAATCAATGAGTAGAGGTAATCATATAGAACTTGGGTATGTTTCATTGGGTTTGAGACAATCTATTTATTTATAGTAGAAGAATCCGAGGTGAACATTAACATACAATTAGTGGGGATCTCCCACGGATCATTTTGCTTTATTTTTGCTTTTTCCTTCTGGAACAAAAATTGTAGTACTCACAATGAATCAAACCAACTCGAACAAAGTTTGAGATTTGATTCAACCATTGATTCGTTGAATTTAATTCAACCAAAAATTGTCTAGACATACGTCGAATGTTCTGCATGTTAATGCTATTTTCAGTTATTCCTTTTTTGCTATATATAGTTGTTTTGTGTAAGAATTAAGGGTCATAAAATTATTTACATAAAAATCTTAAGAAAACTCTAACTATCCATGATAACGCGAGAAAAGAGTTTCGCAAGGTCAATATACGATTATGTGTACTATTTTTTTATGTCGTTTTAATCAAATGCACTTTTTCTTTTCAAGTTGTGTATGTTTACCAACATTTATCTTCAGTTTTTTGCACATTTAGTTTCTTTTAATCAAAAGCTTTTACTTTTCAATGTCCTTTTATCTTCGTTGAAATAATTAATTTGTGACTTATTCTTTCACATTCAAATTCATGAAGAATGAACATTCAAATTTTTCTGAAAGATATTGCACAAATATGTCTTACGATTTATTAGTTGATCCTACAAAGGGATGCCAATTTCATCTGTAATGGAGATCCTTGCACGGATTGCCCCATTTAGGGACCCGAAGATGGAGAATTTTTCTCCGTGGGAATGAGGGTGGAGGATAAAGGTCTCCCAAAAGAGGTTTGGAAACGGGGACAATATTTTATCTCCCATCCCATGGAGACTTCATTCCTGAAAAGTATTAATATAACATTTATTAATGTATATTTAAGTTTTTTATAAATTATTTTTAATAAAATCTATAAAATTAACCCTCAATTTAATAATTAGTTTGAATAGTTGAAAATAAGTATTTTTACCCAAATAAAAAATATTTGAATTACTAAATTATACTTTTATAAAAAATATAAATTAACAACTTTATTAGTATATACCAGTACCTAATATGTATAATGTCTTTCTGGATGTTTTATACTTGATTAGAAAAATGTTATAAAGGCCTATAGGTTGGTCCAAATCCAAAACCAAACTTATAGCCCCACGCACGGGATCTAAAACAATATTGACCTGTAACCGAAAATTATTGACAACATAGGAAATTAGGAATGAATGACAGATAGATAATCTTTAAAAGAAAAATTAAAAATTAGAATTTTTAAATTTTTGTTCTACATAATACTATTCTTTTTATAGAAGATAGTACTATTTGAGAATGAATTTTCTTCATTTGAAAAAAAATTGAGGAAGTAATGTTGGTATCTATAGCATTGGATTAAAAGCATTTACTAATATTTTTAATTAGAAAATAATGAAGAAAGGTTGGTGAATGGTTAAGATGTACAAATTAAAAAAACTTTACGAAAAAAAATTGAGAGGATCCTTTCTGATACTATTTAGTTTAGGTACTGATTGTTTACTATTTTTGAGGTATAAATTATCAATGTCTGGTCAATGTTTGATAAATTCTTTTGAACAGTCCGAACTCTTTATGAATCCTTTGATTTTTGAACTATATTATTCAATTTCAAGTGTTTCTTGCATAAAAACTATGTTTACCAAATATTTAATTGAGTAATTACTTTTTTTATATATATAAAATGATTCATTTTTTAAGTTTTATTAATAGTATAGATTAATTAACTAAAAGAATTAATTATTTCTTCTGAAAAATAAGAGAGGGAGTAAAATTTTGAAAGAAATTTAGCAACAACAAAATGTAAAAAAAACAATTTAATTAACTAAGAAAATAAAATAACTTATAAAAGAAGGGAAGTCATGAGAAGATTCTTTTGATTTTTTATTTTTTTAATGATAAATTGTTAGTTGTTAGTATATTTACAGTGTTATGTTAATTTTCCTTCTTATCGGGACTTGAACCAGGGACTTCAAATTCATTAACCCTTAGCTCAACTAGTTTAACCAATTGAGTTATCCATCTCATCCTAGAAGATTCTTCTGATTATGTAACAAAAAGCAGAAAAGTAGAAAGTAAACTTCCAACTAAAGAAAATCAATGGAAGGAGAGAAACGCTTTGAGAATTTGAAAAGGAGTTGGTCTTCTAAACGGTACTTATTTCTTTAATTATATGATATGATAAAAAAGCTCATTTGACTCGGGGTAGAAGAGAAAATTTAGTGGGCTTGAGAAGATTCTTGCATAATATTCTTATTTGGCCTTATGTATGGTGCTATGAAGCCCCGATACGCGACACGATACAGATACGATACGATACCGATACGCCGATACGTGAAAATTTTAAAAAATCCATATCCGATACTGGCGCGATACGTTATTTAAAAATTAATTTTAAAATTAAATATATAAATGCACAATATATAAACATGACTAAAATCAATAATATTAAAGATGATAATTTTTTTTGAAAGACAAAAAATTATTATTATTATTATTATTATTATTATTATAAACGTCAATAGTTCATTGTAAAAGGAGTACACACAAGCCAATAAGCTTACACAAGAGCAAAACAGTTTGATGCTCAACATACAAGGGCTCCTCAGTCTTAACTAAAGACATATAATTAATAGCTCAAAAAACATATAATAGTCATGACATCACCAGTACATTTTAAGTTATACATCTTAAGTTAAGTATCATACAAAAAGAACATCGTACTATCCCAAAAAACATCACCAATACTATCCAAAAAAACACATAGTTATTAGTTACCCGTGTAACAACATAATAGTTTGACATTCACCAAGAAACACAGATTGTATCAGATATTATTTATTTATTTAAAAATAAAGATTTAACCGATACTTTTCCGATACGAGTATCGGGAAGTATCGGACGCGTATCGGATATTATTTTTTTATTTAAAAATAAAGATTTAACCGATACTCTTCCGATACGAGTATCTGGACGTATCGGACGAGTATCGGTATCGAGGACGTATCGGATACGATACTTCGCCATTTTTAGAGTATCGGGGCTTCATAGGTATGGTGTAAGGGCCACACTGAAGATTAGTTTATTACTATTCCTTTTTTGAAGCATAGTTTATTACTACTTTATACATACATAAAAAATATTAGTTTATTTCAAAACCAAAACCATTTAACAATTAATTGAATAATTACATGACTTATCTTTTTTTCCTAGGACTATAAATAAATACATGACTATAACGCAATTTTAAACACTACTAGTATTCCGTCAAAATAATAAAAACAAAAAATACTAGTACTAGTATAAAAGCTAGGCCAACACATAGGATAATATTTAGTTTTCAAAATATTAGTAAAATAGTTTATTTTTGAAGAAAGATTTGTAATATAGTTAATAATTATTGATCCGGTGTAGACCAAGAAAGATGGGTGGTGAATGAATCAAACATTACTTTAATTCTTGATGTGTAGAAGTGATTCTGACTTATTTGGTTTTTCAAAAGTAGAATTGATTCTGGATTCAGAATTGATTCTATTTGAAGCTAGAAATCGTAACTTCTAATTTTATAATTGATTTTTATACTCAAAATTTTTGTTCAACTCACTTTTACATGAATATATTCAAATATAAACCGCTTTAACTTAAAATCAATTTTACAAAATCAATTATCGTTACCACAGAACCAAACATACACTTAAAAAATTTAGTACGCTCAGATAGCACTACTTCATTGTTTCGTGAATAAAAATTTCGCTAGATAGCACTACTGAAAAATCAATGAGTAGAGAGGTAATGATATAAAACTAGTGTATGTTTCATTGGGCTTGAGACAATCTATTTATAGTAGAAGAATCCAAGGAGAACATTAACATACAAGGAAAATACTTATACAATTAGTGGGGGACCTCCCACAGATCATTTTGCTTTTGTTTTTTTGAACAAAAATTTTAGTACCGACAATG
This sequence comes from Trifolium repens, assembly GCA_030408175.1. Taxonomy (NCBI): domain Eukaryota; kingdom Viridiplantae; phylum Streptophyta; class Magnoliopsida; order Fabales; family Fabaceae; genus Trifolium; species Trifolium repens. Next base: position 11,436,862 of record CP125846.1, on the reverse strand, counting down.
AATCGAACCAATTTGAACAAAGTTTGAGATTTAATTCAACCATTGATTTGTTGAATTTGGTTCATGAATCAAATGAGCCGAACTTGATCTAAATATTAAGTTTGTTAATTAAATGAGTTAAACTTAAACTATATATAGTTCGGCTTGCTTGGTTCACGAGCTGACTTGATTATATATAACACTTCAATATATATTTTTAAATAACACTTAAAAAATAATTGTAAATTTATATATTTGATTTTACGGAAAATTCTAATATGGACCGCTTCTTCAAGTGGTCCATGGTGGACCAATCATGAATAACATTATAACGAATACGAACTTGAGCTAAATATTAAGTTTGCTAATTAAATGAGTTAAACTTGAACTATATATAGTTCGGCTTGATTGGTTCACGAGCTGACTTGATTATATATAACACTTCAATATATATATTTTTAAATAACACTTAAAAAATAATTGTAAATTTATATATTTGATTTTATGGCAAATTCTAATATGGACCACTTCTTCAAGTGGTCCATGATGGACCAATCATGAATAACATCATAACGAATACGAATTTCACAAAATCTACCGTTTGATTGAAAATTTATATCATATAGATCATGCATAATTGTTTTTAGAAAAGTTAAAAATAATTTGATATGTTATTGAGACATTTTACAATTAACGGTTTGGAGTTTTTACTAAATACCATTAATCTTGATAGACCTCAATAACATATCATATGATTTTCAATTTTTCTAATTTTTTTTATGGATGATCTATATATGATATAAACATTCAATCCAATGGTGAATTTTGTAAAATTTGTATTCGTTATAGTAGTATGGATCACTTCAAAAATTCGTCATGAATTTTTTTCTAGATGAAAATGTGCGCATTGCTGATTTTTACCCACATATTTTTAAGTGGGTCTAATTTAGACCTAGCAATGCACATTGATATTTAGTTAGCAATGTGCACCTTTTAATCTAAAAGTTCTAAATAAAGACTAAGCAAGTTCTAGAAGTACTCAAAATGGCATCTCATCCCATTAAGGGGTTGTTTGGTAAAATTAAGCTATAAGCTAACTTATAGCTGATAGCTGAAAAACTAACTGATTGAAATTAAAGTGTTTGAAAAAATTAGCTTTTAAATAGTTGATAAATATAAAATGACAGAAAAGGATATGTATGTTAGTGTTTTTTTTTTTCTTCTCTTTACTGGGTAGTTTTTTATTTTAAAAATAAAATTAAATTAAATTAAAGGTTAATAATGGAAAAAACTGTAAAAAACTACGAGCGATAAGCTCAAACACTACTTAAAATAGCATCTCAAAAAAGTTATAAGCTAATGAGAAAAGTTTTTTACGAAACACATTTATTTTTTTAAAACAAGCTTAATTATAAGCTAGTCCAATAAGCTATAAGCTAGCTTATTGGACTTACCAAACACACCGTAAATAAAGCATAAACAAGTTCTAAAAGTAAACAACATGACAAACCATTAATCTAAAATCATGCTTCCACATCTACATCTGTCTCATCATCACTTATAGTCGATTTGGAGAAGGAGAGTTGAAGGAGAAGAGCGTGAAGTATTTGAGTAGTGTTGAAAAACAACGCAAATAGAAAAGTATTCTCGTGAAATGAGAACTTAGGGCAACCAAAGGTTGCGGAAAAGTCCAAAATACCCCCAAATTTATGATTTATTTCCAAAATTAAGATTCTCATCAATTTTTCCCCCAAAAAGGCAAAAGCAGCCATATAGCGCTACAGATCCGCTACGAAAACGCTATCCACCTGAAAATTGCGGCTGCTATTTCCGCTTCTCTCTAAATAGCGGAAGACAAACTTATAGCATAGCAATTAGGTGTCTGTTGCTACGCAGAAAGAATAACATTATGTATTTTATAATAAAAGTCACAATAAACCGGCTTTAAACCTTGACTTTATTTTTATTCTAAGCAATATGCTTCTCTACCACACCAATATGCTTCTCTAAATTGCTTAGAATAAAATGTAATAGTGCAAATCCTTTAACTTTTTTTTTTTTTTTTATTTATCAGATATCTCAAATTTGCTTAAAGACTAAAATGCTCTTAACTTAATTGACAATGTCATCTTAAAAAATGGATCTTCTCTCAAATTTTCTTTTACAGAATACTATGTAATTTCCATGTGGTATTCAACTTAAAGAAAAAGGTTCGAGTGATAGTGATTGAATGGGGGTGGTAGTAATGAAAAAAAATAAAATAAAAATAATAGGAAACGAGAACCACGAGACGGAATAATTTATTAGATAGGGGTTACTCTTAAAATTTTAAAAAGGCAATTGTCAATGTCATCGTGGTATTTAAATTGCAGCTTCAATTCCACACCTTGAATTCAATGATTCAATGATATCTAGCGGTAATAATTAGTATATCCACTTTCTTACTAATAAATAATAATTGTCAAATAATAATAATAATAATAATAATAATAATAATAATAATAATTGTCACCATTATTTTTTGTTTTTACGTCCCATCTACGACAAAATCTTGTGTTTGTCATCTTATTTATTTTTCCTGTAAAAATTTGTCATCTAAATCTTAAATAGCAATACTGATCACTCATTTTTCTAATTATACTTTAATTCTAATTTATTATTTCCATTTCACATTTAGGACAATTGAAATTCACTAATAGTTGACAAATTATTAATATTGACTAATTATGTTCTCATTGTTTCCTCCTTGTTTGATTCGCTTGTAAACTTTCGTAATCTATCTTAGTATACTTTGTACTTAAGGGTCCGTTTGGTTCGAAGTTTTTGGAGGGGAGGGGAGGGGAGGTGAGGGAATATTTTAAATTTTTATGTTTGGTTCAATTTTTTAACGAGGGGAGGGGAGGGAAGGGGAGAAGTAATTTACTTTTTTACTCTTAACCTTATAAACTCAAAATAAGGATTAAATTATAATGGATATATTTCGTCAAAAAAAAAATCTAATGGATATATAACAAAAAAAAAATCTAATGAGTAGAAAATCTAATTTTTTTTTCTGTTGTAAAAAAATAAAACGTAGAATTTTAGTATTCCAACAAGGATAATTTTGAATTTTAATAAAAAAATGAGGGTAATTTTGTCAACACAATAAATTATGTTTTACCTCGCCTCCCCTCCTTAAAAATCCCTCCCCTCACCTCCCCTCCCCTCCCCTCCCCTCCTTCTCAGTTGAACCAAACGGACCCTAAGAGTATTTGATTAATTTTAATATATATTCCGATTTTGCTTGATAAATAAAAATCTAATAAATTATGCTAACAATTAAACTATTAGGGTCCGTTTGGTTCGAAGTTTTTGGAGGGGAGGGGAGGGGAGGTGAGGGAATATTTTAAATTTTTATGTTTGGTTCAATTTTTTAACGAGGGGAGGGGAGGGAAGGGGAGAAGTAATTTACTTTTTTACTCTTAACCTTATAAACTCAAAATAAGGATTAAATTATAATGGATATATTTCGTCAAAAAATAAATCTAATGGATATATAACAAAAAAAATCTAATGAGTAGAAAATCTAATTTTTTTTCTGTTGTAAAAAAATAAAACCTAGAATTTTAGTATTCCAACAAGGATAATTTTGAATTTTAATAAAAAAATGAGGGTAATTTTGTGAACATAATAAATTATGTTTTACCTCGCCTCCCCTCCTTAAAAATTCCTCCCCTCACCTCCCCTCCCCTCCCCTCCTTCTCAGTTGAACCAAACGGACCCTTAGACTAAAAAAAACTAATATATTTCAGGTTAGTCACTAGACTATTAGACTAAAAAATTATGCTAACAAATATCCTAATAACGTTTAAAGAATCTAAAATAATTTTTTTATCTCAAAAATATAAATTAAACAAATAAAAATAAAAATATTAAGTTTGCAACTTATATAGTATTAAAGGACATAACTTTACTAGTCCCCACTTTTACTTAATGATTTTGGATCCGACAAACAGCTACCATGATGTAAGATGATTGTTTGTGCTTATTGAAGAAGTTGTGTATTGTAAAAAAAAAAACGAATTTGAATTCCGATTAGTTATTATTATTATTTTTAATTTATTTTATTTAAGTTTTTTTTTTGTTAAGTTTGTTACTATCTTTATTAGAATAGTTATTTTTTAATTTAAAAGATAATATTGCGCGATTTTATTCGGGATAAGCTGTCTTTAAAGCTATTTCAAATAAAGTGGCTAAATATGAAAATGTGTGTTTTGACAATCAACATATTTTTATATCATTTGCATTTGACACTTTTGGATTGACAACACCAGATACTGTTGGTCGTTTGCAAAGAGTTCAAAAAATTATGCATAACAATATTGTCTCTCAAAAGTCTATGAATGTAGTTTTCAAAAAAATTGATTTTGCAATACAGAAAGAATTAACAACGAGCTTGTTGCTCGTGACGTTTAATTATTATTATATATATATTAATAAATATTTATACTTTTTTTTTTTATTTCTATTGTAAACTTATTTAAAGACATAAATATTTGAAATCAATTGAATTATTTGGAAGTTCACATATTTCCTTAACTAGTCTCAGAAAACAAGTCTTATCAGTATCCTTCTTGGGAAGTAGAATCTAACCGACATGGAAGCACCATTGTTGATTAAAAGCTATAATTCAGAAAGTGATTATTTACCAGTGAAAAGCTTGAAGGATGTTAAATATGTTTTGTGGAGTGAGACAGTGAAGATATGGAAGATAGCACTTCCAGTGGCACTTTCTTTACTGTTTCAAAATCTTAACATCTCTTCAACTTCCATCTATGCTGGTCATCTAGGAGACATTGAACTCTCTTCTTTCTCTGTTTATCAAAGTGTCGTCACTTCTATCTATTTCTCTATGCTGGTTAGTAATTAGTACTAAATTGATTTGTCTTTTCTATTAATTTCTCATTAAATTCAATTGTTAGTAATTGTATTATATTTTATGTTGGAGGAAGGGAAAATGTGTCTAAATTCATGTTTGGATCTATGGTTAGTTTGACAAAATCTGAGTGAAACTTTGATTATTGAAGCTGAAAGTATATTTTTTGTCAAAATTAAGGCGGTTAGTTAGGTAGATACATTTGGAAAACTCAAGAATTATTTCTAGCACCATCTTTTATTTTACAATTGTCTCGGACGCAATTCGAACTCACTCAAAAACTTGAGTTTATAGGCAAAGTTATATTATAAACATCAATTGTTAGTTGGTTCGGTGGTGATTGACGCTGAACTTGAACCACGGTTCGATTCCCTGGAATTGCAATCAGGAGGGGGCTGGAACCACCAGATGCCAGAACTGACCCCCGAACCAGATTAAACTGATGGTGAAATTAAAAAAAGGTTATATTATAAACTAAATTTCACATGTATAATTGCAGTATGGCATGTCAAATGCACTAGCAACACTTTGTGGCCAAGCCTATGGTGCAGGACAATTTCAAAATGCTGGAATTTATCTTCAAAGATCATGGATAGTACTCTTAACAACTTGTATACTTCTCTTACCAATTCATCTATATGCAACTCCAATCTTGAAATATCTTGGCCAAGAAAAAGAAATAGCTGATCTTGCTGGCAAATATGCAATTCTAGTAATTCCCTACATGTTTTCCTACGCTATCAATTTACCCCTCATGAAATTTCTTCAAGCACAAAGCAAAGTTAATGTGATTATGTACATATCAATTGTGACATTGTTAATACAAAATAGTCTACTTTACATCTTCATCAATGTATTTCATTGGGGAATGACTGGTTTAGCCATGGCAAGTAATATCTCAGGATGGATATTTTCTGTTGCATTAGTAATTTATGCTATTGGTTGGTGTAAAGAAGGTTGGAATGGATTATCTTGGAAGGCATTTAAGGAATTATGGGAATTTACTAAATTAAGTCTTGGTTCATCTGTAATGATCTGTTTAGAACAATGGTATTCTGCTTGCATTATGCTTCTTGCTGGTCATCTTGATAATCCTGTCATTGCGGTTGGTTCATTTTCAATTTGGTAAGATTATTAAGATAATAAATAATTTTTTTCATATATATATATTTTTGCAGATTTTATTTGTTACTGATACATTTAAATTTTTCTTGGTTTCTTGATTTTCTTCATATTTTTTACTTTTATATTTTTAGCCTAAATATTCAAGGTTGGAACATGATGCTGCTTCTTGGAGTAAGTTCAGCAGTAAGGTGAATGAATATAAACTGAACATATTATTGTTGTAGTTTGTTCGCAATGATTTAAAAATCGGATATGAGATTGAATCGGTGAGACCTTGGGATTAAGTTTCAATCGTTGTTGATGTTGATGACAAATAATATATAAAAATGTAAAAATAAATAAATTATAAACAAGCAGATTTGCATTTGAATCTGGTTCAACCAGATTCTGATCAAATCATTCAATGAATTGGCCGATTCCCAATTCAATCGGTTATGTTTGATTTTTGAAACATTGCCAAGTTGTCAAGTGTCAACAAAGGTTTCTAGTAGGTTTTTTATATTGAGCCTAATTCATCCTTACGAAAAATTCACTGTATTGATTATTGGTTGACTTTAATGCCTTGCAAGTGTTCGTGTCGCAAATACACTTGGCATGCAACATCCAAGAGCCGCCAAATACTCTTTCTTGGTGACAATGTTTCAGTCTCTTCTCCTTGGAATCATTTTCATGACTGTAATTTTCTTGAGTAAACAAGACTTTCCTATGATCTTTACAAAGAGTGAGGATATGATACATGCAGCTAGTGAATTGGCATACCTTCTTGGTATAACCATGATTATCAATAGTGTTTCACAAACTATATCAGGTGATTAATTACTTGCTTTGGTGACTGGAAAATGTTTAATTTATTTACATTTTAATAAAAAAAATTAATTTTTTTGAGGATATTTATATAGGTGTGGTCATTGGATGTGGATGGCAAGTAATGGTTGGTTACATAAACTTGGCATGTTATTACATTGTTGGACTCCCAATTGGAATTTTTCTTGGTTTCAACCAGCATTTAGGAGTTAAGGTATAAGATTACTATTACTCTAGTAAATGTATCTTTCCTACAATTAAAATCATCAAAGTTGTCTATATTTCTATTAGGTTTTTTACAATTTGTGTTTCTCATCTTATAAAATTGGTTTATAATGTGAAGAGTGTCACTATGTAAAACCTTTTTAGATCTTTTCTATTTTCAATGTGATAATATTTACAACTAAATGATAAGTACTATTACTCTATTAGGCATGTGTGAATAATATGGTGGTTGACTTGAATCAATAGTATGATAAGTTCGACTCACTTTTACAAAACTAATTTTTAAGGTGAAGATGTCACTTTTTATAAACTCTTTTGAATGTTGAAATTGTCTCTTCTCAATGCCATATTTGAATTTTACCCAAAACCAACAAAAAAAATAAAAATTTAGATGAAATAAGAAATATCACTTTCAGTTTAATCAGGAGTCTCATATATAGTCTAAGATTTTTGACAATTTACATTAAAATTTAGAAAAGTGCTTATGTTTAGAATTTTTAAATTAAAGTTTGTCAATATACCTTTACTTTGCTTGGAACAAATAGTACCATAGCTTTGATGTCCAACTTATATTATGGTTTTTTTTTTCTTGAAAATTTACATCTTTGTGGCATAGGGTCTTTGGGGAGGCACAATGTGTGGCAGTGTTCTTCAGATTTTAGTCCTTGCAGTCATTATTTATAAGACCAACTGGACCAAGGAGGTAATTATATGTTTTATCTTTTTTTAATAAACACCAAAGTTCAAATTTTTGCAGTGAATAATTTGTATATAAATTATTCTAGCAGTGATTTTTATTAATTTTATATATTCTACCAAATGCTTAGTTTTCATCCTTTGAAGTGAATGATTGTTGCAGGTAGAGCAAACTGCTGATCGCTTGCGAATCTGGAGTACCAACAACGACCTTAAAACAGATGTGATTGAAAATGTTTCGGACTCGAATCATATATGAATTGTATGTTTGTTCTACACATATCTGATGTCAACTTGTGTGTCCATAAAATATTTTTCTTTATACAAATTAGTTGAATGGAAGTAGGTGTGAGCAAAACTTATTCATTACCCTAAGTGTTACATGTCTTTAGTTTTTTTTATTAAGTAGTATAATTGTTAGAAATTCATCCCTTGATCAAGTGAATAAGTGAGAAATTACGGATTCGAACTTCAGCATTTGCATATATAGTATGATGTTTTCATCAACTGATCTATGTTCACACAGAGACAAATGTTAAATCTCGCTTTGTAGTCAACATACAAAATGTTTAGGTTATAAGTCATGTTAGTTATGTTAGTTTAGTTAATAATATAATATTGAATACTGATGAATTAATCTTTTTAATACATAAATTAAAATGTCATATATACAAGAGTGATTCCTAAATTAAGAGCTCTCAGGCCGTCCAAAAACTTAAAAATACCCTTGATTTTGCTCCCAGTTTGATTTGGAACCTACTTTCCGAAATAAATTTAGCTTCGGGTCCTACAATCCGAAATGGAAATGACATCAACATTGTCGGTGACGGCAGTGTCGAAGGCGGCAAGAATATCAAAGTCGAAGTAACCAGAATTTGCTCGCTTTCATTTTGCTTCCTGAAACAGACTCGCACACATTTTACGTCCTGAAGCTGCAAATCTATAAAATCCCATATTGCTCGCAAACAAAACCAATTCTTTTCATCAACTATTGGATGTTGTTATTCCACCCTGCTGCAATTGTTTGTTGTTGTTGTTGTTGCGGAAAAAAAAAACTAAATTTTGGAACATGAGATCGGAAATGATGGGTGTTCGAAATGTACATTCTGAAATAACATGAGTAATCATTAAATGTCTTATAAACAAGAAGAACGTTCAAATTTGATATTTTTTTGGGTTTTGGTAAATAATTATTTATTATTATGATTTTTTAATCTATACTAATATATAAAGGGGATTCAAATTTTTGGGATGACTTTTTTGTTATTCCAATTTTACCCTTAAAAAATAACTTTCACATAAAAATAGATTTTCAGTTTTTTTTAGTAAATAAATTTTTTCTTCTTCTTAATAACTAAGCACAACTTCTACATAAAAGTAGGTTTTCAGTTTTTTATAGTAAAAATAAAATATATTTTTTTCTTCTTAATAACTAACCATAACAAAAAAAGGAGGTTACGTAGTTATCAATTAACAAAGTCTAATAAAAAGGAGATTAAGTAATTATTTATATTTGCACAATACAGAATAAAAAAAAAATATTGATTACACAAACGGGCACGAGACGGCTAGTAATAATAAAAAAGTTTAAAATATATTACTTACCAATTAATTTAATAATCTAATCTACGAAATTATCAAATTTTCCATAGATCTTTTCATTTTATCCTTACATATTATTATTTTTACTAGCCGCCAAACCCGTTTGTGTGATCAATATTTTTTTGTTTTGTTTGATGTGTTCGATATTTTCTATTGTGCAAATATAAATAACTATTTAATCTCCTTTTTTATTGGACTTAATTAATTGATAATTATTTGACCTCCTTTTTTGTTGTGGCTAGTTATTAAGAAGAAAAAGATATTTCTTTTTTACTATAAAAAACTGAAAAGCTACTTTTATATGGAAGTTGTGCTTAGTTTTTTTTAAAGGTAAATTAGAAATAATGGAAAAGCCATCCAAAAATTTGTATCCCTTTTATATTTTAGTATAGATTATTATTATTATTATTATTATTTTCAGTTTTCATTTTTGTATCGTTGATTTAATCTAGTAGCTGGAAGGAAATAGAAGCACTGATTTTGACTGCTGAGGATTACTAGTATCAATCTTATCCAAAACTGAGTTTACAGCATCTTCTCATTCTTCACTACCAAAGTCGCAGAATTCAATTCTTCACTCTCAACCGTTAAAATGTCATTTTCAGTGTTAAGTTACGGCGTCGCCGCCGGTGCTATCACTCTTTCCACTCCCAATAATTTCAATCATCGTCGCCGATTTTACTCTCAAGCTCATTCCAATTCCCAATTACCTAACAATCTTAATGATGCTGATTCTTCATTCAATGTAATGCTTGATATCAACCCTACCCCAAAATCGGTTACCAAATTCGGTAAGATCTTATCTACTCTTGTTAAAAAGAAGCAGTTTCACACTGTTATTTCCATCGCTCATAAAAACGAAATCAAAGGAATTCAACTTGACTTTGTTACTTTGAACATCTTGCTCAATTGTTTCTGCCACCTTAATCAATTCAATTTTGCATTTTCTGTATTGGGTAAAATTATCAAACTAGGTTATGAGCCTGATACGGTAACAATTACTACACTTTTGAAAGGCATGTGTCTTAGTGGTCAGGTTAAGAAAGCATTGGATTTTCATGACGAGGTTATAGCAAAGGGATTTCAGCTTAATCAAGTTAGCTATGGAGTCTTGATTGATGGGTTATGCAAAAAAGGAGAAACAACAGCTGCCCTGCACTTGCTTAGAAGGATTGAAGAGTTAATGGTTAAACCTGACGTGGTAATGTACAGCATAGTCATAGATAGTCTTTGCAAGGATAAACTTGTGAGTGATGCCTTTCATTTATTTTCTGAAATGATTGTCAACAAAATCTCTCCTGATGTTTTCACTTACACTACTTTAATATCTGGCCTTTGCACTGTGGGTCAATTCAAAGAAGCTGTTGGTTTGTTAAATGAAATGTTGTTGAAAAACCTCAGCCCGAATGTTCATACTTTTAATACACTGATTGATGGTTTATGTAAGGAAAGAGAGTTGAGAAAAGCTAGAAATGTCTTGGCTGTTATGATAAAACAAGGTGTGAAACCAAATGTTGTTACGTATAATTCTTTAATAGATGGGTATTTTTTGGTTAAAGAAGTGAACAAGGCCACATATGTATTCAACACTATTGCTCGAACGGACGTGAAACCTAATGTTTTTACCTGCAATGTCATGATTGATGGATTATTTAAGAATAAAATGGTGGATGAAGCCGCAAATCTCTTCAAAGAAATGCATTTAAACAGCATGGCTCCTGATACTGCTCAAAGTGGAGTGAAACCTAATGTTTGTATCTACAATGTCATGATTGATGGATTTTGCAAGAATAAAATGGTGGATGAAGCCGTAAATCTCCTCAAAGACATGTATTTCAGAAACATGTCTCCTGATACTGTAACATACAGTTCACTTATTGATGGACTTTGCAAATCGGGGAGAATCTCGGATGCTTTGGATCTTCTTGATGAGATGCATGCTAGAGGCGTACCTGCTAATGTGGTCACTTACAAATCTTTAATATCAGGCCTTTGCATTGTTGGTCAATTCAAAGAAGCTGCTGATTTGTTAAATGAAATGTTGTTGAAAAACCTCCGCCCGGATGATTTAACTCTTCATATACGGTTGTTCAAAATAACTTTTAATATACTGATTGATGGTTTATCCAAGGAAGGAGAGCTGAGAAAAGCGAGAAATGTCTTAGCTGTTATGATAAAACACGATGTTAAACCAAATGTTGTTACGTATACTTCTTTAATTGATGGGTATTTTTTGGTTAAAGAAGTGAACAAGGCCACATATTTATTCAACACTATTGCTCGAACGGACGTGAAACCTAATGTTTTTACCTACAATGTCATGATTGATGGATTATTTAAGAATAAAATGGTGGATGAAGCCGCAAATCTCTTCAAAGAAATGCTTTTAAAAAGCATTGCTCCTGATTTTGTAACATACACTATACTTGTCGATGGACTATGCAAAAATGGAAGACTTAAGGATGCACAAGAGATTTTTGAGGATCTTTTGATTAAAGGCTACCATTTTGATGTGCGGATGTATAATGTTATGATTAATGGGCTTTGTATAGAGGGCATGTTTGATGAAGCATTGTCCTTAAAGTTAAAAATGGAACATAACGGTTGCACCCCTAACGCCGCAACTTACAGCACTCTTTTTCTTGCTTTGTCCAAAGATGGCATGAATGAGAAGGCAATGAAACTTCAACGTGAAATGATTGCTAGAGGTATTTTATTAGAGTATAACTAGGTGAGATTCTTTCTTCTGGTTCTATAGCTGCAAGTGGAACTGCTGAGAACAGAGGCTTTATCAAGCCTACTGGTGACTGCCTTGATATAGCTTGGAAGTGGAATTCTTATGCAGATGCGAGCAAGACAATAATTGTTTGTGATTTTTGTTTTCACCCTTCTAATGGAGGAATAACAAGAGCTAAGAAGCATCAGTTGGGGATACCAGGACAAGTAAAACGTTGCACGAAAATACCAGCTGATATAAAACAACAACTGCAAGAGACATATGATAAAAAGAAAGCTGCTGTTGATGCCTTTATGTCTGAGGTGGTTAGTCTGAATGAGGTGGACGAAAGTGCTATGGAGGAGATATCTAGTATCCGGGCAGGAAAAAGAACATTTTGAGTACTTCTAGAACTTGATGAAATATTATTTAGTCTTTATTTAGAACCTATTTTGATGGTAAATGACAATATTTAGTATAATTATTAAGTATGAAAGTCCTTTTATTTTTGTGTATTTTTCTATTTTTTAAAGTATTTATGTATGTTGTTGGAATTATGTTTAATTTGTACATGGTTTTTTGGTCTTCACAATAGCGGTCGAAGCGCTACCCGCTATAGCATTTTTTGGGGTAGGCGCTACGCGCCGCTATCCGCCATTAACAACATAGGTTTTTGGTCCCTATAAATATCTCAAATTTTGTTTTTATTCCTATAAATTTTTTTAGCAAATTTTTTATTGGACTAAAAACGAAATTTGTGATATTTATGGGGACTAAATTTCACATGTGACATTGCAGTATGGCATGTCAAATGCACTAGCAACACTTTGTGGCCAAGCCTATGGTGCAGGACAGTTTCAAAATGCTGGAATTTATCTTCAAAGATCATGGATAATACTCTTAACAACTTGCATGCTCGTCTTGGCAATTCATCTATATGCAACTCCAATCTTGAAATATCTTGGCCAAGAAAAAGAAATAGCTGATCTAGCTGGCAAATATGCAATTCTAGTAATTCCCTACATGTTTTCCTATGCTATCAATTTACCCCTCATGAAATTTCTTCAAGCACAAAGCAAAGTTAATGTGATTATGTACATATCAATTGTGACATTGTTAATACAAAATAGTCTACTTTATATCTTCATCAATATATTTGATTTTGGTATAGCCATGGCAAGTAATATCTCAGGATGGATTTTTTCTGTTGCATTAGTAATTTATGCTATTGGTTGGTGTAAAGAAGGATGGAATGGATTATCTTGGAAGGCATTTAAGGAATTATGGGAATTTACTAAATTAAGTCTTGGTTCATCTGTAATGATCTGTTTAGAACAATGGTATTCTGCTTGCATTATGCTTCTTGCTGGTCATCTTGATAATCCTGTCATTGCTGTTGGTTCATTTTCAATTTGGTAAGATTATTAAGATAATTAATAATTTTTTTCAAATATATTTATATTTTTGCAGATTTTATTTGTTACTGATACATTTAAATTTTTCATGGTTTCTTGATTTTCTTCATATTTTTTACTTTTATATTTTTGGCCTAAATATTCAAGGTTGGAACATGATGCTGCTTCTTGGAGTAAGTTCAGCAGTAAGGTGAATGAATATAAACTGAACACATTATTGTTGTAGTTTGTTGGCAATGTTTTAAAAATCAGATATGAGATTGAATCGGTGAGACCTTGGGATTAAGTTTCAATCGTTGTTGAAGTTGATGACAAATAATATATAAAAATGTAAAAAAGAAAAGGTTATAAACAATCAGATTTGCATTTGAATCTGGTTCAACCAGATTCTGATCAAATCATTCAATTAATTGGCCGATTCCCAATTCAATCGGTTATGTTCGATTTTTGAAACATTGCCAAGTTGTCAAGTGTCAACAAAGGTTTCTATTAGGTTTTTTATATTGAGCCTAATTCATCCTTACGAAGAATTCACTGTATTGATTATTGGTTGACTTCTATGAAGCCCCGATACTCTAAAATTGGTGAAGTATCGTGTCCGATACGCAACCGATACCGATACGTCCCGATACTCGTATCAGAAGAGTATCGGTTAAATCTTTATTTTTAAATAAAAAAATAATATCTTATACAATATGTGTTTCCTAGTAAATGACAAATTATTATGTTTGTTACACGGGTAACTAACTATATCTTTTTTTGGATAGTACTAATGATGCTCTTTTTGTATAATACTTAACTTAAGATGTATAACTTAAAATGTACTGGTGATCATTGTTTTTTAGGACAATATTAATGAAACACAAATACTTAACTTAGTATTAATGATTTTAATTTATTATAATTAGTATTTTTCGTCTTTGTCACTGTTCTGAAGTCACTATGGTGTCATGCTATATAACAGATTGTTAAGTATTTGGGCTTGTCCCAAAATTCCAGTATAAGAATGGATGTTTTATGCTTTTAATTGGTCAGTTGTAGGACCTATATAATTGTCTGATATTGCTACAAGATGGACGAGTTGAAGAGGCTTGATGTCATAACTATTATATGTTTTTTGAGCTATTATATGTCTTTAGTTAGGACTATGGAGCCCTCGTATGTTGAACATCAAACTGTTTTGCTTTTGTGCAAGCTAATTGGTTTATGTTTACTCTTTGTACAATGAACTATTGACGTTTATAATAATAATTATAATAATTTTTTGTCTTTCAAAAAAAATTACCATTATTAATATTATTGATTTTAGTCATGTTTATATATTGTGCATTTATATATTTAGTTTTAAAATTAATTTTTAGTTAATGTATCGCGCCAGTATCGGATATGAATTTTTTAAAATTTTTACGTATCGACGTATCGGTATTGTATCCGTATCGTGTCGCATATCGGGGCTTCATAGGTTGACTTTAATGCCTTGCAATTGTTCGTGTCGCAAATACACTTGGCATGCAACATCCAAGAGCAGCCAAATACTCTTTCTTGGTGACAATGTTTCAGTCTCTTCTCCTTGGAATCATTTTCATGACTGTGATTTTCTCGAGTAAACAAGACTTTCCTATGATCTTTACAAAGAGTGAGGATATGATACATGCTGCTAGTGAATTGGCATACCTTCTTGGTATAACCATGATTATCAATAGTGTTGCACAAACTATATCAGGTGATTAATTACTTGCTTTGGTGACTGGAAAATGTTTAATTTATTTACATTTTAATAAAAAAAAATTACTTTTTTTGAGGATATTTATATAGGCGTGGTCATTGGATGTGGATGGCAAGTAATGGTTGGTTACATAAACTTGGCATGTTATTACATTGTTGGACTCCCTATTGGAATTTTTCTTGGTTTCAACCAGCATTTAGGAGTTAAGGTATAAGATTACTATTACTCTAGTAAATGTATCTTTCCTACAATTAAAATCATCAAAGTTGTCTATATTTCTATTAGGTTTTTTAAGTTGTGTATTTCTCATCTTATAAAATTGGTTTATAATGTGAAGAGTGTCCCTATGTAAAACCTTTTTAGATCTTTTCTATTTTCAATGTGATAGTAGTATGGTGGTTGACCTGAATCAATAATATGATAAGTTCGACTCATTTTTACAAAACTAGTTTCTAAGGTGAAGATGTCACTTTTTATAAACTCTTTTGAATGTTGAAATTGTCTCTTCTCAATGCCATATTTGAATTTTACCCAAAACCACCAAAAAAAAATTTTTAGATGAAATAAGAAATATCGCTTTCAGTTTAATCCGGAGTCTCATATATAGTCTAAGATTTTTGAGAATTTACATTAAAATTTAGAAAAGTGCTTATGTTTAGAAATTTTAAATTAAAGTTTGTCAATATACCTTTACTTTGCTTGGAACAAATAGTACCATAGCTTTGATTTCCAACTTATATTATGGTTTTTTTTTCTTGAAAATTTACATCTTTGTGGCGTAGGCTCTTTGGGGAGGCACAATGTGTGGCAGTGTTTTTCAGATTTTAGTCCTTGCAGTCATCATTTATAAGACCAACTGGACCAAGGAGGTAATTATATGTTTTATCTTTTTTTAATAAACACTCAAGTCCAAATTTTTGCAGTGAATTATTTGTATATAAATTATTCTAGCAGTGATTTTTATTAATTTTATATATTCTACCAAATGCTTAGTTTTCATCCTTTGAAGTGAATGATTGTTGCAGGTAGAGCAAACTGCTGATCGCTTGCGAATCTGGAGTACTAACAACGACCTTAAAACGGATGTGATTTAAAATGTTTCGGACTCGAATCATATATGAATTGTATGTTTGTTCTACACATATCTGATGTCAACTTGTGTGTCCACAAAATATTTTTCTTTATACAAAGTAGTTGATTGGAAATCCTTAGACCCTGGCCCATGCCGTTGCAACTACGAACTTGAGTTGCAATTTTGCATGACCAAATCATGTTCACATATAAGTTGTCTAAAAGTGATTCATTAATGGAAAAATTTATGTCTATCTATATTAGTAAATGCTAAAAAAAAAGGGGTCTGCTATCCAAGGGCACATGATAAGGTGTATTTAATTAGGTAATATCTCACTTAATTTATTTTAAAGTAGTATTAATCAATTTACTTATTAAATAATATAATCCCAAAAAATTAAAAGATATGGCTGCCATTTAATTAAGCTTTAATTAAAAGATACAATTGCCAAAAATATTTAATTAAAAGATATGACTATATATATGTACTCATTATATTGCTTTGAATCCTTTCAATGAATTTTACTTACATCTCCATTTTACACAAGCTTTGATTTTGGAGATGATAGTTAGCAAACGAAAAATCATTGTAAGTTGCTCTTTAGGTCCCATAGTTTGCTCTCAAGCACTCTAAAAATCTATAAATATCCTTGAATTTGCTCCTAGTTTGGTCTGGAACCTACTTTTGGAATTGAATTTAGCTTCAAATCCTTGATACTTTACAAAATATTGTTTCCGCCGCCGATTTAAATGGAAATGACATCAACACCGTCGGTGACTGTGGTGTCGAAGCTGATGAGGATATCAAAGTCCAAGTAACTAGAATGTGGTAGCTTTCATTTTGCTTCCTATAACAGACTCACTTTTATTTTGCTTCTCGAAACAAACTCACGCATTTTGCTTCCTGAAGCCGCAAATCTATGAAACCCCATATTGCTCGCAAACAAAACCAATATTTTTCATCCTCGATTGGGTATAGGCCTGGGAGCAATATAGGGGGGCAACAAAAACTAAAAATTGAACAATTGGTATATGCTGAGAAATCAGTGGGGTGTCGTCCAAATTTGATATTTTTGTCAATTTTAATAAATAATATTTGATTATTATAATTTTTTAATAATAATATTTAAAAAATATTCATTTACCTATTAATTTAATAATCTAATCTACCGTTACCTTTGAAATAATCAAATTTACTCTAAAATTTTCCATTTTATTTTTACATTTTATTATTATTATTATTTTCAATTTGTGTCTGGACCGTTGATTTAATCTAGTAGCTGGAAATAGTATCAATCTTATCCAAAACTGAGTTGCAGCAACAATTTCATTCTTCACTACCAAAGTCGCAGAATTCAATTCTTCACTCTCAACCGTTAAAATGTCATTTTCAGTGTTAAGTTACGGCGTCGTCGCCGGTGCTATCACTCTTTCCAATCCCAACAATTTCAATCATCGTCGCCGATTTTACTCTCAAGCTCATTCCAATTCCCAATTACCTAACAATCTTAATGATGCTGATTCTTCATTCAATGGAAGGCTTGGTATCAACCCTACCCCAAAATCCGTTATCAAATTCGGTAAGATCTTAAGTTCCCTTGTTAAAAAGAAGAAGTTTCAAACTGCTATTTCCATCTCTCATCAAAGAGAACTCAAAGGAATTCAACCTAACTTTGTTACTTTGAACATCTTGCTCAATTGTTTTTGCCACATTAATCAACTCAATTTTGCATTTTCTGTATTGGGTAAAATTCTCAAGCTAGGTTATCACCCTAATACGGTAACAATGACTACACTTATGAAAGGCATGTGTCTTAGTGGTCAGGTTAAGAAAGCATTGGATTTTCATGACGAGGTTATAGTAAAGGGATTTCAGCTTAATCAAGTTAGTTATGGAATCTTGATTGATGGGTTATGCAAAAAAGGAGAAACAACAGCTGCCCTGCAATTGCTTAGAAGGATTGAAGAGTTAATGGTAAAACCAAACGTGGTAATGTACAACACAGTCATTGATGGTCTTTGCAAGGATAAACTCGTGAGTGATGCCTTTCATTTATATTCTGAAATGATTGTCAAGAAAATCTCTCCTGATGTTTTCACTTACAATACTTTAATATCTGGCCTTTGCATTGTGGGTCAGTTTAAAGAAGCTGTTGGTTTGTTAAATGAAATGTTGCTGAAAAACCTCAGCCCGGATGTTTTTACTTTTAATACACCGATTGATGGTTTATGTAAGGAAAGAGAGTTGAGAAAAGCTAGAAATGTCTTGGCTGTTATGATAAAACAGGGTGTGAAACCAAATGTTGTTACGTATACTTCTTTAATTGATGGGTATTTTTTGGTTAAAGAAGTGAACAAGGCCACATATGTATTCAACACTATTGCTCGAACGGACATGAAACCTAATGTTTGTACCTACAATGTCATGATTAATGGATTGTTCAAGAATAAAATGGTGGATGAAGCCGCAAATCTCTTCAAAGAAATGCTTTTAAGAAGCATTGCTCCTGATTTTGTAACATACACTATACTTGTCGATGGACTATGCAAAAATGGAAGAGTTAAGGATGCACAAGAGATTTTTGAGAATCTTTTGATTAAAGGCTACCATTTTGATGTGCGGATGTATAATGTTATGATTAATGGGCTTTGTAAAGAGGGCATGTTTGATGAAGCATTGTCCTTAAAGTTAAAAATGGAAGATAACGGTTGCACCTCTAACGCCGATACTTACAGCACTCTTTTTCTTGCTTTGTCCAAAAATGGCATGAATGAGAAGGCAATGAAACTTCAACGTGAAATGATTGCTAGAGGTATTTTATTAGAGTATAACTAGGTGAGATTCTTTCATGTTACAATTTGTTATTTTGAATTAGAAAATGACCATCTAATTTTATTTCTTTTCTTATTTATAAAAGATGGTACGTGCAATTGGCTCATTATTACATTTGTTTTAGTTTTTATTAAAAGTTAGGGTTAAACATGTTTTTGGTCCCTATAAATATCTCAAATTTTGTTTTTAGTCCCTAAATTTTTTTTTAAGGACTAAAAACGAAATTTGTGATATTTATAGGTGAGATTCTTTCATGTTTCGATTTGTTCTGTTCTCTCCAAATCGATTTGTTTTTTTCTTTGTCCAAATCGATTTGTTCTGTTTTGTTCTCTTCTTCCACGGTTCTGTTTTGTTCTGTTCACTTTCTCCAAATCATGGCTTCATCTTCTGGTTCTATAGCTGCAAGTGGAACTGCTGAGAACAGAGGCTTTATCAAGCCTACTGGTGACAACCTTGATATAGCTTGGAAGTGGAATTCTTGTGCAGATGCGAGCAAGACAATAATTGTTTGTGATTTTTGTTTTCACCCTTCTAATGGAGGAATAAAAAGAGCAAAGAAGCATCAGTTGGGGATACCAAGACAAGTAAAACGTTGCACGAAAATACCAGCTGATATAAAACAACAACTGCAAGAGAGATATGATAAAAATAAAGCTGCTGTTGATGCCTTTATGTCTGAGGTGGTTAGTCTGAATGAGGTGGACGAAAGTGCTATGGAGGAGATATCCAGTATCCGGGCAGGAAAAAGAACATTTTGAGTACTTCTAGAACTTGATGAAATATTATTTAGTCTTTATTTAGAACCTATTTTGATGGTAAATGACAATATTTAGTATAATTATTAAGTATGAATTATGAAAGTCCTTTTATTTTTGTGTATTTTTCTATTTTTTTAGTATTTATGTATGTTGTTCGAATTATGTTTAATTTGTACATGGTTGTTTGGTCTTCACAATAGTGGTCGTAACGCTACCCAATATACCGCTATAGCATTTTTTGGGGTCGGCGCGGCGCCGCTATCCGCCATTAACAACATAGGTTTTTGGTCCCTATAAATAAATATCTCAAATTTTGTTTTTAGTCCCTATAAATTTTTTTAGCAAATTTTTTATTGGACTAACAACGAAATTTGTGATATTTATAGGGACTAAATTTCACATGTGACATTGCAGTATGGCATGTCAAATGCACTAGCAACACTTTGTGGCCAAGCCTATGGTGCAGGACAGTTTCAAAATGCTGGAATTTATCTTAAAAGATCATGGATAATACTCTTAACAACTTGCATGCTCGTCTTGCCAATTCATCTATATGCAACTCCAATCTTAAAATTTCTTGGCCAAGAAAAAGAAATAGCTGATCTAAAAATTTCTTCATCAATGTATTTGATTTTGGTATAATTGGTTTAGCCATGGCAAGTAATATCTCAGGATGGATATATTTTGTTGCATTGGTAATTTATGCTATTGGTTGGTGTAAAGAAGGTTGGAATGGATTATCTTTGAAGGCATTTAAGGAATTATGGGAATTTACTAAATTAAGTCTTGGTTCTTCTGTAATGATATGTTTAGAACAATGGTATTCTACTTGAATTATGCTTCTTGCTGGTCACTTTGATATTCCTGTCATTGTTGTTGGTTCATATTCAATTTGGTAAGATTATTAAGATAATAAATAATTTTTTTCATATATATATATATATATTTGCAGATTTTATTTGTTCCCGATACATTTAAATTTTTCTTGGTTTCTTGAATTTCTTCATATTTTTTACTTTTTATATTTTTAGCCTTAATATTCAGGGTTGGAACTTGATGCTGCTTCTTGGAGTAAGTTCAGCAGTAAGGTGAGTGACTATAAACTGAACAAATTATTGTTGAACTTGTAGTTTGTTGGCAGTGTTTAAAAATCGGATAGGAGGTTGATTTGTAGTTGAATCTGGTTCAACCAGATTGTGGTATAATTTGGATCAAATCATTCAATGAATTGGCCGATTCCCAATTCAATCGGTTCTGTCCGATTTTTAAAACATTGCAAGTTGTCAACAAAGGTTTCTATTAGATTTTTTATATTGACCCTAATTCATCCTTAGAAAGAATTCACTGTATTGATTATTGGTTGAATTTAATGCCTTGCAAGTGTTCCTGTAGCTAATACACTTGGCATGCAACATTCAAGAGCAGCCAAATACTCTTTCTTGGTGACAATGTTTCAGTCTCTTCTCCTTGGAATCATTTTCATGACTGTAATTTTCTTGAGTAAACAACACTTTCCTATGATCTTTACCAAGAGTGAGGATATGATTCATGCTGCTAGTGAATCGGCATACCTTCTTGGTATAACCATGATTATCAATAGTGTTGCACAAACTATATCAGGTGATTAATTACTTACTTTAATTTGGTGACTATAAAAAGTTCAATTTATTTACATTTTTAATAGCTTTTCATTTTGTTGCCACTTCTATATAGGTGTGGTCATTGGTTGTGGATGGCAAGTTATGATTGGTTACATAAACTTGGTTTCAACCAGCATTTAGGAGTTAAGGTATCAGATTATTATTGCTCTAGAAAATGTATCTTTCCTAATTAAATAATCTAATTTGTCTATATTTCTATTAGGTAATTTTTTACATTATGTATTTCTCATCTTATAAAATTGGTTTATAATGTGAAAAGTGTCGCCCCGTAAGACCTTTTTAAATCTTTTTTATTTTCAATGTGATAATATTTACAATTAAATGATAACTACTACCTTACTCTATTAAGCATGTGTGAATAAAATGGGGTTCACCTGAATCAATAGACTACAATACTATAATAAGATTTTGTATTAAGTTTGACTCATTTTTACAAAACTAGTTTCTAAGGCGAAGATGTCACTTTTTATAAACTCTTGTCTCTTTTCAATGCTAGATTTGAATTTTCCCGAAACCTAAAATAAAAAAACATTTAGATGAAATAAGACATATCACATTTAGTTTAATCAGGGGTCCCGAATAGAGTCCTAAGATTTTTGAGAATTTACATTCAAATTAATTTCGAGAAGTGCTTATGTTTAGAATTTTTACATTAAAGTTTGTCAATCTAACCTTTACTAATTTGCTTGGAACAAATAGTACTATAGCTTTGATGTCCAACTTATATTATGATTTCCTTATCTTGAAATTTTACATCTTTGTGGTATAGGGACTTTGGGGAGGCACAATGTGTGGCAGTGTTCTTCAGATTTTAGTCCTTGCAGTCATGATTTATAAGACCAACTGGACTATGGAGGGAATTATATGTTTTATATTTTTTCAATAAACACTCAAGTCCAAGCTTTTGCAGTGAATGATTTGTATATAAATTATCCTAGCAGTGATTTTTATTAATTTTATATATTCTACCAAATGCTTAGTGTTCATCCTTTGAAGTGAATGATTGTTGCAGGTAGAGCATACTGTTGATCGCATGCGAATCTGGAGCACTAACAACAACCTTAAAATAGACGTGATTTAAAATGTTTCGAACTCAATCATATTTGAATTGTATGTTTGTTATACACATATCTGATGTCAACTTGTGTGTCCATAAAATATATTTCTTTATTCAAAGTAGGTGGTCGGTGTTAAGTGTTTGATAATTCATGTTCTGTTCCTTGACAGAGAAGCAACAACTTTTCTGTTACTTGTTGTTGACGTAACTGCCTTAGCAGTTAGTTAGCAAGGAAAGTCAGTTATGGTCAATTTTGTGTTAGTTAGGATTGCTTGTGTATTGTGTATAAGTACACCACCAATTGTAACTTGTTTTGGCCCAGTGTGGAGTATATAGGACAGGAGTTCGGACATTGCAGGAACTGATAAAAATAAAATATTTAGTATATTCTCCATCTTCTTTAAATTCTTTTCATTCTTGTAATATAACTTCAAAGCATTTATTTTTCCTTCAATTTTGTAATTCAAATAATTGTTTTTATTTTTCTTTATTTACTCTCAAATTTACTATCCAAGTCATTTTCAATTCTGCAATTTAAATTTCAAAGTCATTTATGTTTCTGTTTTTTAAATTAAAGTCTTTTTATACTCAAGTTCATCCAATTTAGTTGTTGTTTTAATTAAAGCTATTTACTCTTAGCAACAAATCAACCTTAAACCAATAATTATTTTATCAATTTCTAATATAAAATTCGAATTTTATTCGGAAACATTTTCAAAACAACCAACCCAAATGTGAGTCAGCTTGTTTTTTTTTTTACTTGGTAAGCAAAATGATAATATTATAAGGGAGTACAAGGAGTACTCAATCCCTTACAATACAAAACACCTTATTAAGGGTTTTGAATACAAGCTAGCGGGTCAATACACCATTCAACCAAAAGATAAAGAGGACTTACGACCAATACGACCGCTAAACCAATACCAAGAAATAGTTTTGATTTCATCCAATAGTATTGAAAACAACATTGTTATGCAACTTCCAAATACACCAAGGCTCTGTTTGGTAAAAATGACTTATAGCTGATAAACTAGTTTATGGCTGATGACTGATAGCTTATAGCTTATAGCTGATGGCGGATAGCTTATAGCTGATAAGCTGATTGAAGTGTTTGGTAAAATTAGCGGTTCAGCTAGATGACAAATGTAAAATGACATAAAATGACATTCTTAATTCATATTAAAATTGATATTAAATTAATATTTAAGATACTTTATTTATATTATAAAAAATACTTTAATTCTTTATAATTAATTTTTAAATATTTATATAGTATTTTTATTTTATTTCAAACCAAATAAAATCAATATTTATCTTCATTATTTTTATGTAGATTTTTTATTTTGTAAGAAACCTTGTTTTTCTAAAAACTCATAGTAAAAATGATAGTTTTATTTAAAAAGTATGATTTATTATTGTTGTACAAAACAATAATAATAAGTATATATATATATATATATATATATATATTAAAACAGTATGTGACGTAAAATTGCTATAAAAAAAACTCAATTATCACATAAAATTGCTATAAAAAAAACTCAATTATCACATAATAAAGGATACTGATCAATGATAATGGTTTATTGAAAAAAAGAGCATGGTTTATATTCATGTAAAATATACAGTTTTATTTTAAATAATAAATCAGAAAGGATAAAATTGGGTTTTGTTTAAAATAATAAGGGTAAAAGTGGAAAAAAAGATGATAAGCTATAAGCTCATAAGCTACTTGAAATAGCTTATGGAAAATAAGCTATAAGTCAGTAAAATAAGCTATAAGTCGGTGCTGAAAAGACCGTTACCAAACAGGTTTTTTAGCTTATAAGCTATAAGGCATAAGCTATAAGTCAGTTTGGTGGTGTTACCAAACAGACCCCAAGTAGTAGCCAACCAAATCAAGTACCTCGCCCGACTACCACCTTTGTTTGATTTAATTAAGTCACCGAAAGATAGAAAATGTTTCCACGAAAATTTCTGATCCCACCCCCCGTGATTCTTTCCCCCCCCCCCCCCCCCCGGTTTCCTTTTTTACCCTTATAAAAGTCAACTTCGGAGTCTATTTTCCGAAATATTTGAAACATTTTATTTAGTTCGGGAAACCTCTTCCGAAGGTGTTTTCGGGCTTTAGTTTCCTAACCTGGACGTTATAGAGCTGAAAACCAGCTCACTTCCTCTCATTCATATCAACACTTAATCTCTTCTTCTCTTTGGAACCAAAATCGTTTTTCTTCATTATTGGCTCAATCCCAAGCTTTGGAGGCTATCTAACCGAATCAACACTCATTGATGCATTAACATAAGGTAAATTGCGTTTCTAACCGATTAGATTTTGTTTATTTTGCCTTTGAATTGACTGATTGACCTAGGTTTCTGAAATATCTAACATGCTATCGTTCGGGGAATCGTTTCCAAAATAATGTGAATTTTGTTTCGGAAAATACGTTCCGAAAAAGTACTTAGAAAAAATTCCAAGCATTCTGCTGCACTGCTACTGTCTGCTACTGCCTATTTTTTTATTTTTTCCAAATTTAGGAAGATTAAATGTCTTGATTTGCTTAATGGTTATTATTAATAATAGGTTAATCATTATAGCTTATATATTTGAATTTAATTTCCATATGTTATTTGTTATGAATTGTAGTTGATATTGATTTTTTTTTGGTTTACGTGTCTATGAAGTAGTGCTTGGTTTACGTGTCTATGAAGTTGTGGCTGATGTTAATCCCGTCAATTTTCATCAACCGAAAGAAGCTTCTGTTGCTCTACCCGCTCCTCCTCTTCCTCCTGCTCCTCCTGCAATTGGTCCTCCGGCAATACATTTTGATTCTAGTTCAAGTTTTTTGGCGGACCAAGCGTTCGGGACTCGAGATGATTTACTGAAGTGGGTTCGCGAGGTAGCTGCTGGTTTAAAGTTTGCAATTGTGATTGTAAACTCTGACTATGGTGATGGAAAGAGGAAGCCAAAGTTGGTTTTGGGTTGTGAAAGGGGAGGTGCTTACAAAAGAACTAGCAAGAAGATAAAGTTCGAAGAAACGGGAACGAGGAAGTGCAGATGCCCGTTTAAGCTCTGTGGTTATTTTCATAATACAACCAAGGACTGGCATCTTATTGTTGTGAATGGCGTACACAACCATGAGTTTGATAAAGAATTAGATGGCCATCTAGTTCAGGGGCGGTTGAAACCGGAAGAGATGGAGTTGGTTGCCGAATTGACAAGGAATTTGGTCCCGCCTAGGAATATAATATCTACAATAATGTCACCAACAAGAAAGCTATTTACAATGCACGCCATAGATTGAGAAAGAAAGAAAGAAAGGGGGCCGAGGAATGAAATTCAACATTTCTTTCATTGTTTGGAGGAAAAGCAATATGTCTTCAAATTTAGGCCGGATGATCTTGATAGTAAATCCACTGTTGTGAAGGATATATTCTTTGGGCATCCTACCTCTGTGGCGTTGTTTAACACTTTCCCCAGTGTTTTGTTGATGGACTCGACGTACAAGACAAACCGGTATGGTAGACCGTTGTTTGAGATGGTGGGATCGGCGTCGACCGGCTTGACATTCAATGTTGCATTTGCCTTTCTGACTAATTAGAAAGAGGAGAATTTTACATGGGCACTACAACATTGTCGGAGCCTTTTGAGGAGTGAGGCCGTAGGACCGAAGGTAACAGTGACGGATAGGGATCCCGGTCTTATGAATGCGGTTGGTAAGGTATTTCCGGATGCAACACCGTTGGTTTGTCGCTATCATGTTATAAAAAATGTCAACGCAAAAGCAAAGACCATGTGTAAAGTTCGCGATGGAGAAGAAAAGAGCCACACACAAGTTGTTAACATGGTGACAAATAGCTTTATCGCTATATTGGACGCGCAAACCAAGGAGGATTATGCTGAGGCTGTTGTGGAGTTTAGGAAAGTTTGTGAGAAATGGCCAATATTCCTTACCTATGTTCAAAAAACCATTCTTGACACCGACGAAACAAAAGTGGCGAAAGCGTGGACAAATGAGATTATGCATTTTGGGAATACTACAACCAACATGGCTGAGTCGGCGCACGGTTTGTTAAAAAAGCATTTGCCCGACGGTAATGGTGATTTTGTGAAGGTTTGGGAGGCGTGTGAAAAAATGTTGCTGATTCAGTTCAGTGACATAAAAACAAGTTTTGGTCAAAGCGTGTCGGTTAAAGAACATAGGTATGAGAAGGAAAATTCGTTTCTGTACCCCTTACTCTTGTTTAAAATTTCTCGCAAAGCTTTGAACTTTATTTTCCATAAGGCAAAAAGAGTAGTGGAATGTGGTTCGGATCCGAAAAAGTGTGGATGCATTATTAGGAAATCATATGGTTTGCCTTGTGCTTGTGTTATTGCCAAGAAGATTCGCAACAGGCGTCCGATTAGACTTGATGAGGTCAATTCGCATTGGAAGAAGTTGACGATCGAGTTTGGTCAATTTGAAGATGATGTTGAAGAATAAGTTGAAGATGATTATGCGTGCACTGCTGAGTTTGAAGCAATTAAGGTTTGTTTTGAAATATTTTTTAAAACTTGTCGTTGAATTTCTATGCAATGTTGTTTAATATTTTAATTTGTCGTTGATTTTCTCGTTGAATTTCGTTGAATACTAATAATTTGCAACGTTTGAAGATTGTTGATGAGAGCATGAAAGCGGATATTAGAGACAAGCTTCGACAAATTGCTTTTCCGGAAACAACGACGTTGACAAGTCCTACCGTTGTTAAAAAAGCAAGTGTCGTTACAAGAAGATCAAGTGGGGTTGGAAATTCGATGGCACGGGAGAAGTCATATTGGGAGCACGTTGATGCGCAATTTCCCGATTGTCAAGTGTCACAGTCCAAGGCTGCAAGTTCTTCTCGGAAGGGAGCGAGAATTGGTAATTGGACTCCAAGCCAAAGCTCACAAGTTAGTAGTCCATTTTTCAAGCATATACCTTAGTTCATGCAACCATATATTGAAGATTTTGCCGATGTTGTGGGTGACGGCTATTGCGGTTATCGTGTGGTTGCATTGCATGAAAATGGAAATGAGGATGATTATGAGCTGGTTAAGCTTAACATGATAAGGGAGATTAAATCGCATAGGAAATTGTATGACAACGTGTTTGGTGGCAAGGCTCGTGTTGAGTTCATTATAGAAGCTTTGCACTCGAGTCCAAGAAATACACGCCGTTGTGTAGCTCCTAAGGAAAAGTGGCTAATATTTTCGGATATGGGTCATGTGATTGCGACTTACTATAACAGGATTGTAGTGGACTTGACATCACCCATTATCGGAATTAGTGAGACTTTTTTCCCGCTTCGATCAAAACCACCAACTGATCCGGAATCACGGATTTTGTGCTTAGGTTTGATTCCGGGTCACTTTGTTCAAGTTAAGTTGAAGCCCGGTGCTATTTTACCTAAGGCGGCGGCGAAATGGAGGCAATATTGTAGTGATGAAGCTATGGCCTGGGAGTATCCTTTCATGGATAGAATTTCGGTGTTCGAAGATTTGATGGATGTTGAAAGAAAGGATGCAATAAAGAAGAGGAAAATTAAAGTAAAAAAAAATTGTTGGCATTGGCTCTAGCAAGGACAATCCACTGACATGCTCTGACAGTGAGTGAATGTTTGGTTGTTGCAACATGTTCGCTTTTTTTGTATTCATGACTTATGATTTTTTTGGCAATATAGTTGTGAACTATGATGTAATTGCAAAGCGGCATGTAATTTTGGAATATTTTATGTAATTCGTACCTTAATTGTAATGAAAGTTATGTAATAGATGTTCTCTAATCGAATTATATCATGTAATCGAATTGACGTATTTTATATGTATGTTATCGAATTTTAAGTATTTTGTTTGTTTGTCTGTCTGGTTTGTTTTTATAGGTACAATTGAAACTGTAAAAATATTACAGGTCATGTCTGTGTTTTGAGCTTTGCATAACTTCTGCTAACTGGTATTTCGGAACGCAGAGCCCGAAGTATCATAAATTATAGGAACGCAGAACCCGAAGTATCATAAATTACATGGTTCGGGCTATAGCTTCCGAAATAACAGTTAGCAGAGTTATGTTCACAATCCTAGACCTGCAATATTCATGTATCTATAACAAATTATAGAAATGACAATATAGAATTATTTGGATGGAAACAAACACAAGCATAGTTTAATTAAGAGGTTCAAAGGATTACAGACATATACGTTAGCCATGTACATATTACAATGGCTACGATTGTTCACCGGAATTCATTAAAAACAACTAAAACAAAAATTTAAAACAGAAACATTATATTGATAGAGATCACTTAAACAAGCTTATCACTCAATATGGTTTGAAGACATGGCAACGAGGGCTAGCTGTCATCTCATCAATCAGCTCAAATTTGAAACAAACAATGTCTCCTTGTTTGAGTTGTTGGCTCTTTGAAAATTCACCCCAATTGTAGGCTAGTTTCGTGCGAAGCACGTCACCCAAGTTCAAAACACAGAGAGTCATTGTCACCCTATTATCACCACAAAGGTCAATGGTTTCCAAATTATAGATTCGAAGAAACTTTGCAAAATCATCATGTAGTACCTAGAAGAAGGAAAACAAATTATTAGACAAGATAACATGCTAAAACTACAAGGGTTAGAACATGAACAAAGTGAAATGACTGACTATCTTAGGCATATCAACTCGCATTGGAGTTAGTTCGAACTCAAAAAAGTCGGTTTTCTTTGGTACCAAACTCCGGCTATGAAACGGTGGAATTGAAGCGGCACCGCCCAATTTTTTGAAGGATTTGACTCCAAAGAGATCATGACCAAAGTATTGTAAAACAACTTCAACATCATCCAGTAAATTGTGGAATTTTTTGAAACTCTCTCATCCTTCGTTCAATAGAAGAGGATTTTCATAGTTCTTGTTCCACTTGAACTTGTGGTGATGTTTGTCATTCTTAATCACTTTCCATGTCTTGCCAAGATAACACATATGCCTTCTTGCAAATGCAGTCTCAATCTCAGCATGTCCCTATACAAATTACCAAAAAAAAAGCGATGTTAGGAACAATAACAATAGTGATGTAAAGAAAATAATTGATGTGATATTGAAACTTACTTGATGAGATAAACGAACAATTGAAAGAGTTTCAATGTTTTCAGGAGGTGCTACAAGGGTTGTGGAAGAGGATGACATACCTAAACAATAACTAAAACCTTTGTGTTTGTGTTAACTTAAGAATTTTGTGCCACTTGAAGAAGATGCAAATATATATAACCTAAGTGTTAACCTAGACATGTCATCAATAAAATTTTATATAAATATATAGGCATGAGAATATGTTGTTAAAACCAATTCAATGATATGGACATGTGATAAAGAGGCATGAGAATATCTTATCAAGAGGCATGAGAATATGTTGAGAGATGCATGATAATATTGCCAAATGAATATTACTAGGTGTGAGAATCTTGTGCTTTATCACATGGGGTTGCAGAGGCATGAGAATATAGTGTAACATGGGGTTGCAGAGGCATGCAAGATATCTGTGCAAAAGCAAGCTTTGCATCATTATACTCCTGTCTATGTTTCAGCTTTTACTGCATATCAGTTGACTGATATTTCGGATTCTACAGCCCGAAATATAGATTTCGGAAAACGCGTTCCGAAATAGTCCAAAAACTTGGTTAAACGTCCATCTTTTTGTATTATTATTATTATAGTTATTTTTTTTATTGTTATAAGTTATTATTTTTTGTTATTGTAACTTATTATTAATTGTATTATTATTATTCAACGTTTCCGAAAATTTAAACGGTTAGGATGACACACACGTTATGTGTAGGATAATACTTTCAAACCTCTATAAATAGACATGCTTCAATTTAGTTTCATGTCACAATAATTGTAAAATGGATATCTCACTAACTTACCGGAGAGACACTCACTTTGCTGCAGTTTACTTCAACGGCGGAAAACCAAACATGTTTCGGATCTTCGTTGATGCAACTTTGGTTGATCTCAAACAACAACTTGATGAAATTAATCGTTGTTGCATTAATCCGAACGATGACAGAACAGTCACGAACGTCGAGTATCGAAAGCCATCAATGGGGTCTGATGGGAGTCTTACCTTCACCAACAAGAAGCTTGAAAAAAACGAGGATATCCGTACTATGTTTTCATTTTACTCCCAATACAGCACAAAGGGACCTATCGAGTTAGATGCCAAACTGACCAGATCTGTTGATGCCATACTTGCAAGGTTGAAACGACCAGAAGATGGAGAATGCTCATTTAATTTAGCGGATCCAGAGTGTTATTTACCGGCCAGATCTGTTTTATTTTTTTATGAACTCGTCTTTATTTACCGTGTAACGTTTTTATTTTTCATGTAATTGTTTTTATATTTTGTGTAACGTTTTTGTTTTTAATGTAATCGTTTTTATATTTCGTGTACGGTTTTTATTGTTAATGTAATCGTTTTAATATTTCGGCTATAGTTATATATTTTTAATGTAATTGTTTAGCTGTTGACAGTTTTTAATTGCCATGTACAATATTAATTGTTGTTTAACGTATTTGAACGACTCAGATCGCACCGACACTTTGAACGGCTCGGATCGAACCGAAACTTTGCATGGCTGCAAATGCACCGACAGTTTGCATGGTTACAATTGCACCGACACTTTGAACGACTCAGATCGCACCGACACTTTGAACGGCTCGGATCGAACCAAAACTTTGCATGGCTGCAAATGCACCGACAGTTTGCATGGTTACAATTGCACCGACACTTTGAACGACTCAGATCGCACCGACTTGAACGGCTCGGATTTAACCGAAACTTTGAATGCCTATAAATACGGGTTTGTTTCCTCAACCTTAGATTCATGTATTTGACATTTTTATAAAGATGAATAACAATAACATGAGTGCTTCCGATCGTTATGTTGCGGAATATTTAGCTAAACGTTATGATTTCAGTATCAAGTTTCAAGGTATAGAAAGACCACTGAACGTCGAGCTGAAGAGCACGATTACAACTTTGCAAGACCTAAAAGATAGGATTGAATTCTTGTATGCATTTAAATATGCGAAAGAGCTAAAGATCCACAAAATTGCATTTTATGAATCTTACGTTGATATTACAGAGGATAATGCTGGTGGGTTTGACGATCATATCAAGAAATACCATTGTGTAATTTTAGAAAATGACGACGATGTGCGTTTCATGTTTAACACCATCGAAGGTGATCCATCTTCATACTGTTTGAAAGCGTCTTTAGAATGATTTTCTACTTGTAAGCCTTGTTGTTGTTGTTGTTGTTCTTATCTTCGTCTTTTATTTTTGTGTAACGTCTTTAATTTTTATTCCATGTATTTCTTTTTAATTTTCTTGTACTCGTTTTCTTTTTATCGTGTAACGTCATGCACATGTATTTGTTGTATTTTTAATTGTGTTGCAACGTAATATTTTTAACTTGTGTTCCACAGTCTATGCATTAGTGTTGAATTGCAGTGCAATCTTTATCCCAGTAATTCTTAATATTCATGCACACGTAATAAATAGTAATGCACACGTAATAAATATTTTTTATCCGAGTGTTGCAATATTATTTTGAAACTTAAATTCATGCACACGTAATATTCATTGATTATCCCAGTATTTCGGAAGGTAGCTTCCGTAATATGATTTCGGAAAACAGAAACCATAATAAACTTCGGAAAATAAAATCTGTAATGTATTTCGGAAGGTAGGTTCCGAAATTCCTCAAATTACAGCAATGCTGCAATGGCTAAATCATACAGCCAGAACCAGAACAATAATGTTCTCAAACCTGCCAATACCATAATTGCGCGCACAAATTAACTTACCCAAATTTTTATAATTTAACATACATAAATGCGAAACATAAAACCAGACAAACTACATAATAGAGTACTTGCCAATTAACCAAAAACCATAATTGTCATTACATTCAACAAAGTTCAAAAACGAAAAACCATAATTGTCATTACAATTAAAAAAGTTCATAAACACTGCAAACATCTACTGCGTAGCTGTTGGACCAGGGGGACGGCGGTAATGGTATAGAGGTGCACCCAGAGCTCTACGATTTCTTGTATAAACAACAGCTGGGGCAACCATCGAAAGAATACGCTGCACAGTTTCGTATATCGGAGTCCCGAGAAATGCCTCACCATCTCTAACCGCCCGCTCAAGCTCAAGCCTTACGTTCTGACAAATAGTAAAATGATCCCTCACACCTTCCCTTCCCTGCCGCTCAATCAACACCTTCAAATATGGTGGTTCAGGTGGAGGTGTGTGTGCCTCTAATCGGAGCATCTTCGGATGTGAGACTTTGTAAAACCATGCTATGTACCCAGGCTGATGGTCCCACGGGTTATCCACTGCTGCACCCCGCATTTCCTCATCAATCATTCTCTCCTCCATCTCTTCCACAAACACCTGGTCAATCTTGTCTAACGTCATGCCGAAAGGAGCAGCTGCAGCAGGAGGTCTTTGAATGGTCTGAACATATCCAAATTGCCTCAGCACACGTTCAGGCAAATGTGTGCTTGTGTCACCTCCGCACCTTAACCACCCAGAAAACCAACATACATCAATCAACGACCTCACTTCGCGGTGTGCAGTATAGGGAGTGTACACGAAGTCTGACATCTGCATGTTATCCAGTTGCTCCCTATAAGCTGCCTGAACCGTATGTCCTTGCCCAGGCTCATACCTCCCATTACATGGGAGGATTTCGTTCCAATTGGTAGCCAATTTCCACACACTCATTCTCGGCATGTGAGATATGACCCATCCCTGAAACAAACAGTCAAACGACATTTAATTAATCAGCACAAGCAACTAAATTTTTGTAATTAATAACTAAATTTTTGTTAGCCAACTAAATTAGTAACCATACCTGAAGTAATGACATGTATCCTGCCATTAGACCGCAACGCTTCTTAGAAGTTTTCTTACAAGATTTTTCCAAATACACCTGAAGATACACGAGGGCAGCAACACCCCAGTTCCAGTGACTCACCTCCGTCAGGTCCTCGAAATACTGCAGATACACAACATCACAATAATTCTGGCTCTTGTTGCTGAAAATGGTACAGCACACCAAATACAACAAAAAGGCCTTGATACACCTTTCCCTATAAACGACAATCTCCTCCATAGGCTTTTTCTCTTTCTCCGCCGCCACAGCCGCTTCCTTATTCTGCACGGACACAGCCTGCAACTGATTGTACTTGATATGACATCCATTTGTTTTATAAAAATTGAGCTGAATAATATCCTCCGGAAGGCCCAAATGCCTCTTCAATAGATCCATTCCTTCGTCTTTCCTCATCCACGAGTGGTGCAAGAAAGGCCCCGTAATCGAAAGATGCAGCAGACATTGGGTATCGTCCAATGTGATGGCCACTTCACCAATTGGAAGGTGTAAAGTGTTTGTCTCTAGATGCCATCTTTCCGCAAATGCCGTCATCAGCCCGTGGTCGATTATGCTATAACTCGTCCTCGTCAGGGGCTCTAGACCGGTTGCCTCGATAGCTTTCCAAAACCACGAGTACTCTTCAGTTCGTGCAAGCTTAGGAAGATTAATCAGCTTCTTCCCATTTGCTACATACCGCATCACTTTCTTCAAAATCTACAAAATTGCAAATAGAATACATCAACAGTTAGCAATTTAGTAAATTTATTATCAAATTTATTACCTCGCACAAACATATTCATTAACAAATTTTAAGACAATATTTACCGGCGCTTCACAGTTCGTAGCTTCCCATATTAGATTTGCCCTATGCTTATGGTAATCATGCAATAGGGACAAATCGCTCAGACCGCCTCCATAGCCCTGTTCATGAACCACCGGTGGCTGTCCATCATCATCTTCATCTTCAGCAACATCTTCAGCAACATCTTCAACTTCACTCCCAGACGCTTGATCTTGTGAAGGCATTGATCGCTGTCGTGAACCACCCGTGGAAGAACCTCCCGTTTCATTATCACTTCTTCCTTGAAACGACATTGGTTATGGCTGACGGCGTCCTCATTTAGCTCGAGGGGCAACAGCTTCACGCGCAGAAGCATGTGCGCGTGTCTCTCTGCCTAATCTTGTTCTTCCAACATCTTCTTCCATTTCTACAATAAAAATTCAAAAACAAAATCATAATCTAAATACTATTTAACATACATTTAAATCCAATTAAGACATGTTTATGTACTACAATTATGCATACAAACATTTGCGATACCAATTATTTCATTCAAACATTTTATCAAACAATTCATGTGCTAAAATCATAAAATCATAGTGTTTATATCAACAACACAGAATCATAGTTTTGAAACATGCATTAATGCATACATCAACCCAATGCCACAAACAACACAGAATCAACATAATAAACAACATCAACAACATCAACATGAACTCACAAATTGAAAAAATCCAAGAGAAAATGGAAAAATTTGATAAAAAAATGAATTAAAGAGGAATGAACAATCTAAGATGCATAGAAGTTACTTACTTGTCAAATTAGAGTGGTTGAATTAGTTGAAGTGTTGATCAAATGAGGTTGTTCACGTTTTTTACCCTTTTTCCACCCAACCCTATTTTGAAACTAAAAAATAGAAACTGACAGAAACTAGCGCCTTTCTGTTACTATATTGAATTATTTCGGATTCTATTCCCCGAAATAACGTTTCGGAGAGTACATTCCGAACCAAAATTTCTTTTAATCCTCTTCAGATTCTATGTTCCGAAATTGACTTTGCAGAGGCAAAATTGGATTTCCGGGAGTTAAAAAGAGTGGTGGGGGTGGGAAGAGAAAATTTCTGTTTCCACCCATCCAATCCTAATGGAATACTATAGCATATCCACTTGAAAATAGCATCCCACACACCTTTGAGATTAATGGAATACTAAAGGTTACACGTTCAAAACTAGACATTTTGAAGTGTCACTTAAATAACTTTTCACATCACATCTATTTATGTATTGTTTGGTTTAATTATTTTTAGGTTTTCAAAGTTATTTAAAAGTTTTGTAAATTTTTTTTATTAAAAAGCTAAAAGTAAAAATAAAAGTTTTTATGAATCCCAAAAAAATAAGAGTTTTTAGAAGAAAAAAAAAAGGCAAAGTTGTTTTTGCTAATTGTTTTTTTAATTTCAAAAACCTTTTATTTATGTTTTTTTTTGTCATATAACCTGGTTACTTCCACCTAAGGTGAATTTGTGAGATGACCGAAATTCTAACCTCGGCCCCCTGCATATATACAATGTTCTACCAACTGAGCTAAACACGCGAGATTTTTATCTATGTATTTTACTCATAAAAATTAGGTAACATTTTCTATAAAAAGCTTCTTGAAAATTTATTTGACCTAACTTCTCGTTTTATTAAATAAAAAAGTTTGAAATAAGCTAAATGTATGTTTGGTTTAAATTCTGAAGTAGCCAAAATTGATTCTGGACGTGTAGAATTGATTTTGACTTTTCTTGGTTTCTCAAAAATAGAATTGATTTTGCCTCCAGAATTGATTCTACTTGAAGCTAGAAATCGTAGTTTCTGATTCTAGAATTGATTTTTACACTCAAATTTTTTGCTTATCTAACTTTTACATGAATATATCCAAATATAAACCACTTTAACTTAAATTCAATTTTGGCCAGAATCGATTTTAAAGAATTAATTCTATCAAAATTAATTTTTCTCACTGCAAAACCAAACAGACACTTCAAACTGTACCTAATTAATAATTAATGTGGGACATCTCAAGAAATAATATATATGGCTGACATTCATGATCAAACTTAGTACTATATATGTGCAATGCAAAGTATATTAAAGGACAAAACTTTATTACACAAACTTAGTCCCACGTTGCCTTATGATTTTTATCGGTGTGACGGCAATCAATCAATATATATAGCATAAAAACAAAAGCAAGTCTTACACAAAATATATTACATGCCAAATTTGTGTTTGATTTAGAAGTTCATAACAAATTGTGTTTTCATATCACATTTGTATGTAATTTGATATGGAAGCACCATTGTTGATCAAAAGCTATAATTCAGAAAGTGATTATTTACCGGTGAAAAGCTTGAAGGATATTAAATATGTCTTGTGGAGTGAGACAGTGAAGATATGGAAGATAGCACTTCCAGTGGCTTTTTGTTCACTATTTCAATATCTCAATAACTCTTCAAATTCAATCTATGCTGGTCATCTTGGAGACATTGAGCTTTCTTCTTTCTCTGTTTATCAAAATGTTATCACTCCTATCTATTTCTCCTTCCTGGTTAGTTAATACCTTTACTCATTCATATATCCAAAGCTTTTTGTACTATGTTTATGTTGGAAGAAGGGAAAGTTTAGAAGAGAGACTTTATAATTTTCATGATTCAAAATGTCAGTACATTTATGGTGTGTTTGGTTTGATGGGGGGAAAGAAATAGGGAGAAAAGAAAAACACGGAAACCAATGAATAAATTTGAACTAAATCCATTCACTGGTTTCCAATAACTCCAAATTCATTCAATGGTTTTCACGTTTTTCTTTCATTTTTATTTCTTTTCTCCAAACCAAATACATACTTTTTTTTGGTGTAAATTAGGTGTCTTCTGCGCTCACCTACAGATATTAATATCTCGAGTCTAGCTTGTGGGACTCAAAAGGGTTGCAAACTCTCCCTAAGAGTTTACATATTTATTATTATAACCTATCTTCTCTGCCCTTAATATTAAAACTGAGCTAAAATTATCTCATGAGAAATTTTGCTCCCCTTCTATTTCCTTCACTGTGATCCCTCCAACCAAACACTGTAAAGAAAATTAACAAGAAAGAGTAAATGTAGGTAGATGGTATGAGTCTCTAAGCTTAATCAGAGGTTTTGGGTTCGAAACCAACTATGACATTGCAGCGGTATTTAAACTCTTAAGGGAGATCTTTACGGCGTGTTATGTCATACCACCTTTGAGTGATTAGTGTATGTGTGCACAGGGGCGGACCTGGACTGAAATTACCGGTGGGGCTAAAATATTAAGTCACTTTCGAATAAAGAATTTTATTTTAATAATTGGGTTAAACAACAAATAATATATTAAATTATTATTAATGCAACATGTATATCTAAAGAAAAAAGACCAACAAATCAAAAAAAAAATTAGTTAACTCAACAAACTATATCCCAAAAACCACAAAATTTCAATTCAAAAAAAAAAGAAAAGAAATGACTATAAATTATTAAATACCTGTTAAATTATGCATATTACTATTGTTTAATACTACACAAGATTCTACCTTGGACCAAAATTATACTATTTTATAGTTTATTTTAATAAACTAATTCAATTAGCTTATAACTTACTACTACATATCATCTTACGTACTTAAAAAAAATTAAACCTATTGTTTTATGTCATTTTCATATTTACCTATGCTCGTTCAATCGTTAAGTTTACTCAATATATACTACAAATTCAATTAGTTATTCACTTAAAATTAATGTATATAATGATTTTAAATAATACACCATGTATAACCAAAGACTTGAAATTATTAATAATAGACTATAAATTAATATTTGCACTAATACTTAAACCAATGTATACTGAAATACTTATAATCAACAATAATAAACTTTAAACTAATATTTACATTAATATTTATATGAATATATATATAAAATAATTTATAAAATTATTATTGTTATTTAAAAAAAATATCGGTCGGGCTGGTGTGGCTATAGCCACACCTAGCCTTACACAGATCCGTCCCTGTGTGTGCACGTTGTGGGCAAAATATTAGATATGTATAGGTGATTCATATACTTAATGTCTTAAGGTTTTAGATGAAAATGTGATGTCTCCCTCTCTTGTGGCTTGGAGCAATGGCCTGCTGTAGCTCTAAACGCTCCCCTGAATTCCCCACTTTTATTTCAGAGCCCCGGTTCGGCTTGGTGGGGGAGTGAGAGTTGCATCCTAGTGTTTTGATTAAGTATAGGATACAAGAGATTCACACTTGCAGGTGAGATTGTTGGGTTCAAGTGTGAGCAGTCAGGCTCACCACATAATATGAATAGCAAAAATATTTGATATATAAGATAAGTGACTCATGCACCTAATGTCTTAATTAAGATTATAAGTTGAGAAGTAGTGTCATCCTCTCTAGTGATACAAGAGTATTGGCCTGTTGTTAATTTTGGTTGTTGAAAGTTTTGCTGGTGGTGTAATATATATCTAATGTTTTAAGATGTTGGATAGAGATGTACCGTCTCCCCGAACATTGATCCGTTGTTGCTCCCAATGCTCCTCAGACCCCCCCGACAGTCTTAATATGTGATGAACTGGTCTTCGAAGGAGGTCCAAAGTTCGATTTTTGTTGTTAGTACTTAACAAGTTCTCTCGTTTTCAAACAAATTAACCAGTATCAATGTTTTATAAAAAATATATATATGACTAACTAAATTTTAAATGTAAAATTGCAGTTTGGTATGGCAAATGCACTAGCAACACTATGTGGCCAAGCTTATGGTGCAGGACAATTTCAACATGTTGGTATTTATCTTCAAAGATCATGGATTATACTCTTCACCACTTGCATACTCCTTTTGCCTATTCATATATATGCAACTCCAATCTTAAAATTTCTTGGCCAAGAAAAAGAAATAGCTGATCTAACTGGCAAATTTTCTATTCTAATAATTCCCTACATGTTTTCCTTTGCTATCAATTTACCTCTCAAGAAATTTCTTCAAGCACAAAGCAAAGTTAATGTTATTATGTACATATCAATGGTGGCATTGCTCATACAAAATGGTTTACTTTACATCTTCGTCTCTGTATTTCATTGGGGAATGACTGGTTTAGCCATGGCAAGTAATATCTCAGGATGGTTATATTCTATTGCATTAGTAATTTATGCCATTGGTTGGTGCAAAGAAGGATGGAATGGATTATCTTGGAAGGCATTTAAGGAATTATGGGAATTTACTAAATTAAGTCTTGGTTCATCTGTAATGATCTGTTTAGAACAATGGTATCC
Source organism: Trifolium repens (assembly GCA_030408175.1). Classification (NCBI taxonomy): domain Eukaryota; kingdom Viridiplantae; phylum Streptophyta; class Magnoliopsida; order Fabales; family Fabaceae; genus Trifolium; species Trifolium repens. The sequence goes on along the minus strand of CP125846.1, from coordinate 11,397,211 downwards.
TGCTTGCATTATGCTTCTTGCTGGTCACCTTGATAGTCCTGTCATTGCTCTTGGTTCCTATTCAATTTGGTAAGATCATAAACAAGTTTTTGGTTTAAAAATATGGTATTGATACCTACAAATATACCACATTTTCATTTAGAATACACCACCAAAATTAGTCTCTGACTTTATAAACATTCTCAAATAAGTTTCAGACTTTATAAATATTTTAAAAAGGTCTCTGACTTTATTAAACTGTCAACTTGGTTTTTATATTTAACCACTTACTATAAATTAAGTCCTTATATTTTAATAACTTACTATCAATTTAGTCCCTAGCATACTCTGAGAATGACTAAAACTTCATAGAGTCATTGACCTTTTTATAATATTCATAAAATTAATGATCTATTTAAAAGCGTCCTAGAAAGCCAGGGTCGACGAATTTGGTGGTGTTCTCTTTTCCTTTTAGTTTTTGTTGGGGCACATATTTGAATCTACAATTCTTTACTTCTCAATACTTTATATGTGTGAGTTTTCCCGCTAGAATCTTTTACCATAAAAACAACAAAACAAAATTTCTTTTTGATCTAAAAAATATACCACATTTTGGTGTTGGTGGTTCTAGTTATTTTGTTTTAGTCTCTGGATATATTAAAATTATTCTCTTTAATACTCAGATTATTTTATTTTATTTTAGCTCCTCCAATATGTGGCAGATTAGAACTAAAATAAGTATTTCACCCATATTAAGAACTACTTTAAATGTAAATAAAAGACTAAAACAAAAGAAAAATTAAAAGAAGTTGTATATTTGTGGAGATTAAATACAAAATATGGTCCCCGCAATTGCGATCGGGAGGGGTCTGAAACCACTTGATGCAAGAACTGATCCCCGAACTAGATTAATTAAATTGGTGGTGAAAGAAAAAAAAACAAAATATGGTATATTTGCTTGAATAAATTTTCCATACATATTTACACTTGCCACTGCTACTTTTAAACTGTTCTGGATTGTTTTGGTTTTCGTCATATATTTGACTTTAATTTATATGCATGTTTAGCCTTAATATTCAGGGTTGGCACATCATGCTGCTTCTTGGAACAAGTACAGCACTATGGTGAGTTACTATAAACTAAATCCTTTACTCTATGAGCGAACATGAAATTTGGTGTCAATGTATACCTTTTAAATGTTGTTTATGAAGTTTCTGCTTAATATAATTTGGTCATATAATTTCAATAGACATTTAAATCTCTTCAAAAATAGTTGTAAAATAATCAGTATTGTTATTTTATTTTTTAATAATTCATCATTCTCAAATTTAATTTTTTAAACCAGCATATGTTGTCTAGTTAGTGAAGATCTTACTTTTTCTAAACGGATGTTCGTCTAAATTCTATTTTCGATATGAATATTCAGTTGTTAAATAATATATAAGTATCTTTGTAAACACTCATTCAGTCTCGAGGTTTGTCATGTCATTGGCGATCTCTCGAGACTCAATTGAACATAACTTTTATTCAAAACATAAATATTAAAAAATTAAAATTGAAATAAATGTAAGATGTTGATTATTGATTGATTCTAATGTCTTGCAAGTGTTCGTATCTCTAATACACTTGGCATGTCACATCCAAGAGCAGCCAAATACTCTTTCTTGGTGACAATATCTCAAACTCTTGTCCTTGGAATTATTTTCATGACTATTATTGTCTTGAGCAAACAAGGATTTCCTATGATCTTTACAAAGAGTGATGATATGATTCATGCTGCAAGTGAATTAGCATATCTTCTTGGTATAACCATGGTTCTCAATAGTGTTTCACAAACTATATCAGGTGATTTTCACTTTAGTGCTACAATATTGAACCATTAATTATTTCAATTTTAATTATAACTTCTAATTGTTTGGAGATTCATATAGGTATGGTAGTTGGATGTGGATGGCAAGTTATGGTTGGTTACATAAACTTGGCATGTTTTTACATTGTTGGAGTTAAGGTATAAGATTATTAGGACATTTTTCTTCCCACCCCATGTTTCTTTTATACCTTTAATTTTCCTTTTTAGGCCTTGTTACATGACGTGTTTTTCCAATTTTTTTTGCCTTGAATAAAAACTTAAGAATTTTGGGGATAAAAAAGAGTCATGGGAGTGGAAAGAGAAATTTTCAGATTATTATTGCTCTTCAAAATGTATCTTTCTTAAATTATTTTTATTGAGTTTGAATTTATCCTTATAAAATCGGATTGTTAGATAAATGTGCCGCATTTTAAAAAAACATTTTATAAATGTTATTTCCTTTCAACATGGGACATTTTACATTTGCCATAGCTCATAAATAATATGGTGGTTGACTCATAAAAAGTTATCTTATCACTATTATTTTTGTTTTTTATTTTCTTTTTTAGTATGTTTAATAAGTGCACCGGGTGCACCGTTTAGCATAACCCTTGTTTTAATATCTTATTAGGCTGCTTATAATTAGAATAGTTACATTTAAAGTTGTTCTTCTATCTTAACAATTTCCTTATCTTAAGATTTACATCTTTGTGCCACAGGGTCTCTGGGGAGGCACAATGTGTGGCAGTGTTCTTCAGATTTTAGTCCTTGCAGTCATTATTTATAAGACCAACTGGACAAAAGAGGTAATTATTTATATTTTGTTTTTTTAATAAAAACCTAACACTACAAGAAAAAAGGTGTTTAGCAACGGTTATGGGACGGTTTAGCAACAGTTTTTAACTGTTGCAGCATCTTTACCGGCGGTTGCCAAACCGTTGCAGATTTGAGCGTTGGTAGCTCAAATAGCGGCGGTTTGGAAAACCGTTACACAAACGGCCACAATATGTGTTGCGGCGGTTTGGAACCGTTGCAATACATGAAACGAAAAAACAAAATTTTCAGCCAGTTTTGCAGCGGTTTGAAACCGCCGCTATATTTTTTTATAATTTTTTGTATCTAAGTTTTAGCAAAGGTTTGAAACCGCCGCTATTTTTTTTAATTTTTTAGTATTTAAGTTTTAGCAACGGTTTGAAACCGCCGCTATTTTTTTTAATTTTTTTTGTTTTTAAGTTTTAGCAGCGCTTGGAAACCGCCGCTATATAATTTACTTTTTTTTTAAATTTATTTTCTGGTTTCTTTGAGGTCCATTTTTGTAGGACAATTTTTTACCCTGTTTTTTTTATTCATCGATTAATATTTAAACGTAGTATTTTTAAATATTGAACTACTATAATAATTCATGCAATATAGACAAATTCATAAACAAAATATCATCCATTTGATTAGAAAATAAGGTGTTCGCAACGACACATGGAACTAAAGGTCACAATACATGCGCAATACATCCAAAGTTTGCATTGACACATGCAACCTAAATAGTACATAACAAAAAATAAAAACGAAGGTCACAACACATGCGCCTAGTACGTCAAAATTTAAACAAATGGAAATGCGTGACATCAAAAGTTCAACACACCTAAACAAAAATTATATATCTAAGTTTAATCGTCCGGAGTTGCTTGATCACCCTCAACATTATGACTAGACTCAGAAGAGCGTCGTACTTCAAACGGTGATCCTATGTTAGACCCCTGAAAACAAAATTTAAAGTATAGTTAAAAACAAAAGTATTGTAGTAGCAACATATTTATATATATCATTCATAAAAAACGCACTTCAAATTAATATCATGTACTTTGAACATGAAATAAATTTTTAAAAAAACTTGTTAAAAAAACTATAATATAACAATAACAACAAGTCAATGTCATTATCTTCACATTATATATATATGTAAGGCACACAAATATTGTCTTACATGGTTTTGCATATTAGCCATAATAAGAGCAAATTGTTCCTTCATTGCATCAAATTCAGCAACTTTAGCTTTAAGCTCATTAACTTCAGCAATTTCTTTAGTTATCACATCAATTTCGCTTTGCATCTTAGCTATTTTGGCATCAGCAGTCGATGAAGAAGTTGATCCTGAAGGACGACAACTAGAACCATTAATTTGAGATGGTGTTGGACCAAGTCTCATTCCTCAAACATAACCATGATGCTCTTTCCCAAACACGGTCACAAAAGCCTCATTATCAGATGATGTCTGCCTTTCTTTTTGTAACTCTTCCTACAAATACAGTGTTATTTATCAAAATTGGAGTCCAACCACAAGAACTTGGATAGAATACAAAATACATAGAATCTAACTTTTTGTCCATAATTTTGTATTTTATATACAACATATTTCTTCAAATAATTGTATTAATAATTAACTAATATTGCTTACAATCACTAAACATTAACAGGTGAATCACCAAATAAATTGGATACAATATGCTCTTTATCAAAGTCTAATCCGCCTAGAAACTATCAGAACAACCTACCGAGAACCGAAACTACTGTACACCAAGACGTAAAACAGGAGTCAGTTGAGCATCCTCTGCAGAAAGAATAAGGCCATATAATTAAACAACCAGAAGTTCTTAGAAGGAGTTATTTGATAATTAAAAAAAGGTAATTAAAAGATTACTGACAAATATATTAAAGAAACACATAAATCATTTGTGTTAAAAAATGATTATCAGTATTGAATATTCAACTCAAGATGTCCCCAGACACCACATAGCTGCAATATTTAGGATGCATGAGTATCAATACTCTTAAATGGATGCCATTCCTATACTGGGTACATGACTATAACAGTACTGGTTCGGTACATATGGTTGTTGTCATACCCCAATTTTTGACCTAAGATCCCACTTCATATACATTTGTCATATTCTAAATTTTGCCCACTTTTATTTATTATCATATTAATTCTATGCATCTCTAACAAAAAAAAAAAAAAAAATATACAAAAAGATATCTTGTTGTGCTTGCTTCTTTGCAATTAATGATAGTTGAGAATATGTGAATCAAGAAAGTCAAGAAAAGGTTCAAAAAGTCAAAGATTATAGTATTGAAATATTTTTCTAAGTACAAATCTTCATGTTCATCTATCCAACTTTACAAGACAAGTTTGAGTAATCTACAAATCCAATTGAGATGCTTGATGGTTTCTTTGAAAGAGGGCATTTGATGTTATAATTTCATGAAAAATTTCAGGCCAAAAACTTTCTAGAATTGGAAGAAATCACAATGGAAAATCAATGTCTCATTACTTTTGAAATTCTCAAACACTTAGAATTTTTTTCAAAGTTTTTGACCTTACCAAGTGCATGACTTTATGGTCAATTTGTGATAAATCCAAGCAATCTTTTTTCATGCTAGAGGGATGTACTTAAAGATTACATTTCATACTTCATTATTATGGAAAGAGTGAACCAAAATATCATGGGGATTGGAAGTTATGAAGTTCCAAAATTGAGGTTTCAAAGTTGTGAAAATGGCCAGAAACTTGGAATTATTTTTTCTAAGTGTTTTTCAGTTATTATTTTGATTTTTGATGGCCATGTTTCTACATGATCCAAGTTGATTCAGATCATGTGTTCAACATCAAAGTTTTAGTATGTCATTCCCTCTTTCCATTGGTATAAAGATCATGAATCTCTTTTGTTTGAGCACAAAGTTTCGAAGAGATAAAATGACTATATTTTAAGGCCAGTTTTTTTTTTCTGGATGTGTGTCTGTGACAAATTTCAATTTTGATGGCCAGTTTTCGATATGATACAAATTGATTCAGCTCAAGTGTTCAACATCAAAGTTGTCATGCCCTCTATCCATTGGTATCATGATCATGAATTTATATTGTTTGAGCATCAAGTTTCGAAGATGGGAATTAGGCATGTTGAAGCAGATTTATGGGTCCATAAACATGTCAAATTTCTTGATCAAACCAAATCCAAAACTTGTGATCATTACTTACAGACCTATGTTGCTTCCAAATCTCAGCAAAACCTCTGCTTCACACAAGTGTCATAAGCATTGCCCAATTAAATGTCCTTTAAAAATCACTTTTGCATAAAGTTTCATTGACATTTTCTTGTTTCTCACAAACCTTGCATTGAGCCTTGTAATTGTTTCTTCTGATCACACTCCACCCCAAAGCTCAGAAGCATGCCCCTAAACTCTGAGAAAGCTCCCTACATTGCCTCCTTGCTCACTCCATCTCCTCTTGGAACCATAATACTTTTTGATCACTTTTGCAATTTTTGAGACAAACTAGCATTGAGAAGCAACCAAAGTCCACTTCATTCACTTCTGAAACCACATTGAAACCTCTATAAAAGCCCCTCAAAACCTCAGAACTGATCATCCACAAATTTGCTCAAAAAACTCCATTAAAGAAGCTTGAAAATTCAAATTTTTGATATCATCAAATCCTTCAAGTTCTTGTTTTTTTTTCATTAAACCACCATCCATACATCATAACTAAGCTACTGTATGCATTAAAAATCACCTGAAACACCTCCATCACCATCTCCCAATTCCCACTTTTTATCATTTTTCAACTTGAATTAGTTAGAACATTTCAAAAGCTTTTAAGCCAAAGTAATCATTCCATTACGTTTCTGGGGACTCAAGGAAGCTAAAGGGATCATTTTTACATCTTGAAATACCCTGAGAAGAAGCATTGGACTTTCTCCAATTGGTAAGGTTTCTTGAAAGTTCGAACTCATTCATTTGAACATCATTTCGATTCATTCTTGGTTCATTCATGTTTTTTGCGATGTGAGGAATAATAGCCCTAAGGTTTCAGGCCTTAATTATTCATGTATAAAATTTAATTTCAAACCTAAGGTTTAGGGTTCTTATGGTTTTTCGGTTAATTACGCGTTATAAAGTTTATTAAAGTTATAATAAATGACATGGTTGGATTCCTTGTGAAATTCTGAGCAAGATGATATACTCATATGTCAAATTTGATGAAAAAACAAGAAAACACGAATTTGAGTTTTTTTGGGTCGTGAGGTTGAAGACGATGCAGTATGCGCGTTTTTTTCAAAATTTAAATCAGTATTTTAATACTTATATTAACTGTGCGTCTTTATATCGCATGCGCGCCTTTGGCTCGGTTGGTTAACCAGCGAGTTTGGGGTAGAGAGGGGGCGGGTTCGAGCCCCTTGGTGGAAATTTTCCACCATTTTTTTTCTTTTTCTTGCTGTTTGTTGGGTTCTTGGGCTTTAGGCCCAGATCTGCTATTACCACCCCCCTTGAGGCTTGCTGTCTGCACCCCCATCTGATTTTTTTATTTTTTTATTTTTCTGTGAGACTAATTTGTTTTTGCAGGTTTTGGCTTGGACTTTGCCCCTCTATTTTGCAATTGCATCATATCTTTTCTTTTGTCTACTAGTAATTAGTTATTTTGTTGCATTTCTTTTAATTTTTGCATCATTATTTACTTCATTAAGAATTAGAATGTATTTAGGATTAATGTAAATATAAATGAGAAACCTGCATTGCATGCATATTTATTTATTCTGCTTTATGTCAAAACAACCAAAAACACCAAAAATATTAGCGTAATAATTCCAAGGAAAAGGGGATTCTCATTTTGATTCAACGTCATTATGAAATCCCTCGCGTTTATTTTATTACCTTAGTTTATTTCATTCGTGCTTAACATTTTTATTTCAAAAAGACAAAAAATAAAAACATTCAAAAAAACTCAAAAAAACATTTTCAAAAAAGAATCTCTTTCATAAAAAACCTCGATATTCGTCGAGAGACTTTTTCAAAACATTTTTCATAATAAACTTTTTAATTCATGTAAATATACTTAAACCTTTTTTTCTCAAAAATTAAAATATACAAAAACAAATTCAAACCATTTTGCCGCTTGGCTTTTGACTTTAAAACTTTTTTCAAAGAGTTTAGACGTGAGTCATCTCTAGTTGAGAATTTCGATTATTCCCCATGACATATGGCAAGAAAAGAAAGTTAAACTTTTCAGTATGTTCGTGGCGGAGAAAAGGAGTTTAAACTTAAGATGACGACTCGTCTTTTCTCCTAAAATCAATCAACAAACCACTTTGCAATTTTTACCCCGAACTACGGGATTTTGATCCTTAACGGGTACGTAGTGCAAAAGACTCCGTGTCTTCCCAAATCAAATAAAAAATAACAAAAACATTTTTCGTTTCTTTTTCAATTATCACTTTAACTTCTCATATTTTTAAATTTTTATTTACAAGTAAACAAGTAATTTAGCACAAAGATAAATAAAAACAAGAGGTTCCTATAGAGTACTATAGACGTTTAGGGTGCTAATACCTTCCCTTAACGTAACCAACCCCCGAACCTTTAATCTAAAAAAATAGGGTTTATTCGAACTTTTCCCCTTTTCCTTGGAAAAATAAAAGCTCGGTGGTGAATTATAATTTGTGAGTCAAACTAATCAATAGTTGATATCCGAAAATCACCGCGACAGAAATGGCGACTTCACTGGGGATGTCCCTAAGAGGGTTGAGCCTATCTTGTTATTCTTTATCTTTGTGTTTTATTTTTTGTTTATAAATATGTGCTTATATGTTTATTTTCTAAACGTGAGTGGTGAGATAAGTCCTACACCCGGACTTGAGGGAACCATAAGATAGGATAGTGGTAATGTTCATAATGCCTATCCGAGAGTGAATTTCGGGGTTGGCATATGTGATAACCACACTTAGCCGAGGAACCTTGGAAGTAACAATGTCAACATAAGTAATTGTGATTGGTGTTCTATTTTCGAGGAACCGACGAAGCTATGGACCTTTAGAGCTACATTTAACCCATCTTGGCTTTTAGGACGTAGTGCGGTGACTAATTAAGAGTAATCTTAAGTTGGTTGATACGCGATACTACACCCAAACGAGACTTTCCTACGGACGTTGTTGGAATCAGAAGTAATTCTGTGACCAATGACTTCTGAAAGAGGTTGATAACTTTGGGAACTTACTAGAACCCGTGATACAGGTACATGTGAAACCTTAGTCCTGATCAAAAGCGTGTTTACCCTCCACTCCAACATTATGGACTTAAACCCACCATGTTTTCACTATGTTTTTAGCATAATCATGCATGCATGCACTCATTCATAAACTTTCTTTTTCCATCCGATATCGAAGGATTTAAATCATTATTTTGTAAACCTTGTAGATATGGATATTGTAAAAAGAAATACCAAGAAGTACTTTTTCAAGGAGCCGGACTTGTCAAGATTAAGGGAATTAGGATCTCAAGTAGCTTCACCGGAAGACTTTCGCAAAAATCATGGAAACTTGCTTAGCCTTCTCAAAGTAAATATTGCAAAAGGAAGTTTGGGAACTTTGGTCCAGTTTTATGATCCCCTTTACCATTGCTTTACCTTTCCCGATTACCAACTCGTACCCACTCTTGAGGAATACTCCTACCTGGTCGGTTTGCCAATACTCGACAAAGTACCCTTCAGTGGCTTTGAACCCACTCCTAAACCCCAAACCATTGCAAAATCCCTCCATCTCAAAACCTCCATCATCCAAGCAAACCTCATATCTAGGCAAGGTCTCCTAGGCCTATCAACCAAATTCCTTTACCAACAAGCTTCCACCTTCGCCGAGATGGCAAGTAACGATGCCTTCTATTCCAACCTAGCTCTACTCATATATGGCCTTGTCCTTTTCCCGAACACTGACGACTTTGTTGACATCAATACCATCCAAATCTTCCTCACTAAAAATCATGTCCCGACCTTGCTAGCCGACACATACCATTCCATCCATGATCGAACCTCAGTTGGACGTGGAACCATCTCTTGTTGTACACCCCTACTATACAAATGGTTCATATCTCATCTACCCCAAACTCATTCCCGCAAAGCAAATCCTGAAAACCTTCCGTGGTCTCAGATAATCATGTCCCTTACCCCATCAGATATAGTTTGGTACCATCCAGCTTGTGACGTCGGAGAAATCATCGTTAGTTGTGGTGAATACCCTAATGTACCCCTTCTTGGTATGCGTGGAGGAATCAGCTATAACCCTACCCTTGCTAAACGCCAGTTCGGATACCCGATAAAAGCCAAGCCAGATAACATTACCTTAGCCAATGAATTCTACCTCAACCACGAGGATCCCTCAAACAAAAGGAGAAAATTCGTGCAAGCTTGGCATGCTATCCGGAGACTTGGTAAAGGCCAATTGGGAATGAAATCTGATGTTGTGCATGAATCCTATCGTCAGTGGGTTATTGATAGAGCAAAGAACTTTGGTATGCCTTATAAAATGTCTAGGGGCGTGTCTGCAACCATTCCATCAACATCATTACCATTACCCTTCGACACCAAGAAGGAATTCCAAGAGATTTTGGCTGAGCTAATACGTGAAAAAGACGCTTGGAAGACCAGATGTCAGGCAGCCGAGCGTGAGAATGAGACATTAAGAGGGAAGTTAGAACAAAAGGACCATGAGCTCTTTGCCCAAAGCCAAGAAATTGTTAAGAAGAATGTTCTACTTCAGCGGAAGAATAATTTACTCAGAAGTGATCCCAAGAGGAGGAAGCATAATATAGACTTATTTACAGGCTCACAGTCAGATTCAGATGATCCTTCTGCCTCAGAAGTTTGAGAGTTTCCTATTGTTATGTTCTCTTTTCTTTTATCTTTTAGTTTTGTATGTTTTAGTTATCAGGTGTAATGTTAAGAAAGACCTTTGCTTTGTAATGTTTTAATTATGAAATGAATGTTCCTACAATGTTTACAATTAATGTTAAAGTCCTTCGATAAAATAAAACTTTGCATATTTTAGCATAAACATATCATGCATCATACTGCATTCATAAGTTTCAAAGCCGAGTCTCATATCCTTTTTTTTCCTCTCTGCCTCAGTCAAAAGAAAAGTGGCCCGACGTCCTCATCCCAAGCCTACCCGCACATATAATACTCGAGCAAATAAGAAAAAGAGAATGGAACAAGTTGAACAAGAGAATACTGAGCTTCATGGGCAAGTATCGACACTTCAAGCTGAGGTAGAAAGATTGAGCGCCTTGGTATCCTCAATGGTGGTTGCTCAGAATCAGCCACCGACTCCTCCTCCTCAAGCTACAGTCATCTCAGAAATAGTCTCTACTCCAATCTCTGCAGCGTTTGCCAGCATTCCACAACATATTATGCCTAGAGGTTACCCATGGGGAATGCCTCTTGATCTCAATGGAGGATTTCGCCCCTATGTCTCCGAGGTCTCGGTTCCTGCTACACAACAAGTAATTTTTGCTACTCAAACTGGTACCTTTCCACAGGCCACTGTCCCTGTTTCAATGACCTTTTCAGCTCCAGTAATTCACACCACTCCGCAAGACAACAGACCTATTCATCATGCGGAAAGTGTGGGGGCTTATGACCGGATGGATGACTTTCAAGAGAGGTTTGACGAGATGCAACGAGAAATCAATGCTCTCCGTGGAAAAGACTTGTTTGGTAAAAATGCTCATGATTTGTGCTTGGTGCCGAATGTTCAGATTCCGGCTAAGTTCAAGGTTCCAGAATTCGAGAAATACAAAGGGAACACTTGTCCTCAAAGCCACTTGGTGATGTATGCTCGGAAGATGTCTACTCAGACGGACAACCATCAACTATTAATTCACTACTTTCAGGACAGTTTGACAGATGCTGCTCTGAAATGGTACATGAGCCTAGACAGTGCGAAGATCCGAACATTCAATGACTTGGGCGAGGCCTTCATTCGCCAGTACAAATACAATCTGGACATGGCCCCAGATAGAGACCAACTTCGAGCCATGTCTCAAAAAGACAATGAAACTTTCAAGGAGTATGCACAGAGGTGGAGGGAGGTCGCTGCTCAAATTATCCCACCTCTAGAAGAAAAAGAAATGACCAAGATCTTCCTGAACACCCTTGGTCCATTTTACTATGAAAGGATGATTGCTAGCGCACCTAGTGATTTCACTGAAATGGTGAACATGGGCATGCGTCTCGAAGAAGGAGTCCGACAGGGACGACTAGTCAGGGAAAGTATCCCAACTAATAGTGTGAAGAAGTTTGGAGACAATTTTCAAAGGATGAAAGAACAAGAAGTGAGTATGGTGGCCCATGGGCGGCCTCAGCAACATTATCCAGGTTATCAACATGTCGCCGCTGTTACACCTGCCATCAACACTACCCAAAATCAGGGTTACCAGCCACAGTTTCAGAAAAGACCACTACAGCAATATCAACAACCATATCAGCAACAGTACCAACAACAACCTCGACAACAGGCTCCACCACAGTTCGCCCAGCAGAATCATGTTCAAAGAGCGCCACAATTTGATCTGATCCCTATGAAATATGCAGAATTACTTCCTGCGTTACTCGAGAAGAATTTGGTTCAGACTAGAGCACCTCCTCGGATACCTGAAATATTACCAAGCTGGTATAGATCTGACCGCTCATGTGCCTTCCACCAAGGGGCACCCGGTCACGACGTCGAGCAATGTTATGCTCTGAAATCTGAGGTTCAAAAGTTGATCCGAACTAATATTCTGTCCTTCAAAGATTTGAATCCAAATGTGCAAGTCAACCCTCTGCCGAACCATGGGTCCTCTGCCAACATGATTCAAGATTATCAGGAAGCTTGTCCCTAAGATCACTAGCCCTTTTATTTCCAAATTATAATTTCCTTCTTGCCAAGTATTTGTTTACTTTTAAAATTGTACTTTTTGATTAGTATTTTTTATAAAATGAGCATGCATGTTTTGGAATCCATCCATTCGTATTCACTCTTTTTCTTATGCCATCAAACAAATGGCGATGCTCTCCCATTTCACTTTTCATGTTGTCAAACTTCAGGGGAGAATGATGTAAACTAAATGATTAAATTTGCTGATATATGCTTTCATTAGTAAGAGCCGGTTGATGATGTATGGCATTGTTTCATTTCCCAAACACTGGAGATATAAGGAGATAATCCGTAGTCATCCCCTTTGAGCCCGAAGTTGGCGTTCTTTCTACTTTTCAAAAAGCCTTAATCTTAACCAGGGGCAGGGTAGTCTTTCGGTTAATTCAATGATACATCTCAATACAAGAGGATCAATTCATCTAAAATGGAGAAGCTCACGAGAGGACAAAACTCATAAATACCTATGGCAGTCACAATTCTCATACATCGAAAAGCCCGCTAAGAAAAATTTGGGGCATCCCGATGGACCACAAAATTCAAAAAAATTGGTCCATGCAAAAATAAGGGATTAAAAATAAAAAATGAAAACAAGTTTGTAAATGAAAAGAAGTGACTGCCACTTCAAGAATCTCATCAGGACTTCAACCAAAGCGTCCAACTCAAACATTATTGTCAAAAATTCTCTTGTCAACCAAAGTGTGTCCGATGAATTAATTGAACTTAGGAATGAAGGACATCAAAGAAGAATGGGTGGGTTAAAACAAAATTTGAGCCTAATAATCTCTTTTTTTTTCAAAACCATGAACCAGGACACATTATAACCCTCGAAAGACCTAATTGAAACTAGGTTCACCAATGAAAGCATATTCAATAAAATTGTTGTTAAAACTGACTCCACCTGTCTGTTGAGTAACTGTCTTTTACACACACCACACACGATTCCAAAACTTGCATGTGCATTGCATCAGAAATACTTTTCAAAAGAAACAATTTTGTTTGCAAATATTTATTTGGCATCAAGGAAATTCGAGCGAATAGTCTAATCAAGGGTGAACCCACACAAAGCGCTCCTAGCTTGGGGCAAAATTATCTCAGGATCCTGCCAATCAGGGGCAAGGCCTTATATCCAGGGGCTTACCCTTCAAGGATTCAAGGCAGTGGCTATGGGCTCCCGTGTCTTGTAAATGATGATGCAGTCAAGATATACTTTGTCTAAAAATAAAAGAACAGCTCGGTAAGTTGAAAACCCGAAAGGGCGGCTTAGGCAAAAATGAGCATCTCGGTGGGCTGAAAAACCGAAAGGGCGGCCCAAGCAAATATTAAAGACTTAAACAGAAAGTAATTGTCCTGATAGGTCGAAAACCCGAAAGGGCGATCTATGCAAAAATTAAGGATTTGTGACAAGTAACTGCATCGGATCAGACACCGCTCACTTGGGGCACCTCAGCTGTCGAAGTATCTCCGATTTGAGGCATCTTAAACAGTGGAATTCAAAGTCGTTAATCATGAGTCATAAAAGCATGCAACAACATTCGTCCCGAGAACGGATAGTTCCTACAAAAACAAAAACAGTCATTGCTAAAAGAGAAAAAACCCGCTAAGTCGAAAACCTGAAAAGGCGGCTTAAGAAAGAAAGAAAAAAAAAAAGCGTCCCGGTGGATTGAAAACCCAAAAGGGCGGTCCAAGCAAAAATTAGGGGCATATAAAAAAAGGAAATATATTTCCCGGTGGACTGAAAACCTGAAAAGGCGGCCCAGGCAAAAGTTAGGGATTCTAAAAAAAATCATTATGACTGCTGCACGCCAATGGAAGAACTCTCTTGTCCGGTTTGCAAATGGAAACTTCTTATCTACCAGTGGACTTTGTGCCTGGTATCTCCAAGATGACCTTTGATTCAGATTCTTGATTTATGTCGGGTCTTCTCCCCAGGAAGCATATTCTTCTCTGCAAAGTTTGAGCCTCACAACCGGAATTTGCTCCGCCAGTAGCCTGATGTATACATCCAATAATATGTTCACCATGTTAAGGATTGCCGAGTATTTGTGTTGTGATGTCAATACACTCAAGTCTCACTTGTCTTATCTGTTCGTCAGTACACCTGTCACATACATACATACATCCATTTATACATAGCATATACATTCACATCATTCATGCATTATTGCATCTTCTCGAAGTCTAGTTAAATCATTTGTCTTGTTTATCCCCAAAAATAGGGTGGGCGTGTCATTCTCTCCAATTAGAGTGTCAGCCATAAGCAGAAAAGTGCATATCCTTTTCGAATTCCCCACCGAGTTCAGTCCTCGTGGAAGAAGTTTGTTTCAGTTACTTCCATTCCCATTACACGGATGAAAAATCCCAGTTGAGTTCTTTCCTCATCGGGCATATAGTCTTATTTGATCGTATCTCTCCAGTTCATTCCTGGATTGAATCCTGGTCCCAAACAGCAAGGGGCAGTCTCTTCACGTGAACAACTTGCACATACATATTTAAATTTCCTCAAACAGTATCATCCCCAGTGTGTCTGGTCAAGAGATGTTGCTAAAAAAAACATACCTTTATTTAACTGTCCATATGATAGTATGTAATATCCATCAATTTTCACTACCTTCATTAAGCTATCAATACGGTAGTAGGTAACACCTGTCATTTGTCTTCGTTAAGCTATCTATACGGTAGTAGGCAATATTTATCACTTGTCTTCATTAAGCTATCCAATCATTGGTAGTAGACAGTCTCTCATCGTTTTCATTACCTTCATTAAGCTACCATTACGGTAGTGGGTAATATTTGTCACTTGTCTTCATTAAACTATCCACTCATTGGTAGTAGACAGTCTCTCATCTGTTAGACTACGAGGCTAACCACTTAGAGGGGGGTGAATAAGTGGTTCCGTTAACCAATTGAGTTTTTAAAAAATTATTCGGTTAAACGTGCGTGCGGAAGCGACTCCGGGATCGGTAGTCTCTTTGCACCGTTTTGACTTATTGAAAAGGTAACTAAGCCGATAAAACGTATTGAGGAAAAGTCGATCGGAATAAGATATTCGAAAACTAATTCAATTAACAACAACGTTTCCAAGCAAGTTATTCGATTCTTTCAAAACAATTCACAACACAAGATAATAACAATTGAATCCTTGTGAACACTTACGAACACACAAATTCAATTGTTTACGAATATAATGAAAGCAATAAAGAATGAAAGTAATGCAATCAACACACGAGGATTTGATTAGGGAGTTCCCCGGATTTCGCGTCGTCCACGCGTATGTCCGAGTACGTCTCCCCCCAAATAACCAAACGGGTTATTTGAGATATGTATAGAATGAAAAACAACTTGAACACAAGTGCACAATTTACAAAGCAATCAATAACCCTATTGACTCGAAATGTAAAACTATGCAAACCCTCAATCGACGAACGAATCTTCACCCTCTGATTCCAACGATCCTTCCTATGCAACTCCTTGCAATGATCGTCCAGCTGAGTCCTTTGATTCTTCTCGATTGATCCTCCAAGATATCGAACAATCTTGGATCCCTAGTGAGCAACCAAACCTCCTTGCACAAATCAACCCGATCGCGAATCTGCTTCACCACGAATCGCACCGAACGTTATCGACCAAGCGTACAACTCCTAAATGATTGATCCCATACTCAATCTTCAATTGTTGCAACTTGATGGAAGATGATGATCTTGTGAAGGATAACACTTTGATCCCAATTTTTCACCTAAATTGTATCCAAAGTGTTTTACCCAAAGCACTTCTTGCTCTCTCAATGATTCTCACTAGATTTCTCAGTTGTGTTCAGTTACTGTGATTGTTTCATTACTTACAAAGGAACCCACACATTGCTATTTAAAGAGAAAATAGAATGAGCAAATTTAGGCATAATTTTCAGTAGATGTATCGATACAAATGATTGTTTGTATCGATACAAAGCCCTTGACCAACGTTCAAATTTGAAAATCTTGACCTTTGTATCGATACAAACACGGGATGTATCGATACAAACATCAGAATCTTGAAATCTTGACTGATATGTATCTAAGCATGCAAGCATGCTTCGAATCATATGGAGCTTGCTGGTTTTTCAGAACATATACACATGTATCGATACATGCAAGCATGTTTCGAATCATATGGAACATTCTGTTTTTGTATAGAAGCTTTTGTATCGATACAGAGCCTGTGTGTATCGGTACAAAGTGCTCAAAATGTACCAGAACAAGTTTCAGGACATTTGTATCGATACAGAAATGTATGTATCGATACAAAACACCAAAAAGTCAGTTTTTCAAGGTTTTGAAAATAGTTCTTTGTTGTCAAGTCATTTGTAAAGTTTGCCAAAATATGTTCAACCTATTTTCATGTGTTTTGACAATTATTAAAACATGAGGATGAACTGGTGCACTTACATTCTCCCCCTTTTTGATAATTGTCAAAACTATGCATAAGCTAAACTAAGCCTATACCTATTATGCAAATAAAAATAGCAATGATATACAGACGCAAAAACAACACCAAGGCTTAATCACAAAAGCTTGCTCCCCCTGAGTTGATGCCATAATGCGTTTGATGATCCTTTAGCTTGTGCATCCAAATCTCTCCCCCTTTGACAATATCAAAAAGAAGAAGAGAGCACATTAGCAGTAACAAGTCCAAGCAAATTTTTCATCTATTAATCATATCGTGCACTTACATTTGTCGAAATGCACTTTATGATATAGTATCCTAATCAAAATAATTACATATAACGATATGCCAAAATATATCAATGACGAATACCAAATATCATGATAACACATGGAATGTAGAACAACAAACCATAAACCAACTCATGATTATTTAAAACACATCGACATTTTTGTAATAAAACATACCAAAATATGGGACGAAAAATAAACAAAACCATGCAATTAAATGCATAAACATACAATAATAATCCAAACAAACGAAATAATTCAAAATAAAGTCATACAAACCAAAGTGAAATGTTGCTCAAAACATAGCAACATTAAATAATATCCGTACGACCAAATCGAAATGAAGAAAAACATGAAATAACAAAATAAATTGTTCATGCGAGAAATGAAATGAAATGCCATAAAAACAAGATACAACATCAATTTTCATTCATGTCATCCGGTTGTTGGTTAAGGTTGAAGTAATGGTCAACGGAGGAATTTTGTTTTACTAGCTCATCCACTTGGTTTTGGAGATGATCAAACCTTGCAACATTGTAACTATGCATATCCTCAAGTCTCTTGTTGACATTACTTTGAAACATGTCTTGTTTCAAACTCATTTCCTTCAACATATCCATAATGGCATTGTTGCTTACTTGAGAAGACTCACCTTCCATGCTATCACTTTCATGCAATTCCAATCTTAGTCTTTTGCCCCTTTCCTCTTGAATTTCATGCATCGGCTCTTCATTATCATCCTCTTTTCCACAAAACTCATACTCATTAGTCGTATCATTCCACTTGTAATCCATTTTCTTCATTTGTGTCATGCTAAAAACTTGATCCCTCTTAGGACTTATCCATAGACCCGCGAGGTTATAGGTTATCTTGAAGTTCTCTAAGATATTCCGAATCAAGCTAGAGTATGCGAAGAAGTGGTCCTTTTTCGAATTTCTCAAAGCAAACATGCGACTAACAAAGTAGTGAGGCCAATCCATCTTTTTGTTTTCCATCATAACATACATCAAATCAATATCCTTCCAATCTAGTCTAGAGTAAGGTCCTCCTCTAGGCCTTAGAATGTGGTTCACAATCCAAAGTAGAACTCTAGGTCCTTGCTTAAGCCTTCCCGCTTTTCCATTTGGACTCTTACCATTTTTGGTTAGAGTGCAAGAAAACTCAGACATATTATACTTAGGACCTTCAATATCAGTGAATCTTTGCAACTCCTTACCGGTTTCCAACCCAAAAAGTCCTAACCATAGCTTGTTAGAAACTTTGAAAATTTTCTTCCCAATACAAAATTCAAATTCAGCACCATTTTGTTCTTGTATACCAGCATAAAAGATCCTAACAAGTTCCTCTATGTAAGCATCTCTTAAATTGCAAAATGTGCTAAGTTTTTCTCTTCTAATGATCTCAGCAATATCACCCAAATGTAATTCCTCAAGTTTTTCTACACTTACAGCATTTTGAGGAATCACTTTCTTCTCTGAGCAATTTCTAATGAAGAAGTTCAAGTAGTTTTCATGGATGAAATTTTCTCTCCTAAAATTTTGATCATGAGTAGTGGTCCTAATTATCTTAGTCCTTCCATCATTTTTCTTACTATTGCTAGCCATTCTAGAAGTTTAGAAGAGTAAGATGTTACCTTTGAATTTTGAGAAGATGAAGAAGGTGTGTACCCAAATTTGGAGATATTCAAAGCTTCCAATGTGAATTTTATGTAGCTTGAACCCTTGAATTTGATGGAGTATTAGGAATGGGTAAGGAATTTGAGTGATTTGGGAGTTAAATTTGAGATGATTTGGTTAAGTTGTGAGTGAGATTGAGAAATTGGGAATAAGGGTTTTGGAGAGGTTTCATGAGTTTCATGTTTGAAGAAGAAGAGTGGTTGAGTTGTTGTGATGAATGAATGAATGAAAAAGTCATGTAAAACTTGTTTCTACGCGGTTGTATCGATACAAACAGTAATATGTATCGATACAAGTCAGTTGTTTTGAAGCATGTATCGAAGCATACCTGTATGTTTCGAAGCATGGGCGCCTTGCTGTTTTTCTCAGCACGCCATGTATCGATACACACTTGTATGTATCGATACAAGTCTGTTAATTTTGAAAAATTTGAAATTTTGAAAAATAACTGACATGTATCCATCCAAAATTCATTGTATCGATCCAAAACACATTATTTTCAATTTTTCTCAAATCACATGAATCAAAAAGTTCAAAAAGAAATTTCGATGATTTTCAATTAACACGTATGAAAGAAACACATACAATCATGATGGTATATGCGTATATATGTGAACCAAAGCAATACCAAAGCAAATCTTAACATGAGAACACATGTTAAACCATAGATGCATGATAAAAGAAATCACATAACATAGTTAAAGTACCACAAACAATCATATGCGAAAAATATATATATATCTATGTATGTATGCAAAAATTACACATAGATGCAAAACTTAACATATACATTCTAATATGAACTTAATAGGATAGTTGTAATGATTTTTGTCAAATCCCCATTTGAGACGTATAAAGCTCAAAAACTTATTAATATTTTTGAGTAAGAATTCTTGGAAATGGAGGATTAGACAAATATCAAAACTTATATCATATTAAGATAGAAAATGTATGTATATGATCACAAACACAAATGCTAAACAAAATATGTATAAAGCAAAGTTAAAGAGTAGAATCTTCCCTTAAGTATTGGATGAAGGAAGTGATCAATTTCCACATCGTTTTGTGTTGGGTTGAGTCGTATCTTTTCACCTTACTTGTTTGTAAGTCTTGAGCCACTCGTTATCAATGTCTCTCATCAATGGCTTCAAGACACTTACCTACATGTTTAGACATTTGAAATAGGTCCCCAACTCATATTGGGTCCTAGTTTGTTAGTATCAACATTATTGTCTAACTTAGGTAACCATTGCAATATGCCTTTAGGTACTAAGGTTTTCCGTGCTTGGCATTTTGCAATCGTATGTCCTTTGTTACAACAATAATGACAAACAATATGAGGATTACTTTTCTTGTGATCCTTTTCAACAAATTTATACTTTTTATTTCTCGGTTTAAAAGATTTGTTGAATTTAGATGGATCAACCGCAAAAGTAATCTCCGGCTTGGATGGTTCTTTTAACTTCTCTTGTAGTTTTCGTAAATCTCTACTTAAGTAAAAGCATTCATCACATCCGGTATATTCATTTCCACAACTATCATAATTCACAAGAGGTTTTTGAACCAAAGATTCTTTGAGAGCTTTCAACTCATGTTCCGTTTCCGAAACTTTAACCTCAAGGTATTTATTGACTTGCATTAAACCCTTTAATCGTTGAAAAGCCTCTTGAGTTTCTTTGTGTAGTTTTTCAAAAGCAACTTGTAATTCATGATATTCCAAGAGAGTATATGAACTAGAGGGATTTGGGTTTACCTTTTTAGGAACAAGTTTCTTACGATCGTGTGATGTCAAACACACATTTGCCAATCCTTCTTCACCGATTGAACTAGAGCTTGATGATGAAGAGGAAGATGAGCTAGAGCTCTCCCATGCAACGTAAGCTTTCTTTCCCTTGTCCTTGCTTCCCTTTTTGAATGAAGGTGATTCTTTCTCCTTTCTCTTGAGCTTGGGACAATCCGGTTTAAAGTGACCGATTTGTCCACATTCATAACATGCTCCCTTTTTAGAGTACTTGACATCTTCCTTCCTTCTATGGTAACCACTATCTTTCCGATATTTCTTAAGATTTTCATCGGAGTGCCTTATCCCATTTTTCTTCACATACCTATTGTAGCGCCTAACGAAGAGTCCCATTTCCTCATCATCGGAATCGTCTTCGCTTGAGCTACTTTCCACATGCTCTATCCTTTTGGACTTGGTGGACTTTGAAGTAGAGGCTTTTAGAGCTATAGACCTCTTGTCCTTTTCCTTTTCCTTGTCATTGTGCTTTACCTTCTTTTCGCTTTTCTCATGCTTTTCTAGCAAGTTTAGCACATGTTCATGCTCCGTGAGTTTGCCAAACAAAGTTGTAAGATTCAATGAGGTAAGATCATTAGCTTCCTTAATCGCGGTGACCTTAGGTTGCCAATTCCTACTAAGACATCTTAAAATTTTGTTAGTAGCATCTTGGTTGGAAATTGGTTTTCCCAAACCGTGTAACTTGTTGGTGATTTTGATAAAGCGTTGTTGCATATCCTCGATGGATTCTCCATCTAGCATATGAAACAACTCAAATTCTTGTGTCAAAGTATTAATTTTGGATATCTTGACATCATTGGTACCCTCAAAGTGAGTAACCAATGTGTCCCACATTTCCTTAGCCGATTCACAATGCGACACATGATAGAATTGATCAATCCCAAGGGATGATATTAAAATGTTTTGTGCCTTCGCATCGTAATTGACTTTCTTCTTTTCCTCATCCGTCCATTGTGCCATTGGCTTATTTGCGACAACACCATGAGCATCCGTTATAGTTGGAGCAAACGGACCATTCTCAATGGCATTCCACACTTCACTATCAAAAGAATTGATGTGAATACGCATGCTACTTTTCCAATAGTCAAAATGATCTCCATTGAATACCGGAGCCCTATTATACGCCCCTTTTGGTGCAAAAGCCATGTTGTCTAATAATAGGCACAAATTACTCGGTTTAATCGTTTAAAATCAACCGGGCTCTTGATGCCACTTGTTAGACTACGAGGCTAACCACTTAGAGGGGGGTGAATAAGTGGTTCCGTTAACCAATTGAGTTTTTAAAAAATTATTCGGTTAAACGTGCGTGCGGAAGCGACTCCGGGATCGGTAGTCTCTTTGCACCGTTTTGACTTATTGAAAAGGTAACTAAGCCGATAAAACGTATTGAGGAAAAGTCGATCGGAATAAGATATTCGAAAACTAATTCAATTAACAACAACGTTTCCAAGCAAGTTATTCGATTCTTTCAAAACAATTCACAACACAAGATAATAACAATTGAATCCTTGTGAACACTTACGAACACACAAATTCAATTGTTTACGAATATAATGAAAGCAATAAAGAATGAAAGTAATGCAATCAACACACGAGGATTTGATTAGGGAGTTCCCCGGATTTCGCGTCGTCCACGCGTATGTCCGAGTACGTCTCCCCCCAAATAACCAAACGGGTTATTTGAGATATGTATAGAATGAAAAACAACTTGAACACAAGTGCACAATTTACAAAGCAATCAATAACCCTATTGACTCGAAATGTAAAACTATGCAAACCCTCAATCGACGAACGAATCTTCACCCTCTGATTCCAACGATCCTTCCTATGCAACTCCTTGCAATGATCGTCCAGCTGAGTCCTTTGATTCTTCTCGATTGATCCTCCAAGATATCGAACAATCTTGGATCCCTAGTGAGCAACCAAACCTCCTTGCACAAATCAACCCGATCGCGAATCTGCTTCACCACGAATCGCACCGAACGTTATCGACCAAGCGTACAACTCCTAAATGATTGATCCCATACTCAATCTTCAATTGTTGCAACTTGATGGAAGATGATGATCTTGTGAAGGATAACACTTTGATCCCAATTTTTCACCTAAATTGTATCCAAAGTGTTTTACCCAAAGCACTTCTTGCTCTCTCAATGATTCTCACTAGATTTCTCAGTTGTGTTCTGTTACTGTGATTGTTTCATTACTTACAAAGGAACCCACACATTGCTATTTAAAGAGAAAATAGAATGAGCAAATTTAGGCATAATTTTCAGTAGATGTATCGATACAAATGATTGTTTGTATCGATACAAAGCCCTTGACCAACGTTCAAATTTGAAAATCTTGACCTTTGTATCGATACAAACACGGGATGTATCGATACAAACATCAGAATCTTGAAATCTTGACTGATATGTATCTAAGCATGCAAGCATGCTTCGAATCATATGGAGCTTGCTGGTTTTTCAGAACATATACACATGTATCGATACATGCAAGCATGTTTCGAATCATATGGAACATTCTGTTTTTGTATAGAAGCTTTTGTATCGATACAGAGCCTGTGTGTATCGGTACAAAGTGCTCAAAATGTACCAGAACAAGTTTCAGGACATTTGTATCGATACAGAAATGTATGTATCGATACAAAACACCAAAAAGTCAGTTTTTCAAGGTTTTGAAAATAGTTCTTTGTTGTCAAGTCATTTGTAAAGTTTGCCAAAATATGTTCAACCTATTTTCATGTGTTTTGACAATTATTAAAACATGAGGATGAACTGGTGCACTTACATCATCATTTTCATTACCTTCATTAAGCTACCATTACAGTAGTAGGTAGTATTTGTCATCGTCTTCATTAAGCTATCACATCATTGGTAGTAGACAACATCCAATTATCTACATTTGTCTTATTTAAGTTGCCCCTTCGTTGGCAGTAGACAATGTCTCATTATCTACATTTGTCTTATTTAAGTTACCCCTTCGTTGGCAGTAGACAATGTCTCATTATTTCTACATTTGTCTTCTTTAAGTTGCCCCTCTGTTGGCAGTAGACGGTATTTCATTGGTTCTGCAATTGTCTTCTTTAGGCTATCATGTCATTGGTAGTAGATAATGTCTCGTCTCTCTGTGTTACCCAGTTAAGCTATCGTTTGTACGATAGTTGGTAATATTTTATTTCCTTGACCTTTAAGCTATTACCTCATTGGATAATAGATAATGTTTCGTCTTTTCATATTGCATTGACATGTTATCACTTGCATGATCATAGGCAGTCTTTTCCCCAGTGAAACTACTTTGCTTCCCCAGTGGAGTTGGATCCTTTTCCTCGATGGATTCAGGTACCCTTTTATTGTTTTCTCTTTCCCAAACGGGTCACTTGTGTCATTCCCCTGTGAACGTCACTCTTTTCTCCGGTAATAAAAGTTTGTCTCTTGTGATCCCATTTTCAACAAGATTCAAAGTCTCGCATTTGCATTTGCATCATAAGCATTCTCGGCGTCTTAGGTCCAAAATTGTGTATTCTGTATTTAAGTCTCTTCACTCCCGTCAAGACGAAGATTTCAATCTTCATCTCTCCGGATGAAGAAACTTAAATAGGGGCATCTGTCATACCCCAATTTTTGACCTAAGATCCCACTTCATATACATTTGTCATATTCTAAATTTTGCCCACTTTTATTTATTATCATATTAATTCTATGCATCTCTAACAAAAAAAAAAAAAATATATACAAAAAGATATCTTGTTGTGCTTGCTTCTTTGCAATTAATGATAGTTGAGAATATGTGAATCAAGAAAGTCAAGAAAAGGTTCAAAAAGTCAAAGATTATAGTATTGAAATATTTTTCTAAGTACAAATCTTCATGTTCATCTATCCAACTTTACAAGACAAGTTTGAGTAATCTACAAATCCAATTGAGATGCTTGATGGTTTCTTTGAAAGAGGGCATTTGATGTTATAATTTCATGAAAAATTTCAGGCCAAAAACTTTCTAGAATTGGAAGAAATCACAATGGAAAATCAATGTCTCATTACTTTTGAAATTCTCAAACACTTAGAATTTTTTTCAAAGTTTTTGACCTTACCAAGTGCATGACTTTATGGTCAATTTGTGATAAATCCAAGCAATCTTTTTTCATGCTAGAGGGATGTACTTAAAGATTACATTTCATACTTCATTATTATGGAAAGAGTGAACCAAAATATCATGGGGATTGGAAGTTATGAAGTTCCAAAATTGAGGTTTCAAAGTTGTGAAAATGGCCAGAAACTTGGAATTATTTTTTCAAAGTGTTTTTCAGTTATTATTTTGATTTTTGATGGCCATGTTTCTACATGATCCAAGTTGATTCAGATCATGTGTTCAACATCAAAGTTTTAGTATGTCATTCCCTCTTTCCATTGGTATAAAGATCATGAATCTCTTTTGTTTGAGCACAAAGTTTCGAAGAGATAAAATGACTATATTTTAAGGCCAGTTTTTTTTTTCTGGATGTGTGTCTGTGACAAATTTCAATTTTGATGGCCAGTTTTCGATATGATACAAATTGATTCAGCTCAAGTGTTCAACATCAAAGTTGTATCAGGCCATGCCCTCTATCCATTGGTATCATGATCATGAATTTATATTGTTTGAGCATCAAGTTTCGAAGATGGGAATTAGGCATGTTGAAGCAGATTTATGGGTCCATAAACATGTCAAATTTCTTGATCAAACCAAATCCAAAACTTGTGATCATTACTTCCAGACCTATGTTGCTTCCAAATCTCAGCAAAACCTCTGCTTCACACAAGTGTCATAAGCATTGCCCAATTAAATGTCCTTTAAAAATCACTTTTGCATAAAGTTTCATTGACATTTTCTTGTTTCTCACAAACCTTGCATTGAGCCTTGTAATTGTTTCTTCTGATCACACTCCACCCCAAAGCTCAGAAGCATGCCCCTAAACTCTGAGAAAGCTCCCTACATTGCCTCCTTGCTCACTCCATCTCCTCTTGGAACCATAATACTTTTTGATCACTTTTGCAATTTTTGAGACAAACTAGCATTGAGAAGCAACCAAAGTCCACTTCATTCACTTCTGAAACCACATTGAAACCTCTATAAAAGCCCCTCAAAACCTCAGAACTGATCATCCACAAATTTGCTCAAAAAACTCCATTAAAGAAGCTTGAAAATTCAAATTTTTGATATCATCAAATCCTTCAAGTTCTTGTTTTTTTTTCATTAAACCACCATCCATACATCATAACTAAGCTACTGTATGCATTAAAAATCACCTGAAACACCTCCATCACCATCTCCCAATTCCCACTTTTTATCATTTTTCAACTTGAATTAGTTAGAACATTTCAAAAGCTTTTAAGCCAAAGTAATCATTCCATTACGTTTCTGGGGACTCAAGGAAGCTAAAGGGATCATTTTTACATCTTGAAATACCCTGAGAAGAAGCATTGGACTTTCTCCAATTGGTAAGGTTTCTTGAAAGTTCGAACTCATTCATTTGAACATCATTTCGATTCATTCTTGGTTCATTCATGTTTTTTGCGATGTGAGGAATAATAGCCCTAAGGTTTCAGGCCTTAATTATTCATGTATAAAATTTAATTTCAAACCTAAGGTTTAGGGTTCTTATGGTTTTTCGGTTAATTACGCGTTATAAAGTTTATTAAAGTTATAATAAATGACATGGTTGGATTCCTTGTGAAATTCTGAGCAAGATGATATACTCATATGTCAAATTTGATGAAAAAACAAGAAAACACGAATTTGAGTTTTTTGGGGTCGTGAGGTTGAAGACGATGCAGTATGCGCGTTTTTTTCAAAATTTAAATCAGTATTTTAATACTTATATTAACTGTGCGTCTTTATATCGCATGCGCCCCTTTGGCTCGGTTGGTTAACCAGCGAGTTTGGGGTAGAGAGGGGGCGGGTTCGAGCCCCTTGGTGGATATTTTCCACCATTTTTTTTCTTTTTCTTGCTGTTTGTTGGGTTCTTGGGCTTTAGGCCCAGATCTGCTATTACCACCCCCCTTGAGGCTTGCTGTCTGCACCCCCATCTGATTTTTTTATTTTTTTATTTTTCTGTGAGACTAATTTGTTTTTGCAGGTTTTGGCTTGGACTTTGCCCCTCTATTTTGCAATTGCATCATATCTTTTCTTTTGTCTACTAGTAATTAGTTATTTTGTTGCATTTCTTTTAATTTTTGCATCATTATTTACTTCATTAAGAATTAGAATGTATTTAGGATTAATGTAAATATAAATGAGAAACCTGCATTGCATGCATATTTATTTATTCTGCTTTATGTCAAAACAACCAAAAACACCAAAAATATTAGCGTAATAATTCCAAGGAAAAGGGGATTCTCATTTTGATTCAACGTCATTATGAAATCCCTCGCGTTTATTTTATTACCTTAGTTTATTTCATTCGTGCTTAACATTTTTATTTCAAAAAGACAAAAAATAAAAACATTCAAAAAAACTCAAAAAAACATTTTCAAAAAAGAATCTCTTTCATAAAAAACCTCGATATTCGTCGAGAGACTTTTTCAAAACATTTTTCATAATAAACTTTTTAATTCATGTAAATATACTTAAACCTTTTTTTCTCAAAAATTAAAATATACAAAAACAAATTCAAACCATTTTGCCGCTTGGCTTTTGACTTTAAAACTTTTTTCAAAGAGTTTAGACGTGAGTCATCTCTAGTTGAGAATTTCGATTATTCCCCATGACATATGGCAAGAAAAGAAAGTTAAACTTTTCAGTATGTTCGTGGCGGAGAAAAGGAGTTTAAACTTAAGATGACGACTCGTCTTTTCTCCTAAAATCAATCAACAAACCACTTTGCAATTTTTACCCCGAACTACGGGATTTTGATCCTTAACGGGTACGTAGTGCAAAAGACTCCGTGTCTTCCCAAATCAAATAAAAAATAACAAAAACATTTTTCGTTTCTTTTTCAATTATCACTTTAACTTCTCACATTTTTAAATTTTTATTTACAAGTAAACAAGTAATTTAGCACAAAGATAAATAAAAACAAGAGGTTCTTATAGAGTACTATAGACGTTTAGGGTGCTAATACCTTCCCTTAACGTAACCAACCCCCGAACCTTTAATCTAAAAAAATAGGGTTTATTCGAACTTTTCCCCTTTTCCTTGGAAAAATAAAAGCTCGGTGGTGAATTATAATTTGTGAGTCAAACTAATCAATAGTTGATATCCGAAAATCACCGCGACAGTTGTGTACCTAATACTTTTTTATTTTCAAATTTTTCAATATACTTTTGAGCAGTCAAGCATTGTGTTAAGTTGCTAACTTACTATCAATTAAATACAAGACAACACTTTCATGACCTTTTGGAAGAGGCTTTCCTGCAAGGAATGATTTGAACAATTGAAGGGCTGCTCTTGGTTTGAATAGTGGCACTTCATGACCTGCCCCTCTCACTGTGGCAAATGTTAGCCCTTCATACACTTCTGTCCAACCTCCAACCTTCACAAAAAAATTGGAAATAACTTTTAGTATAACTTTTAGAATCTATATATGTCCCATTCCCTACAAAACCGGCTAGTAGAGACAGTAAAGTGACGAATGACTCCCAATTCAATTAAAGGCTTCATTTTATCGAGCGTGACACAAATGATCTTGAATAGACTCTAATATCATGTTTAATTTTTTGGACCTCTTTTGATCATAACAATACTAATAAGTTGGAGATGCCTATAATTCATGGATATATCGATACATCTATGAATTATCGAAAAACAAAAAAATCTATGAATTGGAATTTCTAAAATACTACAAATCAAATAATATTTTTAGAATTACAATTCCCAAAAACACTAATAATAAATATAACCAATTCATACTTAGAAGTCATTTTAAAGGTTTATCTCACCCAACTTAGACCCTTAACAATGCATGCTATTTTTTAAAAATTCAAATGTTGATTAAAGATTATGTTAATTTTTAGCATAATCCTAAACCTTTTGCTTAAAACTTATTCAGTGTCCCTTAATTCATCAACTAAGTCAACTACTTAAGAGAAATATAAATGTTCACTTAAATTCACATCTAGTGCTACACTATCTATTAAAATATTCACTGGCAGAATAGTTTCCAATAAAATGTTTTCATTTCAAATTTTCAATATATGATAGGAGAATATCAAATGTTGAATTGAACTCACTTGATTTTTGACATACCAAGGATACCATGGTATTTTAGTTGCCAACTTAAGTGGTGCAAGTGAATATCTTGTTGCTGTAACTGGAACCACTGAGTCTACATCCCCACTGAATTAACACAAATGTCAACCATAACATAAATTAGATATACACAAATTTAAATTCATATCTAATTTGATGTTCCTAAAATTTGGTTACAAAATTAGAGAGACAAATTTCATGTTATTCAATTTTTCAATGTCTAATATTTGTATGCTAATGTTTTTTTTATGTCTATAAATGAAGCAACAAACACCACTGAAACTCACACACAACAGTGAGGTTCAATCTAACAATATCGGCATTGCCAATTGAGCTACGATCAGATAATGCAAAAAAAAATTCCAAAAAGTGGAAAGTCATGTGCATTTGAAAACCAACCTGAAAACCCAAACTCTTACTCCATGAGCTATCAATTCTCTATAAATTGGAAGAATAGATACATCTGTATCATTCCAATTTCTATTCAAAATTTCACTGCATCAAATAAAAATAAACTTAACTAAATTAATCATCAACCAATCTTTAATTTGTACAATAAATAATCACTTATATAACTTAAACTTGTGACATCAAAAGCAAATTCACCTGCAAGCAGTCCACTTATAAGGAATGCCAGTTGTGTTAGCATGAAGTGCTTTCTGAACATCAGGCCTATTGTAATAAACCTCTGCATATTTTTCTGTACATGGATCATAACCAGCCATTTTTCTAAATGCCTAAAAACAGACAAAATTTATTTCCATTAGACAAATTAATCCATATAATAAAACTACTTTATACAAAATTAATTTGACTTATGTATTACACATGCTTTGATAATGCTCCATACTAAATATTGTGTTAAGGTTAACAAAATAATTTTCCTCAAGGTGTAACTTAGTGTTATGAGTTGAGACGCTGAATGAGTATTTAAAATGTTATCTATAATTCAATACACGCTGCTAACAAATTTTCTCTCTAACTAACAAATTAACAAAAAATAAAAATTTCTATTAAAAAAATCATCTATTTGTAAGGCAAAATATGTTTTTTGACTAAGATGCCCTTATTGTAGTACATGTTTTTCGTTTTAGGTCGTAACCCTCTAATTCACAGAAAAAGGGACATGATAATACGAAGTTGAACTGAAAGGTAAATAAAATCTATTTTTAGACGGACAATGCAAACAAAATACATAACAAAGACAAAGTAAGTATACCAAATGAGGAAGGTGGGGCAACCGAATGGAGTGGCCGGTACCGGACGAGCTACCATCGGAATGGTTACATGGAGGCGCATAGATATTGTACTGATCAATGTTGCCAAATTCTTGATCCATGGCATAGCTATATAAAGATTCACATTCATCAGATTCTTTATGGTGATGAAAATCACAAGTGCTAATGAGTTGTTTGTATGTTTGATCAGATATCATTGCATGGCTCCACCAGTATGTCACTGTACCCAAGTTATCATAATAGTTGTCTGTCACTGCATTTCCAACCTACATATATTAAATTAAGATAAGGTACATGATCATCATCATTATTTTTCTTTGCCAAATTTATGTAGTATGAAGATTCTTAATTTATCTTTGTCCAATGTGTATAAGATATTGAATATAACAAATGTGTATAAGATATCCTCATTCACACATGTGGCAAAGCCAAGAATATATGACTCTCAAATGAACTTAAAATTTGGCACACGTGCATGTCCGCCCTCTCCCTCGACACTTATTCACGCAATCAGTATATCAGTGATCGTTGGATTCATATTCAACGGATTGAATTTCAATTACAGTGTTTTGATTTCTTTTTTAAAATTGAAATATGCATATATTGTGAATTGTCTGATATGAATTTAATGGTCACCGATATACTACTGAAGGCGTAAATACAGAGAATATTCGAAAGTGAGAAATAAATTTCGATTTTTAACTAGAACAATTCAATAGTGAAAG
The DNA here is from genome assembly GCA_030408175.1 of Trifolium repens. Lineage (NCBI taxonomy): Eukaryota > Viridiplantae > Streptophyta > Magnoliopsida > Fabales > Fabaceae > Trifolium > Trifolium repens. The sequence goes on along the minus strand of CP125846.1, from coordinate 11,366,275 downwards.
AACGTAGATATTTACCATTATGCCCTTGAGATTGATAGGTTGCTTGGCTTTTATGTTATATGTCATGATTTCCTTAGCTAATTGAGGGACATAGTGTCCTGCATAGCTCTCTCCTGTTATATAAAGTTCCCTATTCTTGTAACGTGGGAATCTTTCAAGCCACTGGATTACAAATTCCAGAGAGTCCTGCATAATAAGAACAGAACAGAAATCAAAATCCCGTAATAATCAGTTAATCATCATCAATAATAAGAAACAGTCCCAAAAAATCAAAATAAAAAATCAAAACAAGAGAGAAAGATAGCATGAACAGAACAGAACATAACAAACAAACGAAAATCAAAATAAAAAATCCCAAAAACAAAAACAGAACAAACGAAAATCAAAACAGAACAAGAGAGAATGAGTTTTGAGAAAACAAGAACAGAACAAACGAAAACCAAATGACTCTATTATCAAACGAAGATGCTGACATTTGAATCAGTAGAAAACTTAAAATGAGTTACCTAATAAAACCGCTGGTAAACCAAATAAAACCGCCGGTTCATTTAAAAATTACCAGCGGTTCCCTAAAACCGTTGCTATTTTTAATTTTGTTTTAAAAATTACCAACGGTTCCCCAAAACCGTTGCTATTTTAATTTTGTTTTAAAATTACCGACAGTTCTACAAAACTGTTGCTATCCATTTGTTGCAATTTCCAATTTTTTTTGTAGTGTAAATCTAAGTTTTTGCAGTGAATGCTTTGTATATTTGCTAGTTATCTAGGAGTTTTATCGATCTTTTAACCCTTTGTAAAATTGTTGATGTTATATAATTTTCATATCCGCATATTAAAAATGTATATAATAATAATAATAATAATTACAAATTAAATTAGAGTGAAATGCCAAATATCCCCTGCAATTTCAAAATTCATCAAATACCCCCTTACAATTTCGAAATAGGCAAATACCCCCCTGAAATTGTAAAATGTCAATCAAATACCCCCCTCAGTTAGTTTGGTCCATCAAGTGCGATGATGCGGCTAAAAAAAATGAAGATGATGTGGCAAGTACTTTAGTGTTTTTTTTTGTTTCTTTTGAATCAACAAACCAAATCACTTTAGTTGTGCAATGTTTTTTTTTTAATTGAAGAAAAAAATCAATGTTAAAGTATTTGTTAACATTTTGTGTGTAATTTATGAAATATGATTGCAGGTAGAACAAACAGTTGATCGCATGCGAATATGGAGCTCAAAGAACCTTAAAAAGGATGTGATTTAAAATGATGTTCGAGATTCACTTTCAAAGCCGTGAAAACGAAAGCATTGGAATACAACTTCCTTTGAATTACACAAATTTGAGCTGAAATTTATTAGTTGTTATTTAGACACAAAATATGACGCCATTATTGTACAAAATACTTGCTCAATCGAGTTTGGGTGCGTTTGTTTTAGATTTAAAAAAATAGATTTTTTCTTTGTATTTTTAAAAATGGATTTTGTAAAACCGTTTTTCAAAATATTATAAGTTTTTTTATATTCATTTTTTTTAAATTGAAACACTAATTTTGACATCATATAACATAAACATACATTATTGAAGAACAAAACATAGTCAAAATCACAAATTTTTGAAAAAGTTGTATTTCAAATATGATTTTTATGAAAATCTATTTGAAATAGCTTCAAATTAAATGATTTTTTCGAAATTTTGATATCCAAATTTTTTTTCAATAAAATGATGAAATGCCTAAAATCACATTTTAAAAATAACTATTGAAACCAAATTTTCATTTGAAACTTTTATAAAAAATTTCTTTATAAATTTTTTTTACACAAAATTATGTAACACTACAAAATCTATTTTCAAAAAATCCAAAACATTTTCATCTAGGTGGAGAAAATAATGATTCAAAGACCTTTTGCGTATTTGTCTAATTTGACCCTCATATGCTATTAGGTTTATTCGAGTTTTGGTACGGGTTAGCGCAGAGCCATATATGCAATTAGTGCAAACTACTCTAATTTTTATATCTATTTGATTTGATTTGATGTGATAAACTTTTATAAACAAAATTTTCAAGTTATAGAATAAAGTGGGTATGATTAGTTGTTTAGTGATTAAAATCATACACCTTTAAAAATGTGTAGAAAAGTGTGAGACCATGGCGCAGCCTATGTCCTTGCAACTATGTACTTGAGTTGTACTTGCATGACAAACGGTATCAGGAAGGGGCGAGGGTGGCCACGATATTCCCCCATTTCAATTTTTTTTTTATAGGTAGAGTATTAATTTAATTATATAATTAATTATTTGAAGTAATTATGTATATATATTTGTACAAATATTACTGTAAATATTAATTTAGAGTTTATTATTAATGACTATAAAGAATTCAGCACACATATTAATTTAAATATTAGTACAAATAATAGTTTATAATCTATTATTGATGATTTTAAGTCACTCAGTATATATGTATTATTTTAAGTTATAGAGTATAATTTTATAATAATGAACTTTGACTTTGTTTGTAAAAAAAAACAGATAACTAATTGAATTAATATTATTGGGTTAAATTGGCAATTGAACTAGTATATATAAGAAAAAAAAATTTCTCACCCCTACAATTAATCCTTTACCCGTACATTTTTAATAATATTCTCATTTTTTTTCTTTGTTTATTATATTATATTTTACAATGTTTTTTTTTTCAACTTTTTTTTTTATCCGTGCACATCCATCAACCACAGTGTTCTGGTGGACAAATATTGTTCCCGTTTAACATAATTTACTAGAACATTTTAAAAAGTGTTAAAGTGTTCTTGTTTGTAAAATTTGCCATAAATTGGTCAATTCTTACCGAAACACTTGTTTAAAGTGTTCTGGCTTGTTTTTTCTCAAAATTTTTTTATTGATACTAGAAAAGTGAGTGAACCGGTATCAATTATATGGAATAAGCAATATATCGGTGAATTGGACAAAATCAAATTTTTATATCACTGCACTGTTATGCAATTGCACATTTCCATTATACCATTGAGTATAATCCGGTGCATAAACCCCTATGAGAAAGATCATTGATGCCTAAAATAAAATATCCCATGGCAAATGGATGAAATGGGAAATCAACCTAAGACAGATCATCTTCAACAACATCAAACCACATCAGTTTTCAGTTGATTTAGTTCAATTTTTTTTTTTGAAACCATAAAAATGGTTTTTCAATTCAATTTGGATTAGGGTTGGTTGTTTCAATTTTGCAATTTGGAGAGAATGAGATTTAGGAATTTCTTCCTTATACCAACAATATGATTTTATATTTTACTTTTGTTTTATAATTAATTGCTATTTTAATTATAAATTTAAATATTTGGTTAAAAAATATTATAAATTTAAATATAAGTAATTAGTGACTAAAAGAAGTTAGTATACATGAATTTTAACACATTAGCGATATCATAGTGATCTATTATGATTTTCCAAAAGCTATAGTCTATAGCTTCTAGGTATAGTCACTGTGAGTCTGTGATACCAAACACATGCTAAAATCGATTGAAATTAAAATAAGGGAATTATTTCATTGAGTTGAGCAAAATGGGGATCAAAACTATAATTAAGTCATTTTATTTTTATGTTGTATTAATTACTATTATTTTCGGTGTACGTGAAGCCTACTCTACCCTTTGTAATTAGGGGATATTTAACTATCAACCAATAGATCACATAGAAATATATTTATGTGGTTTTATCCACACAGCTGGATATTTTGATCACAACAAACTTGTAACAAATTTGTGGAACCACGTACAAATCTATTGCTAATTTAGGCTCTGTTTTGTAACCCAAATAAGCTAGCTTATAACTTATAGCTTTTAGCTTATAAGCTAAAAGCTTTGTTTGCTAACAGTTTTTAAAAAAGAGCTTATAGCTTATTTTCCAAATGCTATTTCGGGCTCGTTTGGCCTAACTTATTTTTGAGCTTATGCAAACAGTTTATGCAATTTTTATGTATTATTATAAGTTTTTCAAAATAGTTTATGATAAAATAGTTTATAAAAATTCAATTTTCACTGGTTTGAACTTGTAAAAAAGCATAAAACCTAATTTATATTGCATAAGTCGTTTGCATAAGTTCAAAAATAAGCTAGGCCAAACGGGCCCAGTAGCTTATGAGCTTATAGCTTATTATCTTTTCTTCCAATTTTACCTCTATCATCTTACTTGAAAAAAATTAAATATTAAATAAACATATTCTTTTTATGTCATTCATACTTATAAGCTAGTCAACCGTTAATTTTACCAATCACTACAAATTCAATCAACTAACTTATTCGTTATAAGCTAGTTTATTAGCTATCCGCTATTTTTTACTAAATAGAGCCATAATCTAGTGGCTGCAAATGGAGTAGTAAAGAACACCGCAGAGATTTCCACTGCCGAGGATCATTAATCTTATCCAAAACTGAATCACTACCAAAGTCGCAGCATCTCGTTCTTCACTTTCAACCGTTAAAATGTCATTTTCAGTGTTAAGTTACGGCGTCGCCGGTGCTATCACTCTTTCCCCTCCCAACAATTTCAATCATCGTCGCCGATTTTACTCTCAAGCTCATTCCAATTCCCAATTACCTAACAATCTTAATGATGCTGATTCTTCATTCAATGGAAGGCTTGGTATCAACCCTACCCCAAAATCCGTTATCAAATTCGGTAAGATCTTATCTACCCTTGTTAAAAAGAAGCAGTTTCACACTGTTATTTCCATCTCTCATCAAAGAGAACTCAAAGGAATTCAACCTAACTTTGTTACTTTGAACATCTTGCTCAATTGTTTTTGCCACATTAATCAACTCAATTTTGCATTTTCTGTATTGGGTAAAATTCTCAAGCTAGGTTATCACCCTAATACGGTAACAATGAACACACTTATGAAAGGCATGTGTCTTAGTGGTCAGGTTAACAAAGCATTGGATTTTCATGACGAGATTATAGCAAAGGGATTTCGGCTAAATCAAGTTAGTTATGGAATCTTGATTGATGGGTTATGCAAAAAAGGAGAAACAAGTGCTGCCCTGCAATTGTTTAGAAAGATTGAACGGAAAAAGGTTAAACCGAACGTGGTAATGTACAACACAGTCATTGATGGTCTTTGCAAGGATAAACTCGTGAGTGATGCCTTTCACTTATATTCTGAAATGATTGTCAAGAAAATCTCTCCTGATGTTTTCACTTACAATATTTTAATATCTGGCCTTTGCATTGTGGGTCAATTCAAAGACGCTGTTGGTTTGTTAAATGAAATGTTGTTGAAAAACCTCAGCCCGGATGTTATTACTTTTAATACACTGATTGATCGTTTATCTAAGGAAGGAGATTTGAGAAAAGCTAACTTTTTGAATGTGTTAGCTGTTATGATAAAACATGGTGTGAAACCAGATGTTGTCACTTATAATACTTTAATATCTGGCCTTTGCATTGTGGGTCAATTCAAAGATGCTGTTGGTTTGTTAAATGAAATGTTGTTGAAAAACCTCAGCCCGGAAGTTTCTACTTTTAATACACTGATTGATGGTTTATGTAAGGAAAGAGAGTTGAGAAAAGCTAGAAATGTCTTGGCTGTTATGATAAAACAAGGTGTGAAACCAAATGTTGTTACGTATAATTCTTTAATGGATGGGTATTTCTTGGTTAAAGAAGTGAACAAAGCCAAATATGTATTCAACACTATTGCTCAAAGTGGAGTGATTCCTGATGTTCGTAGTTACACTACCATGATTAATGGATTTTGCAAGAATAAAATGGTGGATGAAGCTGCGAATCTCTTCAAAGAAATACATTTGAAAAACATGGCTCCTGATACTATAACATATAGTACTTTAATATATGGCTTTTGCATTGTGGGTCAATTCAAAGAAGCTGTTGGTTTGTTAAATGAAATGTTGTTGAAAAACCTCAGCCCAAATGTTTATACTTTTAATACACTGATTGATGGTTTATGTAAGGAAAGAGAGTTGAGAAAAGCTAGAAATGTCTTGGCTGTTATGATAAAACAGGGTGTGAAACCAGATGTTGTTACGTATAATTCTTTAATGGGTGGGTATTTCTTTGTTAAAGAAGTGGACAAGGCCACATATGTATTCAACACTATTGTTCGAATGGGAGTCATTCCTGATGTTTTTAGCTACAGTGTCATGATTAATGGATTATGCAAGAATAAAATGGTGGATGAAGCCGTAAATCTCCTCAAAGAAATGTATTTAAAAAGCATGGCTCCTAATACTGTAACATACAGTTCACTTATTAATGGACTTTGCATATCGGGGAGAATCTCTCACGTTTGGGATCTTCTTGATGAGATGCATGATAGAGGCCAACCTGCTAATGTGATCACTTACAATTCTATCTTGGATGCTTTGTGCAAAAGCCACCAGGTTGACAAGGCAATTGAATTATTAGCGAAGATCAAAGACCGAGGAATTCAGCCAAATATGTTTACATACACTATACTTGTCGTTGGACTATGCAAAAATGGAAGACTTAAGGATGCATTAGAGATTTATCTGGATCTTATAGCTAAAGGTTATACTTTTGAAGTGAAGATGTATAATGTTATGATTAATGGACTTTGTAAAGAGGGCTTGTTTGATGAAGCATTGTCCTTAAAGTCAAAAATGGAAGATGTTGGTTGCACCCCTGACGCCGTAACTTACAGAACACTTATTCATGCTTTGTCAAAGAACGACAAGAAAGAGAACACGGTGAAACTTCAACGTGAAATGATTGCTAGAGGTCTTTTATAAGAGTAAAACTAGGTGAGATGCTTTCAAGGTACATTTTGTTATTTTGAATTAGTAATCTACCATCTAATTTTTATTTCTTTTCTTATTTATAATTTATTAAAGACGGTTGGTGCAATTTTATGAAAAGATATTTATGAATCTGCATCATAAAGAGTATACCCAAGCTTTTATTGCCATCCCTTCCATCTGTTGAAATTCTTTATGCCTGACGGAAATTGCCGCTAGTATGTATAATTTCAAGATACTTTCCATCAAATATTGTCAAGAACTCAACTCTCAGTTCCTTAATTTCATGTTGTTATAAGCCTGACTGCTTGAGTGTCACGACCCAATCTCTGATCATGATCGGCGCACAGGCCACCACTAACTAATCCTATATTTAGTCTGGCAAGCCTAATACACTATAATAGATAAACTTATTTAAATATAGGTTACTGAAATTATAGCTCGACAGGGGGAATTCCTGGTCCTACGTATCCCTAAACGATTAGGGAATCAGAGCCACGTAGTTCTTTAAGTGTTGGTTAAATATAAACAAAGTATATAAAAACTATCTCATTCATTATGTGCACATAAACTACATTCAAACCAAACAACAACAATCTAAAGGATTTCGACCAAACTGCACAAAAATCAACCGGGTTGCATAATAATGAATTGCATAAAGGGAAAAGTTTCAAACTGTAAATAAAAACACATTAGTAGCGATTCGGACAGTGATAGTGGCGATGCCGTTAGTAATAATAGTAGCGAACACAGTAGTGATTGCGTAATAATATCTCCTTCGTCTTTCACAGGAAAACGAAAAGACGAATCGCTTGCCCTAGTTGCTGTAGGATCAGAAGTTATGGCAATGGAGGTTTCTTCAACCTATCAGAGTGCTGAGGGCGTGGCGAAGTTCAGAGCGTTGTACGATGTCTCTGGGACTTTCGATGAAGGTGATGTCGTATTAGAGCCGGTGGGAGCGGGCGAGTATGTAACCTGTGTGCCTAGTTCTGAGTCGGCTTTCTTCTACATGTACACTAGGTTTATAGAAGATTTTCACCTATATTTTCCTTTCACCGAGTTCCAAAAGTCAATGCTCAGGGTCCTTAATGTTGCTCCCACTCAACTTAGCCCTAACAGTTGGTCTTTTATTAAGGCCTTCGAACTAGTTTGTTTCTTCTATGGCCGTCTTCTTTTCTTTCTACCATATAAAAAGTTTGTTTCCCAATTCCGTTGTCTCTTTGAGTGCTCAGCCCAATATGGGTTTGTTTAGCCTGTATAGTTCCAATTATAAGAACTATAAGGATGCCTTTGTGCGTGTTCGTGGTGGGGAAGGATGCCGAGGCGTAATGTATGCCGCTGATGATACTCCCCTTTTTCCTTTCCATTGGACGACCAGCCCCAGATTGATTAGGGGCGCCATATATGAGAGGCTGAGTGAGTTTGAGAGGGATACGGTGGCTGAGACTGCTCCTGTTGTTCTAGAAAAGTACCTCAGTAAGTTATTTTATCAGTTTCCTCGCCTTCTTGCATGATATGTCTTTTATTGCTTCTCTTCAATTTTATGTGGCTAACTCTCATCGTTACTATTATTACAAGTAATGTATGTTGCTGATGATACTCCCCTTTTTCTTTTCCATTACTTTTGGCAACAAAAGAAAGCCAATAAATTCACAATATATCCAATAGACTTTTAGACTAAAACAATCGTACTTCGAAAGTTTATACCAAAAATAATTTTCACCACATCCAAGGGAACAATATCTGATAAAATCTTTAATCTAAACTGATTGTTAGTTTTACACGAAGTTCTACACGCACATCTACAACTGAAACTAATAATGAACTTGTCATATCTCATATCGATTATCGTTTCCCACTACGTTCACATATACCACATTATCTCTCCGTTGTGGCAAACGGATACCACATTATCTCTTCGTTGTGGCGAACGGATACCTTCACTCTACTACATTATTTTCATCCCTATACATTGATACTTCATTACCTCATTGTTACATAATCTAAACATTTGATTTAGTGTCACTAGGACCTATTTGAAACTGTGTTAACTTGAGTCATATTAACTCGTATCTCTGATACCTATTTTTCCAATAAACTAACGATCTAGCGAAATGAAATTAACATAGCATACGCATCACATAATTCAGGGGCATTTGCCTCCACATAGCAAACAAAACATCTACCTTAATAATGAACTTATCATCTATTGTTAAGCTATAGAATTTGTGAAACGGTTCATAACATAAATTGTGAGAAAGAAGAAGTGTATTCCATTCAATATGAATATTACAAGAATGATGAGCTCATATTCTATCATGACAAAACATGATTCTAATATACTTTAATTCTTACAATATAGTCTCTATTAGCTCCAAAAGAGTACCAATAGTTACAAACTAGACCCAAAACAGTTCCAAAACCATTTCAATATCGATTAACTTAAAATCTCACCTAGATTGTAATTAAATCATAACAGAATATGAATCTAACATACTCTAATTTCTATATTGAAGTCTTTAACTATAATTTGTCATAAGTTGGAGTAGAATTTCTTAACATTCAAACACATGCAACTTCTCATACTTAGGTTTACTCTAAAACTCTAGTTTCTACCAAAAATTAAAACCTAATAAGAACTGACCTTAGTTATTTGAAGATGGTGGTGGACCTCTTTAATCCTTGTGGGTTTCAACTAACCCAAATCTTGAAGTTTTAGCCTTTAATTCTTTCTAATGGATTCTCTAACTAGTTGGAAGAAGCTTATTTTCCTTATATTACCAACATCTAGATTGTCTTCTAATGGTGAAACTCAACTTATCCTCCATGTAGCAGTAGCATGCATCTAGAGTATTTGGGTAATTTGAAGAATCTTGGGGTTAAGAGAAGAAGGGGTGTGGTTCAGTGGAGAGAGTGAAGGAGAATTAGAAAAACTCCCTTTTTTTCATTTCTAGAAAATTCTTATAACATGTTGTGTCTTTGTTGTCATAACCCTAGGTGCCACTAAACTTATAGTTTATTTCTTTTGTGTCACTAATGTTTTCCTACTACTACTATTTCTTATTCTCTCTTAATTAGGTACATAATTGGATTTTATTTATTAATTTATTTTATTTTTTTCAAAAATTTTGGGGTACTACATTGAGTCTGTCCCCGAGGCGTACTGCAAGGTTTTAGTTCTCTTCGGATTTTGAGCTTTGATTGCTGCAGTAGCTTAAAATCCTTGCCCGAACGTCCGACAGACCTGACTTGTCTTGAGAGACTTGAAATTGCTATTTGTCCCAATCTCACTTTACCAGCTACTACGAACATGCTAACTTCCCTTTGTCACGTGAGATTCTACAGTGAAGATAAAAATGGAACGTTACCAAATGGCTTAGAAGGTATTCCCTCGCTGCCAAAAATTTATTTGTCAAGTTTTCCTTCTTAGTAACCTTGCCAAATTAGTTGAAAACAATGACTTATCTTCAAACATTAGAAATCAATTGATGTCCTATGTTGGTGAACGGTTGAAAGAAAGAAACAGTGGAAAATTGGATAAGAGAGCTCATATTCCAAAATTTAAATTGGAACTTGTTGAATTTGAACCATCATTTTATTGAAATTTAATGAAAAGTTTTTCTTACTATATCTCTTGTTTTATCATCAAATTTATGGTGTCTTTTAACATATTGAACTTTGGGTGCAGAGAAAACGATGTCATTATGGAAGAAGTCAAAGCAATTTCGGCGTCACCATCAGGACTATTACCATTCGGAGGAAGAATTTGACAGTATAGAGTGTGTTTAGATGCCAAGTGCACATTCATTTTACATTCAGAAGCATATTCACTGCAGAACCTATCTATAGCTTCAAGTTCACTTTAGAACCTATTTGCTGCAGTTCTAAATATATGCACGCATGGTTAGTTTTCCTAGAGGTTGGTTGAACTTTTGGAACGAGTGTGATTACTAGCAAGTCGCAACTGTTGAATGCTGCTATATCTTCGGTGTCTATTATTCGTTGACAACTCAGGAACAGGTTCAAGAGTTGTTTGATAAAGGATTGCTAGTTTTGTTGGTGTCTAATTAAAATGGATAAGAAATAGAAATTTCAGATCACTTATGTCCCAGTCCAAGCTTGTTAAAATTGCGAGTTAACTCAGAATCGTACTCCACGAGTCTATGTATCAATTTATGTTGACTGCTGTAAACTAGAAATCAGCAAATTTGTAAATGAAATTGAGTTGACTAAGTATTTTTAGATTTATTCTCAGTTTTCAAATTTGGTTCTTTATAGCATTTAATCTCAGTTTTCAAATTGGTAAATGAGATACACTGTCAAATCAATATACAAGTTATACAAGGAGAAATTCATCAACAATGAACACTTTAAAGTGCCTAGAATATGTTACGCTGATTATGTAGGAAATGCATGCTGAAAAGTTTGACACTGAAACAGAATGTAGGGATGAGACCAATGATCAAATTGTGTTTGAGGAATAAGTTGGACCAATGATCAAAGCTTCTGTTGTTGTTTGTGTCTTCTGTTATTTTGATATTTTTGAACTTTTGGTCCCCCTATTTTAAAAACAAGCCAAAGAAACACGAAGAACAATATGAATGAGAGTGTCACAACACAAACAAAAGTGAAGGAATTGGTACTTGAACCTGAACTTTATGGAACGGTAGAAACAAAAACGCTCAAACGATTATACTGTAACCACAATTCAAGAATGGGATGACGGTGAAATAGGGACTATAGCGCGAGAAATAGTAACGAAAAGAAAGAGGAACAAGAAACGTTCTATAGTGAGAGGAAGAAACGACAGCGCCAACCAAACTTATAGGATAGTTATTAGTTATGAGCCATGGAGTAGGGATGATGAAGGAAGTTGAACGAGAAAGACGAAAGATATATGATGGAAAAAACTAAAATTAATAAGTTAAGAGACTAAAATGATTGAAGAAAAAACTTATGAAATTAAAGTGAAATCTAAAATTTATAATTGAAAATATCAAAATATTTTTAAAAGACCGAAACAAAAGAAAGAAAAATTAAAAGACCAAAATGATATGAATTTATAAAATACTTTGTCCAAGTTAAATTTAAGGAATTTTAAATGACATTTAAAAGTTAGGAATTTGAAATTCCTTCCTCCTAGTATATGTTTCAAAAAATTTAAATTGACCACTATATTATTTTTATAAATTGGTCTTTTAAATTTTTAAAAACTGCAAATTGGTCCTTTATTTTTTTAAAAAATTTTAAAATTGACCCAAAATCTTTCATATGATAAAAGTTGTCCAAAATTGTTCACAATTAAATTTTTATTACTCTCTTCAAACGTACACACACTTAGGGTCCGTTTGATCTACAAAATATAAGCATTGAACAAACATTTAATGTTTTGAAATTTTAGAGAACAAAAATTTTAGTATGTATCCTGCCCTTTGATCCTTTAGTTTGTCCGGTACAAGCAACAATTTTAAAATCAATCACTAAACAACTGAAATTATTTTATCCAATCCTTATTTTTTAGCAAATAAAATAGTATACTCTTAAAAATAATGGTAATTCAAATATTATCATTAACATCTTCTATCTTCTATTATACTAAAGGCAAGGGTTGAAACCCTAATGCCTTTAGTAAAACCCTAATGCATGACATCATGCATGATGTTGTGTTGGCTAATGGATGATGCACACCTAGCTTCCACACTCCAATGCTCTCTTGCCACATTGCTCTATCACTTACTGACACATGTGTTGACACATTGAGTAAACAATGTGCTGGTTTTGTGGTGAAGTGGTTTTGTGTTTTTCTCATCTTATTGGTTGCATGTTATCTCATCCTAATTGAATGACAATTGTTACTTTGCATTCAGTTTGACTGGGCCTTTACATAGACCCATTGCAGGCAATCTGATTTCCTCATTCACTCACTTTCTCTCTTTCTCTCTCTCTCGTCCTTACTCCCTCTCTTTGCTTCGCTCTTTCTTTCTCTCTCTGTGTCTCTCTTCACTTCCGTTCTCCACCGCCACTCTCTCCGTCGCTGCCGTCTTCGTTCAAAACCATCATCGCATCATCGACAACTTTTTCTTTCTCTCATGTTTGATCTCCTTCTCCTTGCTTTTCTCACTGCCTCGTGATCAATCATGCACAGCTGATAATCTTTGTGGATCCAACGTCACTACAAGCACTGCAGAACATGCATGTAAGTAGATTTGATTCCAACAACTTTTTCCTCAATTGATAAAAAGGGTTTTCAAATTTCTATTTGGGTTTTGTTATTTTTTTCTCTTAATCGATAGAAAGGGTTTTGAAATTTGATGTTGGATTTTGTTTTGGAAATTGTTCCCTGTTATTTTTTATGTATTTTCCCCTAACCAATTTTTTGTTTCCCTGTAGAGCATGCATGTTAGTGGATTTGCTTTTTCTGGATTACTGGGTTCAGAGGCACAACAATCCCAGCAAAATCATGCCTATAGGGGTTTTGAAATTCTGCATCTCTGTGTTTCGTGTGGCATCTGTGAGGTATTTTTTCCCTGATCAATAAAAAGGGTTTTGAAATTTGAATTTGGGTTTTGTTTTGAATTTGTCTACTGTTATCTATTATGTATTATTTCCTCACAAATTTTTAATTTTCAATTTTATGGCTCTGGGGACTACATGCAAGTGGATCTGCTTGCAACCAACATTTCTGGATTTTTGGCTTCCATACAAAATTCGTAAGTTTCCCTTTTTTTCCATCGTATCAGTTAATTTCATCCCTGTTTTCCGAATTTTTCACTCAACTGTTCGAAAGGGTTTTGACGTCTGGGGATGCATTTTGTTTGGTATTTGTTCATTGTATTCTGGCACGATTCTTGGGGAACTTATTTAATTATGCAGGCTGTTGTTTGGATTTTTTACTTGGTCTGTTTGATATTTGATTATATCTAATTGAGTTGAAATTTGGGAATGAAGGATTGTTGACTAATAAAAGGTAACTGAAAGATTTCAAATTATTTTACTATTGGTACAGATCTTTTTAACAATCATATTTCTGGAACAAAGATAAGTCCTGATATACATGCATGCACCATGGATTGTGTCATATCGATGAAAGGGTTCTGATTTTTTTTAATTTAATTTTTTTCCTTTGTTTTGTAGTGAAAATCGTCTTATGGATGTGTCAAGGTTCAATATGTTAGTTCGTGGTGTGTGAAAATCTGGATTTTATTCTTGGAAGGGTAATGAATTTTTTTTTATTCAAATTTATACTTATTTGAGTTTGTAAATTTTCTGCATGGTTTGTTTAAGATGTGTGAAAATGGATGTCAGTTCATGGTTTGTTTAAGATGTTGGAAAAGTAATTTATACTAAATCTGTTTAAGTTTAATGGTTTATGCTAATTTATTGACATGCATGTTAACTCTGACAGTTTTTTATACGAATTTATTGACATGCATGTGAGTTTTAGCTCTGTTTCTAATTTTTGTGTTCATTTTGTTTGGATGTTATTTTCCAGAAGACTTATTGATATGAATGTGTAAATTTGTGCTGTTGTCTGTCCCTCTCTGCATAATGGTCAGTTCTTCTTTATAATCCCTACGTCCAAAAAAAAATTGATTTGTTGTTTTTTACTAGATTTTAAATTTGTATCTTTGTTCACAGTTTTGATTTTTCAAATTTGTTCCCTTCAAAGGATGCATGCCATTATTTTTGGATGAATACGATTTTTATAAGGTCCTCTTTTTGATTTGTTTATCCTTTTGGTCAATTTCTTTTTTAATTATTCCAACAAGGTTTTGAACTTTGAGTTTGGATATTTCTGATCCATTTTTCTTTCTTGATTATACCAAGTTTGGATATTTCTGATCCATTTGTGGTTTTAACTTATTTATTTAACTCTTGATGTTATGGTTGTTTGGGTTTTCATGGATTAGGTAGATTTATTGACATGCATGTCAGTTTTGTCTCTGTTTCCTGCCTCATGTGTTTTGGATTTTAGTTTTTATTTTGCTTGCATTTTATTTTTTTAGTTGCTTGGTTAATTTATTAATATACATGTCACATGCAATTTTTTGATTCTCTCCTGTATTGATATCCATGTTTCAGTTTCATGGGTTATGTAAATTAATTGGTTTTTATTTTGCTATGCAGATTAATCTTATGTTTGGCTTGCCTGGTCTATAAATATGTGGATTATATTCTTGAAAAGGTAATGGAGATTTTTTATAGTACTTATTTCTTTATACAACTTTATACTTATTGTCTTTGTCAGTTTGTATGTTAAAAATTTTGGAAAAGTAATTGACATTAAATCTATTTCAGTTTTGTTGCCATGCATGTATAATTTGCATATGTGTTTTCTGTTTTTCTCTTTGAATCTACCAGTTTCATCCCTGTTTCTTAACTTTTGCCTTTAATTTTGTTTGCATGTTATGGTTTCTTTGTCTTTATTAGCGTGCATGTATAAATTAATTTTGTTTACGTGTTGGATTTTGCAGACAAATTTTTATGCTTATCAAGGGAGGAAAAAATGTTCCTCTTAATATTGATTTTGGTGGGTGTGATTTGGTGAGGAGGGAAAAGGAAGGTTGAGTTTGAAGAAGATGAAAAATGTTGAGGGTTGAGGAGAATGTGACCTGGGGATATTATGGAGGTATAGTTTCTTTCCTTCATATTTGTTACACAACTTTATACACATATTGTCATGTCTAAATTAGCTTTACATTGTGATACAGGCTATAACACAAATTTACACATCATGATAACAAGAGATATTCAACTTTAAAAGCTGTGTACTTTAGAAAAAGGTATATCTATCTTGCTTTGGTTTATCACTTATTTTTATAGTGGAATAGCAACCATTCTCATATTACTTAAAATGCATCCATCCAACCAATAGTATATGTTATGATTTCTGTCTTTATTAGCATGCATGTATAAATTCATTGATGTTTTGGATTTTGCAGAGGCAGTTTTTAACTCAGCAAGGCAACGAGCTTATCAAGGGAGGAAATATGTCAGTTTAATGTATTGAAGTCTTCAGCAAAGAAGGAGCTACAAAAACCTGATGCCTTAGCCACTGGTAATTTTTAATCTCAAATCAAACAGTACTATCAAGAAATTGGAATGATATGATCTCTCATTTTGATCCTCCTTATGAAATTCAAATAATGAGGGAACAATTGTTTTCAAACTCATGAGATATTTCAGTTTAGCATAACAAATTGTCAAAAGCTATGTACTTAAGAAAAAGGTAGATCTATCTTACTTTGGTTTATCACTTATTTTTTTAGTCGAATTGGGATGGAATAGCAGCCATATTCGTTGCTCATCTCCCTGCCTCCCTGTTTCATTCTTTCGTAATTGTTCCCTTCTTAATTGTGTTTCACGTGCTGATCCGATGTATAAAATCCTCTTTCTCTCCTTGCTCATCTCCCTGCCTCCCTGTTTCATTCTTTTGTAACTGTTCCTTCTTAATTGTGTTTCAAGTGCTGATCCAATGTATAAAATTCTCTTTCTTTTTTATTTGTCCCTACACTAATTTTGTTTCTAATGGGTTGAATCCAAGAATAATGAGCTCAATATTCCATCAATATATCCCTTTGCATTGCTGTGGTTGAGGCTATTCTTAATATAAATTTCTATGTTTTGTTAATCCTTTCACTTTTCAACCGTGGATTTGCAGGCCACTTGCTTATATTGGAGTGAATATTTGAGTTTGTGCAAAGCCTTATAGCTAATGTGGTTTGCTTTTCATCTAGCCTCTTTGCTTGGTATTTTATTTTGGTAAGTGAATATTTGAGTTTAAATACTTATTTGAGTTGGCTAATATTAAAATTCATCCTTATTCTTTAAGATTTAAAAAAAAAAAATCATTGTTAATACTTACATCTGATATTTCTTGATGTGTTGGTTTAAATAAATCCAAATAAATCTTTTGTAGTAACATGAATTTATACAAATAAATCCAAATATATTTATTCTTTTCAATTGAAAACAATGAATTTAATACCATTTACCTAGTACAAATTAGATCCTATAACACCAATCATAAACTATGAATGTTAATAAATTTTTCAAGTTTGGAAGTGGTACTGATTAATAGAAGTCATACATATATAACCACTTAAAATGGAGAATGAATATTTGAGTTTGCATCCTTTTTTGAGTTGGTTAAAATTCAACTTAGTCTTTGTTAATGCTTACATCTAAGTCACAGTAATTTTCTTTGTTTTAGTTTTTTTGACGGATGATGAAGATTCATGAGAAAATACGCAGTTATTAGAAAGATGAAGGTCCATATGAAAATCCAAAATTGTTGGCAATAATACAGGTTTGTGAATATCATGAACCCTATTTTAACCTCCTATAACTATGATATCCAATATATGTGGCAAGAATATATAAACAAAAATTAAAATTGGCTAATATCAGATTTACCATCATTTACTTTACAGTTTTTAACTAACTGTATATATTCTTTGCCAATATATATTGAGGCATAAGTTTGGTAATGAACGGATTACTTTTGGGATTTTAGGGAGTCTGGATATGGTTGACCTATGGTCTCGTCCTTTGTTAGGCTAAATCTGAATCCAACTGGATCCACATGCAGGAACTATGTGGGTATTGTTATTATTTAGTAATTTTGTGCTTTGCTTAGATCTTGAATGCTAGAATGGGGCATGAAAATCAATATTCAGTAATGGTCCACCCTGGGTTGTTCTGAAGCTGTGTTATCATGTTGATCTACCTTAAATGAAGGTCGGTGCATGGGATACATCTTCACAGCGACCTAGAGTGGACTATCATTGAGTGTAGGCTTTCATGCCCCAATTTAGCATTCAAGATCGAGTGCATACACAAATTTGGTAAATGATTCCAAATTCCATGTGGTTTCTTAATGTCGATCCTGTTGGGATCGGGTTTCGTCCAACGAATGATTGTGTCATTGGTCTATTTTATTTATTTTCGCTAAAATCTCATCATATCCCTTTCATTACTTTTCTTTTCCCCCAGATCACATTGACAATGAATATGTGCATTAAATACAATTGGTCCTCTTCTTTTACCAATACTAAAGTTGATTCAATATGTAAAAATGGATGCGTTTTCTTATTCATCATCATCATCATCGTCTGGTTCTGTTTATATTCTCCTAAACTTTTCTGTGTTTTTTTAATGTACATTGCGTGGTTAACATCGAGTGTTAATTCAAACAATCAAAGTTCTCGCGTCTTTCAAGTAGTGATGATGGTATTTACAGATACAATTGTCATTAATTGGAAGACACCAGAACATTGGTCGTCTGACTAAATGCTTGCTTTTAACTGCGTGCTTTACATTGCCGGAAAATGCGAAAACGTATAAGATGAGAACCAGATGATCATGGTGATGATGGATAAGCAGGCTCATCTGTTTTCACCTAATGCACCTATATCTTGCACACTACATATTCTTTGTCTATATGTGTTGATGGGGAGATTAGTAGTGAAAGGAGTGTTGTTGGGTTGAATCTAAATCCAGTGTGATCGATGTGCAGGAATCGTTATGGGATTGTTGTTGTTTGCCAATTTTTCGTCTAAATTGGATCTTGAGTGCTAAATTGAGGAACGAAAACCTGTATTTAGTGATTGTACACTCTGCGTGATCCCAAATCTGTGTTATCCCATTAATCCGAATTAAATAAAGTCGGGTTAGTGGGATATTCGGGTTTCGAGTCTCCCAAAGTGGACTATCATTGGGTATAGTTTTTCCTTCCCCAATTTAGCATTCAAGTACCAATTTGCCCCCAAAGTTGGCAAATAACAACCATCTTTCCATGGTTTGTAAATATCGATCATGCTAGGATTGAAATCCGTCCAACTTTCCTTATAATCCCAGCATTACTCCTTTCACTACCATTCTTATTCTTCAACACACATTGTCAAGAAATATGTATTATTTTGTATCTGGAATATTTTCTAACTGTTTGTTTGTTTACTTTCTCGCATTATATCTGACGTTTTTTTTTTCCTTTTTTTTTTCTCACACTCTTCATACAACCACGACGTCTCTTTTTTGAGCTTCACAGTCAAAATCAATGGTCGCTTTAGAAGGTGGTGTATATATTCCTTATTCAATCTCTATCATTTCATTGTTTGAGGGTTTTTTTTTTTTTTTAATTTTTTATATATTAGACACTATCTAATTTTTATTTTTATTTGTTGCTTTTCATACAACCTCAGACTCTCCTTCCAGCTTTTCATTCAAAGTCCAAGGTGATGTATATCTTGCTTATTCAAATCTAATATGATGATTTATTCGACATATCTCAGCTAATGGGAATATTGATAATGAAAGAAGTACTGTTGGGATTTTGGGGAATGTGGATATGATAGACTTATGATCCCTTCATTTGTTGGACGGGATCTGAAACCAACAGGATCGATATGTAGGAATCCCGAGGGGATTGTTATTGTTTGCAAATTTTTCGTGTCAATTGGTACTTGAGAATTGGAATGAGGCTTGAAAACCAATGTTTATAGTGGACTACCATTGAACATATGTTTTCAGACCCCACTTTAGCTTTCAAGTTCGAATACGCACGCAAAGTTAGCATGCAACATCTATCTCTTCACGATTTCTAGATATCGACCCTGTTGGTCTCGGATTTCGTCCAACAGACAGGCGGATCATATGTCTATTCTGTTCACTTTCTCTATAATCCCAACATTACCACTTTCATTACAGTTTTTCTTCCTTAGTAAGCAATCTTGGTGGTGTAGAGTCAACGGTTTACTGCAGTCATCCAACCATAGGAGAAAATTGTTTGCTGAAGAGACATTTTGTCTCCGGAATATGACCCGTGAAAAGGCAAACTAAGTTTGTTTTCCGCGGGGCGGCTTCTCGAGGCACAATATCTCTTCAGAGAGCAATTTTCTCTTCTGATTGGATGACTGTAGCAAACCTTTGTCTCTAAACCACACTTGCTTTGTCCTTCTTATTGCAATACACATTTGAATGAAATTTTTGCTTGATATCTCTTAACTTTCTCGAGGCACAATGTCTCTTCAGAAAGCAATTTTCTCTTTTGATTGGATGACTCCAGCAAACCTTTATCTCTAAGTTGCACTTGCTTTATTCTTATTGCTTTATAGTCATTTGCCTCATATCTCTTAACTAATAGTACATGTTCTTTGCTGATATGTGTTGATGAGGGAGAATGGTAATGGGAGGTGTACTGTTGGATTTTCGGCACTATCCCTTTCATCACCGTTCTTCTTCATCAACATCTATTGCCAAACAATATGTATTAATAATTTGTAAATGTGGCAAAGGTGACCATCCTTATGCCGAATAATCTTCTAATATTTGTTTGATATTCGGTTTTGGTGGATGTGTGAGTTTAACAGCAAAGATTACTACCAGGCAACAATTAGATGATATGTTTTGGTATACTATTAGTTCTCTTCTTCTATCAGTAGCATACTTTCGCGTCTCACAACAGTAACATCATACAAACAGAAGAGTTTTCTTAATCATCACCATCATGAGCATCTGATTCTGTTTACACTTTCCTCAGAGCCAGATGATCATGGTGGTGATGGCCAAGAATGCTCTCCTAAAATCTAATTTTGCGATGGATTTATAAAGGACTTGGAGAATTATTATGAGTCAAATTATTTAGTACGTAGTTATATAAATCCAATTTATACCATTAAGTTTTTTGATCATGCAGGATTTGAGCACATCATGAGTAAAATTGGGGCTCCGGAATCTTATCGTTTCTACTTTCTTTGAGAAACCACGGGTTAAAGACATGGTTCTTGAAGGAATCTCATTGATATGATGTGATAGAATTGATGTATAGAAAGAATGAGTAAAAAATGCCATTATAGAAGTGTTCATCTAGGAAGTGGCATACATATATGGAATATTTTACTTCTTTCTTAAATAAGTTTTCAATTGTGTGGTAAAATTGATGTAGTAATGGAGATTGTATCAAATTTCATTATGTCTAATATATATTGTTTGTTCATGTAGTATTTTACTTCTTTCTTTTATATTCATCTAGAATTGATGTAGGAATAATAATTTGGTTCACTTTTATATTGTCCTATCCTATTATTCGTATTGCCCTATCCTATTATTAATAATTTTGTTAAAACATATGCTTAAGACTCTTTCATTTTGTATCAATATCTGCCATCTTGGAAATTATAGTACATGAGTGGGTTGTTGATGAAAATTGTATCACATATAGTTTGATATAAACTTTTATGATTGGCAGCAACCATGATTGGCAATAACCATGATTGGCATACATATGCCGACCCATCAAACCCGTAGCACACTAGTTGCTTAAAATTTCAAACCCTCTAAAATTTTTAAAGAGGCATAATTTTGCCATTGATTTAATCTGGTAGCAAATAGCACTGTAAAAATAATTACTACTTGATGTTAAAATTGACTCGGAACCAGATTCAACGATGGTGGTGATGTTTACCGGAAAAAAAAAAACACCGTAGAGATATGAACTGCTGATCATCTTATCCAAAAGTGAGTTACAACCAAACCAAACGATAGTCGCTCGCATCACAGAATCTCACTCTTCACTCCAAAACCGTTAGAATGCCATTTTCAGTGTCAAGTCATCATGTTGGAGCTATCACTCTTTCCACACCCAACAATTTCAATCGTAGCAGGTATTACTCTAACGCTCATTCCAATTCACAACGATTTGTGTCTTCAAATTCTCAATTACATCATCGCAATCTTGTTGTTGATGTTGATGATGCTGTTTCTTCATTCAATCTAATGCTATGTATAAACTCTACCCCACCCATATTCGAATTCGGTAAGATCTTAGGTTCCCTTGTTAAAAATAGTCACATTCACACTGCTATTTCCCTCTCTCATCAAATGGAACTCAAAGGAATTCAACATAACTTTGTTACTTTGAACATCTTGCTCAATTGTTTTTGCCACATTAATCAACTCAATTTTGCATTTTCTGTATTGGGTAAAATTCTCAAGCTAGGTTATCAGCCTAATACGGTAACTTTGAACACACTTATGAAAGGCATGTGTCTTAGTGGTCAGGTTAAGAAAGCAATGGATTTTCATGACGAGGTTATAGCAAAGGGATTTCAGCTTAATCAAGTTAGTTATGGAATCTTGATTGATGGGTTATGCAAAAAAGGAGAAACAAATGCTGCCCTGCAATTGTTTAGAAAGATTGAACGGAAAAAGGTCAAACTAAACGTGGTAATGTACAATACAGTCATTGATGGTCTTTGCAAGGATAAACTCGTGAGTGATGCCTTTCATTTATTTTCTGAAATGATTGTCAAGAAAATTTCTCCTAATGTTGTCACTTACAATACTTTAATTTCTGGCCTTTGCATTGTGGGTCAATTCAAAGACGCTGTTGGTTTGTTAAATGAAATGTTGCTGAAAAACCTCAGCCCGGATGTTATTACTTTTAATACACTGATTGATCGTTTATCTAAGGAAGGAGATTTGAGAAAAGCTAACTTTTTAAATGTGTTAGCTTTTATGATAAAACAGGGTGTGAAACCAGATGTTGTTACTTATAATTCTTTAATGGATGGGTATTTCATGGTTAAAGAAGTGAACCAGGCCAAATATGTATTCAACACTATTGCTCGAACCGAGGTGGAACCTGATGTTTTTAGCTACAGTGTCATGATCGATGGATTATGCAAGAATAAAATGGTGGATGAAGCCATGAATCTCTTCAAAGAAATGCAATTAAAAAGCATGGCTCCTGATACTGCAACATACAGATCACTTATTAATGGACTTTGCAAATCGGGGAGAATCTCTGACGTTTGGGATCTTCTTGATGAGATCCATGCTAGAGGCGAACCTGCTTACAATCCTTTAATATCAGGCCTTTGCATTGTTGGTCAATTCAAAGAAGCTGCTGATTTGTTAAATGAAATGTTGTTGAAAAACCTCCGCCCAGATGATTTAACTTTTAATATACTAATTGATGGTTTATCTAAGGAAGGAGAGGTGAGAAAAGCGAGAAATGTCTTAGCTGTTATGATAAAACACGACGTGAAACCAGATGTTGTTACATATACTTCTTTAATTGATGGGTATTTTTTGGTTAAAGAAGTGAACAAGGCCACATATGTATTCAACACTATTGCTCGGACGGAAGTGAAACCTAATGTTTGTACCTACAATGTCATGATTAATGGATTATTCAAGAATAAAATGGTAGATGAAGCCGCAAATCTCTTCAAAGAAATGCATTTAAAAAGCATTGCTCCTGATTTTGTGACATACACTATACTTGTCGATGGACTACGCAAAAATGGAAAACTTAAGGATGCACAAGAGATTTTTGAGGATTTTTTCATTAAAGGATACTGTTTTAATGTGGAGATGTATACTGTTATAATTAATGGGCTTTGTAAAGAGGGCTTGTTTGATGAAGCATTGTCCTTAAAGTTAAAAATGGAAGATAACGGTTGCACCCATAACGCCGTAACTTACACAACTCTTATTCACGCTTTGTCCAAAAATGGCATGAATGAGAAGGCGGTGAAACTTCAACACGAAATGATTGCTAGAGGTCTTTTATAGGAGTAGAACTAGGTGAGATTCTTTCAAGTCACAATTTGTTATTTTGAATTAGAAAATGACCATCTAATTTTTATTTCTTTTAATATTTATAAAAGATGGTTGGTGCAATTGGGTCACTATTACATTTGTTTTAGTTTTTATTAAAAGTTATACTTTGGTTGCATTCAACAATTGTGTTTGTCTTTTTTTAATCCTTAATAGCTATCTTTTTCTTCTCAAATTTGTGTTAATCTGCATCATATTTTTCAAAGATATTTATCATTCACTGCATGGTTAGAGTTCAATTTACATTTAATAGAATTGATGAAATTGAAAGATGTTGCTGGCATCTTTAGAGAACATCAACCGAGGAGGCATGTTATAAGTATTACTGATAGGTTTAGGTAGTCCAATGGACTTTTTGCTCCCACATTTATGTAAAAGCATATAAGATTGTTGAAATGTACTTACAGAATGAAAAGAATCATGTATTTAAGTGACTCTGGAGCTGTGTTAGTTGTAATTGGCCAATCAGCGTCAGTCTGAGACATCGCGAGCACTCAGACTGATGCAATATTTATTTTAAACAAGAACCAACTAACATAGTGGGAGGTCGGATACCAAGTTTTCAAAAAAAAAAAAAAAAAAAAAAAGAATATATAAATAGGTAAAGATTTAGTGCAACAACAAAGAACTGCACATTACAACTTACGCTTGAGTCTGTCCCCGAGTGTGTACGGTAAGGTTTGAGTTCTCTTCAAGTTTTGAGCATTGCATGTTGCAGTAGCTTAAAGATACAGGGGAAGAATGGCATAAGATAGCTCATGTACAAAAATTGAAATTGGAACTTGTTGAACTTGAACCAAATTTAATGAATAGTTTTTCTTTCTAACTACTTCTCTAGTTTTATCATCAAATTTATGATGTTTTTTAACATATTGAACTTTGGGTGCAGAGAAAACGATGTCATTATGGAAGAAGTCAAAGCAATTATGGCGTTGTCGTCGGGACTATTACCATTCAGAGGAAGAATTTGACAGTATAGTTGATGACCTGTGAGTATATTATTCAAATCATTGGTCTAGTGTGTGTTTGGTTGCCAGGTGCGCATTCATTTTCTCACATTCTGAAGCATATTCACTACAGAACCTATCTCTAGTAGCTTTAAGTTTACTGTGTGTCACCGTAGTTCTGAACATATGCACGCATGGTTAATTTTCCTAGACGTTGGTTGAACTTTTGGAATGAGTGTGATTCGCAAGTTGCAACTGTTGAATGCTGCTATATCTTCGGTGTCTATTATTCGCTGACAACTCAGGAACAGGTTAAAGATTTGTTTGATAAAGGATTGCTAGTTTTGTTGGTGTCTATTTAAAATGGATAAGTAATAGAAATTTCAGATCACCTATGTCCCAGTCCAAGCTTGTTAAAATTGCGAGTTAACTTTGAATCGTACTCCACGAGTCTATGTATCAATTTATGTTGACTGCTGTAAACTAGAAATCAGCAAATTTGTAAATGAAATTGAGTTAACTAAGCATTTTTAGATTTATTCTCAGTTTTCAAATTTGTTTCTTTATAGCATTTATCATCAAATCAATATACAAGTTTTGCAAGGAGAAATTCATCAACAATGAACACTTTAAAGTGCCTAGAATATGTTACGGTGATTATGTAGGAAATGCATAACCATGCTGAAAAGTTTGACACTGAAACAAAATGTAGGGATGAGATCAATGATCAAATTGTGTTTGAGGAATAAGTTGGACCAATGATCAAAGCTTCTGTTGTTGTTTGTGTCTTCTGTTATTTTGATATTTTTGAACTTTTGGTCCCCCTATTTTAAAACACAAGCCAAAAATACACGAAGAACAATATGAACGAGAGTGTCACAACACAAACAAAAGTGAAGGAATTGGTAGTTGAACCTGAACTTTATGGAACGGTAGAAAGAAAAATGTTCAAACGATTATACTGTAACCACTATTCAACGAATGGGATGACGCTGAAATAGGGATTATAGCGCGAGAAATACTAACGAAAAGAAAGAGGAACAAGAAACGTACTAGTGAGAGGAAGAAACGACAGCGCCAACCAAACTTATAGGATAGTTATGAGCCATGGAGTAGGGATGATGAAGGAAGTTGAACGAGAAAGACGAGAGTTAAGAGACTAAAATGAATGAAGAAAAAACTTTGAAATTAAAGTGAAATCTAAAATTTATAATTGAAAATATCAAAATATTTTTAAAGACCGAAACAAAAGAAAAAAAATAAAAGACCAAATGATATGAATTAATGAAATATTTTGTCCAAGTTAAATTTAAGGAATTTTTGACCCCCGAACCAGATTCAACTGGTGGTGTAAACTAAATTTAAGGAATTTTAAATGACATTTAAAAGTTAGGAATTTGAAATTCCTTCCTCCTATTATATGTTTCAAAAATTTTAAATTGAGCACTATACATAATTTTTATAAATTGGTCTTTTAAATTTTTAAAATCTGCAAATTGGTCCTTTATTTTTTTTTTAATTTTAAAATTGACGCAAAATCTTTCGTATGATAAAAGTTGTCCAAAATTGTTCACAATTAAATTTATTATTAGTTTATTCAAACATACACACATTTAGAGCATCTCCAATAAGAGTATCATAGAGAGTTTCATACACCAATGATCTATACCTTATTTTTTATAATTATTGGAGTTCCATAACGTGGCATAGAGGGTATCAAAATTGATGATACGGTACCTTATTGAAAGTACTGTATCATCAATTTAATATTATTTTTTTATATCATATTAAATATAATTGATTACTTGTTAGTACTGTATGATACTCAAAGTAGTATCACCAATAGAGCAAATTACGTATGAGTTGTATAAATATTACATGGCATTGTAGGGACCATTTTTTTGGTGAATTATATAGCTGTAAAAACGGGGCGGGCTATCCGGCCGGCTCATTAGCCATATAGTTTTACACCGGCCGGGCTTCAAAAAATTTATTGAACCTTATCGGCCTGGCCCCCGGGCCTATCTTTTTCATGGGCCATCATGGGCTGGCCCCATGGGCTTTTGGGCCGGCCCCTTAAAAAATTAGAAAAAATATATAAAAAAGATGGTTTTAGCTAAAAAAACTTTCCGTCTTGGTCCGATCGGACTTAAGGAATTTTAGTTACCATAAATTTTTTAGATAAAATAAGTAACAAAACATGAGATTTGTTAGTTAGGACATAATTATTAAGCCAAATTTGTTATGATTATCTTTATTTGAAAAAAAACTAATTTGTTATGGACTAATTCTAATATGGACTGGGACACCATATGGTCCATGATGGACAAGAAATATTTGCCTTTGGATTGCTCTTTGAACCACAATAACATCATGCACCTTCCAGGCTTCCACATACAATTTCTCTTATAACTAGTTTTGTCTGCTCTCTCTGACTCATCTACCGGATCAATATTCTCTGCCTTTTACGCGGGAAAGGCAGGTGACTTTGTTCCACTGTCCTGCGTTTGATCAATCGTGTGTACTGTAACTTGCCACGTGTCTTTCTCTCAGATGTGAATAGATGCATCTGAACACAAAAAAAAAACTACCAACACCTCTCTGTCGGTCAATCACTTGTTTTTTCCACCGTCGCCGACTTACACTCCGTCAATACCGACCTCCGCCGACTCCGACTGCCGCCACTGTCTTGTTTCTAATCCCTTCAACACAAGTTTAAATTAGAAACTAACACCCCAAATTAACTTGATCTGGAAATTTCGAATGGATGTGGTGGTTGGATCTACAATCGTAGTAGTCTACCATCGTGGTTAAAAAGAGACAGTGGCGGTGTTGATGTAGCTTCGGTGTTTAGAAACGATATAGTGGTTGTGTTGGTCGGAGTTGATAGCCATGGTCGGATTTTTCGGTGGTCCGGTGGCAAACTTTTAACAATGGCAGCGGGTGGGAGAAAGAAGAGACGATGCTTTTTTGTCTTTACCCTTTTTTTCAATATCTTTTGAAGAAATAATGACACGTGGACCATGATTGATCTAAGGGTTCATAGTCATTGAAAGTCACATGACTTTGGCAGACTAAAGTTATATAATATTGATCCCTCATCTACCTCATATTTCTCTCTCTTTAATTATCTCCCTTTTCTCTATCTTGCAGTTTTTTTTTTACCAATGTCTTGCAAATTTTTATCAACTAAAATATACAGTGTATATTAATTTTATTTTAAAAAAAAAATGTGAATTTTAAGAGGATAAATGCACAGTATGAAATAAATTATTTAATCAGATGAAAGTTGCAATTTGCACTTATATGCGTAGCATTTATAATTAGGGATGTTCATGGTTCATGAACTACACTGAATTAAACCATATTAGTTTAGTTCATAAAAATCATTTTAATAAAAATCAGTTTATTTCTCAAAACAGTTTCAGTTCGATTCAGAACTAGTTTAGAACCAATTTACATATTTAAACTGGTTAGTTTCAGATAACTAGTTTCTAACCGATTTTCTAATAGAACCGATTTATTTTTGAAAAACATATTTTAAATTAGTTTTCCGGGTGTTTTAAAAAATCAACTTTTGGGTTTTTTTAAATAGGAATTGGATTTTAAACCATTTTAAATTTTTTTAAAAATTTTTTAAAAATGGATCATAATCTTATAAAATTCTAAATTTCTACCATTAATATGAATAAATTCCTACAATATTTGAATTAGATCACAATCTTCATTTCTTTATTATAAGATATTTTTGGATTAGTCTCAAACAATTTTTTTAAATATCATTTTTTTAATATTTTTTATTATCATTTTTCTGCTAATAAATAAAAATAAACATAAGCATAACATGATTTTGGATTCGTCTCAAAGAGTATTTTCAAAATATCATTTTTATAATATTCATTATTTTACGATTAAAAGTTATACATTGACATGTGTGAAACACTCAATTTTACTACTAATAAATAAAAATAATCATTAACATATAATATGTTTTTGGATTCGCATTGAAGAGTATTTTGAAAATATCATTTTTTATAATTTTCACTAACATACAATTAAAGATATTAATCGTCAAAGTTATACATTGACATGTGTGAAACAGTAAATTTTTTACTAATAAATAAAAATAAACATTGACATACAATATGTTTTTAGATTCGTATCGAAGAGTATTTTCAAAATATTATTTTTTATAATTTTTATTATTATACAATTAAAGATATTAATCGTCAAAATCATACATTGACATGTGTGAAACAATCAATTTTTCTGTGAATAAATAAAAATAAACACTAATATATAATATGTTTTTGGATTCGTCTCGAAGGGTATTTTCAAAATATCATTTTTTATTATTTTTACTATCATATATACATTACAAATATTAATCATCAAAGTTATGAATTGACATGTGTGAAACAATAAACTTTTCAACTAATAAATAAAAATAGACATAAACATATAACATGTTTTTGGATCTGTCTCGGAGAGTATTTTCAAAATAACATTTTTTATAATTTTTACTATCACATAATTAAAGATATTAATTGTCAAAATTATACATTGACATGTGTGAAATAATCAATTTTTTACTAATAAATAAAAATAAACATTAACATATATAATAGGGCAAACATTTTTTTTGGTTGATAATCAATTTTTCATACACCAATATATTGAACTTTTTTTTTAAAACAGCAAAATATATTTCATTAAAGGAAACTAGGCACAAGGAGTATTAATATATTGACCTTTTTTTATTTTATTTTAATATATCTATTTTCACTAATATATTAATACAATTTTTTTTTTTGTATAATTTTTATGTGAACTTATATTTCTTCTCATATATTAGTAAGAGATCTATTTTTTGTAATTTTCACGGAATCAATATTTCTACTATATTAATATGTGAACTATTTTTTTAATTACTACGGGATATTGATATGAAGACCTTTTTAATTACTATATTAATATGTTCCTTTAGTTTTGCCTCTTTGCTATTGTAGTGAGTACCCTAAGGCTTTGTTTGCGAGTTTGGAGGGGGAGGAAAGGGAAGGGTTTTGGAGGGAGGGAAATAAAGAGAAAATTAGAGAAATCTTTTACATTTTTTAAGAAAGTATTTTTTTATAGAAAATGACAAATAAATACATATGATTAATATATTATGAATTTAAAAATATTATGACAACATTAATTAAATTTGAAGAATTCATATAAACCCTCCAAATCCCCTCCAAATCCTCATCCAATACAATTTTTGAGTTCCTCCAAATTGGGGGGTTTTTGTGTTAGGAAGAAAAATTAACCCTCCAAACTCCTTCCCTCCCAAACTTGTTAATTTTTCCACTTGTTTCTTCCTTTTTAGCCTTTCCTTCCCTTCCCTTCCCCTCTAAACTCGCAAACAAAGCCTAAGGTGTTTGTGGGTCTGTTTTCCTGTTTTGTTATGCAAGTTATGTGCTTTCATCTACATGAGTACCTCTTGTGCTTATTGTAAATATTATCAATATATTTGATCTTTCACAAAATAACAAAAATATGTAGCTATATATTGACCGACAATCATAAATAATTTTTTTTTCTTTTTCACACAATTTGAAACGATGTTTGATCACAGTCACATTTAGAAGCTTATCATGATTTTCTTTTTCTTTCTTATTAGTAGTAATTCAGGTGGAAATAAACTGTTTGTTTTGTTGAGGCATAAGTGTTAAGAATATAGCTTAATAGCTTAACTAGAATTAGTTAGTGAGAGTTCAATTAGTTGGTTAAGTTTGTTACTAAGTAGTTAGTTAGTTAAGCTTTAGATTGCTCTATATAAGAGCACAATTGTATTCATTTTTCATTATCTTTTATCAAAATGAATCCTTATGATTTCTATTCTCTTGATGATTTTTTAGAGTTTTCTCCACTTTCTCCAAATTATGCAAATCTTAACATGGTATCATCGCCTCGGTTTCGATCACCGAGAGTACGTTCCGCTTCCGCCATTGTTCCTTTACCGGAGGATTCTTCCATTGCTTATCACAAAGAAATTTATACGGTGCTTTTTGATCCTCCATCTTTTCTCATGGTTTATTCGATTGTTTGTCATTTGTGGAAGAAATCTAAGATGAAGAAATTCTTGCCACTTCCTCCGATTCCACTTCGAAAATCATCGCAAGAATCTTCAATTGATATTCAAGAACCTTTGAGTGATTCAATCTCAGAGGCAGAGGAGGAGATTTCAAGTGTATCTACCTCTGTTCTTGAATCAATTTCAGCAAATCATCATCACTGCAATCTCAGTTTCGGTAATTTCATTATGTTGTTTTTCCGATCAAGCTGATCAACGCAGTTCAGCCACAGATTGAAGGATGTGCGATCAAGATTGGGGAAATAATCTGTTTCCTCAAATCTGAAAATTCGCAATTGAAAGCTACGGAGGAATACATGCAATCGAAGAATCTTGATTTTGCTGCTTCTGAATCAACCGGAATTAGTTCAGTACTGGAAATCGCTCCTTCTTGCTTCAAAGATTACGACAGCATCGACGTCGTCTCCGTTATCTCTGATATCAGGTTCTTTGAATTGAATTCCTGTATTAATGAGTTTAAGAAGTTTGTTATGAAAATCGATGTGTTGTGGTCAGCTGAAAACGATTCTGTTGCATCATCAATGATTAAGTGCAACAATGCCGTTTCTGTTACTTTTTCACAATACACTGTCCCGATCTTCGATCCTGGCGGTGTAATTGAGCCTCTCTCTGTCATGATCCTTCGCGGTGAGATAACCGTGATTATTTGTCTAAAGATAACCTTCTGTTTGCGAATCGTGTTCATTGTTGAATTTTCCGGTGAATTCGTCGTCATTGTCTTTGATCCCGGTGGCAGTCAAATTAATCTCTGTTTTGGTGAATTTTGATTTTATGCACTCAGAACATAAGATGTTTGTATTAAGTCCTTTTTGAATCCAGATTCACTATTGCAATTTGATGGAGTTTAGATGATGATTCTTGAGCTGATATTGATATGCCAGTAGCTGATCCTTAACATGATAGTGGACCTTGCTCCATGTACTATTGAATATTGAAAGTGTTGGAAAATATTTAATTTCCTAGTTTGTTGTTTCTAGGAGATTCTGAACTTATCTATTATTTCTTTTTATAACTATTTTCTCCTTAATGCAAGGAGATAATTAATTGTATTATTTCTATTTAAACCAGCCTTGAGCTGAGGAATAACACAGAACAGTATTCACATATTATTTTCTACATGGTATCAAGAGCTCCCGATTTTGGGGGTCTCGCTTCCGCAAAACCCTATCCGCCGTCGTGTTTACATTCCGATCACGACAACAGATTTTGTGCGCGGTACTGTTCATCCCGCGGCACTGTTCACGTGGTACTGTTCATCGCCGATTGTACTGTTCATTTAAAGGAAAAAAAAAAATTATTTCTGCTCCTTCCGGTACTATTTAGCCGAGGTAATTAATTATGACGTTTTTTTCTCGACGACGATCATCCACCTTCAAATATCGTCGTGAATGCAAATATTGTCATCGTCTGGGACATACTATTTTTCAATGTTGGAAATTACATGGTCGTCCACGACCTTCAAATCGGAAGAACAAAGGTGGAGGTGAGAGTCATGCATTTCAAGCTAGTAATTCTTTTAAAGGACAATCATCCTCCTCAATTCAGCTTTCTTTCACAACGGAACAACTAGACAGACTGTACAAAATTCTTGAATATGACACTCTTTCTCGCTCTATTGTCCCAAAAAGTAATTCTGCCCTTCTTAGTGTCAGTCCCAGTCGTGCTTGGATAGTAGATTCAGGTGCAAGTGATCACATGACAGGTGATTCTACTATGTTTTCTTCATATAGTCCATGTGCAGGTAATCATAAAATAAAAGTTGCAGATGGCTCTTTTTCAGCCATTGCAGGTAAAGGTTCAGTTGTGTTGTCTCCAAGCCTAACTCTTAAAGATGTCCTTCATGTCCCAAATTTATCTTGTAATCTCATGTCTGTCAGTAAATTAGCCCAAGAAAAAAACTGTCAAACTAATTTTTTCCGTACACATTGTGTCTTTCAGGATTTGAACTCGGGGAAGATGATTGACAGTGCTAAGGAGAGTGGAGGACTGTAATACTTTGACATTGGATCTGAATCACAATCACCTTCCAAAACAATAAGTATTAACTTCGAGTCCTTTTTTGCTTTAAATAATGATGACAACGTTATGTTGTGGCATTTACGATTAGGTCATCCTAGCTTTCGTTATTTAAAGTACTTGTTTTCTAAGTTATTCCATAACAAGGATTTATCTTTTTTTAATTGTGAAGCATGTGAATTTGCAAAACATCATCGATCTAGCTTTCCGATACAGCCTTATAAACCATCAAAACCTTTTTCTGTTATTCACAATGATGTATGGGGCCCTAACCGTACAAGTACACTTTCTCTCAAAAAATGGTTTATTACATTCATTGATGACCATTCAAGAGTGTGTTGGGTGCACTTGTTAAAGGGAAAATCCGATGTTTGTCAGGCTGTACAAGATTTTTTTAAAATGGTGCAAAATCAATTTCAAACAAATATTCAAGTGTTTAGAAGTGATAATGGCAAAGAATACTTTAACACTAATTTGAGTGATTTCTTCCGTAAAAACGGGACAGTGCATCAAAGTTCATGTCCTAACACTCCCCAACAAAATGGAGTTGCAGAAAGAAAAAATAGACACTTGTTAGAAGTGGCTAGAGCTTTACTTTTCTCCAGTAAAGTACCAAATTATTTGTGGGGTGAAGCAGTTTTAACTGCTGCATATTTAGTTAATAGAGTGCCCTCCAAAATTCTTAATTTTCAAACTCCAATTCATATTTTCAATGAATGTTTTTCTTTTGATCGTGTTTCAAATGATTTGACTTTAAAAATCTTTGGTTGCACAGCTTTTGTTCATGAACATAAGAATATTAGCAAACTTGAACCCCGTGCTATAAAATGTGTTTTTGTTGGATACTCTCCAACTCAGAAGGGATATAAATGTTTTGATCCAAAGAACAAAAAGATGTTTGTCACTATGGATGTAACATTCTTTGAAAATAACTCTTTTTTTGATACTCATCTTCAGGGGGGAATTTTAAGGAGGAAGACTCGTTTCAAAGTGACATGTTTCAAACTGACATAAGTTTTTTTAATTCATCTTTGCCAGTATCACAAAATTTTGACACTAGCACTTCGGCACCAATAGAAAATGGTCATGATTCACTAACTGAACCTACTCCTGCTATGAGTAAGGAACTGGGTGAATCCGAGCCTACATTATTTCATGAAAACAATAATGAGAATTGTGAAGATGGTGATAATGAAAAACTAATTAAAATGCCACATAATGATGAGTCACATAATGAAGAACTAATTAAAATGCCACATAATGATGAGTCACTCGAGGAAAATAAACTTGAAGTAGAAAATAAGATTTGGAAAGGAAAGGTGTTCGTGAGGAAGAACCATAAAGAAGGTAATGAGTCCACATCCCAACACTGCCATGAATCCGAACTGGGGAATGATCAGTCTCCTAAGAAAAGGAAAGGTAAGTCAATCTCTATTTCTGAAAGTCGTATTTTGTATCCTGATATAGATGATCCTATAGCTGTTAGAAAACCTGTCAGATCTTGCACTAAATACCCTATGTCCAATTTTATATCATACTCAAATTTGTCTTCATGTTTTTTTGCCTTCACCTCCAAATTCTCTAGTGTAGAGATTCCAAAGAATGTACAGGATGCTCTGAAAATTCCAAAGTGGAGGGAAGCTGTACTTGAGGAGATGAAAGCTCTTGAAAAGAACAAAACTTGGAGTGTTATGACACTACCAGATGACAAGAAGACTGTTGGATGCAAATGGGTATTTACCGTGAAATATAATTCAGATGGGTCAATTGAAAGGTATAAGACTCGCTTGGTAGCTAAGGGTTTTACTCAGACCTATGGTATAGACTACTCAGAGACTTTTGCTCCTGTTGCAAAATTGAACACCGTCAGAATTCTCTTATCTCTTGCAGCTAACCTGGATTGGCCTCTACATCAATTGGATGTTAAGAATGCATTTCTCAATGGTGATTTGGAAGAAGAAGTATATATGGATATTCCTCCTGGCTTTGAAGACAAGTTTGGATCAAATGTATGCAAACTAAATAAGTCTTTGTATGGATTAAAACAGTCTCCTAGAGCTTGGTTTGAAAAATTCACTCAGTCCATGAAGAAACAAGGGTACATTCAAGGACAGGCTGACCACACATTGTTCACAAAGTTCTCCCCACACGGAAAAATCGCTATCTTGATTGTTTATGTTGATGATATCGTCCTTACTGGAGACGATATAGTTGAAATGGCAAAAGTAAAAGAGAAATTAGCAGTAGACTTTGAAATCAAGGACTTGGGATCCATGAGATACTTTCTTGGTATGGAGGTTGCTCGATCAAAGGATGGTATTGTAGTTTCCCAACAGAAATATATTCTAGATTTATTGAAAGAAACAGGAATGAGTGGATGTCGACCAGCAGATACTCCCATGGATCCTAATGCAAAACTTTGGGAAAAAGGTAGTGTTCCTGTTGATACTGGAAGATACCAGAGATTGGTTGGGAAAATGATTTATTTATCACACACCAGACCTGACATTGCTTTCTCAGTTAGTGTAGTAAACCAGTTTATGCATTCTCCTTTTGAGGAACATCTTGAGGCAGTCTATAGGATACTGAGATATTTGAAGGCAAATCTTGGAAAGGGATTATTTTTTAAGAAGACTAGTGAAAGGGATGTGTCTATCTTCACCGATGCTGATTGGGCAGGTTCAGTCACTGACAGAAGATCAACCTCCAGATATTGTACCTATGTTTGGGGTAATCTTGTGACATGGAGGAGTAAGAAACAAGGAGTTGTAGCTAGAAGTAGTGCAGAAGCCGAGTTTAGAGCTATGGCTCAAGGTATTTGTGAAGGATTATGGATCCACAGAGTCCTAGAAGAGCTTAAGATGAAAATTGAGCTTCCATCGAAATTATACTCTGACAGTAAAGCTGCTATTAGTATAGCTCATAACCCAGTTCAACATGACAGAACCAAACATATTGAGATTGATCGACATTTCATAAAAGAGAAGTTAGATGCTGGAATTATATGTCTACCTTTTGTAACTTCAAGTCAGCAAACTGCTGATATCTTAACCAAAAGCTTGGCAAGACCCGCCTTTGAACATTTGATAGGCAAGTTGGGCATGATAGATATCTATGCACCAACTTGAGGGGGGGTGTTGGAAAATATTTAATTTCCTAGTTTGTTGTTTCTAGGAGATTCTGAACTTATCTATTATTTCTTTTTATAACTATTTTCTCCTTAATGCAAGGAGATAATTAATTGTATTATTTCTATTTAAACCAGCCTTGAGCTGAGGAATAACACAGAACAGTATTCACATATTATTTTCTACAGAAAGTTTTATCAGTATAGTGGCATAGTTTAGAAGATATTTTTGGTTATAATGAAACCTTGGTTACAAAGTGTGGAGAGTATCTAGTGGTGATTTGTTGTCTTGCTTGGAGCTAATTGTTCAAGCTACTATGTCTCTGCTACTGTAATCCCAGTTGGTCAATTTGATGGTGCATAGTTGAAAGACTAATTGTAACTGATATGTACACACCATTGAAGTATCAAGGAGGTTCTGATAATTGGAAGGAAAGGTGTGAATGTGGAGCACAAGATGATGAGGGTGACTGGTGAGAGAATAGTTGCTTGTGGTATTTGTGAAGTATGGCAGCATAGAAAATGTTGTGGAATATATGGTTCTGAAATAGTTCTACCATTGTTTATTTTGGATGTTGTGATTCACTTGAGCCAGCAAGGATTAAATCTAGCAGCTATGGTATGGTATATGGGGCTGATGCTTTTCTGATATCATTGTTGCTGCATATATTGGCTTTGGTTCTTCCCTTTTGGAGTTAACATGTGATATTGATAGTATTGTTTGCATACAAGTGGCTTGCATGAAGAAGAGTGGTGAGAATATTTTGCCTCAATTTCCTTGCCATGAAGTAACTTTGGCAGGCTTGTGTGTAATTCATTGTGAAGGTTACTGAGATATACCAAAACCTTGTTACTACTATTTGGTGTCTATGGATTGAAGGTCTGCTTCCTACAAGTACTGAGTTTTGGTCTTGTTGGATATTTGGTGTATAAGAATTAGCTTATGCTATGTCAATGTCTGATCAAGTTGTGTTTGATACTCATTGGTCACTCATGAAGGTTTCAGAGAAGGAGGCAACTTGCATTATTTTCCTGTTTGAGCCCTGGATCGCATGCTTGGATTCCTATTGGACTTGGTTCTCATGTTTGATGATTTATTGTTACAATTCATCTATTTTTCTTTTGGGCTTTTTTTGGGATAAACTTTGTAATTCAAACTCAAATTGGTGATTTACCAATGTTGAGTTTGGTGATTTAACTAGAATTAGTTAGTGAGAGTTCAATTAGTTGGTTAAGTTTGTTACTAAGTAGTTAGTTAGTTAAATTTAGATTGCTCTATATAAGAGCACAATTGTATTCATTTTTTATTATCTTTTGTTAAAATGAATCCTTATGATTTCTATTTTTTTGATGATTTTCTAGAGTTTTCTCCACTTTCTCCAAATTATGCAAATCGTAACAATAAGAGAGTTTCTTTTCGTGCCTCTTGAGCTTCTCAACGGCTCCCCAAGTTTTCAATTTTACTTTACTCGTTGGTTGGTAGCAAATCTGTAAGATTACAAAAAATGTGAAAAAATCATTTGATACCTATAGACTGAACTAAGTTCACATAATTGATCACTACTCCATGTACGTCAATGCATGTCTTTAGCTATTAATATCTTTAATTATGTATTATAAAATCATTTTATATACAAATTTTTTATTTTATATATCAATAAAAAATGTGATCAAAATAGGTTATATGAATAAATGATACACATCTCAATAACATTTAAACTTTTAACTAACATTAATTTAATAAAATTCACCGATGAATTGAAAATATGTATTATATAAATTATTTATGTAAAATTTCAGAAAAATCCAAAATCATTTGATATAGTATTGAGATACATCAAAATTAACGGTTTATGTCTTTTTTAAAATATTGTTAATCTTTATGTGTGTCAATAACATATAAAATGATTTTGGATTTGTCTGAGTTTTTACACAAATGATCTATATGATATAAACTTTCAATTCAGCAGTGAATTTTATAAAATTTATATCAGTTTAAACGTTATTGAGATATGTAACATTTGAGGTTAAACTAATTAGTGTCAACAAATCCTAATTCATATTTTAAAAAGATATTAAATTATATCTATTCATACCATCCATGGAGATAGAGAAAAATAAAAAAAAGGGTTTTGTAACTTTGTTAACATCTAGAAAATTCTCATTAAATAAAGTAAATTTTTTAACTTGTAATAAATTGAATGTACAACTTTTAAGTTTTAAGACAAAATATACTACTCCTTCCGGCCAAAATAATTGTCTATTTTAACTACTGTGCTGATGTATGACTTTGACCATTAATATTTTTAATTATGTACTATTAAAAAATACTAAAATTTTGATATTTTGAAAATATTCATTGAGATAAATATAATAACATCTCATATACTTATATTTATCTTTATATTATAGTAATAAAATATAGTCAAAATACTCTCTCCGATTCTAATTATAAGAAAAAATCTATTTTTTAGATTTATAGATAGGTTGATTTATGTGGTCCATAATATGATCCAATTACATTAAACAAATGAGTGTAGATTTCTTGTTACCTATGAAGCATGAACACTTCTCAGATTAAGTGTGTCCGTATCTGACGTGTCAGTGTCTGACACCGACACGATACTTATGATTACATTAAATTATGTCATTTTTCGAAATTATTATCGATATCGCTGTGTCTGAGTGGTGTCCGGTGTTCGTGCTTCATAGCTTGTTACTATATTTTAAAACTAGAGGAAGTATATGAATAAATCAGAGATGCAGCATAAACCTCTATATCGCTCTCATCCCTCATTCATTGCATTCTTATCCAAAACTGAATCACTACCAAAGTCGCATCTTCTTATTCTTCACTCTCAACCGTTAAAATGACATTTCCAGTGTTAAGTTACGGCGTCGCCGCCGGTGCTATCACTCTTTCCACTCCCAACAATTTCAATCATCGTCGCCTATTTTACTCTCAAGCTCACTCCAATTCCCAATTACTTCACGATATTGTTGTTAAGGTTGATGCTGAAACTCTTTCCGAATTCAATGGAAAGCTCTATTTCAACTCTATCTCACCGGTCATTAGATTGAATAAGATCTTAAGTGCCTTTGTTAAAAAGAAGCAGTTTCAAACTGCTATTTCCATCTCTCATCATAACGAACTCAAAGGAATTCAACCTGATTCATATACTTTGAACATATTGATCAATTGTTTCTGCCAACTAGGTCAACTCAATTTTGCATTTTCTGTATTAGGTAAAATTCTCAAGCTATGTTATCAGCCTGATAAAGTAACTTGGAATACACTTATAAAAGGCATGTGTCTTAGTGGTCAGATTCAGAAAGCATTGGATTTTCATGATGAAATTATAGCAAAGGGATTTCGGCTAAATCAGATTAGTTATAACACCTTGATCAATGCTTTATTTAAAAGTGGAGATACAATGGCTGCCCTGCAATTGTTTAGAAAGATTGAAGAGTTAAAGGTTAAACCGGACTTGGTAATGTACAACACAGTCATTGATGGTCTTTGCAAGGATAAACAAGTGAGTGATGCTGTTCATTTATTTTCTGAAATGATTGTCAACAAAATCTTTCCTAATGTTATCACTTACACTAGCTTAATACATGGCTTTTGCTTTGTGGGTC
The DNA here is from genome assembly GCA_030408175.1 of Trifolium repens. Taxonomy (NCBI): domain Eukaryota; kingdom Viridiplantae; phylum Streptophyta; class Magnoliopsida; order Fabales; family Fabaceae; genus Trifolium; species Trifolium repens. The sequence continues at coordinate 11,326,995 of CP125846.1, read as the reverse complement.
AATTTAAAGAAGCTGTTGGTTTGTTAAATGAAATGTTGTTGAAAAACACCAGCCCAAATGTTTATACTTTTAGTACACTGATTGATGGTTTATCTAAGGAAGGAGATTTGAAAAAAGCTAGAAATGTGTTAGCTGTTATGATAAAACAGGGTGTGAAACCAGATGTTGTTACATATACTTCTTTAATAGATGGGTATTTCTTGGTTAAAGAAGTGAACAAGGCCATATATGTATTCAACACTATTGCTCGAACGAATGTGAAACCTAATGTTCATTGTTACAATGTCATGATTAATGGGTTTTGCAAGAATAAAATGGTGGATGAAGCCGCGAATCTCTTTAAAGAAATGCATTTGAAAAACATGGCTCCTGATACTATAACATACAATACTTTAATATATGGCTTTTGTATTGTCGGTCAATTCAAAGAAGCTGTTGGTTTGTTAAATGAAATGTTGTTGAGAAACATTAGCCCGGATGTTTTTACTTTTAATACACTGATTGATGGTTTATCTAAGGAAGAAGATTTGAGAAAGGCTAGAAATGTGTTGGCTGTTATGATAAAACAGGGTTTGAAACCAGATGTTGTTACTTATAATTCTTTAATGGATGGGTATTTCTTCGTTAAAGAAGTAAACAAGGCCAAATATGTATTCAACACCATTGCTCAAAGGGGAGTGATTCCTAATGTTCATAGCTACAATGTCATGATTAATGGATTATGCAAGAATAAAGTGGTGGATGAAGCCGCAAATCTCTTCAAAGTAATGTATTTAAAAAACATGGCTCCTGACCCGGATGTCCATACTTTTAATACACTTATTGATGGTTTATCTAAGGAAGGAGAGGTTGGAAAAGCTAGAAATGTGCTAGCTATTATGATAAAACAAGGTGTGAAACCAGATGTTGTTACTTATAATTCTTTAATGGATGGGTATTTCTTAGTTAAAGAAATAAACAAGGCCAAATATGTATTCAACACTTTTACTCAAAGGGGAGTGATTCCTGATGTTTGTAGCTACAATATCATGATTAATGGATTATGCAAGAATAAAATGGTGGATGAAGCCGCAAATCTCTTAAAAGAAATGTATTTAAAAAACATGGCTCCTAACCCGGATGGTCATACTTTTAGTACATTGATTGATGGTTTATCTAAGAAAGGAGAGGTGAGAAAAGCAAGAAATGTCTTGGCTGTTATGATAAAACAAGGGTTGAAACCAGATGTTGTTACTTATAATTCTTTAATGGATGGCTATTTCTTGGTTAAAGAAGTAAACAAGGTCAAATATGTATTCAACACTATTTCTCAAATGGGAGTGATTCCTGATGTTCATAGCTACAATGTCATGATTAATGGATTATGCAAGAATAAAATGGTGGATGAAGCCACAAATCTCCTCAAAGAAATGTATTTAAGAAACATGTGTCCTGATACTGTAACATACAGTTCACTTATTGACGGACTTTGCAAATCGGGGAGAATCTCTTATGTTTGGGATCTTCTTGATGAGATGCATGATAGAGGCCAACCTGCGAATGTGATCACTTACAGTTCTTTATTGGATGCTTTGTTCAAAAATCATCAGGTTGACAAGGCAATTGAATTATTAGTGAAGATCAAAGACCGAGGAATTCAGCTAAATATGTGTACATACACTATACTTCTTGATGGACTATGCAAAAATGGAAGACTTAAGGATGCACTAGAGATTTATCTGGAACTAAAGGCTAAAGGTTATACTTTTGATGTTACGATGTACACTGTTATGATTGATGGACTTTGTAAAGAGGGTTTGTTTGATGAAGCATTGTCCTTAAAGTTAAAAATGGAAGATAACGGTTGCACCCCTAACGTCGTAACTTACAGCACTCTTATTCATGCTTTTTTCAAAAATGGCATGAATGATAAGGCGATGAAACTTCAACGTGAAATGATTGCTAGAGGTTTCAGGTTTTTTATAGGAGTAAAACTAGGTGAGATATTTTCAAGTTACATTTGTTATTTTGAATTACGACAACCTAATCTTTATTTCTTTTCATAGTTATAAAAAGGTTAGTGCATGGCTCACTATTACATTTATTTTAATTAAAAGTTGTAACAACAATTATGTTTGACTCTTTTTATCCATTAACAACTATCCCTTTCTTCCCAATTTTCAGTGCATCTGCATCATACTTTTCAAGGATTTTTTTCATTCGCTGTCTTTGTTAGTGTTCAATGTATATTTAATAGAATCGATGAAATGAAAGATGTCGTAACACTGTTATATTGCAATTTATTGTCTTCTTCTTTGTGCCTGCATAATTTGTTATACATTTGTGCTTTGTAGATTTCAGAGTATCCTAATAGTAGAGATAAAATAAGCCCTATGTATCTTAGGTAGCGATGTAATACTTACAATTCCAATCTATCCAGAACTTTTCTACATTGGTTTTTAAATAATTTATTTCCTGAGCTAAAATACTTGGTTTCTGTCATCATAGTATATTTGGAATTTAAGGATTTTTGTCATGATCTAGAAAATGTCATACTGACATTTGTGGCCACTCTGTAGGTAGCAGCGGCTGCTATAGTGGTGATGTGTAGAGGCCCCTAGATGCTGTGCGAAACCTCGTTATGTTGTGTTTTTGAGTAGCGGATGCAGTAGATGATACAGTGAAGGAAGGACTTCATTGTTGAGACAACATGTCTCCTTACCTAGTAAGTTTTGATTCAAACTATGCAAACACCTGTATACTAAATTTGCCACATTATCATATTCTTCACAAACACTACATACATGTTATATATCTTATGATAGAGTTAGTTCTAAACATGCATATCATGTAGAACTGCGTTATATAGCTTAAGGATGAAATGAAATAATAGAAAGATGTCAATTATTGATAATTTGTACTTTCTTATTTTCATTTTCTAAGATCAACACACTGCTTGCATGAAAAGGATATTTATTTTATTTTGTTTAGTCGGTTGATATATTTAATGTTATTTAAGGATCCTGTTTTAAAACCATTTTGAATATGTATCTTGTTTATACAATACATTCAATATTCGTATTGCAGACAAGTTATCCCAAAATACTCAAGTAATTTTTTCAACAATTCAATGTAGGATCAGCTTGTCTTTTATGAATACCATGTTTTTTATTTCCTTAACATGTGCTATGCTAAAGGATACTGCATTCTAAAATTTTTAAGAAATTTGTAACAAATTAGAAAAGATAATTTGTTTAGAAGTTAAAACTAAATTAATAACTTACTGCTATATACTGAAATCTGCAAAAGAAATTCTAGCAACATCTGTGAAGTATTATTGATGATTGCAAAACTTTGGATCATACATTTGCTGATCTACTAGTGATGTAATGTTGTCATTGTTCCATAATCTCAATGTATGAAAATTTTAACAAAAAAAAAATATGCTATCAATTAAAGTTAAATGTCAAAAAATACTTGTGTGTTTCTTCTTCCACTAACAATCTGTAGTAGTAAAATGTGTAAGACATGGTTAAAACATTGAATCAAGAAAGTGAGACTTAACAATGTGCAAGACATGGTGAAAACATTGAAAAGGTAGAAAAATACCCGAACCACAAAAGTTGAGTCTATAAAGACTCGTTTGCATCGGATTAAATTTTACTTTACCTATGTTACTGATAATAACTATTTTTAAGTCAATTATGCTATATGCAGAAGTTGATCGATTAGAACTAACCAAAGATATAAGAATTCAAGCTGTGGTTTGGCATGTGCTAATAGACCAATAATATTTTCTTCTGCTTCAATGCAGCAGCCAAGAAGTGTAACTAGGTTCCTGTGTTATAGCAATTGCCTCCGCTTTGTTTAAAAATTCTTCCATCTCCTGTCCAATTTCGTTTGAAAGTCTTTTAACTGCTATGCCCTGTCCATCTTCTAACTTTCCCTGGAAATTTAATCAAATCTTATAACTTAAAATGCTTGTTTGTGACTTGGTATATGATGAACTTTGATAAATCAAAATACCTTTGTACGGTGTACCAAAATCATCCTTGCCGAGCTTATTTTTCAGTGAAAGTTGTTTGTTACTGTGGCAAACTTTCCAAAATCATACAATTTTAGGATCTGGATTGTGATGCACTTTCTAGTCTTCAATCCTTCCCTCACTATGAATTTGCATATCTGTGACCCCTGTGACGAAATGCATGCATGATGTTAATGTTACTGAAGCCTTCCTAAATTAAAATTAAGTGCATAAGTTCAACCTGTGGCGTGGCTAGAAAAATGATAACAAACTTTAGGGTAAATATTTACATTCATTCTACGGCTGATAAAAATAAGCTATTCAAAACTGCATTTCTGGTTTTTCCCTATAGTTACATTCAAATTCGAACTATTGTTAATCAGAAGTACACAAAACCCATTTGGATATACCGACTGATATAACAGCAGATTACCTGATTTCTTTGCAATCCTTCTCCATAAAATATAAGCAGATGTAACTGTAAGAACTGTTCCAAATAGAACCATGACTACAATGATTATTTTGGTGTTTCTAAGAGAAGGTTCAAAATTCAAATAGTCTGTTGTAACTGTAGCAATATTTTTCTAATTTAAATATAAACTTTATAACCAGCTATCTGCCATCAAAATTGGACATTGTAACATCATTGATGGATAGTAACTGAGTAGCTGAAAGTGTCTGACTTTGAATGTATGCCGGCTGCGTCGGACACTTGTTTGAATTATCCGGCACGTGTCCTACGAGTGTCATACGAGTGTCGAACACCGCAACACGCCTAATCATAGGTTGCGAGGTATTTGGTGCATTTTTAAACTCCAACTGCTAGAGCAAGATTGCATACACCAGTTTTTTATCCATGGTAAATACTCGGTAAATTCTATGGTCTTGTTTAGACTTCACTGCTTTAGAACTTTTTTTCTATTATTCTAGTTTAATATTTTAATACTTAATAGTGTGCTCAAACTTCATCTCCTAGCATTGTTGTGGGTTGTAATATCTACAATTATGGTTTCTGTCATCATAGTATTTTTTGAATTTAAGGATTGTTGTCATAATCTAGAAAATGTCATACTGACATTTGTTGCCACTCTGTAGGTAGCAGCAGCTGCTATAGTGGCGATGCGTAGAGGCCGCTAGATGCTGTGCAGAACCTCGTTGTGTTGTGTTTTTGAGTTGTGGATGCAGTTGATGATACAGTGAAGGAAAGACTTCATTGTTGAGACAACAACATGTCTCCTTACCTAGTAAGTTTTGATTCAAACTATGCGCACACCTGTATACTAGATTTGTAGACTTGAACAATGAACAAAAGTTTCTTTGTCTTGTTCTTTAAGAGGTTTATTTTATCTATATGTTTTATTACCATAATGCATTTTAAATTTTAATGAAAATTATTATTGTCTCTCCAAACCTTACTCTGTCATGTCTATCTCCTTCCTCAAGCCTTCTTTTCTTTGCTGATTTTCCTTCATTTCACATAGGAAGCAAGATGTAGAAATCATGCATAAAAAATGTGTATATACTATAATGTAAAGCATTATGCATATATGCTAAAATCTAGTAAACAATAATTTTGATCCTTAAATGTGTATAGGTGCTCTCAAATGTATCAAATTACATAAATCTCCCTAAGTGTGTCTTTTGTTGGTTACTTTTTGGACCAAATTGACAAGGGAAGATACATTCAAGGATAAAATAAAACTAACGGAATACACATTGTAGGACCAAGTTGATTAGCGAAAAACACATTTAAGATAGGGAAACAATTCTGCCACTGTCCTCTAGACTATTACCCTACCCGGGACGAATTTGACTAGTTGATTAATATGCTGTAAGTGAAGAGCAATGCTCTTGTCTTCAACTTTATGTGTAAGAAGAGATTGAGTTACACATGTATGAAATGATATATAGATGTTACAAATAAAGCTTAGGAATGATTTATCAGTAACTAGTTAATCTTCTCTTATGGTTTTGGTTTTTGAGTTTTTTATGTTGTTTATTATACTGTTGCGACTTTTTTGTTTTCCTTTGTCATTATCTTGGAAGCTTCTGTTCTATTGTATTATTTGTTAAAACTTGATGTGAATGAATGTAATTGATCTTTGTTACCTACTCAATTAAAAATGGAACACACTTGAAGAAGCTACTCGATTATCGTTACCAGCACTCTTTAACTAAATTTCATTAATTAGAGAAAAAGAAAAAGAAAGAAAAGAGATGAAATGAAACAATTGAGAATAAAATTACATTAAAAATTATTTAAAGTAAAATCTACAATAAAATTACTCGTGGTTCATTGAGTTAAGCCCTCCTTATCAACTTTATCAACTTGAAATGGTAAATTATTAGTATTACAATACTTGCTAAATATCATGGTTGATGTTAACCCTCCTGATTTTAGAAAATGAACTCTGGAGTTTTAGTAGGTAAATAAAATCTAACAAAAAGTTGTTCGACACATAAATCAAACTCGACAACCATACCTTTGAAAGTAAACTAGTTTTACACTCATTGATCAAATGAACGGACATGATGTTTCATATGAAAAGATTTCTAATTTTATATTATTTTTTATGTGTCTTCACAACTTGTTTATTTTCCTCATTGTTGTATACCTTCACAAATTTGGTTTTTCTTCCTTGCTGTCATGCTCACCAATAATATTATAACACTGACTATTGTATTGCTCTGAGCAGCAAACTTTGAAAAAATTCTATTAATGAAATTATGAATAATTTAGTAAGGTCTCTAATTCTGATTAAAGAGCTTTCAAATATGTCTTGAAACTAAGAATAATTTAGTAAGGTCTCTAATTCGATTGAACTATTCGGTAGGGCATGTATTTAACTACCTATATTTAAAAAATTTAACTAATCAATTAAGTCCTTATATTTGAAAAATTTACAATTAATTTAGACCCTTTGTGTTACCACGACTTACTATCGATTTAGTCTACTCACATATAAAATGAACAGAAATGATGTTTCATATGAAAAAATTCCTAATTTTGATATTTTTTTTATCATAAGCCTTTACAATTTGTTTATTTCCTCACTGTTGTGTACCTTCACAACTTGGTTTTTCTTCCTATTGCCATGTACAATAATAATAATTTTTTTTTTTTGACAAAATGTACGATAATAGTATTATAACATTGTTAGCATGACCGTAATTTTAATTATCACATTTCTTTACTGCAATTACAATATTATTTTCATCTTTTCAAATGATAAGAAAACGAGAAATGTCCAATTATTAATATTATATTACAATGATATGTTATAGTCTCAATTATTGGATTCTCAATTTTGTGTTTTTTCCCTAACTGTTGTGTACCTATGCAACTTGTTTTTCAACTTTTTTCTCAACTTGTCAACTTTGATCCTAATTATTGTTCTTTAGAGGAGCCAACTTTGAAAAGTTATATGACAACTATAACAATTCATTTTATAGATAATTTTTTTTTTTGAGTAAAGTTTTTTTTATAGATAATATTTGAAAACAAATAATTGAGCATATTCATCTTTCAAGAGCAAAGTTATCTCCGATCCAAATTTTTTTGATTACTTCTTCTGATCACTATTATATGTAAAATCATCTCTTTCAATATATCCAAAAAGTAGTTTTTTTATTTATTTATAATACAAGTAACTAGAAGAAGTATTTTTTATATTACTAATGAAACGTTAATTAATTTATTCCATAATATAACCTTATTTATTGTATATCAACTCATCTTATTTTATAGATAATACCCTTTTAGAATGGTGCCACATCAGAATATAGATATAGTGTGAAAAACTGATTTGTGGGGCTTAGAAGAGGATAAGATGTGAATGGAGTAAGACACAACTCAGATTTAATATATCAATAAATACTATATGATTGTTTAGCATAGCTAAACTTTGATTCATTCCAATTCTCATACAACTGAAAATGGCTTTCGATTTAGTAGGAACTTTGATTTCACAACTTACACCTTATGTCCAAGAAGAGTATGCAATATTTAAAGATGTTAACAAACATGCTGAAAAACTATCAAGTAATCTCACTGCTATTCATGCTGTCCTACAAGATGCTGAGGAGAAGCAAATCACAAGTCGTGCTGTCAAAGATTGGCTGCAAAAGCTGACTGATGCAGCACATGTTCTTGATGATATATTGGACGAATGTTCAATATTTTCTGAAGAAAACAGAGACAAACACTCCATCATCCATCCTAAGAAGCTGTATGCTCGCCGTAGCATTGGAAAGAAGATGAAAAATGTTGCTGAAAGGATTGATGCTATTGCTGAAGAAAGGGTCAAGTTTGGATTAAATCCCGGAACCATGGAGCATCGTCTTGACAACGATGTATGGCGCCAAACTACCTCTGTTGTCACTGAACCCCAAATTCATGGAAGAGATGAGGATAGGGAGAAGGTTGTTGACTTTCTTCTCAAGCATGCTTGTGACAGGAAAGAACTCTCTGTATATTCCATTTTTGGTCATGGTGGATATGGAAAAACAACACTTGCTCAACTGGTCTTCAATGATGAAAGGGTAAATGCTCACTTTCCGTTGAAAATATGGGTTTGTGTTTCTGATGATTTTAATATGATGAAACTTTTCCGGTCCATCATAGAAATCGTTGATGGAAAAAATCCAGATCTCAATTCTTTAGAATCAATGCAAAAAAAGGTTCAAGAAGTGTTGCAAACCAAAAGGTATTTGCTTGTCCTTGATGATGTTTGGAATGAAGACCCGGAGAAATGGAGCAGGTTCAAGTATCAGTTGCAAAATGGAACAAAAGGTGCATCAATTTTGGTCACTACAAGACTTGAGATTGTTGCAAACATCGAGGGACTAGGAACTCATCCTGCTCATCATTTGGAAGGTTTATTAGATGATGACATTTGGTCATTGTTTAGACAACAAGCTTTGTCATTGTTTGTACCAAACGGGGAAGAGCGTGCAGAGCTTGTAAAGATTGGAAAGCATATAGTGAGGAAATGTGATGGTTCACCTCTTGCTGCCAAAGCCCTAGGAAGCCTTTTGCGCTATAAAACTAAGGAACATCAATGGCATTCTATAGAGAAAAGTGAGATTTGGAACTTGTATGATGATGCTACCAAGTCTGCTTTAACACTGAGCTACTACAATCTAAAATTATCATTGAGGCCATGTTTCACTTTTTGTGTTGTATTTCCTAAAGATTTTGAAATGGTGAAGGAAGATCTAATTCATCTTTGGATGGCCAATGGGTTTATTTCGTCCAGAGGAATTTTAGAGGTGGAGCATGTTGGCAATGAGGTGTGGGATGAACTCTACCAGAGATCATTTTTTCAAGAAGTCAGAACTGGTGATAAAGGTATAGTTACGTTCAAAATGCATGATATATTCCATGATATTGCTAGCTCCATTATGGGAGAACAATGCTTAGCTTTAGAAACTGCTAGCTTGACTACTTTGTCAAAAAGAGTTCATCATATTGGTTGTTTTAATCTCGATGAACAATCCAAATACAACTTGATTCCGTTCAAAAGAGTTGAATCCTTGCGGACTGTTCTTCAATTTTATCCGTCTGAATCAAGTTTAAGTGTGTTTCCATCTATCACTCCTCTCCGAATATTAAGTACAGACTGTTCTCAACTTTCAGCCTTGAAGAATTTTATCCATTTGAGGTACTTTGAACTTTACAGAAGTGACATTAAAACTCTGCCCGAGTCTATTTGTAGCCTAAGAAAATTACAAACACTAAAACTTGTTGATTGTCTCTTTCTTACTAGTCTTCCCAAACAGTTGACACAACTACAAGATCTCAGACATCTCTTGATTAAACGGTGTTACTCATTAAGATTAATGCCTTCTAATATTGGGGGGTTAACTCATTTGAGAACATTGAACTTGTTTATTGTGGGTTCGAAGACTGGGTTTTGTTTAGCAGAGCTACATAACTTACAACTAGGAGGCAAGCTACACATCAAAGGCCTTGAGAATGTGTCGAATGAAACAGATGCTAGAGAAGCTAATTTAATTGGTAAGAAGGAATTAAGTCAATTAACCTTGTCATGGGGTACTGATGCTAATTCACAAGTTAGCTTTACTAGCGCTGAGCAAGTCCTTGAAGCCCTTGAGCCTCACACAGGTCTCAAATATTTTGGGATGAATGGTTATAAGGGAATAAATATTCCAAATTGGATGAGAAATACTTCTATTTTAGAATGCTTGGTTGAGGTTAAACTTTCTAAATGCAGAAATTTTGTGCGGCTTCCTCCACTTGGTAAATTACCATGTTTAACAACTCTTCATGTGTCTAGAATGAGAGAATTGAAGTACATTGATGATGACTTGTATGAAGGTGCGACGAAGAAGGCTTTTCCATCATTAAAGAAAATGGTGTTGTATGATTTACCAAATTTAGAGAGGGTGTTGAAAGCTGAAGGAGTAGAGATGCTATCACAACTTTCTGATCTGCACATAGAAGGGGTCACTAAGCTTGCATTTCCATCCCTTCCATCTGTTGGCTCTTTTGATGCTACTGGGAATACCGAAAGTGATTCTATTGATGGTGGTGCATCTTTCCTGAGGCGAATTGCAGCTAGTATGCATAATCTCAAAAAATTTGAGATTAATTACTTTGATGAACTGAAGGTACTACCTAATGAACTCAACTCTCTCAGTTCCCTACAACAACTACACATTACAGGTTGTGATAAGCTTGAGTCCATCCCCGAGTGTGTACTGCAAGGTTTGTGTTCTCTTCAAGTTTTGAAATTTTCATATTGCAGTAGCTTAAAATCCTTGTCGGAAGGTACAACAAACCTGAGTTGTCTTGAGAGTCTTGAAATCATTTATTGTGAGAATCTGATTTTACCAGCTACTATGAACAAGCTAACTTTCCTTCGTGAATTGGTAATCAAAGGTGGATATGAAAATGAAACTTTACCAAATGGCTTAGAAGGTATCCCCTCACTTCAAATTTTGTCTTTGTCAGAATTTCCTTCTCTTGTAACATTGCCAGACTGGTTGGGAACCATGACTTCTCTTCAAACATTAGATATCTATGATTGTCCCAAATTAAGCTCATTACCAGACTGGTTGGGGACCATGACTTCTCTTCAATCATTAACAATCCGTCGTTGTCCCAAATTAAGCTCATTACCAGCTAGCTTTAAAGAACTCACAAACTTGCATGAATTACACATCATTAGATGTCCTAAGCTGGAGAAGCGATGCAAGAAAGAAACAGGGGAAGATTGGCATAAGATAGCTCATGTACCCAGGTTGGATATAAAATCTACTGAACCCAAACCATTAATTTACGGTAATTTAATGAATTGTTTTCCTTTCTTACTATATATATCTAGTTTTATCATGAAATGTAGGATGAGTATATTGTTGTTTTAATAATTGAACTTTGGGTGCAGAGGAAGTGAAGGCAATATGGTACAAGTCCAAGCCATTCTGGCGTTCCCAAGATTTGGATTTTGATGATTTTGTTCATTATGTAAGAAATTAATATAGACTTAATAGGCCCAAGATACATTAGATAATTAGATGATTACTCATGTTTTTTAAGAGGATCTAGAAGGGTCTAATTAGATGAGTCATTAGTGAGTTTGTTATGATTAATCAAGCCTATAAATAAAGGCATAATGTATGTAAATGAGGCAAGCAAAATGAATGAAAGAAGTTAGTTATTTTTAGCTTAGTGTAGTTTATTAGTAGTTTTTAGCATTTATCTCTTTATCTATGAACAACTAAAAAGTTGTACATAACACATTACCACCTATAGTTTGTTTGGGGATGTAAGGGAATTTATTAAATTCAATTTATTTATTTATTGTCATTTGTATCGATTTGATTAGTTGGCACGTGTATTTTGTGCTCTTTTTTGGTTGGTTTGTTGTTGTGTATTTTTTGATTTGGTTTGTTTCTCCTAAGCTTGTATAGATAACACTCATGTCTGCTTTTTTTTCTTTCTTAATTTTCAACGTTTTGGGGTTTGGCCAACAATTCTTTTAGTAAATGCAAACCATAAAATTGTATACAAAGGTAATAAAATAGAAATGGAACAGACTTGAATAAGCTACTTGGGGCGATTATGCCCTACAGCATGCCTGGGCACGTGCCCGGGCTGCCCCTTTTATTTTTTCTTTTCATATAGTAATAATTTATTAGGAGTATTCATATCATTGAGGAAGTTTATTTCAGAAATGAAAAAGTTTTTGGTTCCTAGAGCAAGTATTGAGAATGTGAATGTTGTGCAATCGGAAGCCGGAGTACAAAAACTGCCACCTAATGTAGCCAACGAATTTAAATCAAATGAGATTGTGCATGATCCGGGGCCTTAGGAAACAAATTAATGAGTATGCTCCGGATATTCAAGACCAAGTAAGGAGGGCATATATATTGAAGGGTCCAATACAACCAATTTTGGAACTGATAAACATTTCGTATTTTCATTGGTTTAGAAGAGAATTTGCCTTCTAGTTTTATGTAGTACACTATTGGTATATTATATTTCATCCTCTAATTTGACTCATGTTTTGCTGGTTTTTTCTGGTTTGTGTAGTCTCTTATTTATTTGAGCCGTTAATTATATTGGAAACAAGGTTGTTCACAAATCTCTCCTCCATTTAAAACAATCACACGTATCCAGAATTTCGTTAATTAGAGAACTCTCTGAGGCAAGTTGTTGGTAGTGAAGAACTCTCTGTCTATTCCATTGTTAGTGTAGGTGTGGAATGGGAAAAACAACACTTGCTCAAAGTGGTTTTCAACGATGAAAGGGTAAACACCCATTTTGATTCTAGAAAACTTTAAAGAGTTGCCATAAACGTTGGGAGCCATGACTTCTCTTTAAACAGTAATTATCATTTGGTGTTTTAACCTAAGATCGCTACCAAATAGCTTTCAGAACCTCAAAAACTTGCATAGGTTGATTATTTATAAATGCCCTATGTTGGAGAAGCGAAGCAAGAAGGGAACTAGGAGAGACTGGAAAAAGATAGCTCACATTAATTCAAATACATGTCAGAAGAAACATTCCTACTTAATCGTAATTTACTGAATCCCTTGCTTTATTCATCTCGTTCTTTTTAACTATATATAGTTTTATGTAGCATCGATACTTCAGATTTAAAGCTTGTCTAGTGTCTGACATTTGCACGACACCGACATATTTAGTGACATTGAAACGTTCTATTTTCTCAAATTATTATTGGTGTATACATGGTTGTGTCAGTATTATGTCCGATATCTATATCTGGTGATTTTTGACATATTGGAACTCTAAATGCAGAAGATCATTTTTCATAATGGAAGATGGAAGTGCATTTGATGCACCGCCGTGACCTGACCTCATATGGAAGTACATATAGAGATTGAGAGGATAGTCGATGCTTTCTGAATGAACTTAATGGCATATAGTTAGGGGTGTGCAAATAATCAAGTTAACCATAACCAAAGTACTAACCGAACCAAATCCAATTTTAATAACCAAATCCATTTTAAAAAAAAACCACACCAATCCAATAAAAAAAAACCAATTGTAAACCATATCCATTTTTTTAAAATTGGTTTGTAAACCATATCCATTTTTTTAAAAAAATTGATTTCAAATAAAAGAAATTCCGGAGTTTTTTTCGGAAAAAAGTTTTCGATTTTTTTTTGGCGAAAGTACCTAATTTTTTTACGAAAAAAAACTTTCCAGTCTTTATTCGATATTTCAGATAAATACAATTTCGGAATTTTTTCCAAAAAAAAGTTTCCAATCTTTTTTCGCGAAAAATATGTTTCTGATCTTTTTTCGAGAAAATTTTTCAATTTTTTTCGGAAGAAAAGTTCCCAATTTTTTCGAGGAAAAAAGTTTCGATTTCAGATAAAAACAATTCCAGAGTTTCAGATTTTACCGAAAAAAAAAGTTTCACATTTTTTCTCGAAAAAAAGTTATCAATTTTTCCAGAAAAGAATTTCTGATTTTTTGGCGAGAAAAAAAAGTTTCCGCTCTACCGGAAAAAAAGGTTTTGATTTTTTCCAGAAATAAAGTTATAGATTTTTCCATAAAATATTTTCCGCTTTTTTGCCGGGAAAAAAAGTTTCCGATTTTACCGGGAAAAAAAGTTCTCGATTTTTCCCGAAAAAAATTTCCAAATTTTTTCCGGGTAAAAAAAGTTCCCGATTTTTCCAGAAAAAAGTTTCCGATTTTTCCGGAAATTTTTTTTTTGTTTTTTTCCGGAAAAAACTTTTCTCGATTTTTCCAGAAAAGAGTTCCCTATTTTTTTTTTCCCGGGAAAAAATTTCTCGATTTTTCCGTAAAAAAGTTTCAAATATTTCCCGAAATTTTTTTTCGGTTTTTTCCGTAAAAAAAAAAATTCTCGATTTTTTCGGAAAAAAATTCCCATTGTATTCTGGAAAAAAAGTTTTTGATCTTTTGTCGGAAAAAAGTTTCGAGATTTGATTCAGTAAAAAAGTTCTCGATATTTGATTACGTACTTAACTAATAAAGTAGAGTATGTTGAATTTTAACTACTCCGTTCCTTTTTGTTTGTTGTTTGAGAAAAAATATGTCAAATTAAGAAAGTACATTTTTACACTTTATTTTCCTGTTATACCTTTTTTTTAAAATATATTATACTGTAATTTTAATCCAAAAAAAATTCTATTTTTTTGCACTCACTTTATATTTTAAAAAAATTAAAACCACTAAGAAAATTAAAAGCAGATTGTAACAAAGCAATTTTTTGTTTTTTCTTTGGAAAAAAAAATTAGGATTATATGAATAAGTTTAGTTAAAAAAAAAAGATACAATAAAAATATTATATGAAGAGGTTTAGTAAAAAAAATGATACAATAAAAAGATTATACAAAATTTAGTCAATAAAAAAATTAGGAAATTATCAAAACAACAAACAATTAGAAACAAATTTTGTTTTCTAAAACAACAAACAAAAAGGAACGGAGGGAGTAATAAATCAGAGTATGTTGAACATGCGCATTTCCACCTCAAGTTGGAAAAGTGAGGGATAAAATAAAATACTCCCTCCGTTTCTTTTTAATTGTCCTTTTAGAAAGATAACACAAAATTAAGGAAGTGTATTTTTGCACGTTATATTCCTATTATACCCTCCCTTTAATCCCTAATAAATTCCTATATTTTTGCCCACATTTTCTCTTTCAAATATATTAATATATTATATACAAAAAAAAAAACAAATTTAATATGTTATGTACCAACAAAAAAAAAAAATTAAAAAAGAGATTTAGTTTTCCAAATATATAACATTAATTGGTTTTATGGAAAAAGATAAGAGCAATTAAAAAAGGATATAATTGACAAATCATACCCATAAAATACAAAAAAAACAATTAAATAGAAACGCTAAACATGATAGTAAAAGACAATTAAAAAGAAACGGAGGGAGTATATAAATTGCAATTAAGTATGTTATTTAAGTATCCTGTTTTAAAACTATTTTGAATATGTACCTTGTTTAATACAATACATTCAATGTAGGATCAGCATTCTAAATTTCCTTAACATGTGCTATGCTAAAGGATACTGCATTCTAAATAAAATATATAAATTGCAATTAAAATGGTGTTACAAACAAATGCATCATATTCAATTCATAATCCACTGAATTTTCCCATGATTCTACATGTTGTAATATAACACAATCGATTCAAGATACATTGTCACTCTGCTTCTGTTTCTTGTTCCTAGAGTTATCTTCCTCTAAAGACTTCAACTTGTTCTTTATTGCAGCAATTTTCGCACCACGGCTTGTCTGTCCTGAGCCACCGCCAGTGAGATGCAACTTGTGCCCTTCACCAACTGCTTTTGTAGAGCTAGCGGGTGTTTCCAGCGCGTATCTCTCACTTGCAAGGCGTACAACCAACGGCCGGCCGCAAGCTAGCTTCCCGTGCATTTTCTCCTTGGCCAATATTGCTTCCTGCATTCTCACTTTAATAATAGAAATCAGAAACTGCTTGAATGTGAAAGTAACAGAAGTATTCCATCAACATACCTCTTTTGTGCTATACTGTATAAAAGCGAATCCTCGAGGTTCCCCACGTTTTGGGCCACGAGTGTGCCAGAGGAAGTCCTCGGACACGATCTTTCCATATGGATTAAACATTCTGAGTAGAGCAGCTCTGAAAACGATGGAAACATAAAAAAGGATAAGAATATGCATGAAATAGAGGAGGCTCCAGCCAAGGTAGTATTTAAAGGTTTGTGACCACGATCTAGGCCAAAACATGTTTGTTTGATGTCTTCACAACCGTGATTGAGGCAGAATCGGACGCATTTGGTTGGGATTCTTGCAATAACAAGGATTGTGACACGGCATGTTTGTTTGGATTTCAATCCTAAGGAACTCAAACCTATGTTTCAAACAATCTATCTATCTTTGTTGATTGACTCAAAGCTAAGTCTTCGCATTTGAGTTCTGTCAATTGAAATCCAGACAGATTTTAAGAAATCAAGAAATAGAAAGTGTTAAAAAACAGTATTTAATACAATGGAAACTTAAAAACCTATACTTTTCAATACACGTTTCCATCTTTTATTCCTTAATCAAGCCGTCAAATCACATGTTAGCATTTGCCCAAAAAAATAATAATTAAGCCATGTTAGGGAGTTAGCAAGTCTCTCACTCTGTAATTCTAAGATCAAGATTGCCAATGTAGAGTCTATTGTCACACTTATCATCAATAGAACCATTAGGATCCTGCATTGAGCAATTACATGAAAATTAAGTTCTAGAATACAATAAGATGGCACATATCAAAATCCAACTGTTTCAAAATATGAATTCATTCTCAAATTAATATTATGGGATGCTATATAATACTCTTATTCCGCTGATGTATTGTTAATGACTTCTTGCAAAACACTTTTCAGTCTAATAGAAGTTTTTCCTTTACCTATACACGAAATGTTTCCTTTGGTGGAATTTACCGAATTAGAAAAATATACACGAAATGCTTAGAGCCTTAGACAAGGAAAATCATATTGACAGGTCAAAAACTGCATAAAATGTTTCCTACTCAGACAAGTTCTTACAGTGTTAAAGATATTATGCATGAAGTGCGGGATAACAAAATTCATAAAACTAAAAGAGATTAAATAAAATAGCATGCAAACAAAATATAATTAAGGAGATTAAACATTGAACATACCATGAAAGCAAACACAGCTACTGAAACTTCAACCGAAAGTCTAAAGCATCAAATGCGCATCACCCTGCAAATGAAAAATCAAACATAAGAGTGAAGACTATATATCGTACTTAAAACATGTTCACAAAGCTACATTCCTATATAACACTGACACGCAGTTACATTCAATCACATCAATTTTTAAAATTATTACATATGTCAATGTCCTATCTGGTGTCAAGTGTTTGTGCTTCATATAAAATAATAATCACTTATCCAACAAAAGGGGCGTTAGTCAAGAGCTCAAGATGCAGCGGAATTTGGACAAACTGCTACTGTTCCGTAATACGCTATTTAGTACAAAATGTTGTCAAATAGCAGCTATAATGGTGATATAACACCACAGCGTAGCGTAATTTTATCAATCCGTAATTTTCCGCTGTCTGTGATTGACAGCATTGATTGTTAGCCCTTACAATCCTCTATACTTCTGAAACTATCCAGGAGCAACTAATTGCAATGGAAACTTCTATACCCAAAAGCAAAATCAAATTGTTAACTTTTTTTTTATTCATTGATAAAATATTTTAAGAAATTGGCATGTGATAAAATTTTCAATTTTGCAAAATGGGTTCTTTATTTCAAGAACACTATCACACCCTAAATTGAAAATTTCCTATTTAATATAAACCTAAGTCTATAAAAATTGTTATGCATTTGTGCTTTGTAGATTTCAGAGTATCCTAATAGTAGAGATAAAACAAGCTTTATGTATTTTAGGTAGCGATGTAATATTTACAATTCCAATCTATCCAGAACTTTTCGACATTGGTTTTTAACTAATTTATTTCCTTAGCTAAATACTTGGTAAATTCTATGGTCTTGTTTTGACTTTACTACTTTAGAACTTTTCTATTATTCTAGTTTGATTTTTTAATACTTTATATCGTGCTCAAACTTCATCTCCTAGCATTGTTGTGTGCTGTAATATCTACAATTATGGTTTCTGTCATCATAGTATTTTTTGAATTTAAGGATTGTTGTCATGACTCATGATCAACAAAATGTCATACTTACAGCGGCTGCTATAGTGGTGATGCGTAGAGGCCGCTAGACGCTGTGCAGAACCTCGTTGTGTTGTGTTTTTGAGTAGCGGATGCAGTGGATGATACAGTGAAGGGAGGACTTCATTGTTGAGACAACAACATGTCTCCTTACCTAGTAAGTTTTGATTCAAACTATGCAAACACCTGTATATTAGATTTGTAGACTTGAACAATGAACAAAAGTTTCTTTGTCTTTTTCTTTTTATTAGGTATATTTTATCTATATGTTTTATTACCATAATGCATTTTAAATTTAAATGAAGATTATTATTGTCTCTCCAAACCTTACTCTGTCATGTCTATCTCCTTACCCTAGCCTTCTTTTCTTTGCTGATTTTCCTTCATTTCACATAGAAAGCAAGATGTAGAACTCATGCATATAGAATGTGTATATAAAGCATAGCATTATGCATATATGCTATAATTTAGTAAGCAATAATTTTGATCCTTAAATGTGTATAGGTGCTGTCAAATGTATCAAACTAGTATTTACACCCGTGCAACGCACGGGGCGCAACAGAAAGAATTCATTTAAGAAACATGAAGATTGTAAATAAAAGAAATAAAAACAATAGACTATAGCCCTCCGTATTATAAGAATTGAAAAATAAAAAATGACTATAATTATAACTATACCGAAACATGAAGATTGTAAATAAAAGAAACAAAAACAATAGACTATAGCCCCCCGTGTTATAAGAATTGAAAAATAAAAAATGACTATAATTATAACCATACCGAAACATGAAGATTGTAAATAAAAGTAACAAAAACAATAGACTATAGCCCCCGTATTATAAAAATTGAAAAATAAAATAAAAAATAACTATAACTAAACTGAAACATTAAGATTGTAAATAAAAGAAACAAAAACTAAACAATAGTCTCCCGTGTTATAAGAATAGAAAAATAAAAAATGACTATAATCATGACTATAGCGAAACATGAAGATTGTAAGTAAAAGAAATAAAAACAATAGACTATAGCCCCCCGTGTTATAAGAATTGAAAAATAAAAAATGACTATAATTATAACTATACCGAAACATGAAGATTGTAAATAAAAGAAACAAAAATAATAGACTATAGCCCCCCGTGTTATAAGAATTGAAAAATAAAAAATGACTATAATTATAACTCTACCGAAACATGAAGGTTGTAAATAAAAGGAAAAAAACAGTATACTATAGTCTCCCGGGTTATAAGAATTGAAGAATAAAGAGTGATAAAAATTGAAAATAGTTATACTATAGCCTCCATGTTATAACAATTGAACAATAAATAGTGACAAAAATTTAACTATTAACTATACAATGGAATGACACGGAATAGTGGAACAAATTACTTTATTATATGAAGAACTGTTATATAAAACAATAGTCTATATTATAGTTTCCCGGGTTATAAGAATTGAAGAATAAAAAGTGACAAAAATTGAACTATAGTTATACTATAGTCTCCCTGTTATAAAAATTGAACAATAATGTGCCTCTTTTGCTTACCATGTGAAAGACTCTCCAAAATAATATTTATTGATTTTCCCTCCTCAATTTAGATGACATCCTTTTAGTTACCTTTAAGATTAACTGAAAGAAGGTGGTACATATTTTCAATTTTCTTTTCAAATTAATTTTTCTTAAGTGTCCTCCTTTAGCTAATTTTAATGTAATACAAATATCTTTGTTCATTAAAAAGCTCTAATAATGTTTTTTAGTTTTCCCTCCTCAATTTCGATGACATATTACTAAGTTACTTTTAAGACTAACCCAAAGCATGTAATAAATATAACTATATTCAATCAAATGACAAATTAATATTTCTTAGTTTACCCTCATCAATTTAGATGATATATTTTTTAGTTACTTAAAGACTAAGTGAAAGCATGTTATATAAACTATATTCACCCAAATGGAAAATAATGTTCTTGGTCCTCTTCAAATATATCTTTTTATGTAACTTTTTGAGTCTTAATAAAAGTTAGTCTAGCTATAGTGAAACCTATTTGAACTCCTCATAAATGTAAGTTTCTCTGATCATCGATACACAAGAAGACCTTGGTTGCAATAGACATAACAATATACCTGCTTTGTTACAATAAAATAAAGGATCATTTAGACTTAAAAAGTATAACCTTAATTAATGAAAGTTTAACTAAATAACTAAGATTTTCAAACTAAAACTCCAAAAAAACTACAATTAGAGAACATAATCCTATGAAATGTTTCTACGGAGCAAATTTCCAACATTAAGTGTAGAGTCAAGGAACGATGAAAAATAGCCACTAGTATACTTCAAACAGAGCAGGCAAATGATAACACAAATTACAAAGCAATTAAAACTGAAGCTTGAAAACAAAATATAAATTTAAGGAGAGCAGCCTTAGGTAAACCATGAGTAGCCTAGCAATCAAAACAAAAAAACACTATTTAGTGTTTAATATCACAAAAAGAATGTACATTGATGTTCACCGAACTACCAAATCTTTCCACAACACTAACACCAAATTAAGTATGAAGTATCATGTATATGCCTATAAGCATTTCATCGTAAACAAAATTATTAAATAAAATTTATGACATAGTGAATGAATTCCTCTAGTTTCAAAATTGGTAAGCCACTTTACTAATCCTTTCAATAATCTCGTTCAAAAGAACCCAAGTTTAAGTCATGATCAGAATCCTTGTTGAGACTTTTCGGACAACTTATATTTTAAGCAGTAAGCAAAAGGTGGCAATAAAGACACAAATATTGCATATATGTGATATCTGTGATATTAATTTCTAAAGGTGACTAAAACAGCCGTTTGAATAGAACATCACTTCAGTTCCTCTCTTCACCTTCCTTAATCCTACTACTCTACTCTCAAAGTTTCCACATTAACAAACATCTTTGTTTTCATCTAAAGAACAACAGATGAAAATCAATAACTAAACTAACCACCATTGCAACTAATTATTAAAACAAAGAAAAACAAAAAATCAGCATTGAGTTGATGACTGCTTGATTAAAGGTTGAGAGGTTTCCCCCATCTCCTCATGAGGCTGACACTTTACTTCCATATGTTGGACGTTCAACCAGCGAAGAATTCACCCAAAACATAGCAATTCCAAGTGTTTGGAAGCATCTCTTGCACCATTTGATCTGCATACAAATGATGGTTTAGAAAATTTATACTAAACTTTTTCTATCCAAAAAAGAAAATGTATTCTAAACTTTAACTTTCAAAGAGGAAAAACATTAGACTTGTTACCTTTTCTTGCAACTCATTGCTTCACATCAACATGAATCTTAGTCAAATATCAATCCTTGCATACACTACATAATTCACTTATCTCATTGCCATGTGCTAATATAGTTAAAAATTCATTTTGATCTTCTTTATCTTTGTGAATATCTTGTTCAAAATAAACTATACTTTATGAAGTGAGAATTGGTTAATTCCAGTGATCGATCAACAATAAGCAAGTTACATGAGTCAAAAACAAAAAAGAATCTTACTCAAAATATATAGCAGAAAAGTTTAAAATCTAATAAAACACAAACAAATTAAGAATCTTACTCAAACTAATAAATGGTTTAAAAAATAAGAACAGTACGACCTTGGCAAAACTATTCCAATAAACATTACAAATCCAGTGAACAAAAAGGAATCCATGAGTCACTATTTGTAGCTTGTAATTAAAGCAGTCCTGCAAAGAGTCACACATCACTGATCAATAAAAGAGTCACACATAAACTATTCAAGTAAGACATGAAAATGCCCTAAAATTGAGTTATGAAGCATGATATAATATATCTAATAGGAACATTGTCATATTAGTGTTTCTCTTTACATTGTGGTGAAATTATAAAAACCACTGCATCTCTCATAATGGTTAAAATAATTTTCTCCAAGTGCTTCCATATTCAAAGTTTATGAGAACATGAAGTTAGAAAAGAGAGCAAGATAATACCAAAAAAATCATGTTTTGACCATTTTCATCATCTTCCATTTTGAAACTCCAAATGACAGAGCAAATTCTCAAGTCTAGCTATTAGGAAATTCTCAAGTCTAGCTATGAGGAAAACAACACAACACAAAACCATCAAAATCCGCTCATATGATCATCAATAAATAGATAACATTTAAGAAATGATTAAGTTTGCAAAAGATTGAGAAACAAAAGATTGAGAAAATCAAAAGACATACCTTGCTTTTGTGGAAGCCCTTTGAACATTCCTTTATGAAAACAGAACCTCTCAAAAAAAAGTAAAGGGTTAATCAGAATTGATATCAAGAAAATCGTATCGAAACAAATGAAATTAAGGAGATCGGGATGATACCAAGTTAAGTATGAAGTATCATTTATATGGCTAAACTTATTAGATCATCAATAAACATATTTTATCAAATATCTTATATGATGGTATATCAAGAATGGAGGCATTCCCATACCCAATGCCTAAGAAGCCTGGAACCAAATATAGTAAGAGTCTGGTTCATAATTTGCAGCAAGGAACCACTCTCAGATCCATCAATGTTATTTTGTAAAACCTGAAAACATAGGAAACCTTCATCAGCAGCAAGAATCTGCAAGATAATTTTAAGCTGGCACGAGCTTATGTTACCCATGTAAAAGAATATAAGTATGCATGCTGTTGTCATGGGCAATCAAAAAGCCAAGATACTTAATTACTATAACTATCATACTAATCTTGTTTACACATGCTGTAGAGCCAATAAGAAGTCGTGATCCTTAATTACTATAATTTAATTATTTTATATGAACCTATAAGAACTAATACCTGAACCAGAGAAAGAAAGGGCAGTTTAATTGAACAATTAGATTGATTAATAGTGAATTTATCCATGTTAATGTTGGTCCAAGTCATGTTAACAGGATTAGTAAATAGTCGAAACTCTTGTGACACTGGGTTAATGGGGTGACTTCACTGACTATTTAAGCTACTTTTAATTTGACCACATTTCTGATAATCTTTGGAAAAAACATTTGCAGTTTATGTTGATAACAACATGATCTTGTGAACCATTTCCATCCATTACACATATGATAGTTTATAATTGTTACGCTTCCAAAAAAGAAAAAATTGAAACATCCAGCATGTAGGTGTAAAGTATGCTTGTCATTTAATTTTTTTAAAGTTATGCTTTGTCCGTATTGCTTACGAAGGGCCTTAAAGCACCTGAGCACAGAATTCTTTCAAAACCAAATCCCTTCAAATGGCGAATAGTTAAGGCCAAAGCTTCGACCGCCAAATCTGGCAGGTCCATCGCCTCCTTTAATTTATAATCAAAAGAGTAGAGATAGAACAAAGCATGTAGTTTGAACACTTGAGTCATTCTAATAAGATATTAAGCATGAATCTGAGAGAGAGAGAGAGAGAGAGAGAGAGAGAGAGAATGCCTCCATTTCCCCAAATCTCAAATGTAGTTAAGATTTAGAGAACGCTTAAACTAAAAATAATCAAAACATGTAGTTTGAACACTTGAGTCATTCTAATAAGATATTAAGCATGAATCTAAGAAGTTCCCTTATTGTGACTATTCGAGTTTCACTCATATCTCTATAGAAACAAATCATTTGTTTGATATCTTTATGATACTTTGTCTTACTCAAATCTCTTACAATATCATCAAGCACTAATGAACCAAGAATTTCCATTGCTTTGAGTATAATTTATGTTGTCTCTAGCATTGATTCTTGCTTTAAGATAGAATTTTTAATTTTTGCATATAAAATTGATTCAACACATGAATGTATACAAACATAAATTACTTTAATTTCAACTAACTTTTTGCCAAAATTAATTTTAAAGGATTAATTCATTTAAAATCAATTACTTTTGCAAACCAAACACACACAGATATAGCCAATCAAAACAATTATCTATTGTAACTAACTTTTCCATCTAATAACCACAACCAATTGAAGATCAAAAAAACTGAAAGTAAGAACACACAGTACTTACAAATTTTGAGATTTGAAATGAAAATATTAGGGAACTTTCTTTTCCATAGGCTCCTTTTGTCTGTGCAGAGTACTATTGTATCCAGCAGTAAAATTAGCCTGCATAATTTATGTATAAGATGTTAATTTCGTGATAATAAATAGAAACTATTGCTAATTTCCAAATGCCAAAAAGAGATGATACACACTTTGTATGGTAATTCAAGGACCTGCAACTGAGCAACAAAATCAGTCACTGCTGATATTAGATTTGCTGCAAAAAAAGGGGCAAACAAAAACTGCATAAGAAACCACCATATTGTACATAGATCTCAACATAAATGACATAGATCTCAATATGTAATTGAGTAGAACTTGAAGCATGTTTATAGTAGGAAAAAGTCCTTTGCACTAATTCTTTCACTAATTGCATACAAATGTTTATAGTGTTGTGATGTTAAATTAAAAAACTGCAAAAAAAGAGGAGATTAAGATTACCTCAGAGCGTGTTGTTTTATAGAGGCTTGAAACTGAAAAACAAAAAACAAAATTGAACACTTTACAACAATAACAATTGGTCTTCGTTCTTAACATTCAAAATCAAACCTCAAGCTTGCAACTGAAAATATATGCAACACAGAACAATTACATCAGCAGGGCAACTAATACAAAGACAAAAAAATAGAAATGTTTAAGTAAAACATAAAGTTCTAAATATATTATGGTGAAGGCATAACGGCCAAATATGATATTAGCCATTTTTTATATGAAAAATAAGAACATAAACAAACAATGATCGATCCTCACAATCACACAAATTTATCACAACAATCTAAAAAGCCAAAAATAAACTATAAATGAACTAATAGAACTATTAATTCCAATAATAATAGAACAAAATATAAATTTTAACAGTTTGATTGAGGAATAGTCAATTTTTGCCAAGTTCAGATAGCCAAGATCATGAGAAGTGATTAATCCCAAAAGACCTGGAAATTTAGAGGATTAAAAATCTTTTTGCATGCACATTGTGTATTGAAAATAAAAATCAAAACTTAGAATACGGTGAAGTAAATTTGGTTTAAGAGTATCACAATATAATTGATGCAGTTATACTATGACGGAGACATCACAAAAACTCTATCCACAAAACAACACAAACAATTGAAGAGAAAAATGAAATCTAAAAATGAATATGTACATTCAAGAAATTGTAGAAATGTAGTAAGTAGCTATAGCTATGAAAACATACCTTTAAACTTCATTTCTCTTCACAGCAACAATGAATCCTCTTTCACTATTTCATGTATAACAATAACAATAGTTATTGTTGGAGAAAGAGAACAATAAATGAGGGAAAAATATCAGAAATATCAGAAAATAAAAGCAAGAAAGTGAAAAATATTTTGGATCTCTCTCACTTGAAATAGAGAACAATCAATTGAAATAAATTTCCATAAAAATCAATTGCAAAGAACAATAAATCATTAAGCAGATGAGTGAAACAAACAAAAAATGAAAAACATGAATAAATAAAGCTGCATAAATTTTAAAACCTACTTGAGAACAACTCCATGGCCACTCAAAGGTTCCTTTTTTCTAAAAACCCTAAAAAGAAGAAACAACAGATCCATGGCCACTCTGCTTCTGTCTATACTGCTTTCTTTCTTCTTCTATTGAAATTCCATTTTTGTTTTCCAATTCTTTCCGCATCTCATCTTTGAATCTCAGTCAATATTGAATCTAAGGGTTTTGGTATTTTTATAAATAGAACTGGAAGCAAATTTAGATAGATAGAGAGAGATGGAGAGACGAAGAGAGTGTGGAAGATGAAAGCAAAGGAGAAGTGTGAGAGAATTTGAAATTTGAAACCAAAGAGAGAGGTTGGAGGATGCTGTGTACTCTCTGAAACATGCAGGGTTGTTTTGTTCACATGTGACTATGTGAGGGAGAGAAAATACTGCAATTCTGTTTGCTTCAGTTTGTGTGGGCCGGTTTGTAATGGATTTCAAGCAATTTGGCCCAATGCTGCAACATAGGAGAGGAGGGAAAAAAGATTTGAAAACATTTCCCAATTGAAGTAAAGATTTTGTCTTGTTGTCCACCTAGGATTTTGCTCTAGGTTAATGTGGGCTTGACACATGTCTTTTTTTGCCATATAGCTGGTTTACACTTGTGTAGTTAGAGGATTACATACATCTCCCTAAGTGTGTCTTTTGTTAGTTACTTTTGGGATCAAATTGACAAGGGAAGATACATTCAAGGACAAAACTTTTAGAATACACATTGTAGGACAAAGTTGATTAGCGAAAAACACATTTATGTATTTTTTTTGTACTTTTCGATACATTTACGGACTATTGTTACAACGTCTCACACATTTAAGGACACAAATAATGCCGTTTGGGATTTTTTGGCTGAGATGTACGATAGAGGTCAATTAGCAAACTTGATCACCTACACTTCCTTAATAGACAGTTTGTGCAAAAACCATAATCTTGACAAGGTAATTGCATTGTTTATGAAACTTAAGGATGTGTATACATATACAGTACTAACACTACAAAAAACGCGCCATTTAATAGCGGTTTTTTGCTGCGGTTTCATAAAACACCTCGGAATTTGGGGGTTGTAAACCCTGCAAAGTGAAATACGTAATATTTTTCCATTCCCGCACTATTTCAATCTGGCGTTTTTTCTTTTCTTCAATTTCAAACAAAAAATATATTCAGTTTCAAACAAACTCCACCTTTTCGTGTGAAACAAACCAAGCAAACAAAAGAGAAAACGCAGATTCTCTCCGTCTCCTCCACTGAAGAAATGGTGCGCCACTTCTCTGGCTTCACCGCCTCGCCTTCGTCAGTGAAGAGTCTTGTATCTCACAAGATGTAATGTTTCGATCTCGATCAATTTGTTTCTGATACTGAATACAAATTTGCGAACAAGAGGCTTAAGAGAACAGCAGGATACTATTCGAAGAGTAATATAATTTCTATTCGATTACTGATCTCATTCAGTTTCACTGATTTCACCGATTTGGATTTCGATTTCATAAGCTATGCGCCTCTCACTTGCACTCATCTGTTGCATTTTTTTCTGTTGTTTAAGTTTTCATTCACTGAATCTTCCATGGTAGAGAATTTAATTGTAATTATTTTTCTTCTGTTGTTTAGCTTCTGTTCCAGTTTTTGATTGGTTTGATTGATGCTAAAAGGTATTGTTCTTGCAAAGATAACTTGATTTTTGATTGTTTGATGCTAATAACTTAATATTCCAATCTTTCCTGAAAGGTATTTGTGACATATTAAAAACAAAATAATATGAGCTTTTCAAGTGCCAGTCTTATCATCAGTATTGATGATCAGTTGGTTCGGTTTCTCTGACGTCGTGTAAATCTAAAACTTAGTTTTACTTTGACCACTCACTCTACTGTGAATTTTTGAAGTTATATTCAGATTGTAATTTTAGAGGCTGCTAGATTGCTCACCTGGATACTTGTTGAGATAGAGAAAACAGGAAAACTGATTCATGCAATGTTTTATGGATGCATTTGTATAAAGACTTGAATTTTGATGTATTTGTGTGCTTACCTTATGAACACGATTACACCAACAACCAAGCAAATATTCATGTCTATCCTGATTGAGCATCCATGCAAATATTCTTGTCCCTAAGGTAATTAATGACATATGCGAACATTGTTCAATACTATGGGAGTGAACTGGTATGCTAGAAAATCTCAAGTTTAGAATCATGTGATTGAGAAAACGTAACTATTATATTTTTATTTTTTTTTGAAGAAAATGCATATAACCTCATCTGGTATTTTTGTTAACATTTTCATCTGCAAATTTCATATTTTTCTACTATGGTCGTTTTCTAATCGCTTATTTTTGGTTAGCACAATAGAAATGGTTCTCTCCTTCTTCTCCTCATTTTTACACGCCTGTGATTTGAACTTGGATAATAGGATTGAATACTTTGCCTGACTAATACTCCATTAGTCTTGGTTTTATTAGTTCAGCCATATGATTAAGTTTATTTGTATTTGTTTTCTGATTCTCTGTGTTGTTTATCTTGCTTAAGAAGCCGAACTACGTCCAAGTCATATTCACATCTGATGGATTTGGAGGATCAAGTGAAGACATATGAAGAAAATGTTCAGACATAGTGTTGTTTTGTCTGATCTTAGAACCAAGAACCAACAGTACCTGTGATACTCTACATTGTCATTGAACAAAGAATTTGTCACTCTTTTGAAACTTACTGCAGTGACTGTGGACTGTGGTAGATTGACGGATTGTGCAAAAGTGGAAGATTTAATAATGCACTCGAGACGTGCAATGATTTTTCTCCCTTTATAAAGTAGTGAGAACAATGTCCACTAATTAAGGACACAAAATATAAAAAGCAAAAAGAAGACATGTAGGTGATGATGAATGTGAATGTGAAATCATGCCTTCCAACTATTGGATTAGTTTAATCCTTCTGAATTTTATAAGTTATAACCTTTATAAAGTAGTGAGAACAATGTCCACTAAGGTAAAATAATGAATGAATGTAGAATGTGACAACATTGGAAAATCAACATTTGAATTACAATATTATTTCAATTGTTAGTCCCAATTACACTATTGTGTACCTTTATAGCTTGTTTTGTAACTTTTTTCACAAGTTGTCAACTTTTATATTAATTATTGTTCTTTAGAGGAGCCAACTTTGAAAACTTTTACACAACAACAATAATCATTCATTGTATAGATAATCTCTGGAAAAAATAATTTAGCCTATTCATTCCAATTCTCATACACACTTGAAAATGGCTTTCGATTTAGTAGGAACTTTGATTTCACAACTGACACCTTTCGTCCGAGAGGAGTATGCAACATTTAAAGATGTTAACAAACTTGCTGAAAAGCTATCAAGAAATCTCACTTCTATTCATGCTGTCCTAAAAGATGCTGAGGAGAAGCAAATCACAAGTCATGCTGTCAAAGATTGGCTGCTGAATCTATCTGATGCAGCACATGTTCTTGATGATATATTGGACGAATGTTCAATACTTTCTGAAGCAAACAGACACAAATACTCAGTCATCCATCCTAAGAAGCTATATGCTCGCCGTAGCATTGGAAAAAAGATGAAAACTGTTGCTGAAAGGATTGATGCTATTGCTGAAGAAAGGGTCAAGTTTGGGTTAAATCCTGGAACCATGGAGCATCGTTTTGTTGATGAATGGCGCCAAACTACCTCTGCTGTCACTGAATCCCAAATTCATGGAAGAGATGAGGATAGGGCAAAGGTTGTTGACTTTCTTCTCAAGGAAGCTTGTGACAGGGAAGAACTCTCTGTATATTCCATTGTTGGACATGGTGGATATGGAAAAACAACACTTGCTCAACTGGTCTTCAATGATGATCGGGTAAATGCTCACTTTCCTTTGAAAATATGGGTTTGTGTTTCTGATGATTTTAATATGATGAAACTTTTCCGGTCCATCATAGAAATCACTGATGGAAAAAATCCAGATCTCATTTCTTTAGAATCAATGCAAAAAAAGGTTCAAGAAATTTTGCAAAACAAAAGGTATTTGCTTGTCCTTGATGATGTTTGGAATGAAGACCCTGAGAAATGGAGCAGGTTCAAGTATCATTTGCAAAATGGAACAAAAGGTGCATCCATTTTGGTCACTACAAGACTTGAGATTGTTGCAAACATCGAGGGACTGGGAACTCATCCTGCTCATCATTTGGATGGTTTATTAGATAATGACATTTGGTCATTGTTTAGACAACAAGCTTGGTCATTGTTTGGACCAAACGGGGAAGAGCGTGCGGAGCTTGTAAAGATTGGAAAGCATATAGTGAGGAAATGTGATGGTTCACCTCTTGCTGCCAAAGCCCTAGGAAGCCTTTTGCGATTTAAAACTAAGGAACATCAATGGGATTCTATAGAGAAAAGTGAGATTTGGAACTTGTATGATGATGCTACCAAGTCTGCTTTAACACTGAGCTACTACAATCTAAAATCATCGTTGAGGCCATGCTTCACTTTTTGTGCTGTATTTCCTAAAGATTTTGAAATGGTGAAGGACGATCTAATTCTTCTTTGGATGGCCAATGGGTTTATTTCGTCCAGAGGAATTTTAGAGGTGGAGCATGTTGGCAATGAGGTGTGGGATGAACTATACCAGAGATCATTTTTTCAAGAAGTCAGAACTGGTGATAAAGGTATAGTTACGTTCAAAATGCATGATATATTCCATGATATTGCCAGCTCCATTATGGGAGAACAATGCTTAGCATTAAAAACTGCTAGCTTGACTACTTTGTCAAAAAGAGTTCATCATATTGGTTGTTTTGATGTTTATGAGCAATCAAAATACAACTTGATTCCGTTAAGAAGAGTTGAAACCTTGCGGACTGTTCTTGAATTTTATCCGTCTAAATCAAATCTAAGTGTGTTTCCATCAACCACTCCTCTCCGAGTATTAAGTACAGCCTGTTGTCAACTCTCAGCCTTGAAGAATTTTATCCATTTGAGGTACTTTGAACTTTACAGAAGTGACATTATAACTCTGCCCGAGTCTATTTGTAGCCTAAGAAAATTACAAACACTAAAACTTGTTCATTGTCTCTTTCTTACTAGTCTTCCCAAACAGTTGACACAACTACAAGATCTCAGACATCTCTTGATTAAACGGTGTTCCTCATTAAGATCAATGCCTTGTAATATTGGGGGGCTAACTCATTTGAAAACATTGAACTTGTTTATTGTGGGTTCGAAGACTAGGTTTGGTTTAGCAGAGCTACATAACTTACAACTAGGAGGCAAGCTACACATTGAAGGCCTTGAGAATGTGTCGAATGAAACAGATGCTAGAGAAGCTAATTTAATTGGTAAGAAGGAATTAAGTCAATTAACCTTGTCCTGGAGTACTAATGCTGATTCACAAGTTAGCATTACTATCGCTGAGCAAGTCCTTGAAGCTCTTGAGCCTCACACGGGTCTCAAATATTTTGGGATGAACTGTTATAATGGAATAAATATTCCAAATTGGATGAGAAATACTTCCATTTTGGAAGGCCTGGTTGAGGTAAAACTTTCCAACTGCCTAAACTGTGAGCGGCTTCCTCCACTTGGTAAATTACCATGTTTAACAACTCTTTATTTGTATAGAATGTTAGAAGTGAAGTACATTGATGATGACTTGTATGAAGGTGCGAGCAAGAAGGCTTTTCCATCATTAAAGAAAATGGAGTTATGTGATTTACCAAAATTAGGGAGGGTGTTGAAAGCTGAAGGAGTAGAGATGCTTTCACAACTTTCTGACTTGACCATAGGGATGATCCCTGAGTTTGCATTTCCATCCCTTCCATCTGTTGAGACTTTTGTTGCTAGAGGATGGAATATTGAAAGAGATTCCATTGATGGTGGTGCATCTTTCCTGAGGGGAATTGCAGCTATTATGCATAATCTCAAAAAACTTGAGATTAATTTCTTTAAGGAACTCAAGGTACTACCTAATGAACTCAACTCTCTCAGTTCCCTACAAGAACTACACATTTATGATTGTTTTAAGCTTGAGTCTATCCCCGTGTGTGTACTGCAAGGTTTGAGTTCTCTTCAAGTTTTGAAATTTACATGTTGCCGTAGCTTAAAATCCTTGCCGGAAGGTACAAACCAGCTGACTTCTCTTCAAACATTATATATCTATGATTGTCCCAAATTAAGCTCATTACCAACTAGCTTTAAAGAACTCATAAACTTGAATGAATTACTCATCTATAGATGTCCTGTGTTGGAGAAGCGATGCAAGAAAGAAACAGGGGAAGATTGGCATAAGATAGCTCGTGTACCGAAATTGAAATTGGGATATACTGTTGAACGTGATCTATCAATTTACGGTAATTTAATGAATAGTTTTCATTTATTATTGTATCTAGTTTTATCATGAAAGGTAGTAGTTTTTAACATATCGAACTGTTGATGCAGAGAACATGAAGTCATTATGGAACAAGCAATTCAGGGGAAGATTGGCATAAGATAGCTCATGTACCAAATTGAGGGTGGTATAAATTGAACTCTTTAATTATTGTGCTTTTTTTCATTTGGTTTGTTGTTGTGTATTTTTTGATTTGGTTTGTTTCTGGTAATGGGAGATTTGAAATGTATAGATAACACTCATATCTGCTTATTTAATGTATTTTGCTTTTTTTTTTTTTTTTTTTTAATTTTCAACGTATTTCAATAAATGCAAGCCATGTGGATTATCATTTATCATTACAGAATATGTGTTTCATCAAAAAATTGTCAATCCAACATATAGTGACTGAATCATTCATAATCCTCTATTATATTGCATCAAGTTATAAGTTCTATGATGGAAAGACAATACTTAGGAGAGAAACAAAAGATGGAGAAACAAAAAATATCAATATACAAGTTGTACAAGGAGAAATTCATCAACAATGAATACTTCACAGTACCTGGAAGATGGAATTTGATTTGAAAATTGTGAATTCCCAATAAAATATTGTAATTATGGTTCCATCTTCAAATTGGTGATTATGTAGGAAATGAAGAGATGAAACCGATGATCAAAATCCGATAAAGTAATTTAATTTCCAAAATGAAGGGAATGTGTTTGAGGAATGAGTTGGACCGCTTCAACAAAGGTTATACTTTTGACAACGGTTGCACCCCTAACGCTATAACTTACGAAACTCTTATTTGTGCTTTGTTAATACGTGACAAGAACGATTATGCAGTGAAACTTCTTCCGGAAATAATTGCTAAAGGTGTACTGAAAGAGTAAAACTAGGTGCGATGTTTTCTAGTTAAAATTTGTTATATAGAATTTGAATATAACCATCAAATCTTTATTTCCTTTTATTGTTAATCTGTTACTCATAAAATGGAATTTGGTAAAAGTCAGATCAGATGCTGTAATTTGCATTTGTGAACAAATCATGCCATCTTCATGATTTCTCTTAATTCTGGTTCTTGTCATTTGTTAAGTAAGTCAGATCTTGTTGATAAATTTTGTCCATCATTCCATGGTTTAGCTTTTGTAAAAAGAAACTATGGTTTTATGGTTATGTTATTGACAGTATATAAACTCATTGGGGGAAAGTAAATCTTGCAATTAAGAATATATCAACGATGTTTTTGAGTTTGTCTCGGATGCTATAAACTACAATGATCGTAAGAGAATTTAAATTCCTTTACCTTTTTTTTTTCTTTCTACATCCTTAAGAACTTTGATGCTTCTGCCTTCACAATGGGAGTTCAAGGATGAAGAGTGCAATTATAATTAAATAAATAATTTAGAAAATCAAGTTAGTTCAGTATTATATTAATTAATCTTTTTATTTTAATCTTATTTTAATGCATAATTGATTCTCCTGTCATGGCCTAAATTTCCCTGCTCTATACATTTCTGATTCCATAGTTATGATTGTCATACATTCCTGAACTTATGCTTATATCCTACATCTACAGCTTGCACAATTTCACACCTTTATTTTTTACAATTTTTTCACACATTCATGCAATGCTAAACATGTTCACAACTCACAAGAAGCTGGTTCACTAAGGCAAGTAAAAATCATGGCATTCACAACTCACAAGGGCAAATTGATCATACATATATATTTAAGAATATGGTTGAAAAGATTACATGAAAATTTAAGGATTTCCACCTCAAAACCAATGGAAGTATTTTGTGATCTCTTGTCTGAAATGAATTATGTTGACGAACTAAAGTCCAAGTTGAGAATAGTCAGCATTTGTTAGCATGAGTGGAAGTGATGAATTCTAGTTTTAATCCTAAATTTTAGGAATATGATTTATCAGTAGCTGAGAAAGTGTGTATGATGGGGAAGCAAACCAGAAACTCATTCAAGTCAGAAGTACCTTCAAGAGCAAGAAGCCAACTAGAAGTAATTCACTTTGATGTGTGTGGTCCATTTGAAGTTTCATCACTTGGAGGTAATAAGTATTTCATATCATTTGTTGATGAATTCAGTAGAATGATGTGGATTTACTTGACTAAAGCTAAGAGTCATTTGATGTGTTTAAGAAGTTTAAAAGAAAGGTTGAAAAAGAAAGTGAGAAATCCATTAAGATCCTAAGGACTGATGGAGGAGGTTTTGGTTTTTGAGTTTTTTATGTTGTTGATAATACTGTTGCGACTTTTTTGTTTTCATTTGTCATGATCCTGAAGCTTCTATTCTAATGTATTAGGTGTTACCTGCTCAGTTGAATAATTTAGATGTTTGCAATTTGCGTTATTTATCTATGCATCAATTTGCATTACATGATTGCAATTTGCATTATTTATATATATCAATTTGCATTAACGATTGAGATGTGTGTTATTTAAAACAGCTGCCAGGTCCAATACTAATTTACTATAAGAAGTGACGAGAACCATAATCTCTAAGACACAGATATCATAAATGGCCATTGTTTTACCTTTAGTTGGAGCTTTGATTCGACAACTGGCACCGTATGTCCGAGAGGAATATGCAACATTTAAAGATGTTAACAAACATGCTGAAAAGCTATCAAGTAATCTCACTGCTATTCATGCTGTCCTACAAGATGCTGAGGAGAAGCAAATCACAAGTCGTGCTGTCAAAGATTGGCTGCAAAAACTGACTGATGCAGCACATGTTCTTGATGATATATTGGACGAATGTTCAATATTTTCTGAAGCAAACAGAGACAAACACTCCATCATCCATCCTAAGAAGTTGTATGCTCGCCGTAGCATTGGAAAGAAGATGAAAAATGTTGCTGAAAGGATTGATGCTATTGCTGAAGAAAGGGTCAAGTTTGGCTTAAATCTTGGAACTGTGGAGCATCGTCTTGAAGATGATCTGCGGCGCCAAACTACCTCTGTCATCACTGAACCCCAAATTCATGGAAGATATGAGGATATGGAGAAGGTTGTTGAGTTTCTTCTCAAGCATGCTTGTGACAGGGAAGAACTCTCTGTATATTCCATTGTTGGCCATGGTGGATATGGAAAAACAGCACTTGCTCAACTGGTCTTCAATGATGAAAGGGTAAATGCTCACTTTCCTTTGAAAATATGGGTTTGTGTTTCTGATGATTTTAATATGATGAAACTTTTCCGGTCAATCATAGAAATCGTTGATGGAAAAAATCCGAATCTCATTTCTTTAGAATCAATGCAAAAAAAGGTTCAAGAAATTTTGCAAAACAAAAGGTATTTGCTTGTCCTTGATGATGTTTGGAATGAAGACCCAGAGAAATGGAACGAAAGGTTCATCAATTTTAGTCACTACACGACTTGAGACTGTTGCAAACATCGTGGGAACTCATCCTGCTCATTATTTGGTAGGTTTATCTGATAATGATATTTGGTCAGTATTTAAACAACAAGCTTTGTCATTGTTTGGACCAAACGGGGAAGAGCGTGCAGAGCTTGAAGAGAAAGGAAAGAGTATTGTGAGAAAATGCCGTGGTTCGCCTCTTGCCGCCAAAGTACTAGGAAGCCTTTTGCGCTTTAAAACTCAGGAACGTCAATGGGAATCTATAGAGAAAAGTGAGATTTGGAATTTATATCCTGATGCTACCAAGTCTGCTTTAACACTGAGCTATTACAATCTAAAATTACCGTTGAGGCCATGTTTCACTTTTTGTGCTGTATTTCCGAAAGATTTTGTAATGGTGAAGGAAGATCTAATTCATCTTTGGATGGCCAATGGATTTATTTCGTCCGGTGAAAATTTAGAGCTGGAGTATGATGGCAATGAGGTGTGGGATAAACTAAACCAGAGATCATTTTTTGAAGAAGTCAGAACTGATAAAATGGGTACAGTTAGATTCAAAATGCATGATATATTCCATGATATTGCTAGCGGCATTATGGGAGAACAATGCTTAGCTTTACAAACTGATGGCTTAACTAATTTGCCAAAAAGAGTTCATCATATTAGCTTTTTTAATGTTGATGCACAATTCAAATACAGCTTGATTCCATTCAAAAGAGTTGAATCCTTGCGGACAGTTCTTAAATTTTATCCGCCAAAATCAAATTTAAGTGTGTTTCCATCACCTCTCCGAGTATTAAGTACGAACTGTTCTTAACTTTCAGCCTTGAAGAATTTTATCCATTTGAGGTACTTGGAACTTTACAGAAGTGACATTAAAACTCTGCCTGAATCTATTTGTAGCCTAAGAAAATTACAGACACTAAAACTTAATGATTGTCAAGAGCTTATTAGTCTTCCCAAACAATTGACACAATTACAAGATCTCAAACATCTCGAGATTAAACCGTGTCGGTCATTAACATCAATGCCTTCTAATATCGGGGGGTTAACTCATTTGACAACTTTGAGCATTTTCATTGTGGGTTCAAAGGCTGGGTTCGGTTTAACAGAGCTGCATAACTTACAACTAGGAGGCCAGCTACACATCAAAGGCCTTGAGAATGTGTCAAATGAAAGGGATGCTAAAGAAGCTAATTTAATTGGTAAGGAGAAATTAAGTGAGTTATACTTGTCATGAGCTATAGATGATAATTCACATGTTAGTGGTACTGGAGTTGAGCAAGTTCTTGAAGGCCTCGAACCACACAAAGGTCTCAAATGTTTTGGGATGAATGGTTATATGTAGAGCTGTCAATTTAGGGGGCCTAGAAAAATTTGGCCCAGCCCCAATATAAAGGGGGCCTAAATATAGTGAGGAAAAATGGGCCCCCTATTATATAGGCCCCAAAAGACCAAGCCCCCCAAATAAAACATAGGCCCCCAAGGCCCCAAAGCCCCAAATTTTTTTAGAAACGATAGTTTTTTGATAAAAATTTCAGTAATTTATACATAAGTTTTTAAAAACAAAAGAAATAATCCGAGAATTCTCGGAATCGAGAATTCCAAAAAATTTCGAAAATGAGTTTTTTGATAAAAATTCCTAGAATTCACACATAAGTTATTAAAAACAAAAGAAACACTCCGAGAATTCTCGGAATGTTTTCGAGAAAACATACTCGAAATGTTTTCGAGAAAAATGTTCGGAAAAAGTTTCGGAGAAAAAAATTCAAAAAGTTTTCTAGAAAAAATACTCGAAAAGTTTTCAAGAAAAAAGTTCCGGAAAAGTTTCCGAGAAAAAATTCTCGAGAAAAAATACTCGAAAAGTTTTCGAGAAAAAAGTTCCGGAAAAGTTACCGAGAAAAAATTCTCGAAAAGTTCTCGAGAAAAAATACTCGAAAAGTTTTCAAGAAAAAAGTTCCGGAAAAGTTACGGAGAAAAAATTCTCGAGAAAAAATACTCAAAAAGTTTTCGAGAAAAAATACTCGAAAAGTTTTGGAGAAAAAAGTTCCGGAAAAGTTTCCGGGAAAAAATTCTCGAAAAGTTCTCGAGAAAAAAATTCTCGAAAAGTTTTCGAGAAAAAAGTTCTGGAAAAGTTTCCGAGAAAAATTCTCGAGAAAAAAATGCTCGAAAAGTTTTCGAGAAAAAATGCTCAAAAAGATAACGAGAAAAATTACTCGAAAAGTTTTTGAAAAAAAATATTCGAAATGTTTTCGAGAAAAAATTTCCGAAAAAATACTAAAAAAGTTTACGAGAAAAAATTCTCAAAATTTATTTGATATTTTGTGGGCCAATATTAGGCCCCATAGGGGGGCCAAGAGTAACATTAAAAACTAGGGGGCTGGGCCTAAAAATAAACAAAAACAAATATATTCAAGTGGGGCCTAATTTTTGGGGCTTAACATGGGGCCCAAAAATAGGGCCTTTCAATATGGGGCTTTTTTGACACCTCTAGTTATATGGGAATAAACATTCCAAATTGGACGAGAAAATAATAAGAAATAGATATATTATTGATAACGAACTAAATATAATATTTACATTGAATATTTACATACTAAATATTTACATGTGAAATAGTATGATAGTACCTTGGTATTTATAACCAAGTGAATATATTTAAATTTAAACTAAATCCCTAAATTATATGGATTAAAATAAACTAACCTAATGAGATATTTTCTCAACAAATATAATAAAACTTATGCATATCTTAATAAATATTTTCTTATTCTAACACTTTATGAATGCAAAAACTGTGAGCGGCTTCCAGCACTTGGTAAATTACCATGTTTAACATCTCTTTATGTGTTTCGAATGAGAGAATTGAAGTACATTGATGATGACTTGTATGAAGGTGCAAACAAGAAGGCTTTTCCATCATTAAAGAAAATGAAGTTAGAGGATTTACCAAATTTAGAGAGGGTGTTGAAAGCTGAAGGAGTAGAGATGTTACCACAACTGTCAAACTTGAGGTTAGATGGGAACCACAAGCTTGCATTTTCATTCCTTCCATCTGTTGAGACTATGAACATGCTAACTTCCCTTCGTCATTTGAGAATCGGCCGATATGAAAATAAAACTTTACCAAATGGCATAGAAGGTATTCCCACGCTGGAACTTTTGTATTTGTCAAAATTTCCTTCTCTTGTAACCTTGCCAGACTGGTTGGGGACCATGACTTCTCTTCATACATTACTAATTAGTCGGTGTCCCAAATTAAGCTCATTACCAGATTGCTTTCAAGGACTCATAAACTTGCGTGTATTGTATATTTATGATTGTCCCGAATTACCTTCATTACCAGCTAGCTTTCAAGGACTCATAAACTTGCAAGGATTAACTATATATGGATGTCCTATACTGGAGAAGCGATGCAAGAAAGAAACAGGGGAAGATTGGCAAAAGATAGCTCATGTACCAAATTTGGAATTGGGATATATTGTTGAACGTGATCTATCAATTTACGGTAATTTAATGAATAGTTTTCATTTATTATTATATCTAGTTTTATCATGAAAGGTAGTAGTTTTTAACATATCGAACTGATGATGCAGAGAAAATGAAGTCATCATGGAACAAGAAATTCAGGCGTTCCCATCAGGACCATATCTCTGTACCATTATTTGACCTGATGATTAATGACTTATTGTTTTGATCTATTTCACCTGGTGATTGAAGAGCATGGATATGATTCAAATCCTTCTTGTTTATTTGTTTAGTTGTTGTTTTATTGATATATTTTTATTTGATTTGCTTCTTGTATTGGGAACTTTTTTTTTTATGTAATTTTAATATTGTACTATATTTTTTGTCATCTAATGCATTATTGTTTCACATTTTTTTTTGAAGTAGCATTATTGTTTGACTAAAAAAAAGATTATAGATATAGTAGTATCACTCATGTCTGCTTATTTAATGTTTTTTTCTTCTTAATTTTCAACGTTTTTGGCAAACAATATGGTGGAAGGAAACTATCTCTTGTAAGGTGAGGAGTGTCACTTGCTTATAAACACTTGTCAAGGTCATCTCATCCATTGTTCGGCCAAATTGGTCAATATATTCATTGCAGAAGCTATCTCTTGCAGCTTTAAGTTTACCGAGGTGGTTGGGTGTCAAATTTTAGTTCTCTTTGTTGCTAGTATTAGAGCTGGTTTTTCATGATTTTTTAACTTTGAATTTAAGTTTGTTAGACGACAAACGAATATAGTTGTTCACTTTTAGCAAGGATGGCTAATTCTTGGGCTAGTCATTGCCTTTTATATCGCATCAAGTTATGACAGAAATACAATAATTAGGAGAGAAACAAAAGATGGAGATATACAAGTTGTACAAAAGGAGAAATTCATCAACAATAACGATTCCCTAACGCTATATCTTTAACAACGGTTTCACCCCTAATGCTATAACTTATGAAACTCTTATTTGTGCTTTGTTAAAAACATGACAATAACTGAAAAACTGGCACACCAGTATACGATGTTGTACACGATGTTACAACACTGTTAACCGCTTTAGTGAACAGATAATGCAAAAAATTAAATAGTGCAGAAATAAACAAACACACAGTGATTTGTTAACCCAGTTCGGAAGACAACGCAACTTACATCTGGGGGATACCAATCCAGGAGGAAATCCACTAATAGCCCTAGTTCAAAGTCTTACAGCAAACTCCTCGTTTACAACTTATCACCTAGCAACTATCCTTATGTCTTTCTACCTAGGAACTCCTAGGTATGAGTTCCCAACTCACTCCTTAAGAGCAACAGTACAGACAGCACTGTTGTTGAAGCAATCACTATGGTGGAGACACTCTCCTAGACACTAGATTACTCTTACCTAAAGGCTTCGAGCAATACACAAGCACTAAGATCCAAACTCCTTGCTTAAAAGCTTTGGAGAGGACACACACACAACAACGATCTCTTTGCTTAAAAGCTTCAGAGACAATTGTGATTTCAACTCAATAGAACACACAGTCCTAAGCTTGCATCAAAGAGATACAAGAAAGGCTCACAAAACACAAGCACACACACGAATCCTAATACGGCTAGACTCAACAATAACGCTTGAACAACTGCCTTCATTAGGTTTTCGTCCTTTAATTTATAGCTTGTTAAATGGGCTTCAGAAGCTCTGTCCTTGAGAAAGATCCAGCTCACAAATATAAAATAAAAACATATCTTTAAAGATTTGATACGTTTATAAAATAAGTCTTCACAAATAATTCCATAAACAATCTCTGAGCAAAGATCTGTTTTAGAAATAAAACTTCCTTGATGCACAAGCAAAGAACTGATATATCAGAGAAAAGATCTTCTCTAAAAATAAAATACACGCGCATTAAATGCTACCGCCAGCTGGCGCGCTCACGTCAGGTCATGATGTTGTAACATTTCATACCACATCCTGCTTAACATAGTTTTACCAAAATGCAGCCAATATCAAATAGTCAACAAACTCCCCCTTTGGCAAATTTTTGGCTAAAACAACTTGGGATCACACAGACAAGCAACAAAGATACATACATCACTACAACTTCTTCACATCAACATAAACACACAAAAGGAGAGAAGCGTAGCACATCTTCAAAAATAATTTCCAGATTCACTCCTCCATGGAAAACATAAGATCAGAATTCAGTCGTATCTTTAGAGCACATCAGAGGCATACAACAGCAGAAGCACAGAAAACTACGTCGCCTTAAGTGATCACAAACATAAGCATGGATGACACAAACAGAATGTTTCAACATCATGCACAACATCTCCCCCTGCGTCACATACATAGTACTCCCCCTGAAATGATGCATAGTAGACTAACACATAGGATCATGCATATTAATCAGGTACTAACACATAGACATATCATAATAGATCATTTCAGCACATAACAACTACCACTACCAGAGAACCATACATCAACTACCAAATACCACATACAACTACTACCAGATAACATGTGGAAACAAATGTTGTAGCTTTCTACTCCCCCTTTTTACCACAAATTTGACAAAG
Organism: Trifolium repens; assembly: GCA_030408175.1. NCBI lineage: Eukaryota > Viridiplantae > Streptophyta > Magnoliopsida > Fabales > Fabaceae > Trifolium > Trifolium repens. The sequence goes on along the minus strand of CP125846.1, from coordinate 11,285,428 downwards.
CTCATTTGGGAGCCAAAATAGAGTAGCAGCAGCACAGAGTACCAGGAACAATTACAACCAAATGCACTAGGGAGTGCTTAAAAGTATCCAGGGCATAGCCCAACAGAACAGAAGTACCAGAATTACAACCAGAAACAAAAACAACTTTTAAGAAAAAGTACACATGAAAAGTGGAATACAACCACTAAGAATCAGCACTAGCATCTGAGAGCTCCAGCTCCTCAGTGCCTCCATCATCACTTTGATCACCTCCTTCTTGTCCAACCTGCACCTGCTCACCCTCTTCAGCAGCTTCTTCTTGCCTAAGGGCCACAATTACTTGTTCAAGGCTCTTCTTCTTCTCATCAAGAGCTTTGCAAGCTGCTACCAAAGAAGCTATCATTTCCTTTCTACTCATAGAGCCAGAACCAGAAAACACACCAGAAGGATCAACACTAGAGGGACCAGCAAATTCAATATCTGCAGCATGCTTCCCTTCGAACAATCTAGGGTGAAAGACAAGAGGAGAATCCCTCTTACTTACCTCATCATCAGCAGTTAAAATAGTAGGGTGTTGTGAAATTATAATGCTACAAATAAGGGATGGAAAGGCAATAGGCATTCTGATAGCCCATGACTTAGCATGATGAACAGTTTCCTCAAAAATATAAGCTCCATAATCAGAGATAGTACCAGTGCCAACAGAATAGATAAACCTAGCTAAACCTGTAGCTATATCTGAGGTATGGGTAGTGGGAACCCAATTAGCAGTACCAATCCTATTCAAGATGGCATATTTTACAGAGAGCATGACAGAGGAGACTTTAAATGGCCAAACCTTGACTTGATTAGCAGTAATGGTCTTGCAGACCTGATTGTTTGTCACCTCCAATTCAGCATAGCCATCTTCCTTATTCCCCAAAAACTTGTTGATAATAGCTGGAGAAAAATGAACACATTTACCTCGTACATAGACCTTGTGGTGCTCTTTGCTTAAAGGATTGTCACAGTCTTCAGGTATGTTGACCAAGAATTCCTTGACCAACTTCTCATAGCATTCACCTAATCCAGACACAGTCTTTAACAAACCAACTTTCTTAATGAGGCTAACAATTTCCCTGCACTCCAAGGCTTCAGCACTCAACTCCCTTTCCAGGGTCAGTCTTCTATTAGCAACAAATTTCCACTTCTGAGCACTCTCAATAAAGTGGAATGAAATATTGTCCATGGGGACATCAGGTACATTTTGGGGGATGATTTTTCCTCCAATCTTCTTCTTACCAGTAGTCACAATGGGTGTCACATCTTCTACCACATCATGATCAGAAACAGTTGCAGCTCTGCGCAATTTCTTCTGACTCTTCTTCTTAGCAGAGGACACAGTGGTGGATACAATGTGTGGCACATCCTCTTCCACTTCATAGTCAGAGTCTTCAACTGCAGCCTGTGTTCTTTTCCCACTTGTTGTCTTCTTCTTACTAGAAACCTCAACTTTGCTAGCCTTTCTACTTGGACCAATCATCTTCTTCTTTCTGGATGGGGTTGTCTTAGGCACAGCCTCAGCTATTACATCAACATCCTTTCCTTTTCTGTTCCTTAACCTTCTTGCAGTGCTACTACCAGCCACTTCACTAACAGTTTGCTCCAGATCAGCCATAGCATCCACATCTACTATATCATCATCTACTGACATAGCATTGTCAGCAGTAGGTATATCTGTGTTTTCCTCCTCATCAGAAACAAGTTCTTTTTCATCTTGTGGAACAACAATCTCATCAGTAGTATGTTCTTCATCAACCTGTTCTTCAGTATGAACCACATCACCAACTGTATCAGGAGTTGGTTCATCTTGTGCCAAGGATGTTGGAACATCCGGCGCAACATTGGGTTTTGGATTGAGAGCAGATTCAAATGATGGATGGATGGTGGTGATGGGGGTAGCATTGGTGATGATAGGTGCGGGATGAAGTGTTTCAGTGGTATTCGTAGGAGAAACAGAGTTTGGTGATTGAGACATGGTTGGAGTTTGCGGTTGTGAGGAGTTAAATTGAAAGGAGAAGTTCAGAGTGTTTGAACCGTTTGAGATGTCAGGGAGAAAGTGGAATATGGAAAGAGTATGTTTGAAAATTGATTTGCTAAGAAAATAACCACTAGTGTTATGTGGCGTGTTAATCGGGATGTAAGAACCATCATTGCCTTGTTTATCGTGCAGCACAAGGATTGGAGAGAGAAAAATAATAACTGCTGCATATCTCCCTCCACATAACTGTAATTGCTACAGATCTTCAAATAGGCAAATCCCTAATTTGCCCCTCAAATTTTCAAATTGAACTGCATCAAGTGCTTTGGTGAAGATATCAGCAACTTGATCTTTAGTTCCTACATGCTCCAGTGTCACAACCTTATTTTCCACTAGATCTCTGATGAAGTGATGACGAATATCAATGTGTTTGGTTTTGCTGTGTTGAACAGGATTTTTTGAAATATTTATGGCGCTCAAATTGTCACAGTACAATGTTATAGCATCTTGTTCCACATCATATTCCTTCAGCATCTGCTTCATCCAAACAAGTTGAGTACAACTACTTCCAGCAGCTACATACTCTGCCTCAGCTGTAGATAGAGCCACACAATTTTGCTTCTTGCTAAACCAAGATACAAGATTACTTCCTAGGAAGAAGCACCCACCAGATGTGCTTTTCCTATCATCAGCACTACCAGCCCAATCAGCATCACAATATCCACACAATTTTGAATCTTCACAATGTGAATACATCATCCCATAGTCACATGTACCATTGACATACTTCAAAATCCTCTTGACTTGATTGAGATGACTTACCTTTGGTTCTGACTGGTACCTAGCACAAACGCCTACAGCAAAAGTGATATCTGGCCTACTTGCAGTCAAGTACAATAGGCTTCCTATCATGCTTCTATACACACTTTGGTCTACACCCACACCTTGTTCATCTTTGGTTAGCTTCAGATGAGTTGGAGCAGGAGTTCTTTTGTGCGCAGCATTATCCAACCCAAACTTCCTGACAATGTTTCTAGCATACTTGCTTTGACAAATGAAGATAGTATCCTCCATTTGCTTGATCTGTAGTCCCAAGAAGTAGGTCAATTCTCCCACTAAACTCATTTCAAATTCTGATTGCATTTGTTGAACAAAATGTTGTACCATCGTATTCGACATTCCTCCAAAGACAATGTCATCCACATAAATTTGTGCAATCATGAACTTACCTTTCACTTGCTTAACAAACAAGGTTTGATCAGATCCACCCTTTCTATAGCCTTGACCTACCAGGAATTGAGTAAGTCTTTCATACCATGCCCTAGGCGCCTGTTTTAGACCATAGAGAGCCTTCTTCAGTTTGTAGACATGATTAGGATACACAGGATCAGTGAACCCTTTTGGTTGCTCCACATAGACTTCTTCATGAAGATAACCATTCAGAAACGCACTCTTGACATCCATTTGATAGAGTTTAAATTTCAGGATGCAAGCAACCCCCAACAGTAGTCTAATAGATTCCAATCTAGCTACAGGGGCAAAGGTCTCCTCAAAGTCAATCCCTTCTACTTGAGTGTAACCTTGAGCAACCAGCCTGGCCTTGTTCCTGGTAATGACCCCTTTTTCATCAGATTTATTTTTAAAGATCCACTTTGTGCCTATGACATTTACTTTATCAGGTCTTGGAACCAGATCCCACACTTCGCTTCTCTTGAATTGATTCAATTCTTCTTGCATTGCCTCAATCCAGAATTCATCAGTGAGAGCTTCTTGCACATTTTTAGGTTCAAACATGGAAACAAAGCAGGAATTTGCTATCACATCATTAGATCTCCTAGTGGTGATTCCTTGTTCTGGATTTCCAATTACCAAATCCAAGGGGTGATTCTTCTGGACCCTCACAGATGGTCCTTTATTCTGAGTTGGTTGATCAGTGGTGTCACATGTAGTATTCTCAACGTTCTCTTCTTGTTTATCATCAGATTGTTCTTCTAGATCATGCTCTTCTAGAACAGGACCTGATGTTCCAACATCATAATCCACATTGTCAACCTTCTCAGTTTCTACATCATTTACTACCACATTGTAGGATTCCATGACAACCTTAGTTCTTGAGTTGTATACTCTGTAAGCTCTGCTGTTGATAGAGTATCCAAGGAAGATCCCTTCATCACTCTTGGGATCAAGCTTCCTTCTTTGCTCTCTGTCTGCCAGGATGTAACATTTGCTACCAAAGACATGGAAGTGCTTGACAGTTGGTTTTCTTTCCCTCCATAGCTCATATAGAGTAGCAGATGTCCCCTTTCTTATAGTCACCCTGTTGTGTATGTAGCAGGCCGTATTCATAGCTTCAGCCCAGAAATGGTAGGGTAGGGATTTAGCATGTAACATCACTCTAGCTGATTCTTGAATAATCCTGTTCTTCCTTTCCACCACACCATTTTGTTGAGGAGTTATGGGTGATGAGAACTCATGCTTAATTCCTTCACTTGCACAGTACTCACTGAATTTTTCATTTTCAAACTCCCTTCCATGGTCACTTCTGATTCTCACAATTCCACAGTTCTTTTCTCTTTGGACTTGAGTGGATAGAGTCTTGAAGATGTCAAATGAGTCAGATTTGTCTCTAATGAAACTGACCCAGGTGTACCTGGAGAAATCATCTACTACCACAAATGCATATCTCTTACCTCATAAGCTTTCAACTTGCATAGGCCCCATGAGGTCCATGTGTAGAAGTTCTAGAGTTCTTGATGTTACCTGATGTTCCAACATTGGGTGCGACATCCTGGTTTGTTTACCAATCTGGCATTTACCACATATACTTCCCTCAGTGATATTTAATTTGGGAAGTCCCCTGATAGCCTCAGCAGCAACAACTTTCTTCATTCCACTTAGGCTTAGATGACCAAGTTTCTGGTGCCACAGTTGAACTTCATCTTCTTTACCAAGTAGACATTTTCCTAGTTGTGCTTCTTCATGAGATACCCACAAGTAGCAATTATCTTTGGATCTGCCACCTCTCATCAGAATTTCTCCTTGATCATTGCTCACAATACATTCTTCTTTTGTAAAGTTCACCTTCAATCCTTGATCACATAGTTGGCTTATACTTATCAGATTTGCAGTGAGACCTTTTACAAGCAGCACATTTTCTAGGTTAGGCAATTCTTTGTTGACTAGTTTGCCTATTCCCAGAATTTCACCTTTGGCTCCATCCCCAAAAGTTACAGAACTAGAAGCATACCCTTTTAAGTCCTTCAGATATGTCTCTACCCCTGTCATGTGTCTAGAACAACCACTATCGAAATACCAGTCTTCTCTGGATGATGCTCTGAGAGATGTGTGTGCAATCAGCCCTTTGTTCTCAGCTTTTGGTTGCCACACCTTTCTGACAGGTTCCTCTCTAGGAGCAGTTTTTGGTTGTTGCCAATGTCTTGGATATCCGTACAATTTGTAGCAAAAGGGTCTTATGTGGCCCTTCATTCCACAATGATGACAAACCCATTTTCTTGAATGACCATGGTGTCCTGGGGCACGACGATGGTTAGCAAAAGTCCTGGGACCTTGACCAAGCTTAACATTTGGATAGGTTTTAGGATGTGGTGTAGGAGGTTGTAACATCTTTTCCCCAGTGTATGGATTAATCACCTCATCAGCTGGAAGGAACTTGGTATTTTTGTCCTGTTGATGCTGATTGAGAGCAGTGTAGTTGTATCCTATAGCTTTCATTCTTGTACTAGGGACACCATCCAAGATTTCCTCAAGTAAATTAGCTCCACAGTTTAGTTGATTGACTCTTTTCTTCAACTCTTCCATGTCTGCATTTGCTTGAGTCAGCTCCTTCTCCACCTTCAGCACTTGGCCAATTTGGAAATCTTTTTCTGTATGTAGTTGATTTATAGTCTTCTTCTGTTTCTCCAGAATTCTACATACCTCTTTATATCGAACAAGAAGATCATTGTAGAGGCCAAGCAATTCCTCATAGGTGTCATTCTCCTCATCCTCAGAATGTTCTTCATAAACTACCTCCACATCATCATCTGAATTAGTCACAGTATTGCAAACCCCAGTCATGGCAGAAACATGCCTAGCAGATCCCTCTCCTTCTTCTGAGTCTTCATCAGACCATGAAACAAACAAACCTTTCTTTTGTTTCTTCAGGAAGGTTGCACATTCAGTTCTGACATGTCCATATCCTTCACATTCATGACATTGTGCTTCTCTGACTGGTCCACTTTTCTCCTCAGGTTTAGTTTTCTTGCCACTGTTTTGCTGTTTGTTGATGTCGAATATGATGTTCTGCCCATTCTGTCTGGCTCTCCTGTCAACGCGCCTTAGTACTCTTCCAAATTGTTTTCCAATTAGAGCAAGGGCATCAGAAATACTTTCATCTTCTTCAGCAACAGTCTGGGATTCCTCTTCATCATCATTTGAGATAAAAGCCACACTTTTACTCTTTTTATCTCCTCGTTCATTAAGAGTTAATTCAAATGTCTGAAGAGAACCAACTAGTTCATCTACCTTCATGTTGGCTATATCCTGAGCTTCCTCAATGGCAGTCACTTTCATGTCAAACCTTTTTGGAAGTGATCTGAGCATCTTTCTTGACAGCTTCTCATCAGATACTTTCTCACCCAGAGCCTCAAAGCCATTAGCAATGTCAACCAAACTCATGTGAAAGTCTTGTATACTTTCCTCCTCTTTCATCCTCAGACTTTCAAATTTGGTAGTAAGGATTTGAAGCTTTGACATTTTCACCTTAGAGGTGCCTTCATAGCGTGTCATCAATATCTCCCAAGCTTCCTTTGCAGAAAGGCATTTTTTGATGAGCTTGAACATGTTTTCATCCACTCCATTGAAGAGGGCATTTACTGCTTTGTTGTTGCTGAGAGCAGCTTCATCTTCTTCCTTTGTCCAATCTGCCTCTGGTTTTAGTTCACCAGTGGAAGTACCTTCTTTGGTTATAATTAAAGGATGATCCCAACCTTTCAAAACTGCCTTCCAAGTCCTACTGTCAATGGACTTCAAGAATGCAATCATCTTTGGCTTCCAATGATCATAATTGGAACCAGTCAACATTGGGGGTCTGTTCACGAATCCTCCTTCTTTGTCCATTTTGCCAGTTAAAACTTCCTGAATCTCACCCTAAACAGGCAGGGTGCCTGCTCTGATGCCAATTGAAAAACTGGCACACCAGTATACGATGTTGTACACGATGTTACAACACTGTTAACCGCTTTAGTGAACAGATAATGCAAAAAATTAAATAGTGCAGAAATAAACAAACACACAGTGATTTGTTAACCCAGTTCGGAAGACAACGCAACTTACATCTGGGGGATACCAATCCAGGAGGAAATCCACTAATAGCCCTAGTTCAAAGTCTTACAGCAAACTCCTCGTTTACAACTTATCACCTAGCAACTATCCTTATGTCTTTCTACCTAGGAACTCCTAGGTATGAGTTCCCAACTCACTCCTTAAGAACAACAGTACAGACAGCACTGTTGTTGAAGCAATCACTATGGTGGAGACACTCTCCTAGACACTAGATTACTCTTACCTAAAGGCTTCGAGCAATACCCAAGCACTAAGATCCAAACTCCTTGCTTAAAAGCTTTGGAGAGGACACACACACAACAACGATCTCTTTGCTTAAAAGCTTCAGAGACAATTGTGATTTCAACTCAATAGAACACACAGTCCTAAGCTTGCATCAAAGAGATACAAGAAAGGCTCACAAAACACAAGCACACACACGAATCCTAATACGGCTAGACTCAACAATAACGCTTGAACAACTGCCTTCATTAGGTTTTCGTCCTTTAATTTATAGCTTGTTAAATGGGCTTCAGAAGCTCTGTCCTTGAGAAAGATCCAGCTCACAAATATAAAATAAAAACATATCTTTAAAGATTTGATACGTTTATAAAATAAGTCTTCACAAATAATTCCATAAACAATCTCTGAGCAAAGATCTGTTTTAGAAATAAAACTTCCTTGATGCACAAGCAAAGAACTGATATATCAGAGAAAAGATCTTCTCTAAAAATAAAATACACGCGCATTAAATGCTACCGCCAGCTGGCGCGCTCACGTCAGGTCATGATGTTGTAACATTTCATACCACATCCTGCTTAACATAGTTTTACCAAAATGCAGCCAATATCAAATAGTCAACAATAACAATAAGGCGGTGAAACTTCTTATGGAAATAATTGTTAAGGGTGTACTGAAAGAGTAAAACTAGGTGCGATGTTTTTTAGTTAAAATTTGAATAAAGTGGCAACAAATTTCTATTTCAAGATTAGAGATGAAAATTTCTATTTTCGATGTCACTGAAGATCCCTATTGGTGGATTGTTTGCTCTGAAAAATTCTTCAACAGTAGGAGATTATCAGATGCAGAGAAGATTTTGGAAAGAGTTTTAGCATATCAGGTACTACTGAATACTCGCACATCATAGTATTCATGGCCTAAATTTCCCTGCTCTATAAATTTCTGATTTCATAGTTCCAATTTTCACACATTCCTCCAATGTTCATGTTCCTGAACTTATGCTTATATCCTATATCCTCAGCCTGCACAATTTCACACCTCTATTTTTCACAATTTTTTCACACATCCGTGCTAATGTTAAACGCGTTCTTTACTAAAATGTGTACATGAACATTCTACCAGGTTTTGAGACAAGTAATATTTAACAAGTAATATTCTTCTAGGATAAATTTATCATACCTATATTTAGGATTATGGTTGAAAAGATTACATGAAAATTTAAGGATCAACACCTACTAACATGAGAGGAAGCGACAAATTCTAGTTTTAATCCTAAATTTTAGGAATATGTTTTTTGAGTAACTAGTTATTCTTTACTTTAGTTTTTTGTTACAATTTTAATGCAACCTTTAGAACCATAAAGCTTTTATGGCAAAACAAGTACTGCACAAACATTTGCTATTCTACACATAGAAAGCTTCTGTTCAGTAAGTATATGAGCTATCTGCATCAAACTCCGATTCAACATGAGCTATCTGTTTCCGATCTTCCTCGATTCCTCTCTTGCATCACTTCTCCAACTAGAGGTATTTAACAATAAGCAAACCTTGCAAGTTTCTGAGATTCTGAATACTATTTGGTAGCGACCTTGCCTTAGGACACCAAACGATTGCTAGTTTTTCAGGACAAGTCATGGCTCCCAACCATTCTGGCAAGTAAGAGTCTGATAAGAGTAAAAATTTGCAGTGAAGTAAGTTCTAAGCCGTCTAGTATCGTGCAGTTTTCACCATCACCAATGATTGTTACTTGTAGAAGGGAAGTTAACCTGTTCAACAACTCCTTGTTTATTTCACCAGTATGGTATGGGGTCACTTGAAATGCTAAAGTAGGAAAGTTGTGGTGACTTCTCTCTACTCCTTCAAGTTCCAACACCCTCTCGAAGTTTGGTAAACCACGCAAAGTCAAATTTTGCAATGTAATTTTTGTAGTGGTATAACGTCAACTAAGTTTTCCAAAATATATTCCCGCATAACCCTTCACATCCCAAAACCATTGAGATGAAGCTCAAGGGCTAGTTTTCGGTGTATCCAACTATCCACCCAACTGACCTAAACCATTCAAAAACACAAATGATCCAAATACGAAAGAGGCCCAATCAATACTCACCAGTTCAATCCACGAGAGAAATGAGGAGACAAGAGTATTATAAATAGGAAGGAAGGTAGCAGGATTACATAGATATTTTGCAGAATAGCAAATATTAAAAAGTTCTGGTATGAGTTATTTTTCTTGTATTTGGATGTTGTCCTGAATTTAGTCCCCCATTTTTTTGTAGAATAACACTATTCACATATGACTGTCATAATAGTTGTTTCACTATTATACAATGAAACAAAATAATTCCTAATAATACAACTTTGAAATAGTTGTTTCACTACATGACTGTCATAATACTAATCTTGGATATTTATTTTCTTATTTTTCCTAGAGTAAACGACTCATATTTAAGGCTTATTTTATTCTTGACCCACATTTTGAATTTGGCTCTAACTCAATCAAAAATATTTGGAAGATTAATCTCAATCTTTATTTCCTCTAGAAGTTATTTTATTCAATGTTGTTTATAATACTGTTGAGACTTTTTTGCTTTCCTTTGTCATTATCCTGGAAGCTTCCACTATTATTGTATTAAGTGTTACCTACTTGATTGAATAATTTAGATCTTTGCAATTTGCATTATTTATCTATATATCAATGTATGCTTCATTGAACTTGTTTTGATTAATGATATCCACCACATTTTTTTATTTGGCTCTCTAGATTATGCAACTTTAATATCATCAATAATATCAAGAGCACCATAAGTGATATCAGCTTCTGCAATAAAAAATACAAAAAATCATATCAAAGTCCATGTTGCATGTGTGCTGAGTCAGTACTGGAAGCTTCTATTCTATTGTATTATTTGTTAATACTTGACGTGAATGAATGTAATTGATCTATGTTACCTACTCAATTGAATATTTTAGATGTTTGCAATTTGCATTATTAGATGTTTTCAATTTGCATTGTTTATCTATATTGTGTAAGATGTTTTCAATTTGCATAATTTATCTATATATTAATTTTTTCACACACAGATATCTTCCTATCTAGCTATCTGAATTAATTAATATCATCTTCAGATTTTAATTCATTCCAATTCTGATACACCTGAAAATGGCCATTGTTTTACCTTTAGTTGGAGCTTTGATTCAACAACTGGCACCTTATATCCAAGAAGAGTATGCAACATTTAAAGATGTTAACAAACATGCTGAAAAGCTATCAAGTAATCTCGCTGCTATTCATGCTGTCCTACAAGATGCTGAGGAGAAGCAAATCACAAGTCGTGCTGTCAAAGATTGGCTGCAAAAGCTGACTGATGCAGCACATGTTCTTGATGATATATTGGACAAATGTTCAATATTTTCTGAAGCAAACAGACACAAACACTCCATCATCCATCCTAAGAAGCTGTATGCTCGCCGTAGCATTGGAAAGAAGATGAAAAATGTTGCTGAAAGGATTGATGCTATTGCTGAAGAAAGAGTCAAGTTTGGATTAAATCCCGGAGCCATGGAACATCGTCTTGAAGTTGATGCTTGGCGCCAAACTACCTCTGTCATCACTGAACCCCAAATTCATGGAAGAGATGAGGATAGGGAGAAGGTTGTTGAGTTTCTTCTAAAGCATGCTTGTGACAGGGAAGAACTCTCTGTATATTCCATTGTTGGCCATGGTGGATATGGAAAAACAGCACTTGCTCAACTGGTCTTCAATGATGAAAGGGTAAATGCTCACTTTCTTTTGAAAATATGGGTTTGTGTTTCTGATGATTTTAATATGATGAAACTTTTCCGGTCCATCATAGAAATTGTAGATCGAAAAAATCCAGATCTCATTTCTTTAGAATCAATGCAAAAAAAGGTTCAAGAAGTATTACAAAACAAAAGGTATTTGGTTGTCCTTGATGATATCTGGAATGAAGACCCGGAGAAATGGAACAAGTTCAAGAAACAGTTGGAAAATGGAACAAAAGGTGCATCCATTTTAGTCACTACACGACTTGAGACTGTTGCTAACATCGAGGGACTAGGAACTCATCCTGCTCATCATTTGGATGGTTTATTTGATAAAGACATTTGGTCATTGTTTAGACAACAAGCATGGTCATTGTTTGGACCAAACGGGGAAGAGCGTGCAGAGCTTGTAAAGATTGGAAAGCATATTGTGAGGAAATGTAAAGGTTCTCCTCTTGCAGCCAAAGCAATAGGAAGCCTTTTGCGCTTTAAAACCGAGGAAAATCAATGGGATTATATTGAAAAAAGTGATATTTGGAACTTGTATGATGGTGTTACCAAGTCTGCTTTAACACTGAGCTACTACAATCTAAAACTATCGTTGAGGCCATGTTTCACTTTTTGTGCTGTATTTCCCAAAGGTTTTGAAATGGTGAAGGAAGATCTAATTCATCTTTGGATGGCCAATGAATTTATTTCATCCAGAGAAAATTTAGAGGTGGAGCATGTTGGCAATGAGGTGTGGGATGAACTATACCAGAGATCATTTTTTCAAGAAGTCAAAACTGATGATGAAGGTATAGTTACGTTCAAAATGCATGATATATTCCATGATATTGCTAGCAAAATTATGGGAGAACAATGCTTAGCTTTAGAAACTGCTAGCTTGACTACTTTGTCAAAAAGAGTTCATCATGTTAGTTGTTCAAAATTCAAATACGGCTTGAATAAATTCAAAGTAGTTGAATCCTTGCGGACTGTTCTTCAATTTAATCCGCCAAAATCAAGTTTAAGTGTGTTTCCATCAATTACTCCTCTGCGAGTATTAAGTACAGACTGTTCTAAACTTTCATCCTTGAAGAATTTTATCCATTTGAGGTACTTTGAACTCTATGAAAGTTACATTAAAACTCTACCTGAGTCTATTTGTAGCCTAAGAAAATTACAAACACTAAAACTTGTTAATTGTCACCGTCTTATCAGTCTTCCCAAACAGTTGACACAACTACAAGATCTCAGACATCTCGTGATTAAAGCGTGTGACTCATTAACATCAATGCCTTTTAATATTGGTGGGTTAATTCATTTGAGAACATTGAACTTGTTTATTGTGAGTTCGAAGACTGGGTTTGGTTTAGCAGAGCTACGTAAATTACGACTAGGAGGCCAGCTACGCATCATAGGCCTTGAGAATGTGTCGAATGAAATAGATACTAGAGAAGCTAATTTAATTGGTAAGAAGGAATTAAGTGAGTTATACTTGTCATGGGGTGGCGATGCTAATTCAAGTGTTAGTGTTACATTCGCTGAGCAAGTCCTTGAAGCCGTTGAGCCTCACACGGGTCTCAAATATTTTGGGATGAATGGTTATAAGGGAATAAAAATTCCAAATTGGATGAGAAATACTTCTATTTTGGAAGGCCTGGTTGAGGTAAACCTTTCCGACTGCATAAAATGTGAGCGGCTTCCTCCACTTGGTAAATTACCATGTTTAACTACTCTTTATGTGTCTGGAATGTTACATGTGAAGTACATTGATGATGACTTGTATGAATGTGCGACCAAGAAGGCTTTTCCATCATTAAAGAAAATGAGGTTAGATGATTTACCAAATTTAGAGAGGGTGTTGAAAGCTGAAGGAGTAGAGATGCTATCACAACTTTCAAACTTGACCATAGATGGGACCCCTAAGCTTGGATTTCCATCCCTTCCATCTGTTGAGACTTTTGATGCTACAGGGGATACTGAAAGAGATTCCATTGATGGTGGTGCATCTTTCCTGAGGGGAATTGCAGCTAGTATGCATAATCTGAAAAAACTTTCCATTAAATGGTTTGATGAACTGAAGGTACTACCTAATGAACTCAACTCTCTCAGTTCCCTACAAGAACTAAACATTTCATTTTGTGATAATCTTGAGTCTATCCCCGAGTGTGTACTACAAGGTTTGAGTTCTCTTCAAGTTTTGAAATTTCATTATTGCAGTAGCTTAAAATCCTTGCCGGAAGGTATGACAAACCTGACTTGTCTTGAGAGTCTTGAAATCATACATTGTCCCAATCTGATTTTACCAGCTACTATGAACAAACTAACTTCCCTTCGTCAATTGAGAATCGAAGGTGGATGTGAAAATGAAAATTTACTAAATGTCTTAGAAGGTATTCCCTCATTGCAATATTTGTCTTTGTCAGAATTTCCTTCTCTTGTAACCTTGCCAGACTGGTTGGGGACCATGACTTCTCTTCAAACATTACAAATCAAATGGTGTCCGCAATTAACCTCATTACCAGTCTGGTTGGGGACCATGACTTCTCTTCAAACATTAACAATCCGTAATTGTCCCAAATTAAGCTCATTACCGGCTAGCTTTAGTGGACTTATAAACTTGCATGAATTAAATATTTATGGATGTCCTAAGCTGGAGAAGCGATGCAAGAAAGAAACAGGGGAAGATTGGCATAAGATAGCTCATGTACCAAAGTTGATCAGCGTGAAATAAATTGAACTCCTTAATTATTGTCATTTGTATCAGTTTGGTTAGTTGGTACGTGTATTTTGTTGTTGTGTGTTTTTTGTTTTGGTTTGTTTCTTGTAATGAGAGATTTGTACATTACTTCGCTTGTAGTATAGATAAAAGTCATGTCAGCTTATTTAATGTATTTTGCTTTTTCTTAATTTTCAACGTAATTTGTGGTATTTAGGGGGGAGAATGAGAGAAAATAATAAGAAATATAAAAATATTATTGATGAATGGTGTGAATGAACTAAATACAATATTTACATATGAAATAGTATGATACTACCTTGTTATTTATAACAAAGTGAATATATTTAAATCTAAATTAAATCTCTTAACAATGGGGCTTGGAGTAAACAAACCTAATATATGTAAAAAAATCTAAAGAAAACAACTTAGATAGATAACACAAATAAATGTGATCAGCTTTTTCTTATTAATGCTTAAATATGTAAGTAGAAATTTTTTGTTGAGAACTATTGTTTGGCCAAATTGGTCTATAGAGTGTGTTTGGATACCAAGTGCACTTTCATTTTCTCACATTCAGAAGCATATTCACTGACTATCTCTAGTAGCTTTAAGTTTACCGTGTGTTCACTGTATATTTGCCGCAGTTCTAAACATATGCATAAATGGTTAGTTTTTCTAGAGGTTGAGTGTGATTCGCAAGTCGCAACTGGTGAATGCTGCTATATAGATGATATAGATGTTACATACATATATATAACTCTAATATTGATGTTTCATTTGAAGCTTTTGAATTTTGATTGTATGGTTCAAGATAAAAAAACACACATGCTTTTAAGGCTTACCTTTGATTATATATAGGTAATATTAATGTTCTTCTTGTCTCTTGGTTGGGATTTTCTATGGATGGTAATTAATTTGATTTTGGGTATTGTATTATAAATTGTATAAGCACTTAAACAATTTCAGTTGGACTATATAGGTAGTTATGTAATGAAACAGTTACCTAAAAAGTTCTTGTGTAAGATTGTGAATTGTTTGTTGGTTCATAGTCCAATTAGGAAAAGCTAAATGACCAGCAAATCAAATAAAGAAAACCAATTGACAGCAACAAAGATAATAGTTGTGATATGCAGAAACAAAGATACTACAATCGGTTAAACCTAAGTTGAAATAACTTTGTTAATCCGAAATAGATAAAATGCTAAAGCAGATTATGTCGAAAAAACTTATGTAGAACCGACATTTTTTATTTAAGGTCTATTCGGTTTTAACATATGTTACTGTCCGATCCGAGACATACAAGATATAGTCGTTTCAATTCAATTATTTCATCAACAATGAAAATAGGAAATTGTGCTATTCAGAAAGGATCAGTGGTACAATTTGTGGTGTATTTAGGACATTATCCTTTTCTGTTAGTCTCAACAATCAGCAGTTTAAAAGAAGAAAACAACCAAAACCAATAATATGAACCTAAATTAGTAGTTTACTAACTTGTCGCAAACTTAGATAATATTAATACCAAGTTCTTCCCTAACATGATCTCCCTTAACAATTTTTGTAAGTAATTCTGAAACTTTTTGACTTCAAAACTGATGATTTTAGTATGAAGAAAATTTTGGAGTCCATCATAGAATCCACCATTGGAAAAAATCAAGACTTCTCATCTTTAGAATCAATGTAAAAAGCGGTTGAAGAAAGATAAATCAGATTTACTAGGTAAAATTACATTCAAAATGCTTGATTTAGTCCATGATATAGCTCAGTCTTTTATGAGATACTAATTCACAATTTGACTAAATAATTCCCATAAAAAAGTTGATTCCTTGCGAACCTTTCTTGACTTTAAACCACCCACCAAAAATTTACATGTGTTGCTTTCAAGAGCTCTTCTTCGAGATTTACGTACAAGTTCTTCTCAACTCTCAGATTTGAAGAGTTTAATTCATTTGAGGTACTTGGAACCTTGCCTTTGCCGAGTCTGTTTGTAGACTGCAGAAATTGCAAACACTAAAACTTGAAGGTTGTATTTATTTTCCTATAGTTTTCCCAATCAAATGACACAATTTCAAGACCTTAGACATCTCATGGTTGAAATTTCCCGCCATTGGTATCAACTTCTTTTAGAATTGGAGAATTAACTTGGCTGAAAACATTGACCATTTTCATTGTTGGTGGTTCAGAAGATGGGTTTGGTTTAGAAGAGCTACACAACTTACAATTAGTAGGCAAGATACACATCAAAGGCCTTGAGAATGTGTCAAATGAAAACAATTCTAGAGAAGCTAATTTGATTGGCTCGCAAGAAGGACTTAAATCGCTTATATTTGTCTTGGGGTGATTATGCTAATTCACAAGTCAGTGATGTTGATGCCGAGGGAGTTTTGGAAGCTCTTGAGCCCCATTCAGGGCTTAAGAGTTTTGGGGTGAAGAGTTACAGGGGAGCACATTTTCCTCCGTGGATGAGAAGTACTTCTATTCTAAAAGGTTTAGTTCATATTATTCTCTAGGCCTCTAGCTACGAATGTAAAAATTGCAAGAAACTTCCTCCACTTGGTAAGTTACCATGTTTAACTACTCTTTATGTATGTGGAATGAGAGATTTAAAGTACATTGATGATGCCTTATATGAACCTGCGACTGAAAAGGCTTTTACGTCATTGAAAAAGTTGACGTTGTGTGACTTGCCAAATTTAGAGGGGGTGATGGAAGGTGAAGGAGTAGAGATGCTACCCGAACTCGACGCTGTTTGTGTTTTAGAACATCTTCACATTCAATTTTGTGGTGAAATGGAGTCATTTTCGGAGAACTTGTTGCAAGGATTAAGTTCTCTTCGAACTAAACAAAATTAATAACAAAAATTATATAAATTAATGGCATATGTCAAATTAATAACTTACTGCTATTTACTGAAAACTGCAGCAGAAATTCAAGCTTCGTCATCTGAATGTTCTTCACAACAACACAACATCTTTGGAAGGAATGAGTGAATACATTTTTCATTCAATTGGCTATTTCTTTGTAATTACCAACATCCTTTATGGTTAGGATGAATACCTTCAACTAAATTTTAAATTGTGTCTGTGTCCCGCTTTTCTATGTGTAGTATTTCAATTCTGCAGCAGTTTAAATGTTTGTATTCAATCTCTGTTTGAGACCAATTTCTTTAGAGATTCATCCATAAAATCTTTGTTTAATCACTTTTTATGTATTTAGAATGAGTGATGTAAAGTACATTGATGATGACTTATATGAATCAACAACTGAAAAGGCTTTCGCGTCATTGACTTATATGAACGAGTGATCAAAACCATTGATGATGACTGAAACAATGGTTTGTGTTTAGCAGCCTGCACCTTCAGAGTGCATACACATATATCTGAGGTAGCAATGTAATACTGAGAATTCCAATCCATCCATTTCTCAAACTAAATGATTTTTAAGGTATCTGAGATGGTAGTCCTATTCTACAATTATGGTTTCTGTCATCGTAATATTGGATTTGATGAATAAATTTAAGGACTTTTTTTAATCTACTGTTGGTCTTAGTGCATTTCTTAGGAATTTTTACCTAATAAAATTAACTATTAGTATGGGTTTCATGATTTATTTAATATGTTGTCATGACCTAGAAAATGCCATACTGACATTTGTGGCCACTCTGTAGTTAACAGCGGCTGTTATAGTGGCGATGCATAGAGGCCGCTAGACGCTGTGTGAAACCTCTTTACGAAGTACTAATGAATACCCACATAATTTGCTCCCTTCCTTTAAATTAATCACCAAATCTTGTGATGTGTATTCACCATAGCCTTCCCATCTTGTGATGTCTTGATTTCTCTTGTCACTTTTGAGGTAAACCAGATCCTGTTGACAAATTTTCTGCATCAAAATGGTTGTACCATAGACAGTGTTTTGCTGAGTATGGAGAGGCATGTAGGTACCAAAACCAAAAAAGTTGTTGAAAAAGGAAACTGAGGTTTTATGGTTTCTGCAATTGACAGTATATATACACTCATATTGGAGGAAAGTAAATCTTGCAATTAAGAATATCTCAATGATGTTTTTGAGTTTGTCGCGTAAGAGAATTTAAATTCATTTATCTGTTTTTTACATCCTTAAGAATTTTGATGCTTCTGCCTTCACAATGGGAGTTCAAGGATGACTATGTTGTGTTTGAGTTGCTGGAGTTTGATAGAGAGTGCAATTATATTTAAATAAATAATTTTGAAAATTAAGTTAGTAGTTTAGTTTGGTATTATATTAGTAAGTCTTTTATTTTAATTGTTTTTTAGTTGGAACTTTTAATCTTATGGGCCTTGAAAATGAAAATCAATGAAAATGTTTTAATTTCTTTAATTTAATGTTTATCCTTTTATGTTTTCTTTATGCTTTCGTTATGTTTCCAGCAACGTAGTCCTAGCTGGTGCGAATTGCGCCAAATTTCTTCATTTTTTCTTCTTTTCTTGTGATTCAAGCAATCTGGTAGTGATTCAATTTCCTCTTTATTTCTTGCGGAAAACATAGTAAAACTACATAAACATGCCTTCAAATGTAGTTAGAAACCCAGTAATGACATGAAGTCATCAGCTCTCTATCATTTGGTGTTTTCATCCCTTGATCTCATTCCCACTAGTCAAGATTAGAGATGGAAATTTCTATTTTTGATGTCGCTGAAGATGCCTATTAGTAGATTACTATGATGCCCGGGTGCGGGTACGGTACCGGTATCCGGTACCGGTACGTGGTACGACATTTTTATAAAAATTAAGGTACGGGTACGTCAATATTTTTTTTTTAATATAATTATATAAATAAAATAATAGAATATATTGTAAAAACAAATAATTAAACTTAAACATAAAAAACACCATACTTTAAAAATAATTGAAATTGTTCAAAAACATCAAAATAGAAACTCAAAAAGACTAGTAATATCCATGGAGTCAAGAACAAAAATAATAAAAAGACAAGATTGATTCTCAAATGTTTCTCAGAGTACTTTATAAAATAGTAAACTGAATAAAAAAATAAACAAATATAAAAAAGAATGTGAACAGTTGTTATGAAAAAAAATAAAAAATAAAATTTTGTTGGATCCGTACCAACGCGCGTACCGGCCAAGTACCATGCGCGTACCGGCCAAGTACCACTCGCGTACCGGGCTTAAAAAAAAAAAAACTGGTTCGCCGTCGGTGCGTACCCATGGTGTACCGTACGCGTACCAGTACCCGGTACTGGTACTCTTTCAAAAACGGAGTACCCGTGCATCACAGGTAGATTATATATGCTCTGAAAAATTCTTCAACTGTAGTAGATTATTGGATGCAGAGAAGATGATGGAAAGTGTTTTAGCATATGATGTACTACTGAATACTCGCACATCATATTAATGATCAATGTGTGATGTGTAATCACCAGAGCCTTCCCATTTTTCCAACCCTGCTTCATCCATAACACTTTAATGCACAACTGATTCTCCTGTCAGGGCCTAAATTTCCCTGCTCTATACATTTCTGATTTCATAGTTCCAATTTTCACACATTCCTCCAATGTTCATGTTCCTGCACTTTTGCTTATATCCTACATGTCTAGCCTGCAGAACTTCACACCTCTATTTTTTCACACATCGGTTTAATGTTAAATGTGTTCTTTACCAAGGATTGTAATTTGTAAACATTAAAAATCCATGGTCTGAATCAGTCCCCTAGGACTCACAAGGCAAATTTATCATACTAAGGGTTATGGTTGAACAAGCTAACTTCCCTTCGTCAAGTGACAATGAAGATAAAAATGGAACGTTACCAAATGGCTTAGAAGATACTCCCTCGCTGCAAAATCTGTATTTGTCAAATTTTCCTTCTCTTGTAACCTTACCAGATTGGTTGGGGACCATTCCAGCACTATTTCAATCTGGCGTTTTTTCTTTTCTTCAATTTCAAACAAAAATTATATTCAGTTTAAACAAACTCCACCGTTTCGTGTGAAGCAAACCAAGCAAATAAAAGAGAAAACGCAGAAGCCGTGAACTCCACCGTTCCAGCACTATTTCAATACTTTTTCTTCTGTTGTTTAGCTTCTGTTCCAGTTTTTGATTGGTTTGATTGATGCTAAAAGGTATTGTTCTTGCAAAGATAACTTGACTTTTGATTGATTGATGCTAATAACTTAATATTCCAATCTTTCCTGAAAGGTATTTGTGACATATTAAAAACAAAATCATATGAGCTTTTCAAGTGCCAGTCTTATCATCAGTATTGATGATCAGTTGGTTCGGTTTCTCTGACGTCGTGTAAATCTAAAACTTAGTTTTACTTTGACCACTCACTCTACTGTGAATTTTTGAAGTTATATTCAGATTGTAATTTTAGAGGCTGCTAGATTGCTCACCTGGATACTTGTTGAGATAGAAAACAGAAAAACTGATTCATGCAATGTTTTATGGATGCATTTGTATAAAGACTTGAATTTTGATGTATTTGTGTGCTTACCTTTGTTAGAACACAATTGTGCAGCAAAAGATTTAGAAAAATTCACAATCAAGAGATTTCTTGTTGTGCAAGCAAGATGAAACCATGATGAAAAATGAGAAACTAAGAAAAGGAAAAATTTTATTCGTCCACTTTGGGCCAATCAAAAGTATATTACAAAGTGATACACCCTTAAGTGTATTTATAGGAGTTACTTGAAACTTAAGTAACTAACTATTTGGCCTAACAACCTAACTCTAACTAACTTGGTTAGCTAAGAACCCTTAACTACCTAAACTAACTACCTTAACTAACTTTTGAATTATCACATTCCATCACTCCCTCTTAATTCAAAAGTGATTAAGCTTGTATGAGACCAAGCTTCTTTCTCAAAAACTCAAATCTATCCAATTTGACAGCTTTTGTGAAACCATCTGCAAATTGAATTTCTGTTGGGCAGTACACAAGTTCAATGTTTCCATTCATTACTTGTTCTCTAATGAAATGGAATCTAGTCTCAATATGCTTGCTTCTCCCATGTGAGATTGGGTTTTTAGCAAGGCTTATTGCAGACTTGTTGTCTATCATGAGCTTCAAGGGTTTCTGCACATCATGCTTCAATTCCTTGAGTACTGAGTCTAACCATATCATTTGGCAAGTAGCAAATGTTCCAGCTATGTATTCAGCCTCACAAGTTGACAGAGCAGTCACTGGCTGTTTCTTTGTACTCCAAGCAATTGCAACATTGTTGAAAATCATCACATAACCAGAAGTGCTTCTTCTATCAGTTTTGTCTCCACCCCAATCTGAATCTGAGTAGCCTTTTAACTCTGAGCTATCATCATTTGATCTGGTAGGAAACAATAAACCAAGCTTCACTGTGCCTTTGACATACCTAAGAATCCTTTTTGCTGCAGTCATGTGAGGTTTCTTAGGTTTGTTCATGAATTTGCTTATTACACTCACAGCATAGCAAATATCTGGTCTACTATTGCACAAGTACCTCAAAGAGCCTATCATTTGCCTGAACAATGTAGGATCAACTCCCTCTTCATCTGCACATTCATCTAACTTCACATTTGTGTCAGATGGATTTGAGATAGGTTTGCATTCAGTCATTTCAAATTTCTCAAGTATCTCACCTATATACTTCTGTTGATGCATTAGTATACCATCTTTTCTTCTTACAAACTCCATACCTAAGAAGAAGGATAGTTCACCTAAATCAGACATTTCAAATTCACTTTTGAGTTTGTCTTTCACTTTTTCAATTTCTGTAGTCTTACTACCAGTTATGAGCAAATCATCTACATATAAGCAGATGATGATGATTTCTTCATCTCTTTGACTCTGCACATATATACCAAACTCTACTGCACATTTTTTAAAGCCAATTTGAATTAGAAAGTCATCAATTCTCTTATTCCATGCCCTTGGTGCCTGCTTCAAGCCATATAGTGCCTTATACAGCTTATACACCAAATTCTCCTTCCCTTTGATTTCAAAACCTGGAGGTTGTGACACAAACACTTCTTCCTCAAGGGGACCATTTAAGAAAGCTGATTTAACATCTAAGTGATATAGTAACCATTTGTTCTTGCAGGCCAGAGCTACTACTAATCTCACAGTCTCAATTCTAGCCACTGGTGCAAAGACCTCATTGTAATCAATGCCATGTTTTTGCAGAAATCCTCTAGCTACCAATCTTGCTTTATGTTTTGAAATAGTGCCATCAGGGTTTAGCTTCACTTTAAACACCCATTTCACATCTATTTTCTTTTTCTTGTCTGGCAAGTCAACTAGCTTCCATGTTTGATTTTTCTCAATTGATCTCAGCTCTTCTTCCATGGCCTTCTTCCACACCTTATTCTTCAAGGCTTCATTGAAATTTATAGGTTCAGCATCAGCTAATAAGGCAAAATGAATTAAATCACCTTCATCATTTACTGCATTATCAGAGGTTACAACATGATCATTCAATCTACTTGAAGTATTTCTGATTCTCTGAGGTAGTTGCCTTATGACTGGTGGAGATACAATTCCCTCATTATCTTCATCACTATCAGGGACCACATTATCATTCTCATTTGCTAAGTCATTTTCAACTTCTTCACTTTCTGATTCATCACTTGATTCAGAAAATATATAGCTTTTCTCACTGCTATATGTAGTTTCATTGTCCCATTTCCATTGCTCATCCTCATTCACTATCACATCCCTGCTGATATGAACCTTGTTAGTCACAGGATCATATAACTTGTAGGCACCTGTTGGATGATAGCCAATCAATATCATGATCTCACTTTTGTCCTCCAGTTTTGTCCTTCTAGCATCTGGCACATGTTTATAACATAATGAGCCAAAGACTCTAAGATGCTTCACACTGGGTTTTCTTCCATACCAAGCTTCCTCAGGCACTAATTTCAGCTTCTTGGTTGGGCATTTGTTTAGAATATGAGCAGCAGTAGTGACTGCTTCACCCCAGAACTTGTGTGGAAGGTTCTTTTGCTTGATCATGCTTCTAGCCATATTAAGCAATGTTCTATTTCTTCTCTCTGCTAATCCATTATGCTGTGGTGTGTAAGGAGCTGTGACTTCATGAGAGATACCTTGATTTTTGCAAAATGCCTCAAAATCATTTGAAGTATATTCACCTCCACCATCAGTTCTTAAAATTTTAATTGACTTCTCACTCTCTTTCTCAATTAAAACTTTAAGACCTTTGAACACTGCTAAGGCTTCACTCTTAAGCTTGATGGTGAATAACCATATCATTCTAGTGAATTCATCTACAAAAGTGATGAAATATTTGCTTCCTCCTAATGATGGTACTTCAAAAGGTCCACAAATATCTGAATGAATCACTTCTAGAGCTTTACAAGCTCTCTTTTTCATCTCTTTCACAAATGGCAATCTACTTTGTTTACTCTTCATACAAATTTCACAAATTGCATGCTTCATATTGATCTTAGGCAAGCCAGACACTAATCCTTTAGAATTTAAATCACTTAAGCTTCTAAAGTTTAAATGTCCATACCTCTTATGCCATAATGCCTCAGCTTCTTCATTCACAGTAGTTGACATGCACATCATATCTTCACTTGATATTTTGCACTTATAAGTCCTGTTCTTTGACAAATTACACCTCAGAATTAACTGCTTCATTTTATCAAACAGCTTTAGTGCATTACTTTCCATAGTCACTGAGAACCCTTTCTCCACCAATTGCCCTATGCTAAGCAAGTTACAGCTCATATCTGGTACATAAAACACATCAGAGATAATCACTTTACCTCCCTTCTTGCTTTTGATGATAATGTTACCAGTTCCTTCAGCTGCAAGTTTTCTGCCATCAGCCAGTCTTATACTTGACTTCTTGCTTGCATCAAAATTGGTTAACCACTCTCTATGTGCAGTCATGTGATTTGAACACCCTGAGTCCAAATACCATTCTTCATTCTGAGTGCTTTCATCACAGGTTGTGGCCATCATGAGCACTGCATTTGCATCATTGTCTTCATCAGCAATGTTTGCATCTTGTTGGTCCTTCTTGTACCAACACTCATCAGCAAAATGGCCAGTTTTCTCACAATTATAGCATTTCACCTTGCTTTTGTCAAAATTCTTTTTCTTGTTTTGACTCTTAACAAAACCTCCTCTTTTAGAAGATTCAGCTTTGTCAACTGTCTTTGAATCTTGATCATTAGACCACTTGCCCTTTCCCTTTTCTTTCTTCTTGAAGTTCTTGCCATTACCATCTTTCTTGGTAGATTGAGCTTGCAGGGCTTGTTGATTTGCTCTTTCTGAACCTCTATTTATCACCTTGATTTCATGTGCTTCTAAGGAACTCTGCAGATCTTCAATTCTCATGGTGCTCATGTCCTTAGTCTCTTCAATGGCTACTACTATGAAATCAAACTTTTGATTTAAGGATCTCAACACTTTTTCTACCACCATTTGATCAGTGATATTCTCTCCACAATTTTGCATTTGATGAACAATTGCAAGGAGTTTTGAGAAATAATCACTAACCTTCTGATCTTCATCCATTTGCAGCATTTCATATTGTTTTCTGAAGGATTGAAGCTTCACTTTCTTCACTCTTTCTCCACCTTCATGATAACTAGCAAGAATGTCCCAAGCTTCCTTTGATTTCGTAGCCTTTGCAATCTTTTCAAAGTGTTGAGTATCAACATTCTGTTGAATGTAGAACAAGGCTTTGCAATCTTTCTTTCTATTCTCCTTGAACAAGTTTCTCTGTGCATCTGTTGGATTTTCTGTCAACTCTTCATAGCCATTCAAGACCACATCATAACAATCTTGAGCTCCAAACAATGACTTCATCAGGGCACACCATCTATCCCAGTTTTTCCCATCAAGAACCAGAATATTCGTGCCAAAACCATGTGTATTCATCTTGATTTTTCAGAAAAATCACTCAAGTTCTTTGAAGAAATTCACACAATTTCTTAAAGAACTTCACACTTCCTCACTCAAAGTGTTTCCCTAAGATGATTTCCCCTCACAATCACTCGTGTTTCCCTTGGATTTGTAACCGGCGCTCTAGATACCAATTGTTAGAACACAATTGTGCAGCAAAAGATTTAGAAAAATTCACAATCAAGAGATTTCTTGTTGTGCAAGCAAGATGAAACCATGATGAAAAATGAGAAACTAAGAAAAGGAAAAATTTTATTCGTCCACTTTGGGCCAATCAAAAGTATATTACAAAGTGATACACCCTTAAGTGTATTTATAGGAGTTACTTGAAACTTAAGTAACTAACTATTTGGCCTAACAACCTAACTCTAACTAACTTGGTTAGCTAAGAACCCTTAACTACCTAAACTAACTACCTTAACTAACTTTTGAATTATCACATTCCATCAACCTTATGAACAGGATTACACCAACAAACAACCAAGCAAATATTCATGTCTATCCTGATTGAGCATCCATGCAAATATTCTTGTCCCTTTGGTAACTAATGACATATTATCCATTTGATTATAGGAGATAAATTTGCTTAATCAGCTTTCTTGTCCCTATGTGAGTGAACTGGTATGCTAGAAAATCCCAAGTTTAGAATCATGTGATTGAGAAAACGTAACTATTATATTTTTATTTATTTTTTGAAGAAAATGCATATAACCTCATCTGGTATTTTTGTTAACATTTTCATCTGCAAATTTCATATTTTTCTGCTATGGTCGTTTTCTAATCGCTTATTTTTGGTTAGCACACTAGAAATGGTTCTCTCCTTCTTCTCCTAATTTTTACACGTCTGTGATTTGAACTTGGATAATTGGATTGAATACTTTGCCTGACTAATACTCCATTAGTCTTGGTTTTATTAGTTCAGCAGCCATATGATTAAGTTTATTTGTATTTGTTTTCTGATTCTCTGTGTTGTTTATCTTGCTTAAGAAGCCGAACTACGTCCAAGTCATATTCACATCTGATGGATTTGGAGGATCAAGTGAAGACATATGAATAAAATGTTCAGACACTAAGACACAGTGTTGTTTTGTCTGATCTTAGAACCAAGAACCAACAGTAGCTGTGATACTCTACATTGTCATTGAACAAAGAATTTGTCACTCTTTTGAAACTTACTGTAGTGACTGTGCTAGATTGACGGATTGTGCAAAAGTGGAAGACTTAATAATGCACAATGATTTTTCTCCCTTTATAAAGTAGTGAGAAAAATGTCCACTAATTAAGGACACAAAATATAAAAAGCAAAAAGAAGACATATTAGTGATGATGAATGTGAAATCATGCCTTCCAACTAGGGGTGATCATAACCGAACCAATCCAAAAGTAAAACCGCAAACCGAACCAATTCAAACCGAAAACCGCAAAAACCGCATTTGGTTTGGATGTATTTGGATGACCTTTCTATTGAACCGCAAACCGCAAAACCGCGAACCGTAAAAACCGCTAAAACCGCGGTTAACCACTAAAACCGCATTAAGCTTCTATTATATTTCAATACCACTAAAACCACATTAAGATTTTATTATATTCCAATATACATAGCCCAATTACCAAGTCAGTCCACCAAATTAATAGAACTTTAAGTTATTCTTATTTTTTGTATTGTAATGTTACTTTTTTGTTGTAACATTATTTTAGATCAACAACTTTTATCTGTACTATGATGTTGTTTTGAAACTTTAAATTTATTTTCTTGGACATTTAAAATTGTAAGGTACTGTGATGTTATTTTGGATAAACAACTTTTATTGGTACTGTAATGTTATTTAGGAAATTCAAGTTTTTTTTTTAGATGTTTAAAATTGTTTGGTACTGAAATGTTATGGAGTAAACCGCAACAACCGAACCGATCCTAACCGCATTGGTTTGGTTTGGTTTGGTTTGGATGACCTTTTAAAAACCAACCGAACCAAACCGAACCGCATGCATTTTTATCTTGCAGTTAGGATGACTTTTATGCTCAAAACCGAACCAAACCACACCGCGATCACCCCTACTTCCAACTACTGGATTAGTTTAATCCTTCTGAATTCTATAACCTTTATAAAGTAGTGAGAACAATGTCCACTAAGGATATAAAATATAAAAAGCAAAAAGAAGACACATTAGTGATGATGAATGTGAAATCATGCCTTCCAACTACTGGATTAGTTTAATCTTCTGAATTTTATAAGTTATAACCTTTATAAAGTAGTGAGAACAATGTCCACTAAGGACATAAAATATAAAAAGCAAAAAGAAGACATGTGATGATGAATGTAGAATGTGATAGCTAGGGTAAAATAAAAAGATAATAAACAGTGTAAAGAGACATGAAATCGTCAACAACATTGGAAAACTAATTGTTTTGTTTCTACATTCTTGTCACTGTAATGTTTTCCCTAACAATGAATAAAGTAACATAATATAATCGACGTCTTAAATATTGACAATATGAGAAGTGTTATTTCGACGCATTTTCTTTACACAATACATATATAAGAGAGAGAAATCAAAGGAAAAAGAAGAGATGAAGAGGAAAAATATTACAAAATTGCCCCAGTGTAGGTATTGTGTAAGAAAAGTGTGTCAAAATATTATTTTGTTTTAATATATATTTTACTGTGGACTATTTTTTATCTTTAAATAAATCAATTTTTTTCAGAAGTCTAGTGGTCATAGACTCGCACACCATAAATGTAAAAAAAATAAAGAATTTGGGATCGAATTCAAACTCCTTCCAATAATATTCTTAATAGTTAACAATTGAACTACCGAGACTCTTTAAATCAAGTTTTAAGAGATCATATATATTAAACACATTCATAATATTTAATAAATATTTAATAAATATTGTCTTCGTGAGCATAACTCGGTTGATAAGAATGTTGCGTATAATTTGATCCTAACACATCCACATATTCACGAACAATGTTCAATTATTAGTCCCAATTACACTGTTGTGTACCTTTACAGCTTGTTTTGTAACTTTTTTCTCAACTTTCTACTTTTATACTAATTATTGTTCTTTAGAGGAACCAACTTTGAAAACTTTTACATAACAACTATATATAACCATTCATTGTATAGATAATCTCTGGAAAATATCATTTAGCATATTCATTCCAATTCCTATACATTCCAATTCCCATACACTTGAAAATGGCTTTCCAATTAGTAGGAACTTTGATTTCACAACTGGCACCTTATGTCAAAGAAGAGTATGCAACATTTAAAGATGTTAACAAACATGCTGAAAAGCTATCAAGTAATCTCACTGCTATTCGTGCTGTCCTACAACAAGCTGAGGAGAAGCAAATCAAATATCCTGCTGTGAAAGATTGGATGCAAAAGCTTACTGATGCAGCACATATTCTTGATGATATATTGGACAGATGTTCAATAGTTTCTGAAGCAAACAGAGACAACATCGCCATCCTCCACCCTGAGATGCTATTTGTTCGTCGTAGCATTGGCAAGAAGATGAAGAAGGTTGCTAAAAGGATCCATGAGATTGCTGAAGAAAGGGTCGATTTTGGATTACAATCAGGAATCGTGGAGCATCGTCTTGTTGATGATGAATGGCGCCAAACTACCTCTGGTGTCACTGAATCCCAAATTCATGGAAGAGATAAGGATAGGGCAAAGGTTGTTGACTTTCTTCTCAAGGAAGCTTGTGACAGGGAAGAACTCTCTGTCTATTCCATTGTTGGACATGGCGGATATGGAAAAACAACACTTGCTCAACTGGTCTTCAATGATAAAAGGGTAGATGCTCACTTTCCTTTGAAAATATGGGTTTGTGTTTCTGATGATTTTAATATGATGAAACTTTTCCGGTCCATCATAGAAATCATAGAGAGGAAAAATCCAGATCTCAGTTCTTTAGAATCAATGCAAAAAAAGGTTCAAGAAGTTTTGCAAAACAAAAGGTATTTGCTTGTCCTTGATGATGTTTGGAATGAAGATCCAGAGAAATGGAGCATGTTCAAGTATCCGTTGCAAAATGGAACAAAAGGTGCATCAATTTTAGTCACTACACGACTTGAGACTGTTGCAAACATCGAGGGACTGGGAACTCATCCTGCTCATCATTTGGAAGGTTTATTAGATGATGACATTTGGTCATTGTTTAGACAACAAGCTTGGTCATTGTCTGGACCAAACGGGGAAGAGCGTGCAGAGCTTGCAAAGATTGGAAAGCATATTGTAAGAAAATGTAATGGTTCGCCTCTTGCAGCCAAAGCACTAGGAAGCCTTTTGCGCTTTAAAACTAACGAACACCAATGGGATTCTATAGACAAAAGTGAGATTTGGACGATATATGATGATGCTACCAAGTCTGCTTTAACATTGAGCTACTACAATCTAAAATTAGTGTTAAGGCCGTGTTTCACTTTTTGTGCTATATTTCCTAAAGATTTTGAAATGGTGAAGGAAGATCTAATTCATCTTTGGATGGCCAATGGGTTTATTTCGTCCAGAGGAATTTTAGAGGTGGAGCATGTTGGCAATGAGGTGTGGGATGAACTATACCAGAGATCATTTTTTCAAGAAGTCAAAACTGATGATAAAGGTATAGTTACGTTCAAAATGCATGATTTATTCCATGATATTGCTAGCTCCATTATGGGAGAACAATGCATAGCTTTAGAAACTGCTAGCTTGACTACTTTGTCAAAAAGAGTTCATCATATTGGTTGTTTTAATCTTGATGAACAATCCGAACACAACTTGATTCCGTTCAAAAGATTTGAATCCTTGCGGACTATTCTTCAATTTTCTCCGCCTGAATCAAGTTTAAGTGTGTTTCCATCTATCACTCCTCTCCGAGTATTAAGTACAAACTGTTCTCAACTTTCAGCCTTGAAGAATTTTATCCATTTGAAGTACTTTGAACTTTACAGAAATAACATTAAAACTCTGCCCGAGTCTATTTGTAGCCTAAGAAAATTACAAACACTAAAACTTGTTGATTGTTACAGTCTTACTAGTCTTCCCAAACAATTGACACAACTACAAGATCTCAGACATCTCTTGATTAAAGGGTGTTGTCCATTAAGATCAATGCCTTCTAATATTGGGGGGTTAACTCATTTGAGAACATTGAACTTGTTTATTGTGGGTTCGAAGACTGGGTTTTGTTTAGCAGAGCTACATAACTTACAACTAGGAGGCAGGCTATACATCAAAGGCCTTGAGAATGTGTCGAATGAAACAGATGCTAGAGAAGCTAATTTAATTGGTAAGAAGGAATTAAGTCAATTAACCTTGTCATGGGGTACTGATGCTAATTCACAAGTTAGCGTTACTAGCGCTGAGCAAGTCCTTGAAGCCCTTGAGCCTCACACAGGTCTCAAATATTTTGGGTTGGATGGTTATATGGGAATAAATATGCCAAATTGGATGAGAAATACTTCTATTTTGGAAGGTTTGGTTGATGTTAAATTTTGGGAATGCAGAAATTGTGAGCGGCTTCCTCCACTTGGTAAATTACCATGTTTAACAACTCTTGATGTGTCTGGAATGAGAGAATTGAAGTACATTGATGATGACTTGTATGAAGGTGCGACAAAGAAGGCTTTTCCATCATTAAAGAAAATGGTATTGTACAATTTACCAAATTTAGAGAGGGTGTTGAAAGCTGAAGGAGTAGAGATGCTATCACAACTTTCTGACTTGAGGATAGAGGAGATCCCCAAGCTTAATGCATTTCCATCCCTTCCATCTGTTGAGTCTTCTGTTGTTACTGGGAATACCGATAGTGATTCCATTGATGGTGGTGCATTTTTCCTGAGGGGAATTGCAGCTAGTATGCATAATCTCAAAAGACTTTACATTATAGATTTTCATAAACTCAAGGTACTGCCTAATGAACTCAACTCTCTGAGTTCCCTACAACAACTACACATTTCATTTTGTGATAAACTTGAATCTATCCCCGAGTGTGTACTGCAAGGTTTGAGTTCTCTTCAAAATTTGACATTTTTAAAATGCAAAAGCTTAAAATCCTTCCCGGAAGGTACAAACCTGACTTCTCTTCAAATATTAGAAATCAATGAGTGTCCCAAATTAAGCTCATTACCAGCTAGCTTTAAAGAACTCACAAACTTGAAAGAATTATATATTTATGGATGTCCTGTGTTGGAGAAGCGATGCAAGAAAGAAACAGGGGAAGATTGGCATAAGATAGCTCATGTACCAAAATTGAATATAAAACCCAAACCATCAATTTACTGCCATTTACTGTTATGCTGTTTATTAACAGGTTGATGTTGTTGTCCCCGTTGTTTGGGGATGTAAGGGGAATTTATTAAATTCAGTTTATTTAATATTGTCATTTGTTTCGGTTTGCTTAATTGGATCAATGTTTATTTTTTTTTATTTGATTTGTACTCACTCCGATCCCATATCGTAAGTAAAAAAAAAATAAAAAAAAATTTAAATATCATTTTCGTTTCTGTAAGTTCATAAATTTTTTGTTTTAGTCCTTGTATAATTTTTTATTGCAAATTAGTTCCTGTATGTACAAATTTTTTTATTTAACTCCCTAAAGCTAAAATCCCGGGAAAATTTACTGGTTTCCTGCGGATTTTAGTTTTAAGGGACTAAAACCAAAAAAAATGAAAATATATGGACTAATTTGCAACAAAAAAATATACAAGGACTAAAACAAAAAATTTACGATTTTACAAGGACAAAAATGATATTTAAGCCAAAATTTTTTTTTTTACACTTATTAAGAAAAGTAAAATGTGATAATTTGAAGTATGATTTTTTTTTTTTTTATGTTTTTCTTGAAATAAATTTCATGGGAAGATGTAAGAAGAATTTTTATTAGTTATTGATTATAGAGAAAAGAAGAGAGAGTAAATTAAATACAATTTGTATTAAATTTTATGAAAATAAGTAAAAGTAAATCTTGACAATGATGAAAATGAGTTGTTTTTACTTATAATTTGGAATAATTAAAAGTGATTTTTTTTTCTTATAATATGAGAGAAACGTAGTATCTCGTAATGGGAAATTGTACTGTATTTTTTGTCATATAATGCATTATTGTTTGAAAAAAAAAGAAAAAAAAAGGCTTGTATAGATAGTAGCATGTCTGCTTATTTATTTATTTATGGGTTAAATAGTTGTTACTCCCTGCAATATAGGCGAGTTTTGCAATACCCCCTACAAATTTGTTTTTTGAGAATGGCCCCTTGCAAAATAAATTTTTTCTTCTTTTGCCCCCTAAGTGCGCACCATGGCTGGTGACTAAGCAAAATATCCACGTGGCAGGTCCACATGGAATTTTTATTTTTTGTATGGTTTTCCAATAGTTTGTCATTTCTTCTATCTACAAAAAAGAACACTATTTTTATGTATAAAAATCTATCGAGGTTACACAATTGAGCGACAACTAAGCATTCCAAGATATATATTACTCCCTCCGATTTTTTTAAGTGTCCAAAAACGTTAAATATAGTGTTTTTATTTAACTGTCCATTTGGTGTTTTAAGGATATGATTTGTCAATTGTACCATTTGTCAATTACTCGTATCTTTTTCAATAAAACTAATTAATACTATATATTTGGAAAACTAAATATATTTTTTTGAAATTTTTTTTTGGTACATGACATATTAAATTTTGTTTTTTTTCTTACATAATATATCAAATTTATTGGAAAGAGAAAACGAGTGCAAAAAAAAATTATTGGTGGATTAAAATTAGGGTATAATAGAAAGATAAGGTGCAATAATACACTTTCTTAATTTAGTGTTACTATTCAAAATGGACACTTAAAAATATGGAGGGAATATTAACTAGAATTACAGCTCGGAATTTTCTTACTTTACGGTTTATTCGACACAAATCTCAAAAATGATATATGCTCTCGCTGTTCATTTTTAAATGTCGTTTTAGAGAAAAAAAAATTGTTACTGTATAATTATTGTCATTTTAATAGTTTATGATATTAATTTATCCTTTATCAAAAAAAAAATTAATTTATCAATTATACATTTAGTTTCTTAATAACTCTATTTACATTTTCCATAAAATTTAATTCAGAGATAAAGAATGCATATGCATATAGTAAATTTATTACAAAAGAAAAAGTAAATAATGAATTAAAATGAATATAGGATTTGAAAAAGAATACAACACAGCGACACAACTGACACACCATTATCTTGATTGAAGATCTTTATCATACAATTAAAATGGAGGAAGTAATTTAGTTGCATTTTCACATTCAATCCTTGATTCATCATTGTAACAGAAAATGACTAATTTAGTGTACATTACTTAATTTGTCAGATCCAAACTAAAGTCGATCGCAAACGAAAATGGAGCAGTAACTAGTACAAATTTCATTCCCCTTTCAGAATGTGGAAAGTACTCGCACTTGTACAAAGCTTGTGTTAGAATATTAGAACCAAAGAGAGAAAAATGTAATTTGATTCATTATTGAAAAGTAAAGTACAAAATAGTGAGCTTCTGCTATTTATATCAGCTACTGAGGTGTATTGTACTCTATACATCACTAATACACCATAAGACTATATGTATTAAAGTAAAGTAACTAAAATACACTTAGTGTTAAGATGATTTCCTCTACTCTTATCTTTTGTACATAGAAAAATCATCAGTTAATAGTCTCCCTCAAGCTGATGCTTGATATATATCAAGCAGTCCAAGCTTGGTCATAAGGCTTTGAAACTTTGGAGCAGGCAGTGCTTTGGTCAGAAAATCAGCCAGCTGCTCTTGAGTAGGAACAGGAAGCAACCTCAATAATCCTCTCTGTACCTTCTCTCTTACCAAGTGGCAGTCTATCTCTAAATGTTTGGTTCTCTCATGGAAAACTGGATTTGATGCTATATGAAGTGCACTTTGATTATCACAAAATAGCACTGGCAGCTTACAACATTCAACCTGCAAATCCTTTAGCAAATATTGTAACCACATCAGTTCACAAGTGGCAGTGGATAATGCCCTGTATTCAGCTTCTGATGAGGATTTTGAAACAGTTAGTTGTTTCTTTGCTTTCCATGAAATTAGAGAAGATCCTAAGAAGAAACAGTAGCCTGAGGTGGACCTTCTTGTATCTATGCATCCTGCCCAATCAGCATCTGAATAGCCTAACAATTGCATATCTGAGTTTCTATGAAAAATAAGGCCTCTGCCAGGATTATGCTTCAAGTATCTAATCACTCTGCAGGCAGCTTTGTAATGTGTCATGGTAGGCTTATGAAGAAATTGACTCAATTGTTGGGTGGCATATGCTATGTCTGGCCTTGTATTTGTCAAGTAAAGTAATTTCCCTATTAACCTTCTATACTGGCCAATGTCTTCAAATGGTTTTCCATCATCATGGTGTAATTTGACAGATGGATCTAGGGGAGTAGAAGCTGGTTTTGAACCAAGAAGACCAGAATCATTAAGCAAGTCCAGACAGTATTTTCTCTGAGATACACTAATACCTTCTTTAGAATGTGCTACTTCAAGGCCAAGAAAGTATTTGACAATACCAAGGTCTTTAATTCTGAAATGATCATCCAAGATGCATTTGATTCTATCAATTTCTGTCAAGCTAGTGCCAGATAGAATGATGTCATCTACATATATCAACAAAGCAGTGAAATTGTCATTAGTATTCAGAGTGAAAAGAGAATAGTCAGAAGTTGATTGTGTGTATCCCTCCTTAACCAACAGGGATGTAAGCCTTTCATACCACTTCCTGCTTGCTTGTTTAAGTCCATAGAGACTCTTAAGCAGCTTACAAACCTGATTTGGTTTAGAACATTCAACTCCATCTGGTATTGTCATGTATACATCTTCTTGCAACTCACCATGCAAGAAGGCATTATTAACATCAAGTTGATGTATATGCCAACCTCTGATAGCAGCCACAGCTAGCAATAACCTTACAGTAGTAAGCCTGGCTACAGGGGAAAATGTGTCAAAGAAATCAAGTCCCTCAACTTGGTTATAACCCTTTGCTACCAATCTAGCTTTATACCTCTCTATGCTACCATTAGCCTTATGTTTAATCTTATACACCCATTTGCTTCCTATAGGCTTAACATGAGGTGGCAAATCCACAATTTTCCAAGTTCCAGTTTTAGCCAATGCATCAAGTTCAGAATTCATTGCCTGTACCCAATTCTCTGATTTACAAGCCTCTGCATAGGTGTTAGGTTCTGTGTGTTGTGTGAGAGACATTGTGTATACGCTGTATGAATCAGACAAATGAGCCAAAGAATGATAAGAACTGATGGGATAAGGAGTACCTGAGGATGAGTGATCTGATGTAGAGCTTGATGAACTGCATACATAATCAGACAGATATGAGGGCTTATGTTTCACTCTATCAGGCCTGGCAGAATGGCTGTTATTTGAGTCATGATGAATGGGTGATGTGGAGTCAGTAGTAGTGTTATCAGAGTCATGGTGACTGGGTGATGTGGAATCAGTATGTGGGACATTTGTAGCTGGTTCAACATGATCTTGGGTGGTTGTAGTGTTGTCAAAGAAAATATGAGATGGAATGATGTTAGGAGCAGAATCATTAGAACTGTCAGTGTTAGGTAAATTTGAGTTGTTAGTGGTAAGGTTAGGATCACTAGATGTAGTATGATAATGCCACTTGATTTTAGGATTTTCTGTTTGGTAAGGAAGAATGTCATCATGATGAATGACATTTCTAGAGATAAAAATATCCTTAGAATCAAGATCAAAAAGTATGGAACCTTTGACACCTTGTTTATAGCCTAAGAAGATGCATTTTCTACCTCTAGGAGACAGTTTAGTTCTATGAACATTAAGAGTGGAAGCATAAACAAGAGATCCAAACACTTTCAGTTCATTTAAGTCAGGCAGAGTATCAAACAACATTTCATAAGGGGACTTATCATTAAGAACAGGTGTACAAATTCTATTAATGATATATGTAGCATGCAAGACAGCATATGACCAGAAATGTTTAGGTAAGTTAGATTGATATAATAAAGCTCTAGCTACATTTAAGATATGTTGATGTTTCCTTTCTACCCTGCCATTTTGTTGTGGGGACTCCACACAACTTGTTTGATGCAAAATGCCATGTTCAGAATAGAAATCATGCATGAGAAATTCAGGTCCATTATCTGATCTTATTATTTTAACATCATGATGATATTGTGTTTTTATCATTTTGACAAGATTAATGACATGCTGCCTAGTTTCAGACTTATTTTTCATCAAAATAACCCAAGTAAACCTACTATAGTCATCTACAGCAGTCAAGAAGTAAGAAAAGCCATGAATAGATTTTATTGATAAAGGACCCCAAATGTCCAAATGAATTACATCATAAGCAGCATTAGCTTTATTAAAACTAGAATTATAAGGCAATTTCTTTTGCTTGGCAAGATGACAAATGTCACATACGCCATTTTGATCTAAGATTACATAAGGAAATTTGGAATGTAACCTTGTCATTCTACTATGAGATAAGTGTCCTAGTCTGAAGTGCCAAATGGCTTGTTTAGGTATAGAAGGTATGTGGGTGCCATCAATAGTAGCCACATTAGCTATCCTATCTGTGAGATTGAGGTAATACAATCCTTCATGCTCTTTAGCAGAACCAATCATCCTCAATGATTTCTGATCCTGTATAAGACATTGTGAATTATGAAATTGTATTAAACAGTCAAGGGAGTGACACAATTTTGAGACAGCTAACAAATTCACAGAAAATTCAGGCACATACAAGACATTTGTGATATTAAAGTGAGGTGAAAAACTAACAGTTCCAGAATACTTAGCAATTGCAAAGTTTCCATTTGGAAGTTTGATGTTAATGGGAGTGATTTCAATGTATGATTGAAACCAACTTAAAGATATGCATATATGGTGACTAGCACCTGAATCTAATATCCAGTTACCAAGAATATACGCATTGAATGAAGAACAACTTTTACCTTTATGAGGTCCTGATGTATGATCAGAGACATTGGAAGAACCAACCTGATTAGAACTTGCAGATGCAGATCCTTGAGAAAGGTTAGAAACCTGAAGAAGATGCAAAAGCTGAGCATACTGTTCCTGAGAAAATGATGGAGGAGTGACTGCAATAGATTCATTCTAGCCTCCCTCAATTGCAGCACTATTAGCAGTTGAAGATTTCTTCATATGCGGCGGAACACCGTGCTTCTTGAAGCAATTATCAACGGTGTGGTTGTCTTTGCCACAAAATGTGCATACACGTGAACCTTGCTTCTGTCTCCCAGACTTCACAGCATTAATCAAGGCCAAAGATTCATCAGCAGGAGCAAGATTATTTTGCCGTTCGTGTTGCAACACCATAGAGAACACCTTGTTCAATGGAGGCAAAGGCTCCATTAACAGAAGCTGAGACCTAACGGTCGAGAAAGAGTCATTGAGACCAGTGATAAACCGAACAGTGTGAAGAAGCACATGATTGCGGCGTGCAGAACGCATCGCTTCGCAAACGCATCGATGAGGACAAGTACAAGTAGGTATAGGAAGGTAAAGCTCCAATTCTTCCCAAAGAAGCTTAAGTTCAGAATAGAAATCGGTGACGGAGCGATTACCTTGAGAAGAAGCATAGATTTCATGTTGCAATTCAGAGATTCGAATCAAATCACCTTGGGAGAAACGTTCACGAAGCTCGATCCAAATGTCAGCAGCATTCTCGAGGAAGACAACGGATTGAGCTATGGAGGGAGAAACAGAATTCAAGATCCAAGACGAGACAAGCTGATTGCAACGGTTCCATGCTCGGAAGGTTGGATCGAAAGCATCACCGGGAACGGGAATAGTACCGTCAACGAAGTCAAGCTTCATCTTAGCGCCAAGAGCTCGCTTCATGGAACGCGACCATGAATGATAATTCGAGCCGGTGAGAAGCGGAGTGACCGTGACGGAGGAAGGTCCATCGCCGGGATGAACGAAATAGGGGGAAGAATTATCCAAAACAGGATCCACAGGAGCGGCGCGAGGAGGCATAGTCGCCGGAGAAGTTGGTTACAGAAACGGTTAGAGAAGCAGTTACGGAAGCGGAATTGGATCGAATGGCGGTGATACCATGTTAGAATATTAGAACCAAAGAGAGAAAA
This sequence comes from Trifolium repens, assembly GCA_030408175.1. Lineage (NCBI taxonomy): Eukaryota > Viridiplantae > Streptophyta > Magnoliopsida > Fabales > Fabaceae > Trifolium > Trifolium repens. The sequence continues at coordinate 11,247,317 of CP125846.1, read as the reverse complement.
ATGTAATTTGATTCATTATTGAAAAGTAAAGTACAAAATAGTGAGCTTCTGCTATTTATATCAGCTACTGAGGTGTATTGTACTCTATACATCACTAATACACCATAAGACTATATGTATTAAAGTAAAGTAACTAAAATACACTTAGGCCCCGTTTGGCCCGGCTTATTTTCCTCTTTTTTTCTTCTCCTTAAAAATAGTAAAGAAGGAAAAAATTGTGTTTGACTTTACTTTTTTGCATTTTTTAGTTCTTTACTTTATTTCTCTAATACTTTTAAGAAGAAATAGTGTTAAATATAATTTTATACTTCTTTATTTCGTTTAAGCTAAAATAAAAAGTTAAAAATAAGCCGGGCCAAACGGGGCCTTAGTGTTAAGATGATTTCCTCTACTCTTATCTTTTGTACATAGAAAAATCATCAGTTAATAGCTTGCTTCTACTGCAATGGCGGAGGAGTTCTTTTCCTCCTCCCAGGTACGCTTTTCCGGCGATAATTACAATATCCTGTAATTATTATCTTTTCCAGACATAAAAACAATCAAAATCATTATATAAAACCCTAAATACAACTATTATTGTTTTGGATAGAGATGTGTTATTTGAACATCCAATATAGTTGTCCCGGGTGGACAACTCTTTTGATGTCAAAATAACATTACTCTTTTGGATATCCACTCAAATTCAGTCCAACCTTATTCATAGTCGGTGTTAACCCTCCTATTCGTAATTAAGGAGTTCCGATAATTTAGAGTTCGGCCGAGAGATAAATAAAGTCTGATAAAAAATTATTCTATTAAGAAATTGAATTAGGGAAGCATACCTTTGAATCCCTGAGATTATGAATATTTCAAAAAGGTCCGCAACTCTGATGAATTGTCAAATAGGTCTTGTATTTAACCACTTGCTCTGGATCAAGTTCTTATCTTTTAACAATTTACTATCAATTTGTTACTACCATTTACTTATAATTAATTTAGTCTACTCACTTATCAAATGAACCGACATGATGTTACATATAAAAAGATTCTCAATTTTGTATTTTTCCTCACAACTTGTTTCTTTTTTTCACTGTCATGTGCAATAATAATGTTATATTATAATACTAATTTTCTCGAGGAGCCAACTTTGAAAGGTTACATGACAACTTTATCCATTCATTTAATTGATAATCTTTGAAAACAACAAAATTTAGCATATTCATCTTTCAAAATTTGATTTCCATTTCTGTTCTCATACCTGCAAATGGCTGATGTTTTACTTGGAATTGTTATTGAAAACCTCGGATCTTTTCTTCGAGAGGAGCTTGCAACCTTCTTGGGTGTTGATGAATTGACCCAAAAGCTATCTCGAAATCTCACTGCAATTCGAGCTGTCCTCCAAGATGCTGAACAGAAACAAATAACAAGTCAGGCTGTGAAAGTTTGGCTGCAGAATCTGGCTGATGCTGCTCATGTTCTTGATGATATATTGGATGAGTGTTCAATAACATCAAAAGCACATGTAGATGACAAGTGCATCAATTGTTTCCGTCCTAAGAAGATTTTGGATAGTCGCGACATTGGAAAGAGGATGAAAGCGGTTGCTGAAAAGATTGATGCTATTGCTGCAGAAGGACAGACGTATAAATTACAAACTGGAGACACGGGGGAGCCCCAACGAGTAGAAGATGAATGGCGGCAAACTACTTCTGTTGTCGCCGAACAAAAAGTATATGGAAGAGATCGTGATAGAGATCAAGTTGTTGAGTTTCTTCTAACGCATGCTGTTGATAGTGAAGAACTCTCTGTCTATTCCATTGTTGGTATTGGCGGACATGGAAAAACAACACTTGCTCAAGTGGTATTTCACGATGAAAGGTTAAAAACCCATTTTGACTTGAAAATTTGGGTTTCTATTTCGGATGATTTTAGCATGATGAAAGTTTTCCAGTCCATCATAGAATCCACCATTGGAAAAAAACCAGACCTCTCAACTTTAGAATCAATGCAAAAAGCCGTTCAAGAAATTTTGCTAAACAACAGGTTTTTACTTGTTCTTGATGATGTGTGGAGTGAAGACCAAGAGAAATGGAATAAGTTCAAGTATTTGTTGCAACGTGGAAATGTTAAGAAAGGAGCATCCGTTTTGGTCACTACCCGACTTGACACTATTGCGTCCATTATGGGAACTTATCCTGCTCATCATTTGGGAGGTTTATCCGATGATGACATCTGGTCTTTGTTCAAACAACAAGCTTTTGGAGCAAAAAAAGAAGAGCGTGCAGAGCTTGTAGCAATAGGCAAGGAGATAGTGAAAAAATGTGTTGGTTCGCCTCTTGCAGCCAAAGTACTGGGAAGCCTTTTGCACATCAAAAGCGAGGAACATCAATGGATTTCTATAAAGGAAAGTAATCTTTTGAATTTATCTGAGGATAATCGTAATAATCGTATCATGTCTGTTTTGAGACTGAGCTACTTTCATTTGAAATTATCACTGAGGCCATGTTTTACATTTTGTGCTGTTTTTCCTAAGGATTTTGAAATGTTGAAGGAACAGCTAATCCATCTTTGGTTGGCTAACGGATTTATCTCTTCCAGAGGAAATTTAGATGTGGAGCATGTTGGTCAAGACGTGTGGAATGAGTTATATGCGTTGTCATTTTTTCATGAAGTTAAAACTGATGAAAAGGGTAATGTTACTTTCAAAATGCATGATTTATTTCATGATTTAGCTCGGTCCATTATGGGAGAAGAATGTGTGGCTTCTGGTGCTACGAGCTTGACTAATTTGTCTAGCAGAGTTCATCATATAAGCTGTTCCTTTACTAAGTTGATTGAAAAACCATTCAACTACAACACTATCCCTTTCAATAAAGTTGAATCTTTACGAACTTTTCTTGAGTTAAATAAAGCCCCCTTCGGAATGTTAGGTTCGTTGCCATCAAATACTCCTCTTCGAGCATTACGTACAAGTCCTTTACAACTTTCAGCACTAAAGGGTTTAACACATCTAAGGTACTTGGAACTTTTTCAAAGTCCCATAAAATCCTTGCCTGGGTCTATTTGTAAGTTGCAGAATTTGCAAATACTAAAACTTGATATTTGTCCAAATCTATCTAGTCTTCCCAACCAATTGACACAATTACAAGATCTCAGGCATCTTGTGATTAAACATTGCACTAAATTAGTATCAATGCCTTCCCATATTAGTAAGTTAACTTGTCTTAAAACACTGAGCACTTTCATTGTGGGTTCGAAGATGGGGTTTGGTTTAGCACAGTTACGTGACTTACAGCTAGGAGGCAAGCTACACATCAAAGGCCTTGAGAATGTGTCAAGTGAATGGGATGCTAGAGAAGCTAATTTGATTGGTAAAAAGGAGTTAAATCGCTTATACCTCTCATGGGATATTTACGCTAAGTCACAAGGCATTGATACTAATGTTGAGCGAGTACTCGAAGTCCTTGAGCCTCCCACAGGTCTCAAGGGTTTTGGGATGAAGGGTTATTTGGGAATAAATCTTCCCCGTTGGATGAGAAATACTTCTATTTTGGAAGGCTTGGTTGATGTTATACTCTACAACTGTAAAAACTGTCGGCGGCTTCCTCCACTTGGTAAATTACCTTATTTAACCACTCTTTATATATCTGGAATGAGAGATGTAAAATACATTGATGATGACTCATATAACCCTAGATCTGAGACAGCTTTCGTTTCATTGAAGATTTTGACTCTGTGTGGTTTACCAAACTTAGAGAAGATTTTGGAAGCTGAAGAAGTAGAGATGCTACCACAACTTTCCTACTTTAGAATTTCATATGTTCCCAAGTTGACATTGCCATCCCTTCCATCTCTTGAAACCATTGATGCTAGTGGATTAACCTACGAGTGTAGTTGTCACTTTTATGAGTTCCGCGATGAATATTGGGATTTATTCCCAAAGGAAATTGTGTGTCATATGCTAAATCTCAAGTCACTTTTTATCACTGACTTCGATCAACTCAAGGTATTACCTGATGATCTACGCTCTCTTAGTGCCCTGGAGGAGCTTTACATTTCAGGCTGTGGGTCACTTAAGTCATTTTCGATGCATGTGTTGCAAGGTTTGATTTCGCTTCGAACTTTGACCATTGTTTCATGTGATAATTTAATATCCTTGTCAGAAGGTATGGGAGACTTGGCTTGTCTTGAGAGACTTGAAATCCGACATTGTCCACAACTTGTTTTACCAAGTAATATGAACAAGCTGACTTCTCTTCGTCAAATGACAATTCAGTGCATTGATGGAAATAGCAGAATATTACAGGGCATAGAAGTTATTCCCTTCCTACAAAATTTGACTCTGCGATGCTTTAATGACCTGCCAGAATCATTGGGAGCCATGACTTCTCTTCAAAGAGTAGATATCTTAGGGTGTCTTAACGTAAGGTCGCTACCAAATAGCTTTCAGAACCTCAAAAACTTGCATACGTTGATTATTTCTGCATGCCCTATGTTGGAGAAGCGATGCAAGAAAGGAACCGGGGAAGATTGGAAAAAGATAGCTCATGTTCCTGAATTGCAATTAATTTCAAAAGAATCATCACGACACTTGGGTAATTTACTGAATCCCTTGCTTTTTTTCATCTTGTTCTATTTTGCACCGACACTTCAGATTTAAAGCTTGTCCGATGTCTGAAACCTGCACAACACCAACATATTTAATGAAATTGAAACGTTCTATTTTCTTAAATTATTATTGGTGTCTATGTATGTATGTCAGTATCGTGTCCGATTTAGTTCTACATAGATTGCGTTTTTCTTACAAAATGTATGGTGATTTTTGACATATTGGAACTCTAAATGCAGAGAGTACTTTTTCAGAATGGAAGATGGAAGTGCATTTGTTGCACCGTAATGACATGTTCAGTTTTTTAGGTTCATACAAAGATTTTGACAGGATAGTCGATGCTTTCTGAATGAACTTAATGGCATATAGATAACACTCCTATATGCCAAAAATGGTGAGCACTAAGAAACATATCTTTCTTCTTTCTTTATGTTCTTTGATAGTATTCTTTTCTCTAACAAGATATAGAATGGAGAGAGATTGAGGGTGTTGCTTGATTTTCCTTTCTTTATGATAGAGCAGTTCTAAACATGCATATCATGTAGAAGTGCATTATATAGTTTAAGGATGAAATGAAATTCCAGAAAGATGTCAATCATTGATAATTTGTAGTTTCTTATTTTCATTTTCTCCATTTTCTAAGATCAACACACTTGCATGAAAGGATATTTATTTTATTTTGTTTAGTCGGTTGAAATTTTTAATGTTATTTAAGTATCCTGTTTCAATACAAGACATTCACAATACTTATTGCATGCAAAATACTTTATTGGTTGTGTTTGAGATCCTTAATTACTCAAGTAATCTTTCCAACAATTCAAAGTAGGATCAGCCTGTCTTTTGTGAATGCCATGTTTTTTAATTCCCTTAACAAGTAATATGCTAAAGGTAGAAATTTGGAACAAATTACACTAGAAAATTTGTTTAGAAGTTAAAACTAAACAAAATTATATAAATTTATGGCATATGACAACAAATTAATAACGTACTGCTATTTACTGAAAACTGCAGAAAAAATTCTAGACTCATCATGGGCATCTTTCTCAAGCTTCATCATCTGAATGTTCTTCACAACAACACAACATCTCTGGAAAGAATGAGTAGTTAAATTTTTCATGCAATTGGCTATTTCGTTGTAATTACCAACATATCCTTTATGCTTAGGATGAATCCTTACTTTTTGTTGTAAATGTTTGTATTCAATCTTTGTTTGAGACCAATTTCTTTAGAGATTCATCGATAAAATTGCCGTTATTCAGTGAATTTATCAATTGGTAGCAGTTTTTATCCTTCTATTATTAATATATTATATATAAATGAGAAATACTTTTCTAATTTAAATATAAACTTTATAACCATCTATCTGCCATCAAAATTTGACATTGTAACATCATTGATGGATAGTAACTGAGTTGCTGAAAGTGTCTGAATTTGAATGTATACCGGATGCCTTGGACGAGGAAATTTCACAAGGCATTGATACTAATGTTGAGCAAGTACTCGAAGCCTTTGAGCCTCACTCAGGGTTTCGGGATGAAAGGGTTATGCGGGAATACATTTTCACCAATGGATGAGAAATACTTCTATTTTGGAGGACTTAGTTGATGTTATATTCTTTAACTGTAAAAACTGCTGGTGGATTCCTCCACTTGGTAAATTGCCTTGTTTAATCACTCATTATGTATTTGGAATGAGTGATAAAGTACATTGATGATGACTTATATGAGTCAACAACTACGAGGGCTTTCGCACCATTGACTTATATGAATGAGTGATCTAAACCATTAAATTACCTTGATGAATCTACAATTGCGGAATATAAGTGAGGTAAACCCTATAACAATGGTTGGTTCATTTTTAAACTCCAACTGCCAGATCAAGATTGCATACACCAGTTTTCAGAGTATCCTAATAGTAGAGATAAAGCAAGCTTCATGTATCTGAGGTAGCGATGTAATACTTAGAATTCCAAACCATCCATTTCTCAAACTAAATGATTTTTAAGATATCTGATATGGTATTGCTATTCTACAATGGTTTTTACCTAATTTATTTCCTTAGCTAAATACTCAGTAAATTCTATTGTCTTGTTTTGACTTAACTACTTTAGAACTTTTCTATTATTCTAGTTTGATTTTTTAATACTTTATAGTGTGCTCAAACTTCATCTCCTAGCATTGTTACTTGTGAGCTTTGATATCTACAATTATGCTTTATGTCATCTTAGTATTTGATTTGATGAATAAATTTAAGGATTTTTTTTAATCTACTATTGGTCTTAGTGCATTTCTTAGGAATTTTTACCTAATAAAATTGACTATTAGTCTGGGTTTCATGATTTATTTAATATGTTGCTATGACCTAGAAAATGCCATACTTACATTTGTGGCCACTCTGTAGTTAACAGCGGCTGTTATAGTGGCCGCTAGATGCTGTGCGGAACCTCGTTAATGGATACTACTGAATACTCGCACATTATAGTAATGAACAAAGTGTGATGTTATGTGTAATCACCAGAGCCTTCCCATTTTTACAACCCTGCATCATCTATAACCAGAATATAGTAATTTGCCTTAGCACCAATATCATCAACAATGTCAAGCACAAAGTAACATCTTAAAGTTCCTGCACTTTTGCTTATATCCTACATGTTCAGCCTGCACAATTTCACACCTCTATTTTTCACTATTTTTTCACACATCCGTGCAATGTTAAACGCGTTCTTTACTAAGATGTGTACATGAGCATTCTACCAGGCTTTGAGACAAGTAATATTAAACAAGGATTGTTAACATTAAAAATCCATGGTCTGAATCAGTCCCCTAGGACCTGGTTCAATAGATTAACTAAGGCGAGTAAAAATCATGGCATTCACAACTCACAAGGACAAACTGATCATACTTAGGAATTAGGATTATGGTTGAACAAGCTAACTTCCCTTCGTCAAGTGACAATCTACAGTGAAGATAAAAATGGAACGTTACCAAATGGCTTAGAAGGTATTCCCTCGCTGCAAAATCTGTATTTGTCATATTTTCCTTCTCTTGTAACCTTACCAGACTGGTTGGGGACCATTCCCGCACTGTTTCAATCTGGCGCTTTTTCTTTTCTTCAATTTCAAACAAAAAATATATTCAGTTTCAAACAAACTCCACCGTTTCGTGTGAAGCAAATCAAGCAATGAAAAGAGAAAACTCAGAAGCCGTGAACTCCACCGTCCGCCACCGTGAAAACGCAGCTTATCTCCGTCTCCTCGACTGAAAAAACAGTCTCCTCGACTGAAAAAACAGTCCGCCACTTCTCTGGCTTCGCCGCCTCGCCTTCGTCAGTGAAGAGTATTGTATCTCACAAGATGTAATGTTTCGATCTCCATCAATTTGTTTCTGTGAAAGATTGTACCAATTCTGTTACTTGTGCTCCAAGTTAACAGAATTGAGTATTGACCAAAGTCAACTCTGTTACTTGTTGTATAAGTTAACAGAGTTCTAATGCTTTGGTTAGTTAGTTAACTGTCAATAACCACTTGTAACTGTTAGTTTGAGTTAGTTAGATGTTAGTTACTTAGTGGATCATAGCTAACCCTTGTATATAAGGTTGTGAGATACCAATTGTAATAGTTAGTTGTGTGATAATAAAATTTTAATCTCTTTATTCCTAAGTCTGCAACTTTGTTTCATCTTCTCTATCACACAATCTCAATCTTAAGCTTTGGTTATGGAGTTTTATCTTCATTCTTTACAGTTTCCGATACTGAATATAAATTTTCGAACAAGAGGCTTAAGAGAACAGCAAGATACTGTTCGAAGAGTAATATAATTTCTATTCGATTACTGATCTAATTCAGTTTCACTGATTTCACCGATTTGGATTTCAATTTCATAAGCTATGCGTCTCTCACTTGCACTATTTCTCACCGATTTTGATTTCTTCGATTTCGATTCATTCATCTGTTGCATTTTTTTCTGTTGTTTAAGTTTTCATTCACTGAATCTTCCATGGTAGAGAATTTAATTGTAATCATTTTTCTTCTGTTGTTTAGCTTCTGTTCCAGTTTTTGATTGGTTTGATTGATGCTAAAAGGTATTGTTCTTGCAAAGATAACTTGACTTTTGATTGATTGATGCTAATAACTTAATATTCCAATCTTTCCGGAAAGGTATTTGTGACATATTAAAAACAAAATCATATGAGCTTTTCAAGTGTCAGTCTTCTCATCAGTATTGATCAGTTGGTTCGGTTTCTCTGACGTGTAAATCCAAGACTTAGTTTTACTTTGACCACTCACTCTACTATGAATTTTTGAAGTTATATTCAGATTGTAATTTTAGAGGCTGCTAGATTTCTCACCTGGATACTGGTTGAGATAGAAAACAGGAAAACTGATTCATGCAATGTTTTATGGATGCATTTATAGAAAGACTTGAATTTTGATGTATTTGTGTGCTTACCTTATGAACAGGATTGCACCAACAACCAAGCAAATATTCATGTCTATCCTGATTGAGTATCCATGCAAATATTCTTGTCCCTAAGGTAATTAATGACATATTCTCCATTTGATTGTATGAGATAAATTTGCTTAATCAGCTTTCACATCCAAACATTGTTCAATACTATGGTAGTGAACTGGTATGCTAGAAAATCCCAAGTTTAGAATCATGTGATTGAGAAAACGTAATTTGCCTGACTAATACTCCATTAGTCTTGGTTTTATTAGTTCAGCCATATGATTAAGTTTATTTGTATTTGTTTTCTGATTCTCTGTGTTGTTTATCTTGCTTAAGAAGCCGAACTACGTCCAAGTCATATTCACATCTGATGGATTTGGAGGATCAAGTGAAGACATATGAATAAAATGTTCAGACAAAGTGTTGTTTTGTCTGATCTTAGAACCAAGAACCAACAGTACCTGTGATACTCTACATTGTCATTGAACAAAGAATTTGTCACTCTTTCGAAACTTACTGCAGTGACTGTGGTAGATTGGAACTAGGGCTCTACGGTAATTGGGGGTTTATTAGTTCCATTGGTTTTGATGTGTAATCAAATTTTCTAACTGTTATTATTGACGGATTGTGCAAAAGTGGAAGACTTAATAATGCACTCGAGACGTGCAATGACATTTTTTATTTAAGGTGTATTTGTTGTTTAACACATGTCGCGAAACCATAGTCTAGCACACAGATGCCCTCTTTCCTAACGAAAATAATTCTCCGAAACCCAAAACACATAAGCATGCCTTCCAACTACTTGATTAGTTTAATCCTTCTGAATTTTATAACCTTTATTATAAAGTAGTGAGAACAATGTCCACTAATTAAGGACATAAAATATAAGAAGAAAAAAGAAGACATGTGATGATGAATGTGAATGTGATAATGTGAAGTAAAAAAATAGTAGAAAAGAAGAAATTAAGTGTAAAAGAGACATGAAATCGTCAACAACATTGGAAAAACAACAATATTATTTCAATTATTAGTCCCAATTACACTGTTGTGTACCTTTACAGCTTGTTTTGTAACTTTTTTCTCAACTTGTCAACTTTTATACTAATTATTGTTCTTTAGAGGAGCCAACTTTGAAAACTTTTACACAACAACTATATATAACCATTCATTGTATAGATAATCTCTGGAAAAAATAATTTAGCATATTCATTCCAATTCTCATACAACTGAAAATGGCTTTCGATTTAGTAGGAACTTTGATTTCAAAACTGACAGCTTTTGTCCGAGAGGAGTATTCAACATTTAAAGATGTTAACAAACATGCTGAAAAGCTATCAAGAAATCTCACTGCTATTCATGCTGTCCTACAAGATGCTGAGGAGAAGCAAATCACAAGTCGTGCTGTTAAAGATTGGCTGCTGAATCTATCTGATGCAGCACATGTTCTTGATGATATATTGGACGAATGTTCACTACTTTCTGAAGCAAACAGACACAAATACTCCATCATCCATCCTAAGAAGTTGTTTGCTCGTCGTAGTATTGGAAAGAAGATGAAAAATGTTGCTGAAAGGATTGATGCTATTGCTGAAGAAAGGGTCATGTTTGGATTAAATTCTGGAACCATGGAGCATCGTCTTGAAGATGATCGCCAAAGTACCTCTGTCATAATTGAATCCCAGATTCATGGAAGACATGAAGATAGAGAGAAGGTTGTTGAGTTTCTTCTCGAGCATGCTTGTGACAGGGAAGAACTCTCTGTCTATTCCATTGTCGGACATGGTGGATATGGAAAAACAACACTTGCTCAACTGGTCTTCAATGATAAAATGGTAGACACCCATTTTGATTTGAAAATATGGGTTTGTGTTTGTAATGATTTTACTATGGTGAAACTTTTCCAGTCCATCATAGAAATCATAGAGGGAAAACATTCATATTACAAATCTTTAGAATCAATTCAAACAAAGGTTCAAGAAGTTTTGCAAAACAAAAGGTATTTGCTTGTCCTTGATGATGTTTGGAATGAAGACCCAGAGAAATGGAACAGGTTCAAGAAACAGTTGGAAAATGGAACAAAAGGTGCATCAATTTTAGTCACTACACGACTTCGGACTGTTGCAAACATCGTGGGAACTCATCCTGCTCATCATTTGGAAGGTTTATTAGATGATGACATTTGGTCATTGTTTAGACAACAAGCTTCGTCATTGTTTGGACCAAACGGGGAAGAGCGTGCAGAGCTTGTAAATATTGGAAAGCATATAGTGAGGAAATGTAATGGTTCACCTCTTGCTGCCAAAGCCCTAGGAAGCCTTTTGAGCTATAAAACTGAGGAACATCAATGGGATTCTATAGAGAAAAGTGAGATTTGGAAGTTGTATGATGATGCTACCAAGTCTGCTTTAACACTGAGCTACTACAATCTAAAATTATCGTTGAGACCATGTTTCAATTTTTGTGCTATATTTCCTAAAGATTTTGTAATGGTTAAGGAAGATCTAATTCATCTGTGGATGGCCAATGAATTCATTTCATCCAGAGGAAATTTAGAGGTAGAGCATGTCGGCAATGAGGTGTGGAATGAACTTAACCAAAGATCATTATTTCAAGAAGTCAAAACTGATGATAAAGGTAAAGTTACGTTCAAAATGCATGATATATTCCATGATATTGCTAGCTCCATTATGGGAGAACAGTGCCTCGCTTTAGAAACTGATAGCTTGACTAATTTGTCAAAAAGAGTTCATCATATTAGTTGTTTTAATCTTGACGAACAATTCAAAGACAGCTTGATTCTGTTTAAAAGAGTCGAATCCTTGCGGACTGTTCTTGAATTTCATCCGCCTAAATCAAATATAAGTGTGTTTCCATCTATCACTCCTCTCCGAGTATTAAGTACAAGCCGTTCTCAACTCCCAGCCATGAAGAATTTTATCCATTTGAGATACTTTGAACTTTATAATAGTGACATTGAAACTCTGCCAGACTCTATTTGTAGCATAAGAAAATTACAAACACTAAAGCTTAAAAGATGCCGTTACCTTATTAGTCTTCCCAAACAATTGGCACAACTACAAGATCTCAGACATCTCGTGATTGAATGGTGTTCATTAAGATCAATGCCTTCTAATATTGGGGGGTTAACTCATTTGAGAACATTGAGCACTTTCATTGTGGGTTCGAAGGTTGGGTTTGGTTTAGCAGAGCTACGTAACTTACAATTAGTAGGCATGCTTCACATCAAAGGCCTTGAGAATGTGTCATATGAAAAGGATGCTAGAGAAGCTAATTTGATTGGCAAGAAGGACTTAAATCGCTTATATTTGTCTTGGGGTGATTATGCTAATTCACAAGTTACTGATGTTGATGCCGAGGGAGTTTTGGAAGCTCTTGAGCCCCATTCAGGTCTTAAGAGTTTTGGGGTGGAGAGTTATGGGGGAGCACATTTTCCTCCATGGATGAGAAATACTTCTATTTTAAAAGGTTTAGTTCATATTATTCTGTATGACTGTAAGAACTGTAGGAAGCTTCCTCCACTTGGTAAGTTACCATGTTTAACTACTCTTTATGTGTATGGAATGAGAGATTTAAAGTACATTGATGATGCCTTATATGAACCTGCAACCGAGATGGCTTTTATGTCATTGAAAAAGTTGACATTGTGTGACTTGCCAAATTTAGAAGGGGTGTTGGAAGTCGAAGGAGTAGAGATGCTACCCGAACTTTTAAACTTAAGTATATCATGTGTCCCTAAACTTGTATTGCCGTCCCTTCCATCCGTTGAGTTACTTTCTGCTCATGGAGGAACTGATGTGTTATTGAAGTTCATTTCTTACAAGAATTGCGATGAAGACTTGGTTTCCTCGCCACGAGGAATTGTTGGTAATAATATGCATAATCTTAAGTCACTTTACATATCAGACTTCCCAAAACTCAAGGAATTACCTGATGAACTCGGTACTAACTGTGTCTTAGAACATATTCACATTCAATTTTGTGATGAAATGGAGTCATTTTCGAAGAACTTGTTGCAAGGATTAAGTTCTCTTCAAACTTTGACCATTCATTATTGCCATGGATTTAAATCTCTGTCCGGGGGTATTAAACACCTAACTTGTCTTGAGAGACTTCAAATCACTTACTGTCCACAGTTCATTTTTCCACATAACATGAACAGCCAAACTGCCCTTCGTCAACTCAAAGTCTCGGGGCCTAATGAGAACATACTAGACAGCTTAGAAGGCATCCCCTCACTGCAAAATTTGTCTCTGACATATTTTCTTTCTCTAACATCCTTGCCGGATTGGTTCGGTACCATGACTTCTCTTCAAGGACTAGAAATCAGTAGGTTTCCGAAGTTAAGTTCACTGCCAGACAGCTTTCAGCAACTGCAAAACTTGAAAAAGTTGAGTATTACTTCTTGCTCTAAGTTAGAAATGCGATGCGAGAAAGAAATAGGTGAAGATTGGCATAAGATAGCTCACATTCCAGAACTCGTATTGGAAGATAATTTTGATGAAAAACCAATATTTCGTGGTAATTTAATATAATGAATCCTCTTCTCTTTTCATCTTTTCTCTTCTTTTTTTCACTATATTTGGTTGACCTTGTGAACAAATGTGAAATGATTTTTGACATATATTGAACAATGGATGCAGATAATACCACATCAGAATGGAAGATGGAGAACCAATTCAGCCACCGCCCTAAATTTGAATTGGTCATTGATGCGCTCTAAATGAAGAGCATTTAGATGTATAACACTCTTGTCTTCATCACTAAATGTCTTAGTGTAAGAAGATTCTCTCCCTTCATTATTTGTTTCATAACCAAGCGATAAATTTGTCTCACAATACAATGGAAACATTCACAACTGTTCAATTTCCTATTTAGTTTAACACAAGACATTCATAATACATAATGCATAATAATTCCTAATATTTTCAACAATTCAATGTAGGATCAGCTTGTCCTTTATGAATACCATGTTTTTTATTTCCTGAACATGTGCTCTATGATACTGCATTCTAAAATTTTAAAGAAATTTGAAACAAATTAGAACAGAAAATTTGTTTAGAAGTTATAACTAAAAAAATTTATATAAATTTATGGCATATGACAACAAATTAATAACTTACTGCTATTTATTGAAAACTGCAGAAGAAATTCTAGACTCGTCATGGACATCTGAATTTTCTTGACAACATCTCTGGAAGGAATGAGTAATTAAATTTTTCATGCAATTGGCTATTTCGTTGTAATTACCAATATCCTTTATGCTTAGGATGAATCCTTACTTTTTGTTGTAAATGTTTGTATTCAATCTCTGTTTGAGACCAATTTCTTTAGAGATTCATCAATAGAATTGTCGTTATTCAGTGAATTTATCAATTGGTAGCAGTTTTGATCATTCTATTATATATAATATAAATAAGCAATATTTTAGTAATTTAAATATAAACTTTATAACCATCTATCTGCCATCAAAATTTGACATTGCCACATCAGTGATGGATAGTAACTGAGTAGCTCAAAGTGTCTGAATTTGAATGTATGCCGGCTGCCTTGGACGAGGAAATTTCACAAGGAATTGATACTAATGTTGAGCAAGTACTGAAAGCCTTTGAGCCTCACTCAGGGTTTCGGGATGAAGGGTTATGTGGGAATACATTTTCACAGATGGATGAGAAATATTTCTATTTTGGAGGACTTAGTTGATATTATATTCTATAACTGTAAAAACTGCTGGTGGCTTCCTCCACTTAGTAAATTGGCGTCGAACGAGAATCAACAACTGAGAGAGCTTTTGCATCATTGACTTATATGAATGAGTGATCTAAACCATTAAATTACCTTGATGTATCTACAATTGAGGAATATAAGTGAGATAAACCCTATAACAATGGTTTGTGTTTAGCAGGCTGCACCTTTAGCTAGTTGCGAGGCTCCAACTGCCAGATCAAGATTGCATACACCAGTTTTCAGAGTATCCTAATAGTAGAGATAAAACAAGCTTCATGTATCTGAGGTAGCGATGTAATACTTACAATTCCAATCTATCTGTTTCTCAAACTAAATGATTTTTAAGATATCTGAGATGGTAGTGCTATTCTACAATGGTTTTTAACTAATTTATTTCCTTAGCTAAATACTCAGTAAATTCTATGGTCTTGTTTTGACTTAACTACTTTAGAACTTTTCTATTATTCTAGTTTAATTTTTTAATACTTTAGAGTGTGCTCAAACTTCATCTCCTAGCATTGTTACTTATGAGGTTTGATATCTACAATTATGGTTTCTGTCATCATAGTATTTGATTTGATGAATAAGTTTAAGGATTGTGTTTTTAATCTACTATTGGTCTTAGTCCATTTCTTAGGAATTTTTACCTAATAAAATTGACTATTAGTCTGGGTTTCATGATATATTTAGTATGTTGCCATGACCTAGAAAATGCCATACTTACATTTGTGGCCACTCTGTAGTTAACAGCGGCTGTTATAGTGGCGATGCATAGAGGCCGCTAGATGCTGTGCGGAACCTCGTTATGAGATACTACTGAATACTCGCACATAATAGTAATGAACAAAGTGTGATGTTATGTGTAATCACCAGAGCCTTCCCATTTTTACAACCTTGCATCATCTATAACCAGAATATAGTAATTTGCCTTAGCACCCATATCATCAACAATGTCAAGCACAAAGTAACATCTTAATGTTCCTGCACTTTTGCTTATATCCTACATGTTCAGCCTGCACAATTTCAAACCTCTATTTTTCACTATTTTTTCACACATCCGTGCAATGTTAAACGCGTTCTTTACTAAGATGTGTACATGAGCATTCTACCAGGCTTTGAGACAAGTAATATTAAACAAGGATTGTTAACATTAAAAATTCATGGTCTGAATCAGTCCCCTAGGACCTGGTTCAATAGATTAACTAAGGCGAGTAAAAATCATGGCATTCACAACTCACAAGGACAAATTGATCATACTTAGGAATTAGGATTATGGTTGAACAAGCTAACTTCCCTTCGTCAAGTGACAATCTACAGTGAAGAAAAAAATGGAACGTTACCAAATGGCTTAGAAGGTATTCCCTCGCTGCAAAATCTGTATTTGTCATATTTTCCTTCTCTTGTAACCTTACCAGACTGGTTGGGGACCATTCCCGCACTGTTTCAATCTGGCGCTTTTTCTTTTCTTCAATTTCAAACAAAAAATATATTCAGTTTCAAACAAACTCCACCGTTTCGTGTGAAGCAAATCAAGCAATGAAAAGAGAAAACTCAGAAGCCGTGAACTCCACCGTCCGCCACCGTGAAAACGCAGCTTATCTCCGTCTCCTCAACTGAAAAAACAGTCCGCCACTTCTCTGGCTTCGCCGCCTCGCCTTCGTCAGTGAAGAGTATTGTATCTCACAAGATGTAATGTTTCGATCTCCATCAATTTGTTTCTGTGAAAGATTGTACCAATTCTGTTACTTGTGCTCCAAGTTAACAGAATTGAGTATTGACCAAAGTCAACTCTGTTACTTGTTGTATAAGTTAACAGAGTTCTAATGCTTTGGTTAGTTAGTTAACTGTCAATAACCACTTGTAACTGTTAGTTTGAGTTAGTTAGATGTTAGTTACTTAGTGGATCATAGCTAACCCTTGTATATAAGGTTGTGAGATACCAATTGTAATAGTTAGTTGTGTGATAATAAAATTTTAATCTCTTTATTCCTAAGTCTGCAACTTTGTTTCATCTTCTCTATCACACAATCTCAATCTTAAGCTTTGGTTATGGAGTTTTATCTTCATTCTTTACAGTTTCCGATACTGAATATAAATTTTCGAACAAGAGGCTTAAGAGAACAGCAAGATACTGTTCGAAGAGTAATATAATTTCTATTCGATTACTGATCTAATTCAGTTTCACTGATTTCACCGATTTGGATTTCAATTTCATAAGCTATGCGTCTCTCACTTGCACTATTTCTCACCGATTTTGATTTCTTCGATTTCGATTCATTCATCTGTTGCATTTTTTTCTGTTGTTTAAGTTTTCATTCACTGAATCTTCCATGGTAGAGAATTTAATTGTAATAATTTTTCTTCTGTTGTTTAGCTTCTGTTCCAGTTTTTGATTGGTTTGATTGATGCTAAAAGGTATTGTTCTTGCAAAGATAACTTGACTTTTGATTGATTGATGCTAATAACTTAATATTCCAATCTTTCCTGAAAGGTATTTGTGACATATTAAAAACAAAATCATATAAGCTTTTCAAGTGCCAGTCTTATCATCAGTATCGATCAGTTGGTTCGGTTTCTCTGACGTGTAAATCGAAGACTTAGTTTTACTTTGACCACTCACTCTACTATGAATTTTTGAAGTTATATTCAGATTGTAATTTTAGAGGCTGCTAGATTGCTCTCCTGGATACTTGTTGAGATAGAAAACAGGAAAACTGATTCATGCAATGTTTTATGGATGCATTTTTAGAAAATCTTGAATTTTGATGTATTTGTGTGCTTACCTTATGAACAGGATTACACCAACAACCAAGCAAATATTCATGTCTATCCTGATTGAGCATCCATGCAAATATTCTTGTCCCTAATGTAATGACATATTCTCCATTTGATTGTATGAGATTAATTTGCTTAATCAGCTTTCATATCCAAACATTAATTGTTCATGTGATTGAGAAAACGTAACTGTTATATTTTTATTTATTTTTTGAAGAAAATGCATATAACCTCATCTGGTATTTTTGTTAACATTTTCATCTGCAAATTTCATATTTTTCTGCTATGGTCGTTTTCTAATCGCTTATTTTTGGTTAGCACACTAGAAATGGTTCTCTCCTTCTTCTCCTAATTTTTACACGTCTTGGTTTTATTAGTTCAGCAGCCATATGACTAAGTTTATTTGTATTTGTTTTCTGATTCTCTGTGTTGTTTATCTTGCTTAAGAAGCCGAACTACGTTCAAGTCATATTCACATCTGATAGATTTGGAGGATCAAGTGAAGACATATGAAGAAAATGTTCAAATTTAATTACGGATTTGAAAAACAAATAGTCTCACATCAGCGTGTATATAAAATAATGCAGAGTAAAATAGAAAAAAAATTCATATAGAACTTTTGAGTTGAGTTTCAAGTTTAAAACGAACTGAACTTAATGAGCCGAACTGCTCGTGAACTCTAAATGAGCTGAACTCAAGCTGGAAAAAAGACTTCATGTCGAACTCAACCCGAGTTTTGAGCTGAACTAATTCTTATCGAGTCGAGCTCAGACTGATTCGACTCGACTCATTTTGAGTCCTAGTGCTTGGTGGAGAAAAATAAAAATAAATAACCTTAGTAAAAAAATGAAAGAAAAAAAAAAAGAAAAAAATTATCATGTACGATGAGAGATCTATAGAGGTCATGCACCGTAGCCTACACCTTATTATACCAATTGTTTCTTGTCACTATAATGTTTTCGCTAACCTCAAATAAAGTAACATAATATAATGGACGTCTTAAATAAGTTTTCTGGAAAAGCAGAATTTTTTATTAATGAAATGAAATAGCACAAGAAGTGATTAACACAAAACACATAATCATGCCTTCCAACTACTGGATTAGTTTAATCCTTCTGAATTTTATAACCTTTATAAAGTAGTGAGAACAATGTCCACTAAGGACATAAAATATAAAAAGCAAAAAGAAGATATGTGATGATGAATGTAGAATGTGATAGCTAAGGTAAAATAAAAAAATAGTAGAAAAGAAAGAAAATAAACAGTGTAATTAAAGAGACATGAAATCGTCAACAACATTGGAAAACTAATTGTTTCTACATTCTTGTAACTGTAATGTTTTCCCTAACCTCAAATAAAGTAACATAATATAATGGACGTCTTAAATATTGACAATACGAGAAGTGTTATTTTGACGCATTTTCTTTACACAATACATATATATAGGAGAGAGACATCAAAGGAAAAGAAGAGATAAAGAGGAAAAATATTACAAAATTGCCCCTGTGTAGATATTGTGTAAGAAAAGTGTGTCAAAATATCATTTTTCTTAAAATATATTTTACTTTGGACTATTTTTTGTCTTTAAATAAATCAATTTTTTTTTTTCAGGAGTCTAGTGGTCATAGACTCGTACACTATAAATGTAAAAAAATTAAAGAATTTGGGATCAAATTCAAACTCCTTCCAATAATATTCTTAATAGTTAACAATTGAACTACCGAGACTCTTTAAATCAAGTTTTAAGAGATCATATATATTAAACACCTTCATAATATTTAATAAATATTTAATAAAATTCTACTATAATGTATTGTCTTAGTGAGCATAACTCGGTAGATAAGAATGTTGCGTGTAATATGCAGAAATTATAATTTGATCCTAACACATCCACATATTCACGAACAATGTTCAATTATTAGTCCCAATTACACTGTTGTGTACCTTTACAGCTTGTTTTGTAACTTTTTTCTCAACTTTCTACTTTTATACAAATTATTCTTTAGAGGAACCGACTTTGAAAACTTTTACATAACAACTATATATAACCATTCATTGTATAGATAATCTCAGGAAAAAATCATTTAGCATATTCATTCCAATTCCTATACATTCTGATACACCTGAAAATGGCCATTGTTTTACCTTTAGTTGGAGCTTTGATACAACAACTGGCACCTTATGTCAAAGAAGAGTATGCAACATTTAAAGATGTTAACAAACATGCTCAAAAGCTATCAAGTAATCTCACTGCTATTCATGCTGTCCTACAAGATGCTGATGAGAAGCAAATCACAAGTCGTGCTGTCAAAGATTGGCTGCAAAAGCTGACTGATGCAGCACATGTTCTTGATGATATATTGGACAGATGTTCAATACTTTCTGAAGCAAACAGAGACAACATCGCCATCCTCCACCCTGAGATGCTATTTGTTCGTCGCAGCATTGGCAAGAAGATGAAGAAGGTTGCTAAAAGGATCCATGAGATTGCTGAAGAAAAGGTCAATTTTGGATTACAATCAGGAATCGTGGAGCATCGTCTTGTTGAATGGCGCCAAACTATCTCTCGTGTCACTAAATCCCAAATTCATGGAAGAGATAAGGATACGGCGACGGTTGTTGACTTTCTTCTCAAGGAAGCTTGTCAAAGGGAAGAACTCTCTGTCTATTCCATTGTTGGACATGGTGGATATGGAAAAACAACACTTGCTCAACTGGTCTTCAATGATAAAAGGGTAGACACCCATTTTGATTTGAAAATATGGGTTTGTGTTTCTGATGATTTTAATATGATGAAACTTTTCCAGTCCATCATAGAAATCATAGAGAAGGAAAATCCAAAACTCACTTCTTTAGAACCAATGCAAAAAAAGGTTGAAGAAGTTTTGAAAAACAAAAGGTATTTGCTTGTCCTTGATGATGTTTGGAATGAAGATCCAGAGCAATGGAGCATGTTCAAGTATCCGTTGCAAAATGGAACAAAAGGTGCATCAATTTTAGTCACTACAAGACTTGAGACTGTTGCAAACATCGAGGGACTGGGAACTCATCCTGCTCATCATTTGGAAGGTTTATTAGATGATGACATTTGGTCATTGTTTAGACAACAAGCTTGGTCATTGCTTGGACCAAACGGGGAAGAGCGTGCACACCTTGTAAAGATTGGAAAGAATATAGTGAGGAAATGTGATGGTTCACCTCTTGCTGCCAAAGCCCTAGGAAGCCTTTTGCGATATAAAACTAAGGAACATCAATGGGATTCTATAGAGAAAAGTGAGATTTGGAACTTGTATGATGATGCTACCAAGTCTGCTTTAACACTGAGCTACTACAATCTAAAATTATCGTTGAGGCCATGTTTCACTTTTTGTGCTGTATTTCCGAAAGATTTTGTAATGGTGAAGGAAGATCTAATTCATCTTTGGATGGCCAATGGATTTATTTCGTCCAGAGAAAATTTAGATGTGGAGCATGTTGGCAATGAGGTGTGGGATGAATTATACCAAAGATCATTTTTTCAAGAAGTCAAAACTGATGATAAAGGTAAAATTACGTTCAAAATGCATGATATATTCCATGATATTGCTAGCTCCATTATTGGAGAACAATGCTTAGCTTTAGGAACTGCTAGTTTGACTAATTTGTCAAAAAGAGTTCATCATATTAGTTGTTTTAATCTTGATGAAAAATTCAAAGACAGCTTGATTTCGTTCAAAAGAGTCGAATCCTTGCGGTCTGTTCTTCAATTTAATCCGCCTAAATCATGTTTAAGTGTGTTTCCATCAATCACTCCTCTCCGAGTATTAAGTACAAATTGTTCTCAACTCTCAGCCTTGAAGAACTTTATCCATTTGAGGTACTTTGAACTCCGCAGAAGTGACATTAAAACTCTGCCTGAGTCTATTTGTAGCCTAAGAAAATTACAAACACTAAAACTTGTTCGTTGTAGGAACCTTATTAGTCTTCCCAAACAATTGACGCAACTACAAGATCTCAGACATCTCTTGATTAAGTGGTGTCGAAGATTAAGATCAATGCCTTCTAATATTGGTGGGTTAACTCATTTGAGAACATTGAACTTGTTTATTGTGGGTTCGAAGACTAGGTTTGGTTTAGCAGGGCTACATAACTTACAACTAGGAGGCAAGCTACACATCGAAGGCCTTGAGAATGTGTCGAATGAAACAGATGCTAGAGAAGCTAATTTAATTGGTAAGAAGGAATTAAGTGAGTTAAACTTGTCATGGGGTATTGATGCTAATTCACAAGTTAGTGTTACTGCCTCTGAGAAAGTCCTTGAAGCCCTTGAGCCTCACACAGGTCTCAAATGTTTTCGGATGAATGGTTATGAGGGAATAAATATTCCAAATTGGATGAGAAATACTTCTATTTTGGAAGGCCTGGTTGAGGTAAAACTTTCCAACTGCATAAACTGTGAGCGGCTTCCTCCACTTGGTAAATTACCATGTTTAACAACTCTTTATTTGTCTCGAATGTTTGAAGTGAAGTACATTGATGATGACTTGTATGAAGGTGAGAACAAGAAGGCTTTTCCATCATTAAAGAAAATGGAGTTAGATGATTTACCAAATTTAGAGAGGGTGTTGAAAGCTGAAGGAGTAGAGATGCTATCACAACTTTCTGACTTGACTATAGATGGGACCCCTAAGCTTGCATTTCCATCCCTTCCATCTGTTGAGACTTTTGAGGCTAATGGGGATACTGAAAGAGATTCCATTGATGGTGGTGCATCTTTCCTGAAGGGAATTACAGCTAGTATGCATAATCTCAAAACACTTTTCATTTACTGTTTTCGTGAACTCAAGGTACTACCTAATGAACTCAACTCTCTCAGTTCCCTACAACAACTACACATTACAGGTTGTGATAAGCTTGAGTCTATCCCCGAGTGTATACTGCAAAGTTTGAGTTCTCTTCGAGTTTTGTTGTTTAAATATTGCTTAAGCTTAATATCCTTGCCAGAATGTACGACAAACTTAACTTGTCTTGAGAGACTTGAAATCATAGGTTGTCGCAATCTCATATTACCAGCAACTATGAACAAGCTATCTTCCCTTCGTCAATTGGTAATCACTGGTGGACGTGAAAATGAAACTTTACCGAATGTCTTAGAAGGTATTCCCTCACTGCGAAGTTTGCATTTGTCAGCATTTCTTTCTCTTGTAACCTTGCCAGACTGGTTGGGGACCATGACTTCTCTTCAAACATTACAAATCAGTGTGTGTCACAAATTAAGCTCATTACCAGCTAGCTTTAAAGAACTCATAAACTTGAAAAAATTAACTATTATTGCCTGTCCTAAGCTGGTGGAACGATGCAAGAAAGAAACAGGGGAAGATTGGCATAAGATAGCTCATGTACCAAAATTGAGGGTGGTATAAATTGAACTCTTTAATTATTGTGCTTTTTTTCATTTGGTTTGCTGTTGTGTGTTTTTTGATTTGGTTTGTTTCTCGTAATGGGAGATTTATAATGTATAGATAACACTCATATCTGCTTATTTAATGTATTTTGCTTTTTTCTTAATTTTCAACGTATTTCAATAAATGCAAGCCATGTGGATTATCATTTATCATTACAGAATGTGTTTCATCAAACAAATTGTCAATCCAACATATAGTGACTGAATCATTCATAATCCTAAGCTATAAGTTATATGATGGAAAGACAATACTTAGGAGAGAAACAAAAGATGGAGAAAAAAAAAATCAATATACAAGTTGTACAAGGAGAAATTCATCAACAATGAATACTTCAAAGTACCTGGAAGATGGAATTTGATTTGGAAATTGTGAATTCCCAATAAAATATTGTAATTATGGTTCCATCTTCAAATTGGTGATTATGTAGGAAATGAAGAGATGAAACCGATGATCAAAATCCGATGCAGCAATTTAATTTCCAAAATGAAGGGAATGTGTTTGAGGAATGAGTTGGACCGCTTCGACAAAGGTTATACCTTTGACAACAGTTGCATCCCTAACGCTATAACTTACGAAACTTTTATTTCTTCTTTGTTAAAACGTGACAAGAACGATTATGCAGTGAAACTTCTTCCGGAAATAATTGCTAAAGGTGTACTGAAAGAGTAAAACTAGGTGCGATGTTTTCTAGTTAAAATTTATTATATAGAATTTGAATACAACCATCAAATCTTTATTTCCTTTTATTGTTAATTTGTTACTCATAAAATGGAATTTGGTAAAAGTCAGATCAGATGCTGTAATTTGCATTTGTGAACAAATGCTTATACATTTCTGATTCCATAGTTCTGATTTTCATACATTCCTGAACTTATGCTTATATCCTACATCTACAGCCTGCACAATTTCATACCTTTATTTTTCACAATTGTTTCACACATTCATGCAATATATTTAGGATTACATGAAAATTTAAGGATTTCAACCTCACAACCATTGAAAGTATTTTGTGATCTCTTGTCTGCAATAAATCATGTTGAAGAACTAAGTCAAAGTCGAGAATAATCAGCATCTACTAGCATTAGAGGAAGCGATGAATTCTAGTTATTCTTGTCTTAAATTTTTTGTTACAATTTTAATGCAACCTACAGAACCATTAAGCTTTTTATAGAAAAACAAGTATTGAAGGAAGAAACATTTGCTATTCTACACATAGAAATCTTCTGTTTAGTATACAAAAAAAAAGATTAATTACCAGCCAAAAAGCTTAATTACCAGTCAAAGAAACTCTCAACTAAGAGACTAGCAAATCTTGACAACTCGCCAATTTGTAGGCAGAGGAAAAAAACTGACTATACAAAAAAAAGCTTCAAATGAGACATATATCAAGACCAGACTTATGTTTCAACTAACTTCTCCTCACATTTCAAATTTTGAATTTGCAGTAATCTTTATCTCTAAAATCTAAGTCATCTCTTTGTGGCTCAGGTTTAGTGTATTATTTGTAGTATATATTTGCCTCATTTATATTACTCCCTCCGATCACTATTATAAGCAAAATCATCTCTTTCAATAAACTTAAAAAGTAACTTTTATTTAGAATAGTGACAGGTGGAAATTTGTTTTTATATTACTGATGAAACATTAATTAACGTGTCTAGAATGTTAGAAGTGAAGTACATTGATGATGACTTGTATGAAGGTGCGACCAAGAAGGCTTTTCCGTCATTAAAGAAAATGGAGTTACGTGATTTACCAAATTTAGAGAGGGGGTTGAAAGCCGAAGGAGTAGAGATGCTATCAGCATCACAACTTTCTGACTTGAGCATATATGGGATCCCTAAGTTTGCATTTCCATCCCTTCCATCTGTTGAGACTTTTCATGCTTGGTGTTTTACTGCAATTGATTGCATTATTGATGGTGGTGCATCTTTCCTTAGGGAAATTGCAGATAGTATGCATAATCTCAAAACACTTTACATTGATCAATTTAAGGAACTCGAGTTACCGCCTAATGAACTTAACTCTCTCAGTTCCCTACAACAACTATACATTTCAGATTGTGATAAGCTTGAGTCTATCCCCGAGTGTGTACTGAAAAGTTTGAGTTCTCTTCAAGTTTTGGTAGTTCATAAATGCAGTAGCTTAAAATCGTTGCCAGAAAGTATGACAAACCTGTCTTGTCTTAAGAGTCTTGAAATCAAATATTGTCGCAATCTGATTTTACCAGCAACTATAAACAGTTTCAGTTGGACTACATAGGTAGTTATGTAATGAAACAGTTAGTTACCTAAAAAATTATTGTCTAAGACTGTGAATTGTTTACTCAGAGAAGAGTGTGTTTATGAGATTTGTCTGTTGTGTACTCGTTTGAGTTCAGTGAGTTTTCCATGATATATTGTTGGTTCATAATCCAAGTAGGAAAAGCTAATTGACCAGAAAATCAAATAAAGAAAACACATTGACAGCAACAAAGATAATGTGGTGTGATATATAGAAACCAAAATACTATAATCTGTTAAACCTAAGTTTAAATAACTTTATGTTAATCCGAAATATATACATAAAATGCTAAAGCAGATTATAATACAATTAAATGACAATAAATAAAATAAAAATCGTAGCACCAAAACAGAACTGCACATGCAGATTATGTTGAAAAAACTTATGTAGAACCGACAATTTTTATTTAAGGTGTATTCAGTGTTTAACACATGGTACTGTCTGATCCGAGACCGACATGATATAGTGGTTTCAATTCAATTATTTCATCAGAAATGAAAGAAAATAGGAAATTGTACTATCCAGAAAGAATTAGCGGGACAACTTTTGTTCGTTTATCTTTCGTTCATGTGGGATATATATATAAGTATGAGAGAAGAAATTGTTTCCTTAGTCTTTGTGTCTCTTAGTGTTATCAAAGTATTGTTTCCTTAGGTTTTGGTTTTTGAGTTTTTTATGTTGTTGATAATACTGTCACGACTTTTTTGTTTTCCTTTGTCATGATCCCGAAGCTTCTATTCTAATGTATTAGGTGTTACCTGCTCAGTTGAATAATTTAGATGTTTGCAATTTGCGTTATTTATCTATGCATCAATTTGCATTACATGTTTGCAATATGCATTATTTAACTATACATCAATTTGAATTATTTAGATGATTGCAATTTGCATTATTTATATATATCAATTTGCATTATATATGCAATTCGCATTATTTTGATGTTTGCAATTTGCATTAACGATTGAGATGCGTGTTATTTAAAACAGCTGCCGGGTCCAATACTAATTTATTATAAAAAGTGACGAGAACCATAATCTCTAAGACACAGATATCTTACTATCTGAATTAATTAATATCATCTCCAAATTCTGATACACCTGAAAATGGCCATTGTTTTACCTTTAGTTGGAGCTTTGATTCGACAACTGGCACCTTATGTCCGAGAGGAATATACAACATTTAAAGATGTTAACAAACATGCTGAGAAGCTATCAAGTAATCTCACTGCTATTCATGCTGTCCTACAAGATGCTGAAGAGAAGCAAATCACAAGTAATACTGTGAATGATTGGCTTCAGAAGCTGACTGATGCAGCACACCTTCTTGAAGATATATTGGACAGATGTTCAATAGTTTCCGAAGCAAACAGAGAAAACATCACCATATTTCATCCTGAGATGCTAGTTGTTCGTCGTAGCATTGGCAAGAAGATGAAGAAGGTTGCTAAAAGGATCCATGAGATTGCTGAAGAAAGGGTCAATTTTGGATTACAATCAGGAATCATGGAGAGTAATCTTGAAGATGCTGAATGGCGCCAAACTACCTCTGTCAACATCGAACCCCAAATTTATGGAAGAGATGAGGATAGGGAGAAGGTTGTTGAGTTTCTTCTCAAGCAGGCTTGTGACAGGGAAGAACTCTCTGTATATTCCATTGTTGGCCACGGTGGATATGGAAAAACATCCCTTGCTCAACAGGTCTTCAATGATAAAAGGGTGAAGGATCATTTTCCTTTGAAAATATGGGTTTGTGTTTCAGATGATTTTAATATGATGAGACTTTTCCGGTCCATCATAGAAATCGTAGATAGAAAAAACCCAGATCTCAGTTCCTTGGAATCAATGCAAAAAAAGGTTCAAGAAGTTTTGCAAGAAAAAAAGTATTTACTTGTCCTTGATGATGTTTGGAGTGAAGACCCAGAGAAATGGAGCAGGTTCAAGTATCCGTTGCAAAGTGGAACAAAAGGTTCATCAATTTTAGTCACTACACGACTTGAGACTGTTGCAAATATTGTGGGAACTCATCCTTCTCATTATTTGGTAGGTTTATCTGATAATGATATTTGGTCAGTATTTAAACAACAAGCTTTGTCATTGTTTGGACCAAACGGGGAAGAGCGTGCAGAGCTTGAAGAGAAAGGAAAGAGTATTGTGAGAAAATGTCGTGGTTCGCCTCTTGCCGCCAAAGTACTAGGAAGCCTTTTGCGCTTTAAAACTCATGAACATCAATGGGATTCTATTGAGAAAAGTGAGATTTGGAACTTGTATAATGGTGATACCAAGTCTGCTTTAACACTGAGCTACTACAATCTAAAATTATCGTTGAGGCCATGTTTCACTTTTTGTGCTGTATTTCCGAAAGATTTTGTAATGGTGAAGGAAGATCTAATTCATCTTTGGATGGCCAATGGATTTATTTCGTCCAGTGAAAATTTAGAGGTGGAGTATGATGGCAATGAGGTGTGGGATAAACTATACCAGAGATCATTTTTTGAAGAAGTCAGAACTGATGAAAAGGGTAAAGTTACATTCAAAATGCATGATATATTCCATGATGTTGCTAGCGACATTATTGGAGAACAATGCTTAGCTTTACAAACTGGTGGCTTAACTAATTTGCCAAAAAGAGTTCATCATATTAGTTTTTTTAATGTTGATGCACAATTCAAATACAACTTGGTTTCATTCAAAAGAGTTGAATCCTTGCGGACTGTTCTTAAATTTTATCCGCCTAAATCAAATTTAAGTGTGTTTCCATCACCTCTCCGAGTATTAAGTACGAACGGTTCTCAACTTTCAGCCTTGAAGAATTTTATCCATTTGAGGTACTTGGAACTTTATGAAAGTAAAATTGTAACTCTGCCTGAATCTATTTGTAGCCTAAGAAAATTACAGACACTAAAACTTCATGATTGTCAAGAGCTTATTAGTCTTCCCAAACAATTGACACAATTACAAGATCTCAAACATCTCGAGATTAAACTGTGTCGGTCATTAACATCAATGCCTTCTAATATCGGGGGGTTAACTCATTTGACAACTTTGAGCATTTTCATTGTGGGTTCAAAGGCTGAGTTCGGTTTAACAGAGCTGCATAACTTACAACTAGGAGGCCAGCTACACATCAAAGGCCTTGAGAATGTGTCAAATGAAAGGGATGCTAAAGAAGCTAATTTAATTGGTAAGGAGAAATTAAGTGAGTTATACTTGTCATGGGCTATAGATGCTAATTCACAAGTTAGTTTTACTGGAGTTGAGCAAGTTCTTGAAGGCCTTAAACCTCACAAAGGTCTCAAATGTTTTGGGATGAATGGTTATATGGGAATAAACATTCCAAATTGGATGAGAAATACTTGTATTTTGGAAGGTCTGGTTAAGGTTATTCTTTATGAATGCAAAAACTGTGAGCGGCTTCCAGCACTTGGTAAATTACCATGTTTAACATCTCTTTATGTGTTTCGAATGAGAGAATTGAAGTACATTGATGATGACTTGTATGAAGGTGCAAACAAGAAGGCTTTTCCATCATTAAAGAAAATGCAGTTAGAGGATTTACCAAATTTAGAAAGGGTGCTGAAAGCTGAAGGAGTAGAGATGTTACCACAACTGTCAAACTTGAGCTTAGATGGGAACCACAAGCTTGCATTTTCATTCCTTCCATCTGTTGAGACTATGAACATGCTAACTTCCCTTCGTCAATTGAGAATCGGCCGATATGAAAATGAAACTTTACCAAATGGCATAGAAGGTATTCCCTCGCTGGAACTTTTGTATTTGTCAGTATTTCCTTCTCTTGTAACCTTGCCAGACTGGTTGGGGACCATGACTTCTCTTCATACATTACTAATTAGTCGGTGTCCCAAATTAAGCTCATTACCAGATTGCTTTCAAGGACTCATAAACTTGCGTGTATTGTATATTTATGATTGTCCCGAATTAACTTCATTACCAGCTAGCTTTCAAGGACTCATAAACTTGCAAGGATTAACTATATATGGATGTCCTATACTGGAGAAGCGATGCAAGAAAGAAACAGGGGAAGATTGGCATAAGATAGCTCATGTACCAAATTTGAAATTGGGATATACCGTTGAACGTGATCTATCAATTTACGGTAATTTAATGAATAGTTTTCATTTCTTATTGTATCTAAGTTTTATCATGAAAGGTAGTAGTTTTTAACATATCGAACTGTTGATGCAGAGAAAATGAAGTCATTATGGAACAAGCAATTCAGGCGTTCCCATCATTCTTATGATCTATTTGACCTGATGATTAATGACTTATTGTTATGATCTATTTCACCTGATGATTGAAGAGCATGGATATGATTCAAATCCTTCTTGATTACAGCCTTCTTTGTGTATTTTGTACTTTTTTTGCTTCTTGTAATGGGAACTTTTTTTTTAATGGAATTTTAATATTGTACTGTATTTTTTGTCATCTAATGCATTATTGTTTCACTTTTTTTTTTGAAGTAGCATTATTGTTTGACTAAAAAAAAAGATTGTATAGATATAGTAGTATCACTCATGTCTGCTTATTTAATGTTTTTTTCTTCTTCTTAATTTTCAACGTTTTTGGGTTTGGCAAACAATATGTTTTTGTATTTTCATCTACTAAGTAAATGCAAGCCATAAACTCCACTATTTGTGAATCAACCATGCGGAGTTATCACTATATATGGATCATATGGGATGGAAAAAAATCCAAAGAAAACAATACAGATGACACTCATGTCTTAAGTCTTCATCCTATCATATATCCTATATATATACCAAATATATTCATTGCAGAAGCTATCTCTTGTAGCTTTAAGTTTACCGAGGTGGTTGGGTGTCAAATTTTAGTTCTCTTTGTTGCTAGTATTAGAGCTGGTTTTTCATGATTTTTTAACTTTGAATTTAAGTTTGTTAGACGACAAACGAATATGGTTGTTCACTTTTTAGCAAGGACGGCTAATTCTTGGGCTAGTCATTGCCTTTTATATCACATCAAGTTATGACAGAAATACAATAATTAGGAGAGAAACAAAAGATGGAGATATACAGGTTGTACAAAAGGAGAAATTCATCAACAATAACGATTCCCTAACACTATATCTTTAACAACGGTTTCACCCCTAACGCTATAACTTACGAAACTCTTATTTGTGCTTTGTTAAAACATGACAATAACGATAAGGCGGTGAAACTTCTTTTGGAAATAATTGTTAAGGGTGACTGAAAGAGTAAAACTAGGTGCGATGTTTTTTAGTTAAAATTTGATATTTAGAATTTGAATAAAGTGGAATTTGGTAAAAGTCAGATCAGATGCAGTAATTTGCATTTGTGAACAAATCAGGCCATCTTCATGATTTTTCTTTCATTGTAGAATTTTTTATTATGATGTCTTTCATTATTTGTTCTTGATTCTGGTTCTTGTCATTTTTGAAGTAAGCCAGATCCTATTGACAAATTTTGTCCACGATTCCATTTAATTGTTTGATCATAAATTGTATGCTTTGTTTAGCTTTTGTAAGATCGAAAAAGTTGATGGAAAAGGAAACTATGGTTTTATGGAGCTTTCATCCCTTGATCTCATTCCCGCTAGTCAAGATTAGAGATGAAAATTTCTATTTTCGATGTCACTGAAGATCCCTATTGGTGGATTGTTTGCTATGAAAAATTCTTCAACAGTAGGAGATTATCAGATGCAGAGAAGATTTTGGAAAATGTTTTAGTATATCAGGTACTACTGAATACTCGCACATCATAGTATTCATGGTTCCAATTTTCTGATTTCATAGTTCCAATTTTCACACATTCCTCCAATGTTCATGTTCCTGAACTTATGCTTATATCCTATATCCCCAGCCTGCACAATTTCACACCTCTATTTTTCACAATGTTTTCACACATCCGTGCTAATGTTAAACGCGTTCTTTACTAAAATGTGTACATGAACATTCTACCAGGTTTTGAGACAAGTAATATTTAACAAGTAATATTCTTCTAGGATAAATTTATCATACATATATTTAGGATTATGGTTGAAAAGATTACATGAAAATTTAAGGATCAACATCTACTAACATGAGAGGAAGCGATGAATTCTAGTTTTAATACTAAATTTTTGGAATATATTTTTTGAGTAACTAGTTATTCTTTTCTTTAGTTTTTTGTTACAATTTTAATGCAACCTTTAGAACCATAAAATTTTTATGGCAAAACAAGTACTGCACAAACATTTGCTATTCTACACATAGAAAGCTTCTGTTCAGTAAGTATATGAGCTATCTGCATCAAACTCCGATTCAACATGAGCTATCTGTTGCCGATCTTCCTCGATTCCTCTCTTGCATCACTTCTCCAACTAGAGGCATTTAACAATAAGCAAACCTTGCAAGTTTCTGAGATTCTGAATACTATTTGGTAGCGACCTTACCGTAGGACACCAAACGATTGCTAGTTTTTCAGGACAAGTCATAGCTCCCAACCATTCTGGCAAGTAAGAGTCTAATAAGAGTAAAAATTTGCAGTGAAGTAAGTTCTAAGCCGTCTAGGATCGTGCAGTTTTCACCATCACCAATGATTGTTACTTGTAGAAGGGAAGTTAACCTTTTCAACAACTCCTTGTTTATTTCACCAGTATGGTATGGGGTCACTTGAAATGCTAAAGTAGGAAAGTTGTGGTGACTTCTCTCTACTCCTTCAAGTTCCAACACCCTCTCGAAGTTTGGTAAACCACGCAAAGTCAATTTTTCAATGTAATTTTTGTAGTGGTATAACATCAACTAAGCTTTCCAAAATGTATTCCCGCATAACCCTTCACATCCCAAAACCATTCAAAAACCCGAATGATCCAAATACGAAAGACGCCCAATCAATACTCACCAGTTGAATCCACGAGAGAAAGGAGGAGACAAGAGTATTATAAATAGGAAGGAATGTAGCAGGATTACATAGATATTTTTCAGAATAGCAAATATTAAAAAGTTCTGGTATGAGTTATTTTTCTTGTATTTGGATGTTGTCTTGAATTTAGTCCCCCATTTTTTGTAGAATAACACTATTCACATATGTTTAGCTCAACAAAATAATTCCTAATAATACAACTTTGGAATAATTGTTTCACTACATGACTGCCATAATACTAATGTTGGTTATTTATTTTCTTATTTGTCTCTAACTCAATCAAAAACATTTGGAAAGTTGTGCTCAGTCTGTCTTTGTGTTTCTTTAGGTTTTGGTTTTTGATTTTTTCTTTATGTTGTTTATAATACTGTTGAGACTTTTTTGCTTTCCTTTGTCATTATCCTGGAAGCTTCCACTATTATTGTATTAAGTGTTACCTACTTGATTGAATAATTTAGATCTTTGCAATTTGCATTATTTATCTATATATTATCAATGTATGCTTCATTGTACTTGTTTTGATTAATGATATCCACCATAAGTGATATCATCAATAATATCATGAGCACCATAAGTGATATCAGCTTCTGCAATAAAAAATACAAAAAATCATATCAAAGTCCATGTTGCATATGTGCTGAGTCGGTACTGGAAGCTTCTATTCTATTGTATTATTTGTTAATACTTGATGTGAATAAATGTAATTGATCTATGTTACCTACTCAATTGAATAATTTAGATGTTTGCAATTTGCATTATTTATCTATATATCAATTTGCACACACAGATATCCTCCTATCTAGCTATCTAAATTAATTAATATCATCTCCAGATTTTAATTCATTCCAATTCCGATACACCTGAAAATGGCCATTGTTTTACCTTTAGTTGGAGCTGTGATTCAACAACTGGCACCTTATGTCCGAGAGGAATATGCAACATTTAAAAATGTTAACAAACATGCTGAAAAACTATCAAGAAATCTCACTGCTATTCATGCTGTCCTAAAAGATGCTGAGGAGATGCAAACCACAAGTCATGCGGTCAAAGATTGGCTGCAAAAGCTGACTGATGCAGCACATATTCTTGATGATATATTGGACGAATGTTCAATAGTTTTCGAAGCAAACGGAGACAAAATCTCCATCCTCCATCCTATGAAGCTACATGCTCGTCGTAGAATTGGAAAGAAGATAAAAAAGGTTGCTGAAAGGATTGATGCTATTGCTGAAGAAAGAGTCAAGTTTGGATTAAATCCCGGAACCATGGAGCATCGTCTTGAAGTTGATGCTTGGCGCCAAACTACCTCTGTCATCACTGAACCCCAAATTCATGGAAGAGATGAGGATAGGGAAAAGGTTGTTGAGTTTCTTCTCAATCATGCTTGTGATAGGGAAGAACTATCTGTCTATTCTATTGTTGGACATGGCGGATATGGAAAAACGGCACTGGCTCAACTGGTCTTCAATGATGAAAGGGTAAATGCTCACTTTCCTTTGAAAATATGGGTTTGTGTTTCTGATGATTTTAGTATGATGAAACTTTTCCGGTCCATCATAGAAATTATAGATGGAAAAAATCCAGATCTCATTTCTTTAGAATCAATGCAAAAAAAGGTTCAAAAAGTTTTGCAAAACAAAAGGTATTTGCTTGTCCTTGATGATGTTTGGAACGAAGACCTGGAGAAATGGAACAAGTTCAAGAAACAGTTGGAAAATGGAACAAAAGGTGCATCAATTTTAGTCACTACAAGACTTGAGACTGTTGCAAACATCGAGGGACTAGGAACTCATCCCGCTCATCATTTGGATGGTTTATTAGATAAAGACATTTGGTCATTGTTTAGACAACAAGCTTGGTCAATGTTTGGACGAAACGGGGAAGAGCGTGCAGAGCTTGTAAAGATTGGAAAGTATATAGTGAGGAAATGTAAAGGTTCTCCTCTTGCAGCCAAAGCAATAGGAAGCCTTTTGCGCTTTAAAACCGAGGAACATCAATGGGATTCTATTGAAAAAAGTGATATTTGGAACTTGTATGATGGTGTTACCAAGTCGGCTTTAACACTGAGCTACTATAATCTAAAATTATCTTTGAGGCCGTGTTTCACTTTTTGTGCTGTATTTCCTAAAGATTTTGAAATGGTGAAGGAAGATCTAATTCATCTTTGGATGGCCAATGGATTTATTTCGTCCAGAGAAAATTTAGAGGTGGAGCATGTGGGCAATGAGGTGTGGGATGAACTATACCAGAGATCATTTTTTCAAGAAGTCAAAACTGATGATGAAGGTATAGTTACGTTCAAAATGCATGATATATTCCATGATGTTGCTAGCAAAATTATGGGAGAACAATGCTTAGCTTTAAAAACTGCTAGCTTGACTACTTTGTCAAAAAGAGTTCATCATGTTAGTTGTTCAAAATTCAAATACGGCTTGAATAAGTTCAAAGGAGTTGAATCCTTGCGGACTGTTCTTCAATTTAATCCGCCAAAATCAAGTTTAAGTGTGTTTCCATCAATCACTCCTCTCCGAGTATTAAGTACAGACTGTTCTAAACTTTCATCCTTGAAGAATTTTATCCATTTGAGGTACTTTGAACTTTATGAAAGTTACATTAAAACTCTGCCTGAGTCTATTTGTAGCCTAAGAAAATTACAAACACTAAAACTTGTTAATTGTTACCGTCTTATCAGTCTTCCCAAACAGTTGACACAACTACAAGATCTCAGACATCTCGTAATTAAAGCGTGTGACTCATTAACATCAATGCCTTTTAATATTGGTGGGTTAACTCATTTGAGAACATTGAACTTGTTTATTGTGAGTTCGAAGACTGGGTTTGGTTTAGCAGAGCTACGTAAATTACGACTAGGAGGCAAGCTACACATCATAGGCCTTGAGAATGTGTCGAATGAAATAGATACTAGAGAAGCTAATTTAATTGGTAAGAAGGAATTAAGTGAGTTATACTTGTCATGGGGTGGCGATGCTAATTCAAGTGTTAGTGTTACATTCGCTGAGCAAGTCCTTGAAGCCGTTGAGCCTCACACGGGTCTCAAATATTTTGGGATGAATGGTTATAAGGGAATAAAAATTCCAAATTGGATGAGAAATACTTCTATTTTGGAAGGCCTGGTTGAGGTAAACCTTTCCGACTGCATAAACTGTGAGCGGCTTCCTCCACTTGGTAAATTACCATGTTTAACAACTCTTCATGTGTCTGGAATGAGAGAATTGAAGTACATTGATGATGACTTGTATGAAGGTGCGACCAAGAAGGCTTTTCCATCATTAAAGAAAATGAAGTTAGAGGATTTACCAAATTTAGAGAGGGTGTTGAAAGCTGAAGGAGTAGAGATGCTATCACAACTTTCAAACTTGACCATAGATGGGACCCCTAAGCTTGGATTTCCATCCCTTCCATCTGTTGAGACTTTTGATGCTACAGGGGATACTGAAAGAGATTCCATTGATGGTGGTGCATCTTTCCTGAGGGGAATTGCAGCTAGTATGCATAATCTCAAAAAACTTTCCATTAAATGGTTTGATGAACTGAAGGTACTACCTAATGAACTCAACTCTCTCAGTTCCCTACAAGAACTGCACATTTCATTTTGTCATAATCTTGAGTCTATCCCCGAGTGTGTACTACAAGGTTTGAGTTCTCTTCAAGTTTTGAAATTTCATTATTGCAGTAGCTTAAAAACCTTGCGGGAAGGTATGACAAACCTGACTTGTCTTGAGAGTCTTGAAATCATACATTGTCCCAATCTGATTTTACCAGCTACTATGAACAAACTAACTTCCCTTCGTCAATTGAGAATCTATGGTGAATATGAAAATGAAACTTTACTAAATGTCTTAGAAGGTATTCCCTCATTGCAATATTTGTCTTTGTCAGAATTTCCTTCTCTTGTAACCTTGCCAGACTGGTTAGGGACCATGACTTCTCTTCAAACATTACAAATCAAATGGTGTCCGCAATTAACCTCATTACCAGTCTGGTTGGGGACCATGACTTCTCTTCAAACATTAACAATCCGTAATTGTCCCAAATTAAGCTCATTACCAGCTAGCTTTAAAGGACTTATAAACTTGCATGAATTAAATATTTATGGATGTCCTAAGCTGGAGAAGCGATGCAAGAAAGAAACAGGGGAAGATTGGCATAAGATAGCTCATGTACCAAAGTTGATCAGGGTGAAATAAATTGAACTCCTTATTTATTGTCATTTGTATCGGTTTGGTTAGTTGGCACGTGTATTTTGTACCTTTTTTATTTGGTTTGTTGTTGTGTGGTTTTTGATTTGGTTTGTTTCTTGTAATGAGAGATTTGTACTGTACTTGGCTTGTAGTATAGATAAAAGTCATGTCAGCTTATTTAATGTATTTTGCTTTTTCTTAATTTTCAACGTA
The DNA here is from genome assembly GCA_030408175.1 of Trifolium repens. Lineage (NCBI taxonomy): Eukaryota > Viridiplantae > Streptophyta > Magnoliopsida > Fabales > Fabaceae > Trifolium > Trifolium repens. The sequence continues at coordinate 11,210,724 of CP125846.1, read as the reverse complement.
ATTTGTGGTATTTAGGGGGGAGAATGAGAGAAAATAATAAGAAATATAAAAATATTATTGATGAATGGTGTGAATGAACTAAATACAATGTTTACATATGAAATAGTATGATACTACCTTGTTATTTATAACAAAGTGAATATATTTAAATCTAAACTAAATCCCTTAACAATAGGGCTTAGAGTAAACAAACCTAATATATGTAAAAAGATCTAAAGAAAACAACATAGATAGATAACACAAATAAATGTGATCAGCTTTTTCTTATTAATGCTTAAATTTTGTTGTTAATTCACAAATTACAATCATCCCTTCTTAATTCCTATTATAAAGGAAATACTTCTCTATGTAAGTAGAAATTTTTTGTTGAGCACTATATTGTTTGGCCAAATTGGTCTATAGAGTGTGTTTGGATACCAAGTGCACTTTCATTTTCTCACATTCAGAAGCATATTCACTGACTATCTCTAGTAGCTTTAAGTTTACCATGTGTTCACTGTATATTTGCCGCAGTTCTAAACATATGCATAAATGGTTAGTTTTTCTAGAGGTTGAGTGTGATTCGCAAGTCGCAACTGGTGAATGCTGCTATATAGATGATATAGATGTTACAGATAAACATATATATATAACTCTAATATTGATGTTTCATTTGAAGCTTTTGATTGTATGGGTCAAGATAAAAAAAACACTCATGCTTTTAAGGCTTACCTTTGATTATATATAGGTAATATTAATGTTCTTCTGGTCTCTTGGTTGGGATTTTCTATGGATGGTAATTAATTTGATTTTGGGTATTGTATTATATTGTATAAGCACTTAAACAATTTCAGTTGGACTATATAGGTAGTTATGTAATGAAACAGTTACCTTTTTTTTTTTGACGCAAATGAAACAGTTACCTAAAAAGTTATTGTGTAAGATTGTGAATTGTTTGTTGGTTCATAGTCCAATTAGGAAAAGCTAAATGACCAGCAAATCAAATAAAGAAAACCAATTGACAGCAACAAAGATAATAGTTGTGATATGCAGAAACAAAGATACTACAATCGGTTAAACCTAAGTTGAAATAACTTTGTTAATCCGAAATAGATAAAATGCTAAAGCAGATTATGTCGAAAAAACTTATGTAGAACCGACATTTTTTATTTAAGGTCTATTCGGTTTTAATATATGTTACTGTCCGATCCGAGACATACAAGATATAGTCGTTTCAATTCAATTATTTCATCAACAATGAAAATAGGAAATTGTGCTATTCAGAAAGGATCGGCGGTACAATTTGTGGTGTATTTAGGACATTATCCTTTTCTGTTAGTCTCAACAATCAGCAGTTTAAAAGAAGAAAACAACCAAAACCAATAATATGAACTTAAATTAGTAGTTTACTAACTTGTGGCAAACTTAGATAATATTAATACCAAGTTCTTCCCTAACATGATCTCCCTTAACAATTTTTGTAAGTAATTCAGAAAATTTTTGACTTCAAAACTGATGATTTTAGTATGAAGAAAATTTTGGAGTCCATCATAGAATCCACCATTGGAAAATATCAAGACTTCTCATCTTTAGAATCAATGTAAAAAGCGGTTGAAGAAAGATAAATCAGATTTACTGGTAAAATTACATTCAAAATGCTTGATTTAGTCCATGATATAGCTCAGTCTTTTATGAGATACTAATTCACAATTTGACTAAATAATTGCCATAAAAAAGTTGATTCCTTGCGAACCTTTCTTGAGTTTAAAAACCACCCACCAAAAATTTACATGTGTTGCTTTCAAGAGCTCCTCTTCGAGCTTTACGTACAAGTTCTTCTCAACACTCAGCATTGAATAGTTTAATTGATTTGAGGTATTTGGAACCTTGCCTTTGCCTGAGTCTGTTTGTAGACTGCAGAAATTGCAAACACTAAAACTTGAAGGTTGTATTTATTTTCCTATAGTTTTCCCAATCAAATGACACAATTTCAAGACCTTAGAGACATCTCATGGTTGAAATTTCCCGCCATTAGTATCAACTCCTTTTAGAATTGGAGAATTAACTTGTCTGAAAACATTGACCATTTTCATTGTTGGTGGTTCAAAAGATGGGTTTGGTTTAGAAGAGCTACACAACTTACAATTAGTAGGCAAGATACACATCAAAGGCCTTGAGAATGTGTCAAATGAAAACAATTCTAGAGAAGCTAATTTGATTGGCTCGCAAGAAGGACTTAAATCGCTTATATTTGTCTTGGGGTGATTATGCTAATTCACAAGTCAGTGATGTTGATGCCGAGGGAGTTTTGGAAGCTCTTGAGCCCCATTCAGGTCCTAAGAGTTTTGGGGTGAAGAGTTATAGGGGAGCACATTTTCCTCCGTGGATGAGAAGTACTTCTACTCTAAAAGGTTTAGTTCATATTATTCTCTAGCTACGACTGTAAAAATTGCAAGAAACTTCCTCCACTTGGTAAGTTACCATGTTTAACTACTTTTTATGTATGTGGAATGAGAGATTTAAAGTACATTGATAATGCTTATATGAACCTGCGACCGAGAAGGCTTTTACGTCATTGAAAAAGTTGACGTTGTGTGACTTAAAAAATTTAGAGGGGTGTTGGAAGTCGAAGGAGTACAGATGCTACCCGAACTCTTAAACTTAAGTATATCATGTGTCCCCAAACTTGTATTGCCGTCCCTTCCATCTGTTGAGTTACTTTCTGCTCATGGAGGAACTGAAGTGTTTTTGAAGTTCATTTCTTACAAGAATTGCGATGAAGACTTGGCTTCCTCGCCCCGAGGTATGGTTGGTAATAATATGTATAATCTTAAGTCACTTTATATATCAGACTTCGCAAAACTCAAGGAATTACCTGGTGAACTCGACGCTGTTTGTGTTTTAGAACATCTTCACATTCAATTTTGTGGTGAAATGGAGTCATTTTCGGAGAAATTGTTGCAGGGATTAAGTTCTCTTCGAACTAAACAAAATTAATAACAAAAATTATATAAATTAATGGCATATGTCAAATTAATAGCTTACTGCTATTTACCGAAAACTGCAGCAGAAATTTAAGCTTCGTCATCTGAATGTTCTTCACAACAACACAACATCTTTGGAAGGAATGAGAGAATACATTTTTCATGCAATTGGCTATTTCTTTGTAATTACCAACATCCTTTATGCTTAGGATGAATACCTTCAACTAAATTTTAAATTGTGTCTGTGTCCCGCTTTTCTGTGTGTAATATTTCAATTCTGCAGCAGTGTAAATGTTTGTATTCAATCTCTGTTTGAGACCAATTTCCTTAGAGATTCATCAATAAAATCTTTGTTTAATCACTTTTTATGTATTTAGAATGAGTGATGTAAAGTACATTGATGATGACTTATATGAATCAACAACTGAGAAGGCTTTCGCGTCATTGACTTATATGAACGAGTGATCAAAACCATTGATGATGACTGAAACAATGGTTTGTGTTTAGCAGGCTGCACCTTCGGAGTGCATACACATATATCTGAGGTAGCAATGTAATACTGAGAATTCCAATCCATCCATTTCTCAAACTAAATGATTTTTAAGGTATCTGAGATGGTAGTCCTATTCTACAATTATGGTTTCTGTCATCGTAATATTTGATTTGATGAATAAATTTAAGGACTTTTTTTAATCTACTATTGGTCTTAGTGCATTTCTTAGGAATTTTTACCTAATAAAATTGACTATTAGTCTGGGTTTCATGATTTATTTAATATGTTGTCATGACCTAGAAAATGCCATACTGACATTTGTGGCCACTATGTAGTTAACAGCGGCTGTTATAGTGGCGATGCATAGAGGCCGCTAGACGCTGTGCGGAACCTCTTTATGAGGTACTAATGAATACCCACATAATTTGCTCCCTTCCTTTAAATTAATCACCAAATCTTGTGATGTGTATTCACCGTAGCCTTCCCATCTTGTGATGTCTTGATTTCTCTTGTCATTTTTGAGGTAAACCAGATCCTGTTGACAAATTTTCTGCATCAAAATGGGTGTACCATAGACAGTGTTTTGCTGAGTATGGAGAGGCATGTAGGTACCAAAACCAAAAAAGTTGTTGAAAAAGGAAACTGAGGTTTTATGGTTTCTGCAATTGACAGTATATATACACTCATATTGGAGGAAAGTAAATCTTGCAATTAAGAATATCTCAATGATGTTTTTGAGTTTGTCGCGTAAGAGAATTTAAATTCCTTTATCTGTTTTTTACATCCTTAAGAATTTTGATGCTTCTGCCTTCACAATGGGAGTTCAAGGATGACTATGTTGTGTTTGAGTTGCTGGAGTTTGATAGAGAGTGCAATTATATTTAAATAAATAATTTTGAAAATTAAGTTAGTAGTTTAGCTTGGTATTATATTAGTTAGTCTTTTATTTTAATTGTTTTTTAGTTGGAACTTTTAATCTTATGGGCCTTGAAAAACCTTATTTATTACAAGCTCTATTTATAGTGTCTCTGAGACACTTTGTAAGGAATCTAAAATCAATGAAAATGTTTTAATTTCTTTAATTTAATGTTTATCCTTTTATGTTTTCTTTATGCTTTCGTTATGTTTCCAGCAACGTAGTCGTAGCTGGTGCGAATTGCGCCCCGGCGCCACTCAGAAAAATTTCTTCACTTTTTCTTCTTTTCTTGTGCTTCAAGCAATCTGGTAGTGATTCAATTTCCTCTTTATTTCTTGTAGAAAACATAGTAAAACTACCTAAACATGCCTTGAAATGTAGTTAGAAACACAGTAATGACATGAAGTCATCAGCTCTCTATCATTTGGTGTTTTCATCCCTTGATCTCATTCCCACTAGTCAAGATTAGAGATGGAAATTTCTATTTTTGATGTCACTGAAGATGCCTATTAGTAGATTATATGCTCTGAAAAATTCTTCAACTATAGTAGATTATTGGATGCAGAGAAGATGTTGGAAAGTGTTTTAGCATATGAGGTACTACTGAATACTCGCACATCATAGTAATGATCAATGTGTGATGTTAGTGTAATCACCAGAGCCTTCCCATTTTTCCAACCCTGCATCATCCATAACATTTTAATGCACAATTGATTCTCCTGTCACGGCCTAAATTTCCCTGCTCTATACATTTCTGATTTCATAGTTCCAATTTTCACACATTCCTCCAATGTTCATGTTCCTGCACTTTTGCTTATATCCTACATGTCTAGCCTGCAGAACTTCACACCTCTATTTTTCACTATTTTTTCACACATCCGTTTAATGTTAAATGCTTTCTTTACCAAGGATTGTAATTTGTAAACATTAAAAATCCATGGTCTGAATCAGTCCCCTAGGACTCACAAGGACAAATTGATCATACTAAGGGTTATGGTTCAACAAGCTAACTTCCCTTCGTCAAGTGACAATCTACAGTGAAGATAAAAATGGAACGTTACCAAATGGCTTAGAAGATATTCCCTCGCTGCAAAATCTGTATTTGTCAAATTTTCCTTCTCTTGTAACCTTACCAAAGAGAAAACGCAGAAGCCGTGAACTCCACTGTCCTCCGTGAAAACACAGCTTCTCTCCGTCTCCTCCACTGAAGAAACAGTCCGCCACTTCTCTGGCTTCGCCGCCTCGCCTTCGTCAGTGAAGAGTCTTGTATCTCACAAGATGTAATGTTTCGATCTCCATCAATTTGTTTCCGACACTGAATACAAATTTGCGAACAAGAGGCTTAAGAGAACAGCAGGATACTATTCGAAGAGTAATATAATTTCTATTCGATTACTGATCTCATTCAGTTTCACTGATGTCACCGATTTGGATTTCGATTTCATAAGCTATGCGCCTCTCACTTGCACTCATCTGTTGCATTTTTTTCTGTTGTTTAAGTTTTCATTCACTGAATCTTCCATGGTAGAGAATTTAATTGTAATTATTTTTCTTCTGTTGTTTAGCTTCTGTTCCAGTTTTTGATTGGTTTGATTGATGGTAAAAGGTATTGTTCTTGCAAAGATAACTTGACTTTTGATTGATTGATGCTAATAACTTAATATTCCAATCTTTCCTGAAAGGTATTTGTGACATATTAAAAACAAAATCATATGAGCTTTTCAAGTGTCAGTCTTCTCATCAGTATTGATCAGTTGGTTCGGTTTCTCTGACGTGTAAATCTAAAACTTAGTTTTACTTTGACCACTCACTCTACTGTGAATTTTTGAAGTTATATTCAGATTGTAATTTTAGAGGCTGCTAGATTGCTCACCTGGATACTTGTTGAGATAGAAAACAGGAAAACTGATTCATGCAATGTTTTATGGATGCATTTGTAGAAAATCTTGAATTTTGATGTATTTGTGTGCTTAACTTATGAACAGGATTACACCAACAACCAAGCAAATATTCATGTCTATCCTGATTGAGCATCCATGCAAATATTCATCTGCAAATTTCTTATTTTCTGGTATGGTCATTTTCTAATTGCTTGTTTTTGGTTAGCACACTAGATATGGTTCTCTCCTTCTTCTCCTAATTTTTACACGTCTGTCATTTGAACTTGGATAATTGGATTGAATAATTTGCCTGACTAATACTCCATTAGTCTTGGTTTTATTAGTTCAGCCATATGATTAAGTTTATTTGTATTTGTTTTCTGATTCTCTGTGTTGTTTCTCTTGCTTAAGAAGCCGAACTACGTCCAAGTCATATTCACATCTGATGGATTTGGAGGATCAAGTGAAGACATATGAATAAAATGTTCAGACAAAGTGTTGTTTTGTCTGATCTTAGAAATTCTGATGAGTGTAGTACCAAGAACCAACAATACCTGTGATACTCTACATTGTCATTGAACAAAGAATTTGTCACTCTTTTGAAACTTACTGCAGTGACTGTGGTAGATTGACGGATTGTGCAAAAGTGGAAGATTTAATAATGCACTCGAGACTTGCAATGATTTTTCTCCCTTTATAAAGTAGTGAGAACAATGTCCACTAATTAAGGACACAAAATATAAAAAGCAAAAAGAAGACATTTAGTGATGATGAATGTGAAATCATGCCTTCCAACTACTGGATTAGTTTAATCCTTCTGAATTTTATAACCTTTATAAAGTAGTGAGAACAATGTCCACTAATTAAGGACATAAAATATAAGAAGAAAAAAGAAGACATGTGATGATGAATGTGATAATGTGAAGTAAAAAAATAGTAGAAAAGAAGAAATTAAGTGTAAAAGAGACATGAAATCGTCAACAACATTGGAAAATCAAGGATGTTATACCAATTGTTTCTTGTCACTATAATGTTTTCCCTAACCACAATTAAAGTACTAACATAATATATATAATGAGTGTTTTAAATAATATCATTCTACTCTATAAAAAAAAATATAATATCATTCTATGTTTTTTTGTTTTAACTCTCTGGTTCTTGGAGAATGAGGTATGATAATCCAAAGTTCGACCGCAAGGTAAATAAAGTCTAGAAAAAATTTGAGTTCACCAGAAATTAAATTTTAGTTCTCGTACGTGAACAATTCATCTTAAACAAAATTCGTTAACCACTTGAGTTTGATAATTATAAAGGACACTTCGTGTAGTTTTACTTAGATCTTTATTTCATTCAACTCAGAAAATGAACAGCAAAACCATCATGATCAGACTATTTATTTACCCACAACTTCAGGTACGTAAAACCCTAAATACAAATATTAATGTTTTCGGTATCCACTAACTGAAATTCGGTCCAACCAGTTTGAAATGTTAAATTATTAATATTGCTTTATTATTATTAAAGTATAATTATCAATTTCTTATCAATTTAACATCATGATCGGAGAGGTAAAGTATAATTGTAATATTACAATGATTTAAAGTATAACCATCATGTTTACCAGAATTGTATAAACATATCATGCTCGTTTTCTTATCAATTTCTTTACCGGAATTACAATATTATTATTGTTAGAAATAAACTATAAGTATTAGAGAATAGAGATATAGAGAATGAGAACTTTGTATTCAACTCTTCATTTTTTGCGTCTTACATCATAGCAAGGGTCCTATTTATAGGACACAAAAAAAGAAGTGAAGAGACAAAGGAAATAAAGCTCCACTACTTAGTGGAAGTCATAGATAATGGAAGAGGTAGAATCATGGACACTCAGTCTAATTATTCATAACAATTATCATCTTTTCATATGATAAGAAAACGAACAATGTTCAATTATTAGTCCCAATTACACTGTTGTGTACCTTTACAGCTTGTTTTGTAACTTTTTTCTCAACTTTCAACTTTTATACTAATTATTGTTCTTTAATTTAGAGGAACCAACTTTGAAAACTTTTACATAACAACTATATATAACCATTCATTGTATAGATAATCTCTGAAAACTTTTAAATATTTTTTTTGGAAAAGCAAATTTTTTTATTAATGAAATGAAATAGCACAAGAAGTGCTTAACACAAAACACAAAACACATAATCATGCCTTCCAACTACTGGATTAGTTTAATCCTTCTGAATTTTATAATCTTTATAAAGTAGTGAGAACAATGTCCACTAAGGAAACTTTGAAAACTTTTACATAACAACTATATATAACCATTCATTGTATAGATAATCTCTGGAAAAAATCATTTAGCATATTCATTCCAATTCCTATACATTCCAATTCCCATACACTTGAAAATGGCTTTCCAATTAGTAGCAAGTTTGATTTCACAACTGGCACCTTTTGTCAAAGAAGAGTATGCAACATTTAAAGATTTTAACAAACTTGCTGAAAAGCTATCAAGAAATCTCACTTCTATTCATGCTGTCCTACAAGATGCTGAGGAGAAGCAAATCACAAGTCATGCTGTTAAAGATTGGCTGCTGAATCTATCTGATGCAGCACATGTTCTTGATGATATATTGGACGAATGTTCAATACTTTCTGAAGCAAACAGAAGCAAATACTCCATCATCCATCCTAAGAAGCTATATGCTCGCCGTAGCATTGGAAAGAAGATGAAAATTGTTGCTGAAAGGATTGACGCTATTGCTGAAGAAAGGGTCAAGTTTAGCTTAAATGCCGGAACCACGGAGCATCGTCTTGTAGATGATGAAAGGCGCCAAACTACCTCTAGTGTCACTGAATCCCAAATTCATGGAAGAGATGAGGATAGGGCAAAGGTTGTTGACTTTCTTCTCAAGGAAGCTTGTGACAGGGAAGAACTCTCTGTCTATTCCATTGTTGGACATGGCGGATATGGAAAAACAACACTTGCTCAACTGGTCTTCAATGATAAAAGTGTAGACACCCATTTTGATTTGAAAATATGGGTTTGTGTTTCTGATGATTTTAATATGGTGAAACTTTTCCAGTCCATCATAGAAATCATAGACAGGAAAAAACCAGATCTCAGTTCTTTAGAATCAATGCAAAAAAAGGTTCAAGAAGTTTTGCAAAACAAAAGGTATTTGCTTGTCCTTGATGATGTTTGGAGTGAAGATCCAGAGAAATGGAGCACGTTCAAGTATCCGTTGCAAAATGGAACAAAAGGTGCATCAATTTTAGTCACTACAAGACTTGAGACTGTTGCAAACATCGAGGGACTGGGAACTCATCCTGCTCATCATTTGGAAGGTTTATTAGATGATGACATTTGGTCATTGTTTAGACAACAAGCTTGGTCATTGTTTGGACCAAACGGGGAAGAGCGTGCAGAGCTTGCAAAGATTGGAAAGCATATTGTGAGCAAATGTAATGGTTCGCCTCTTGCAGCCAAAGCACTAGGAAGCCTTTTGCGCTTTAAAACTGACGAACACCAATGGGATTCTATAGACAAAAGTGAGATTTGGAAGTCATATGACGATACTACCAAGTCAGCTTTAACACTAAGCTACTACAATCTGAAATTAGTGTTGAGGCCATGTTTCACTTTTTGTGCTGTATTTCCCAAAGATTTTGAAATGGTGAAGGTAGATCTAATTCATCTTTGGATGGCCAATGGGTTTATTTCGTCCAGAGGAAATTTAGATGTGGAGCATGTTGGCAATGAGGTGTGGAATGAATTATACCAAAGATCATTTTTTCAAGAAGTCAAAACTGATGATAAAGGTATAGTTACGTTCAAAATGCATGATATATTCCATGATATTGCTAGCGACATTATGGGAGAACAATGCATAGCTTTAGAAACTGCTAGCTTGACTAATTTGTCAAAAAGAGTTCATCATATTGGTTGTTTTAATGTTTATGAACAATCCAAATACAACTTGATTCCGTTCAAAAGAGTTGAATCCTTGCGGACTATTCTTCAATTTAATCTGCGTGAATCAAGTTTAAGTGTGTTTCCATCAATCACTCCTCTTCGAGTATTAAGTACACGCTGTTCTCAACTCTCAGCCTTGAAGAACTTTATCCATTTGAGGTACTTTGAACTTTATAATTGTGACATTGAAACCCTGCCTGAGTCTATTTGTAGCCTAAGAAAATTACAAACACTAAAACTTGTTAATTGTTACCGTCTTATTAGTCTTCCCAAACAGTTAACACAACTACAAGATCTCAGACATCTCGTGATTAAAAAGTGTGACTCATTAAGATCAATGCCTTTTAATATTGGTGGGTTAACTCATTTGAGAACATTGAACTTGTTGATTGTGGGTTCGAAGACTGGGTTTGGTTTAGCAGAGCTACGTAACTTACGAGTAGGAGGCAAGCTACACATCAAAGGCCTTGAGAATGTGTCGAATGAAACAGATACTAGAGAAGCTAATTTAATTGGTAAGAAGGAATTAAATGAGTTAAACTTGTCATGGGGTATTGATGATGCTAATTCACAAGTTAGTGTTACTAGCGCTGAGCAAGTCCTTGAAGCCCTTGAGCCTCATACAGGTCTCAAATATTTTGGGATGAATGGTTATAACGGAATAAATATCCCAAATTGGATGAGAAATACTTCTATTTTGAAAGGCCTGGTTGAGGTTAATCTTTTCCAATGCAGAAATTGTGAGCGGCTTCCTCCACTTGGTAAATTACCATGTTTAACAACTCTTTATGTGTCTGAAATGAGTGGTTTGAAGTACATTGATGATGACTTGTATGAAGGTGAGAACAAGATGGCTTTTACATCATTAAAGAAAATGATGTTACATTATTTACCAAATTTAGAGAGGGTGTTGAAAGCTGAAGTAGTAGAGATGCTATCACAACTTTCTGACTTGAGCATAGCGGGGATCCCTAAGCAGCTTGCATTTCCCTCCCTTCCATATGTTGAGTCTTTTGATGCTAGAGGGAATACTGAAAGAGATTCCATTGATGGTGGTGCATCTTTCCTGATGGGAATTGCAGCTATTATGCATAATCTCAAAAAACTTATCATTCAATGTTTTGGTGAACTCAAGGTACTACCAAATGAACTCAACTCTCTGAGTTCCCTACAAGAACTAGACATTGAATTTTGTTATAAGCTTGAGTCTATCCCCGAATGTGTACTTCAAGGTTTGAGTTCTCTTCAAGTTTTGAAATTTAGATTTTGTTGTAGCTTAAAATCCTTGCCGGAAGGTACAAACCTGACTTCTCTTCAAACATTATATATCTATGATTGTCCCAAATTAAGCTCATTACCAGCTAGCTTTAAAGAACTCATAAACTTGAATGAATTACGCATCTATAGATGTCCTGTGTTGGAGAAGCGAAGCATGAAAGAAACAGGGGAAGATTGGCATAAGATAGCTCATGTACCGATATTGAGATTAGGAGTTAGAATCTACATTTGATGCATTATTTTCATGAAATATTCGAGGAGTATATTGATTCAACCAATTTCACTATTGAGGATGGAATAAATTGAACTCTTTAATTATTGTCATTTGTTTCGGTTTGGTTTGTTGGCACTTGTATTTTTTTTGGTTTGTTGTTGTTGTTGTTTGTGTTTTTTTTTAATGTTGTTTCTTGTAATGGGAGATTTGTACTGTAGTATTTTTTGTTATCTAATCTATCTAGTACATTATTGTTTGACTTAAAAAAAGAAAAATACAAAAGCTTGTATGTATATATCACTCTTGTCTGCTTATTTCATGTTTCATTTTTTTCTATAAGCAAAAGGAATTTATTAAAGGGAGCACAAGGGTAGTTCAACCTTATACAACAAAAACGGTCCAAATCTACCATCATAGGGAGAATAACTACTCACCTTCTATAAAAGATTGCAGTAATTTGCCGAATCATTTGCACGAAAACCGGACAAACAAAAAAAGGCAAACCAACCAAACAATG